>CM053038.1:117261349-118486349 GCA_028564925.1 Lithobates sylvaticus | reverse complement strand
AAAAAAAAATAAAAAATTCTGGTTTATGCTAATCCTGTAGCTTTTTTTTTTTTTTTTTTTAAAGCGGTTGTAAATGCTAATTTTCTTTTCCATAAAATAAACTGGGTTTACTTGCCTGTTCTTTACAATGGTATAGCACAAAGAAGCCCCAAACCTCCTCCTCTTCTGGGGTCCCTGCCAGTACTCTCTTCCTCTTCTATGTGTGCCCCCATTGCAAACTGTGTTATGGGGGCACTCCTGTGGGCTTGCTCCTAAGACCTGCTACGTGCGTCCATAGACACAGCGTGGCTCAGCCCTGCCCCACGCTCCCTCCTCCACAGGATATTATTTACAGCAGCAGGAGGCAATGTCTCCCACTGCTGCCTCTGTGTCCTGTGAGGAGAAGAACAAAGACCAGTGCTGCTGCAGATGTGCGCAGTGGTGGTTTGAGATAGTGTTACAGGAATATAAGCGCATAATTGAGCTTAAAATCAGTCATCCATGAGGACCTGGGTCATCTACAGCTAATGGGAGCAATACCACCAGTGTTAGGAGGTGAAGTAGCTCAAAACTAGAGGATACATCAGCTCAGTAGCCAGTCTGACCGCATCAGAACGTGGCTGATGACAACAGATGTTGGAGGGGTGTTTCAAGGTGGCAACACCGCTTTCTCAAGCCTGTAATTAGGCTTGAGAAAGAAGCATTGCTACCTCAAAATGCATAGCCACAGCCCCTCCACACCTTTTGGCATCTGATGTTGTCAGGCACGTTCCCATACCTTCAGACTGGCTCCTGGGCTGATGTATCCTGGTTTTAAGCTCCTGCATCTCCTAACACTGATCCTGTTTCCATCTTCAGGCATCTCAGGTCCTCATGGATGATGGCTTTAAAGCTTGATACAGATTGTGCTTTTATTCCTCTTTCATGTGGGTTGCATTATGCCCGCACATACAGCACCAGATTACCCTGAAAAAAAATCTCAGCATTCTGTATTAGACGACTGCCCTGTAAATATGTTTTAACAGCTGTGGCAAAGTAACTTTGCCCAGACCCTGATTATTTTATTCTTTCCTGAAATTTTCATAAGGAAATAAAACATTCCAGTCAGAAAATAAAAGCAGTGCGTTTTTGAATAATGAAATCATCGGAGATTATTGGGTCGTACACAGACAACAGAATAAACTTACAATGACATAAGTACAGTATATGTTACAAAACTGTAGAATAGTTCAAAAAGGGGGGGGGGAGGGGTGGGCAGGAGGAGGGAAGATCGAGAGTTAAACAGAGGAGGTTAAGGGTATGGCTCCTGGGTTAAGCTCAGAGTGATCCCATAAATCCCAAAGTAGAGAAAATTGAGGAAGTGAATCATGGATTACTGCAGTAAGATTTTCTATTCTACAGATCTGTTCCAGTATTTGCAGAACCTGCGGGAGTGTGGGTGGGGGAGGTAGATGGCCCTTGTAACAGACCTAGCCGGGACACAGGCTGTTGGAGGGGACTGAAGGCGAGCCTATTACCTTGCGATTATGGGCCCTGGCATTTGGGGGAACAGTGCTCTTTGAGCTGCAAGCCTGGGACCCCTGAGCTGGTGGTACTTGGATTCAGGTCCATGCTGGCCCCCCAATACACATAGAATCTGTATGTGTATTTGGCATATTAGCAAGAGAGGCTAATGTCATGACTCATGAACTCCAGCCACCTGTCTGTTGTGTTAATGCATATAGTCTGGCTTGTAAGAGTATTTCACCTATTGTTGTATGTGCTAATTAACCCTGCAATTGAATGAAGGAGTCCAGTGTTGATTAAGATAATTAGCTCATGCTAATTAGGTTATGCTTTAGTCATCTGGCTGTATATATGTGTGACATGTCAAATAAAGATTCATTCCTGATGTAGCCTACACTGGTGTTGTCTGGTGACTGGGTGAGCTAATGGGTCTTGGATTGTATGGTACCGGACGGAGGAAGCATTTACGGCGGACATCTTGGGTACGAGGTCCGTCACAGCCCTCTTAGAGGGATCGCCCTTTTTGCTGCTAGTAGAATGAAGGTAGCTAATTTTTGGGTGTATTTAGAGATATGCGGGAAAGCCCAGGAGGTAATGAATCGGGTCTAAAGGCAGGTCCTTTTAGAATAGGCCTTGTAGGAGTGCTTGGATGGAGGACCAGAATGGTTGAACAGCAGGGCAACCCCAAAATATGTGGAAGAGAGGGCCAACGTCATTCTGGCATCTCCAGCACAATATAGGGAGCTTAGGATCATAGCATGTAAAACTTTGGGGGTCCTATACCAGAAAAATAAAAATTTGTAAGCTGTCTTTGTGTTCAATACATCTTGATGACTTGGAGATTGCCTCCCAGATCCTCTGCCACTGAGGGATATCCTATTTATTACATAATCCTGCATAGAGATTGCATGATGTGGCGCAGGGAGGCCATTTCTTTCCTTTCTCTTTTGCTCAGCCATATGTAGGTGCATGACACTGCCTAAAAGGGTGATCAGAGCTTGACAGCTGATAGTTTGTATACATGACTTTATTTTCTATCCTATTACAGACAAATCCCTCATTCATTCTTACTGGGTTCCCAGAAGCCCTGTTTACAAACTTTTTTTTGCTGGAAGCAGTTAAATGTTGCATTGACTCAAATCATTCTATGCAAAAAGACAAACTCCATTAGATGCAACACTCTGACACTATTTAAAAAAAAAAAAATCCACAGATCTGTAGTCCATAAATGGACTATAATTACTTCTCTGGTCTGTGTCGCACCATGCTGATGTGTTTTTTTTTTTTTTTTGCTTAGATTGCAAATCGGAAGCATGCTAATTCCATTACATTGGTGCCCAAGGTATAAAATACCTCAGAAGGCTTAACCCTGCATTGATGGCCTGACATTGAAAAATAAGCTTGTCACTTTGGGGTGGATTTAATAAAGGCAAATAGACTGTGCCGTTGTACCCATTTTCCGCAGAGCTTAGTGAATGTAATAAAGCTTCATTTTGTAAATACCCAAATCAAGGAAAGAAAAAAGCAATTTTTACTTGCCCGTGATTTATGATGGAAATCAACTTCACCACATTCACTGAGCTCCGGGGAATATGAGTGCAACTGCATTTGAAAAGTGCAGTCTATTTGCCTTTATGAAAACACAAATGGTTGGTTTTACTAAGGGGGGGGGGGCATATGCCTACTGTTGCATCCTCTTTATGTATATATTAACTTGACATGATAGTTTATCAAATTTCTCTTTCTTTGCAATTTTTTTTTTTTTTTTTTTTTTTTTTAGGAATCTACCGTGAGTTGTGCCTAGAGTCAGTAAAGAACAAACATGACTGTGAAATCCAAGCTGCCCGCCAACACTGTGAGGTGTGTGTGTGTGTGTGTATATATATATATATATATATATATATATATATATATATATATATATATATATATATATATATATATAATTATTTTTTTAATGCTCAAGTTGTTTGCTCTCTGTATGCACTTTGTATATGTAAAATTCTAATAGGGTGGAGTCCAGTCTTTGTGTAGTAAGTACATCCTAGATCTGTTTAACTGGCTTGCAGTGAGTGGGAAATTTTATGAGCATTAATGTTGGGGCTCGTTCACACACCCATGCTACTCAATACAGGCCCAAAACAACCACAAAGAAAAAATACATTACTTTCACACGACCTAGTTCTGGGAGAAGATGGGACATACTACATTTAAACACAGCTCAATGCAGTGTGCATTAGGAAATGGCAAATGGGCTCTTCCCAACTGCGTTTAACGTGCATCAGCTTATATTTAACAATATTCAATATTCATGTGATTTCTATCTAAAGGACCTGTACAATAGTACCTTTTCATTCTGAATGGCACTCCAACACACCACCTCCACGCACGTTTTTGCAGCACAACACAATCTGTGCTGCCGAATATGCTGCATGACTTTTTTTATTTGGTGCATTCAGTAGTCCATTCAAATGCCCACCAGTGAGATGTCATGTGGGAGAGAAACAATGCTGTTCCCTCACACAAACTTTAGATTTAAAAAAGGTCATGCAGTGAGTTTTGTGCAAGGAGACCTAAAAATCTTCAAATATGTGCAGGTCTCTATTGGCAGATCTCGCATAGCTTTTCAGAAATACACCATTATTGTGACCTGGTATGTGGGCAGTGCTGTAATAAAAATCGCTGAAGCTTGTGTAGGACAGCCAGGCCACTGAACATGCAAAGTGTTTTGTGGCCCAGATGAAAAGCTGCTACAAAAAAATGGCACTAATTTCTAGTGTCTAAACCAGCAGGTGTAGGAAAATGTGGTATGAATGGGTATAGTGTGGATTTTATACTTATTTTTTATTTTATCCCCACTCTGGACCACCCCTGCACAAGGTGTGATTTTACTGTGAAGCTAGATTTGGGCTTAAGGCTCGGTTCGCACTGCCCTATGTGATCTTCTGGTGTCAATACAAAGTTAATGACACCCCCAGATCGGTTTGCATATCACAGTGCGAACTGCAAATTTGGACAGGATTCCGATCGCATGGGTGTCAACAATTCTGGTGTGGACCAAAAAAGGGTCCTGCACGACATTGGTCAGAATGTGATGCAAATTCAGCCATACAATCTGTATGGCTGAATTCACATCACATGTGATTCGCACAGCAGTACGGTGCGAATATCATGCAATGTCTGACATTGCAGCAGTGTGAACCCGGCCTAAAGTAGAATTCCAGCTTACACAGATCTCCGCTGTGTCATCCAGTGATGACGGAGAGGAGAGAGTGCTCGGATGACTAGTAAAGCCTGGAGCAGTGATGTTACCCATAGGGTTCAGTGGCCCATTTGTTATTGGCACGTCCTCCTCTCCCTTGTAGGCACACTGGCTGACATGGGAGCCAGTTCATTTGACTGGAGGGGCCTGAAAATGGCATCTTTTACAAACAGGTTAGTTGGCACAAGTTGTTAGGAGAGGGGAGCAGACAGTTTTAAGGCAAGTTAGGTGTAAACTGGACTTCCACTTTGAGGCTCCATTCACACCTGTAAGACTCCAAAGTTGAGTGACTTTGGAGTGCAACCTGGATGCGACTTTGGCTTTGACCAATAGACAACTGTTGCACAACAGTCTCATTTATAACATTCTGGAGCGACTTTCACTCGACATTTGAGGGCTTGCATTGCAATCTCTGGCACTCAAGTCGCATGAAAGTCAGACCAGTAGAAGTGCAGGAACCTTTTTAAATTCACTGCAACTTTAAAGCAATAGTAAACCGCTGGCTTTTTTAAAGTTAATTCTAAAACCTGCAAGGCAATGTCAGAATGGGCTAGTATGCACTGCATACTAGTGCATTATGTGAAACTTACCTTAGAACATAGCCCTCCAGCGGTGCAGTGTCACCACTGAGGGCGCTTCCATCCTCACCCGGTCTTCCTCCTGGGTTCACGGACTCTGGCTGTGTGAGTGGCCGGAACCGCAACGATGTCACTCCAGGACGCGGGAGTCGCCGTTTACAGTGCAGGACTTTGAAGGAACGGCACCGGTATGCTGTTTAGAGTGCATGCGCGGTGACATCAATGGCTGCATCTAAAGTTAATTGGTTACACTTATTATAGGCTTGTAAAAATAATCATGCGTCAGAGTTTATTCCCACTTTAACTGCTTCCGAACCACCCACTGCACAGTTACTGTGGCAGGGCAGCCCGGCTGCACGAAACCGCGTACCTGTATGTTGTTTCCTCATCTGGGGCACACGCGCTGCCAGTGACCCGCTCCTGCTGTGTCCAATCAGTGAGTTCAAAGGCCGCCGGGACCCGATGATCGTTCGGTTGAGAGGCAGAACGGCTGTCTGGAATAGAGATCTTGTGTTCCTGCTAAACAAGAACACCGATCTCTCTTCCTCCAGTTAAACCATCCCCCACAATTAGAAATCCCTAGGAGCACACTTAACTCTTTGATCGCCCCTGATGGTTACCCCTTCCTTGCCAGTGTCATTTATACAGTGACTGTGCATGTATTTTAGCACTAATCGGTGTCACTGGTCCCCAAAAAGTGTTGCTTGTTGTCCAATCTGTCTGCCGCAATGTCGCAGTCCTGCTAAAAAAAAACCTGATTGCTGCCATTACTAATAAAAAATAGCCCATCATTTTGTAGACTCTAACTTTTGGTATATCTAAATTAAAATATACAAAAAATATGTAGAATACATTTTGCCCTAAATTTGAAGAGAATTGATTTATTTAAAAAAAAATAAAAATTTTTTTGTTAGTGCAAAAAATTTTAAAACTGCAGAGTGTATTATTTTATACAACTTATTTCTGCCAAAAAAATCTTCTGTTTCTTTTCAGAGTGAGAAGCTTTTACTGTATGACACTGTTCAAAGTGAGCTAGAGGAGAAGATCCGCAGACTGGAGGAAGATCGTCACAGTATTGATATTACGTCCGGTAAGCTTAAATATGCAAAACGGATCTCGAACTACATATCGTGCTCATTGTTCTAATATGTACCTGTATAGGAGACATTCCATTCCCTTTCATATACTTGTAGTATAGTATTGTTTTTTTTTTTTTTCCTGGCTGTAAGGATGGAGTATTACATAGAAATATTTCCCACTTTTCTTCCATTGAATTATTTTTTTAGTCCTTTAATATACTCAGTGAAGTGAAGGTTTTAACCCCCGCTAACAGCCGAAAAAGGGTTAAAACTGCCCGCAAAGCGCTGCTGCAGCTGCGCTTTGCCGGCAGCATAGCTGCGCTGCCCCATTGATTTCAAAGATGCTGCTTGCAGGAGTTTTTTTTTTTTTCGTCCTGCAAGCGCACCGCTCCAGTGTGAAAGCTCTCGGGGCTTTCACATTGGAGACACAGCAGCGGCTGTTTCAGGGCGCTTTCCCGGCGCTATTTTTAGCGCTGTATCGCCTGCAAAGCGCCCCAGTGTGAAAGGGGCCTTACTGAAATAGTCTTGTTATTTCAGTTGTTTATTATACAATGGGGAAAGTTCTGCACTAATGTTAAAAAGTACATAATATTCCATAATATTCCTTGACTCCCCAGAGCTGTGGAATGATGAACTACAGTCACGGAGGAAACGTAAAGACCCCTTCAGCCCCGATAAGAAGAAGAAGCCTGTTGTTGTTTCTGATATCCTTTTGTCTGTAAATTATTATTTTTTCTTTACAAAGGTGTTTTTTCTAATTTTACAGTGTAACTACTGCATGGGCAGATTTAGTATCTGTGAGAATAGGGTTAACCTGGACGTTTTATGTTCTTCCTTAAATTATCCGTATTGGTTTTATTTTAAGCACCATGACAAAATTGGAAAGTGTGTGGGTTTTTTTTTTTTTTTTTTTTTCAGTTTGCACACTGCCTAACACCTTCTTTTTTACAGGTATATGCACATCCACAGTATGATGACAGAAAAAAAAGTATCTTACAAATACAGGTTCAAGATATTTTTACAAAAGTTTATTCCATCTTAGCCAGGACATTGTGTTGTCCTTTTTTGTGTACTAAGCCTTCGATTCCAGGGACTTCACACCTTGTGGTTTGTGCGATTTGGGTGGTCCAGAATTGCTTGCAATCTGCTCCAAGACCCTCTCCTCAAAAAAAAAATATAAAAGTAAATGTAAAGAATAAAATTTAGATATGCTGTGTTAATAGGAACACATTAAAACATGTTTTAAGATGTTAGTGTAAAAGTTAGAATACCCTTTAGTCCAGCCCTCAAAATTTAAACTCGCCTGCTCGCATTTGGCGAGTGAAATTATGAGCAGTGCGAGTATGGTCACGGCTGTGTTGTCCGGGAATGTATAGCCAGTGCCTCCCCCCGCCACGCACAGGCTCGCACAAAGGGGCATTTCAGAAGGAGCAGTCCGGCGCCTGGGACCGCCCCTCTCCACCTCCCTCCTGCAGCTCGTCCCTGCCCCCTGCACAGGCTAGCACAGAGTGGCATTGCAGGAGGAGCAGTCCGGCGCATGGGACCGCCCCTCTCCACCTCCCTCCTGTTGCTCGTCCCCGCCCCCCGCACAGGCTCGCACAGAGGGGCATTGCAGGAGGAGCAGTCCGGCGCCTGGGACCGCCCCTTTCCACCTCCCTCCTGCCGCTCGTCCCCGCACAGGCTCCCACAGAGGGGCATTGCAGGAGGAGCAGTCCAGCGCCTGGGACCGCCCCTCTCCACCTCCCTCCTGTCGCTCGTCCCTGCCCCCCGCACAGGCTCGCACAGAGGGGCACATTGCAGGAGGAGCAGTCCGGCGCCTGGGACCGCCCCTCTCCACCTTCCTCCTGCCGCTCGTCCCCGCCCCCCGCACAGGCTCGGACAGAGGGGCATTGCAGGAGGAGCAGTCCGATGCCTGGGACCGCCCTCTCCACCTCCCTTCTGCCGCTCGTCCCCGCCCCCGACACAGGCTCGCAGAGGGGCATTGCAGGAGGAGCAGTCCGGCGCCTGGGACCGCCCCTCTCCACCTCCCTCCTGCTGCACATCTAAGGAGTGGGGCAGTGTATGTCATCAAGGCAGTCCTAGGGGGGCAGGCTCAAACCCTCTCGGTCCGCCCTCAGTGTTTACATCATATCTGACCCCCATGGCTGCAGGAGAAAGGTAACTTGGTCAGTGTGCTTTAATTGAAAGCAGCACATGAAGGCATTGAATTGGGAATTTAACAAGACGTGTGCTGGGAAAAAAGGGAGGGCTATTTGGAGGCATAGGTGTAATAAATTAGGGGGGGGGGGTAGAATTGGAGGCATAGGTCTGAATCATACTTCTGCCTCCAATGCCACCCCCCCCCAATCTATCATACCAATGCCTCAAAATCAAATGCATGGCATTGAGGCTGCATTTATGGGCACTGATCGGGCTGCATTGTTGGGCACTGATGAGGCTGCGCTGATGGTCACCGATCGGGCTGCATTGATGGACAGTGATGGGCTGCATTGATGGGCGCTGATCAGGCTGCATTGATGGGCGCTGATCAGGCTGCATTGATGGGCGCTGATCGGGCCACATTGATGGGCGCTGATGAGGCTGCGCTGATGGGCACTGATGAGGCTGCATTGATGGGCACTGATGAGGCTGCATTGATGGGCACTGATAAGGCTGCATTGATGGGCACTGATCAGGCTGCATTGATGGGCACTGATTGGGCTGCACTGATGGGTACTGATCAGACTGCACTGATGGGTACTGATAGGCTGCACTGATGGGCAGGTGAGGCTGCATTGATGGGCATTGTCAGGCTGCATTTATGGGCACTGATATGTGGCACTGATAGGTTGCATTGATGGTCACTGTCAGGCTGCATTGATGGGCACTGATCAAGTTGTTGTAAATATTTATTTTTGTAACTTAATTCTGCAAAAATCATTTAACAGTGTAATTTCATGAGATAATTTATGAGGGCGTGTTTAGGGGCGGAATTAGGGGGCGGGGCAGGGTAGGGGTTGAGTGGGGCAACTGGTGGCGAGTAACTCTTAAGGCCTGGCTAGTAGCTCAGGACTTGAAATTTTGAGCCCTGCTTTTTTTTTTTTAAAAGGTGTTTATTTTGTTTTTTTTCAACATTACAAACAATAAACAATAAACAATACAGTACTAACAGCAGTAGTAGCACTTTATAAACAAGGGGATCGCATCCCAACATTCTTATGCGCCTGTTTCATTCCCCTGTAATTTATTCCTGGGGATTGCGGCAACAGGATTGGGTCCCTATGCCCTACTGCGACTAACATCCATACACACACACACTCACCCATCACCCAAACTCACTCACACCCAAACACACCTCTGTCTACCCATGCTCTGTCCCATTAGGCCCACCAAGATCCACTCCCCCTTCCAGTAGAGGGAAATCCATATCATGGTATTCCCAATCATTTGTTAACAATCCTGTGTGGACAGGACCGAACCCCAGAAGGGGGCGGTAATATCCAACCAGGGTTGCCATACCTTATAAAACTTCTTGAGGCAGACCCTGTTTTTATAAACAATTTTGAACTTGGGGAGCTGTCCATTAATGATTCCATACAGAGTTTGTATCTTAGGAGGTTCGCTGTCTTTCCATTTCAGTAGAATAACTTTCCTTGCATAAAACATAATAGTCCGTATTAGTATGCGGGTAGCCACTGGGTGAACTAAGTCATTCAGTATACCCAGTAATCCCACTTCGGGTGTTCTGGGAATTGGTGTGTTAAGCTGTTCATCACAAAATTTGAATAAGTCTCTCCAGTATTGGTTGAGTCCAGGGCAGCTCCAGAACATATGAAACATATTAGCATTGTCACTAGTACACCGAGCACAACTAGCATTCACTCTCAGCCCCATACGTGCCAGTCTATCAGGAGTATAGTGTAGATGGTGGATAAATTTAAACTGTATATATTGGTCAGCGGTACATATAATATCTTGAAAGCAAACCTCAGTAACTTCTTCCCACCCCTCCTCTGTTAGTACAGGTATCAGTTTTTGCCATTTGGTGAACGAGGTTTGGAACGGGTCTGCTCCCGCCATGTTCAGGTGGTTATAGAAGGTTGTCACCATTTTTGTTATATCTGGGTCGGAGAGATGATCTTCCAAAGGGGGTGTTCTGAGCTCCATGGTCAGGGTACCAAATTGGGCCCGAGTGGCATGTCTGATCAGCAGATACTTATAAAAAAATTTGTTAGGTATGCCATACTTGGCTTTTAGGTGGTCAAAAGTCACAAAAATACTATTTGAAAACAAGTGTGTCAGGTGCGTAACTTGCATCCTTGACCACCATTTCGAGTCGGGATGACCATGGAGCTCAGGGAGATTTGGGTTATCCCAAATTGGAGTGCTTGGCGACCATGTACTCATACCTTTGGACAGGAGTCCGTTGCTCTCCTTCCAAGCTAGTAAACCAACATCCCTGGGGGAAAGTCTGGAGCATTTGTTGGGTCTAGACCTGTGCATCACATCAAGTGCCTTGGTACCTTCCTCATAAAATGAGGACATCAGGGAGACAGCGGGGGGCCGAGGGTCGGAGTGCATCCACTCATAAATAAACGTAAGCTGTGAGGCAAGAAAGTACTTCTGCAGGTTAGGGCATGCTAGTCCTCCCCTGCTTTTAACCGCTTGCAGGGACGTTTTTGATATACGTGGATGAGCAGCTTGCCAAACAAAGGAAGACAGAACTGCCTCCACCTTTTGGAACATTTTTTTTGGGAGATACACTGGAGCTGCTCTAAAGAAATACAAAAATTTTGGCAAAAAAATCATTTTGAAGATATTAATACGTCCTATTAAATTTAGTGGGAGGGTTGACCAGACTTGAAGTTTGTCCGTCATTTGTTTTATTACTGGTGTGATGTTAAGATCTACGAATCTGGAGAGGTCATTATGTATTTGAACTCCTAGGTATTTAAAAGACTGAGCAGTTTTCAGTCTAGAGTTCTCAAGGTATTTATATGGGATCAGAGGACCTATAGGAAAGGCTATGGATTTCTCCCATCCGACCCTCAGCCCCGACACCTCCCCAAACTCCTCAACCACCTGCATCAAACTTCTAAAAGAGCTCTCTTTGCCGTCCAGGTAGATTAACGCGTCGTCTGCGTATAGAGAGATTTTCTCCAATTGTGTTCCGCATTGGATGCCCCCAATCCCCGCGGCCTGCCGCACCGCCAGCGCTAGTGGCTCAATGGCGATAGCGAACAGGAGCGGAGAGAGGGGGCACCCTTGTCTGGTTCCCCTCTGCAAGGCAAATGCCACCGAAACATCACCATTGGTTCGGACTCTCGCACTTGGGTGCGCATATAGTAGACGGACCCACCTTAAAAACAGGGGGCCGAAACCCATATTTGACATGGTTTCCCATAAAAATGTCCAGCGGACCGTGTCAAACGCCTTTAACACATCTAAGGATAGCACTAGATGGCTTTGCTTCGTTACGTGTGCCCTATGGATATGTAGATACAGTCTGCGGATGTTATCAAACGTGTTGCGACCCGGCATGAACCCCGCTTGGTCTGGGGGGATAAGAGCTAAAATAACTTTTTGTAGTCTCTGGGCCAAAATTTTGGCCAGAATTTTCACATCAGTGTTTAAAAGTGAAATCGGTCGATAAGATTCACATAGCAGTTTGTTCTTTTCGGGTTTAGGCAAGACAACAATGAGGGCCTCATTCATGGAAGCTGGCAGAGTACCCTGCTGCAGAGAATTTCGGAACGTGTGCAGAAGCTTGGGGGCAATCACCTCCGCATAGGTCTGATACCACCCGGAGGGAATACCATCCAAGCCCGGAGTCTTTGAAGGGGGCAGAGAGCGGATTGCTGCCTCTACCTCTTCCAAAGTGATCTCCTGTTCCAGAAGCCCCCTCTGTGCCTCATCCAGTGCCGGGAAGGCCATGGAAGAGAAAAAGCCCCTAAACGTGGCCTCCTGTGGTGGGTCTAGGTCGGTGTACAGGTCACTGTAGTAGGTAGCAAATGTCTGGTTAATGCATACTGGATCATTGGTTATGGAGCCGTCCTTCAGTGTAATGGCCGGTATTGAGCTGTCTGTATATTCGGTGTGGGCCAGAAAAGCCAGCATCCTACCATTTTTACCGCCATGTTCGTGTATTCTTGCAGATAGGTATAGTTGTTGTTTTTTAGTCATATCTACCTGGTGTAGTTGTAATGCATTATGTGCGTTTGAAATTGTCCCCCGAGTCTCATCTGTCAGATCCCTCATGTGTTGGGCTCTAGCGTCCTCTAGATTTTTTTCCAGCTCCACCAGGTGGGCCGCCCCCGTAGCTCTATAGTGTTTGATACGTGAGATATAAGCCCCCCGTAGGACTGCTTTAAAGGCGTCCCACGTGGGTCCAGGTTCTGCGGTATCTAAGTTGTTGGACCAGTAGTCTAGCATATCCAGCGAGATAGCTTCCTGTATCTCAGGGGTGGATATCCATAGGGGGCTCAGTCTCCATATCCGAAACGTCGGCCTGTGTCCCAGAGTTAGGGTAACTGTCATAAGTGAGTGGTCTGATATGGTCTGTGAGACATAGTCCATATTTAAAACATTCGGCAGCAGGTCCCTGCTGGCAAGTGCATAGTCTATTCTAGAGAGAGAACCGTACGTTCTAGACTGGCATGAGAAAACTTTTTTGTTGGGGAACTTCCATCGCCATATATCTACATATCCATATACCTCACACCATTTGCCAAACAATCTGGAGTCATTTAGCTGTGGTTTCAGTCTATCAATGGATGACTGCAACACTGAGTTGAAGTCACCCATTAGTAGCACTGGACAGCTGGGTAATAAAGAAAGTTGTGTACTTATATCCGTAAAGATTACTGCTGAAACCGGAGGGGGGACATATACTGTTGCCATAATCAATGGGGTGCCGCGAACTGAGGCATGAAGTATCAAATACTGTCCTTTAGAATCAGAGATTACCCTATGACATTCAAAAGGAAGGCCTTTGCGTATTAGCACCGCCACTCCGCGGGCATAATTAGAATATGTGGAGGTGTAACTATGGGCAACCCAATGTTTTTTGAGCGCCAGGACTTTTGACCCTGTCAAGTGGGTTTCCTGCAGGCAAAGAACATGGGGTTGCAATTTCTTGATCCGCTCAAAAATCAGTGCACGTTTAAATTTAGAATTCATTCCTCTCACATTCCACGAGCAAATCTTTACGTCAGCCATGGGACTTCCTTACAAATATTAAAACCACTGAGATCCACTCATATTTACTTGGTGTACCCCTGATTGCCATCATTGTGTTATCCAACTTTATACAGTTACCGCCATTGGGACAGAGCAACATACATCCATCCTTCAACCAAACTCCATTCATACACACACACACATAGCAACAGAAAAAAAGAAAAAAAGATTGAACTGTACATGTCCCGCCGTCAACTGACAGCAACACCCCTGCCCTGCTCTCTGAAAAACGGAGAGGGCTTGTACCCCAAACTAGGGCCATGCATGGGGTGCATGGCCTGGAACCTATTTGGTCCATATTAGCAAGTTAGAGCCAATACTGTGGCTAACGTCTCTCCGCATGTGGAGTAGCTCCAGCTCCCCCCCATTCGTGGCGGGAGGTCTGTACCCCACTGGGAAAACAAGTGCGGTTGATCTGCATTGCCGGTTAAGTGACTTGGGACACCACTGCAGGCATATCAAAAAGGGTTGGCAAAATCAAAAATCAGAAAAATAAGAAAAATAAACGGCAGCAGCAAACACCCTACAGGGGGTCACTTTAGGCAAAGTTGGCCAGTCACGAGCCATTTGAGTGACTGGAGGACAAGAGGATATCATTGCCTACGGTAAACTTCAGTCAGCTGGTGCTCGAGGGGGTCTTGGCAGGGTTTCCCACCATGCGATGACATTCTTTGGCGACTGGAAGAATAACACTTTTTCATCATGTACCACCCGTAGAGTAGCTGGAAATAACATGGAGTATTGGATAGCGTGGTCTCTCAGGTGCTTCTTGACTGCTTGGAACTGTGCACGCTGGTTGCGTACCGCAACTGAGTAATCAGGGTACAGTGATACTGTAGCATTGTTAATCTTGAGACTGCCTTTCTGTCTGGCAGCTCGCAGGATGGAGTCCCTGTCCCTGTAGTTGAGCAGTCTCATAATCATTGTACGTGGGGGATTGCCAGCGGGGAGAGGCCTACCTGGGACCCGGTGCGCCCTCTCAATTATAAAACAGGGGGATAGCAACTCCCGACCAAATTCCTGCTCCAGCCAGCTTTCGAGGAATGCTACCGGGTCGGATCCCTCCACCTTCTCAGGGAGCCCAACCAGCCTCAGGTTGTTCCTCCTAAAGCGGTTCTCGAGATCGTCCATTTTGGATTCTAGAGAGGATATTTTCCCGCCGGTGGCATTCAGTTTGGGTAGGATGGGGTTAACCGTGTCCTCCAGTTCGCTTATTCGGTCTTCTGTCTCGGTCACCCTGCCCCTCAGTTTGTGAACGTCTTGCCGTAGCAGTGTAAAGTCACTCCTGATTTCAGCTACCGTCCCCATTAAAGCTGTATGGTTTACCTTAATGGTCTTTAGTACTTCCGCCAGTGTAGGCCCGGAGCCATCATCCGTCGCCTCCTCGCCCTCAGATGTTTGTGAGATCAGGTTCGGGGGGTCTGGAAGTCCCGGGGAGGAGGGTGGAGAGGCACCCGAGGCGTCTCCAAAGAGATCCGGTGTAGAGGCCGGAGAAGCAGAGGGTGCCGAGACGGTAGTGCGGCGGCCATCTTGGCCCGATCTCGTGTTGATGCTCATTCGTACCGGTGCTTGCTTTCGCCTTTTGCCCATCCGGCAATTTCACCATCCGGTGAATCAGCTGTTGCCTCCGGTGTCGGCGGTGGTCTCCGTTTCTGGAATTAGGGCAGATCAAGCCAGGATTGTGCAGGATAGTAGTGGGTAATGCCGGAGCTGCTCAGAGAAGCGTCCGCTCACATGTCCTCCTAGGCCACGCCCCCTTTGAGCCCTGCTTTAGTCGACAGTCATTGCTAACATATGTATCAAAACCTATGTTTTGGGGTATTCATAAGGTAATGAAATTTCAATTTTGGATTTTCAACTGCAAGAACCAATCTAGGGAATGTTGCAGATCTGTTTTTATGGAAAATGGTTCCATCCGGCTTGTTAAACCTCTTGTTAAATATAAGTGCGCACACAATTTTCCTCCTACTAGAGATTATTTTTCCATATTTAACTTTGTGCATTTTTCCTCTACTGCTGGTTTTCATACAAATCTGTGATGCACCATTTTAAATGAAATGTGTTTTTATTTTTTTTGGCTTGATAATCACTTAATAGTCTAAAATATATGGCTGCTGGTGGTCAGATCCTGCCAAAAATGGACTTCTTAGATATTGGACACAGTGTCCATTCACTGCCATCATAACTAATTATCTTCTTATTCTAGTAAAGCCTTTCAAACCATTGATTTGCATGCATTTCCCCTACTGTAAATTACATCGGCCCACACGAGCAGATTAAGTACTTTCGTCCATGATTATGTTTTGAGTGGAAAGCTTGTAGAGTTGAAAGATCTACTTTGTGATAACCAAGCAGGAATGCCTGGCTCACAATAGTCTTATGATCCAGAAATACAAATGGTGTGTGCCAAGAAATGCTACAGATTATTTAAATATGAGGCACAGAGCGGAAAAAAAAAACTATTGTGTCCTTGGAACATAACAACAAAAAGCTTTTGACAATTTTTTTTTTTTTTTTTTCCTTGAAGGTTGCCACAACCCTTATTTTAAAGGAGAACGCTGTCTGACAGGGAATCCTCAGTTTGTTTGCACCCTTTCAAGTGTGTGTGTGTGTGTGTGTGTTTTTTTTGACTAAAGTTTTCATAAAATAATTGGTGTGATGCTTTGTGTGCTAGTTTCTGAGCGTAATAGGTCTCCAACCCACAACATTCACCAAACCGCTATCCTAAATCTAGCATGGTTTCCATGAGCCACAGATTGTTTAGTCCATTGGTAATGGCAAAGGTTCTTCTCTTGCTGCTTTCTCTGACCCTCTGGCCCCAAACTGCCTCTAGGGCTACACATGGGGTTTAACCCTGTCCCCGCCAGGCCTTGTGCTCGATTTTTACCCTCAGGTGACCAGACCATTTTTGCATTTTTATTTTTATTTTTTTCCTTTGCTCTTTTATGTCTTGCTTATAGCTTAGAATAAAAAGAAGGTGCTACTGATTTCTAAGGTCCCATGATATTTGCGCAAATGTTTATCAAAACAAGATTTTTACAAAATATCCACTAAAATCATGATTAGCAGATAAATACATAGCACATTTTACAAAATTCCTAGTAAATATAAAAGCATAACCTGTTTTGTTTAAAAAAAATATATATATATATATATAATTTGTTATTTATTTTTTACATTTTGTGCCTTTTTGCAAAATAGTGAAAATCGAACGTACCCAAAAAATTTCTCAAAAAAATCTGGAGGTTTTCACTTACAGCTTTCAGAATTTGTATAAGACCCCCCCCCCCCCCCCCCCAAAAAAAACATACATTTTCTGAAGGCCAGTAGAATAAAAAGGTGCTACTGATTTTTAAGGCAGCGTGATATTTGTGCAAATGTTTATTAAATCAATATTTTTGCTAAACATACACTAAAATCATTAATAGTGTACATAAACGCAACATGACAAAATTCCTGCTAAATTTGCTACTAAAGCATCGTTCACATGTGGCATACTAAAGTGTACACACATGGGGAGCACAGGTGTTCCCCATACCAGACAGTTTGAGCTCAGGTACATGAATGTGGACCTGCATGGATGTAAGATTGGGAGCAATGGCTCTGTTCATGCAGGTGCTACATCCCAAATGACATCAATGGGACGACCTGCACAGAGATGCATGGAACACCTGTGCATCCCCATAAAGGTAAGCTGTGTATTCCCTGTGTGAACAAGGTCTTAGGGCCCTTTCACACAAGCAGACCGATCGGGTCTGCCTGTCAGTTTTTAAGGCGGGCCCAATTGGACCACCCATTGTTCTCTATGGAGAGGCTGATGTAAATGTGCCTGTTTACACCCGCCTGCATCTGATCCAGTCGGCTAAAAACAGACAGATGGGGATCCTATTCCCCATCCATCTAGCGGATTAGATGGAAACGGACAGGCAATCCGTTTTCCATCCGACCGCCCCATAGAGAATAGTGCGCTGATGCAGAGCGGACATTAGTGGGGAGTAGTTCTAAGTAAAAGTTGGAGAGGCAGGGGACAGGAAGGCGGCAGTGTGGGTAGTGATGGCACATTAGGGGATTAATACCTCTGATCCACTGGTTGTAATGCGCTAATCAGAGTTATAGAATTGTTCAGCAGAGTGTTCTGAACAATTCTGATATAATGATCACTTCAATGACCATAAGCTTATAGGAAAGGGAGATATGGGGTCTGTACGGACTTGGCTACCTGCGGGCACTCTTTAGGTCAGTACGGACCTGGCAGTGAAAGGTTTAAAACCCATAGTACCTACAAGCAGTACAGAATGGTAGGAAGAAACAAACGGATCACTTCACTAATGTTTATCGCATGCGATAATGTGGTTGCATGACTCATTTGCATAAATTATTGCATGTGGTAAATTTAAGTCCAATTCATTTACTACAAAATTAGAAATGTGTCGGTAAATATTTAAAAAGAATCCATAAGTCCAATTCACAAACTGACCAGGTAGTAAAAAAAAAAAAAAAAAAGTGCGATATTTAACACCAGGGTTTTGCGGTAAAATAATGTGTTAAATACCGCATTCGTTATTTAATGAAAAATTCTTAAGTGAATTGCACTTTCCCAGCAGATTTACCCAAGTCATTATTTTTACTGCATTTTTTTTTTGGCCCTTCTTTTTCGCTTGGTGAATTGACCCCAAAGCCTTCAACAATATTTATAAAAGGGGGGGACCAACTGCTCAAACCAATAAGGGGTAAAACCACGAATCAATAAAAAGCAACGACTGCCGCAGCCACCATCAAAGTGTTCACAAAACTTCAACAATATTAAAATGCATACCAAAAAAAAAAATCTAATAGGCAGTGCACATATCCAACAAAAATAAAAGGTATAAATCAAACTTCTTCAGTAGGTACAGTATACTGTTCAAAGATGTATACAAAGCTTTAATGGGTGTATAAAACCCTCATACAACTTATTTCATGCATATATGATTTGAATTGACTTCGTCACACCAGTTTGTATAGGCGTAAGCTTGGTATTTACAAAAACATAAAGATGTGTGTTTTCGGTCTTTACAAGATTAAGCACAGTTGCCTGCTGATAGCTTTGCCTTGTAAATTCCCCCCTTCCTTGACCCACCACCCCAGCTTTGCCCATTTTGTAATGGCTTTGTGCTTGTTGGTTTATTAGAGTTGTTTTGTAATATGATTTTCTTTTCACAGAAAATATTCTAAGGTAGAATTGGTTTATTGGCCTTTTATTTCTAGGGGAGTATTGTAGTAATTGATGTATAAAGAGGGCAAACGGAAGGGGGGGTGGGGGGGAAACAGCTGACATAAACTCAGATGATCATAGCATTTACATGTCCTGTTTATTTTTTTTCCCCATATTAAATCTTTATTAGGAGAGGAGGGGCAGTGATGTTATGACCTTTACCTCCTGAATGTTGGCGAGAGCGAGTAACCCCGCCCTGTGGATTGGTCTACAGAGGGAAAGCTGCTTGGCACAGGACCCGTAAGATCTTGGCTCCCTCTCTCTCTAGTAGCACTGACTATTAACTTCCCCAGAGGCTCCCCTCAGATATGAGATATGCATACTTACATTAGTCCGAACTGGACGAATGGAGGCATGCAATATAGCTCGTACCTGGAGTTCAGATTTAACCACCTCCCGCTTGTCAAAGGGCAGGTGGCGGCTCTCTCGATCTGGGATGATGTGTTCCCATTCTTGCGGGGGGCACAGTAAAGTGCTGATGTCGAGGCTCTTTACCCATGTGTCCAATTACAGCTGATCACATGTAAACAAGGAAATACCAGTTATCGGCATTTCTTGATTTGCACTGACAGCGTGTGAGGAGACAAAAGTTAATCAGCAGGATTTCCTCTCAGGGGAGATCTGCACATATGACTGTACTGATTATCTGTGTAGCCCCAACAGTGCCCAGCAGTGATGCCAATCAGTGCTGGCTATTAGTGCCGCCTCTTAAGCGCACATCTTTGAGGGAGAAAAATGACTTGTTTACAAAAGAAAGACATTTTTTTATTTTCAGACATTTTTTTTCCCGCAAAATAATTAAAAACAGTGGTGATTAAATACCACCAAAAAAAGCTCTGT
This sequence comes from Lithobates sylvaticus, assembly GCA_028564925.1. Taxonomy (NCBI): domain Eukaryota; kingdom Metazoa; phylum Chordata; class Amphibia; order Anura; family Ranidae; genus Lithobates; species Lithobates sylvaticus. Next base: position 118,466,633 of record CM053038.1, on the reverse strand, counting down.
CTCCAAAAAAATATAAATTTTGCTTCAAAGTGCAACATCGCTGAAAATTGGTCTGGGCAGGAAGAGGTAAAAGTGCCCAGTATGCAAGTACGTAATGTGTGATTGTGGGTTTGTATGTTCCTCCCATGTGTGAGAAGTGGCCATTTATAATATATCCAGCATGTTATCTGTTCATAAACTCATTCAAGATCCTTAGGCCCCTTTCACACTGGGGCGGGGAGCCGCGGTGACGGTAAAGCAGCGCTATATTTAGCGCTGCTTTACCGTCGTTTTAACTGCGGTATTCGGCCGCTCGCGGTGCGGTTTTACCCCCCGCGAGCGGCCGAAAAAGGGTTAAACACCCCCGCAGAGCACCGCCGTAGCGGCGGTATTGCCGCGGTTTTACCGCGGTGTCCCATTCTAATCAATGGGAAGGAGCGGTATAGGAGCGGTGAACACACCGCTCCTATCCCGTTACAAAGATGCTGCTAGCAGGACTTTTTTTGTCATCCTGCTAGCGCACCGCTCCAGTGTGAAAGCCCGTCGGCTTTCACACTGGAGTTAAAGGGGCCGGATTTTTTCATGCGGTGAACAGGTGCTATTTTTAGCGCTGCACCGCATGAAAAACGCCCCGGTGTGAAAGGGGCCTTAGTGTTTTTTAGAGGATCATTTTTTGTTTTTGTGCAAGTAAAGGGAACATCAAAAATGTATTGCTGATAAAGTTGTTGCCACTGATTGATATGACTGAATGATGGCATATGTTACTGACAAGCTGTTACAAGTCTGTGTACAGTCCTTATCTATACCACGGCCATATATTGTTTACATGTTACAAGATCTGGATATACTTGAAGATTGGACTACAATCAGAAAGGTAAGGTTTTCTGAGAGATGTTTTTGTTTTGAGCCTAGGTTCACACTGCTGCGGGATTGAAATTGTGCAAATTCAGCTGAACTCGCAAAGTTTTAATACCCGCATGTCAGTCCGACTTCAGGGGCGATTTCAGAGACATCTGTGCGAGTTCCTGCACAGATGTCTATTGAAATCGCACCCAAAGTCGTCAAAAGTAGTGCAGAAACTACTTTTGGGAACCGGTGCGGCGTCGCATCGATTCGGATGGGGCAATAGCCGCCGATTTGGCATGCGATTTGACATGTCAAATCGCATTAATGTGAACCTAAGCTAAAGATCTTTTCTGAAAGATTTCTATTAAGTCATTCTTATTGTTACATAGGCAATGGCAACACTGGGTCCTCATCGGGTAAAGCCAGAAGGTAAGAGTTATTAGTAGAAGTTTTGTTTTATAGACCGTCTGTTCCCAAGAGCTTTATGTACACGACTTTTTGTTCCCAAATTTAAAACGCTCATCAAATGCAAACCAGCATTTTCCCAATTATTTCTTTTGTAGTAGTGTAAATTACCATTTAGAGGCTGTGTTTGACTTGCATTGTGGTGTTTCCTCAGACGCAGCAGGTCCTATTAAAGCAGACCATCGCATGGGCACCATACAGCAGTGCAGGCATCGCGCTGCTGTACAGCAACATGAATGAAGTGTACTTTTGTGACCTTCAAATAAAGTTTGTACAAAAACAAACAAAAAAAGCAGTGTGTGATGTGCTGAATCGCGAACTACACTGCCCCTACCACTGTCGGAAATGGACAGCTGCTGGAAATTTAAAGTGATATGGCAGCTGTCTATTCCTGTGTGAACAGTCTCTGATACACAGAGCATTTGATTACAGAAGTGACATGCAATGTCTCCTCTGTTTATAGCAGCTGGGCTGATCCTGTGTGCCAGCATGACTATTGCATATGCAGGAGTGAAGACGTTCTACGCCAGCCGATGAAGATTGCCAAAACCCAGCACACAAGAGAAGATGCTTGCAAGGGAGCATTGGGATGCTGATGTATTCATACCTTTTTTAATCTGTATACAAAAACAAAATTTTTTTTTTTTTTTTTAAGCTCGATCAATGGTTTTAGAACCATTTTGCGTAGCCTTTCTTTAAGCAAATCTTCATGTACATGTGTACTGTGTGAACTTCTTCTGAATCTATTTTTAGAATGGGCGATGGTAAAAAACACATTATGGCCACTAAATAGATGTGCATGAAATGCATATGTCTTTCTAACAAGAAATACAATGTAACGCTTCTAGAGAACGCTAGAGGGCATTATCGAATGTGTTCAATGGCTTAAAGAGGAAGTAAACCATCAGAAAAAAAAACCCTGCAAGACAAAGGCATAATTAGCTAGTATGCATAGCATACTAGCTAATTATGTATCACTTACCTCAGATCGAAGCCCCTGCATCGGTCCACTTCTCCCCCCTCCGACCGCCGACATGTTCTCCCGGATATCTTCCGGGTATCGCGGCTCCGGCGCTGTGATTTTGCCAGAGCCGCGATGCCGTCACTCCGGGCATGCGCACCAGAGCGGCACAGTACAACTGAAGCATCGGCATATAGCGCTATTGCTTCAGTTGTCGCATGTGCCGCATGACGTTGGCACATGCAAATACAGGTATATAGATATCCTTGTTGGCTACAGGTAAGCCTTATTATAGGCTTACCTGTAACATAAAGTTGTAAACGAGGGGTTTACAACCACTTTAAAGAACATTTATTTTTTGCACAGAAAAATGTACACACAGACAGCTATGCTATGGCTATGCAACTTAGACATCATATGCAGATCAAAGAGCATCCTTTTGATATGCAATGAGAGAAACGGTGTGTGGCAATAAATATGATTGCTACTTTGTAACTCTTGACACTGCACATGATCTGCTAGTGCCAATTTACAAAGAAGCAGCAATATCTGCATCTGTGATACTAAACAAGTTCTTGCTGTTAGTTTCCAATGTGGTTAGGGAGCCGCAGAAGAGGGCAAGCATTTAGATTACATTTTTATGGGCATGTGTGGCACATTCTAAGTCCAAACTCCAGCCATTAGCACTTTGGTTTTAATCTGTGTTTGTATTGGCGAGAGTCTTGGTGACATTTTTATGGAAGAGAAAGCAAGGGGAAATCCAAAATTTGACAGTTGTCACTAAAACTGAAGGACACTCTCCTGTTTGTCAATTTTATTATGTCTTTAGTTACAGTAAAGATGGAAAAACATCAGCATGCGGCAAAATCGGAGGATGGGAGGCTGCATTATGATGGAGAGTGGTACGGACGAGGGCAGACTATCTGTATAGACAAGAAAGATGAGTACCCAACCAGGTAAGTAGTTTGCTGAGCTCCTAGTCATGAACTTTTGATGTATGTATGTGTATGTATTTGGTCTCGTAATGAAAATGTATTTCTGCTGACAAGTTCTGTGTAATGCATACTCCCTGATCACTTTATACTCACTACTTCAGCTCTCTTGTTACTCCTTCCTGCATTGCAGTCACAATTAAAATACCTGGCATCAGATCTCTGGCATGTGAGAGTACCTGAGCCAAATACCTTACTATTGGGACTGGTCAGATGTATGTTTGATTCATGTATTTAGCCGCGTACCTATACTTCAGCTTTAAAGCCCATGTTTAGCTAAAAACCTGCCAGTCATAGAAGCCCTACTACAGCTTCTCATAATGAACGGCTTCTATAAAGGGCAGGCGTGGTTGGGCTCTCCTGATGAGAACTCCTGAAAGCTCTTTAGCTGTATTAACCCCTGCCACACCAGAAGATTGCGGGGGTGGGGGGTAGGACATAAGGTTTTCACTGGAAGAAGAATCAACACAAAAGACGAAGCATACTAACTGCAAGTTATGTCCCTTGTGCTGTGTGTTTTTTATTTTTAGTTTTTTTTTTTAGTTTTTTTTTTTAGTTTTTTTTTTTTTTTTTAGTTTTTTAAGCTAAACTTGGGCTTTAAGCAATCACTAGTTTATATATGCACTTTGAATTATTGGTGTAGCTTCTAAAACCTTTTATTTTACCTTGCAGTGCTGTCATCACAACTATAAATAGCGATGAGGTTTGGTTTAAAAGACAAGATGGCAGCAAATCCAAACTTTACATTTCTCAGCTTCAAAAAGGGAAGTATAGCATCAAGCACATCTGACTACCTGAATACATTGGAATCGATACAAGACCTTTTGGGGATCAAAACTGTGCCAAGTCATGGGAAGTCTGTTGACCTGCTCTTATGACTATTAATTTCAAGTATTATCAGGAATGTGTATGTGAGCATGTAGTGTGTGATTTCATGACTGTGTGAATCTGTACGTACAGTATTGTGTATTCTATCTCAAGATAATCATTTATGGATAAATATATTTGTGTATATCATGGGTACAATGTCTGAAATACCTCCTGACCTCAGTGAGCAATGTACATTTTACATATGAGTAGTCTGCATAAGGATGTCTAAAGGTACTCCTAGATGTTATGTGCCATGGTGTAATACTAAGCAGCTCTTGTATGGGGTTTTTTTTTTTTAAATCTTTTCTTTTCAGAGGATGCAGGATCATTATAAATGGTTGCAACCTCTGGTCACTGAGCTGGAAGAAAAGTTGGTCAGACAGCCAGACTGGACATTTTTTTTTTTTTTTTGCCAGTTTTCTGATCCAAAAATTGATAAGCTTGGTTTGACATTTTAGTCTATATATGGATTCTAAGATATCTTCTAAAAGACTGAAAGAATGGCATAGGAAGGTTTTTAAGTAATTTCTTGATGAATGGCTTGCAGCTGTGGACATTTGTGTAAACTGACTTTTTTGTGAATTATTGGCTTCCTACAGGAACTGCATTCAACTGATAAAACTAGTAGAAGGTGCCCATATTGATATTTAGTCACACTGAGATGCCAATGTAACGAAGAAATGTGCTGTAATATTCAGTTTTAAACCAGATTTAATATATGCTTTTTTTTACATTTTTTTTTTTTTTTCACAAAGAACTCAACACTATTATGGCTGTATTAAGGGTCAGTAAACCTAAGTTACAATGCTGTATTAATAAGTAATTCATATTTCCAGATATGTATTAAAAAAAGGTTCTGGCGCTCAGCAGAACTGTAAATTTCCTTCAGAGCCTTTTCCTTCACAGGACTAACGACGTCCCTTTTTTTCCTCTTGATAAGCTAAAGGTTTACCACCAGGTAAAAGGTGTGTACATTTCATTAACACAATGGCAGATACCTCATCTTGTGTATGTAAGTGTTGGTTGTACTTTAGGTTTACAGATTCTTTATTTCAGCACAATTATGTGAGCGATATAGCTGTAAATTCTCTTTTACGAATCGTCAGATTCTTTAAACAGAACTTTGTTGTTAACTTTATATTTGCCTTGATAATATGTGTATATATATTTTTTTTTACCATAAATAGTATATGCCAACATGTCTGTCTGTTAATGAAATATTGTTAAGTATTCATTTAATTTGATGTCCTAGAGACACTGTTGGATTGTAACTAAATGTTTTTTCAGTGGTCAGTCTGTTTGAGACACTATGGTCTAAAGCAGAACTCCTTTCCTAGCAGCCATATTGGCTACTGCCATATCTTTTTTTTTTTTTAAATTTTTTTTTAATTGTTTGTTTTTTTTTATTTTATTTTTTTTGTCATTTGAATAGATCCGTAATTTTTCTTTCAGTATTCTTCATGAAATACAGTTGCCTTCGCTGTCAGGGTTGCAACTTTTTTTTTTTTTTTTTTTGCTGCATTTATTTCCTTTTTAATTTTTATATTCTGTTATTGTGTTAAGGAATTTTACGTCTGTGTTCCTGGAGGTATCCAATTCTGTCTGAACCGCTAAATCTGCCTGAACGCTTTCCCCATCTGCTTTCAGTACATGAACTATGATTTATATTTATTAGTTGTGTTTGTCATAAAAAGGTAAACTGATGTGGCATGAAGTATAGCCACCTAGGGTTGCCTTCATGTAGGGTCAGAAATCTTAAAAAGCACAACAGGAACCACATATAGCCAGGAAGATTTAATCACATGCTTGAACCCTGCCTGGTAGTGTTGAAGGCTGGTCTGACAATGACGTTCCGCTTGGCCCATCGTATGATGGGTAGCATCGCTGGCCAGTAGGCAGGTGGGGGAGAAAGGCAGGCTAGCCTTCACCAGTGCTAGGATTTGCTTAAGCTTGCAGAGCATCTTTCACTAGGTTTTCATGAGACCAGTGTTGCTCTTGAATCATGCATGTAGTGTGTGCAGGCACCACAAAATGCATGCTTTAAGTTTTTACTTTTTATTTTTAAATGCTTTTATATAAGTACTCCCATTGTTAACCAGACTTGCAATATTATGTGGAATGTAATAGAATTTCACTTTTGGCCTAAATTTTTATTTTATTTTTTCTGTTTCCAAAAACTTTCAAATTTCCAACAAGATTGTTTTCATATAAGGACTAATACATTTTATTTTATGATCAATATGTTTAGTAAAAAATAAAACCATTTGCATTCCTTGCAGATTGTTGGCATACAGAAAAGCTGGTCATTGTTGCATCTGTCAGAAATTACAAAAGTAGAGCTGTTTGCATTGATTTTGTGCGTTCTGTCTCTGAAGACACACTTTTGTTACTGGGCCATTTTGGGCTGGCATCAGGAGCGCTTCCCTAAATTTTTTTTTTTTTTAGTTGCTGGCTTACTGAGAATCCCCCCCCCCCCTTTCTCATGCTGGCTTACTGTTGAAAGCGTTAATACTTTGGGATAGAGTTGCTAATGTCATTCCACTGGGTGATGTATCATGCACGCACCCCTTTCCCACCTGACAGCTAGGAACTGTTGCCCTGCTGCTTTTTCTGCTAAGAGAGCCACCAGGAAGTTAAATCCTAGATCTATTTCTACTGCTGGCCTGTGGAGACGCTTGGTCACCCCCTGGCCACTCAGCCCTCTGGACTTGAACATCTGCTAGCTCTCAAAGTTCTGTGGGTACCCAACTTGAGCCTGTACATTGCACTCGGCACTTGTGGCTACAACATCTGTTTTTAGCTATGCAGGCCAGGGTCTGCCTGTAGCACACCCCTTGCTAATGCACAGAGCTTAGATTTATATTATTGCCTGTTAGTGTTTTGGAATATGTCATATCTGGCCTCAGCATTGTCATTGGGCCTGCTCCTGTCTGGAGGAAGTTTTCACTACTGTGACTTTGTTGCATATGTTCCTGCTAATCTCTGACCCTGACTGCAAAGGCTGCAACCACATTTACCACATCTTCCCCTGCAGGTACAGTACCTGATTTGTTGACAGCCTTTGTTGCTTCTGAGATTTTGGCAGTGGAAACTTTGCTACTGAATAATTCAAGCCACTGGCTGACAAGCTTTTTTTCTGGAGTCAGTCATCTGCTATTACTATGAAATTGAAAGACAGTTTCAGCCCTTATTGATTCACTTCATCGCACTCTGAAGATAGGCCTTTCACTGCTACCAGTACTGTCTGGCCTTGGGTCTTACAAGTCCTCTAGGGCCAAACCTTTCCTTTACACTTTAATTTGAGTGGTTTCTGTAACATCTTGTCTCTGTACCCTTTTTGATGAGTGATTTTATATATTTATTTTTTTTGCACTTGGATGGATCCACACCTGTAATGGACCACTTATTTCTTGCCTTAACAAGGAGCTTACCTTTCTACTTGAGGATGCTAAATCCGCAAATGAGCCTGCCTCGACGTGAAGGTGTGCCTCATCTTTCTGGACTAGGGGATGGGAAGCACGCGCACATGTTCTAACCTTTGCAGGCATTTGGAAGTCTTGCATGTCTGATGCAAGAGCTGCTGTCCCAGGGTTACACGCTAAAGTTTAATTTTCTATCTTTCTCATCTCCAGTCTTTAGGTGCCTCCTCTGCGCCTGGCAGATCTCCCCATTGTGTTCTTTCTGGGCTCTTGGAACAAAGAATCCTTGTCCCAGTCCCTGCTGTGAAATGTTTACAAGAGTTTACTCCAAGATGTTCAAACCCAAATGGGACATTCCCCACATGCTGGACCTCAAAGCCTTAAATACTTATGCCAGAACCAAAAATTTTAAACATTGATGAAATCCAATATTGCTTCTCTGCATTAAGACCACCAGGCCAAGATGGAGGGGGGTACTTGTCTGGTGCTTTTCTCACTTTACTGTGGGGCCCCTCTGGCTTTTCCAGTCAGCATGTCCTCTGTTCACTAAGGTGATGGCTCTGGTGTGAGCCCCTTGCCCTCTTGAAGTATCCGCATTCTGAAGGCGTACGTTGCCTAGTAAGAGGCTTTTACCCAAGGAGTTTCTTCATGGGATGGATCCTTTTTTTTGTCTTCCTACAGTTTGGGGTCACCATTTGGCCCTTAGTGCCATCAAGAGCTAGATCTCTGCTCCTGCCATTCTTTCCCACAGACTATTAATTTTCTGCTCTTTTGATCAAGGTTTCCCTGGTCGAATCCCCTTGTAGCCTCAGTGGGACCTGAATATGGTGCTTTTTAGAATTCCCAATTTTGAATCTGAAAGAAATCCCCCTATCTGGTCTGTTTTTTTTTATTTTTTTTATTTGCTTCTATAGGCTTAAGTGGCAGCAGCATTTTGAAAGATTAGAGCTGCCTTCCTCCTTTAGTTGGTCTCTGCATTTCACCTTTGTCCTTCCCTCTTTGTTACTAGCTCCAGTTCATCTGGAGGCGATTTCTCTTCACTGTCTAGATGGGGTTCAGGCTTTTTGAGTATGTCTGTCACTTCTTCTCTGCCACATTCTGCAAGATGGCTTTTCCTTGTCATTGCAAATGTGCCCTGAAAGGACACCTCAGCTTCTCGTTCAATCATTTCTAGGTGGAGCTTCAGTTCACACGTTTTTCAAGTTTTAGCCATTTTGGCCTTTTCTGATACTGGCTTTAGACATGGGGTCTATCGGGTGGCCTCCTAAACTGCTGCTGAAAGTCCCCAATGCCTGATGGGCCTGTTGGCAGTTGTTTGCTGTTGCCCATCCCTAAAATGGCCTGCTTTTGGACATCCTGAAGGTTAAGACTTCCTGTGTCCCTGTTGTTTCTTGTACAATCCTCCTTGTTGTCCATTGAGGGATACCGGTCCCAACCCTCCTGGGTTTTTTTTTATAATGCCCTTTTGTGCTGCTTTGTTAGAAAACTAAGGCATGTTGATTATTAGGAGGGTTTCTAACATGGGCTGGCCTACATAATTTTTGTTTACCCATGTCCAAATCGTACAGGGTGTACAACCACAGGACAACAACTTTTACCTGCAGGTAAGCCTATATTAAGGCTTACCTGTAGAAATATCTCCTAAAACATCTACTATTTGCGAAAAAGCCGAGTGCCGATGACTACATCACTTTAGAAAGGGCACATCGTGCTGTTTCTAATAAAGGTCATGCCGTGACTGGCGGCTCCTGCAAGCAGGAGTGACGTCACGCGACTCTGGACAGTCAGAGCTGGAGTTTGCGGCCTCCCAGAAGGAAGAAGGGCTTAGATGGACGCTCCCTGCTAGTGGGGACAACTGACCATTATGCTTTACCTTTTGCAGGAAAATTAAGAGGATGTAAAACCCACTAGGGTTTACTTCCTCTTTAAGGTGGCAATATAACCCAAACATTTTAAGACCTGTGTCCTGTAAACTCCAAGAAAAGAAACTGGTGAGTACCAAGACTACATTAAGTTGGTTCAGAGAGTGATCGGGCAGGAAGGTGTAGTTTGTTGCAGAAGAGACATTGCTTGTCTCTTCAGCAAAGCCTGCCTGCTCAGTGAGCTAGAACAGAACTTTAGTTTGGCTTTAAATTGATTCAGAAAGTAGTCAGAATGTGCAGCATTCATAATGCTGAGATTGGCCTGACTGCAGTTTTTATCAGTTTATAGTGCCAAAAACAATGCAATCTGAAAATTGTAGCTGTCCTATTTTATTGTTTCACCCATACACTTTATTATTTTTTTTTTTTTTTTTTTTCGGTGAGGTTCACACAAGTTCTGGGTGGAGCAGACATTAAGCACCCATGTTTTTGGTAACGACTTCCACTATCCAGGGTGAACAATAGCCATGGCCCAGACATTGTCTACAATCTTTGGGCCACTGTTGATAAAGTGCCGTTTAGATTAGTAATATTTGTGCAAGGATTTTAGGAAGTGCTTGGCAAGGTCAGAATGTCCTATTTGCACATTTTGATTGAAGCCTTGTTTTATACAGTATACCTTATTAAGGCAAATGTACCAAAGCTGGAGCAGATGTGCATGACAGCCAGTCGGCTACTTTAATTTTCAAAGCCTGTCTGAATAAGCTGAAGATAGAAGCTAATTTGTTGCCATGCATAGTTGCTCCAGATTCTGTCTGCTTCAATTTTGGTAAATTTAAATTTGGCTAGTTTAGCAGGGACCAGCCACATTTTTGTCCATGTCTATCCATCAGTTTCTGTACAACCAGTCTGTTGGGTTTTTCCTGATTGATCACTGCCACTGGTTAAAGCCATGAGCACTGATCAGTGTATTATGATTTTTTTTATACATGTACTTTCACTTAACCACTTGCTTACTGGGCACTCCTCTCCAGACCAATTTTTAGCTTTCAGCACTGTACCCAAATTTTTTTCCCCCAAAAAGAGCTTTCATTTGGTGGTATTTGATCACCTCTGCGATTTTGTTAATTTTTTTTTTTTTTTTTTTTTTTAAAAAGACAGAATTAAAAAAAAAAAAGTTTTTTTTATTTTTTTTAATTTTGTTATAAAAATTTTAAATGGGTAATTTTTGTCCGTCATTGATGTACGCTGATGGGTGGCATTGACAGGTGGCACTTGTGGGCATTGACTAGTGGCATACATGCAGAGGGGAGGATGTCATAGGACGGCCTCCCGGGAATTGAGATCCGCGCTGTGGCCGTCATTCGGCAATAGCGCGGATGTCAAGTGGTTAATGTATATCTTTACAGTAATAAGTAAAACTAAGTAGTATTTTTTTTTCTTTTTTTTTTTTTTAAACCATTCATAGTGCCTGTAGGATTTAGAATTATGAACCTTAATCCCCTATACACATGGGCAGAATATCAGGAGACATTTGCCCGTACAAAAAATACCAGCCGACCTTCTGCCCGTGTGTGTGTCGGACGTGCATGCTGGAAAACCAGCAGCCGACCAACTCCGGATCTCAGTGCTCTCATCCAATGGAAGAGTGCTGATCAGAGTGTTCTGGCAGGGAAGCTGTCCCCATGTCAGACACAATAGCTCAGCGGGAGAGATTGCTGGACTAACCTTGCATGGTTAGTAAAGCGGCTCCTGACCGGAGCGGTCAGTTTTTTATTTTGGTTGCACAAAAAAAGTGTGTACCAGGCTTTAGGCTACTTTTGAACAGATGTCAGTTTATCTGGATGGGAGGCAGCCCTGGGTGCCCTCTTAGTGCAGAGGACTTGGTCATCAGTGGCATCTCACCTTCCTATCAATGTTCCAGAACTTAAGGACCATACACCCGCTTTGATTTTCCGATTTCAATTGTAAATCTTACCGTTCAACAGCCGATTTCACTTTTTCGGCAGACAAAAGCTGGATGTGCAGACTATAACATTTTTGTTGAATGTGAACTCCAACATCTGATTTGTTTTTTAGTATGGTTTTCGTCCAAAAAAAAAAAATCGTAAGAGCAAGACTACGCATACTCAGAAACGAAAGTTTTGAAATAAACGAAATACAAAGAAACTAAATACATGCGAAACTATTCAACATGTTACGTCACTTCTGACGTATTCTGTCAAACGAAAATTCTCGCATTGTAACCTTCACTTTCGACATGAGACTAGCATGCCACAAAAATCAGACGTTCTGTCGTCCAAAAATCAAAGCGTGTGTACAAGAGTAGTTTGGTTGTCCCTTCAACGCTGGTTCCTTTATTGTGAGGACACCTGACTGGAATTCAGTCAAAATGTCACAGCCGTGGCCTACATCAACCGTAGAAGGCACCGGACGTCGTGCCTCTTTAAAGAAAAGCAGGCTTGATCCTCTCCTGGGCAGAACTTCACTTTCAGGCCCTGTTCGCCATCCACATTCCAGGAGTTGAACATTGGCAGGTGGACATTTTTCAGTTGTGAACATCTGGATGGTTTGCTACAGGTGGCGGTAGATCTCCTGGCATCCAGATTCAATGACAACTGGGACAAACTTATCCCCAGGTCCAGGGATCCTCTGGTTTTTGCAGTGAGTAATATGTTGACGCCATTCGATTAGTTCAGCCTTGTCTACACTTTTTCACCCCTCCCAGATTCTCCCTCACCTACTTTGCAGAATTGAGATGGAGGGCATTCCAGCAATCCTCATTTCACTGAATTGGCTTAGGAGGACGTAGTACTAACATATGCGGACTGCTGGTAAATGAACAGTTGGACCTTCTGTCTCAAGGTAGTGTATCATTCTGCTTCTTGGTCTCTGGCTTTAACAGCATGACTATTGAAGCCATGGTGCTGAGGGACAGGGGACTTCAGTCTTCCCAACCTTCTCGAAGGCTAGGAAGTTGACATTTTGTAAAGTCCACCATCACACCTGGATGGCTTATTTTGCTTGGTGCGAATCTAGGGACATTTATCCAAGAAAATACTAGGTTGGACATATTCTGTCTTCTTTTTTTTTTCTCTCTACAGTCCTGTCTAAGTCAACATCTGGCTTTGAGTGCCATCAAAGTACAAATCTGGACCTTGGCTGTTCTGTTTCAGACACCTTTGGCCTCTGACACCCTAGTTAAGGCTTTTGTTCAAAGTGTGGCTCACATTTCACCCATTTGTATGCTCCTCTTAGGACCTTAGTCTGATTCTCTTGGCACTGTAGAAACTGTCATTAAAACCTATTTTGGACATTTCCTTATCTGACCTTACTCCTTAGGTGGTCTTGTTGCTGCCACCTCTGGTAGCCTTGCTACCAACTCAGAGTATGCCTTAACAGGGAAGGCTACCATTTAGATCTGTTGGAGTTTCATGGGCTTTTCTGCATCGGGCATCTCAGTTTAAGGCTGCCACCTATGCGGCTTGTTAACATGTTCTACCAGGTGAATGTTCAAGCATCTTCTTGCGTCCGTTTTGGCTGTAAGGTGCTAGAAGCTGCTGTTCAAGTCTGTTTAAATCGTTTGCCTGTTGGTATTTGCTTTGTTTGCCATCCCTCAATTTGACTGCTTTTTAGATGTCATAATGATTTGAAATTGGTCCTGTACCTTACAACTAGGAATTTTATGTTTTTTGAGTTGCCAGTCAAATCCATTTTCTGAAGTACTAAACAGAGTGCAGGTCCCCCCCCCCTTTCTTCTTATGATAGCTTTTTTGCAACAAGCAATAAGGCAAACTTTGGGTGCAAGGGTTTTATATAGAGGAATGTCTTTGGTCGGTGGCCAAAAAAAATGCTGCAATCGCCGCCCAAAGGTAGCTGCATATAACTCAGTCCTCATGATTAACCACTTCCTCAACGATTATTATAATATATCACCTTGGGAAGGGGCATTGATGGTGATTATTATTATTTATTATTATTATAATACAGGATTTAGGATTTGTATAGCTCCAACAGTTTACGCAGCGCTTTATTATATAAAAGGGAGACAGTACAGTTAAAATACAACTGGGTTAAGAAGGCTCAGTTCATAAGTTTGTGGTTATAACTGTGGTGGATGAGCTTATGGAATTGACCAAAGATTAGTTTGAGGTGTGATAGGCTGCCCTGAATAAATGCGTTGTCAGGTATTGAGTAGGATATAACCTGACAGATTGAGGTAGAGAGTTCCAGAGTATGGGAGAGGCTCTGGAAGACTAGCATGGTAGGAGGCGACAATGGAGCTTGAGCACAGGAGGTCTTTGAGGGGCGGAGAGCACGGTTTGGGTGATATTTTGAGACCAGATTGGCTGCAGCCATCATCCTGAAGGCTGACTAAGCCCTTTCTGGTAAAAGTAATCTGAGTGGCTAAACTTTTGCCTGATGGCTTTGACAAGCAGAGGAAGGGGGTCCCCCTCCCCCTGCCATTTGCCACCATTTCGGGTCATACCACTGAGTCCGGGGCTCCTGCCAGAGGTCACGCCAGCTGACTATAGAGACGAAGGAGGAATATATTTTCCCCCAATTGCCTCTATGCTTAATGAAACCAGAAGCTACAAGGACTTAGTCACTTCTGGTTTCAGCTGTTTCCTAGCTGTTGGCTAGTAAAACCGCCTGTCAAACCGATCTCAGGTTGAATTTCTGCTTTGGAGGGCAGAGGAGAGATCTGGAATCTAATAGACCTCAGATCTCTCCATAAAGAACCAACATTACTATTTAGTTGTCCTCTGGTCTGCCTATGGAACCTTTGTGTTTTCACCAAGGAGCTAGTCCCTAGAACTAAAGTCAGCCCTGGATCCATCCCATTCATTGCTTGAAGCAACTCGGCCTGGTCCTGAATTTGGCCCTGTCCAAGGTTTTCCTTCCCCCAAGAGAAAATCCATACTCTGCTCCCACACATGGATGTCTAGGAGCAAACTGACCCTCCATTTTTTTTTGCAAGAGGGTTCTAGGTTTTCCACTTGCAGTTACCCTGTCAATGGCATATTTTGTTAAGAAATTGATACCTTGGTTTGGCATCTGAATGCTTGTGCAACCATGAGAAATGCCACTGCAATCTGGTCTGCTAAAACTGGAGCATTATCTGTGAACAGAAGACTGTTTTATACAAGCTTACTTAGGTGATCGAAAGATCCCTGATGGAGAGTCCACTTTTGAAAATGTTCCTTCCTCATGGTCCCCTGCTTGGCCAGTAAAAACCTGGTACTTCTGGGTGCCAGGGAATGCTCCCATTTAGGAAGTCGAAATGTGCACAAATCTTTGGAGGTTTGTGTAGTAGCACTTAACATTTATTTAAACCCTAACTGCAATCTTCTCTTGTTGGCTCCCTTTTGGTCTGTTTTAAATATACAATTAAAAGCATCTTGTCATCTCTAAGGCTGGGTTCACAATGTTGTGCGGCTCACAGCATGGGTCCGGTGCATCCCTGTTCATCGTTTCAGGTCCGGCTGAAATTTGGACCTGAAACAGACCAGAATACTCGCAAGACTCTTGTGTTAACTGGTTCCATTGAGAGCCGGTCACAATCTCCTGACGTATGAATTGAATGCGGAGAAACCTACGTCCAATTCGCACCAGTGTAAACCCAATCTTTGAAGTGCAAAAAAAAATAACTGTTGATCTTGCTAGAAATCTAGCTGCTTCAGTCCACTTTCATAACTGATTAGGAAAGAAAAAAAAAAACGCACAACCTTTTGCCCTTTTTTTTTTTTTAATGGGTTTTTGCCAGGTGAACTGTGCAGTTTTAGAAAAAAATAGCTTCCACTGCCTACCATTGCATTACAATGGCTGCTCTGCAATTCCAGGTTTCATCAAAAGTTGGCAGTTCTGCAGGAGAGCTATGTAATCGCAGTTTCCAAATTCCCAGGAGTCACAAGTGTGTAGCATTTCGTTTTTTCTTTTACAGAGGACAGTATTAAAGTGAAACTTTTGTCAGAAAATTAAGTCCTGCTAGATCACTTCAGGCTGGCCCCTTTTACAGGTATATTTAGAGATATGTGCCTATACTGTTTAAACCTGACCTGATGGGTTTACTTGCTTTGTTTCCCTGCAAAGGTAAAGCATAATGGACTACTATGCATCGCATAGTAGCCCATTATGTGTCACCTGACACAGGAGCCAGCGATGTCACTGCTGTCTCCTGTTGTACGAAGCATCAATCTTCCTTCCGGGTATCGCTGCTCTGGCGCTGTGAGTGGCTGGAGCAGCAATGACGTCACTCCGGCGGGGGAGCCGTAAGTGACGGCATGTTTGCCTTCACTTGTGACGCGCCCGATGCGCCTGTGCCGTTGCCTACGGTGCGTAGACAGCGGTGCCCTTTTTTTGTAAAATACCTCCTTAACCGTGTAACTAGTAATGGTGGCGATCTGCGATTTTTATTTTATTTTTTTTATATCCTGACTGCGACATGGCGAACACATCGGACAACTTTGACACATTTTTGGGACCATTGGCATTTTTACAGCGATCAGTGCTATAAAAATGCATTGATTACTGTAAAATGGCAGTGAAGGGGTTAACACTAGGGGGCTATCAAGGGGTTAATTGTGTTCCCTAGTGTGTTCTAACTGAAGGGGGGTGGAACTTTCTAGGGGAAGAGATAGATCAGTGTTCATACTCTGTCTCTTCTCCCTTCAGAGAACCGGGATCTCTGTGTTTACACAGAGATCCTGGTTCTCGCTGTGTCACCGGCGGTGCGCGCGCCCCCACTTAGTGGCCACATAAAGAAGCGACGTAACATGGTGGCGATTTGCGCAGTACAACTGCGTTCGGCTGGGCGGCAAGCGGTTAATGAAAGATTTCTTAGACTTTATGTAAAGTCTTAGATTATTGCAAGTTCTCTTAGCCCAGTGTTTCTTCACCAGTGGCCCTTTCCAGTAAGGAAGTGTTGCAAAGCACAGCTTCACAAAAATACACAATCCCTTTGTTTTTATGGAGAAAATAACATCTGAAAATTGGCAGAACATTGATCAAGCTCTTGCAAGAGCAATATATGCTTCTGTATCAGTATTGTCCGTAACTGAAAATGCATATCGGTGGGAAGCTTTTACATTATTATGAAGGAAGGGGGGTGGTCACCTGTTCTCATTTATGGTAGAAATGTTTGTACCCTATACAGTCCCTTTTCAAGCATAATACTTGTGTATATACACTGCATTTAAGGTTCCCAGTTTAACAAAATGACTTTTAATTTGCTATGTATGTATATGTCTGGACACTTGCCTGTCCAGGAAACATTTTTCAATCGGTTCACGGGTGCTACCGCCATTCCTTGTAAGTGAAGCTGGCATTGAAGCCTTGCGTTTCACAGCTGGTTCCCTACTGCACTTTGTGAATAGCCGTGTGGCGGGGGAAGGATGGGGACCGAACTTCCAAGGACCTTGCCGTAGTCAAAAACAGGTACCTGCTCCCCCCTGAAAGGTGCCAAATGTGGCAGCGGAGGGGAGGAGGAAGCAAACAAGCGGAGCTTCCACTTGTGGGTGGAGCTCTGCTTTAATACCTATACAGTCTTGTATAGGATTTTTTTTATCATACAGTCTAGTCAGATAATTTTTAACATTTTCTTTTTTTTTTTTTTTCGGAATCGGTAATCACCTGTAAGGAAGTGTAAAACAATTACTGCTTATGTGGTACCCAATAACCGTTAATGATGGTTCTTTATCCTTAATACAATTCAATATTCAGTAGCTTTTGGCTTGCGTTGATGGGAACTTTGGACTTCAGTTTGAGATGCTTCTGACATCATTTAGAATTCTTTGATCATTGCATTTGACCCAGTTGACCTACTTTTTTTTTTTTTTTTACCTGCTTCATCCCTGGTTTACATTGCAGCAATTTTGGCGTGTGCTTTGACTGGCAATGACACGTCCTGAATTGGTGCAACGCCACACCGATTCCCAAAAGTCATTTCTGTAATACTTTTAGGCGCCTTCGGGGTGCGATTTTACAATAGACATCTTTGCAGGAACTCGTACAGATGTCTCTAAAATCGCCTCCGAAGTCGGGCCAGACATGCGGGAATGAAATTGCGCGAGTTCGGCTGAACTCGCATGATTTTCATTCCCGCTGTCAGTGTGAACCTAGGCTCAAGCAGGTTTTGCATTCCCATAGACTTGTATAGAAATGCAAAACCCATGTAACGCAAACAAAAGCTTAATAATGGCCCTAATCAAGACAACCTGTTAGTCTGCAGGGCCGATTTGTGAAGAACTGAAAATATTTGGCTTTTGTTTACACTGAGCCTCAGTGGTAAATTGCTTCATATCGCCAGTCAATTATACAAAAGTGCCAAAATTGCATGTAATTAAATGTTAGTGAGAAACCTTGGAAATGTGGTGGTCTTTTTTTTTTTGGTGATGGGTGTGTGCTGGATCAAGTTCTTCACAAATCCTTTAAATCTGGTTAAATAGATTTAAGGGAAAAAAAATCTAGTAAGCTGCACTGTGCCTTTGTTTGAGAAGTGATATTAGTTAAGTTATATTCACATGTCTTTTGTGAGAGGTTCAGTGTCTTTTTTTATATGCATTGTAGTAGAGCTGCACGATCCTGGCCAAAATGATAATCATGTTTTGTTTTATTTTTTTATTTTTTGCTTAGAATAAAAAGATCACGATTCTCGCGACGTAAAAAATATTTTTTTTATTCATTGAAGTAGTATTTTCCCAAAAAATTTGATTTGAAAGACCGATGCGCAAATAGCGTGACATATATTGCAACAACCACCATTTTATTCTTTAGGGTGTCTACTGAAAAAATATATATGTTTTGGGGTTCTAAGTAATTTTCTAGCAAAAAAAAATATGATTTTAACTTGAAACCAACAAATGTTGTTGGAAAAAGGTTTAGTTGTTAAACTTTTCTCACACACAAGTTTATTCCATTGCAAATTGTTACAATGTTTATACTTAAGTTGACTGATAAAGAATGTTGTGATTCTTGGCAGACTGCCCGCATTTTTTCCTTCCTTTTGATAGCTGTGGCTTCAGAAGAGCAGCGAGAATTCTTTGCATAGCAAGAATCATGAAACACTTTACTGTAGTCAAGATCGCAACGGGGAAAAAAAATAGTGATAATGATTCTTGATGATTAATCGTGCAGCTCTACATTGTAATAGATCCCTTATTGACTGTAGGGGCCACTAGCTTGTAGAATTTTCACCATTTTCACCATTTTCACCATTTTCACCATTTTCACCATCAGAAGTAGGACCTGACAGTTAAAGGGTTTTTTTGGTACTTGCCTACAACCTTTCTATTTACTCCAACACCAGTAGGTGCCCTTATCGCATACATGGTGCTGTGGTCAACCTTTTGACAGTTTTCAGTCTCTTAGTAGAGTGAATGAAAATGGCACATGTAGCCAAACACTAAACTATAGCCTACAGCAGTGATGGCGAACCTTTTTGAGCCTGAGTACCCAAACTGCAACACAAAACCAACGTATTCATTTCAAAGTGCCAACATATACAGAACTTGATGAGTGTGTGCTGTGATGTCTGGGGGTGAACATGGGGCACATCAGAAATTGTGTATTCACTATGTAGTCATAGTGTTTTGTACAAGAAGATCTAAAACTAGAACATATTTTGACAAAAGTTACATTTTTTGGAAGCTGTCCTAGAATTGTGCAATCGAATTCCAGTATCACTAT
The DNA here is from genome assembly GCA_028564925.1 of Lithobates sylvaticus. Taxonomy (NCBI): domain Eukaryota; kingdom Metazoa; phylum Chordata; class Amphibia; order Anura; family Ranidae; genus Lithobates; species Lithobates sylvaticus. Next base: position 118,447,552 of record CM053038.1, on the reverse strand, counting down.
TTTACGAACTATACATTAATATTCAATACAGTCAAGTTGCATGACAGGTGCACTTTAAATTACTAGTTGTTCAGTAGAAGCACGGGCTGGATGATGAAGAAATCCTGTTACAGGGGTGACATGCAACCAGCAACTCTCCAGCTGCAGCAGAACTTCTAGTCCCCCCATGCCCTGCTGGCACACATTATGCACACTTTGGTTGCCAAGGTATGTTGAGCTCTGTAGTTCTTCTCCAGCTGAAGACGTACTGGTTGCCCTGCATTGCTGTAGCAGAAGACTACTTGAAAAATCTCTCATTTCTGACTATGTTCACAGTCCTATATGTCCAGGAAACATCCTTCTGAACGTGAACACTGAAAGACAACTGTAGCAATGCTTTACCAATGCAGTTCACTCACAATTCCTGTGCAGTTCATTGCATGTCAATTGCAAACTCCCCAGCAGCAGCAGCAGCAGCAGCTTTTACACCTCTTCCCTGTATAAAGCCAGTGATTCTGGACCGTCTGCCATGTGAGTCTTGTGTCATGAAATACAGGGGGATGGCAGGGACAAAAACTATATGTATTTACATCTCACTGTACTGCAGTGGTCTCTGCTAATATCTAGCAGGCGTTCCCAGCCAGATAAACCTGAATAGCCAACACAAAGTATCATGGCATCAAAGCTCATATCCTACAGAAAATGCTTCGGACAGCTTTGATAGAGCGGAACACAGACAGCATATACACATTATTCTGACCATACCCTTCCACATTTTGTGGCAATGTTGGGAACAAGAAGAAAAAAAGGTCCCCAAGAAATGGATTCCATTTGAAGAGGCACAGAAACAGTGTACACAGCTAAACACATTTATTCCCCACACAGCATGTACACTTACTTTAACAACGCTTGCCATAGCACTACAATAATACACCCATCCGCCGTCTCAGTTCCTGGGCACAAGAACGGCCTGTGATTAGGCATCTTCCCCACCACATGTTCCGCGTGCCATCCAACCCGGAGCGACGACTCTTCATCTAGTCCACGCCCATCCTAGACACGGCCCCCCATTGGCTCAATCCCCACCACATGTTCCGCCTGCCATCCAACCCAGAGCAACCCTTCATCTCATCCACGCCCATCCTAGACACATCACCCCTGCCTCAGAGACTTGTGGGAAATGTAGTTCTATAGGGAAGGGAGCTGTGCACGAAATACACCTGTTACAAGAGCAATATAGACTGCATTTTTTTTTAAAACCAAAGTTAACCTAAGGTGCATTTCTTGCCTGCTGATGTTCTAAAACCACAGTAACGTGCTTGGAAAGGCACCTGCAACTAGTGTAGAACTCCTTGGAAGTCTAGGAATCTTTCACCTGCAGGTGGCAACTTACAGTATTTATTGGCGTATAACACGCACCTTTTCACCCTAAAAATTGGGTTTAAATAGTGTGTGTTATACACCGATACTTCAATTTTAGCCGCCTCGGAGGGGACAGCGAGGGGGGGCAGGACGAGCGCCGTCAGATTACATACAGTGAGAATCTCCTGTTTACTTGACGGCCTCTGTAATAGGAAGTCTTGTCTCCTGGGCCACCATTGGACCACTGTTCTGTCTATCTGTATGTAATCTGTTGGCTCTCATCCCACCCCCTCCCTGTCCCTTCTAGGCTGCAGATGGGCATTGATCTGGCTGCATTGATGGCACTTGTGAGGCTGCAGATGGGCACTGACCCTTTTATTTTGCTTAAAAGTTCCTTATTTAAAATGTTTAAGTTTTTTTTTTTTTCCAGAAACTTTGTGTAACGTTGCTTTGCCCTGTGGCCACTAGCGGAACGTGCCGCCGAAGGCACGCGCCCGCTGCTCGCCCCCGGGGGCGATGCGAGTGCCCGGCAGTGACGATCACTGCTAATACACCGAGAACCAGGATCTGTGTATGTGTGTGTGTGTGTAAACACACAGTTTACAGTTCTCTGAGGGGAGAAGTGACTGTGTGTTCATACAAAGTATGAACATCGATCTGTCCTCTCCCCTAGACAATCCCATCCCCCCTACAGTTAGAACACAGAGAGGGAACACATTTAACCCCTTTATCGCCTCCTAGTGTTAACCCCTTCCCTGCCAGTGACATTTTTATGGTAATCGGTGCATTTTTATACCACTGATCGCTACATAAATGCCAGTGGTCCCAAAAATGTGTCGGATGTGTCTGCCATAATGTCGTAGTCCTGATAAAAATCACAGATTGCCACCATTACTAGTAAACAAAAAAAAATGTTATAATAAAAATGCCATAAAACTACCCCCTATTTTGTACATGCTATAATTTTTGCGCAAACCAATCCATATACGCTTATTGCGGTTTTTTTTTTCTACCAAAAAAATGGAGAATACATATCGGCCTAAATTGAGGGAAAAAATATGAAGGTGAACCTTTTTGACTTTAAAACCACTTTAAGGCTGGGTTCACACTGGAGAACAGCAGCTCACAGCACGAGTACAGTGCGTCTCTATTCACCTTTTATTGGGTCCAATTTCAGCCCGAATTTTTGGCTGAATTTGGGCCTGAAACAGGCCAAAAGACACACATGGCTTCTGTGCAATTTGCTTTGGAGTCGCTGCGGAGATGTGTGAACCAGCTCCTTAGAGAGCCGGTCACAATCTCCTGCTATGCCAATTGGATGAGGTGGTTTCCCTGCATCCAATTCGCAATAGTGTGAACCCAGCCTTGGGCTCTGAAGCTCACATGAAGACATATGGCCATACATACTGACACACATGCCCTTGGTAACATGGTTTAATTGAACATTTGAGTACCAGTCTGCCTTAAATTGGCTAATTTAATTTCTGAGACTAGCAGTGAATTTTTCTTATATGTTTGCTGAAGCTGTTGTCTTGTACATTTTGTTGAACCTTTCTTACATAGAAAGGCATTGTGCTAATGTCATTCATACCACTTTTGTAATGCATTGTATATATTTTTTTCATTTCTGTGTATGAGGTCATCTGTATTGTGAATATTTTTATGTTCTATATTTACCATATTATATTTTTCAAAGTTGACACATCTGCTAATGTCTTTATTTTGTTCTTGAGCACCGCTACTTTAGATGACTTCACCTTCCTCTAAAAGATGAGTAACCCTGACCTGCTTGGTTAATAATCCATTTCTGTTAACCTCACATCTGAAGAGTTTCAGAAGGCAAGAGGTGTCGTGTGGGTTTTTTTTTTTATGGAATTTGTCTCTGGCATTTTACATACCGTGGTATGCTTTTCATTAACCATTTTTCAAGTTCATGTATTCTATGCATGGTTTAAGTTAAAAAAAAAAGTAAATGCAATTCTCTACTTAAAATATACTAATGCTGCAGCCTCTATCACACACATCAGCATTTCACCCTTCCAGGAGTGACATACTTTAGTTCCCGCTCTGCTATGGTTCCATCCTCCGACACCCTACATCACACAGCACTGAGTTAGAGGTCAGAGCCACAGTGCATGGTGGGGGCATTCCTGGAAATTTTGTTTTCTGCAGTTTTGAGTAGCCCATAGCTGAAATGAATAAAAATATATATATAATTTTACACATACTTCTTTTTTTTTTTTTTTTTTTTTTTTTTTTGTTCAACCAGCAGCTTGAATGAAAGACTCAACAATTTTTTTTTTTTTTTCCCCCCATGCACACTTGATGTGGATGGAGGTATCCCCTTCACTGAGCCTTTGTGTTCTGATGGTGGGAAGACTTCCCCCACCGTCAGAATCCACTGATCAGTGCTGTTAGGTATAGACTGCTGCGCTGATCGAGTGAAGGAAAACCCAACAGGGTGGTTGTACAGACGTTGATCAGTAGATTAACTTCTGTGCAACCAAACTGCCCATACGTGGTTCGAATTCAGCCGGTCCCTGCTCAAGTGGCTGAATTTTCGATCCATGTATGGCTGGTTTAACAGAGAGACCCAACCAATAATGGATTATTTTGAGAGTCTAAAGTCTTTATAATGGTGGTGGGGATAGCTGTTCCTGGTTTTCACTTGTGGAGTTTCCCTATCAAAATAGACATTTCCAGCATGAAGGCTATCCGGTCTCCTGTCTGCGCTCTGGGTTGGTATAATGAACACACTGCCTGGGCTGTTGGAAAAAGGTAAAACAGTTGATGAATAATAAAAAAAAAAAAAAAGCCATTAATGTCCTTTTTTTTTTTTTTTCATGTAATCACAATGGTACCATTTTTTATGACCAAGCTTAGTCAAAGAGATTAGACGGCCTAGCACTCACTAACACAATTATCACAGGAGAGGTAAGTGAAGAAGTAAACGGTAAAAGGGACTTTATTTTTCCCCACACTGGAATCGGATTGCAAGGGTGTTCTCACCCATGCAAGTAAAGTTAAACCCACCCTGGATGCAGCCCACATTTCTATCTTCTAGGCTCCTGCCAAATGCACTCTGCTGTCCTATCTAGAGCAACATAACTATTGCAAGGAAAACATTCTGGCCATCTCTTCTTCCGACTGAGCAGCTACGCCATGGCTCTTTTTATTCCTGTGGGTAAGCCATACTCTCCTTGACTGACGCCGCCATAGGTATGGCTAATAAATGAGTGGAGCCACATTACATGTGCATGCAATAGGACCCAGCTTGCATATTTTGCTTTTTAAAGGCTGTGCAGCATTAGGCAGGCCCCACAGTAATAATTGTGGGAGTGGTTGAGTTGTTAGAATGGAGAAAGCCGACCATAGATGGTTCAAAGCTCTGTTGGGTCAGTAGTGACCACACAAGGCAGGCTGATTATACGTAAGGTGATCGATCAACTTTGGTACAACAAGTATATCAAATTTTTCATAAGATTATTGCCAGCGGCTATATCTGCTGGCAATAATTGCTGTGTGGTCTCCCGGCTTGGACCCCCCACTCCCACCGGGAGAACACAATAGCTAATGTGGTTGCAGGAAAGAAAATAGAATCATCTATGGCTGGCTTAAATGTACAAAGTCTATACTATTAAAATAATTAGAGTGTGTGGACTGTAAGGAAATTTATTGAGAACTAATAAGAATATAACTCACTTGGAGATGATAAAAAAAACAGGCATATCACAGGGAAAAATACACCCAGGAGACATCAGTGGGTGTAGGGGCTTCATAGGGCTGTTCCGGCCGGCTAGATGGTCAGATGTGGGAAGAGCTCAAAGTGTGGTCTGGAACGCAGCATCCACCCAGATGACATCACAAGATCGCAACGTTTTGAAACATGCGCAGTAGAACCACAGAGCATGCGTGCTCCTTAAGCACGAACATATAGTAGTAGGACAACCAGCTTTTTCAGGAGGAAGCCAGCAATGGCACCCACCATATATTTTTTCATGAACAATATATTTTATACTCAAGTTTTCTAACAGAAGGGTTATAGTTCAGTTACAGCTTAAAACTGATTTTGCTGTAGGTACACAGGTTACATTTATTCAGAGACAGCTAGATTATACTGCAGCCTGGAGAAGGATTTTGACACTAGCAAACAAACAAAAATGACCAGCCAGCTATAACCCCCTGTCCCAACATGCTTCAGATTTTCTGTGTCCTAGAAACAAAAACACCTTTTCGACTTCTAGCGTTTTTTTTTTTTTTTTTTAATGTCAATGCTTAACTGAACAAGCTGAGGTTAGAAGCCGATTGGCCACCATGCACAGCTGCACCAGGTTTTACACTCTCCCGTTTTTAGTAAATCGACCCCAGTGTAAGTATTTTTTTAGTCCTTTTCTTTTAATAAAGTTGGGCTCTTTATGTAGCTGTCTTTTTCACTGTACCCTCAGCAATAGCTTGGGAGACTCTACCTGGCTCCTTATGGCCCGAAGATTGTGGGGTCTGCCTGAAATGTGACCTTTGTGCACTAATCTCTGCTTCTAGTGCTTTCGTACTGTGTTAGTAAGCCACAGTCACTTTCCAGGATTCGAGCCTTGGCTTTAATGCGTACGCCGTGTGGGCTGAACATTGCTACTGCATTTTTGAAACCATGGAGTGCCATCATTACCCAGTTTTCCTGTAGGGTTCAATGGAAAGGGTTACCACAATGAAGAATTAGGTGTCTGCAGAGAAAGTGTTGTGTTCGCACTCTGTTTACCGTTGTTCGAAAAAACTAAGGACATAAAGTTCTGGTTGAGACTCATACTCCACTAGAACAATATTTAAAGCGGACCTTCAGTCATTTTTTTCAACTTTCCATCTATTAAATCTCCTGCCCTTTTTTTAACTTTGGATAGTAAAACTTTTTTCTGCCAGTAAATACGCTATACAGCCCACTTCCTGTTTGGTAAAAAGCTTACGCTTATGACATCATGCACAGCTCTCACTCTGTTTGCCAGGAGGGGGGGGGGGTGAGTCATAAGGGGGCCAATGAGAGATGCAGAGCTGGAGGTGTGCCTCTGTGTCTGTGTAAATTCAGGAAGTGAGCAGGCAGCAGCTTCAGCTGCCCACAGTTGCAATGGTTTCAGCCAGACTCAGTGGAGGGAGATTTCTGCAGCATATTTGGCAAGTACAGAATCACAGTATATATAAAATAAGTGGTTGGAGGGAAGCTTCAGGATGCCAAAGATGTTTTTATTACAAATTATGTGAGCAGACTGCAGTTCCTCTTTAACCACTTAAGCCCCGGACCAATTTGCAGCCAAAGGACCAGGCCCCTTTTTGTGATTCGGCACTGCGTCGCTTTAACTGACAATTGCGCGGTCGTGCGACGTGGCTCCCAAACAAAATTGGCGTCCTTCCCACAAATAGAGCTTTCTTTTGGTGGTATTTGATCACCTCTGCGGTTTTTATTTTTTGCGTTATAAACAAAAATAGAGCGACAATTTTGAAAAAAATGCAATATTTTTTACTTTTTGCTATAATAAATACCCCCAAAAAATATATAAAAAATGTTTTTTTTTCCACAGGTTAGGCCTATACGTATTCTTCTACATATTTTTGGTAAAAAAAAATCGCAATTAGCGATTATTAATTGGTTTGCGCAAAAGATATAGCGTTTACAAAATTGGGGATAGTTTTATAGCATTTTTATTAATAATTCTTTTTTTTTTTTACTAGTAATGGCGGCGATCAGCGATTTTTATTGTGACTGCGACATTATGGCGGACACATCGGACATTTTTGACACATTTTTGGGACCATTGTCATTTTTACAGCAATCAGTGCTATTTAAATGCACTGATTCCTGTGTAAATGGCAGTGAAGGAGTTAAGTGTGTTGTTTTTTGTTTACTGTAGGGGGGCGTGGCTTTGCGTCTGACGTCACTGATCGGCTTTCCCGATGACAGGGAACAGCCGATCAGTGACAGCATCACTAGGAAGCACGGGGAGAGGTTTGTTTACACAGACCTCTCCTCGTTCTTCAGCTCTGTGACCCAATCGCGGTACACCAGCGGCGATCCGGTTCACTGGTCCCGTGGCCACGGAGCTCAGGACTGGGTCGCGAGTGCCACGTACAGGTATGTGATTGTGCCCAGCCGTGCCATTCTGCCGACGTATATCGGCTTGAGGCGGTCCTTAAGCGGTTAAACGAAAATACAAAAAAATAAAAATGTTCATAATACTAACTGCCAAACATTTAACTCCAAAGCACAATTATACACATCATTTTATTCAATGTCCATATTAATAAAGACACATGGCATACAGTTAAAAAAACAAAAGCTCAGCCAAGTTAAAAACAACATGTACACTGACATCCTTCGTCTGCTCTTTGCAAAAACCCTTTAGTATTCATAACAGTGGGTTAGAACACCTGTGGATAAAAAAGGAGAAAATGCACATGCTATATAATGCACTCTTCAGTATGTAGCAAATGATGGCAGGTAGACGGCTTGGCTTTATTCCAATCCTATGTCAACCACACCAGTGACAAAACATTTTATGGCCAAGCTTTTGTTCTTGATTTGTATGATTGTGCTTTTGGGTTAAATATTTGGCAGTTAGTACTATGATTTTTTTTTTTTTCAATGTTTTTTGTTTAAAACATTCTAGTGTAGTTAGGAAAAAAACAAAACACAAAATCTTGGTTTTGTCTCTGACTTTTTTAGGACCAGTGATTCTTCCACTTTTGTATTGTGTTAAGAGTAGAAGATATGGGACTAGGAATTTTTGAAGTTATTTTAGAATTTTATCTTGGTTAGTCTTTGCTTCTGCCTACAGTGACTGGTTCACATTCAGCCATATGGACCTCCCCTAATTTCAGCAGCAGCACTCTCCACTCCCAGACTCGGACTCTACAATCCAGGAGCGTCCCATTCTGCATTTCAGCATAGGAGTTCCGGTCTTGATTGGTTACTTCTTTTTGAGACCGTTTAATTTGCTCAATACTTTGTACAAAAGTCCGATGGTTTTGTGTACACACGGTCGGACTTTGCTCCATTGGACTTTTGTTGGCAGAAAGTTGGTCCGTTCGCACAGCCAACAAAAGTCCGATGAAAACTGAAAAAGTTGGTCCGATGGAGCGTACACACGGTCGGATGTTGGTCCAAAACAGCTCATTTGCATGTTTGTTGTCAAAAAGTCTGATCGTGTGTACGGGCCTTAAGAAGTATTGTTTCTCAGATTTACAAGGCTGCAACCTGGTCTTCTGTTTATACATCCTCAAAGTTTTAACATGTGGATGTTCAGGTCTTATCTGCTACTAGTTTTGGGCATTGGGTTCTTCAGGCAGCTCTTTGAGCTGCAGGCTGCCCCAGTTTTATTGTTTTGTTATGGTTGCCCACCCCTTGTTGGACAGCCCCTATTACCTCTGCATAATTGAATCTTGTGTTAATGAATGAAAAAGAAAACAGGATTTTTTTTGTTGACATAAAATAAAAATTTTTGGAGTTCATTAAGGGACGTAGATTTCAACACACTCTTCCCACCGCACACGTATCTATGAAAGCAGCTGTATGTTTAAGTGGGTGCCGAAGCAACCACCGGCTGGAACCATAAGCAACCAGAACAGGGAATGTCCCCAGCACACCATTGGTCTCCAAAAAAGGGGTCCATAGGTTTTTCCAGCGATCACATCGTAACAGCAACGTTTTCGGAGCCTCGCAGGACCCCTTCATCAGGCACGATGAAGTGACCTTCCTCGTTCTCAATAAGGGACATAGGTTCCGTTTCACTGTATTTGTGATGTACTCATGGTATCGCTTTTTTACAAAACTAAGGCATGCTGGGGATGAAGAGTGTGGCTGACTCGCGTGTGGGTTTTTTTTTTTTGTGCCAGTTTTCCAAATTCTCCTATAAGCAACAAAATACCTAATTGCCTCTGAAAAACAGAATCCTGTGTCCCTTTAATGAACTCTAATGCCCCGTACACACGGTCGGATTTTCTGAAAATGTCCTATCAGACCATGTTGTCGGAAATTCCGACCGTGTGTGGGCTCCATCTGACTTTTTCTGTCGAAATTTCCGATGGAAAAAGTTTGAGATCCTGCTCTCAAATCTTCCGACAACAAAGTCCTATCAGACTTTTTCCGATCGTGTGTAGCGAATTCCGACGGACAAAGTGCCACACATGCTCAGATGATCACATTACAAGACCAAAGCTATTGGCTACTAGCCTCTACGTAGTCGAGTATGTTACCATGTTGAGGATGATCGGATTTTCCGACAACTTTGTCCGACCGTGTGTATGCAACACCAGTGTTGGACAAAATCCGTCGGAAAAAATCTGACGGATTTTGTGGTCGGAATTTCCGACCGTGTGTACGGGGCATTAGAAGTGGATTTTTACAGTAACTACAAAAATCCTATTTTATCGAATGCACACCTTGCTAGCCTGTTTTGTGCAGGATATAACCTGGGGCAGCTACAATCAGACAGGCTAAAGTTAGGTTATCCTAAAAGGAGTAAAAATCCCTTTTTCTAAAATTCTGTCAGATATCCCCAGAAAACAAGGGGCATATTCCTAGTTACATTCCATTCCATTGGAATGTGTATAATACGATTATTGTTCAGAGTTGTTAGAACTCATTAATACACAATATGGAAACCCAAGGCTTCTGTGGAGTTATTCTTGGAGTTGTGGGGGGGATAATACCAATGGGTCATGGATTAGAATAGATATTGAAAGGGTTCCTGCATGATAAAAGGCTGCAATAACATATTTCATACTGAAGAAACTGATCATATTTTAGATGCGCATATACTGCAGTATCTATTCTAATCCTGTGAGTCTTTTTGGCGTTGCTATTCGTTTCTAAATAACTGGGTGGCAGTATTGCTTAAGATAAATCCAGGTTTATGTTCACAGTGCAGTGCCTCTAAATTTAGGGACATTCCAAGGTTTTTAAAGTTTTGGCAATAAATTCAGTATTTTGTTACAACCTTGCAAATGTATAAAAAGCATTTTAATCAGAAATCAATGTTTATAAGATTTTTTTTTTTTTTTTTTATAAGCAGATTGCTGTCTATTGTGCTGTTCCCAATGACATGAAACCAGGTATGGTGTGAAGACAGAATTGTGATAAAAAGGACATCTTTCAAATATATTGTGATGAGGATTCCCAATCCAGAAGATAAAAAATATGGCTATTAATATATTTTGTGACAACCACTGGTTACATCCACAGATTCTGAAGTATTAGATCAATAAAGTGTTTGTTTTTTTCCTCATCTTCTGGCTTAGAAGGCCTCATGCTAATCCCAGATCTGCATTACAGTCAATTATTTTGGTAGAAACAAGCCTGGTGTCGAGCGGAAGCAGTTCACAGAAATACTCTACAGCACCGAATGGTTATCTAAAGAAAGTCACAATAAAGTGCATATAAATCCAAATCTTTTTTTTTTTTTTTCTTTGTTTTGGCCTGCTGCCTCCACTGGGAAGGTTCACTCCCTCTGTTTTGGTGATCATTGTCTAGAGCACAGAAACTAATGGGGGCTAAAAGGAGTTTAGAGTTCTTACAGGAATAGTTGAGGTGAAATTGCCTTATGGGGACAACTGTCCGAGGCCTTGTTTACCTAATGCATTGCCCTCTAAAGCGATCCACAGTGGATTTCTTTTCAGAGAGCAGCTGGGAGGTGTTATGTTGCCTTCTTAGCAGTTGCTTTAATCCTGCAAATCCTGCATTGCATGCTGTTGTGCAAACCTATGCACTCAAATGTGTATAGGTAGTGGTAGGGCCTCCACCTGTTTTTACTGCCCCTGGGCTGCAAGTGTAAATTAAACGTAAGCAGGAATTTCCCCTGGCATAGAGATTTTCATGCTTTACTATTGCCTGCAGAGGCTCATTTATTGTACCGCTCTCCAGCCCTTCGGCGAACAAACTGTCTCCTGCTACAGCCAAACATTTCACATTTTAACTCATCAGTCCCGAGCACCTGCTGCCATTTCTGTGCACCCCAGTTTTCATGTTTCTCATGTTTTAATGCATAGTTGAGTCGTTTCCACATCCTATGTATGAAAACATAGGAACTGGGGGGGGGGGGGGGGGGCAGAAAAATAACAGCAGGTGCTCTGGACTGATGAGTAAAATTTGAAATATTTGGCTGTAGCAGGGGGCAATTTGTTCTTGAATGACTGGAAAGTGGTACAATAACGAGCATCTGCAGGCAACAGTGAAGCATGGTGGAGGTTCCTTGCAAGCTTGGAGCTGCATTTCTGCAAATGGAGTTGGAGATTTGGTCAGGATTAATGGTGTCCTCAATGCAGAAATACAGGCACATAGTTATCCATCATGCCATACCATCAGGGGGTTCTGTGATTGGCCTCAAACTTTTTCTGCAGCAGGACAAAGACCTCAAACATACAATGTCATTAAGAACTATCTTCAGCATAAAGAAGAACAAGAAGACTTGGAAGTGATGGTTTGGCCCCCACAAAGTCCTGATCTCAACATCGTAGAGTCTGTCTGTCTGGGATTACATGACGAGACAGAAGGATTTGAGGCAGCCTACATTCACAGAAGACCTGTGGTTAGTTCTCCAAGATGTTTGCATCAACCTACCTGCCAAGTTCGTTCAAAAACTGTCCCTTCTATTCATAAAAATAAACTATTTCTGAAAGCATTATTAATTTACCACAATTTTTCACACCTGCCTAAAACTTTTGCACAGTACTGTGTATGTGTATATCAAGTGTGTATATATATATATATATATATATATATATATATATAAAAACTGTATAGTGTTTGTGTGTATTTGTTTTACAAGGTAAGGGTTTGTAGCTTGGTCCAATGTAACTATTCATATACCATATCTGTAGGATCCCTCTAGAACAGTCACTCTCAACCAGGGTTCCTCCAGCAGGGTCTAGAAGTGCTTTAAGCTTTGCTTGCTTGACCTCCAATTAGATGGTACCTGCATGGTTCTGGGTCTAACAGTACTTGACAGTGACCAGCATGACACCAATGATCTTTTCAACTGTCAGGGTGACAATCTTCCTACCAATCAGTGTAGAAGGCTTTTTCCCAATGACCTCGAGTTGGAAATCATAGTAGACACAGCTACTCCAGTGATCTCCACTAGCTTTCTGTCTTCGGCTGAGGCAGCTATCCTGCTGCATTATGACCACAGGAGGTTGCTTGCTCAGCACAGGCGCCATTCAGAGATCACTTCACATTTTCTAAATTAATGTAGTGGTCTCCGATTAGACAAGGTGGAGATACGGGGTGATGCCACACTCTCCATCTCCTCCAATCAGAGAATGTTTTGCATTCATTGAGCAAAGCATTCTTTAACACTGAAGAGATTCAACTCCAAGCCAACGTTTTTTGCAATGACAGCACACACAGCAGGGCCTAATTTAATAGGATTCAGGGGGAATCAAAGGGTATACAGGCTGGCCTGTGAGTGGTGAAAGGTGTTTAATGGTATCTACATAGTTACAAAGCTGGACCAATGAAACTAAAAAAATGCCATATCTGGAATTCTTTAACCACTAGAAGACTAAGCTGTTTTCTGACGCAAGTTAAAATTAGTATTTTTTGCTAGAAAATTATGTAGAGCCCCCAAACATTATATATAATTTTTAGCAGAGACCCTAGAAAATTGCGGTCAATGCAATATTTTATGTTGCACTGCATTTGCGCAGAAATCTTTTAAACGCAATATTTTTGGGAAAAACTCTATTTTCGTGAAAAACAAAACAGTAAAGTTAGCCCAATTTTTTTTGCATAATGTGAAAGATGATGTTGCGCCTAGTAAATGGATACCTAACATGTGATGCTTTAACCACTTAAGAAGCGGAAGGATTTGCCCCCCTTAATGACCAAGCCATTTTTTTTTGCGATAAGGCACTGCGTCGCTTTAACTGACAATTGCACGGTCACGCGACACTGTACCCAAACAAAATTTGACGTCTTTTTTCCCCACAAATAGAGCTTTCTTTTGGTGGTATTTGATCACCTCTGTGTTTTTTATTTTTTTTGCGCTATAAACAAAGAGCGACAAATTTGAAGAAAAACTAAATGTTTTTTTTTTTACTTTTTGCTATAATACATATCCAAAAAAATATATAAAAAAACAAGTTTCTTCATCAGTTTAGGCCGATTATATATATATATATATATATATATATATATATTCTTCTACACGTTTTTGGTATAAAAAAAAAAAAAAATCGCAATAGGTGTATATCAATTGGTTTGCGCAAATGTTATCGGGTCTACATACTATGGGATAGATTTAGGGACTTATTTTTATTTTTTTATTTGTATTTACTAGTAATGGTGGCGATCTGCATTTTTTAGCGGGACTGTGACATTGCGGTGGACTAATCTGGGCCCAAATGACACTTTTTGGGTACCAGTAACATAATTACATTGATCAGTGCTATAAAAATGCACTGATCAATGTAAAAATTACACTGGCAGGGGTTAACACTAGGAGATCAAGGTGTTAACTGTGTTCCCTAGGTGTGTTCTAACTGTAGGGGGGATGTGCTGCCAGGGACATGAGATCACTGTTCCCGATGACTGGGTAATATGTAATTTACCAGCCCCTTGCTTTCCTAAATTAACATAGTGCGCAATCGGTACGAACACTCCTTTGTCCATTCATAACGGAATCCTACTAAACTGTGTTTACTATGCTTCCGTTTGTGAATGAATAAGAAGCCTGTAAGTGCTTCCCAGTGCAGCTGAGGCTGCAGAGAAAGGAACTGAGGAATATTGGTCCTTATTTCTTTTCTCTGTTTCAGCTTGTTCAATTAGGATTTGACATTAAACCTGGAAGCTGAATGGTTTCTATGCAGAGCTGCGCCAGATTTTGCACTCTCCAGTTTTAGTAAATCCCTCCCTAGGACAGGGCTATTAATTTTTTTTACAAATAAATAAATTGTTAAATAAAATTTAAAAAAGAATTAAAGAAAAATAAAGGGCGCGTTCACATGTGCTTTGTTCTCTGAAGAGCAGTCACTATTTGGATCGCTCTTGAGAGAGCATTTTACAGGTGCTGAGTAGGTATATCTCCTCCTCACCATCTGCTTCAATCTCGCACTAGCACACTACAACCATGCATGGGCGTCCGCAAATATGGGCAAGGTGGGGCAATTGCCCCCCCCTGGAATCGCAGACTTTTTTTCCTACCTACATCTGATCTGACTGTTTCTGTTTTCACACTGACACTGTCCAGTGTCCTCCGCTCCGCAGCTCAGCCTTTCTGCCCTCCTCTTCAATGATTTGCTGCCTGTGTTAGAGTAGGTGTGTGTCATGGTGTTGCGGCTCCGCCCACTCAAGTGCAATGCCGCCGAGTGATATGCTGGCCTGGCCCTGGCAGACTGTGAGCCGCCCAGACCCAGTGATATGCTAATGCTACCTGTGCTGTGCCTAGGCAACAAGATCAACGAGGAACCACAGGTAACAGCAGTTTTTAGCAGCCAGGACTTCAAGAGGCAGGAGGAAGAGCATTTTTATTGATTTATTGCTAGATTTGCTGGGAAGATATTTATGTGTATTATGTTGATGATATAATTCATGATCATGTCTTCTACACTTTGTAAGTTACTACTCAGGCCAGGCTACCAGACCAGTCCATACCCAGGCAGCACGTTTTCATCAAGATCAAAATATATATGGCCAAAACATAATTGCAGCACGTGCATTAAGGGCACACGGTAGCGCCGCTCCCTCTCTCCTGCCACCCCTCTATCACCTATAGATACATTCATGCATTGCATGAATCTATCTATGGCCGCATCTGTCACTCCCTACTCAGGCACCCAGACCCTTTTTGGGCGCAGGACACCCGCCGTCATATGACGTGATGGACTTTGATCGGGTATACCTGAATGATGCCTGTAGCTACAGACATCATTCAGATATTGTCGTTTTCAGCCAGCGATTCCCTACACCATAAGGATGATCATAGCAGCTGTTGATCGTTCTTACGGGAGGTGAGAGGGGACGTCCGCCCCCCTCTGGTGCTTCTACCGACTCACCGCTACGATCAGTGAGTTGGACAGAGGATTTGTCGGCCCCGGATGTTGATCATAGAGATTTCCGGCGGACCAGATGGTCGCCGGAGTCTCTATGATCGTCGGAGGCCGGGCGCGATGTTATGACATCACGCCCGGCCTCTGCATTCAAAAAACCAGTGCCGCTTCGGCTGGGAAGCCGTGATCGGTTTACTTATTTTTTTTATTTCAGGCTTCAGCCTAGTGGTGAGATATGGGGTCTTATTGACCCCATATCTTGCTGTAAAAAGGACCTCTCATGTCATATTCCTATTACAAGGGATGTTTACATTCCTTGTAATAGCAATAAAAGTGATCCAAAAAAATATATTTTTTCAAAAAAGTGTCAAAATAAAAAAAAAAAAGAAAGTATAATTAACAATAAAAAAAAGGAAAATTTTAAAGCGCCCCTGTCCACATGAGCTCGCACGCAGAAGTGAACGCATATGTATGTCCCGCCCACATATGAAAATGGTGTTCAAACCATACATGTAAGGTATTGACGCGAACGTTGGAGCGAGAGCAATCATTTTGTCCCTAGACCTCCTCTGTAACTCAAAACATTTAACCAGTAAAAAAAATATCAAGCGTCGCCTATGGGAATTTTTAAGTACCGAATTTAAGCGCCATTCCATGAGCGTGTGCAATTTTGAAACGTGACATGCTAGGTATCTATTTACTGGGTGTAACTTAATCTTTCACAATATGCAAAAACATTGGGCTAACTTTACTGTTTTTTTTTTTTTAAGCACAAAAATGTTTCTTTCCCAAAAAAAACACGTTCAAAAAATTGCGCAAATACCGTGCATGATAAAAAGTTGCAACAACCGCCATTGTATTCTCTAGAGTCTTTGCAAAAAAAAAACACATATATATAATGTTTGGGGGTTTTATGTAATTTTCTAGCAAAAAAATTATGATTTTTACATAGGAGAGAAATGTCAGAATTGGCCTGGGTGGCAAGTGGTTAAGCACCTGATTAGAGCCATAGGCTCTAATAGGCGTCAAAAAAGGTGACCTACAAGCGCCATGCTGGGCGCTCGCAGGTCACTCAACTTTTTTAGAAAAACGAATGACTATTTGCTTTCCTAACACTAAACCGCCTCTCCGCCAATCATGATGGGCACACTGGCAGCATATGATGTGCACACTGGCAATGTTTGATGGGCACACTGGCAGCGTTTGATGGGCACACTGGCTGCATTTGATGGGCACAGTGGCAGCATTTGATGGCACAGTGGCTGCAATTTGATGATTTTTTTTCAAATTTTTTTGCACCCCCCCCCCCCCCCAAAAAACTTTGAGCACCAGCACCACTGCCATAACAGATGTATTGCAATATAAAAGATGTACATTCTCTAGGCTTGAAAGATATATGTGTTATATCAGAGATCATTCAGCTCCACATTGTATTGGAAGTTGCTCAGACCAGGCGTACCAGTACAAATAAATATAGCCTGGAGATTGAGAATGTACATCTTTTTATATTGCAAATTTGCAATGTATAGCAATACATGATGATCTGTTCTGACCATATTTTGATCATGATGAAAACAACCTATACTTGAAAATTTTTAGTGGTTTTTAAAAAGTCTGAATTGTTATTACAGCCCATTCTCCAGGTTTCCTCCACAAGACTGAAAATGTTTCAGTACTTACTATAACGGGGGTCGGCAACCTGACGATCTTAGTCCACCTGTCCACCGCAAACGGGTTTCTGCGCCGCCGACCCCCACTTTCTATGTGCCAGTCCTTGTCTCCCATCCCAGCCTCCTCCGTGGGTGGCTCCACCATGCCATCTATGTCACGGTCTCTCTCCCAACCTCTATCCTCCTCCACCACTGTCCTCAGTGAATAGCGGAGACCGGGAGGAAGCACAGCTCAGGACAGAGGGTGGGAAGAGGAGCTGGCGAAACAAACTTTTTATGTTAAACCGCTGGTGATTGGTTTCTAGCACACAGGGTAGTTCTAAGCAACCAAATCCCCAGCTTGCTAATATGAAAAGTCACTCTGCCAGCTCCCGCCCTCTGTCCATAACTGTGCTGCCTCCCAGTCTCCGCTGTGGAAACAGGTAGAACACTGTGCTATGAGAGGGGAGGGAAGGGGGGAGGTTATTGCTATAGGGTAAAGGGGGGACAGAAGACACCACTGTGTGTGTGTGTGTGTGTGTGGGGGGGGGGGTGATGTGAACGGGGCAAAGGACACTGTTATGGGCAGGGTCACCCCCATAGCAGTGTCCTGTAGGACCCTTCATATCACCCCCCACCTCCCCCCCGATCCCTGCATTCTGAGCGCAACACACTCCTAAACTCTGCAATCTAAGCGTAACACACCCCTGATCCCTGCATTCTGAGCGCAACACACTCCTGATCCCTGCATTCTGAGCACAATGTAGACTGATTCCTGCATTCTGAGCGCAATACACTCCTGATCCCTGCATTCTGAGTGCAATGCATGGCACTCCTGATCCCTGCATTCTGAGCACAATGCAGTCCTGAGTCCTGATTCCTGCATTCTGAACGCAATACAATCCTGGTCCCTGCATTCTGAACGCAATACAATCCTGGTCCCTGCATTCTGAGCGCAATGCAATCCTGATTCCTGCATTCTGAGCGCAATGCAATCCTGATTCCTGCATTCTGAGCACAATGTAGTCCTGAGTCCTGAATTCTGAGCGCAATGCACTCCTGATTCCTGCATTCTGAGCGCAATGCAATCCTGATTCCTGCATTCTGAACGCAATGCAATCCTGATTCCTGCATTCTGAGCACAATGTAGTCCTGAGTCCTGAATTCTGAGCGCAATGCACTCCTGATTCCTGCATTCTGAGCACAATGTAGACTGATTCCTGCATTCTGAGCGCAATGCACTCCTGATCCCTGCATTCTGAGTGCAATGCATGGCACTCCTGATCCCTGCATTCTGAGCACAATGCAGTCCTGAGTCCTGATTCCTGCATTCTGAACGCAATACAATCCTGGTCCCTGCATTCTGAACGCAATACAATCCTGGTCCCTGCATTCTGAGCGCAATGCAATCCTGATTCCTGCATTCTGAGCGCAATGCAATCCTGATTCCTGCATTCTGAGCACAATGTAGTCCTGAGTCCTGAATTCTGAGCGCAATGCACTCCTGATTCCTGCATTCTGAGCGCAATGCAATCCTGATTCCTGCATTCTGAACGCAATGCAATCCTGATTCCTGCATTCTGAGCACAATGTAGTCCTGAGTCCTGAATTCTGAGCGCAATGCACTCCTGATTCCTGCATTCTGAGCACAATGTAGACTGATTCCTGCATTCTGAGCGCAATGCACTCCTGATCCCTGCATTCTGAGTGCAATGCATGGCACTCCTGATCCCTGCATTCTGAGCACAACGCACTCCTGAACCCTGCATTCTGAGTTTATATCTTGTGCTGTGGGTTTATATCTTGTGCTGTGGTTTTATAGCTGGTGGTGCCGTTTTTCTAGTGCTCTGGATCTTTATCTTGTGCAATGGATCTATATCTGGTGCTGTGGATCTGGTGCCGTGGGGTTATATCTATAGAGCTGGTGCTGTGGCAAGTTTTTTGGGTGCAATCTATAGATGTAGCTAGGTGATGAGCGGAGTACTTAATGATCCCCATTTCTTTTTAGAAATGGATATCTGCAAATTTTTTTCAAAACGCAAATTGGATGTAGAATCTGATAAGGGAGCAACACAAGAATCTAGACATGGCGAACAAGAGGCAGAATCAAGCACAAGCAGTTCTGCAGGTCCAGTTCCAGCTCCAACAGAATGTAGCCATGTTGATGCTCCTTTTGATGCTCCTGTAAATGACATTGGATTGTATTTTAATTCATCAAAAAAAAATAACAGATGATCTTAAATACAATCTTCTAATAAATACATATAACCCACCAGAAAATTATGACTTCAAAAAAGATTCAACTGGACCAGGTTTTTTCCGTCAGGTGTGGATTAATCAATATTCACCTTGGCTTAGCTACTCTCCACAACTGAAAGGTGCGATTTGCAAGTATTGTACTGTTTTTCCACAGCCAGTTCATCGTGGGATACAAGGAGCATTCATAACTAGGCCTTTCACAAAATATAAAGATTTCCATGAAGGTGCACGGAACCATGTTTTAACATCTTGGCATAAAAATGCACAAGTGGATGCAACAAATTTTTTGGAGATCATAAAGAAACCTGAAACAAGTATTGTTTGCCAAATAGACAATGCTGTGAAAAGGCAAGTTGAAGAAAATCTGAAAAAGTTATTTCCAATTTTGTCTACTATTTTATTTTGTGGAACACATGACATTGCTTTACGTGGGAAACAAAGTACAACTGGAAATGTGCAAAGTCTGTACCAATTTCGCATTGAAGCAGGAGATGTGATCCTAAAAAACCATCTTGAAAATGCACCAGTTAATGCACGGTATACATCAGTTCGTGTTGAAAATGAATTGATTACATTATGTGAACAAACTCTACGAGAAGATCTGGTATCCATAGTCAACATCTCAAATGGATTTTCAATCATTGCTGATGAAAGTGCTGACATTTCTGGAAAAGAACAGATGTCACTTGGAGTACGTTTTGTAGACACTAGCAGCACTGTGGCAGTCATTAGAGAAGAATTCCTAGGATTTGCAACCCTAAAAGGAATGGATGCCATCTCAATCGCAAATATGATTATGGATACATGTTCTAAATTTGGATTAAACTTAGAAAAACTCTATGGCCAAGGATATGATGGATGCTCTACAATGGCAGGAAAAGAAGGTGGCGTTCAAGCCATTATAAAGAGAAAATATCCTAAAGCTGCTTTTGCTCACTGTGCTGCACATAAACTCAATTTGGTTGTTAATGATCTGAATGCTGTTCCTGATATACGGAATTCTATTGGCACAGTGAAAGCCATCATCAAATTTTTCCGTGAGAGTCCAAAAAGAAGATCTCTTATTCCTAATGTGCCATTGCTGAGTGAAACAAGGTGGACAGCCAAATACAAAAGCATTCGAATTTTTAGCTCAAACTTTGAAGATATTTTTAATCAATTAAGCATACTGGTCACTACAGCATCAGGGAAAACACGTCAGGATGCATATCAGTTGCAATGTTCTTCAAGCACAGTGAGCTTTCTCTTTTGCTTGACCATCATTTCAAATTACTCATCAAGATTGTAATCAGTAAGCCAGGCTCTCCAAGCTGTTCAGCTTGATATCCTCAAAGTGTGTAATCACATGCAAGACCTTCTGACTGTGTTCCGCGATCACAGAGAAAAGGCAGAAGAACAATTTAAGGACATTTTTTCAAATGTTCAAACTATGGCAGAAAAATTGAACATCGAACTTTGCGTTCCCAGACAGTGTGGAAGGCAAGTATTTCGTTCCAATTTTGGTTCCTCTTCTGTGGAAGAATACTATCGCCAGTCTATCTATGTGCCATACATGGACTCAATCATTGCATCATTAGAAAGCCGGTTTGGCAATGAAAACAAGAAAAATTTCAGTCTGTTCTCACTTTACCCAAAACAAATGGCAAAAATGACACTTGATCAATACAAATGCCATATTGCAGACATCAAAGAAATTTACGGCATTGAAAACCTGGAAGCTGAAGCAGTCACATGGTTTGAGATCTGGTCAACGAAGGATGAGCAGTTTGACAATGGATTTCTGGATTTGCTAAACCACACAGATTTTTTTCCGTCGGTCCAGAAAGCAATTCTCATTGCTCTCACATTACCAGTGACCACTTGTACAGTGGAAAGGTCTTTCAGCACAATGAGAAGGGTGAAAACCTGGCTGAGATCGACAATGGCAGATGATCGCTTATCTGGTTTGTGCATGATGAGCATACATAGAGCAAAAATTGCTGAAAACAAACAACAGTTGATTGACAAAGGAATTGATAAATTTGCACAGGACCACAGACGTTTACAGTTTCTTTTTCGAGATCACTAACCAGTGAACAAAAATTGTACAAAAAAAAATGTGATTGTTAAATTTAAACAAGAGTGCAGATGTTTTCAGTTAAAGTTTATATGTTTTATTTTCAAATTTGGATGATAACAGTTATTTAGTTCTAAATACATATATATAAATATATATATATATATATATATATATATATATATATATATATATATATATATATATATATATATATATATATATATGTGTGTGTGTGTGTGTTTATATTTAAGTTAATACATTTCAAAATAAATACATTTATCATATATTTTATTTGTCCTTTGTTAACACCAAATGCACATTCTCTATGTGTTTTCTTTTTATAACTCACTTGTAGTGCCTTGATCACGTGTGTATGAATAATTTGGTGCATTCAATAGTGTAAACATAAAATCAGATTAGAAATTGCTAATCAGACAATGGCAGCTTGATCCTTCTATTAAGCTTTTGCATCAGGTTTCTCAAACCTTTGCCTGCCTGCCTGAGCTTTATGTGATAATGACTAAGCCCCTCCCCTTCATGACATTGTCGAAAAGGGGCTGAGCATGGGTGTCCATAAAATTATGCCCCCCCTTGAAAAAAGTTCTGCGGACGCCCATGCAACCATGTGCTTTGCACGTAGTGGCAGGGGGCTTGCCGAGCGGCGCTATTCACATGAATAGGTCTTGTTGGACGGGGGTTATAGTTTCTTCCATGGCTACGAAGCATAGCATCAGCTCCGAGGTATGTGTATACCCAGGGCCGCTGATAGAAATCATGGGGCCCCGTACAGCCTACCTGACGGGGCCCCATTCAGCTCCACCCCTCGCCCCGCCCCTCTTTCAGCCCCGCCCCTGACCCCTCCCCAGACCCCGCCTTGAAACAAAATTGCAGGTTTGTCTACAAGTGATAAGCATGGGCGGCACTGTCTGCAGCACATTACAGCATTGGCGGCATGGGTGGCACTGTTTGCAGCACATTAAGGCATTGGCGGCACTGTCTGCAGCACATTACAGTATTGGCGGCATGGATGGCACTGTCTCTGTAGGCAGCACATGCGTTATGGGCCATAATGCATGTGCTACTGGCAGACAGTGCCACCCGTGCCGCCAATGCCATATTCTGCTGCAGACAGTACCGCCAATGCCGTTATGTGCTGCAAACAGTGCCAGCCATGACACTAATGGCATAATGCATGTGTTACTTGCTGACAATGCCACCCATGCCGCCAATGCCATATTGTGCTGCAGACAATGCCGCCAATGGCATAATGCCATTGGCAGCATTGTGGCACTGTCTCTGCAGGCAGCACATGCGTTATGACATTAGCATCATGGGTGGCACTGTCTGCAGCAGAATATGGCATTGGCGGCATGGGTGGCACTGTCTGCAGGCATGCGTTATGGTCCATAACGCATGTGCTACCTGCAGACAGTACCAGTGCCACCCATGCCACCAATGCCATATTCTGCTGCAGACAGTGCCACCCATGTCGCCAATACCATAATGTATATATGCTGCTGCATCAGTAGAAGATCTTGAATCCCCCCAAACACCCCCCCCCCCCAAAGGAAGAACACACCTGTGTAATTTTTAGTTGGGCCCCACAAGGCACTTCTTCCCTGATCCTGCTGCTGCCTGGACTGGAGTGTCCACAAACTATTCCATTCTGACTGCAGCTACTTTTTTTTTCCTTCTGCCACCGCCGCTCGCCTGAGTCGCCTCACTGACACTTCTCTCAGGAGGAGGGGGAGGAATCACTCCGCGGCGTGCACTGGCTGGGACTTGAGCCACAGCCAGCATGAGGAGCGGGTGCGGGAGAGGCATTCTTCCGCGCCCGAAATAGATGAAATAGTCCTTCCCCTGCCGCCACCTAGTCTGCAGATAGCTATCTGCAAAAAAAAAAAAAAAACATAAAAAATAACCGGGGGGTGGTGGGGACGGACTCTGAACGGCCATGGCTGGAGGATTTTTTTTATTTTTTACATTAATAATTTATCTGCTAAGCTTGCCCGGGCCCCCCTGCTGGCTGGGCCCGGTACAACTGGGCCAGCTGTACTGGCCTATCAGCGGCCCTGTGTATACCCCTATCCACTGCCTCTGTTGCTAAAGGGGGTAGCGGTTGGTTGGCAGTTAAAGCGCAGCTCAACCATGGGGCTTTACTGCCTCCCAATCTCACTTGTGAATGAGCCCTAATGACTCATTCACACAGTTACTTTGGTCGTATGACTGAATGGATTGTTCATAAGGCTGGAGCCGCCTGTTACTTTAAGTGACGCAGCAGCTGCCCGGGACTTATACAGAAACTCTGTTTGAAACTGATGGGGCCCAGGCCTGGTAGAGGAGGGACAGCTGTACTGCCTCCCAAGGCTGTGACTCGACTGTAAAGGTGCAGGAACAGTTTGAAGTCATTTTTCTTCTCCCTCCACCTGTTAACCTGTTCCTTATTAGATCACATGTTTAAATCAAAACACCTATTTGGCATAATGTACTGCCCCCAGTGCTCCACATCTGGGTGTTACTGTACAGGTGATTTCAAGATGCTGCCCTCTAATCAAATTCATATTTATACTCTGCGTTTTAACTGCGCTTGTTTTTTTAATATCTGTCTGGAGTTCAGAATTAAGAACTGCTATACTCATTAGGGGTCGACTGATTATCGATTCACTTTTTTTAAAGAATCGGTATCGGTCACAAACTTACCAATATTGGTCTCCCCCTGCCGTGGCGGCCATCTTTTTTGGGGCCCACTATGTCATTGGCCCAGGCAGAAAAAGCCAGGACTCAGAAAGTTTTGCACTGCAGGCCCAGTGTGTGGGTCTGCTAAAGTTATGACAGTCTGAGTCCTGGCTTCTTATACCCAGATAGGTCAAAGGCCTCTGCCTCTCTGCCTTGGACAGTGCATGCCACGGAACAGCTGGACCAGAGAAGACACGCCCGCCAGCAGCCAACCACTCACCCACAATAGGGTGCAAGCCGGCCAGTCAGCCACCCACAGCAGGGTGCAAGCCGGCCACCCACCCACACCAGGGTACCAGACAAACTTTAAATGTACAGTATATTTGTACTTGATATCGGTTATCAGCCTCAAAGGTGGCTGAAAAATTAGTATCGGCCCTGAAAAAACGATATTGGGGTGATGCCCCGTACACAAGGTCGGATTTTCCGACGGAAAATGTCCTATCGGACCATGTTGTCGGAAATTCCGACCATGTGTGGGCTCCATTGGACTTTTTCCGTTGGAATTTCCGACGGAAAAAGTTTGAGATCCTGCTCTCAAATTTTCCGACAACAAAGTCCTATTGGACTTTTTCGGATCGTGTGTAGCAAATTCCGACGGACAAAGTGCCACGCATGCTCAGATCACATTACAAGACCAAAGCTATTGGCTACTAGCCTCTACCTAGTCCCGTCGTACACAACGAACGTTCAGAATGATCGGATTTTCCAACAACTTTGTCCGACCGTGTGTATGCAACACCAGTGTCGGACAAAATCCGATGGATTTTGTGGTCGGAATTTCCGACCGTGTGTACGGGGCATAATAGTGGTAGCTGACATATAACAGGATGAACATTTTTATTTGGTTTAGAATGCACCGATTATAATACAAAAGTAGAATCATCCCAATGTAGTTATCTATAGAAACACTTGTGATTTGCTTTTCCTGTGATATCAGAAAGCAAGCAACTAAATTCCACAACGTTTTTCATCCTCTATCCAGGTTAACTTTTTTCCTACTTTTCCAACCCTTGTTTTCTAAAAGGTGGCCATGTTTTGTAGTTGAACAGTCATGTAAATCCAATGTTTGTCCTGTTTTCAAATATGTTGATAGGTCCACAGAGTTTATTTTTTCACATAACGGTGTATGATGTAAATGTTATCTTTTCCCAGAAGTACAAATTTAAATTTATAACCTTTTTATCCAAGTTTTCTGTAATGCGTTTCAGGGTTGACAAGATCTCAAATATTCTCCTGGGGGACAGCAGCTTCTTCTAGCATTTTGTGCTCTGCAATTTCCCTCCATTCTACGAGAGAATGAAGAGCCTGCAAAGGATGTGGTTGAAAATATCATGTACTTAGATAATAGTGCTCCCGGAATATCTGATTAAAGTGACCATGTCAGGTCAAAAATAATTTGCACAGAGCTCTTACTTGAAAAGAAGGAAGTAAATATATTCTGTCAGGCTTGTGTCAGGAAAGGCAAGTATGTATGGGTAGGCTGGGCTTACCGTGTATTAATGTTTTAATGCTTGGTTGTGGTATGGACCTTTGTGGTACATGTTCCTAAAGGTAGGTTTAACCTGCTAGTGCTAATTGTCTGACTATTAACCCATGCTGCTTGCCTGTGATTACATTGACTCTAAAGTACTAATGACTGCTATGCGTTTATTACTATGCATTTACATGCTGACCTTGATGCTAAAATCAGGATCTCTTGATTTCATTTCCTTAATCCTTTACCTGTAAGCAAAGTGTAATTGCTTCTGTTATTTGTGTTACACCACAGAGGGATATGTGGTTTGCTGCTTGTAGTGGTTACTACTACTGTTTTTTTTAACAAATACTCCCAGGCATGGCTCCAGTCTTTCAGCTCATCCATGGGCCAGTAGCAATCAGCCTTCCTAGAGACCAGCAATGTTCATTAAAGTGAGGGCAGGTAGGTATATTCTATATCCAAAAAGATTTCACATTTTAGGCATAATGGATTGTAAACCTCTCCAGCCGTCAACACCACTTCTCAGGAAGAGGAGAGTCAACCTGCTTCTGCAACAGGGACAGGTCCTCTTTAGCCCTGAAGGAATATCTATGTATTTAACTGCCAGAAGAGGGAGACCAAGGAAATCTCTACAATAATGAGGCGATAGTGGACTGGCGGTAGCTGGTGTGTCGGCCAAAATGCATGGCAAGTTGCAGGCCAGAGGCAGCCACAAATGGGCAGAGACTGAGAAGGCCTATAGTACCTATTGGTTCCATACCAAGACTAATCAAACAGCTGCGTTTATTTAAAGGCAATCTCTACCTCAGAAGCAGTTGGCCAGGGAATCTTTATCAGACTGGCCAGATGGGTCAGCCTTAGCTGGTAGTAGCTTGCATCTAGGAAGTTGAATTAAATTACAGTATGGTTTATATAGCAATTGTATAGTATATGTTTTTTTTTTGTTTTTTATTTGCCAAATTTTATTCCATGAAAATGGAGATACCCTTTAAAGTGGTAGTATTTTCTTAAAAACAAAAATCACGGCTCTCTGCAGGTTAATGCAATATAATGTGCCCATATACACCGCATACTTGCACATTATGATGGACTTACCTTTTAAACGGATCCCTCCAGCTGCACACTGTCATGCTGCAGGCACTTCCATCTTAGCTCGGTCTTCCTTCTGGTTTTGCACTCTCAAGACATTTGAATAGCATACGCATGCGTACTGAAGTCACAATCTCATAGCGGCACTCTCTGCATTGACAGTAAACTCAGTGTGCCCTGAATGCAGAGCACACTGCGCATCTTCTGGTGACAACCCCAGCTGCAGCAGCTGTGAATATTTTACAAATGGTGCATGTTTAGGAGATTTACACTGTACCTGCAGGTAAGCCTTCTTATTAGGGATGGGCGAACGGTTCGGCCCGAGCATAAGTTTGGGCCGAACTTTTGCTGTTCGGACGTTCGACAAACACACTGTCGAACGACCCGTAACCGAACCCCTCTTAACCGACCACAATGCATTGCGGCACTGAACAGTGCATTGCAAGCCCTGATTGGCTGAAGCAGTGAAAGCTTCAGCCAATCAGGGCACATAGCACTGTCAGAATCATGATTTGGACACATGACTTTATCCAATCATTGCTCATTCCCGCCCCACAGTATAAAAGTATTCTTTCAATGATAGCCATTTTCAGTGTGATTTTGGCGTGGAGAGAGACTGAACAGGGCTCTGCTCAGTGCTATTAGATAGTGTGCTATACTGTGCTATTTTGCTTCAATTGTCAGTGTAGAATATTAGTTTAGTGTCAGTCTAGGGATAGTGTGAGTGTAGTGAGGAGGACCATCATTCAGTTTTGCAGTGTGCAGCTAGAATAGGGACAGCTCAAATAGTTTCAGTGTAGTGTAGTGAGGCCGTGTCATTCATACATGCATTAGTGTAGAGTAGGGACAGCTCATATAGTTTCAATGTAGTGAGACCGTGTCAGTAATCTTTACATTAGTGTATAGCTAGAGTAGGGACAGTTCAGATAGCGTCAGTGTAGTGACGGTTGAACACCGTCTATTTGATTGCGTTACTGCCAGTTTAACGCCATTTACTTCTGTGTGCGTTACTGCCAATTTAACGCCATATAGTTTTGTGTGCGTTACTGCTAGTTTAACGCCTTATAGTTCTGCGTGTCGCTGTACGTTTAGCGCATTATATTGCACTATATTATAGTGTATCCGCAGAGTGTGTCTGTGTAGTGTGAGTACTCAAATTAACGTGCACCAAACACCCCTTTACATTGATTAAAGTGCATCTACGTACAGATTTCAACTTCTTTACATTTGCTTATAAGCACTGCCCCTCCCTCCCAATGTCTGGGAGGACAACAAGGAGAGGCAGACGTTCCCTTGGCACTGTAAGGGGACCAGCAACAAATGTGTCCACAGGCAAAGGTGGACCTGGTGGTTAGTCCTCAGGCAGGGCATCGTTTCCTTTGTTTAGTGAGTTTGCCCATGCTATCCAGCCACAGCATGCAGAGGAGGTGGTGGTCTGGCTTACCAAACCTTCCTCATCCTCTGTCACACAAGCAGAGACCAGTGTGCAGTCCCCTGCAGTTGCCAGAGTGGATAAACCTGCCTCCTTGTTCACTAGACATGTGCGATTAGTTTCGTACGCATCGTAAATTCGTACAAATTTTTCGAAATTCGTACATTTGTACGAATGCGAATTACGAATTTTTACGAATACGAATTCTGTATGAAATACGAAATTTCGTTTACGAATTTCGGATCCAAATTATCCAAATCCAAACTACCAAATGATGAATTTCAACTAATATGAAAGAAATTATAGCGGATATAACGAATGATTCGAATGAATTCGAGATTCAGTATAACGAATATCGACACTCTGCGAATAATAACGGATTATCCAAAAACGTATTAACGTTACATAACACATAAGTCTATTGTCTATTCTTCACCAATCACTGGAAGTACGAAATACGAAATTTCGCATTCGTAAACGAAATTTCGGATTTCGTACTTCCTCTGAGTAATTGGTGAACAATAGACTTGTGTCACTTATGTAACGTTAATACGTTTTCGGATAATTCGTTATTATTCGTAGAGTGTCGATATTCATAACGATTCGTAACGATATTAACGATTTGTAACGATTCGTACGAAATTCGTATTTCGTACGAATCCGAATTAAATTTTGTACACGAATTACGATTTTTTTTTTTTTATACGGAACTTAACGAAACAAATTTTTTGACGGCTCCTATGTCTATTGTTCACATCTATTGCTGCCATAGCCCGAACATCAGCCATTGAGGAGTCAGCTGAGTTATTTGACCACCACGTCAGCCACTTGCGCCTTGATGATGCCCAGCCATTACTGGATTCAGATGTTGGTTCTGAGGTTGAGGATGATGGGAACATGAGCCTAGAGAGGGAGGAACACTGATAGACAAATTGCCAAGTTGTCTCCAGTGGTAATGATGAAGATGGAGGAGTTGGAGATGATGATGATGAGGTCACTGATGCAACTTGGGTGCAAGATAGAGCAGAAAAGGAAACTGAAGGTGAGGCGACACAACCCCAAGGAAGCCGACATCAAGAAAGAGAGAACAGCCACCCTATTCCATCACATTATGCAGCTGTTATCTCCCTGCCCACTCCTCAAAGCTCAGCTGTCTGGGCCTTTTTCAGCACATCTGCAGCAGATCGCGCTATTGCTATCTGCAAACTGTGTCTCAGTCACATCAAACGTGGCAAAAACACCAACCATATGCATATCATTGCAATTGTTTTTGCCTTCATTAAGAGCATCTCTATAGGGTTACGGTGGAAAGGCGCCCCGAAACCGAGTACTTTTTCTGCACCTGTTTGACAGGTGCATATCATTGCATTTTTTTTACAGCAAGGCCAATTCTTGCTTTCATCAAGAGTACCTCTATAGGGTTATTGTGGGAAGGTGCCACAACACCCAAAGACCAATTTTTATGCACCCGTTACTTCTATACAAAGTCAAAGTGACACCAGAATGTATCCAAAAAATGTCTACTCTTGTTCCCAGTGCACTACATTGTGGCCTCCTCATACACACTGGCTCCCCCACTGTTGCTGAGCTAAAGGCAGCTTGCAGGGAAAAAAATGTTTTTCTTTATAAATGCAATTATTGCTGCAGCAGATTCTAGACATGGTACAGATCTGCCACTGGGGACCCCCCAGGCACTATATTGGAAGGAATTTTTCATTTTTAGGCTTTCACTTTAAAAATCAAAATAATCACTGCTCATTTAAAAATGACTTTTTTTTTTTTTTTTATTGACACGTGCCCCAGGGCAGAACCCAGACCTCTATGACCATTGTATGCCCAATTACTTGCATATAAGCTGGGCACTTTTGATTTTTGAAATTCGGGTCCCATTGACTTTAATGGGGTTCGTTATTCGGGTCTGAACTTTCGCTGTGTTCGAACGTTGTGGTGCGAACTGTACAGGGGTCCGTTCGGCCCATCCCTACTTATTATAAGCATACCTGTAGATACAACTGACAAGTACAGGTTTATTACCACTTTAAGTACAACTACTTACTTTATAAAAGGCTATACTTTGTCAATAGTTAGTAAGCCAGGTTAGGAACAGTAAAACAAGATCCAAAGGACAAGGGATATTCCTTTAGGCGCTAAAGGTTGTGCCAGAGACCCTTGATGGTGATAACCATGCCCTTTCCACTGCAAAAATTAGAAATTAAGAGGTAGACCTATAATAGTGGTCTCTGTGTCAGTCAGGGTTTACTGGTACCACATCCTTTATTATACAGACATTGAAAACATAAATCCTAACTGAAAAAACTAAGTAGAATTTTTAACATACTGCACCAAAATTATGTAAAAAAGTAAATCTTTTTTTTAATACAAATCTTAAAACATTGTTAATCACACAACAAAAAAAATTGGATAGAGAAGCTGCAATTGCATATATTGCAGATAATTAAGTCCAGATTTCTATAACACGTTTTGAGGGACACCGCCCACTTCAGGGAGGACTAATGTTAGAATCTACAATTGTAAACAAATAAGGGAAGTTAAGCTTCCAGCAGGAGCAATTACACATTTGAGATTTCAGCCCACAAGCTGCTCCCATTTACAGTGCCTTGCAAAAGTATTCACCCCCTTGGCATTTTTCGTGTTTTGCTGCCTCACAACCTGGAATTAACATGGATTGGTTGAGGATTTGCATCATTTAATTTACAGATCATGACACAACTTTGAAGATTTTTTTTAGTTTTTTATTGTGAAGCAAACAACAAATAGGACAAAATAACAGAAAAAGTCGATGTGCTAACTATTCACCCCCCTAAAGTCAATACTTTGTAGAGCCACCTTTTGCGGCTATCACAGCTCCAAGTTGCTTTGGATAAGTCTCTATGAGCTTGCCACCGCTTACTACTGGGATTTTTGCCCATTCTTCCTTGCAAAACTGCTCCAGCTCCTTCAAGTTGGATGGTTTGCGCTTGTGAACAGCAATCTTTAAGTCTGACCACAGATTTTCTATTGGATTGAGGTCTGGGCTTTGACTAGGCCATTCCAACACATTTATACACGTTTCCCCTTAAACCACTCAAGTGTTGCTTTAGCAGTGTGTTTGGGGTCATTGTCCTGCTGGAAGGTGAACCTCCGTCCTAGCCTCAAATCACACACAGAGTGGTACAGGTTTTGCTCAAGAATATCCCTGTATTTAGCACCACCCATCTTTCCTCAACTCTGACCAGTTTCCCAGTCCCGACTGCTGAAAAACATCCCTACAGCATGATGCTGCCACCACCATGTTTCACTGTGGGGATGGTGTTCTTTGGGTGATGTGATGTGTTGGGTTTGCACCAGAAATAGCGTTTTCTTTGATGGCCAAAAAGTTCAATTTTAGTCTCGTCAGACCAGAGCACCTTCCTCCATAAATTTTGGGAGTCTCCCACATGCCTTTTTGCAAACTCAAAACGTGCCATTTTTTTGCTGAAAGTAATGGCTTTCTTCTGGCCACTCTGCCATAAAGCCCAACTCTATGGAGCGTACGGCTTATTGTCGTCCTATGTACAGATACTCCAGTCTCTGCTGTGGAACTCTGCAGCTCCTCCAGGGTTACCTTAGATCTCTGTGCTGCCTCTCTAATTAATTCCCTCCTTGCTCAGTCTGTGAGTTTTGGTGTGCGGCCGTCTCTTGGCAGGTTTGCTGTTGTGCCATGTTCTTTGCATTTGGTTATGATATATTTGATGGTGCTCCTAGTGATCATCAAAGATTTGGATATTTTTTTTATAACCTAACCCTGACTTGTACTTCTTAACAACATTGTCTCTTACTTGTTTGGAGAGTTCCTTGGTCTTCATGGCAGTGTTTGTACCACCACCCAGTCCCTTTAGAATGTACGCTCTACAAGCAGGGCCCTCCTGTACCTTTTGTAATGTACTGTACTGTAATTGTGTTGTCCCCCCTATACATTGTAAAGCGCTGTGTAAACTGTTGGCGCTATATAAATCGTATAATAATAATAAGGGTGCCTCTTGCTTAGGTGTTACAGCCTCTGGTGTGTATATGTAATGACAGATCATGTGACACTTAGATTGCACACAGGTGGACATCATTTCACTAATTATGTGACTTCTGAAGGTAATTGGTTGCACCAGAGCTTTTTTATGGGCTTCATAACAAAGGGGGTAAATACATACGCACATGCCAATTATCAGTTTTTTATTTCTGAAAAATTGTTTTATGTATATATTTTTCTAATTTTACTTCACCAACTTAGACTATTGTGTTCTGATCCATCACATATAATTCAGATTAAAAAAAACATTGAACTAAAGGCTGTAATGTAAAAAAAATTGGTAAAAAGCCAAGGGGGTGAATACTTTTGCAAGACACTTTATAACCATCAACTACCCACTTTTTTTCTCCATTACCGTGGAAGTATTCTGTGTACCCCTTTCCCTTTTTTTTCTCCATTTAGCCATTGAATGGTATTTTTTCTTTATCGGGGAACTAATACACCCCATCAATGGTTTTACTTTGGTTCGGCCGAGTCCTCCTTAATCTCAGTCACCCTGGTTTAACATATCAAGTATTGAGCTGCATTGAGTGTGACCTTTCTTTGCAGTTAATTTTTGATGGTTATAAATGGGAGGAACTTGTGGTCTGTAATCTCATATATGTAATTGATCCTGCTGGAAGCCTAACTTGCTTTATTTGTTTACAACTGTAGAGTCTAACATTAGTCTTCCCTGAAGAAGCAGGCGCTGTCCTGCGAAATGTGTCAGAGAGATTTTGACCTACCATTATCTGCAACTTTTGGCAATTTATACAATTGCAGCTCCTCTATTTCCAATTATTTGTTGTGTGATTTTAACAAATTTTAAAGTTTTGTATAAATAAAATGTATACTTTTTACATAATCTTGGTGTGGTGCCCTAAAAATCCCACTTAGTTTTTTCAGTTAGAAATTTATGTTTTTAATGCCTGCAACACACTATCTATTTAATTTGTCACATACCTTTTTAAATCTTCAGAAAGAAGAGCTAAGCAATAGTGGGACTATAGGAAATACCAGTCCCCTCTAAGCTTCAGACGAAGGACTATGTTGTGGTCAACTTGGGAGGTTTAGAAACTTTAATGCATCACTGTTGCCTACACAAAGTTTTCAGTTGTCTTTGCTATTATTAAAGGGTTTTAAATATCTTACTCATATACAGCGGAAGCAAATGTGTTCTTTTTAGTATGGGTTCAGGAATCATTCACAGAGAGCTAAGGTAATTACAGTATATCTATAACTATTGTTAAATGCAGATGTATTTATTTATGTTGTTTCTTTAGAACTTTTTATGATACGTAGCAAAATATTTTCTTTCAGAACTTTTAATTTTCCACGTATAGTGTTATATATAAATACATAATAACCAACCCACCTACATTTTATTTTTTTTATTTTTTATTTCACATTACAAAAATAGTTAATTGTATTTTTGTATAAAATATAACAAGAGAGCTGTAAAGCAGTACTGAATAGATATAGCTCCTAATGTGTTTTACTGCTCTTTAAACAATGGCAAAAGCAGTATGGTAGTAAGTGGTTGACAGAATATGCCATTGGCAACCTTAGTAGTGAAAGATCTAAATGTCCTTTCATGTACCTACAGTGACATCATGACTTCTCCATATAATCAACACTAAAGAAAGAAAGAAATTCCATTGTCAAACAAAAAAGATGTTCAAACTCTGTTTGGATATCTGTGTGTTTATATTCAATCTATGGCAGCCTTGAATCCTGAATACCAGTAGTCTGCATGCCGAAATAATGGCAGTCTTTTTTCTCATTTGTCCCTTAATGGTGTCATTCAGTAAAAGTTGTATTATTCTTATCCTGTAAGCATAAGGACACATCAAGCGACACCTTCTTATTCACTAACTGACATGTAAAGTCATATGAGGCATTATCACAGTCTTTTATTTCCATGTCTATGTTGCAATAAAGGAAACATAGTGTGAGGTTTATATTGTTATATTTGAAAAGCGGTAGTCCCGGTGTATTGTTCACTAGGTCAATAACTTGTATTGTGTATTTTTCTCTAATCCATGCTGATAGAAATATTTTTTAACGGTAATCATTGTGTAACATTCCAAAGGCCTGTAAATGTTGCCTCCTGATGTTCAGTCATGAATACCATCATGCAGTTGTTATGGTCTGTAAGGGAAGGTGAATGGCCCCACAACAGTAGTGGCCTGGGTCAGTGGATATGCAATCAGTGATGAGCATTATAGCGTCTGCTGTATCAAAGGTGTCAGTGCTGGATATGATCATTATTGAGCCACAACCGCTCATGTAGCCAGAGGTGGTGTCTAGTAAATTTACCTTTCCTGGGTAGTATTTTGCCTGGGTCAATTTGTAGTTTTTCTCATTTGGCTTCTCCCCTGTTTTGGATTGATATAGTTCTCTACTGTCACCACTGGGTGTCACTGACACTCAGGGTAGTGGTTATGGGGGCAGTGACAGCCTAGTGCTATTGAGTATTTATGTCCTCTCTGGTTACCACCAAGGAAGTTCAGGCCTATGTTGTATGCTGGGGGAGACTATAAAAGCTTGCAGTGGCCTGGTTAGCTTTCTTAACCCCCACCCCCAAGCTGTGGCCTGTGGAGGTGCGTGCAAGTGTTTGGGCTGTGTAGGCCTGAAGCCTGTATGGAGCCAACCACAGGTGTCAGGAAGGGCATGCCAGTAGACAACATGGTTCTTCTAGATGGACTACTGTGCCTCTTCACAGGCTAATTCCTGCTTCCTCTTGTACACATCAGTGTGCACAGGTGACAGATGCTGGTGCCAAATGGGCTATTTAAACTGTGTGAGTGCTCAGGATCAATGCAGCTTTGTCTTTCAGCCTTCCCTGTATCCTGTGATCCTGTTATTCTGTATCCTGATTCCAGTTGCTGACCCAGCTTGTCTGACCACTCTCCGACATCTGCCTGCACCGACCCCGGCTTGTCCTTGACCTCCGCTTCTGTCTGCTCCATTTGTTTCTCTTCCACCAATTGGCTCCTGACCCAGCTTGTACCCAGACCATGCTCCTGCCTGCTCCTCTGTACCTAATCTGCCCTGCCAGTGTATAGACTGGCTTGCCTGACTCTGCTTACTGACACATCCTGCTGTGTCTGCTGTTCTACAGCCTGCTACCAGTGCATGCCTCACCTTCCTGCTGTCGCCAGTACCTCCTCGCTTCAGTCTGCTACCCACCAGCTGTCTACCAGCCGCCTGCTTCACTGAAGACTACAGATGACCTCTCCTGCCTGGCATGGATATCCTCTCTGCTACTGGCAAGACCTTCAGGCACTCATGCCACTCTGCACTCCTGTGCATTCTATTCACACTACCAGGGGCCCGAGTCAGAGGTGTAAGACCTTCCTCATCATTTCAGGCTCTGCTACCAGGTACGTGATGACAGGATTCCTCAAGGTGTCCTGCCTGACTGAGGAGGGTATAGCGTATAAAGTGGTAGAGCCTGATGGAAGTCCTGCTGGAGAGGGATCGGTGTCTCAGATGATCCTGGCACTCCCTTGGATAGAGGAAGATGCTTGAAAATATCCACATGTGGGAAAAGAAAAAAACTTAAAAAATAGACTTCAAAGAAGATCAGTGAACACAGAAAAAATTGCCACAATGTTAACTGACTCTTAAATGAAACCGAATAACTAGAATTGTATCAAGATAAAAAGTAACAGTGATGGTAAACAAGCGAATATAAATTCCTAGGGGCCTCCTAAAACTCATACCCAGCATTCCTTGCAACTCATGGCGGTGCTCAACGGGAGGGATTCTGTTCACTGTCAGCCATATACAGTGATCCCAGCCCCAGTGGCTCTCGGTTTATTAGGAGTTTCAGTGGCTCTGTACCACAGAGCGAAATCCGGCACATCGAGCTGACATATCCATCCATCCAGGCTCTTGACTGTCACCACCAGTGTCATGCCTTATTCAATCCACACTTGTGAGTGCATACAACCTGTTTTTTTCAATGCTTTTAATAAACAAACTTACTACACTTTGCGGGCTCCTTGGCGCCTTTCTCTTTTAGTTTACATTGAAAATATCCACTGCCTGGCTGTGGAGTTCCAAAGATAGTGCTGCCGGTGATGCCTGAAGGTCCTTATTTTGTAATACGTCATGGTCCCCATAATGCATTGAGGCAACAGGAGTGTGGTTGAATCTGAAAACCCTGTTGCTTTTGGAGGTGACTGGCGCCCTTCATTGTCATGTGACACTGCAGCCATGGATCCACCCTAGGGTAATGCTAGCCCTCTCCCTGCTCTGGAGGTAAGTCCACCCTCTACCCCAGCCAGGAGGGGTGCTACACCTGTTAGATTCAAACCTGTCTGTCCATGTCTATGTGAAAGCAGGAATATTAAATCTTGAAAATGGTCATTAACTGTAGGATAATAGTGACAGTTTTTAGCACTCTCACTTTGAGACCTCTGACCCTATTTCAGAGAGCCTTATGAAATACCCATAGGTTTGTGTGTGTCATGGTGGAAGAGAGTTGTGTCATATTTTGTAAATAATAAAGCATGATAATGCTTCAGTTTATTAATCCAGGAATGAACAGACCGGTCAGGGTCCACTATTGATTGTTACCTCTCCTTACCCCTCCTAAAACAGGGTCATTGCTTGGTCCTACACACTCTCTTTAAAGCCAGTATTGGCTGTTACCTCTGTTTCCCCTGTTTATTCAGGGTAATTTCTTGGTCCCACACATGCTTCAGACTCCATGGGCCAGTCTTAATTATTAACGGTTATCTTTCATCAATCAGGGTGTTTGCTTGAACCTACATCGCTTGGTTTACATACCATATACCTCCATGCAAATGGTTTGTTTCCTGTAATGCCCCTGTTTCTATGTAACCAGTGAGGTTGTAATAGTGTTAGTTGAATGCAGGGGTCAAGTCCTGGGGAAAAAAGTGTGGGAACTCCCACCCAAGATGGACTCGCCCACCAAAAAAAAAAAAAATGATACGCTCATATGCATGAACGCTTCAAAAGTGGTATTTTTCATCCAATTTTCGTATTGTGTGTATGAAGCTTAACTGTTAGTACATAAAAAATAAAAAAAAACAATCCTCAATAAACATAAATACGGTAATTCTCTGAATAATCAGCATTCATTCAATTGTGCTTCCATGCAAATGTGAACATCATGTTCTGATCTTTTTTGGGGAATTTTATTTTGTATATAGAGTGTTTATGTGGTGAGTTTACACTTTTCATTGAACAGAGTTTGGATAACACAGGGTTAAATGGAAAGGTCGTAAATTAACTGCACATTATCTGGACAGAATGCTTGGGGAGATAGTGATGTGTTCCTGCTTAGGAGATGTATGTTAGCTTGGGGGGCTGCAAACTCTGCAGGGCTCCAACACATACTCGCTGCTATTCCAACCCTTCACATATTTCCACATAAACTTCCCTCCTGGCATTCAATTTTGCCAGGTATTGTGCTCAGCTTACCACCCCAAACTGATGTTCCTCCCTCAGCTCACCTCTCTCCCTGAATGTCCTGTGAGCAGAATAGCTGTGCTCCTCCTCTGGGTTCTCTCATCATATGGCACTGAAGATAGAGGAGGGGGGGATTCAGCGGGACACACAGAGCAAGTATGCAGAAGACTGGGGGGGGGGGGGATGAGGAGACAAAAAAATCAGGAGGGGCCGGCGGGGAGGAGCGCATCACGAGAGGTCTGACTAAATACAATCTCTTAGCAGCAGGGACCTGATCTACCCATCAGCTAGCTGTGATTGACAGGTAGATCGAAGCGGAAGCTGTCATGGGGCCCCCTACTGGCAATGCCTGAATGGTCAGGTGTACGGCGCTTACTATTGCGAACTGTGTCGGCAGCTGCTGGTGTAGCACCGGCCACACAGCTCGCATAAAATGGGACACATTCCGTTCCCATGCGTTCCCGCAGGACTTGAGCCCTGGTTGAATGAGAGATGAGGAGGGATGAAGAGTAAATTATGCTCCATAGGTTTCTGTGCCAGATATCACTATCACTGCAGGTGAAACTAGGGAAATGTACAGTATGCCAAATTTGATTTGTTTATAGAAATAAAAATGTAGGGTATCCTGGTAAAGTCATTCTGATGAAATTTGTTAACTGACAGCAGTGGCATCAGATACAAAGCTACAAGTTTTACAACATAGGATACAGTATGCTTTACAACATAGGATATATATATATATATATATATATATATATATATATATATATATATATATATACACACACTATTTATTGTGGATATTCACCGACCTGTACATATTGGTGTGTGCACTAGTATATTGTATGTGCGCTTTTATGAATTTTAAACTTAATAAATAAAATTACACTATGAGCTTTGTTTGTACCCCTTTTTCCCCATAAACATAAAACATTCTGGAGGTGCTGTAGAGATCTGGGATATAACATGGGAGATTCATTGAGCATATTGTCACAGATGTTGCCAAGATTTGTAACTTTGTTTTATGCGGAAGGTCTACATTGAGGGTGAGTGTAGCTCTCAGTGAGATAGTAAATCATGGCTCTGGGTGCAGGAAAGGATTGGTTTATTCTGAGTTTTATCACAATTGAGAATGCAATATAAATTAAAGTGGTTCTAAAGGCAAAAGTTTTTTTTTGTTTTGTTTAATCTTAAAGTGGTTGTAAACCTCTGACATGAAATATGTACAAAGCATATGCCTGTATAGTGAGCACTTGTCTCATTCCAAATTGTAATTTCTATCTGCTGCTTCATTTCTCTGCAGTCACTTCTGACAGGTTTTTCTGAAACTAAGCGGTAAAAAGGTGACAGGGGAACGGGCTCCAGCACACAGCCTGGGATTAACATCCTCAGCTCTGTTCCTGTGTACTGTGTGAAGGGGGTGTTTCCCTTCCCTCCAATCAGCTCTCACTGAAGTGTAACTTCAGCTTCTCGCTCCCTGCTTTCTGAAAGCTCAGACAAACTCTGGACTTTGAGCGGATGTCGAGAAGAGAAAACTGCAAATAAACAGGTGTAACCTATGTAGGAGGATTTGTTTTATCTCTGTGTATCGTCTGAGGCTAGTCACTTTGTTGGTTAAAAAAAACTTTACGTCACTTCCTGAAGACGCCAATCACGGCGAAACATGTCGGAGCAGAGGATCCACCACTTCCGGGTCCTAACTTGATATCCCACACTAGGCTTTGCCCTCCGGAGTGAGACGTGGAATGCACGCCATCTTCAAGGAATTAGCCGACTTGCATACACTGATTACACCTAGTGCCAGGCCAGGCACTTCAACATGTGAGTGTAACTGCTGCTGTTTTAATTTACCTGTATTAAAAATTACTACACTATGAGACTTTTACTCGTGTCTCCTGTGGAGTCATTTTTTACATCCTAGTTCCATCGTGAGCAGCCAGTGGAGTAGAATTGTGCTATCAGTGGAATCAATCTGGTATTCCAAAATCGCTTTTTGACCGTCCTGTAAAAAAGGGGTCACGCATCTATGGTGAGTGGCCACCTTTCTATTGAGCACTCGTGGTGGAAGAACTAGAAGTTCTCAGAGCACTTTGATTTTGTGTTGGGATTCATCACATATGGACTTTTAGCTTGCCACCATTGCAATTTATTTCATCAGTGTACACATTCATGTCTGATGTCAATATTGTACATATTTGTTTTCCCCACAGTTTCTTAGTGAAAATTTTTTTTGAACATTTATAGCGCTTCATCCTTTATTTCAATATTTTACACAGTTTGGTGATTTGTTCCATTTTAAAGGGGGCAGCTGTTTGTTACATGTTCTTATCCTTACAGGGTACCATTATTGGTATACATTTTTAACTTTGGTTACTTGTAAGGGTGTACAACCACTTTAATGCATTCTCTGCATTAAAGTAAAAAATGTTCCACTGCCTGTTCCCCCCAGCCCACCTTAAACTTTTACGTGAGTCCTCTCTAAATATAGTGCTGTGCCTGTCTGCAGTGCCTTTCTTCCTGCATTCACAGGCTTCACTGACAGTCAATAAATTATGTGAAATAGCAGCGTTACAGATCAGTATGTGTATACAATAATCTAAATGGACTGCAGCTTTCTAAATTATTGATAATACCAATAACTAATTGAATAGGGGAAAGAGAGATTAGTGCAAGTCCTTTACTCCATACAAAATGTTCAGTGCTATTCTGTGAGTATATCATAACAAATGATTTACTGAAATATAAATATTTACTGTGCAAAATATGCAAATTAAAGTGCAAAAATATAAATATGTATTAAAGGTATATAGATTTGGGTTAAGGTGGTAATCCAACCCTCTCTTAAAATGAATAGCCCTACAGTATCACCACTTAATATTTCACAGTTCCTTATCGGGTAAGGACGTATTGATTTATATAGCTATGGTTAAATATAGATTTAAATTGATTTTGTTAAATAAAACCTGCTGAATCTTTTCTACACTATAGAAAGCCTCCCCTCTTCTTTCCTCATACTTGCTCAATATCAAATGGCTGGATGAAACTTTGACTGAGGATTGCTTTGGCGAAGCTGCCGTGAGAAATTGAGCTCAGTCGCTGGTTTACAATTTTACCAGCTGATTCATTCGGTCAGTTCGATCTAGAGAGACTACTGAATGACTCACATTGTGGTGGAAGCACTTGGTGAACTTTTGAATTCAAGTTGCGATACTCATCTTATCATAAAAAAAAAAAATGTCATACTTTCACTATTTTTTTTTCATGTCACATTTTATGGACACTTTATGAATTTTTGCATATATATTCATTTTTATGACAGCCAAGTTGGTGGTGATTATGGACTATATTTGTATTATTTTTTTGCACAGGAGTTTTTGCACAGTATTGATTCGTATTATACATATTTATATTTTTGCTCTTTAATTTGCTTATTTTGCACAGTAGATATTTCTTTTTTAGTAGATCATTTGTTATGATATACTCACAGTATAGCACTGAATATTTTGTATGGTGTAGAGGACTCGCGCTAATCTCTTTCCCCTATTTACTGAGCGCCAGTAAAATCCTGTGTGGAGGGAGCAAGGGGCGTGACTGAACCACACTGTGAGTGTGTGTGGGTCTATGGATGAACACAACCCCACTCGGGAGCATGCCCACAAGAGTGTCCCCTCAACACATAGCTTGGTATGGGGGCACTCTGGGAAGAGGAGGAGTGGAGAGTGCTGGCAGCGGACCCTAGAAGAGGAGGTAAGGGGTCACTACCTGTTGCCCAGCCAACCGCTGCCCATTGCCCAGCCAACCGCTGATGATCCGCCGCCCATTGCCCAGGCAACCCCTGATGATCCGCTGACCACTGCCCAGCCTGCCTCTGATTATCCGCTGCCTGTTGCCCAGCCAGCCTCTGATGATCTGCTGACCACTGCCCAGCCAGTCTCTGATGATCCGCTGCCTGTTGCACAGCTGGCCTTTGATGGTCCACTGCCCAGCCAGCCTCTGCTAATTTTCTGCTAACTGCCCAGCTGGACTCTAGTATAAAAGTTAATGTCCCGCCTGCTGATAGGTCTAGAACTTTTGGGTTTCTGTTGTCACGTGCCTTTCATGGGTTACCTGTTT
Source organism: Lithobates sylvaticus (assembly GCA_028564925.1). Taxonomy (NCBI): domain Eukaryota; kingdom Metazoa; phylum Chordata; class Amphibia; order Anura; family Ranidae; genus Lithobates; species Lithobates sylvaticus. The sequence continues at coordinate 118,405,882 of CM053038.1, read as the reverse complement.
GGTCAAAGATCTCTATTGTTGCCTGTCCCAAGTTACTTTTACAGCCATTTGCTCCTGTTGTACCAAGGTGGGGTGGTCCACTTTGAATGTGGGAGCTGCACCTGCTATTATAGTCCCAGTAGTAGAGATCTCCTAGTGAAGGGCAGAGTTCTATTTGAACCTTGTCCTGGCCTAGACTTTATCTCTGCAATCCCGGATGTATTTGGGGCCCAGGTGGGGTAACCAATACCCTGAGTGGATGCTAAAATGCAGACCAGTCTCCAGCAACCTAAATGGGGAAGGTCCAGTGGTGATGGGACACCCTGGTGTCAGGATACCTGTATGGACGAGGGACTCTGGTGTTAAACCTTCAGGTTGCCTTCAGAATCCCAGCATAAGGACATATGCTGCATTAAGCAATTGTAAGCTCCAAGTGCTGTGCCTTCTCAGGGATCTGCCCATCAGGGAACCCAGCCAGCTTTCGGACTCCAGTGGCAGGGTACCAAGTCAGCTTCTAAACCCCGGCAGTAGGGCGTGGAGTACCGGAGGCCACTCCCTAACGAGAGGGAACTGTCATGACCTGGATCACCTGCTAGTGGCACTGTGCTTTTAGTTCTGGTGTCCACTAGGGGGTGTCTCACAGCACCCAGCAGATTCCAGTAATCAGTCTCCAACTGACGATGGCAGCTGGGAAGGTATTTAGTTCCTCATCTACTATTACAGTAGTAATATTCTGTATATTCTGCAGGGGATTTCACACAGGCAGGTAATTTGTATTTTATTACAGAAGTAAATAAAGAAAAAAAAGTAAAGTGTAAGTAAAAATGCAAAGATAATTGTTGCCCTTTATTTAAGAAAAAATCATCCATAATGTCTGATGCCCACTAAAAGAAAAAAAAAAAATCAATGTCCCTAACAACGATCGGTGGTGTGGCGTGTCAGTCTGACGAACCGCATCTCTGATCTGGGTAAAGAGCCTCTGATCACAGTGTAAACAGGAAAAGCTGTGTATAGGCTTTTCCTCATTCGCGTCTGACAGACGTGAGGAGAGCCGATCGGCGGCTCTCCTGACAGGGGGGTCTGCGCTGATTGATTATTAGCGATGCCCACCCAGGACCACTAGGGATGCTACCAGGACCACTGATGCCCACATGGTATGCCACCCATGGCCACAAATGTGTGCCCACATATGATGCCAATCAGTGCCCATCAGCAATGTCTTCCACTGCCTCCATAGCAGTGATGCCCATCAGTGCCATCTATCGGTGCCCATCAGTGCCACCTATGAGTGCCCATCAGTGCTGCATATTAGTGCCGCCTATCAGTGTCGCATGTCAGTGCCCATCAGTGCCACCTCATTGGTGCCACCTCATCAGTGCTGCCTTATCAGTGCCCATTAGTGCAGCCTCATCAGTGCCCATCAGTGAAGGAGAAAACTTACTTATTTACGAACTTTTATAACAGAAACTAAGAAAACCCTTTTTATTTTCAAAATTTTCTGTATTTTTTTATTTGTTTAGCAAAAAATAAGAACCCCAGAGGGGATCAAATACCACCAAAAGAAAGCTCTATTTGTGGGAAAAAAATGATAAAGATTTGTTTGGGTACAGTGTAGTGTGACCACGCAATTGTCATTTAAACAGCGACAGCGCTGAAAGATGAAAATTGGCTTGGGCAGGAAGGGGCGAAAGTACCTGGTCTTGAAGTGGTTAAACATTCTATAATATAATTTTTCACAGTGTTGACCGTTCCACAGTGACTTATTTGTAAATTTTGATCCTTTATGCTGAACAAGCTGTTAAACAGTATAAGGAAAAGTGACAAGCTAATGTTTAATGCCATTTCAATGCTGTACATCTGAACAATGAAGCTGCAGCAACACTATTAGGCACTTTATTAAATATGAATGAAATCACATTTTAGATGTTAAAGTGCTCATGGTGTAAAGGATTTTTAATGAAATGTTTGTGATAAAGGTCCATCTATAGAAAAGCCTCAAATGATTTCCAGGGGAACACTGCGCGGCTCTGTGTTTACATTATTTGTGGATATAATGAAGATGTCAAAGGGGAGCATTATGTGGAACTGGAAGTGATCTTGCAAGTGAATTAGAAGGTCCTTGAAATGTGTAAGGATGAGTGAATAAATGGATAAGCCACAAATAACAATACTATAAGATATTCAAACTGGAATTTTAAAATGCTAAAGTCCAATGAGCACCACCACATGGATTCAACACCATGAAATCGATGTAAGATAAAGGGAGTAATTAAGGACAAAGGCCAACACAAGCAAGGAGCTAAGAGACAAAGGGAGCTTCACAAGATACTGTATATCCTGTTCATCTGCTATTGCATTATATTATGTTTTATGTACAAAAATATATCTCCTGGTTCAAAGGGAAAAGGAATAAAAATGTAGAAGTCACAAGAGGGGGCAAACATTTCTCAAAATAGGATACATAGAATCCTATAATAGAACATGATATTTATTTTCTAGGAGACATGGTTTATTTGGCAATATATATATATATATATATATATATATATATATATATATATATATATATATATATATATATATATATATATATATATATATATAGATCCATAATATGAAAAGAAAGGAAAAATGGTGATAAAATAGCTCCTTACATGTGGAACAATGTTTCAGCTGACCTGCAATATTTAATGTGTTGTTAAAGATGAATGCCTTATTACTACAGTGCCTTGGAAAAGTATTCATACCCCTTGACATTTTCCACATTTTGTCATGTTACAACCGAAAATATAAATGTATTTTATTGGGATTTTATTATTATTATTATTATAAACGATTTATATAGCGCCAACAGTTTACGCAGCGCCTTACAATGTATAGGGGACAACACAATTACAGTACAGTTCTATACAAAAGGTACAGGAGGGCCCTGCTTGTAGAGCTTACATGCTAAAGGGACGGGGTGGTGGTACAAAAAGTAATAGCTGCAGAGAATGATTTGATGGGGTGGCTCGGGGACAGTTGTTGTTAGGTGGGTGTGGGATAGGCTTCCCTGAATAAATTCGTTTTCAGGGATCTCTTAAAGGTGCGCAGGGTAGGGGTTGATCGGACATAATGGGGCATGGAGTTCCAGAGGATGGGAGAGGCTCTGGAGAAGTCCTGAAGGCGAGCATGGGAGGAGGTAACAAGGGAGCAGGAGGTCCTGGGAGGAGCGGAGGGGACGATTTGGGCGATATCTGCAGATGAGGTTGGTGATGTAGATGGGGGCGATGTTGTGGATGGCTTTGTATGTTATGGTTAGCATTTTGAATTTTACACGGTGGGGTAGGGGAAGCCAGTGAAGGGATTGGCAGAGAGGGGGGGCAGTCATGGATCGATTAGTGAGGTGTATTAGTCTAGCAGCAGCATTCATAATAGACTGAAGGGTGGATAGCCTGCTTAAGGGTAGGCCATTAAGGAGAGAGTTGCCGTAGTCAAGGTGGGAAATAATCAAGGAGTGAATAAGTTGCTTTGTGGTGTTTTAGTTAGGAAGGGTCGAATTCTGGAGATGTTGCGGAGGTGAAGGCGGCAGGATTTAGCCAGTGATTGGATGTGGGGGCTGAAGGAGAGGTCAGAGTCAAGGATTACACCCAGGACCCTGGCATGTGTGGAGGGACCAATGGTTGTGTTGTTGATATTAATGGTGAAGTCACAGGGGGGACCGTGAAGGAGGAAATATAACAAGCTCAGTTTTAGAAAGATTGAGTTTGAGGAAGTGGTGTGACATCCATACTGATATGTCATTCAGTAAGTTTGAGATCAGTGAGGAGATCGAGTGGGTGAGTTGAGGAGTGGAGAGATAGATCTGAGTGTCGTCGGCATAGAGGTGGTATTGGAAACCATGGGAGGTTATCAACTGGCCCAGGGAAGAGGTATAGACCGAGAATAGAAGAGGCCCAAGGACGGAACCTTGGGGTACCCCAACAGGAAGGGGAGCAGAGGAGATGGAGTTTTAAGTGACACTGAAAGTGCGCTGAAATAGGTAGGAATTTTATAGGTATTTTATGTGATAGACCAACACAAAGTGGCACATAATTGTGAAGTGGAAGGAAAATGATAAATGGTTTAAAAAATAAAAAATAAAATGCAGTATCTCGCAAAAGTGAATACACCCTTCACATTTTTATAAATATTTTATTATATCTTTTCATGTGACAACACTGAAGAAATGACACTTTGCTAGAATGTAAAGTAGTGAGTGTACAGCTTGTATAACAGTGTAAATTTGCTGTCCCCTCAAAATAACTCCCCACAATTTGCCATTTCCCTCCCAGTGTCATGTGATTCAAGTGTTACAACGTTTCAGGTGTGAATGGGAACCAGGTGTGTTAAATTTGGTGTTATCGCTCTGTCTCTCATACTGGTCACTGGAAGTTCAACATGGTACCTCATGGCAAAGAACTCTCTGAAAAAAGAATTGTTGCTCTACATAAAGATGAGCTAGGCTATAAGAAGATTGCCAAGCCCCTTAACTGAGCTGCGGCACGGTGGCAAAGACCATACAGACGTTTACCAGAACAAGTTCCACTCAGAACAGGCCTTGCCATTGTCGACCAAAGAAGTCGAGTGCATGTGCAGAGGTTGTCTTTGGGAAATAGACGTATGAGTGCTGCCAACATTATTGCAGAGGTTGAAGGCGTGGGGGGTCAGTCTGTCAGTGCTCAGACCATACGCCATACACTGCATCAAATTGGTATGCATGGCTGTCGTCCCAGAAGGAAGTCTCTTCTAAAGATGATGCACAAGAAAGCCCGCAAACAGTTTGCTGAAGACAAACAGACTATGGACATGGATTGCTGGAACCCTGTCCTTTGGTCTGATGAGACCAAGATAAACTTATTTGGTTTGGATTGTGTCAAGCAGTGGCGGTGCGTGCATAGAGGGCGCAGGAGCGCCGCCCCCCCTCTCCTGCACCGCTCTATCACCAATAGATAGATTCATGCATTGCATGAATCTATCTATTGTCACCGCTGCCGCCCCCTATTCAGGTGTCCGGCCCCTGATCGGGCGCCGGGCATCTGAATTACAGTGGGGGGGGGGGGGTGTTGCTGGAAGCGCCCCTATTAGAGCTGTAAGCTCTAATAGGGGACCCTATTAGAGCAGTGTGCTCTAATAGGCTTCCCTAAGTGTAAACAGCGGGCACAATGCTTTGCGTTCGCTGCTTACACAGTATTGTGTTAGGGAAGCGAATACATCGCTTCCCTAACACAGACCCGCCTCTCAGCCAATCAGGTTGCCAGGTCTGTTACCTGTCACCTGATTGGCTGAAGTCACAGGCGCTGTGATTGGACGCTAGGCGTCCAATCACCTAGCGTCCAATCACAGCAGAAGAAGACAGGAGGAGCGCGGGAGAAGACATCCGACGGAGACACCGCTCGTCGCCTGACGCCGTCACCAGCTGCACACCGGGACAAGGTAAGTGCAGAGGGCAGGCAGGGGGCACAGTGGCAGCACTTTAGGGGCACAGTGGCAGCACTTTAGGGGCACAGTGGCAGCACTTTAGGGGCACAGTGGCAGCACTTTTGGGGCACAATGGCAGCACTTAAGGGGCACAATGGCAGAACTTGGGGCACAATGGCAGCACTTAAGGGGCACAATGGCAGAACTTGGGGCACAATGGCAGAACTTGGGGCACAATGGCAGAACTTGGGGCACAGTGGCAGCACTTAAGGGGCACAATGGCAGAACTTGGGGCACAATGGCAGCACTTAAGGGGCACAATGGCAGAACTTGGGGCACAATGGCAGAACTTGGGGCACAGTGGCAGCACTTGGGGCACAGTGGCAGCACTTAAGGGGCACAGTGGCAGAACTTGGGGCACAGTGGCAGCACTTGGGGCACAGTGGCAGCACTTGGGGCACAGTGGCAGCACTTGGGGCACAGTGGCAGCGTTTGATGGGCACAGTGGCAGCGTTTGATGGGCACAGTGGCAGCACGTGGGGCACAGTGGCAGCGTTTAATGGGCACAGTGGCAGCGTTTGATGGCACAGTGAGGCTGTTTGTTTGCGCCCCCCCAAAAATTTTGAGCACCAGCCGCCACTGGTGTCAAGTGTGTGTGGCGGTAACCCGGTGAGGAGTACAAAGACAAGTGTGTCTTGCCTACAGTCAAGCATGGTGGTGGGAGTGTCATGGTCTGGGACTGCATGAGTGCTGCCGGCACTGGGGACCTACAGTTCATTGAGGGAACCATGAATGCCAACATGTACTGTGACATACTGAAGCAGAGCATGATCCCCCTCCCTACGGAGACTGGGCTGCAGGGCAGTATTCCAACATAACGACCCTAAACACCCCTCCAAGACGACCACTGCCTTGCTAAAGAAGCTGAGGGTAAAGGTGATGGATTGGCCAAGCATGTCTCCAGACCTAAACCCTATTGAGCATCTGTGGGCCATCCTCAAATGGAAGGTGGAGAAGCGCAAGGTCTCTAACATCCATCCCCTTGTGATGTCGTCATGAAGCAGTGGCAACCTGTGAAGCTCTGGTGAATTCAATGCCCAAGAGGGTTAAGGCAGTGCTGGAAAATAATGGTGGCCACACAAAATATTGACACTTTGGGCTTAATTTGGAAATTTTTCACTTTGGGGTATACTACTTTTGTTGCCAGCGGTTTAGACATTAATGGCTTTGTGTAGAGTTATTGTGAGGGGACAGCAAATTTACACTGTTATACAAGCTGTATACTCACTACTTTACATTGTAAGAAAGTGGCATTTCTTCACTGTTGTCACATGAAAAGATATAATAAAATATTTACAAAAATGTGAGGGGTGTACTTACTTTTGTGAGATACTGTATCTGAAAAGTGTGGCGTGCATTTGTATTTAGCCCCCTTTACTCTCATATCACTAACTAAAATCTAGTGGAACCAATTGCCTTCAGAAGTCACCTAATTAGTAAATAGAGTCCACCTGTGTGTAATTTAATCTCAGTATAAATACCGCTGTTCTGTGAAGCCCTAATGCCGCGTACACACGATCGGAATTCTCGTCGGTAAAAAACTCTGACGGTTTTTCCGATGGAATTCCGCTTAAGCTGTGTTGCCTACACGCGATCACACCAAATTCCGACGGTCAATAACACAGCGGCATAAAACATGTTCGACAGCACTATAAAAGGGAAGTTTAATGCTTCCGAGCATGCCTCGAATTGTTTCCGAGCATGCGTCGGAATTTTGCGTGTCGGAATTGCATGCACACGATCGGAAAATCCGATAGAAAGGTTTTCCTTCGGAAAAATTGAGAACAGGTTCTCAATTCAAAGTCCGTCGGAAATTCCGACAGAAAAAGACCGTTGGGCATACACACGGTCAGAAAATCCGATGAAAAGCTCCCATCGGACTGTTTCCATCGGAAATTCCGACCGTGTGTACGCCGCATTAGAGGTTTGTTAGAGAACCTTAGTGAATGAACAGCATCGTGAAGGTAGAGGAACACACCAGACAGGTCAGGTATAAAGTTGTGGAGAAGTTTAAAGCAGGGTAAGGTTATAAAAAAAATATACCAATCTTTGAACATCTCAAGGAGCACTGTTCAATCCATCACCCAAAAATGGAAAGGGTATGGCACAACTGCAGACCTAAACTGACAGGCCGGGCAAGGAGAACATTAATCAGAGAAGCAGCCAAGAGGCCAGAGTATAACTCTGGAATCTGCAGAGATCCACAGCTCAGGTGGGAGAATGTGTCCACAAGACAACTATTAGTCGTGCACTCCACAAATCTGCCCTTTTATGGAAGAGTGGCAAGAAGAAAGCCATTGTTGAAAGAAAGCCATAAGAAGTCCCATTTGCAGTTTGGGAGAAGCCATGTGGGGGACACAGCAAGTATGGAAGAAGGTGCTCTGGTCAGATGCGATCAAAATTGGCCTAAAAGCAAAACACTATGTGTGGCGGAAAACTAACACTGCACATCACCCTGAATACACCATCCCCACCGTGAAACGTGGTGGTGGCGGCATCATGTTGTGGGGAAGCTTTTCTTCAGCAGGGACAGGGAAGCTGGTGGGGGGGTGGTTGGATGCACTGCCAGAGCTGTGAGCCCCGCAAGTGAGGGAGGGCAGTGGGCACAGTGGCCGCATATGATGGGCACAAGTGGCTGCAGATGATGGGCACAGTAGCTGCATATGATAGGCACAAGTGGCTGCATTTGATGGGCACAAGTGGCTGCATTTGATGGGCACAATTGGCTGCATATGATGGGCACAATTGGCTGCATATGATGGGCATAAGTGGCTGCATATACTGTGCACAGTGGCTGCATATGATAGGCACAAGTGGCTGCATTTAATGGGCACAAGTGGCTGCATTTGATGGGCACAAGTGGTTGCATATGATGAGTACAAGTGGCTGCATATGATGGGCACAAGTGGCTGCATTTGATTGGCACAAGTGGCTACATATGATGGGCACAAGTAGCTACATTTGATGGGTACAGTAGCTTCATATACTGGGCACAAGTGGCTGCATATACTAGGCACAAGTGGCTGCATATGATGGGCACAGTGGCTGTATTTTATGGGCACAGTGGCTGCGTTTGGGCACAATGGCTGCAATTGATGGGCACAGTGGCTGCATTTGATGGGGACAATGGCTGCATTTGATGGGCACAGTGAGGCTGCTTTCAGTATTTTTCTGTTTGTTTGCGCCCCCCCAAAAAATTTGGAGCACCAGTTGCCACTGTTTCACACCACCTCATATTGTGCACATTCCTTACTGTGCACCAACCTTACAGGCCCAGCACCATTAGTGAGTATGTCTGGGTGTTCCAGAAACAGCATGTCAGATGTTTGGACAGGGGTGCAACTGCAGTTCTTGCCATAGGCGCTCTTTACCATGCATACACTCCTAATCACATGAAATTTCTATACAGCTCTACCATTGTTCTGTTATATCCTTACCTGCATGTTTAATGTAGAATGCTCCCAAGCACTTTAACATAGATAAGACAACAAAGTTAACCAGTTGCCGACTGGCTCACGCCGATATACGTCGGCAGAATGGCACGGCTGCGCAAAACAACATTCCCTTTAAAAGCCGCATGAGAGCCAGCACAGGGATTTGTGTGTGTAAACACACAAATCCCTGGTCTTTCAGGGGAGAGGAGACATATTGTGTTTTCCTAGTACGTAGGAACAACGATATGTCTCCTCCTCCAGTCAGTGTTTCTAACTGTATCGGGATAGGACTAACTAGGGAACACATTTAACCCCTTGATCGCCCCTAGTGTTAACCCCTTCCTTACCAGTGACATTTACACAGTAATTGGCAGGGCCGGACTGTCCTACTGGGATATCGGGAGATTTCCCGGTAGGCCGCCTGCCCTGGGGCCGCTTTGCGGCTGCAGTGCTCCCCTTTCTCCTCCTCCTGTGTGTCACGGAGCTGGCTGGGTCTGTGTTCGGCGGCTGCGCTGTAACAAGTTCCCGCCCCCCTAGACCGACTTGTGTGATAGTAGATTGAATCAGTGTTCCGCCTTTCATACGAGTCGGTCTAGGGGGCGGGACCTTGTTACAGCGTGGCCGCCGAACACAAACCCAGCCAGCTCCGTGATACACAGGAGGAGATGCCCGTACAGCCTGCCTTGTGTACCTGGATAGGGGGATCGGCATATAGAGGAAATTAGCTTTCTATATTCCTCCATGCAACCGCTGAATGCTGGCAGGAGGGAGAAGAGAAGAATCAAGCATTCAGCAGCTGCATGGAGGAATATAGAAAGCTCAATTCCTCTATATGCCGATCCCCTGCTTCTCCTCCTATCCAATCCAACTTCTTTTACTGCCCCCCCCCAGTTCTCCTTGTACTCCCTGCCCCCCCCCCCCCAGTGCTCTCCTCCCCCACCACACTCTCCAGCCCCCCCCACAGTTCTCTCAACCCCTGTTCTTTCTGCCCCCCGCTCTCCAGCTCTCCCCATCCTTCTCTAGCCACCATCCCAGTGCTCTCCACCCCTGTTCTTTCTCCCCCAGTGCTCTCCACCCCTGTTCTTTCTCCCCCCAGTGCTCTCCAGCTCTCCCCATCACTCTCCAGCCCCCACCCCAGTGCTCTCCACCCTCCCAGTGCTCTTCAGCCTCCCGTGCTCCCCACCCCTGTTCTTTCTGCCCCCCGGTGCTCTCAAGCTCCACCCATCGCTCTGCAGCCCCCCCCCCCCAGTGCTCTCTGCCCCCATGCTCAGCCCCCTGTTCTTTTTGGCTCCCCCTCTAGTGCTCTCTCAAGTTCCCCCACAGGAGTCTCTGCTCCCCACCCCATGTACTCTCCACTCCCCTCTCCATTTTTCCCTCACCCATGTGCGCTCCAACCCAGCCAGTGCTCTCCGCCCCCCATAGTGCTCTCCAGTCCCCCATGCTTTCCACCACTGTTCTTTCTGGCCCCCCACTGGTGCTCTCAAACTCCCCCCCCCCCCCATTGCTTTCCACTCTCCCCTGCTCTTTGTACCCCCCAGTGCTCTCCAGCCCTGTTTTTCTGCCCCCCAGTGCTCTCAAGCTCCCCCCAGTGCTCTCCAGCCTCCTGTGCTCCCGACCCCTGTTCTTTCTGCCCTCCAGTGCTCTCAAGCTCCACCCATCGCTCTCCAGCCCCCCAGTGCTCTCTGCCCCCGTGCTCTCTACCCCTGTTCTTTTTGGCTCCCCCTCCAGTGCTCTCTCAAGCTCCCCCCAGCACTCTCCGCTCCCCACCCCTGTACTCTCCACTCCCCCCTGCATTTTGCCCCCACCCATGTGCTCTCCAACCCCACCAGTGCTCTCCGCCCCCCATAGTGCTCTCCAGTGCTTTCCACCCCTGTTCTTTCTGGCCCCCACTGGTGCTCTCAAGCTCCCCCCATTGCTCTCCAGCTCTGTTTTTCTGCCACCCCCCAGTGCTCTCAAGCTCCCCCACAGTGCTCTTCGCCACCCCACACTCTTAGCCCCCCCAGTGCTCTCAGCCTCCCGTGCTCTCCACCCCTGTTCATTTTGCCCAGTGCTCTCAAGTTTCCCCACAGCGCTCTCCACTCCCCACCCCTGTGATCTCCACTCCCCCCTGATCTTTGCCCCCACCCATGTGCTCTCCAACCCTGCCAGTACTCTCTGCTCTCCCTTCTCTCTAGCTTCCACCTAGTGCTCTCCACTTCCCCAGGATCAGAGAACAGGCTGACTGGGGCCGGAAAATGAGGACGGCTGAAGGTGCAGATGGCCAGGGACCACTCCATATCACAGCATACAGATTCTCTAGAAGGAGCACTGTCCCCATTCAAAACGAGAACAGACCCTGCCTGCTGCTGGCCATCATGGATATCCTAATGGCATGCAAGGTACCGTACCGAGCATCAACAACACACCTTCCCACAGACAGGGACTGCAGACTGGGACATGGGGCACAGGAGGGGCTGCAATGATGGGCACATGGAGGCTGCATTCGTGGGCACAGTGAGACTGCATTCACGGGCACAGTAAAGCTGCATTTTATGGGCACAGTGAGGCTGCAATGGTGGGCACAGTGAGGCTGCAATGGTGGGCACAGTGAGGCTGCAATGGTGGGCAAAGTGATCCATCCGCTAGTAATATCTGTCTTTTGGCGTGCAGTACTGCGGTCCACCAGCAGGTGTCTCCTGGCAGTTTGGAACTGTCAGGAGAGCTTTTCCCTGCTGTTATGTCATCTTTGGGCTGCAGTACTGGCATCCACCAGCAGATGGATCCTGGCAGTGTGGAGCAGACAGCACCTCCTGTAATCAGGTGTCACTTGAGGCCAATCACAGGACTATAAATACCCGGCAAGCATTTACGTTTGCCTTGGTTTTGTCCTTGAGCCCTGACCTGCATCCTGTTACCCGTTAGCCTGAACCTTGATCCCTGCATCCTGAACCTGTTGTACTTGATCCTGCCTATTCCTGCATCCCTGGAACCTTGTCCTGCTACCTGATCCCTTTCTCCCCCCCCTCTGCTGACCTCCTGTTTATGACCCTGGCCTGGCTTGACTACGATTCTGGTATTCCCTTTGTTATATATACTGGTTGGTTTGCTGTCCCTGTTATTTGGTTTTCTCACTCTGTTTGGTATTGGTGGTGTATTCACATTATATGCATTTATCTTAATAAAATCACTTATTTTCATCTACTTATGTTGGTTTACTCTGTTGCAGTCACACAGTTCTGGTCACATCCGGTTTATGACAGACTGCATTCACGGGCAGAGTAAAGCTGCATTTGATGAGCACAGTGAGGCTGCATTTGATGGGCACAGTGAGGCTGCATTTGATGGGCACAGTGAGGCTGCATTGAGCTCTTGTATCATGTCTGCAGTCTCTGACCATCTCCTGTATTATGTCTGCAGTCTCTGAGGGAGCCTGGAGAGGAGTCAATAGTGGGAGCGCCGCCAGGATGGGGGTCATGGGAGAAGTCAGACGTGTGTGGACTGTGGTGATGAGACTATGGGATAAAACCAGAGCCACCAAGCTGGAGCCAACACTGACTGAGCCCTGCATTGTGCACCAGAGAGGAGGTCAGTGACAGCACCGCCAGGCCAGTCTGAAGGGGGGGGTCACTGATGTAAGGGGGAGTGAATACAATAATGTAAGGGGGCACTGATATAAAGGTTTTCTCCCTTATATCAGTAACTCACCCCCCCTTACCTTAGTGTATTCTTTCTGTGGAAGGTGCCCCCCCCCCACATTCTGAGTTCCTGGTGTCCCCCTTGATGATTGACCACTTTTAACTAGAATTTGCTTATATATATATAAAGCCCTATGTGATTTCATCTCTGTCTTATCTATATATAATACACTCTTCAAATGTGCTTTAAAATGTATGGTTTCCCTTTCATGAACAAGAAAATAATGATGTTATGCTGTTGGGCTGGTATAATAATGCTGTGGGGCTGGTATGACATTTTTTCCAGGGCTGGATTTTATTTCCAGTCCGGCCCTGGTAATCGGTGCATTTTTATAGCACTGATCGCTGTATAAATCACAATGGTCCCAAAAATGTGTCAAAAGTGTCCAATCTGTCCGTCGTAATGTCGCAGATCACTGCTATTACTAGTAATAAAAATAAAAATGCCATAAATCTTTCCCATAGTTTGTAGACACTATAACTTTTGCGCAATATACGGTTATTGCAATTTTTATTTATTTTTTTAACCAAAAATATGTTAAAGAATATATATTAGTTTAGGCCAACTAATAAATATCCCCAAAACATTTTTGGGGCTATTTATTATAGCAAAAAACAAACAAAAAAAAACTGTATTTTTTACAATGCTTATTGTTTCTTCTTTCAAATGTTTTTATTGTTTTTAAAGGAATATACAAGACATACCAATGCAAGAAAAGAGGTATACAGCAGTACAATGATATATGAAGAAGATCTATAGATAAGACATGTTAACTGACATTAGTTTTGCTATGTCCTGGGTAGGGATGAGACGAACACCCCCCTGTTCGGCTCGCACCAGAACCCGCGAACGGACCTAAAGTCCGTGCGAGCTTTAGAACCGTATTAGTTATAATGGATGCGAACGTTCGAAATCAAAAGTGCTAATTTTAAAGGCTAATATGCATGTTATTGTCATAAAAAGTGTTTGGGGACCTGGGTACTGCCCCAGGGGACATGTATCAATGCAAATTTTTTTTTTTAAAAACTGACGTTTTTTCAGAAGCAGTGATTTTAATAATGCTTAAATTGAAACAATAAAAGTGTAATTTTCCTTTAAATTTCGTACCTTGGGGGTGTCTATAGTATGCATGTAAAGGGGCGCATGTTTCCTGTGCTTAGAACTGTCCCTGCAAAAAGTGTCATTTTTGCAGGAAAGAAAGCTATTTAAAATCACTCGCGGCTAATGTGAATTGACGGCTCCCGTAACACAGAGAACAGTCATTCATTGAAAGTCATTCATAAAAAAAAAGTCATTGATAAAAAATAAAAAAAATAAAAGCGTGGGGGTCCCCCCAAATTCAATAACCAGGCCCTTCAGGTCTGGGATGGATATTAAAAAAAAAAAAAAATGGCGTAGGGGGCCCCCCCAAATTCCATAACCAGGCCCTTGAGGTCTGGGATGGATTTTAAGGGGAACCCCAGCCAAAAAAAATGGCGTGGGGTCCCCCTCAAAATCCATACCAGACCCTTATCCGAGCACGCAACCTGGCAGGCCGCAGGAAAAGAGGGGGGGACGAGAGCGCCCCCCCCTCCCGCCTGAACCGTACCAGGCCACATGCCCTCAACATTGGGAGGGTGCTTTGGGGGTCTGAGACCCCCAAAGCACCTTGTCCCCATGTTGATGAGGACAAGGGCCTCTTCCCCACAACCCTGGCCGGTGGTTGTGGGGGTCTGCGGGCGAGGGGCTTATCGGAATCTGGAAGCCCCCTTTTAACAAGGGGACCCCCAGATCCCGCCCCCCCCCCTGTGTGAAATGGTAAGGGGGTACTTGTACCCCTACCATTTCACCAAAAAAGTGTCAAAAATTATAAAAATGACAGGAGGCGGATTTTGACAATTCCTTTATTAAAATCTTCTTTCTTCTGGTCTTCATCCTTCGGTTTCTTCATCTTCTCCTTCCGTCATCTTCTTCCATCTTCTTCTTCCATTTTCTTCTTCCTCCGATCCGCTTCTTCTTGCGCTGGTCTTCTCGTCCTTCTCGTCCGGCATCTTCTTCCATGGCGTCGGCATCTGTTCTTCTGTCGGGCCGCTCCTCGCAATGGGAGGCTCCCGCTGTGTGAGGCTTCGCTCCGTCTGACAGGTCTTTTATAACGGAGGGCACCTGGTGACCCCGCCCCCTCTGACGTCATGGGGAAAGCCATAGGGAATTCCCCATGACGTCCCCGTGCGTCAGAGGGGGCGGGGTCACCAGGTGCCCTCCATTATAAAAGACCTGTCAGACGCAGCGAAGCCTCACACAGCGGGAGCCTCCCATTGCAAAGAGTGGCCCAAGAAGAGACACCGACGCCGACGCCATGGAAGAAGATGCCGGACGAGAAGGACGAGAAGACCAGCGCAAGAAGAAGCGGATCGGAGGAAGAAGATGATGGAAGAAGAAGATGAAGAAACCGAAAGATGAAGAAAGGAAGACCAGAAGAAAGAAGAAAGAAGATTTTAACAAAGGAATTGTCAAAGACCGTCTCCTGTCATTTTTACCCCCTTACCATTTCACACAGGGGGGGGGGGATCTGGGGGTCCCCTTGTTAAAGGGGGCTTCCAGATTCCGATAAGCCCCCCCGCCTGCAGACCCCCACAACCACCGGCCAGGGTTGTGGGGAAGAGGCCCTTGTCCTCATCAACATGGGGACAAGGTGCTTTGGGGGTCCTCCCAATGTTGAGGGCATGTGGCCTGGTACGGTTCAGGCGGGGGGGGGGGGGGGCGGGCGCTCTCGTCCCCCCCTCTTATCCTGCGGCCTGCCAGGTTGCGTGCTCGGATAAGGGTCTGGTATGGATTTTGAGGGGGACCCCACGCCATTTTTTTTGGCTGGGGTTCCCCTTTAAAATCCATCCCAGACCTCAAGGGTCTGGTATGGATTTTGAGGGGGGCCCTACGCCATTTTTTTTTTTTTGGCTGGGGTTCCCCTTAAAATCTATCCCAGACCTCAAGGGTCTGGTATGGATTTTGAGGGGGACCCTACGCCATTTTTTTTTTTTTTGGCTGGGGTTCCCCTTAAAATCTATCCCAGACCTCAAGGGTCTGGTATGGATTTTGAGGGGGACCCTACGCCATTTTTTTTTTGGCTGGGGTCCCCCTTAATATCCATCCCAGACCTGAAGGGCCTGGTTATTGAATTTGGGGGGACCCCCACGCTTTTTTTTTTTTTTTTTTTATCAATGAATGACAGTTCTCTGTGTTACGGGAGCCATCAATTCATTAGCCTCGAGTGCTTTTAAATAGCTTTTTTCCTGCAAAAATTACACTTTTTGCAGGGACAGTTCTAAGCACAGGAAACCTGACCCCCTTCACAGGCAACCTATAGACACCCCCCAGATGTGATACTGCAATGCTGTACTAACAGCACGCACACACAAATCCCCAGAAATACAGCACATATTGTCAGCAGTCAGCAGCACACTGACACGCTGACACTGAAACACAATATGCGAGGCCGCCGCCGCAGCGGCCTCTTATACCGTGGGGCGTGTACTAAAGCCCTTGAGCTATAATTGGCTACAGGCATCCTGCCTGTAACCAATTTTGGCTCTCCTCGCTGCCAGCGCTGTGATTAGCCAAGCATGCGGGGTCACAGTGCATGCTTGGCCAATCATCAGCCAGCATTGCACTGCGACTGGCGCAATGCATTGCGGTCCGCTTGCATCACACGAATTTGATGCGAGCAGCCCAAATAGTTCTGGACTCGCCGAGCGGGCGAACGCCCGATGTTCGATTCGAACATGGGTTTGAATCGAACACCAGGCCCATCCCTAGTCCTGGGGTTAATGTAGAATAACAACTCGTGAGCCAGGGACCAAGTGGTTCTAGGGTTATAGGTCCGCTTCCTCCTCTCCCCACACCCCAAAAGGGATCTAACTGTGCAGGGGAGGAATGAGCGGGTTCCCACCCACCGGCCCATTTTCCAGCAAAAGTTCCCCAGACTTTGGTGCAATCTGCAAAATCTATATACATCTATATCTGACCTAATAGTGTCGTACCGCCAATGTCATTGCATGGTATAAATGGGGTTATGCCCATCGATTTGACTATAACAAGAAGAGTGTCCACTTGCAGGACACTATTACATAGGGGCAAAGCCCCAACATGAAAAGTGGGTGTGGGGAAGGAAAGGAGGATAGGGTGGAAAAAAGACAGTTAGAGATAAAGAGAAAGGGAATGCACTATCTGTCATTCAGGCCTTAAAAATAATCATTACAGTTGAAAAGTGCTTGAGGAGTTGCCCACTCCCATATAGTTAGCCCAAGGTTCCCAAGTCTCCCTGAACTGGGCTGAGGTGTCCAATATGGAGCTCACCATCCTCTCTTGGGACATTATCCAGGAAATTTTGCGTTTAACCGCTACGATTGAGATCTTAGGAAGCTTCCAGGCTTTAGCTATAGTGAGTTTGGAGCCTAGTAATATAAAGAATATTATTTATTGAGAGAATTTCGGAATCTTGAGAATTAACCGGTTGAGAAGAGCTGTAGAGGGAGACTTGGGAATCGGCAGTCCTGTGACTTTGGATATTATTTGGTGTTTTTTTTTTTTTAAATTGTTGCCCTTTTTTTATTTATAGCGCAAAAAATAAACGCAAATATAATAGACGCAAATTTAATTTAGGTACGACGCGCACTTGTCAGTTAAAGTGACGCAGTGCCAAAAAAAAAAATTGCAAAAAGTGCTCTGGTCAGGAAGGGGGAAAAATGCGGTTAATGTTGGAAGAAACAAATGCCAACTACAATACATATATATTTATTTATATATATATATATATATATATATATATATATATATATATATATATATATATATATATATATATATATATATATATATATATATATATATATATATATACAGGGCTCAAAATTTCAAGTTCTGAGCTACTAGCCAGGTCTCAAGGGTTACTCGCCACCAATTGCCCCACCCAACCCTTACCCTGCTCCGCCCCTAATCACGCCATCAAAAATTATCTCATGAAATGACACTTAAATGTTTTATGCAGTTAAGTTACAAAAATAAATATTAACAACAACTTCATCAGTTCCCCTCAGCAGTGCCTCTCCTGTGCCCATCAATGCAGGCTCACCTGTGCCCATCATTGCAGCCTCACCGTGCATTGCAGCCTCACCGTGCCCCACATTGCAGCCTCACCGTGCCCCACATTGCAGCCTCACCGTGCCCCACATTGCAGCCTCACTATGCCCCACATTGCAGCCTCACTATGCCCCACATTGCAGCCTCACCATGCCCCACATTGCAGGATCACCGTGCCCCCATTTGCAGGATCACTGTGCCCCAAATAGCAGCATCACTGTGCCCCCATTTGTAGGATCACTGTGCCCCAAATAGCAGCATCACTGTGCCCCAAATAGCAGCATCACTGTGCCCCCATTTGCAGGATCACTGTGCCCCAAATAGCATCACTGTGCCCCCATTTGCAGGATCACTGTACCCCAAATTGCAGCCTCACTGTGCCCCCATTTGCAGCTTCACTGTGCCCCCATTTGCAGGATCACTGTGCCCCCATTTGCAGGATCACTGTGCCCCCATTTGCAGGATCACTGTGCCCCCATTTGCAGCCTCACTGTACCCCAAATTGCAGCCTCACTGTGCCCCCATTTGCAGCATCACTGTGCCCCCATTTGCAGCATCACTGTGCCCCCATTTGCAGCATCACTGTGCCCCCATTTGCAGCATCACTGTGCCCCCATTTGAAGCATCACTGTGCCCCAAATTACAGCCTCACAGTGCCCCCATTGCAGCCTTGCCAGGGCGGAGGAAGTGAGAGGGCGGCCGGATCATGATGAGTTAGAAGAGAGCCAGGATCGCCGAGCGGTAATACACGCCGTAACAGCTGACATTGAAACTGTCTCCGCTCAGTCTCACACAGCCCCGCCTCCTCCTAACCCCGCGCCTGCGATAGACGTTGGACCTGCGTTCTGTCTATTACAGCGCGGGGTTAGGAGGAGGCGGGGCTGTGTGAGACTGAGCAGAGACAGTTTTAATGTCAGCTGATACGGCGTGTATTACCGCTCTGCGATGCCGCGGCTCTCCTCTAACTCCATGGCACTCTTCCACAGGGAGAACAGCTCCCTGTCAACTCCCCCCCACCGGCGGTGCTCGCCCCCCCAATCCCAGGCAGCCCAGCTCCTCACCAGCCCTCATTTTCTACTCGCAAAATGCGAGTAGGCGAGCAGAAAATTTGAGGGCTGATATATATATATATATATGTGTGTGTGTGTGTGGCTTGCAAGTTTGCAAGTGGTTTACCGGGGTTATGGCTGAAGCTTTCAGTGTTTTTTTTTTTTTTTTTTTTCAGCCGGTGATTGGCCTTCTCATGAAAGCAATCTGAGTGGCTAATTAGCTGCTGGATCACTTTCAGAAGCTCGCCAGTGTTTCTTGGGCTTACCGTTTTTACTGGCGCACTCAGGAAAATGATCCGACAGTTCGTGCAGCTGGCCATAGAAGTTACCAGAGACCAGATTTTCTCTGATCGCCTCTATGATCTTGGAGGACCAGAGCGACGCCATGGCGTCACTTCAGGTCTAGGAAGGAAGTAAACTATTTTTATTTTTTAAAGCATAAGGTCCCATTTTTTGTTGCTATTTTGATTTTAAAGGTAGAGGAGAGATCTGGGGTCTTATTGACCCCATATCTCTCTATAAAGAGGATCTGTCCTCACTTATTTCAATTACAAGGGATAAAAGTGATAAAAAAAAGGGACAGTGTAAAAAAAAAAAAAATACATAATTTCTTTTTTTTTTAAAGCCCTGCCTCCATGTTTGTGAATAAAAGCAAACGCATAAGTAAGGCATACATGCATATTTGTTTTCATTTCACATGTGAGGTATCGCCGTGAACGTTAGAGTGAGAGCAATAATTCTAGCACTAGACTTCCCCTCTAATTCTCAACAGGTAACCTGTAAAAATGTACCTGTATAAAAGCGTTGCCTATGGAGATTTGTAGTTTGTTGCCACTCTACGAGTGTGCACAATTTTAAAGCGTGACATGTTAGGTATCTATTTACTCGGCATAACAAATTTTTTATACTTTATCAAAAAATTGGGTGTTATATTGTGTTTTTTTGCATTAAAATGTGAAAATACTGTGTGACTTAAACACCAAAACAGCCAGAAAAGGCTTGGTCTTCAAGTGGTTAATAAGAACAGGAAAAATCCTGCTAATAATACCAATCGTGTGTTTTATAAGATGGTGATAATCACAGTATAGAAACTATGTGTGATATGTCAGTTATAAAAAAACATTAAACAACATATTTCCTCGATAAAAATAAAGAATAAAAAAGTATTCTGATGAATTACAGCTTGCTTTATGAAAGTAATATAATGAGTTGGTCTGCGGTATTAAAATGTCATCCTATTAACGCATGGATCAATACTGTTCAAAGAAAGGTAACTAATAGTTTTAGTACAATATTAATCTAATGAGCGTAATAACCTAATCATTAGTAAATACATGGTGTAATTACCTTGTAAATGCTTCTGGCTAGAGCTAAGATCACATAATAAGGCAATTAGGAAAATCTATAGTGTATCTGCTGTATTTACAAACACAAATGGAATAGAAAACATAGTGCAATCAAATGATCAGCCTTAACCCCTTCTTTCCATTGCTGTTAGTGGCAGACATGAAACATGACGTTACAGTGAGAGGCCTCAGGATTAAAGCATGCACCAAGCATCAATGATACGCGGAGCTTATTTTCTTTCTTTTTCGTTTGTTCTTTCTGTACAGTTATCATTGAACATTATATGACATGCATTTTTTTTTTTATGAAAGATCAGCAAAGATGCATGAAGCAGGACTTTTTTTTAATGCATCACATCTAAAATACACATAAAATGCACAGGTGCGATTGGGCCCTCAACCTGATTGTTGGAGCTTTTCTCTACTTTTTCCTGTTTAGGCAGAAAATGTACTTTTAAATCCTCAAATTGAACTTGTCACTTTGCTAATGCAAGGCAAAGGTTCTATTAACCTGTTTTATTAACCCACCACCTACCCGCTGCTAATAATACACACAGCTTGCTCTCAACTGCTTTCTTTAATATGTTTTTATTTGAATTTTTAATCGAAAAAATGTATAGAAGTTACAAAGAGAAAAGGAAAAGAAAAATATTAACAACGTATAGCTGTACAATAGTGCCCATTGATGCCCTAAGTATATTTAGAGATCTCAAATGCTTTCAGCTCACATTTGACATCAGTTTAGACATTTCTGAGAGCATTCAGGGACCCTTCGCACCAATGTGATGCAGCAATGCATGGAAAGGCATCTTGTATGCATTGGTGTGCTGGGGTGCTATTAAAAATAAACAAACCTCCACAATGCACCTGTACTACAGCACACTGCATTGCATGGTAACACATTGTTGTGCATTGTAGTGTGCTGTGTCTTCAAAGATGTTATAGCTACATTGGCCACTCATTTAAATTAATATTCTGCCCTAACTCAAATCATGCATTTGCAACACACCAGAGTGGACATATGAAGTCAGCCTCAGAGTACATAGATAGGTACATTCAACCTGCTGATGATCACCTCCTATGCTGCACAGCTGCAGATACCTACACCAAGCTGCTTTTGCATTTCCATTGACTTGTATGGGGAGAGAAGCAGTTCTGATGCCCATTGACCTTACACTACATTGTAACAAGACAACTAAGCCAAGTCCTTACGCTGCATTGTAACAAGTGTACATTGAGTCCATATTCCAATCTTCCTACACATACCAGCTGCATTCTGATTGGCTGACATGGCACTGTGAGACTCTACTGCGTAATCATATTAGTGGTGGATTATAATGTAACCCCCCTGTGCTAGATTGGGGCTACTATGTCAATTTAGTTTTTGGCAGACCTGTAGTTAGCTCAGACTAATTGTATAGTTTTGCACCTGGATTTTCCCTAAGCTTAAAGTGATTGTAAAGTCTTTTTTTTTTTTTTCTCTAAAAATAACAAACATGTTATACTTACCTCCTCTGTTCAGTTGGTTTTGCACAGAGAAGCCCAGATCCTCCTCTTCTCGGGTCCCTTTTTGGCTTCCCTGGCCCCTCCCTCCTGTCGTGTGCCCCCACAGTAAGCAGCTTGCTATGGGGGCATCCAAGCCGAGTCACAACTCCCTGTGTCCATTCAGACATGGAGCCCAGATTCGGCCATCCCCCTCTCTCTTCTGGTTGGCTACCTGACTTTGATTGACAGCAGCGGGAGCCAATGGCACCGTTGCTATGTCTCAGCCAATCAGGAGAGTCCCTGATGGCCTAGGAACTCATGGACATCGCTGGAGATGGGGCTCCGGTAAGTATTAGGGATGTGCTGGGATGGCTGCTTCACACAGAAGGCTTTTAATCTCAACCACTTTCAGAAATTTACATAATCTATTCTGTCTCCAATGCAGTGCCCCCGTCTCTGTGTTTCATTAAAAAAAATACCTCTCTCACTGTATCTCACGGCGGTTCCCTACGCTCATGTAACCGGCTGTGCTTTCTTTCTGCCCATCTTGCCGAAGCAGCGAGAGGAGCCGAGGTTTCCCCACTGACGTCAGTGGGACATGAGGAGGAGAGGAGAGAGGAGACATGGCCGGTCACATGATCGCCTGGAGCCACAGTGAGATACGGTGAAGGAGGTATTTTTTTAATAAAACACAGACGGGGGCACTGTATTAAGTTACAGAACGGATAGTATATAAATACATATGTTATTCCTGCAGCAGGAGGGGAATGGGGCGGCCCTGTCATTAGGTGACACGCAGAGAGGGGAGGGGTGAGGAGGACAGAGGAGACAGACACAGAAGAGTAGGCTGCGGATGATGGGGGCACGCAAACGGACCACAATGTCAGGGCTCAGCAGCTATGATTACCATGGTCTGTTTGCAGAGGGGAGGACATAGTTAGGCAGGATCAGACAGGTATATCAAGTGATACGGGGGTCCAAATGACACAGCACAAGCACTGTTCTGTATAACAGGCTTTAAGGGAACAGGATGTGTATTTTTTTGTTTTTGGGTTAACAAACGATTTAAGGACCAAGCCTATTTTTGACACTTAATTAGTAGATACAAATGACTGCGCTGCTAATGGTGTGAAATGAACCCACCAAAAAAGTGTTAAATACGTGAGCATGTATGTAAACACCAGAAAATAATAAATTATAAATGCATGAAGAGTGTACAAGTGAGTCATAAAGTGGTATAACCTGAAAAAAAGGGCCAGTGCACATTAAATTGACAACAATCGGTGTAAACACCTTTTCCACTTATAATCACTCAGATGAATGTGCTTAAATTAATCATAATAAACGTTGAAATGATGTGAGCACACCATAACAAATCAATTTCATGTTCAGATAATGTACATATAAGCATGTAAAAATCCCGCTGGTGACAGCACACGTATTGCACCCGAAGAAAAACGTGGCCAGACAGAAAAGACCTCCACCATCAAAAGTACTGTCTCTTACCAGACGGCAAGATCTCCTGTTACAGAGATCCTGAGAGCCTTTGGCTTGTTTCCCCAGCCACGGGTCTCTGGGCCAGGTAAAATGATGTCCACTGGATACTAAAGCAGACTCTCTCAGTAGTCACAATCAGGCATCATGCAAGAATAAGAATAGAGAAACTCCATAGTGTATCACTTTAAAACAGTTTAATGAAGTAAAAGGAATCACACTTTCAAAAAAGTAGATATAAAAGGCGTGTAGATAATAAAGCCGGCCGGCTCGTGTATCGCTGCCCGTTGCTTCCGGGTCTAGCGCGGTAATGTGGTGACGTCAGCACGCCGCTCCTCCCTACGCCGTTTTGTCAAAGATGACGTCTTCCAGGGGCACTCCTATTTTTGACACTTGTTGTTTACAAGTTAAAATCAGTATTTTTTGCTAGAAAATTACTAAAAACCCCCAAACATTATATATTATTTTAGCAAAGACTCTGGAGAATAAAATGGTGGTCGTTGCAATATTTTATGTCACATGGTATTTGCACAGCGGTCTTTCAAACACAATTTTTTGGGAAAAATACCCTACACTGAATAAAAAAAAATAAAACAGTAAGGTTAGCCCAGTTATTTTGTATATTGTGAAAGAGGATGTTACGCCGAGTAAATAGATACCAAACATGTTACGGTTGATAATTGCGCACACTTGTGGAATGGCGACAAAACTATGGTACTTAAAAATCTCCATAGGCGATGCTTTAAAAAAATTGTAATGGTTACCAGGAGTTACAGAGGAGGTCTTTTGCTAGAGTTATTGCTCTCACTCTAACGCTCGGGGTGATACCTCACATATGTGATTTGAACACCGTTTGCATTTGCGGGTGCAACTTACGTATGTCTTTAAAGGGGTGCTTTAAAATGTTTTTTTTTCTTATTTATTTTGTTGAATTTTTTTAACACTGTCCCTTTAAAAAAAAAAAATAAATCACTTTTATTGCTGTCACAAGTAATGTAAACATCCCTTGTGACAGAAATAGGTGGTGACAGGTACTCTTTATGGAGGGATCGGGGGGGTTTAAAAGACCCCAAATCCCTCCTTTGCACTTAAAAGTATTCAGATCGCCAAAATCAGCGTTTCTGAATACTGTCGTTTTAAAAAAAATTGGAGCCATTGCCATGGAACCAGTGGCGGAGGCGCTACGTGTCTCACCACACATTAAAGGTCTATGGCTGAGCTGGCTGGAGAAGAGGGTGGCCTTGTATGCAGACGACCTCCTCCTCTTCCTGAATGACGCTGGCCCCTCCCTGCAGGGGGCTTTGTCAGTCCTGGAGGAATTCTCAGTGGTAACTGGGCTTAAGGTTAATTGGGCAAAGTCGCAGCTGCTGGCTATCGATGCCCACGCTAAAAAAGAGGCCTCGGCTTCTCTTCAGCTACAATGGGTGGACAAGTTCACCTACTTAGGGGTGTGTATTTCAGGGAACGTGACTGACTTCATTCCAATGAACTTGCTCCCAGTAATTGACTCGGTTAAAGCCAAGCTGAAAGCATGGGAGAACCTCCCTCTGTCCCTACTGGGACGTGTTAATCTCATCAAGATGAAAGTCCTTCCCAAATTGACATACTTGTTTCGTAATTCCCCTCAATGGATCCCCAAGTCATTCTTTTCCCAACTAAACAACATTTTTTCCTCCTTTCTTTGGGGTCCACGTCCCCCCCGCTTTAGGCTAACTACCCTAATGCACCCTTGTTCGCAGGGGGGCTTAGCATTCCTGGACTGTCATAAATACTTCATCGTGGCTCAATTGGATCCAACTCGGCTTGGTCCACTGAGGCTGTGGTGATGAGATCTGTGGAGGCACTGTCAAATCTCCTTTTGCGTGGTCCAAAGGCTCCATACGACCTAACCCCTTCCATGCGTACCACCCTTAGGGCCTGGAGGGAAGGTCTGACCTGTGAAAAGTATCCTCAGAGCACTGTGTCCCCGAATGCCCCACTCTGGAACAATCCCAACCTACAGCACTTTCTCGAGATCCCAGACCCGGTGGTATGGGCTAGGTATCATATCAAGGCTCTCTCAGACATCACTGCAGATCTCACAATATTCTCCTTTGATCACCTGATGTCTCATCACAATGCCCGCTCTCGCATAAATTCAGATATCTACAGTTGTCCCATGCTTTCAGGGCTCAGATCCCTCTGGGTGAAGGGCAGATGGTGCAGTCCAACCTTGAGCGGATTTTGCGATTTGATTGTTCCGAAATACCCACCTCAGTGCTATATGCACATCTTCTCCGGGTCTCTTCTCCTGAGCTGTCCAGGCTCCACCAGCAATGGGGCCGGGATGTTCCGGAGATGGACTCGGAGGATTGGGAGGACGTGTGGGACTTCCCATTTAAAATACTGGTTTCCTTAAGAGACCGCCTCAGTCAATATAAGATTGTCCATAGGGCATACCTTACTCCCGCTCGGGTGCACAAGATGAGGTCTTCTCTCTCCCCGGAATGCTGGCGTTGTGACCATGCTCCCGGGGACTATATCCATATCTTTTGCCTGCCCAGTAATTGCAGGTTTCTGGTCACAAATTCTTTCAGGGGTGAATGATCTGCTAAGTATCTCTATTGCTCCTTCCCCAAAAATGTGCCTGCTGGGGCTAGTGCAGGACCTGGTGCCCAGAGTGGCTGAGAGAACCCTATTGGGTCTGTTCTATGCCAGGAAATCTATTGTCCTATGCTGGTAGCGAAAGACTCCTCCCTCTATAGGCTCATGGAAATCACTTGTTAACAATGTGATACCCCTTTACAGGGACACCTATACACACAGAGGCTGTCCGAAAAAAACATGACAGAGTCTGGAGTAAGTGGTTAGCGGAACCCTCCATTGCTGCAACAAATTGAGTGACCTCTCTGTTATATGTTGGCCCTCCTTAGCTTCCTAATAGTCCAAACCGGGTTCGTGGGATAATCTAGGTGAGCTAACTCATTGTTAGCCCCCCCATGGAGCAAGAGCCTTGACAATCCATTGCTGTCGTTATACTAAGGTAGTCATTGATATTCTAATGATTTTTGATATTATAACAATACTATGTGACCACTGCGTGGGCCCTTTCCCTGTTGACAGCCAGATGTTGGCTGCGCTGTTGTGCGCCTGTATTGTTCTGTTTGTTAAGAAAAATAAAAAAGTTTTTCCAAAAAAATTAAATTGGCGCCATTGGCAGCCGAGTAAACCGGAAGGGACTTTGTGACATCGCTTCCGGGATTTTACATCGGAGACCCAAATCCGAATCCGGCTTCGTTCGGGTCTCAGCCTAGCCGGCGGATGTGCCGGATGGTGGCTCGGATCTCCCCGTGGGACGGGAGGCCCAGAAAGAGCAGCGGAAGGTGTTCCCTGGAATAATCACCAGATAGCCATCCGCCCACTCTGAAAAACGGTACCGGGGTATAGCCTGCAGCTGCAGGCTTCACCCTGATACATCCACTTTCTCCTACCGACGTACAGGTATGTTGATTCGCGTGCAGTGGTTAATGCATAGAATGTATTCAGATAAAAAAATGATGATTCACTTGGAGGATGCACTGAAATTTGGGATTGTGCTTACAGTGTTGCTTGGGTTAGCCTAAAGGCTCTGACATTGTGAATCTGGACATTGACCTGGATCTGGAGAGTCTGTAAATGGTATCTGGGACCCCTAACCCTCACCTCCTTAACCATTCTGTAATAAACTTTAAAAAGACAAAGTCCAATATCCTTTCTCATTCCCTCAATTTTAGCCATAGAATCAGCCCTGAGGTGACATGCTAGCCCGCTCCTGCCTCTGAAGGTGCTATCCTGCCTTTGTGATGTCAGAGGGGTGCTACAATAATAAAGGCAAAACAGGCAGCTTCCTGGAGTCCCAGACTCCAAGGTAGGGTTGCCACCTCATCTCTTTAAAACTAAACGCATATTAACCTTTTCCTGACCAGCCGCCGCAGTTTTACTGCGGCAGAATGGCACGGGCAGGCGAATTGATGTTATGTTACATCGCTTCCTTGGGCGGCCACTAGAGCCGGTGACACGGCGAGAACCAGGATCTCTGTGTGTAAACACTGAGATCCCAGTTCTCTGAGGGGAGAAGTGACAGATCGTCTGTCACTTCACCCCTTGATTGCCCCTAGTGTTAACCCCTTCACCGCCAGTGAAATTTTTACAGTAATCAATGCATTTTTATAGCACTGATCGCTGTATTTATGCCAATGGTCCCAAAAATGTATCAAAATTATCTGATGTGTCCGCCATAATGTCGCAGTCAAGATAAAAATCGCAGATCACCGCCATTACGAGTAAAAAATTAAAAAATTATATAATAAAAATGCTATAAATCTATCCTCTATTTTTGTAGACCCTATAACTTTTGCGCAAACCAATCAATATAAGCTTATTGCAATTTTTATTAACAAAATTATGTAAAAGAATACATATCGGCCTAATCTGAGAAAAAATTTGCTATTTAAAAAAAAAAAAAAAAAAAAAACGGGGATATTTATTATAGCAAAAAGTAAAAAAAGTATTGTGTTTTTTTTCAAAATTGTCGCTCTTTTTTTTATAGCGCAAAAAATAAAAACTGCAGTGGCGGTCAAATACCACCAAAAGAAAGCTCAATTTGTGGGGAAAAATAGAACGTCAATTTTGTTTGGTTATAATGCTGCACGACTGCGCAATTGTCAGTTAAAGCGCCACAGTGTCAAATCGCAAAAAGTGCTCTGCACTTCAATGTTTTAGACTTTTTTTTTTTTCAGAAGGTGATCACTAATGACAACCTTTGTACTTGAAACACAGATTGCACCTGAGAGGGGTTTTAATGATTCCCCAAAAAATATATTCATAGATCTATTTTACATGTGTTTTAAATACTGCTACAATTACAAAATTTTTGTTATTTTTTTATAATTGTCTAATTTTAGTTGCAGACCAGGATTCTGAAAGATGACCAGCAGAAAAAACCAACATAGGTGCTTTTTTGCATTGGACAGCCCTGTCAGTCTACCAATGGGAACATTTCCTTTAGATTTACCTTCAACGATGTAGTGCAAGGGCCTGCCTGATTGCACACAGATTAAAAGTGTTAAGGTTTGACCTCATATTATATGGTTTTGGTAAATCTAAAGTATAATTATACAAGAAAGTTGTATAAAAAATAAAATAAAAAAAAAGAAAGTTGTATAATGTATGGCCTTAGACAACCCCTTGTACAAGGAGCCTAACCATATATAAAGAATAAATAAACACAGGCAGGGCCCTAATGATGAGTAGTCAACTCATTACAAATTTTCAACCAACTATACAAATATACGTACCTGGTTTATTTTGCAAACATACCACATCTGATATAATCCTCATTCATTTCCACTTAGCCCTGTGTTGACCTGATCCCATCTTATTAAGTCAATGTTGCGTTTCATTTTGCCCTGAGATTAACAGAACTCCAGCTTCAATACCAAACATAAATACAATACACAAACGCTAATAACAACATACAGATGTGACCTCAGGTATAATCTGTCTGTAGGTTTCTTCCATAAGAGACATAGACCTCTTAGGAGGTTCCTATTTATTCTCAAGGTTGTGTGTGCTGTTTGCAGAATCCCAGCTCAGGGAAGGAATTAAGGCTCCTGCTACACTGTGAAGAAGACTGATACGTGGGAGAACATCAGACCTCAGAGCAGCAATTAACCCAGAGAGATGAAAGTCTGAGCTTCCAAATCCAGGCAATTTACTGCAAAGAAGCTGAACGAATGTACTGCTCATCTGCTCATGTATTTATTCCTGCTGTCCTGAATCTTCCAATTTTACTCCCATTCACTTAAAGTGACCCTGTCCCTATAGAGTTGCAACTAAACTAAAGCCAGTCTGTAAAACAAAATGTTGTATAGGTATCTTCCCAGTAGCCTGTGTGTTAAAACCCCTCTGCATTACTGATCCCCGGCTGCTGCAGGTAACTGACATTTCTGGGTGTGTCAAATGCCTGCTCCCCCCCCCCCCCACTGTGCACTGTAGTCTCTCCCACTAACTCCTACACCATTACTGGACATACACACCGATGGGAGGAACCACAGAGCATGGCAGGGGAGCAGGTGTTTGACATTCCCCAAAGTGTAAGATATCTGCAGCACACAAGGTTCAACAAAACTGTGGAGTTTTAACACACAGACCAAAGGAAAGGTAAGTATAGAACATTTTGTTTTAAAGGCTGGCTTTAATTAGCGTCAACCCCAAAGAGACAGATTTATTTTTCAGGAAAATTCCAGAAAAAAAAAGATTATGGTTGTAATTATAAAGTATGTGCAATTAGATTTTTTATTTTTGTTTTTTTATATTTACAGTGCATCCATAAAATGCCTTCAAAATTCTACAAACAATACCCCATAATGACAACATGAAAGAAGTTTGTTTAAAACTTTTGCAAATTTACTAAAAATAAAAAAATGAAAAAATCACATGTACATAAGTATTCACAGCCTTTGCCATGACACTCAAAATTTTGCTCACTTGATTGGAGTCCACCTGTGGTGAATTCAGTATATAAGGTCCCACAGTTAACAGTGCATGTCAGAGCACATACCAAGCCATGAAGTCCAAGGAATTGTCTGTAGACCTCCGAGACAGGATTGTATCCAGGCACAGATCTAGGGAAGGGTACAGAAAAATGTCTGCAGCATTGAGGGTATCATTGAGCACAGTGGCCTCCATCATGCTTAAATAGAACGGGGGAGAAGGGCCTTAGTCAGGGAGGTGACCAAGAACCCGATGATCACTCTGACAGAGCTCCAGAATTTCTCTGTGGAGAGAGGAGAACCTTCCAGAAGAACAACCATCTCTGCAGCACTCCACTCAGGCCTGTATGGTAGAATGGAAGACGAAAGCCACTCCTCAGTAAAAAGGCACATGACAGCCCACCTGGAGTTTGCCAAAAGGCACCTGAAGGACTCTTAGACCATGACAAACACAATTCTCTGGTCTGATGAAACAAAGATTGAACTCTTTGGCTTGAATGACAAGCGTCATGTCTGGAGGAAACCAGGCACCACTCCTCACCTGGCCAATACCCTCCTAATGCCGCGTACACGCGATCGCACATTCCGACAACAAAATCCATGTTTTTTTTCTGACGGATGTTGGCTCAAACTTGTCTTGCATACACACGGTCACACAAAGTTGGTCGGAATTTGCGAACGTCAAGAACGTGGTGACATACAACATGTACAACGGCACTAGAAAGAGGAAGTTCAATACCAAGTGCGCCACCCTTTGGGCTCCTTCCGCTAATCTTGTGTTATTAGAAGTTTGGTGACAGACGATTCACGCTTTTCAGCCTTGTGCTTTTCCGATCATTACTACTCTTCAGTTTGTGCTTGTGGGTTCGTATTACTATTACGTATTTGATTTTCATTGTGTTCTTGCCTGCTCTTTTCTGATTTTCAGCTCCGGCCTTTCTGTTTTTCAGTGCTTTCTGTTAATTCGTTCTGACCAGCCGACCGTTTTGAAGCCATGAGGACCCTCACCCCGGACCAGAGGGTTTATAACTACCATCTGGCCAGAGCCAGAAGAGTGGTGGAGAACGCTTTCGGGATAATGGCCAGCCATTTCCGCCTATTCCTTACGCCAATCAACATGGCGGAATATAAACTTAACCAGATAATCCTTGCATACTGCATTCTACACAACTCTTTAAGGAGAAATTCAATCAACTATGTTTCCTCAGTTGGGCCTGAGGCTGGACTTCAACAAGAAACCCTGACGGCGCTTGAAGCTGGCCTTCCTGGCTTGCCCCCCCCCAAAGCGCCTGTGAAGTAAGACAGAAGTATGTCGAGTACTTTGTGGGCCATTGATATGCCAGAAACTGTTTAAGAAAGATTTTATCAACAATTTTTGAACTTGGACTGAAAGAAGATTTCCTTTGATTTACTGCATGGGTTTCTTTTAGCTGTCTCCTAGGTTCTCCAAAGGGCTTTTCTTTTTGGACATTTTCTTCAATAGTGCATGAGGATCTGGGCACTATTACTTGTGAAATAAGATTCTTCTTCCACAACATCCACATCACCTAAAAGAAAAAAAAACACACCACGTATTATAAATATGCAGGCATCCATCTATTACCTGAAGCTGTGGTCTCGGACACTCACCTGTTGTGGTGACAATTTCGCCCACTTAATAAACGTCTCCCTCCACATCCTCTGCTTATGGTTTTGAGATTTCCCCCTCTTTAGGAGGTGGGGGGTCCCTGGTGTCCTCAGATGTTCCAAATCTTTTCTCCCCTATTAGAATAAAAAAAAGTCGGTATACTTAGCACACAGATATTTGAGGGCAGAAATAGGAACATGAAATATTGCTTGGAAGTGTCGTACAATTGTCTGTTTTGGCAGAGTTCCAAGCTGAAGAACATTTTATTTCCTTTCTAAAGCTGGAATACTTACCTTTTTTGTTAAAGTATCACACATGTAGAGATCCCTAGTATCCACTGGAGCACCTGTGTGGGACACCCTAAAAAGTTTGATTCTAGTGTCCCACACTAGTGCTCCTGCGTCCAGATGTGTAAACAGCTGCTGAGTGTCCTCTCCTTCCACTGAATCAAGTTTGCATTTCATTCTAGTTACAACCCCATCTAGACAACAAACATATTTTATTACAAATAGGCCTGAACAAATGTAGTTAACCTGTATCTGCCAAAAACATCTTATAAGTGGGCGAACAAACAATGTTTTCATACGACCGATTACTGTGCCCATGAACATGAAAGTTGCCATTTTAAACTGTACAACAGTAAAGAAAAGCACATGGAGCAGCAAGTAATAATAATAATAATAATAATAATAGGAACACACGACAAGTACTTACTTTTTAGAAGCAGTTTCCTGATCTTTCTGTACTGATTGTGCTCCCTCAATTTGAGGTCTGACCATCGTTTCCTCAATTGCTCCTTGGATCAGTGTACTTCAAAATTCCTGTGCAGACTCTTCACAATTTTAGTCATGATCTTTGGGTAAGGGCCCTGCTTCCCGTCATAGTCAGCCCTCGTCAAGATGTCCACCATCTCTATATATAGGACATATTTGAGACCTTAAATCTCTTCTGGGATGTTCGTGGCTCCGGCCTTTCATCGTTGCTGCTCTCCTCTGCATGCACCTGTTGTCTCTCCGCCATGTGCTCTCCCACTGCGCCAAGAGAAGGGGCGGGGAATATACTAGAAAGAACATCAGGGGCGGGCCGAGTTTTACGAATGCGCAGTGTATATAAAGTGGAACACGCGTGCGTCGTACATACGATCTGTGAGCGGAGGATGGAGTAACGGAAGCGACGATCGTTATAACGAAGGTACAATTTTAACTTGGTGCATCAGTGGCCTATACTGCTTATAGATTGAGGCCTATATTGGGTCAAGATTAGGAGAGTTTTGCCTTGTGTCTTGCAGAGAAAATGGATCCCTTCAATGATAGGGAATTTCTAGGAATATTCAATCATAGGTTTAGGGAGCTGCTCTGTCTGTGGCAGCTGAACCACCCATTTTAATAATCAAACAAAGAGGCAGGCAGGGCTGGAGAAACTGTTTGAATTTGGGAAGCCGATGATCCCCACGGCAGACATCAAGTATTTAAATTATTTAGATAGGAGCATTTGCCCCATCACCTTGGGAACTGCGATGCGCATTACGGGTCTTCCTCCTCCCCTCCTTATTAAGGGGGGGGTGGATCACCCTGTACTACGCATCGGCGTCACGCTCTATGCGATGGAACCGCTGCGCCATGTCTTTGGCGGCGCCGTTTCAATATCGCCCTCTTTACATCTAGCAGCCAGATGGAGGAACTTTCTGGCACTG
The DNA here is from genome assembly GCA_028564925.1 of Lithobates sylvaticus. Lineage (NCBI taxonomy): Eukaryota > Metazoa > Chordata > Amphibia > Anura > Ranidae > Lithobates > Lithobates sylvaticus. The sequence continues at coordinate 118,372,977 of CM053038.1, read as the reverse complement.
TCTTTGGTTGGGGCGGTTCCGCCCTCTTGCAGTAGCCTATCCTTCCACAGTGCACGCCTACGTGACGTTGGTGGGTGTGGCAGACCAGCCCTTATAAGTCATTCTGGGGCAGACTGACTCACATGGTGGTTCCAACCTGTTTATCTGCACACTTTGTGGATCACTCAACATTGAAATGTTTTAGGTAAATTGATTCTAATTCTTTTTCACTTTTTTCACTTTGGACTTTGCATTTTACTCAATTTTCCTTGGTTTTTCAACACTTTCTACTTTTCACCTTGCTTTCCAATCATTCTAATACTTTACTTTCACCATACTTTGCTCTCACTAACTTAACCCACCTTCACACTCATTAGCATCTTATTATCCTATCCTTTACCAAGTTTAGGACACAACTATATATTGTACCACACAATGAGTTCCCAACCTACTTTATATCTTATGTTTTGTCCTTAGCACACATGGTTATTTTTGACCATCCCTTCTTTTGGAATTTTTCTTTCTTGGAAATCATCTTTGCTCAGCCCTGGTCTGCCTTCACCACCTCAGTTCCCTTCAGTGATACCCCTCATGGGGTTAATCTGATCCATGTTGGCCCATTGCTGTTACTGCACAAAGATTATGTAAGTATATTTTTTGAGAGTGGTTTCAGGGGGTTTATCCTAGACATTATTATCTATAATTACCTTATTTTAAACCTCCTTCCCGTGACAGGGTCAGACCTTACAGATATCGCTACCATATCACAGCATTCAGTTTTCCACGTGCATGCTCCTGAAGAGTGGATGAATCCACGAAATGCATAGAGCTATTATATGCCATGTCTTATGCCAACTACTGTTTTATTTTTTTCTATGATCACTTGCAACTGTGATTTGTACTATTGTGGTCAATTGTCATCTTTGTATATTTATCCATTGAATGGAAAACATTGCTTTCCTTGGTGCACTCATGACTACCCTCATGCAACTTACCATTGATTGTTTGCTTGTTTTGCTTTTTTTAATAAATCTAAATGTTTTACACCTGCCTGCTTCATTTAAAGTCCCAACCCCCCCCCAGTCGCCCAATTGCATTCATTAGATAGGGATGGAGGCAATCGACCTTACCAGGTCACAGCCTCATTTAAAGTCCCAACTTTTTCTCGTTAAAACGTTTTCTCGTTTTAACGTTCTTTTTCAAGTAATTAGGGATGGAAGCGCGCTTGTTGATATCATTTTTAGGTCTGAATAATACCCATTGTATTCATTCATTAATATTTAGACTATTCATAGGAATTCCCCCTTTCTCCACCTGGCTAATTGCCATGGGATGGGGCTTTCTATTCCCCACCCCTTATTAAATTCATTATTATCCCCAACAGTCGCATGTGTCGCATGCTTTAGATAGGAGCATTTGCCCCATCACCTTGGGAACTGCGATGCGCATTACGGGTCTTCCTCCTCCCCTCCTTATTAAGGGGGGGGTGGATCACCCTGTACTACGCATCGGCGTCACATGGTGGTTCCAACCTGTTTATCTGCACACTTTGTGGATCACTCAACATTGAAATGTTTTAGGTAAATTGATTCTAATTCTTTTTCACTTTTTTCACTTTGGACTTTGCATTTTACTCAATTTTCCTTGGTTTTTCAACACTTTCTACTTTTCACCTTGCTTTCCAATCATTCTAATACTTTACTTTCACCATACTTTGCTCTCACCAACTTAACCCACCTTCACACTCATTAGCATCTTATTATCCTATCCTTTACCAAGTTTAGGACACAACTATATATTGTACCACACAATGAGTTCCCAACCTACTTTATATCTTATGTTTTGTCCTTAGCACACATGGTTATTTTTGACCATCCCTTCTTTTGGAATTTTTCTTTCTTGGAAATCATCTTTGCTCAGCCCTGGTCTGCCTTCACCACCTCAGTTCCCTTCAGTGATACCCCTCATGGGGTTAATCTGATCCATGTTGGCCCATTGCTGTTACTGCACAAAGATTATGTAAGTATATTTTTTGAGAGTGGTTTCAGGGGGTTTATCCTAGACATTATTATCTATAATTACCTTATTTTAAACCTCCTTCCCGTGACAGGGTCAGACCTTACAGATATCGCTACCATATCACAGCATTCAGTTTTCCACGTGCATGCTCCTGAAGAGTGGATGAATCCACGAAATGCATAGAGCTATTATATGCCATGTCTTATGCCAACTACTGTTTTATTTTTTTCTATGATCACTTGCAACTGTGATTTGTACTATTGTGGTCAATTGTCATCTTTGTATATTTATCCATTGAATGGAAAACATTGCTTTCCTTGGTGCACTCATGACTACCCTCATGCAACTTACCATTGATTGTTTGCTTGTACAAAGTTCGCCCAATTGCATTCATTAGATAGGGATTAACTTGGTGCATAATTGCCATGGGATGGGGCTTTCTATTCCCCACCCCTTATTAAATTCATTATTATCCCCAACAGTCGCATGTGTCGCATGCTTTAGATAGGAGCATTTGCCCCATCACCTTGGGAACTGCGATGCGCATTACGGGTCTTCCTCCTCCCCTCCTTATTAAGGGGGGGGTGGATCACCCTGTACTACGCATCGGCGTCACGCTCTATGCGATGGAACCGCTGCGCCATGTCTTTGGCGGCGCCGTTTCAATATCGCCCTCTTTACATCTAGCAGCCAGATGGAGGAACTTTCTGGCACTGTCTTTGGTTGGGGCGGTTCCGCCCTCTTGCAGTAGCCTATCCTTCCACAGTGCACGCCTACGTGACGTTGGTGGGTGTGGCAGACCAGCCCATTAGGGTTTGTTTATCTGCACACTTTGTGGATCACTCAACATTGAAATGTTTTAGGTAAATTGATTCTAATTCTTTTTCACTTTTTTCACTTTGGACTTTGCATTTTACTCAATTTTCCTTGGTTTTTCAACACTTTCTACTTTTCACCTTGCTTTCCAATCATTCTAATACTTTACTTTCACCATACTTTGCTCTCACTAACTTAACCCACCTTCACACTCATTAGCATCTTATTATCCTATCCTTTACCAAGTTTAGGACACAACTTCTTTTATTTTTCTTTCTTGGAAATCATCTTTGCTCAGCCCTGGTCTGCCCTCACCACCTCAGTTCCCTTCAGTGATACCCCTCATGGGGTTAATCTGATCCATGTTGGCCCATTGCTGTTACTGCACAAAGATTATGTAAGTATATTTTTTGAGAGTGGTTTCAGGGGGTTTATCCTAGACATTATTATCTATAATTACCTTATTTTAAACCTCCTTCCCGTGACAGGGTCAGACCTTACAGATATCGCTACCATATCACAGCATTCAGTTTTCCACGTGCATGCTCCTGAAGAGTGGATGAATCCACGAAATGCATTTTTATTTTTTTCTATGATCACTTGCAACTGTGATTTGTACTATTGTGGTCAATTGTCATCTTTGTATATTTATCCATTGAATGGAAAACATTGCTTTCCTTGGTGCACTCATGACTACCCTCATGCAACTTACCATTGATTGTTTGCTTGTTTTGCTTTTTTTAATAAATCTAAATGTTTTACACCTGCCTGCTTCATTTAAAGTCCCAACCCCCCCCAGTCGCCCAATTGCAATCAAGTATTTAACGTCCAAAATTGGTGGCATGAGGAGCACTTATAATAGGAAGCGCAAGAAGGTCCAGGATTCCCTGAGATCCGAAGCAGCAGATGACATTTATGTACCCAGGCTGTGTCTTCCTTCAAGGCTTCCTTTCCTCCCCAGCTGAGGCTTCCGATGCCCAACCTGGGCCTTCCAGGCAGCAACATGTGGAGGAGCCCAGCTTGAGTCAGGTATAGCATTCTTAAAAATATTTCTGGTTATCAAATTAATGATGTTAAATATATGTTAGTTTTGATAACCAATTTCTGATTTCACAAAGTGTTTTACATATCAGTAGACAGTAGTGGCCACAAATGATTGTGACAAGAATGAAAAATGCTGGGGTCAGAATGATAGTCTTTTCTATTTATTAACATTCAATTTGCAACAGTCATGAGCTGAAAATTGTGTGATTGATGAACCTTTTTCATACACAGGAAAGCCTCAGCCAGGCCGTGGAAAGTGGCAGCCATGGAGGTGGCGGGGGTAAGTGGCAGCCGGGAGGTGGCCGAGCCCAGTAGCCTGCCCGAATCCCAGGTCCCTCCCCTCGGCCTTCCAAAAAAAAGTGCCAGGAAGAGGAGTAACCTGAAGGAGGCAGCATTTGGCCTATTTATGAAGGCTACTGCGGCCCCCAGTCTTCAAGAGGACTATGCCTGCATGACAGCCTGCAAAATGCTGGAAATGGAGAAGGGCCACCGCATTTTATGTGAGGAAATGATCATACAAGCCCTAAATAAGGGGTTGAGGGGCAAACTCACAAGCCAAAGCCACCTTTGTGAGTTGAACCATGGTCCTCCTCCTCCACCTCCTGCCACAACTCCAACACCAGAACCACAGCCTGGAAGGAAGTGTGTAAGGAAGACCAGAGAGTGATGTCCTGGGTTCAGTCTGATCTGAAAAAAGACAAAGGCTGTTGTATGACCACAGCCTGGGTACAGATATGTCATATGCTGCTGTTCCTGATCTCTTGTAGTCCTGGACCAGATTGTGCTCACTATTATAAAGACTCCTCAGGCCGCCAATTCTTACTGTAAAATAATTGATGTGTGCCCTGGGGTACAAAGGCTTTGCAAATTTCACCAGTTTCTCCAGCGTTGCCTTCCTCTTTATTTTGTTATGACCCAGAATAAATGTCTATTTATTTTTCACAAATACTTGCCTATGTGTTTTACTTCAAAAAGGACAGTTTGTTTGTGAGTAGGCAGGTACATTTCCTAAATACAATGTCAAATTAACAAGGGACACCAAACAAACCAACCTCCTTGAGGTTAAAAAATACAAGATAATAATAGTGTTGTGGTAACTTGACACACAAAACGAGAAATAATATTATGGAGAGCACTGGAAAAAAAAATGTAGATCTTGATAAAAAAAATTAAACAAACAAAAATTAGAAACATTATTATGGAGATCTGACGAAAAACAAAATTAATATTATTCATAATATTAAAGAAATCATTAAAGAAATAATAAAGAAATCAGTTTGTGAGAACTCTGTGTGAATATCAGCAGCAAAACAACTTAATTCTTCTAGCATTATAAAGAAGAAGAGAATGCGCTGCAGTAAACTATTTAAAAAAGCGTGTGAATGTGCTATCTCCATTACGAATGTTAGTTTTAACAGACCGATCGCTTCCATCTCGTAATTTATTCTGAGCATGTGTGGCACTTTGTGCCTCGGAATTGTGTACACACGATCGGAATTTACGCAAACAGATTTTGTTGTCAGAAAAAATTTGAGATCCAGATCTCAAGTTTTGTGCAACGAAAATGTCCGATGGAGCCTACACAAGGTCGGAATTTCAGACAAAAAGCTCCCATCGATCATTTTCCGTCGGGAAATCCGACCGCATGTACAGGGCATTAGAGTAAAGCATGGTAGTGGCAGCATCATGCTGTGGGGATGTTTTTCAGTGGCAGGAACTGGGAGACTAGTCAGGATCGAGGGAAAGATGAATGCAGTAATGTACAGAGACATCCTTGATAAAAATCTGCTCCAGAGCACTCTGAAACTCAGACTGGGGCGAAAGTTCAACTTCCAGCAGGACAACGATCCTAAGCACACAGCCAAGATAACAAAAGAGTGGCTATGTGACAACTCTGTGAATGTCCTTAAGTGGACCTGCTAGAGCCCAGACTTGAACCCAATTGAACATCTCTGGAGAGATCTGAAAATGGCTGTGCACCGACGCTCCCCATCCAACCTGATGGAGCTTGAGAGGTCCTGCAAAGAAGAATGGGAGAGACTGCCCAAAAATAGTGTGCCAAGCTTGTAGCATCATACTCAGAAAGGTTTGAGGCTGTAATTGGTGCCAAAGCTGCTTCAACAAAGTATTGAGCAAAGCTTGTGAATACTTATGTAGATGGGATTTTTAATTTTTTTTTATAAATTTGCAAAGATTTCAAACAAACTTCTTTCACATTGTCATTATGGGGTATTGTTTGTAGAATTTTAAGGAAAATAATACATTTAATCCATTTTGGAATAAGGCTGTAGCATAACAAAATGTGAAAAAAGTGAAGCGCTGTGAATACTTTCCATATGCATTATATGTAGCACCCTTTAGTGTCAGGGATAAGTGACTTAGGGAGGCTGGATGACTCATCAAGCAGCACCTCTGGTAACTCCCCCTGCTCTCTGGAACCTTGGAGAAGCTTCCAGAAGTAGGATGAGCTGCTTGGAGTATTGAGGAGAACCCCCGCCAATCCCCAACAAGTGGGCGGGCACCTCATACTCTTGGGTCATGCCAGCAGGGGCAGTCGGATGGAAGATGGAGATAGAATGCTGATGAGGCCCTTGGTGGTCTTTGAAGGAACCCCCTATTCTGGGGGGGGGGGGGGGGGTGACCTTGAGCTTGGGTGCTGGAGGGACCCTTTGCAACACACAGAGAAATCCTTGCCGGGATGCACGGGAGCAAGTGTGAGGACAGCAGGAGAGAGAGTCAGAACGTCCAGGAGATCTCCTGAGTGTCAGTCTGGAGGGCTGATGAGTGTCAGTCTGGAGGGCTGATGAGTGTCAGTCTGGAGGGCTGATGAGTGTCAGTCTGGAGGGCTGATGAATGTCAGTCTGGAGGGCTGCGGAGCTTCAGCCAGGAGGACTGTGGAGAAGTAACCAGGAGGGCTAGTGAAAGGGGCTGCTGCAGCCAGGGGGGCAGGCAGGGCCTGAAAAGGTGGTGCTGGGATCAGTGACCCCAGACGAAAGTGCAGTAAATGTGTTAGTGGTGTCACTCTACATTCCACAAGTATAGGGCCTGAGAGTCCCTGCCTGTAATGGGCCAGTGCTACAGATTTTTACAGAGTGACACTACTGGTGATTCTGCAAGCAAGTGAAGTGCTGGAAGGAAAGGAGCTATATATAGGACTGTATATACAGATGCATCTCATAAAATTAGAATATAATCAAAAAGTTTATTTATTTCAGTAATTCAATTCAAAATGTGACACTCATATATTTTATATAGATGCGTTACACACAGAGTAATAGATTTCAAGCATTTCTTTCTGGAATTGTGATGATTATGGCTTACAGCTAGTGAAAATACAAAATACAGTATCTCAGAAAATTAGAATATTACATAAGACCAATAAAAAAAAGGATTTTTAATACAGAAATGTTGGTTTACTGAATAGTATGTCCATGTACAGTATAATATGCACTCAGTACTTGATCTGGGCTCCTTTTGCATGAATTATTGCATCAATGCGGCATGGCATGGAGGCGATCAGCCTGCAGCACTGCTTGGATGTTATAGAAGCCCAGGTTGCTTTGAATTCAGTCTTTTAGCTTGTCTGCATTGTTGGGTCTGGTGTCACTCATCGTCTTCTTTACAATACCCCATAGATTCTCTATAGGGGTTTAGGTCAGGTGAGTTTGCTGGCCAATCAAACACAGTGTGGGCAGGTTCCAAGTCCTGCTGGATAATGAATTCAGCATCACCATAAAGCTGGTTAGCAGAGGGAAGCATTAGGTGCTTTAGAATTTCTTTCTAGAGGGCTGCCCTGACTTTGTACTTGATAAAACACAGTGGACCAACAGCAGCAGATGACTTGGCTCCCCAAATCATCACTGACTGTTTTGATCTTTTGATCTCCAAATGAAATGCAAAATTTTCCAGTCGGTGATGATTTGGGGAGCCATGCAGAGGCGGCTCTAGGCTTTGTGAGGCCTTAGGCAAATCTGAGACATGAGGCCCCCTTCACATCAACAATGGGAAAAATAATTCAAGCGATACAAATTAACTGTAAATTGCATATATTAAGAGTTTTAAATTCTATGAACTATATATTCACCGTTTATAGAATTTCCTCTAACCAATTCTTCTTTAATCAAATATATATATTACATATTACATATATATTACATGCATATTTATCCATTTACATGATGGTTAGGTTAATATAACCCAGCCAGCACAGAGTTCCCCCATATATCAGAGACTGCAGGATTCCCCCTTACAGTGCAAGGGAACTCTGATATAAAGGGGAATGCTGTAGACCTTGGTGTAAAGGGGAACTCTAATGTAAGGGAGGGGGGGAGCTTTGGTGACCAAAGATTACCTTTATATCAGAGTCCACTGCATTCCCCTTTACATCACAGAGTTCCAACTTGCATTTAAAATGGAAACTCTAATGTGGAGGGGGCTTTGGAGCACCTTCCGCAGAGTGAGAGAGTCACAGACATGATACAGGAGATGGTCAGAGACTGCAGACATGATACAGGAGATGGTCAGAGTATGCAGACATGATACAGGAGATGATCAGAGATTACAGACATGCTACAAGAAATGATCAGAGACTGCAGACATAGTACAGGAGATGATCAGAGACTGCAGACATGATACAGGAGATGATCAGAGACTGCAGACATTGTACAAGAGATGATCAGAGACTGCAGATATAGTACAGGAGATGATCAGAGACTGCAGACGTGATACAGGAGATGGTCAGAGACTGTGCAGACATGATACAGGAGATGGTCAGAGTCAGAGACTGCAGAGATGATACAATAGATCAGGGATCCTCAAACTACGGCCCTCCAGCTGTTGCAGAACTACACATCCCACGAGGCATTGTAAAACTCTGACATTCACAGACATGACTAGGCATGATGGAAATTGTAGTTCCCGAACAACTGGAGGGCCGTAGTTTGAAGACCCCTGCAATAGATGGTCAGAGGCTGCAGACATGATACAAGAGATCAGTGGCGGCTGATGCTCACAATTCTTGGGGGGAGGGGGTGCAAACAAACTGAAAAATTCTAAAAACATCAATTGCAGCCACTGTGCCCATCAAATGTAGCCACTGTGCCCATCAAATTCAGCCATTCTGAACATCAAATGCAGCCACTGTGACCGTCAAATGCAGCCACTGTGCCCTCAAATGCAGCCACTGTGCACATCAAATGCAGCCACTGTGCCCATCAAGTGCAGCCACTGTGCCCATCAAGTGCAGCCACTGTGCCCATCAAGTGCAGCCACTGTGCCATCAAGTGCAGCCACTGTGCCATCAAATGCAGCCACTGTGCCATCAAATGCAGCCACTGTGCCCTCAATTGCAGCCACTGTGCCCATCAAATGCAGCCACTGTGCCCTCAATTGCAGCCACTGTGCCCATCAAATGCAGCCACTGTGCCCATCAAATGAAGCCACTGTGCCCATCAAATGCAGCCACTGTTCCATCAAGATCAGCCACTGTTCCATCAAGTGCAGCCACTGTGCCATCAATTGCAGCCACTGTGCCATCAATTGCAGCCAAATGTGCCATAAATTGTAGCCACTGTGCCCATCAATTGCAGCCACTGTGCCCTCAAATGCAGCCACTGTGCCCATCAAATGCAGCCACTGTTCCATCAAGTGCAGCCACTGTGTTCCTTAAATGCAGCCACTGTGCCCATCAAATGCAGCCACTGTACCCATCAAATGCAACACCTGTGCCCATGAAGTGCAGCCACTGTGCCCCTCAAATATAGCCACTGTTCCATCAAATGCAGCCACTGTGCCCATCAAATGCAGCCACTGTGCCCATCAAATGCAGCCACTGTGCCCATCAAGATCAGCCACTGTTCCATCAAGATCAGCCACTGTTCCATCAAGTGCAGCCACCGTGCCATCAATTGCAGCCACTGTGCCATCAATTGCAGCCAATGTGCCATCAATTGCAGCCACTGTGCCCATCAATTGCAGCCACTGTGCCCATCAATTGCAGCCACTATGCCCATCAATTGCAGCCACTGTGCCCTCAAATGCAGCCACTGTGCCAATCAAATGCAGCCACTGTTCCATCGAGTGCAGCCACTATGTCCCTTAAATGCAGCAACTGTGTCCATCAAATGCAACACCTGTGCCCATCAAATGCAACTGTGCCCATCAAATTGATGCCATCCCCTTTGTGGCAGACAGCATCTGTTTGATCGGGGGGAGGATATGTGCTAGGGGGGCTTTGGGAGGGGAGAAGACATGTGCTGGGGGGGGTGGATTTCATATCCAAGCCCCCTTGTAGCACAAGACCTAAAGTGCCCCCTAGCACACAGTGGTGTCACTAGGGTTGGTGTCACCTGGTGCGGTAGAACATGGTGTCACCCCCCCTGCACTTAGCAGGCTAGTGTGTTGGTGTGGCTCTCCCCCCTTAACCTGCCACAATAGATGGAGCAGGGATGTCATTGAGGGGGGGGGGGGTAGAGCTGTAATGGGATTGGGGAATGGATGGAGCCGGGGATGGATGGAGCTGGGATTGGTTCAGGGGATGGATGGAGCCAGGATGGGATTGGGGTGGGGTGGATGGAGCCGGGATGGGTTTGGGGAATAGATGGAGCCGGGATAGGATTGGGGCGGGGTAGATGGAGCCGGGATAGGATTGGGGTTGGGGGTGGGGTGGATGGAGCTGGGATTGGATCGGGGGATGAATGGAGCTGGGATGGGATTGGGGTGGGGTGTATGGAGCCGGGATGGTATGGGGGTGTGGATGGAGCTGGGATTGGATCGGGGGATGGATGGGGCTGGGATGGGATTGGGGTGGGGTGAATGGAGCCGGGATGGTATGGGGGGATGGATGGAGCTGGGATTCTATCGGGGGGATGGATGGAGCCGGGATGGGATTGGGGTGGGGTGTATGGAGCCGGGATGGTATGGGGGGGATGGATGGAGCTGGTATTGGATCGGGGATGGATGGAGCCGGGATGGGATTGAGGTTGGGTGTATGGAGCCGGGATGGTATGGGGGGATGGATAAAGCCGAGATTGGGGTGGGGTGTATGGAGCCAGGAAGGTATGGGGGGATGGATGGAGCCGGGATTGGGGTGGGGTGTATGGAGCCGGGAAGGTATGGGGGGAGGGATGGAGCCGGGATTAGGGTGGGGTGTATGGAGCCGGGAAGGTATGGGGGGGATGGATGGAGCCGGGATTGGGGTGGGGTGTATGGAGCCGGGAAGGTATGGGGGGGAGGGATGGAGCCGGGATTGGGGTGGGGTGTATGGAGCCGGGAAGGTATGGGGGGGATGAATGGATATCCTCTCCCCCAAATCACTCCAAGTGAACGATTGCTTATCCCCCTCCCTCACCCTCTTCTTCATGCCCCCCTCCCCTCCAAGACTCACTTTTAGATTACACTGACCACCAGCGCGCCTCTTGGTACAGTTGCATGACTCGTTCCCTCCTCCTCCTCTGTGCACAGGAAAACATCACAGCACAGGAGGAGGAGGGGCGGGATCAGTTTGCTCCGCTCTGCTCGGCACTGTATGTGTCAGGCAGCTGGGGAGAGATGCCGGCTCAGCTGCAATGGAGCTTGCGGCGGAGACGCCGGCTCAGCTAATGGAGCTCATGGCGCAGATGCCGGCTCAGCTAGTGGAGCTTGCGGCGTGCGGGAACGGAGACACCCCGCACAAGCTGCGGGCATTGCAGGATTCTGATTCGCCGGGACTCCAGGTCGAGAATGCAGGACGGTCCCGACGAATCATCGAGGTTGTGGTATGGGCAAATTAGGCGGCCTCGCTTGCGAGGCCCCTGTGGGGGCGAGGCCTAAGGCGGCTGCCTAATTTGCCTAATTAGAGAGCCACCTCTGGAGCCATGTCATCTGCACTGTGTTTTATCAAGTCCAAATCCAGTGCAGCCCTCTAGCAGGAATTTTTAGAGCGCTTCATGCTTCCCTCTGCTGACCAGCTTTTTGCTGATTTCATTTTCCAGCAGGACCTGACACCTGCCCATGCTGCCAAAGGTACCAAAACCTGGTTTATTGATCATGGTATCACTGTGCTTGATTGGCCAGCAAACTTGCCTGACTTAAACCCCTATAGAGAATCTGTGGGGTATTGTCAAGAGGAAGATGAGAAACACCAGACCCAACAATGCAGACGAGCTGAAGGCTGCTATCAAAGCAACCTGGTCTTCCATAACACCTCAGAAGTGCCACAGGCTGATCACCTCCATGCCACGCCGCATTGATGCAGTAATTCATGCAAAAGGAGCCCCAGCCAAGTATTGAGTGCATACTATACTCTACATGCACATACTTTTCAGTAAGCCAACATTTTTCTGTATTAAAAATCTTTTTTTAATTGGTCTTATGTAATACATGTATTCAAATTTTCTGAGATACTGAAGTTTGGGTTTTCACTAGCTGTAAGACATAATCATCAAAAATGAAAAGAAATACTTGAAATATATCACTCATGTGTGTAACGCATATGTTAGAAGGCTGGCTGGAGGCTAGCCTGCATTTGTAGCAGTTGTGTGGGGCAGAGGTGTAGATAAGGGGGGGTCAGGGGTGTTCAAACCCCCCCAGAGCATCCTGGCAAAATGCCCAGACAGTGTCCCTGCTGTTTAGATTCAGCATCAGCACAGTAGAAGCAATCAGAGTTTTGGAGTGCAGCAGCCAGCCCCCCTTCTATTGTGCCCAATCCCCTCAGTTTAATAAGGGGTCCCCCTGAAAAGCATGAAATTACTGCAAGGTCTCAGATGCTGGCAATTGACAGTGCACCGTTGAGGGAACTCCTAGACTCCTCCTCGAGATATCATATGACACAGCCGAAGGGAGACTGGGGATGCAGTAGTTTTCCTACTTCTATGCCATGCTGAATCTGAGGTCTGGTGAGTGGGGAGGCATCAATTTTCCATATGTGCTATACCATCATCCCTGTCAGTGGAGGCTACTGAGAGGTAATGACTCGGTATTGCAGGGGCAGACTGAAGTGGGTAAGGAAGAGGAGGGAAAGGTTTGTGCCCTTTTTGTGTGGCTTTTAGGTGCTCTTGCCAACAGGCTGAGCGGTTGGACGTTAAATGCTTTGTTAAGCATGTGGTACCCAAATGGTTGTTTTTTTTTGCCACGTTTGATGTGCCTGAGACACAGTTTGCAGATGGCAACAGTTCGATCTGCTGCAGATGTGCTGCAAAAAGCCCAGACAGCTGAGCTTTGGGGAGTGGGCTGGAAGATAACAGCTGCAGAATGTGATGGAATAGTGGCTGCTCTCTACTCTTTCTTGATTTCGGCCTCCTTAGGGTTGTGCCGCCTCACCTTCAGTTTCCTCCTCTGCTCTATCTGGCACCTAAGTCGCATCAGTGACCTCATCATCATCATCTCCATCTCCTCCATCTTCATCATTACCACTGGAGACAACTTGGCAATACGCTGCGGCTTGGGGAACATGAATGCCAATTTGTTTACCAGTGTTCCTCCCTCTCTCTAGGCTAATGTTCCTGTCATCCCTAACCTCAGAACCAACATCTGAATCCAGTAATGGCTGGGCATCATCAAGGAGCAAGTGGCTGACGCTGTGGTCAAATAACTCAGTTAACTGCTCAATGGCTGATGTTGGGGCTATGGCAGGAATAGATGTGGACAAGGAGGCAGGTTTATCCACTCTGGCAACTGCAAGGGACTGCACACTTGTCTCTGCTTGCGTGACAAAAAATGATGAGGAAGGTTTAGTAAGGCAGTCCACCACCTCCTCTGCATGCTGTGGCTGGGCAAACTCGCTAAACAGAAGAAATTATGCCCTGCCTGAGGACTGACCACCACATCCACCTTAGCCTGTGGACAAATTTGTTGCTTGCCCCCTTACAGTGCCAAGTAAATATCACCCTCTCCTTGTTGTCCTCCCAGACATTATTGTGAGGGAGGGAGCGGTGCTTATAAGAAAATGTAAAGAAGAAGTTGAAATCTGTACCTAGATGCACTTTAATCAATGTAAAGAGGTGTTTGGTATTTAATTTGAAATACTCACACTACACAGACACACTCCACGGATACACTATAATATACTGCAATATAATGCGCCAAATGTACAGTGATGCATAGAACTATATGGCATTAAACTGGCAGTAATGCACACAAAACTATATGGCGTTAAACTGGCAGTAACGCACACAAAAGTAAATGGCGTTAAACTGTCAGTAATGCACACAGAAGTAAACGGTGTTTAACTGGCAGTAACGCACAAAACGATATGGCGTTAAACTGGCAGTAACGCATATAGAACTATATGGTGTTAAACTGTCAGTAACGCACACAAAACTATATGGCGTTAAACTGGCAGTAACGCACGCAGCAGTAAATGGCGTTAAACTGGCAGTAACACAATCAAAAAGACGGTGTTCAACCGCCACTACACTGACGCTATCTGAACTGTCCCTACTCTAGCTATACATTAAGGCTTGATTAACACCAATTAATTTTTAATACTTTTTGCATTTTGCAGATTTGCTCTACAGAACATGTTCCATTGGAAACCATGTTAAATGGGCTGTAGTGCAAATCTGCAAAAAAGCACTAAAAATGCATAGGTATGTATCAAGTCTGTAAAGATTACTGACACGGTCACTACACTACACTGAAACTATCTCAGCTGTCCCTACATGCTGGGAACATGCTGGGAATCTAAGAAGTTGTGAAAAAAGATGGTCAGCAGTCAGGCAGTACTCACAACATGAAGGGAGATTTTTCCAGTGAATGTATATTGAATTGTCAATAATAACTACTGTTTGTATTTCTATTACAATGCTGATGTTATAAAATGAAAGTGTATGCTATGACCTAAGATCTTCTTTAATTATTTTTATATTAACTGGTTCACACTAAACGTTTATGTTTAGACCTCAAATCAGCCCCAAACCCTTTAATATTATTCTAACTCAGGCTGGATAAATGTAGGAAACCACCAATACCTGCTCCTCTCCTCTGGATCATTGGTGTGCTGCCCCTACACCAAAAACAACCACCTCTGTCTCGCACTGTGGCTCCCACATTTTCCATGGTTGTCTGCCTACTTCCTGGTTAGCATAGTGAAATCCGGCTGTGCACTTCAGGAGCTCCAACGCTTAGCCAGAACAACCACAGGGGCAGTAGCTTTTCTCAGTGCAGGAGGGGCAGTAGCTGGTAGCTTACCGCTGTTTGCCGAGGGTTGATGACCCCTGGTGTGGTGGGTACTTTTTTACTATGCACACCATTTTTCGGCAACAGCAGTCTCTTATTAAAACCTACCAGAGCCAGAATTTTGGCACTGTGAGCAAATTTGTTGACAGTGTATATCAAATGTGTGAACCTCTATTTGTCCTGGTGACCATTGTTACAGAGACAGAAAGCAAGGGGCAATCCAAACCTTAGAGCTGCCACCAGAGCAAGAGGTAAACGGAAATCCATAAATGGAGACACCTGTTATTGTGACAACTCTTTAAAGGAGAAGTAGTACCAAAGCTCTTTTGGCCCTGCTTCTTCCGGGTGGATCGCAGAAGTGCACTTGATTTTGCACTTCTGCCATGCAGGGCGCTTGTAGGTCACTCAGCTGTGTTAGAAAAGCAGATGAATATTCGCTTTCCTAACACTAAACTGCCTCTCTGCCAATCCGGTGCTCGAATCTGTTACCTGTCACCTGATTGGCTGAAAAGACAGGTGCTGTGTTTGGACGCCTCTCAGGCATCCAATCATAGCAGAGAATGGGAGAAGAAATTGAGAAGCATCAAGGAGCGGGCGGGGGGCACACTGGGAGCATTTGATATGGCACAGTGGGAGCATTTGATGTGGCACAGTGGGAGCATTTGATATGGCACAGTGGGAGCATTTGATGTGGCACAGTGGGAGCATTTGATATGGCACATTGGGAGCATTTGATGGGGCACAGTGGGAGCATTTGATGGGGCACAGTGGGAGCATTTGATATGGCCCAGTGGGAGCATTTGATATGGCACAGTGGCGGCAATTGATGGGCACAGTGGCTGCATTTGATGGCACAGTGGCGGCAATTGATGGGCACAGTGGCTGCGTTTGATGGCACAGTGGTGGCAATTGATGGGCACAGTGGCTGGGTTTGGCAGAGTGGCTCAGTTTGATGGGCACAGTGGCGGCAATTGATGGGCACAGTGGCTGCGTTTGATGGTACAGTGGCGGCAATTGATGGGCACCGTGGCTGCATTTGATGGCACAGTGGCTGCGTTTGATGGTGCACAGTGGCTGCGTTTGATGGGCACAGTGGCGGCAATTGATGGGCACAGTGGCTGCGTTTCGCAAAGTGGCTGCATTTGATGGTGCAGTGGCTGCGTTTGATGGTACAGTGGCTGCGTTTGAAGGCACACTGGTGGCAATTGATGGGCACAGTGGCTGCGTTTGGCACAGTGGCTGCGTTTGATGGCACAGTGGCTGCGTTTTATGGCACAGTGGCGGCAATTGATGGCACAGTGGCTGAGATTTATGGTACAGTGGCGGCAATTGATGGCATGGTGGCTGCGATTGATGGTACAGTGAGGCTGCAAAATCTGAATTTTTCAGTTTGTTTGCGCCCCCCCAAAAATTTTGAGCACCAGCCACCACTGCATGTTCTGCTCAGATGCCTGACCAGCATGCTGGATCGGCCTCTCAGTGAGCCGTTAAGAGCCTGAGCCAGCCACTCCTGCCCCCTAAACAGCCCAGGGAGTGTGAGCGCTGGGCCCAGTGAGCCCTGGAGGGGCAGAGCAGAGAGCTGGTGAAATAATTATCTATCTATCTATATATTGAAATCACTTTTGCAAGCTATGTTATGATGTTGTATCAAAATAATAATAATAACCAAACATATTTGAATGTCCAGAATTGCACAGCTCTTGTAGATGACTTCTTGAAACCAATGATCCAAATGGACAAACTTCAGGATTATAGCAACAAAATTGTCCTTTGCCTCTATTTATTTCATTAAAGCTAATTGTGTTGGTATCAGTCGTGTTATTAAAGGCTTCCTTGTGTCTATTTTAGTGGATGTAATTGATGTTAGGACTGTCCTTGCTCCTCTGCGATACAATTATCTCTCATTAGTTGCCATTACTTGTGTGTCTGTGTGATTACACTGGTATCCAGGAAAGTAAGTGATATCAAGATGTACAGTATAATGCAATCAAGTGGCAGGCAGACAGATATTGCTTGCTTGTTGGAATAATGCTATTGTAATAATGCTGAGCTGTAATGAGTGCTGTTTATTTTGTCTGTTTGTGAAAAAACTCCATTCTCTCATTCATATAGTAATGACATGATGACATAATTCACCTTCTTCAGCCTGTGAAGACCTCTGAAAAATATACTGTAAAATAGAACGTGTGGTGGCCTAGACTCAGGAGTGCTATGTTTTTATGGAAGATGTTATGATACTAAATTCAGTGCCCTGCAGTGCTGGTAAGGTAAAAGCAATGGCTTAAGCAGCCGGTAGACAAGACGATTTTCTTTCCTTTCACCACGGGTGGACGGAAATAAAAATCGGTGGATTCTTGACTGACTGTATTGATGGGGGTATGCCTCTCGCAGCGCTATTCTATTTTTGCCGGCAGGGGGGGCAGGGAGGCTTCCCGGCCCACAGAACAATGATTACTGCTATCGGCTATAGCCACCAGCAGTGATCACATGTAAAGAATCCCACAGGCTGGTTGTACTAAAGTCAATCAATGAATCTACTTGGGTCCAATCAGCTTGCCCATAGATGGATAGAATCTTGGCCGGTCCCTGCAGAACCAGACGGATTATGATTCACATATGGCTGGCTTTACTGTCAGTCTTTAACCTCTTGCCAACCACCCCATGTACATTTACTGCGGGGCGGCGGCTCCTTTCGCAGAATCACGTACAGGTACGTGATTCTGCACTTCTGGGTCTGGGACATGCATGGGCGCTGCTGGCGACCCACTCCCACTGTTATAGGACACTCGATGTCTGCCGGCACAGGGGGATAGTTCGGGAGACTGTAAACAAGGCAGATCCCCCGTTTTGTTAGTAGGGGAGATAGAGATCCTGTGTTTCTGCTAAGCAGGAACACAGATCTCTGCCTTCTCACAGCAAAAACACATCCCCCACAGTTAGTAGTCACCCTCTAGGGACATATTTAACCCTTTGATCGCCCCTGATGTTAGCGCCTTCCCTGCCAGTTTCACTGGTCCCCAAAAAGTGTCACTTAGTGTCCAATATGTACACCGCAATGTCGCAGTCCAGCTATAAGTCACTGATCGTGGTCATTACTAGTAAAAAAAAAACAATAAGTAAAAATTTGGTAAAACTATCCCATAGTTTATAGACGCTATAACTTTTGGGCAAATCGATAAATATACGCTTATTGGAATTTTTTAAACAAAAGTATGTAGCAGAATACATATTGACCTAAATTGATGAGCTATTGTTTTTTTTGTTTTTTCAAAATTGTCGGTCTTTATTTGTTTATAGCGCAAAAAATAAAAACTGCAGGGGTAATCAAATACCACTGAAAGAAAGTTCTATCTGTGGGAAAAAAGGGCATACATTTTTTTGGGTACAGTGTCGCACGACCGCACAATTGGCAGTTAAAGTAATGCAGTGCCATATCGCAAAAAATGACCTGGTCATACAGGGTGTAAACCTTCTGGAGCTGAAGTGGTTAATTTCATACTGAAGTTGTTCATTTTCAAGTTCCTAAGACAGGAATTAATGCTGATCCCAGATTATTATTATTACTATAATACAGGATTTATATAGTGCCAACAGTTTGCACAGTACTTTACAACATGAGGGCACACAGCACAGTTACAATACAATTCAATACAGGAGGAATCAGGGCACCCTGCTCACTAGAGCTTACAATCTAAGAAGGAGGGTCAAGTGATACAAAAGGAAATAGCTCTGGGGGATCTGGAGAATATACAAGTACAGTTGTTAGGTGGCAGCAGAATAGGCTTCTCCGAAGAGAAGGGTTTTTTAGGGATCATCTAAAGTAAACAGAGTAGGAGATAGTCAAACAGATTGGGGTAGGGAGTTCCATAGGATGAGAGAGGCTCGGAAAAGTACTGGAGGTGAGCATGGGAGGATGTGACAAGGGAGATAGAGTGCAGGAGTTTTTGGAAGGAACAAAGAGAACAATTAGGTTGGTATTTTGAGACTAGGTGATGTAGCTGGGGGCAGAGTTGTGGATGGCTTTGTAGGTTGTTGTTAGTATTTTGAATTTAATTTGTTGGGTGAACAGAAGCCAGTGGAGGTATTGACAGAGAGGAGTAGCCAACACTGAATGGTTAGTAAGGTGGATGAGCCTGGCAGTAGCATTCATGATGGATTGAAGGGGGGGGGGGTAGCCTATGTAAATGTAAGCCAATGAGGGGGGAGTCGCAGTAGTCAAGGCCAGAGATAACCAGGGAGTGAATTAGAAGCTAAGTGTCATTGATTAGAAGGCAGGGTATTTTGGGGATGTTGCGTGGGTTGAAGGGGCAAGCTTTGGACAGGGATTGGATGTGGGGGCCATCAGAGTCCAGGATTACACCTAGAACCTTAGCATGCAGGGCGGGTTGATAGTTGTGCCATTGATTTTCACGGGAAGAGGCACATGGGAAGGAAATATTATGAGCTCAAGTTTGGATAGATTGAGTTTGAGGAAATTATGTGACAGGTTGATATTTCTGTTAGTAAATTAGTGATGCAGGAGGAGACTGAAGGAGTGAGCTGAGGGATAAAGAGATACATTTGGGTGTTGTCAGCATGTTGTCAGAAATGGTATTGAACCCAGTAAGGAGGTGTAGATGAAGAATAGGAGAGGTCCAAGAACAGAACCTTGGAGGAGCCCAACAGAGAAAGGAAGAGGACAGGAGGAAGTAGAATTGTAAGTAACACTAAAGCCCCATACACACGGTCGGATTTTCCGACGGAAAATGTCCTATCGGACAATGTTGTCGGAAATTCCGACCGTGTGAAGGCTCCATCGGACATTTTCCATCGGATTTTCCGACGGACAAAGTTTTATCTCCTGCTCTCAAATTTTCCGACAACAAAGTCCTATCAGACTTTTTCCGATCGTGTGTAGAGAATTCCGACGGACAAAGTGCCACGCATGCTCAGATCACATTACAAGACCAAAGATATTGGCTACTTGCCTCTACGTAGTCCCGTCGTAGGCAACAAACGTCACCACGTTCAGAATGATCGGATTTTCCGACAACTTTGTCCGACCGTGTGTATGCAACACCAGTGTCGGTCTAAATCCGTCGGAAAAAATCCGATGGATTTTGTGGTCGGATTTTCCGACCGTGTGTACGGGGCATAAGGGTGCGGTTGGATAAGTAGGATGAGAACCAGTGAAGAGTACAGTCACATGGACCAAAGACGTGGAGTTTTTTTTAAGAGGAGGGGGTGGTCCACTGTGTCAAAGGCAGCAGAGAGGTCCAGGAGTAGGAGTACAGAATAGGGTCTATTGGTTTTAGAAGTTAGCATATTGCTTGTGAGTTTTAGGAGAGCACTTTCTGTGAATTTGAGACTGAAAGGGGTCAAGAAGGTTATTCTCAGTAAGATGGTCGCTAAGTCGGTTGTACACTAGATGTTCAAGGAGTTTGGATAAAAAGGGGAGCAAAGAGATGGGGCATAGGTTGTTAAGATTGGTGGGGTCCAATGAGGGCTTTTTAAGTATGGGGGTAACTAGAGCATATTTTAGAGAGTTGGGAAAGATGCCAGAAGAGAGAGTGAAGGATAAAGCCAGAGGGTGACCATAGCATTTGCGAGAGAACAGGGTCCAGGGGACAGGTGGTTAGGTGGACATTAGAAAAAAGTTTAGCAACCTCATCTATAGTGGTGAGGTTGAATGAGGGAAGTAATGATTGTACCTGAGGACATGGAGTGTTATTTTGGGAAGGTATCTGTACAGCAGAGATCTCCTCACAAAACCGTCCAGGGGGGCGGTAAATCACAGTTATCCTAATGCCGCGTACACACGATCGGAAATGCCACCAGCAAAATACTGATGTGATGTTTTAGTCAGAAAATGCGCCTGTGTGTATGCTCCATCGGACTTTTGCTAACAGCATTTCTGCCAGCAAAAGATTGAGAGCAGGTTCTCAATTTTTCGGTCGGAAAAAGTTCCGATCCGAAATTCCAATCGTCTGTACAAATTCCGACACACAAAATTCCTAAGTATACTCGGAAACAATTTGACGCATGCTCGGAAACAATTCGACGCATGCTCGGAAGCATTGAACTTAATTTTATCGGCTTGTCGTAGTGTTGTACGTCACCGCGTTCTTGACGGTCGAAAGTTCAGCAAACTTTTGTGTGACAGTGTGTTATGCAAGCCAAGCTTGAGCGGAATTCTGTCAGAAAAACCATCCAAGATTTTTCAGACGGAAATTCCGCTTGTGTGTACGCGGCATTACAGAAACTGGAGAGAGAAGACGAGTGCAATGTGCCTCAAATGAGGAGAGTGACAGAGAGGGAGGTGGGTGAAATTCGTGAAAAGTGCCTTGCATCCACTGGGTTTGGGGGAGTGAGTCCAGAGAAGGCCACCATGGGAGAGGGCTGCATTAGAAGCAGTACCAATTTTATGAAGCCAGGTTTCAGTAATGGTGAATAGATTAACGGAATTAGTGTTACAGAAGTCGTAGGGAAAGGTGGGTTTGGAAAAGACAGAGTGGGCATTCCAAACGGTGCAAGAGATGGAGAATCTGGTCTTGGGAAGAAAAAGAATGGAAACCAAATTGTGTGGAGCAAACCTGAAAAACATGTATTTATGCTCCTGTTATGCTTTGGTTATTATATGATAAGTGAATTTGATACGAGAGATGCAAGGTTTGTTTGGTTTATGTTTTTGTTTTGTTATTTTACTTTTTTTTTGTGTGTTTGTTTTGTTTTTTCTTTCCTTTTCTTATATACCTTGTTTCCCCGATAGTAAGACACCCCCGATAGTAAGACGTATCGGGAGTGTCAGAGGGGACAGCTAATGTAAGCCGTACCCCGAGAGTAAGACGTATGTCTTACTATCGGGGATACACGGGGGATTTGCCTGCAGAGACCAGAGCCGCCGCCAGAGCCGAATGAGATGCATGCAGAGTAGCCCAGGAAGCGTCTATCTGTCATACGTTGTCTCTCATGTCACTCAGCGATGCTCGCTCCCCGGCGGCCCCTCCTCTCTTCTCGTCAATCCCCATTGGCTTGAGACATCATCTGGGATAGACGAGAAGAGAGGAGTTGCCGCCAGGGAGCGAGCAGCGTGACATGAGAGAAAACATATGACAGATAGACGCTTCCTGCGCTACTCTGCATGCTCGCAAGTAAGATCCCCAGATGTGCCCTGTAATGTGCCCCATGCCCTGATGCCCTAATGTGCCCCATGCCCTGATGCCCTAATGTGCCCCATGCCCCATAATGTGCCCAGATGTGCTATGTGCCCCATAATGTGCCCAGATGTGCTATGTGCCCCATAATGTGCCCAGATGTGCTATGTGCCCCATAATGTGCCCAGATGTGCTGTGTCCCCCATAATGTGCCCTGATGTGCTATGTGCCCCATAATGTGCCATAATGTGCCCTGATCTGCTATGTGCCCCATGATGTGCCCTGATGTGCTATCTGCCCCATAATGTGCTATGTGCCCCATAAGACATTTTCTTACTTTCGGGGAAACACGGTATCATTTAATAACTTCAGATATTTAATGAACTTATTTGATATACTATCTGTTTGTATGTATAATTAGAAAAATAAAATATAATTATTTGATGATTTACTTTGAATACTTTATAAATACACTGTGTATATATATATATATATATATATATATATATATATATATATATATATATATATATATATATATATATATATATATATATATATATATATATATATATTACATACCCTGGCAGAATTTATGATTTCTTGGCCATTTTGCAGAGAACATGAATGATAACACAAAAACTTTTCTCTCACTCAGAAATGGGTTAGTGTTTGACTGAAGCCATTTATTATCAATCAAGTGTGTTTACTCTTTTTATATCATAATGACAACAGAAACTACCCAAATGACCCTGATCAAAAGTTGACATACCCCAGTGATTTTGGCCTGGTAACATGCACACAAGTTGACACAAAGGGGTTTGAATGGCTATTAAATGTAACCATCCTCACCTGTGATCTGTGTAATTAGTGTGTGTTTATAAAAGTTCAATGAGTTTCTGGACTCCTGACAGACCCTTGCATCTTTCATCCAGTGCTGCACTGATGTTTCTGGAGTCATGGGGAAAGCAAAAGAATTGTTAAAGGATCTGCAGGAAAAGGTAGTTGAACTGTATAAAACAAGAAAGGAATATAAAAAGATATCCAAGGAATTGAGAATGCTAATCAGCAGTATTAAAACTCTATTTAAGAAGTGGAAAATGAGGGGTTCTGATGAAACCAAACCACGGTCAGGTAGACCAACTAAAATTTCAGCCACAACTGCCAGGAAAATTGTTTGGGATGCAAAGAAAAACCCACAAATAACTTCAGGTGAAATACAGGAATCTCTGAAAACATGTGGTGTGGCTGTTTCAAGATGCACAATAAGGAGGAACTTGAAGAAAGATGGGCTGCATGGTCGAGTTGCCAGAAGAAAGCCATTACTACACAAATGTCACAAAGTATCCCGCTTACAATACGCCAAACAGCACAGAGACAAGCCTCAAACCTTCTGACACAAAGTCATTTGGAGTGATGAGATTGAGATTTTTGGCCACAACCATAAACACTACATTTGGAGAGGAGTCAACAAGGCCTATGATGAAAGGTACACCATTCCTACTGTGAAACACGGAGGTGGATCGCTGATGTTTTAGGGATGTGTGAGCTACAAAGGCACAGGAAATTTGATCAAAATTGATGGCAAGATGAATGCAGTATGTTATCAAAAAATACTGAAGGCCAGGAAGCTGCGGATGGGACGTACTTGGACATTCCAACATGACTATGATCCAAAACACAAGGCCAAGTCGACCTGTCATTGGCTACAGCAGAATAGAGTGAAGGTTCTGGAGTGGCCATCTCAGTCCCCTGACCTCAATATCATTGAGCCACTCTGGGAAGATCTCAAACGTGCCGTTCATGCAAGACAGCCCAAGAATTTACAGGAACTGGAGGCTTTTTGCCAAGAGGAATGGGCAGCTTTACTATCTGAGAAGATAAAGAGCCTCATCCACAAATACCACAAAAGACTTCAAGCTGTCATTGATGTTAAAGGGGGCAATACATGGTATTAAGAACTGGGGTATGTAAACTTTTGATCAGGGTCATTTGGGTAGTTTGTGTTGTGATTATGATTTAAAAAGAGTAAACACAGTTGATTGATAATAAATGGCTTCAGCCAAACACTAACCATGAGTGAGAGAAAATAATTTGTGTTATCATTCATATTCTCTGAAAAAAGGCCAAGAAAACATAAATTCCGCCAGGGTATGTAAACTTATGAGCACTACTGGTTATAATATATATATATTTGATTTTGTCCAGAAAGTTATTTGCGTGTACTGCTACAGAAGAACATATATGTTCTCTTGAACTTAGGATATGTGTGGCTATCATTGCCACACTTCTGAAAAGTGATCTGTGGTGGATTGCTTTTCAGCAGAATTTGACAGGCAGTTGGGGGACAGTAAACAGTCATCTTAAGTTCCTGTTTTTACTGCTCCCAAAGTGTAAACAAGCTCTTACTGTGGTACTGTTATCATGGTATTGTAGCATATATGTACACTTGGAATTTGGAACATGGAATTTGGAACATGGAATTTGGAACACGGAATTCGGAACACGGAATTTGGAATTCAGGACACAGAATTTGGAACACGGAATTTGGAACGCGGAATTTGGAGTTCGGAACACGGAATTTGGAACTCGGAACACGTGTACACTTGGTTAGACATTTGGACTCTAACTTGGAGTTAAAAAAAAAAAAGACTGTGGGTAATCCTCTCGTGTTTGTTAATTGGCCAAATGTTACATTATGACTTATGTATGGTAATGTGCTCATTCCCTTTTCTATGGGGAAACATTTACCAATTGATTTATCACAAAGATTTACAGAAATGGTGGAAAATATCAATGTATGCTAATATGGCATAGTGGCTAAGTGGTTAGCATTTCTGTCTAGCAAGGCTAGGATCGTTGGTTCACATCCCAACCATGATACTACCTCTTTGGTGTTTGCATTTTCTCCCTGTGCCTGCATGGGTTTCCTTTGTGTACTTTGGTTTCCTCTGTCACTCCAAAAGACATGCTTGTAGGTTAATTGGCCCTTGTAATTGTATATAGGAATGTGAGTTTGGAACCTTAGATTTGTAAGCTCCTTGAGGGCAAGGATTGATGTGACTTTACAAAAATATATACAGTATGTAAATTGTCAGTGCTATAAAAGTACCAGTGGCGGCTGGTGAAGTTTTAGGATGGGGGCGCAAGTCCCCGCCCCTCCACGTTTGGCCCCTCCCATATGGAAACTGTGTAGACCCCCCCCCCACTCACACACAATACACACCTTTTCAGCATGGCTCTTTATGATGGAGCAGATGACAGAAAAGGAAGATAAGACAGCAAACCAAGGAACTATTTATACAGTAGAGGAACCAGAGAACCCAGCACTGCCTGCTTCCCTATACTGTGTGCTGTAACTAAGATAGATTTACATATCCATATACAGAGCAGAAGACATGTGCTCTGCAGAATGATGGTCTGTGGGTGTTACTACACTATTGCTCATTGACCCTAAAATCTTCCTAATAGAGAGACTACTATATTTATAAACTCAGAATTCTGACTTTAAATCTCAGAATTCTGACTTTGAAACTCAGAATTCTGACTTTAAATCTCAGAATTCTGTAGATTTTTATTTTTTTAAACTTACAATTCTGACTTAGAATCTCAGAATTCTGACATTTAATCTCAGAAATCTGACATTAATCTCAGAATTCTGACTTTTAAACTCAGAATTCTGACTTTAAAACTCAGAATTCTGACTTTAAAACTCAGAATTCTGAAAAAAAATTTTTCATAAACATAATTCTGTATTTTTTTTTTTTTTTTTTTATGATGGCCCCAGGGCTCTTCCATACAAATGCAATGATAAAAAAAACACAAGTTATTAATTTTGACCAGGCTGTCAACACACATCAACACAAAAAAGGGCACCTGCACTATTTTGTCAATGCATTGCATTACAGTGCATGGAGTTTTCACATCGGTGTGTTATGTTGCCAAGCGGGGGGGGGGGGGGGGGGGCGCCGTTATGTTGCTAAGCGGGGGGGTGGGGGGGGGGGGGCGTTGGGTGGCAGGGGGGATTGGCGCCGCAATGTTTTGGTGATAAGCGGGGGGGTGCTGTGTGAAATCTTCTGCTTACCTGCAGAGCAGTGGACAGTGCAGAGCCGAGTGGTCTGGAACTGAGCAGCTGAGCGGTCACTCATGTGACCTGACTGGCATTCTCCTGGCCAGTACATCGCACCGGAAGCTGTGGCGCGCTCGAGAGCGCCACAGAGACAGCTTTTTTGCCAAATGAAACGCCTTGTCTGCAACCTGCTGATTGCATTGACGTGGCGTTTCCCATATTGCACTGCGCCCGGCGCCGGGTCACAGTGCACATAAGGACCATTTTTTCAAAAAAAATTCTTAAAGGGACATGTTCAAATAAATTTTTTTTATTTTATTAATTTTTTTGTATTTTTTTTGTGTTTGTTTTTGACTGCCTGCGGGGGGGGGGGGGGGGGGGGGGGGCTCCTATTCTGTTTATCAAAGATAAAACAGAATTTGTGTATGCTACTACCACCAACCAGAAAGATATAACTGGAAAACCCATCAAAGGGAAAAATACCAGAAGATGCTGTAGTATCAGGATCCTCACACCTACTAGGGAGGGTGCAGCAGATGGGAGATAAATATAGATTTTCAACACCAAATGACTTAATCAGGCATCTGCACAGTTCCAATGTGGCCCCCTGAGTAGGGACGCATGCTGTTTCCTTGTGTGGTCTGGAACCCACTCAGTCAAATTCAAGTAAGCTTTATTATCAAAATCAAATACATTTTAGCAGGGCTTTTTTTCAGCGGGAACGTGGGGGAACACAGTTCTGGCACCTCTAGCACAAAATGTATGTACTGGCAAAGGGGGTTGGGGTGTGCTTAAGGTCTATTGATGATGACTGCTAGGGATCTATTGTTGCTGGGGGTGTATTTTGTTCCTGGGGAAGGATATATTTTTGCTGGTGGGACCTGTTGTTGCTGGGGGGAGGGTCTATTATCGTTAACCAATTCCATACAAATTACTTAACACCACAAAATGATACTTGGCTCTGTATTCTCTAAGGAGCGGTACAAGGAGGTCATAGGCGGCGGAGACAAGGGATTTTGCTCAAAGGTAGGTAAAGATGGAGAGAGTACCTGCAACTATTCTTTGAGGAAAAAAAAATGCATTTTAGCATTGTCAAGCACATGTCATGGGTTGAATGGGGGCAGGGCAGGGAGGGGGGCTTGAAGGAATAACTCCTAGGTCATTATTAGGTAAAGAATGATATAAAGGGATTTGAAGGTGAGCCCAGATACATTATTTTGGGTAAGGGATAAAATAAAGTGGGTAGTCCACAATTTCCCATGTCCCTCTCAATCTGTGACTCCAGGCAACATACAATGGGCTCAATACAAAGCATTAAACAGCTTTAATAATTCTTCAAATTTCCTGAACAAAAAGCAAAAACCATCATCACAACATCTTGGGTCAATATTACTATAAGGACAGAGAGCCTACCTTTCCATATTTATGTTCTGCTTTTAAAATATAGCCCTTATGAGATTAGATGCTATGATAGCTCCATGTAATCTACAATAAAGTATTTCAGATCAAATTTTCAGACTTTTATAGAGAATGTAGGAATCACTAAAGCACACAAGGAGTTTAAAAGCAAACAGTTTCAGGTCCCCTCCCTTGATTGGTATATACAGTGCCTTGAAAAAGTATTCACACCCCTTGAAATTTTCCACATTTTGTTATGTTACAACCAAAAACATAAATGTATTTTATTGGGATTTTATGTGATAGACCAACACAAAGTGGCACATAATTGTGAAGTGGAAGGGAAATGATAAATAGCTTTCAATTTTTTTTACAAATAAATATTTGAAAAGTGTGGCGTGCATTTGTATTCAGCCCCCTTTACTCTGATACCCCTAACTTAAATCTAGTGGAACCAATTGCCTTCAGAAGTCACCTAATTAGTAAATAGAGTCCACCTGTGTGTAAGTTAATCTCACTATAAATACAGCTGTTCTGTGAAGCCCTCAGAAGTTTGTTAGAGAACCTTAGTGAACAAACAGCATCATGAAGGCCAAGGAACTCACAAGACTGGTCAGGGATAAAGTTGTCAAGAAGTTTAAAGCAGGGATAGGTTATAAGAAAATATCCCACGCTTTGAACATCTCACGGAGCACTGTTCAATCCATCATCAGAAAATGGGAAGAGTATGTCACAACTGCAAACCTACCAAGACATGGCCGTTCACCTAAACGTACAGGCCGGGCAAGGAGAGCATTAATCAGAGAAGCAGCCAAGAGGCCCATTGTAACTCTGGTGGAGCTGCAGAGATCCACAGCTCAGGTGGGAGAATCTGTCCACAGGACAACTATCAGTCGTGCACTCCACAAATCTGGCCTTTATGGAAGAGTGGCAAGAAGAAAGCCATTGTTGAAAGAAAGCCATAAGAATTCCTGTTTGCAGAGTGCGAGAAGCCATGTGAGAGACACAGCAAACATGAGAAAGAAGGTGCTCTGGTCAGATGAGACCAAAATTTTACTTTTTGGCCTAAAAGCAAAACGCTATGTGTTGCGGAAAACTAACACTGCACATCACACTGAACACACCATCTCCACCGTGAAACATGGTGGAAGCAGCATCATGTTGTGGGGATGACAGTCTGACAGAGCTTAAGCTATTTTGCAAAGAAGAATTGGAAAAAATGTCACTCTAATGCCGGGTACACATGATCGGAAATTCGGACAGCAAAAGACAGATGAGAGCTTTTGGTTGGAAAATGCGACCGTGTATATGTCCATCGGACTTTTGCTGGCTGAATTTCCGCCAGCAAAAGATGGAGAGCATGCTCTCAATCTTTCGGTCGGAAAAAGTTTCGATCAGAAATTCCGATCGTCTGTAGCAATTCCGACGCGTAAAATTCCTACGCATGTTCGGAAACAATTCAACGCATGCTCGGAAGCATTGAACTTCATTTTCGCGGCTCGTCGTAGTGTTGTACGTCACCGCATTCTTGACGGATGAAAGTTCAGCAAAATTTTGTGTGATCGTGTGTATGCAAGCCAAGCTTGAGCAGAATTCCGTCGGAAAAACCAACCAAGATTTTTCTGCCGGAAAATCCGCTCGTGTGTACGCAGCATAAATGTGCAAAGCTGGTAGAGACATACCCAAAAAGACTTGCAGCTGTAATTGCATCGAAAGGTGGTTCTACAAAATATTGACTCAGGGGGGCTGAATACAAATGCACGCCACACTTTTCACATATTTATTTGTAAAGAATTATTTGTATAGAATTATGAAAACCATTTATAATTTTCCTTCCACTTCACAATTATGTGCCACTTTGTGTTGGTCTATCACATAAAATCACAATAAAATAAATTTTTGGTTGTAATATGATAAAATGTGGAAAATGTCAAGGGGTATGAATACTTTTTCAAGGCACTGTATCACCTGATAAATGTAAAAACACTAAACACTGTATTGGCTTTCTTCCCCAGCAGAATTATATGACAACAGGGAGAGAGAAAGAAATATTTAAAAACCACTAAATTGCAGGTAAGGAAGGTTAATGTCTTAAGAACAGTTCAGTATTCAAACTGCCAGGGCCAATTTAAAATAGATTTACGAATTTCCAAAAACTATCCCACAAAGGGGTGAACAGCAGGCAGTGTGATGGGAGAAATAGCAAAGCACCAAGGAAACAACTGTCTGTAATGACATGAGAACTATGCAGGGCCCATTAACTCCTCCATAGGAAACATTTGCTCAATTTATGAGGACGCCCACACCTCACTACCTCTCTGTATGCACTGATATTTCTCAGTCCTACCCCTGTTATTACTGCACTATGACAGGTTTGACACAAAACTCTGAATAGAGAATAAAGTTATTCTCAGTCGCACTCTGGCAGATAATAACAAGTAATGGCATTATCAATCTTACTTTTAGTATACTGCCAAGCAAAAAAATAAGTCAGAAAATTGCTCTCTTTATTTATTTTTATCTTCTCTTCTGTACGTTTTCTGGAAAATATATAGACAAAAAATACAATGCATACATATCATTTCACAGACTATGTCAATGTATACAAAAATGTCATATATGTAGGCATAATGAATACTTTACCCACATATGCGAACTGTCAAGCATTTAAATGGAGAGATAAACAAAAATAAAGTTTTGTATAATTATTAGCTAAAGAAACGTAGTAGTATTCTGGAAAATGCATCACCAATCTCTATTTTCTGTTGCCTTTATATTTAACTTTAAGATTAAATATACGCTGCGCTGGAATGGCTATGCACTAGATAATCTGTATCTTAATCTATAGTTATAGATCCACAAGAATATAACAATGTGCATAAAATAGTAAACATACAACTGGTGTAAAGTGCAAGTGCAAAATATAGCAAAAACAAATAATGTGCACAAAATCTGCAAAACGCACAACTAAAACGCATAGATAAATATAAAGTGCACAAGTGGCAAAAAAAACTCTGTGAGGTTATATGGACCCTTTATGCCGCGTACACACGAGAGGACTTTTCGACAGCAAAGGTTCGACGGAACGAATCCGTCGGACAATACGATCGAGTGTGGGCTCCATCGGACTTTTGCTGTCGAAAAATCCGACAGACTTTAGAAATAGAACATGTCTTAAATTTTTCCGTCGGAACTCCGCTGGACCCAGTTCCTATCGAAAAATCCGCTCGTCTGTGTGCTAGTCCGGACAAACAACGACGCTAGGGCAGCTATTGGCTACTGGATACGAACTTCCTTATTCTAGTCTGGTCATACGTCATCACGTTCAAATCCGTCAGAATTTAGTGTGATTGTGTGTGGCCAAGTCCGTTTATTCGAAAAGTATGTCAGAACTCCGTCGAAAGTCCGTCGGAAAGACCGTCAGACCTAGTCCGTTGAAAAGTCTGCTCGTGTGTACGCAGCATTAGAGTTACAAGGTGCCATGCACAATAACACACCAAAAAATAAAATATCAATAATAATAATAATACTAGAAAATCTACAATTTCTGGGGAAATTGTGTGACGTGTTCTTGCCTCCACCTACTGGAGTGGGCGGAGTAACTGGGTGGAGTGGCTTGAGTAACTAAACTTTTTATTTATTTTTTCAAAAATGATTATTTTTTTAATGATTTTATTTTTTAAATGATTTTTTTTTCTAAAATGATTTTTTTTTCAAATTTCCTAATTTTCCTTTTTTTTCTAAAATGATTGATTTTTTTTTGTAAAATTTTTTTTTTTTCCAAGAATGACATTTTTTATTTTTTTTTCAAAAATTTTTTATTTTTTCTAAAATCTTAATTATTTTTTTTAAATATTTTTTTTCTAAAATTATTTTTTTTACTTTTTTATTATTATTATTTTTTTTTTAATTATTATTTTTTTTTTAAATTTCATAATTCCCCTCAGAGCTGTTTGGGACTACCTATAATTCCCCTCAGCTGTGTGGGACTACCTATAATCCCCCTCAGAGCTGTGTTTTTTTATGATTTTTTTTTCCAAAAAATGTTTTTTCTAAAATGATTGATTTTTTTTTTAAATATATTTTTTTTTCAAGAATGACATTTTTTTCCAAAATTATTTTTTTTTTTAAATGATTGATTTTTCTAAAAAAAAATTTTTCAAAATATAATTTATTTTTTCAAAATATTTATTTTTTCAAATTTCCTAATTTTCATTTTTTTTCTAAAATTATTATTATTATTATTATTTTTTTAAAATGTCATAATTCCCCTCAAAGCTGTGTGGGACTACCTATAATTCCCCTCAGCTGTGTGGGACTACCTATAATCCCCTCAGAGCTGTGTTTTTTTTTTAATGATTTTTTTTTCCAAAAAATATTTTTTCTAAAATTATTGATTTTTTTTATAAAATTTTTTTTTTAATGATTTTTTTTTAATTATTTTTTTTTAAATATTTTTTTTCTAAAATTATTTTTTTAACTTTTTTATTATTATTATTTTTTTTTTAATTATTATTTTTTTTTTTAAATTTCATAATTCCCCTCAGAGCTGTTTGGGACTACCTATAATTCCCCTCAGCTGTGTGGGACTACCTATAATCCCCCTCAGAGCTGTGTTTTTTTTATGATTTTTTTTCAAAAAATGTTTTTTCTAAAATGATTGATTTTTTTTTAAAATATATTTTTTTTTTCAAGAATGACATTTTTTTCCAAAATTATATTTTTTTTAAATGATTGATTTTTCTAAAAAATTTTTTTTTCAAAATATTATTTATTTTTTCAAAATATAATTTTTTTTTCAAAATATAATTTATTTTTTCAAAATATATTTTTTTTTCAAATTTCCTAATTTTCATTTTTTTTCTAAAATTATTATTATTATTATTTTTTTTTAAAAATTTCATAATTCCCCTCAAAGCTGTGTGGGACTACCTATAATTCCCCTCAGCTGTGTGGGACTACCTATAATCCCCTGAGAGCTGTGTTTTTTTTTAATGATTTTTTTTTTTCCAAAAAATATTTTTTCTAAAATTATTGATTTTTTTTATAAAATTTTTTTTTTTTCAAAAATAATTTTTTTTTTCAAAAATAATTTTTTTTTTTCAAAAATAATTTTTTTTTCAAAAATAATTTTTTTTCTTCAAATTTCCTAAATTTTCATTTTTTTTCTAAAATGATTGATTTTTTTTTTTTTTTTATAAAAAATATTTTTTTCAAAAATTATTTTTTTTTAATGATTTTTTTTAATTATTATTATTTTTTTTAAAATTATATATTTTTTCTAAAATTATTAAAAGAATTTTTTTCAAATTTCCTAATTTTCATTTTTTTTTCTAAAATTATTTTATTTTTATTTTTTTTTTTTATTATTTTTTTTGTTTTAATTATTTTTTTTTTCAAATTTCATAATTCCCCTCAGAGCTGTGTGGGACTACCTATAATCGCCCTCAGAGCTGTGTGGGACTACCTATAATCGCCCTCAGAGCTGTGTGGGACTACCTATAATCCCAGTCAGAGCTGTGTGGGACTACCTATAATCCCCCTCAGAGCTGTGTGGGACTACCTATAATTCCCCTCAGAGCTGTGTGGGACTACCTATAATCCCCCTCAGAGCTGTGTGGGACTAACTATAATCCCCTCAGAGCTGTGTGGGACTACCTATAATCGCCCTCAGAGCTGTGTGGGACTACCTATAATCGCCCTCAGAGCTGTGTGGGACTACCTATAATCCACCTCAGATGTGTGGGACTACCTATAATCCCCCTCAGAGCTGTGTGGGACTACCTACAATCCCCCTCAGAGCTGTGTGGGACTACCTACAATCCCCGTCAGAGCTGTGTGGGACTACCTATAATCCCCCTCAGAGCTGTGTGGGACTACCTATAATTCCCCTCAGAGCTGTGTGGGACTACCTATAATTCCCCTCAGAGCTGTGTGGGACTACCTATAATCCCCCCTCAGAGCTGTGTGGGACTACCTATAATTCCCCTCAGAGCTGTGTGGGACTACCTATAATCCCCCTCAGAGCTGTGTGGGACTACCTATAATTCCCCTCAGCTGTGTGGGACTACCTATAATTCCCCTCTGAGCTTTTGTCACCTCCCACTCTAGTTTTGATCATTTCTCCATTCATTCCTATGGGACAAATTTCGCCGCAAAAATGACGATATTTCGTGAACCATTTGGCGAAACGTTCCACAAAGTAATAGCACACCATTCGGGAACAATCCGCACGTTTTGGTATATATTCGGTATATGTAGCGTAAAAACTGTGGGAGGAGTTAGGGTGGTAAATTGGCTATAAGAATAATAATAATATATATGTGAGATAACAATAAGTGATCTTGCTATGCAAGAACACTTAATAATAATAATAACTAGAAAATCTACAATTTCTGGGGAAATTGTGTGACGTGTTCTTGCCTCCACCTACTGGAGTGGGCGGAGTAACTGGGTGGAGTGGCTTGAGTAACTAAACTTTTTTTTTATTTTTTCAAAAATGATTATTTTTTTAATGATTTTTTTTTTTAAATGATTTTTTTTTCAAAAATGATTTTTTTTTTTCAAATTTTTAATTTTCCTTTTTTTTCTAAAATGATTGATTTTTTTTTGTAAAATTATTTTTTTTTCCAAGAATGACATTTTTTATTTTTTTTCAAAAAATTTTTTATTTTTTCTAAAAAAAATTTTTTTAATGATTTTTTTTTTAAATATTTTTTTTCTAAAATTATTTTTTTTACTTTTTTATTATTATTATTTTTTTTTAATTATTATTTTTTTTTTTAAATTTCATAATTCCCCTCAGAGCTGTTTGGGACTACCTATAATTCCCCTCAGCTGTG
The DNA here is from genome assembly GCA_028564925.1 of Lithobates sylvaticus. Taxonomy (NCBI): domain Eukaryota; kingdom Metazoa; phylum Chordata; class Amphibia; order Anura; family Ranidae; genus Lithobates; species Lithobates sylvaticus. The sequence continues at coordinate 118,338,523 of CM053038.1, read as the reverse complement.
TGGGACTACCTATAATCCCCCTCAGAGCTGTGTTTTTTTTATGATTTTTCTTTCCAAAAAATGTTTTTTCTAAAATGATTGATTTTTTTTTTAAATATTTTTTTTTTTCAAGAATGACATTTTTTTCCAAAATTATATTTTTTTTAAATGATTGATTTTTCTAAAAAAAATTTTTTCAAAATATAATTTATTTTTTCAAAAATATATTTTTTTTTCAAATTTCCTAATTTTCATTTTTTTTCTAAAATTATTATTATTATTATTATTTTTTTTTTTTAATTTCATAATTCCCCTCAAAGCTGTGTGGGACTACCTATAATAATAATATATATGTGAGATAACAATAAGTGATCTTGCTATGCAAGAACACTTAATAATAATATATATGTGAGATAACAATAAGTGATCTTGCTATGCAAGAACACTTAATAATAATAATAACTAGAAAATCTAAAATTTCTGGGGAAATTGTGTGACGTGTTCTTGCCTCCACCTACTGGAGTGGGCAGAGTAACTGGGTGGAGTGGCTTGAGTAACTAAACTTTTTATTTATTTTTTTAATGATTTTATTTTTTAAATGATTTTTTTTTCTAAAATGATTTTTTTTTTTCAAATTTCCTAATTTTCCTTTTTTTTTTCTAAAATGATTGATTTTTTTTTGTAAAATTATTTTTTTTTCCAAGAATGACATTTTTTATTTTTTTTCAAAAATTTTTTATTTTTTCTAAAAAAAATTTTTTTAATGATTTTTTTTTAATTATTTTTTTTTAAATATTTTTTTTCTAAAATTATTTTTTTTACTTTTTTATTATTATTATTTTTTTTAATTATTATTTTTTTTTTTTAAATTTCATAATTCCCCTCAGAGCTGTTTGGGACTACCTATAATTCCCCTCAGCTGTGTGGGACTACCTATAATCCCCCTCAGAGCTGTGTTTTTTTATGATTTTTTTTTTCCAAAAAATGTTTTTTCTAAAATGATTGATTTTTTTTTTAAATATTTTTTTTTTTCAAGAATGACATTTTTTTCCAAAATTATATTTTTTTGAAATGATTGATTTTTCTAAAAAATTTTTTTTTCAAAATATAATTTATTTTTTCAAAATATATTTTTTTTTTTCAAATTTCCTAATTTTCATTTTTTTTCTAAAATTATTATTATTATTATTATTTTTTTTTAATTTCATAATTCCCCTCAAAGCTGTGTGGGACTACCTATAATTCCCCTCAGCTGTGTGGGACTACCTATAATCCCCTCAGAGCTGTGTTTTTTTTTAATGATTTTTTTTTTTCCAAAAAATATTTTTTTCTAAAATTATTGATTTTTTTTATAAAATTTTTTTTTTTTCAAGAATGACATTTTTTTCCAAAATTATTTTTTTTAAATGATTTTTCCCCCAATTTTTTTTAATGATTTTTTTTTAATTATTATTTTTTTTTAAAATGACTTTTTACCAAAAATATTTTTTTCTAAAAATGATTTTTTTTCAAAATATATTTTTTTTTTTTCAAAATATATTTTTATTTTTCTAAGTATATTTTTTTTTTCAAAAAAAATTTGTTTTTAAATTTCCTATTTTTCATTTTTTTTTCAAATTTCCTAATTTTTCATATTTTTTTCAAATTTCATAATTTCCTTTTTTTTCTAAAATTATTATTATTATTATTTTTTCAAATTTCATAATTCCCCTCAAAGCTGTGTGGGACTACCTATAATTCACCTCAGAGCTGTGTGGGAGAAGCTATAATTCCCCTCAGATCTGTGTGGGACTACCTATAATTCTCCTCAGCTGTGTGGAACTACCTATAATTCCCCTCAGAGCTGTGTGGGACTACCTATAATCCCCTCAGAGCTGTGTGGGACTACCTATAACCCCCCTCAGCTGTGTGGGACTACCTATAACCCCCTCAGCTGTGTGGGACTACCTATAACCCCCTCAAAGCTGTGTGGGAGGAGCTAAAATTCCCCTCAGAGCTTTTGTCACCTCCCACTCTAGTTTTGAACATTTCTCCATTCATTCCTATGGGACAAATTTCGCCGCAAAAATGACGATATTTCGTGAAACGTTCGGCGAAACGTTCCACAAAGTAATAGCACACCATTCGGGAACAATCCGCACGTTTTGGTATATATTCGGTATATGTAGCGTAAAAACTGTGGGAGGAGTTAGGGTGGTAAATTTGGCTATAAGAATAATAATAATATATATGTGAGATAACAATAAGTGATCTTGCTATGCAAGAACACTTAATTACATGAAAAAAGTGCTAAATGCATACATATGTGATAGCAAACATGTATAAAAGATTTATAAAAAAATGCAAGTGCATAAACCACACAAGTGTCTCTATATTATAAAAAAAAAAAAAAAAAAAAACTGTTCTTTGTGGCAGCCTGTCTTGGGCTGTGATAAGAAACACAAAATGTTAATTGATGTGAGACTAGATGCAGGTGATGTGATCTCCGGTGATCATACTATTGACATGCTTGTTACATCCAACCGTGGCTCTGAATCATGCATAGGTGAAATCCAGGAACCCCTTATGGTAATAAGCTCACCTCAGAGCGTGTGACCAGCTTTTACACTGAGTCAAAACACGCATATGAACCACTATAGGGTTCTCAGCTGTTTCACTGGATCAGTAGTATCCTCAGTGCAATGATCTCAGAGGCACATGAAAAAAAGGAAAAGACTAATAGTGCAATACCGTTTTACAAAATGTAATAGACAAGTTAAAAAACATTTCCCCACCGGGGTACTCACATGTATAAGGTGCGTCAGTGCACCGTACTTCATAAGGCTCAATAAAATACTGTAAACAGTATGGGTATGGCTTGTATCCCCTCCAGGCAGGTGTACTGTCTCTCGCTCAGTCCTGGCCCCTCCTCTACGCGTGTCGATACTCAGGGTGTGGCGTATCTTCCTCAGGGGGTTGAAAAGTATTTTATTGAGCCTTATGAAGTACGGTGCACTGACACACCTTATACATGTGAGTACCCCGACGGGGGAAGGTTTTTAACTTGTCTATTAAATTTTGTAAAACTGTATTGCATCTTTTGCAGCTCTGGGATTTTATACAACTGTAGCACCCTCTAGTGTGCTAGGGAAATAGTGTAGGTTTTATTTCCTAAAATAGGTAAATTTCCTTTTTGTGATCTGGGTTGGGAGTGGTTCAGAGTAGTGCTGGGTGACTCACAGGTGGCATCACTAATACCAGGATCACTAGAACCAGGGCCAGATTGAGAACATCATGGGCCTGGTGCTGAGGATTTTGGTGGGGCTTCTTATAAAAAAATTAAAATAAAAAAATAATTAAAAATGCTAATTTTTTTTGTCATAACAAATTAATCTAAATAGAGAGAGGGAGAATGAGAGAGAGGGGTGAGGGGTAAGGAAGGGAGGATGAGAGAGAGGGGGGGGGGTGAGCGAGAGAGAGGATGTGCATGAGCATGCGTGGTAGTAACAGCAATGCAGCCCGACCAAGGCAAGTGACCTAAGGCACAGAACCTGGAAGGAAGACCAGGTGAAGATGGAAGCGCCCGGGACCCTCCGGATTGATCACAGCGCAGCGCTGGGGGGCTCGGTCTGACAAGTAAGTGTACCCTAATGTGCTAATATGCTGTGCATACTTGTACATTATGGCATAACTTACCTTAGGGCTTTTAAAAAGTAGTAATGTTAGCGAAGTTTACTACCGCTTTAATATCACAGGATCCTAGGAGCCTCTCCTGGGGCCCCCTACTGACCTGGTGGTCCTTGGGCAGTGCCCAGGTGCATAGTTGCCAACATTTCACAAATATTATCAGGGATACTTTTTTTTACCAGTGGTATATTTAGAGTAGCTGACATTCCCTATGTTCCTCTATACATCACAGTAGTAATCACAAAATTAAATTAGTACTAATAATGGGCAGAACAAATATGGGGACTGAGAAGATTTCCTTTAGTTGAACTAACACAAGTGTGCCCATTCTAGAGCTGGTAACATTACGGATATTCAATATAATTTTAAATAACTGTTTTTGTGGGTAAGAGGCATAGGAGAGGAGTATGGATGGTATAAAAGTGTGAAGTATGTGCAGATGAGGGAGAATGTGAAGGGTATAACAGTGGGCAGTAAGCACAGCAGAGGAGTGTTGACAGTGGGTACTATATACACGAGAGGAGTGTGGAGGGTATGATAGGGGCAGTACGTACAGGAGAGGAGTGTGGATGGTATTATGGGGCAGTATGTACAGGAGAGGAGTGTGGAGGGTATGACAGTTGTCAGTATGTACAGGAGAGGAGTTTGGACAGTATGACAGTGGGAAGTATGTACAGGAGAGGTTTGACTCAGCTGTGATCAATTCCTTTTGGAATTTAAAACAGTCTTGGTCTGTCTACAAGCAACAAACATATGCCTGTAAGATCATCCCATATTAATGTGACAATACTACCCTTTGCCCTCTTTCTCTGACCCTTGGTTTGCTACTCTTAACACTTTGATATACTTGGGGGGTTTTGGATATTCTATGTCCTTTTCTTTTTCATCCCCCCTCTCCCCATTTTCCCCATTTGTGAGGAGCAGGGTTGCTCCTCACAAATTTACTTGCCAGGAGTAGTTATCCTGGTTGATTGCTAGAGATACACTGATTTCTCGCTAAGTTTGGCCTTGTTGCACTTTTCTCTTCTACCACTAGGTAGCCGGGTAGTTGGTGGTACTAGATATGAGAAGAGTAACTCAAGGACAGGACCACTGGCGAACCTGCCAGTGGTCAGAGGTAGTTATGAGCTTTCTGTTCGGGTCGAACATTGGCTGTTTGCCCGTTCGTCGAAAACCGAACATTATGGGCCGTTGGCGCCAAATTTGAGCGGCGTGTAACGGCCCATAATGCACTGCGGGAGCACAGTGCATTGCTGTGTGATGATTGGCCAAAGCATGCACCATGACCTTCAAATAATAACAGTGCAGCGCTAATGATAACAACTAAAAAGAACAAAGTCCATTAGAAAGACATAAAAAAGCTGAGATGGATGGAATAGGTTGTAGAACAAGATGTTCTCCTCTGTGGTGGTTAAAAAGAATGCATGCAGATATCCTTATGGTGCAAATAACATCTGTGATTCTACCACCAGCTAGTCAAACCGCTCACCTCAAGATGTAGACCCCTGAACTAACAGATGGGTCAAATGTGCATCTTACCACTAATAGTGGTCATAAACATGGATCTGGGTGGACGGATGGATAGAGGGACTTCTTATCACTTAATATTGCCTCCAGTAATATATCTTGTTTTCAAAACATGGTGCCATAGAATGCAAATAAAAAGAAATATAGTGCACACTGTATGGCTATAAAATCCAATTTTAAAAAAAATATATATCAGGTACTCACAAACACAGCACTAGGTCCCTAATGCTGGGGTGAAATGCATGTAATCTTTTTCAAGATAAAGATAAGGTGGCTGCAGTGACGATCCAGGGTCCTCCCGCACGCGTATCGTCCTAAACGGGACTTCCTCAGCGGATACCCACTATGACCTGAATGCTTTGGCCAATCCCAGCGCCCTCAGCTAAGAGAGCCATAATTGGCCAAAGGTAGGGTGCCTTTTGCCAATCATTGCTCAGGGGGACTAAGTCCACGCCCCACACTATATAAGGCTGTCTGCACGTCGGCCCCGTGTAGTGTGTTGTTGGCGTGGACGGAGAGAGAGTGTCATTTAGATTGAGAAGGCAGGCAGGTTATTCAGTTAGCTGCAGTGTATTTAATATATATATATATATATATATATATATATATATATATATACACAGTATCTCACAAAAGTGAGTGCACCCCTCACATTTTTGTAAATATTTTATTATATCTTTTCATGTGACAACACTGAAGAAATGACACTTTGCTACAATGTAAAGTAGAGAGTGTACAGCTTGTATAACAGAGTAAATTAGCTTTCCCCTCAAAATAACTCAACAGACAGACATTGATGTCTAAACCGCTGGCAACAAAAGTGAGTACACCCCTAAGTCAAAATGGCCAAATTGGGCCCCATTAGCCATTTTCCCTCCCCGGTGTCATGTGACACGTTAGTGGTACAAGGTCTCAGGTGTGAATGGGGAGAAGGTATGTTAAATTTGCTGTTAGCGCTCTTACTCTCTCATACTGGTCACTGGAAGTTTAACATGGCCCCTCATGGCAAAAAACTCTCTGAGGATCTTAAAAAAAGAATTGTTGTTAAACTTCTGTTGGTGTACACAGTACCGTGCACCCCTAGTGCACTTGCTACTACTTTTCTGGTGGTGTACACAATACATACAGTACACACATAGTTGTTATTACACTTCTGTTGGTGTACACAGTACTGTGCACCCCTAGTGCAGTTGCTACTACTTTTCTGGTGGTGTACACAGTACACAATACATACAGTGTACCCATAGTTGTTATTAAACGTCTGTTGGTGAACACAGTACCATGCACCCCTAGTGCAGTTGCTACTACTTTCCTGGTGGTGTACACAATACATATAGTGCACCCATAGTTGTTATTAAACCTTTGTTGGTGTAAACAGTACTGTGCACCCCTAGTGCAGTTGCTACTACTTTCATGGTGGTGTACACAATACATACAGTGCACCCATAGTTGTTATTACACTTATGTTGGTGTACACAGTACCGTGCACCCCTAGTACACTTGCTACTACTTTTCGGGTGGTGTACACAGTACACAACACATACAGTACACCCATAGTTGTTATTACACTTCTGTTGGTGTACACAGTACTGTGCACCCCTAGTGCACTTGCTACTACTTTTCGGGTGGTGTACACAGTACACAATACATACAGTACACACATAGTAGTTATTACACTTCTGTTGGTGTACACAGTACTGTGCACCCCTAGTGCACTTGCTACTACTTTTCTGGGTATGTACACAGTACACAATACATACAGTGCACCGTAGTTGTTATTAAACTTCTGGTGGTGTACACAGTACCATGCACTCCTAGTGCACTTGCTACTACTTTTCTGGGTGTGTACATAGTACACAATACATACAGTGCACCCATAGTTGTTATTAAACTTCTGTTGGTGTACACAGTACCGTGCACCCCTAGTGCACTTGCTACTACTTTTCTGGTGGTGTACACAGTACACAATACATACAGTACACCCATAGTTGTTATTACACTTCTGTTGGTGTACACAGTACTGTGCACCCCTAGTTCACTTGCTACTACTTTTATGGTGGTATACACAGTACAAAATACATACAGTACACCCATAGTTGTTATTACACTTCTGTTGGTGTACACAGTACCGTGCACCCCTAGTGCACTTGCTACTACTTTTCTGGTGGTGTACACAGTACACAATACATACAGTGCACCCATAGTTGTTGTTAAACTTCTGTTGGTGCACACAGTACCGTGCACCCCTAGTGCACTTGCTACTACTTTTCTGGTGGTGTACACAGTACATAATACATACAGTACACCCATAGTTGTTATTACACTTCTGGTGGTGTACACAGTACCGTGCACCCCTAGTGCAGTTGCTACTACATTTCTGGGGGTGTACACAGTACACAATACATACAGTGCACCCATAGTTGTTGTTAAACTTCTGTTGGTGTACACAGTACCGTGCACCCCTAGTGGAGTTGCTACTACTTTTCTGGTGGTGTACACAGTATACAATACATACAGTACACCCATAGTTGTTATTACACTTCTGTTGGTGTACACAGTACCGTGCACCCCTAGTGCACTTGCTACTACTTTTCTGGTGGTGTACACAGTACACAATACAGTGTAGTGTCGTTTTGCTAAACAAAATTTACAGCATGTCCAGAAGGCCACCAAGGAGAGGCAGACGCTCACAGGCCACTAAAAGAGGGCAAGCAGGCTCTGTGTCTACAGTCGACAGTACTGGTGGTGGACACGGTGCATCCTCAGCATGTGGCTGTGGGGCACGCTCGTCCTTTTTTTCTGCAGCTGGCCGTGTTATTGAGCCACAACATGCAGAAGAGTTGGTGGAATGGATAACAAAGCCCTCCTCATCCTCTATCACCCAGGCTCAGAGTAGTTTGCCTGCCAATGCAGCTGCCAAAGCGGCCTATTCCATCGGCTCCATGTCAACAGTCACTCCTTCCCTAGCCCCACCATCATGCACAGAGGAGTCCCACAAACTATTCGACCACAGTGTCGGGTACATAATGCAGGAGGATGCGCAGCGATTTGAAAGCTCTGATGATGGTACCCAGATTGAGGAAGGGAGTAACGTGAGCCTAGAGAGAGGGGGTGCCCAAGAAGGTCAAGAAACTGGCAGTCATGTTCCCAGAGCTGCAGCATACTGTCAAGTTTGCTCCAGTGACGAGGAGGGAGGGGGTGATGAGGTCACTGACTCTACTTTGGTGCCTGATAGAAGAGAGGAGGAGTAGGAGGAGGCACATCTCCAATGAGGCAGGATGCCCTCAAGGGGGCAGCCACCCTATTGCATCACACCGCAGAGCTAAGCAGGTGCAGGGCGCTGCTGACTCCCCACATATTTTGATAAGTTCTTTGGTGTGGGCCTTTTTTAAACATGTGCAGAAGATCGCACCATTGCTGTTTGCAACATATGTCTGAAGCGTATCAATCGTGGCCAAAACAGTAGTCGCTTGGGCACCACATGCTTGATCAGACATATGACGACCTCCCATGCAGTCCGTTGGACACAGCACTGGCAAGACCCACATCAAAGATCAAGGCGGACCTCTCCTTACTCCTTATCAGCTGGGATCTCTAACCCCACTATACCTCCAGTCCTCTCAGAAACCTGCACTGAGAGGAATGAAGGTATAGAAACAGGTGTCCCAAGTACTTGCGGCCAGTCTGATAGCGGTATACCAACTCCAGATTTTAGCAGGCAAGTTTCCCTATTCAGTTGCTAAACCGTCAAAAGAAATTCGGTCCCAGCCATCCACATGCTAGCTTGGCCAAATTGCTAGCACTGCAACTGCTGCCTTTTCAGCTGGTAGACTCTGCCCCCTTTCGTGAATTTGTGGAATGTGCGGTACCTCAGTGGCAGGTTCCCAAACGCCATTTCTTTTCACAGAAGGCCATTCCGGCTCTCTACCAGCATGTGGAAGGCAATGTCTTGGCCTCGTTGGACAGGGCGGTCAGCAGTAAGGTGAATATTACTGCTGACTCATGGTCCAGCAGGCATGTACAGGGACATTACCTTTCTTTTACGGTGCACTGGGTAACTCTGCTGGCAGCTGGGAAGGATGCAGGACAGGGTCAGTATTGTTGGAGCTTGTTCCGCCACCACACCTCCAAAATGCTAGTGGTGATTCTGCCACGGCTCACTCCTCCACCACCTCCTCTTCTTCTTAAAGATTCCATGCGGTGCTTTAGTTGGTCTGCTTAGGGGACAGGAGCCACAGGGGCAGGCTCAGAGGTGGTTGACGGCACGCCAGCTTCAGCCAGGAATGGTTGTATGCGACAATGGCACCAACTTCCTCTCCGTCCTCTGACAGGGACACTTGACCCATGTTCCCTGTTTGGCTCACGTCCTGAATTTGGTGGTGCAGCGGTTCTTGAGCAGGTAGGTACCCAGGCTTACAGGAGCTCCTGAGGCAGGTCAGGAAAATCTGTGTTCATTTCCGCCAGTCATATAATACCAGTGCTCGGTGATATCAGTGATACTGTCCCTCTTGTCTTCCTGTTGGAGCACACACTTCGTGGAATAATGGACAGGGCACTTGAGGCAGAACAGCGGGAGGAAGAGGAGGACTTCCTTACCTCTCAAGGCCACCTTTATTCAGATACTAGTATTCCTGCAGGCCCGCTGATCACACAGGAAGAAGAAGAGGAGGATTGTGTCAGCATGGAGGTGGAGGATAACACTCAGCATCAGCAGCAGTCTTCAAGGGAACGTTTGCAGTCCTCCGAGAAACCGATGGAGTTGTACGTGGCTGGGAGAAGGTGGTTGAGGATCATGTGATCCTTAGTGACCCAGAGGACTCAGGATCTAGCCAACTTCTCAAATGGGATTTTAAAGGCAACAAAATAATAGAAAAAATGAAAATATTATAAAATTCATAAATTTATTTATACAAAATGACATATTATTTTCTCAGAGTATACAATACATATTTTGAAAATAAAAACAGAATGGATATTTCAAGATGCTGTCCAAGTAGATATGTGCAAATTCCGACGCGTTTCCAAACGGCTAATGATATGCCTATCTTCCTCAAGGAATATAGAGCACCATCTACAGAATATCAAAATATGCCAATTACAAAAATATACAAAAAACCACACTCGTTATAGAATGGATTTCATATAAACAAGTATATGTATTATTTATGATAAACTTACATCATACAAAAAATATCCTATATGGTATTGCTTCCCCTTCACTTCCAAAGGACCTGAATGGTTGTCAACCCACCGAAGGGGAAACGCATGATTCCAATAACACTCCCCACAAGACGGCTATGTAAACAGTATTTGATAAATACCCAGAGCGTTTAAAGATCAAAATTAGAACCTGGCTGGAAAAACAAAAACAAACAAGGGGGAAAAAAAAAAAACAGCATTAGAGAAACCTAAATACAACCAGGTAGAATATATAGAATCCACCAGGTTAAAGTAGCCCAAGCTTACCCCCAAAGTTAGGTTGAAAATTTTCCAGACAGGATCCTCAAACAAAAGCCACACAGGTTTTTGAGGAATACTCCTACAGCTCCATGCTGTGCAGGGGAATGACGCTGAGTGCCGTCTCAGGCGTCCTTATAAAGGTGTTCCCTGGTCCGTCCCACCCCTATGGGCGTGAATCGATGACGTCGCGCACACCAGGCGCACAGCGGCATCGAGACCTGTCCTTCCTGTGGATCCGATCCACCCAGGGATGACATCCAACAATGACGCTGTGTGCTGACAGCGCACAGCCTCATTGAATCACAGCACAGCCTGGGGTTGCATCACGTCCCGGATGGACTACCAGGACCATGATGCAACACTCGAAGCTCAAACGCGCATGTGCGGGAGACGGCTCGGCGTCATGGAAATCACCAAGCTAAGCACAGCCCCGCGCACCACGCTGTGAGATCGAGCCTGAAACTTCCCATATTACCCTGGACCACGGGGCGCGCATGCGCCAACCAGCGGTAACCAGGGAGACCGCTACACAAGCACACAATATGTACAGGGAGCTGTCAAAGGGGAGAATTAGGTTACATCCTGATGAAAAAGCACAAATGTCCATGCAATCAATCAAGCCAATGGGAACTGTCCGAAAAACAGAGAGACCAGTCCCCATAGCTGATTGTCCCATGAGCAGATAGTGCAAAACACTGCGCAAAGGGTGACACTGGGGGAGATGGAAGGATCCCAGAAAAGCCTAGGTTTTAACTCATGCACCTCATGAGAAAGGGACCTAGGTATAGGGTAAAGGAGGGAACCTATGTAGAGGGGTGGGTGGAATGAAGGGGCAGGCCATGCAGACCCCCCCCCCCGAAAAAATACACCCACCCCCTTAAAGAAAGGACTCAAACCACTGGCACTCAAATGACCAGACAGGGCCAAAAACTTTGGGCTCCTGAATGGACAAAGGGACCCCCTAGGGGAATCGGCTTCTCCCATCTCTCAGATAGAGAAACACCAAAAAAAGGGGGGGAGGAGAGAAACCGTGTCCCCCTGCCCACAACAGAAACCAGGTGGGGGGTGGGGAACATGAAACCCCAAGGGGTCCAAGTGCCAGGTGGGGAGAAGAAAAAGGAAAAAGGGTCCCCAAACTAAAAAATGGAGACATCCAAGAAATCCATTTGTGAAGGAAACCCCAGGGAAGCAAATGTCATGGTTATGCAGTAATCTTTCCCTGTTTGCTTACCTCTCCTCATGTGTTCCAGCTAAGAGGCCAGCCACTCTCACCTGGTGGGTTTTATAACCTCTCCTCTAAGCATGGCTCCACCCCAGGCCCTATCAGGGAACCCTATATTAACCTGTGCACTGCAAGCCAGTGGTGCTGATCAACCATTGTGTATCCGTGGTGTGTTCGGCTTCCTGGTTCCTGCTTGTCGTGTGCTCTATGTTTGTCTCTGTTACCGACCTTGGCGTGTTCTCAACTATTCCTGTCTGCTTGTGATCTTGACCCTTTGGCATGTCCCCGACCATCCCTGTCTGCCTGTGACCCTGAACCTTTGGCGTGTACTCTGTTGTTCCTGTTTACCCTGACCTCTGCCTTATCCCCTTACTATCCTTGTCGTTCCAGCCTGCTGCCTCCTTCTCCTGTAGTCTACTGTGAGCGTGAGCTGTGAGACCCTGGGGGTCGCGACCTGGAGCCAGACTGCAGCGAAGTCCATCCTCACCACTGGAGGCTCTGGCGAACACCTGCTGGCTCTTAGACTCCGCGCCCTGGGGAATCTATGCTCTAGTTCCCACTGGGATCTGTGTTAGTGATCCAGTAGACCTGTGTCCTGAGTCTCCCTGGGTACAATCCGCAGCAGTCAGTCCTAAGGTCCACTACCTAGCGGTGCACTTCCAATTCCTACTGAGTGCACCTGTCACCTGGTCTCAGATGACCTGACAGCAAAACCATTTACAAATATATCATTACTAAAACCAGTAATAATAGAATATACATAAACAAAACAAAACCCCAAATGAATAAAAACCTCTCTCCAATAGCAACTTTAAAGAAGAAACCCCCAAGAAAACACCAGAACCCCAAAGCATGAGGGACTAATGGGGGGAACGTTGGACCCCCAAGGGGCCAGGCAAGACGCCCTAACCCATCAATCTGTTTTACCCGAACTATAGCCTTCCAAGAAAGGCCTAAAACTCTCAACCTCATTGAGGCCAGGGGGCGTGGTTGCCCTAAGGTCCCTAATCCAGCGCATCTCGCGCTGGAGTAGTACCTTATTCCAATCACCACCCCTGATTGGAATGTGTAGTCTGTCTAAGACAGTAAAATTCACCCTAGGGAGTCTGTAGTTATGTTTTTTTGCGACATGGCGACCCAAGGGTAAATATAGATTGCAAATCTTCATATCATACATGTGTTTCTCTACTCTCTTACTAAGTTTTTGTCTCGTCTTTCCGACGTAAAAGGCACCACACTGACACTGCATAAGGTAGACCACCCCCTTGGTTTGGCATGATGCATAATGCCTTAGGGAGAAGTCTACCCCATTAGGCAGCGTCAGTGTGGTCCTCTGTCCAATAACTGCACATTGAGCACAATTCCCACAAGGGAATGTGCCAAAATTTTTACATGGATCCCTTCTGGAATTCCCTTTGTACTCACTTTGTGTAACCCAATTGCCTATAGAGCCTGCTTTTCTATATGTGATTAATGGGAGAGGGGTCACAAGACCGCCCACAACCGGGTCCTCCGTTAGGATGGACCAATGTCTGGTGATAATTTTACGGATCGTCTGAGGTTCATTGGAGAAACGTAAAATGATGCAGGTATTGTCCTCCACATCTTTTTTCTTTTTAGGTTTGAACAAAAGATCTTTTCTCGCTAGGACCTTCACACGATTAAACGCCTTCTTAAGGCTCGTTTTGGTGTATCCCCTAATCAACAATCTTTGCGTGAGTTCGTCGCTTTCTCTTTGGAAATCCTCCTCGCCAGTGCAGTTCCTTCTAATCCGGAGGAACTGACTGAAGGGGATAGATCTCTTCAGGGACGGCGGATGGAAACTGTCTGCGTGGAGCAGAGTGTTACCTGCCATTTCTTTGCGAAATAGCTTGCTGGTAAGGTTTCCATTGGGAGCTTTTTTGATGCAAATATCCAGAAAATTAACCTCATGAGGATCATAACTCATTGTAAAAAATAAATTGAACGCATTATCGTTCATCAGTCGTAAGCAATCAATCAGTTTGGCTTCCGGTCCGTCCCACACGATAAGAACATCGTCTATGTACCTCTGCCACAAAAGAATGTGGCAGGTGTACATAGACGCATGCTCGCCGGTCAAGAAATCCTTTTTTGATTAATTATATTTTATTTACTTTTTTTTTCTTTATAATTGTTTTTGATATTTTTTTTCTTTTTTGTTCATTTCTTATTTTTTTTATAATTTTATTTTATTTTTTTTCAATTTATATTTTTATTATGTTTTGTAAATTAAATTATTTTTATTTTACTTTTTAATTTTTTTACATTATTATTCTTTCTTATATAAGAATTATTTTAATATTATATCTTCTTAAATCTAATATATTTAACATAAAATTTTATTATTAGATATGAAATAACAAATAATATAATTTAATAAGAATTATTAAGTTTAGATTTATGAAATAAAATTAAAATTTTATTAGTTCTATCATATATATAATTAAAGACTTAATAAAAAAACTAAATCAATAATATAATTAAAAAAAGAATATTAGTTTAAAAATAGAATATTATTTAAAATTTTATTAAAAATTATAAATATATATTATATAAAATACCCACTCCCCCAGGTACAGATTCGCATATGAGGGCGCACAACACGTCCCCATAGCTACTCCCTGTACCTGGAGGTAGTGGGAATTCTTAAAGATAAACACATTGTGCCGAAGGATAAATTCAAGCATTTGAAGAACAAATGCATTGAACTTCCAATCAGTGGTGGTTCTCTGTCTAAGCACCCTATTTATTACAGCACTCCTGGGGGAGTGGGAAAAGGATTTCTTGACCGGCGAGCATGCGTCTATGTACACCTGCCACATTCTTTTGTGGCAGAGGTACATAGACGATGTTCTTATCGGACCGGAAGCCAAACTGATTGATTGCTTACGACTGATGAACGATAATGCGTTCAATTTTTTTTTTTACAATGAGTTATGATCCTCATGAGGTTAATTTTCTGGATATTTGCATCAAAAAAGCTCCCAATGGAAACCTTACCAGCAAGCTGTTTCGCAAAGAAACGGCAGGTAACGCTCTGCTCCACGCAGACAGTTTCCATCCGCCGTCCCTGAAGAGATCTATCCCCTTCAGTCAGTTCCTCCGGATTAGAAGGAACTGCACTGGCGAGGAGGATTTCCAAAGAGAAAGCGACGAACTCACGCAAAGATTGTTGATTAGGGGATACACCAAAACGAGCCTTAAGAAGGCGTTTAATCGTGTGAAGGTCCTAGCGAGAAAAGATCTTTTGTTCAAACCTAAAAAGAAAAAAGATGTGGAGGACAATACCCGCATCATTTTACGTTTCTCCAATGAACATCAGATGATCCGTAAAATTATCACCAGACATTGGTCCATCCTAACGGAGGACCCGGTTGTGGGCGGTCTTGTGACCCCTCTCCCATTAATCACATATAGAAAAGCAGGCTCTATAGGCAATTGGGTTACACAAAGTGAGTACAAAGGGAATTCCAGAAGGGATCCATGTAAAAATTTTGGCACATTCCCTTGTGGGAATTGTGCTCAATGTGCAGTTATTGGACAGAGGACCACACTGACGCTGCCTAATGGGGTAGACTTCTCCCTAAGGCATTATGCATCATGCCAAACCCAGGGGATGGTCTACCTTATGCAGTGTCAGTGTGGTGCCTTTTACGTCGGAAAGACGAGACAAAAACTTAGTAAGAGAGTAGAGAAACACATGTATGATATGAAGATTTGCAATCTATATTTACCCTTGGGTCGCCATGTCGCAAAAAAACATAACTACAGACTCCCTAGGGTGAATTTTACTGTCTTAGACAGACTACACATTCCAATCAGGGGTGGTGATTGGAATAAGGTACTACTCCAGCGCGAGATGCGCTGGATTAGGGACCTTAGGGCAACCACGCCCCCTGGCCTCAATGAGGTCGAGAGTTTTAGGCCTTTCTTGGAAGGCTATAGTTCGGGTAAAACAGATTGATGGGTTAGGGCGTCTTGCCTGGCCCCTTGGGGGTCCAACGTTCCCCCTATTAGTCCCTCATGCTTTGGGGTTCTGGTGTTTTCTTGGGGGTTTCTTCTTTAAAGTTACTATTGGAGAGAGGTTTTTATTCATTTGGGGTTTTGTTTTGTTTATGTATATTCTATTATTACTGGTTTTAGTAATGATATCTTTGTAAATGGTTTTGCTTCCCTGGGGTTTCCTTCACAAATGGATTTCTTTGATGTCTCAATTTTTTAGTTTGGGGACCCTTTTTCCTTTTTCTTCTCCCCACCTGGCACTTGGACCCCTTGGGGTTTCATGTTCCCCACCCCCCACCTTGTTTCTGTTGTGGGCAGGGGGACACGGTTTCTCTCCTCCCCCCCCTTTTTTTGGGGTCTCTCTATCTGAGAGATGGGAGAAGCCGATTCCCCTAGGGGGTCCATTTGTCCATTCAGGAGCCCAACGTTTTTGGCCCTGTCTGGTCATTTGAGTGCCAGTGGTTTGAGTCCTTTCTTTAAGGGGGTGGGTGTATTTTTTCGGGGGGGGGGGGTCTGCATGGCCTGCCCCTTCATTCCACCCACCCCTCTACATAGGTTCCCTCCTTTACCCTATACCTAGGTCCCTTTCTCATGAGGTGCATGAGTTAAAACCTAGGCTTTTCTGGGATCCTTCCATCTCCCCCAGTGTCACCCTTTGCGCAGTGTTTTGAACTATCTTCTCATGGGACAATCAGCTATGGGGACTGGTCTCTCTGTTTTTCGGACAGTTCCCATTGGCTTGATTGATTGCATGGACATTTGTGCTTTTTCATCAGGATGTAACCTAATTCTCCCCTTTGACAGCTCCCTGTACATATTGTGTGCTTGTGTAGCGGTCTCCCTGGTTACCGCTGGTTGGCGCATGCGCGCCCCGTGGTCCAGGGTAATATGGGAAGTTTCAGGCTCGATCTCACAGCGTGGTGCGCGGGGCTGTGCTTAGCTTGGTGATTTCCATGACGCCGAGCCGTCTCCCGCGCATGCGCGTTTGAGCTTCGAGTGTTGCATCATGGTCCTGGTAGTCCATCCGGGATGTGATGCAACCCCAGGCTGTGCTGTGATTCAATGAGGCTGTGCGCTGTCAGCGCGCAGCGTCATTGTTGGATGTCATCCCTGGGTGGATTGGATCCACAGAAAGGACAGGTCTCGATGACGCTGTGCGCCTGGTGTGCGCGACGTCATCGATTCACGCCCATAGGGGCGGGACAGACCAGGGAACACCTTTATAAGGACGCCTGAGACGGCACTCAGCGTCATTCCCCTGCACAGCATGGAGCTGTAGGAGTATTCCTCAAAAACCTGTGTGGCTTTTGTTTGAGGATCATGTCTGGAAAGTTTTCAACCTAACTTTGGGGGTAAGCTTGGGCTACTTTAACCTGGTGGATTCTATATATTCTACCTGGTTGTATTTAGGTTTCTCTAATGCTGTTTTTTTTTTTTCCCCCCTTGTTTGTTTTTGTTTTTCCAGCCAGGTTCTAATTTTGATCTTTAAACGCTCTGGGTATTTATCAAATACTGTTTACATAGCCGTCTTGTGGGGAGTGTTATTGGAATCATGCGTTTCCCCTTCGGTGGGTTGACAACCATTCAGGTCCTTTGGAAGTGAAGGGGAAGCAATACCATATAGGATATTTTTTGTATGATGTAAGTTTATCATAAATAATACATATACTTGTTTATATGAAATCCATTCTATAACAAGTGTGGTTTTTTGTATATTTTTGTAATTGGCATATTTTGATATTCTGTAGATGGTGCTCTATATTCCCTGAGGAAGATAGGCATATCATTAGCCGTTGGGAAAGGCGTCGGAATTTGCACATATCTACTTGGACAGCATCTTGAAATATCCATTCTGTTTTTATCTTCGAAATATGTATTGTATACTCTGAGAAAATAATATGTCATTTTGTATAAATAAATTTATGAATTTTATAATATTTTCATTTTTTCTATTATTTTGTTGCCTTTAAAATCCCATTTGAGAGGTTGATCATTTACTACATTGAGGGATGATGGCAACTTAGTATATCATGTGTTTGGAGCTGAACCTATTTACTGGATCTAGCCAACTTATGCTGCATGGCCTCCCTGATCCTGCAAAGCCTGTGAAAGGACCCTAGGATTTGTGGTATCAAGGAGAGGGATCATTACTGGCTGGCAACCCTTCTTGATCCATGTTACAAGGGTAAGGTTGCAGAACTTATCCAGCCTTCGCAGAGGGAGCAGAGGATGAAACATCTTCGGGAGGCCTTGCAGAAATGTTTGTGCAGTGCTTTTCCAGAGCCTAGGAGGTTACAATTTCCAGGTGCTGGACAACGTGTTGCTGAGGCTTCGTTCAGCCACAGAAAGAGCGGTGGAGAAGGTGGCCGGCTGACCGATGCCTTCAGACAATTCTTCAGTCCTCAGCGCCCAGGTCTGATCGATTCCAGCAACCCTCGCCAGCGTCTGAATTACAAGGTGCAGGAATATCTAGGAGCAAGATCAGACTTGGAGACCTTTCCACCAGAACATTATTTGCATTCGTTCAACAAATGGATGCGAAAACAGTGACCACTTACTCATAAGATTTTTAAGGCGGTGGGGTTTTAACCACCTGAGATCCAGGCCAATTCTGACATTTTTCTCCTACATGTAAAATTCCAAATTTTTTTGCTAGAAAATTACATAGAACCCCCAAACATTATATATGTTTTTTTAGCAAAGACCCTAAAGAATACAATGGCGGTCGTTGCAATTTTTCTAACGCGTTTTTTTCAGAAAAAAAACAGTTTCCTGCTTTAAAAAAAAACAAAACAGTAAAGTTAGCCCAATTTTTTTGCATAATGTGAAAGATGAAGATACGCCGAGTAAATAGATACCCAACATGTCACGCTTCAAAATTGCATGCGCTTGTGGAATGGCGCCAAACTTTGGTATTTAAAAATCCCCATAGTCGACGCTTTAACATTTTTTACTGGTTACATATTTTGAGTGACAGAGGAGCTCTAGGGCTAGAATTATTGCTCTCGCTCTAACGTTCGCGGCGATACCTCACATGTGTGGTTTGAACACCGTTTTCATATGTGGGCGGGACTTACGAATGCGTTCGCTTCTGCGTACGAGCTCGCGGGGACAGGGCGCTTTAAAACATTTTATTTTTTATTTTTATTGTTCATTTTACTTTATTTTTTTTTCATAAAAAAAAAAAATTTGATTACTTTTATTCCTATTACAAGGGTAAACATCCCTTGTAATAGGAATATTACATGATCGGACCTATTTACAGTGAGATATGGGGTCAATAAGACCCCACATCTCACCTCTGGGAAGCCTAAAATAAAAAAAAAAAAAAAAACGATCACCGCTTCCCAGCCGCGGTGCCGCCGTTTTTTGAATGCAGAGGCCGGGCGTGACGTCATAACATCGCGCCCGGCCTCCGAACGATCATAGAGACTCCGGCGATCTGGTCCGCCGGAAATCTCTATGATCATCATCCGGGGGCGGCGGATCCCGAGTCCGACTCATCGATGGAAGCGGTGAGTCGGTAGAAGCACCGGAGGGCGGCGGGAGGGGGGGGCGTCCCCTCCCGCCGCCCGTAAGAACGATCAAGCGGCGGAACAGCCGCTATGATCGTTCTTATGGTGCAGGGAATCGCCGGCTGAAACCGGCAATATCTGAATGATGTCTGTAGCTACAGGCATCATTCAGATATACCCCTGAGACCATAAAGACGTCATATGACGTATACTGGGTCTCAGGTGGTTAATGGCTCTGCCAACAGTAGAAACTCTTCTTCCCTTAAAGGCCCCATTGTTACGTGTTTTCGCATCCATTTGTTGAACGAATGCAAATAATGTCAGTTCTACCAAAGGGTCCTCAATCACTTTGTCACTACGGTGAATACAAAGGTAGAGTCTGTAATTTTGCCC
Source organism: Lithobates sylvaticus (assembly GCA_028564925.1). NCBI lineage: Eukaryota > Metazoa > Chordata > Amphibia > Anura > Ranidae > Lithobates > Lithobates sylvaticus. The sequence continues at coordinate 118,318,738 of CM053038.1, read as the reverse complement.
GATCCCGGGTACTACTGGTGAAACATTCCTGAAATGGTATCATTACCTTGTGGATTACAAATATGTGTTGTGTGTTGTCAAGGACGCTATGCTTACAGCCTCTTCACACACACATTTAAAGTGTTGCTAGTGGAGAACATTCCAGAGAGCTGTTCTGCCAGACTATGCTGGACTGAATTCTGCCGACAGATATATGGAGTGCCCACCTGAAGCCATTTTGGCCAAAATTTATAGTTTTTGGGGTGATCCACCCTGAAGAGCGACCTGTGATCTTCAGCAGGTTGCTGCTCCTAAGGAGAAAATCTTCTTTGTCCTTGACTGTCATGTGGACAGACTGAGGATGTCTTTGCAAGGGGACCGATGTCCTGAAGTACGGTCCCCTTGCCATGAAGGCCTAGCTGCTTGCTGCCTGAAATGCAGCTGTACCTTTTTGTCCCTGGAGTTGTCCCTGGAGAAGAAGGGAAACTGCTGGGAAATATAGTCCACTCAGAGGGAAATCGATGGACTGGAAACTGTTTTGGAACTTAAGTGTTTAGTCAGTTAGATTAGTCAGTGCTCACTATGCATGTGAATAATAGACTAAACCATACATCTGGACTGTCTCTAGTGTAGTCACCAGGTGGCATGAGTGATGCCGACCTGAGTGAAGAAGGTGGTATTCTCCATGGAGGATGGGACTTGCTTCAAAAAATGTAAATAATGGAATATCCTATAGGGTGTATTTACACTGCCATGCTGTCTTCGTCTGAGGACAATTGAAACTTCTTGAATCACGTATGTATTTACTACACCATATTACTTAGGATGCATTTGCATTGCTGTTGATTTTCTCTTTCAGGTGTTGCTGTATCGGTGCGTCTTCCTTGGGAAGGAGATACAGGGATCTAACCTGCCGTCAACACTAACCTATTTCCATATTATTACTGTACATACATTTTAGATAGTGAGGAATCAAGGCTGTTGCTTAGGCCTGCCTTTAAAATTGTACGTACTGGTAGATATTTTTGATACTTTATTGTCTTATGACTCATCATTGACATTGCCATCAGTGCAGAACCCCCATTGCACCCCCATTGCCATCAGTGCAGCACCCCCATTGCCATCAGTGCAGCACCCCCATTGCTATCAGTGCAGCACCCCATTGCCATGAATGCAGCACACCCATTGCCAGGAATGCAGTGACCCAATTGCCAGAAATACAGCACCCACCATTGCCAGGAATGCTGCACCCACCATTGCCATGAACGCAGCACCCACCATTGCCATGAACGCAGCACCCACCATTGCCATGAATGCAGCATCCACCATTGCCATGAATGCAGCACCCAACATTGCCATGAATGCAGCACCCAACATTGCCATGAACGCAGTATCCACCATTGCCATGAACGCAGCATCCACCATTGCCATGAATGCAGCATCCACCATTGCCATGAATGCAGCACCCACTATTGCGATGAATGCAGTCCCACCATTGCCATCAGGGCAGCACCCCCGTTGCCATAAGTGCAGCACCCCCATTTCCATCGGTGCAGCACCCCATTGCCATGAATGCAGCACCCCCATTGCCAGAAATGCAGCACCCCATTGCCAGGAATGCAGCACCCCCATTGCCATGAATGCAGCACCCACCATTGCCAGGAATGCAGCACCCACCATTGGCATGAATGCAGCACCCACCATTGGCATGAATGCAGCACCCACCATTGCCATGAATGCAGCACCCACCATTGCCAGGAATGCAGCACCCACCATTGGCATGAATGCAGCACCCACCATTGGCATGAACTCAGCATCCACCATTGTCATGAACGCAGCACCCACCATTGCCATGAACGCAGCACCCACCATTTCCATGAACGCAGTACCCACCATTTCCATGAACGCAGCACCCACCATTGCCATGAACGCAGCTCCCACCATTGCCATGAACGCAGCACCCACCATTGCCATGAATGCAGCATCCACCATTGCCATGAATGCAGCACCCACCATTGCCATGAATGCAGCACCCACCATTGCCAGGAATGCAGACTCACCATTGCCATCAGTGCAGCCTGATTGATGCCCATCTATCTGCAGCCTTGGAGGGGACAGGGAGGGTGGCGGGACGAGCGGCAAAAGATTACATACATGAAAAACTCCTGTTTTCTCTGCGGCCTCTTTATTTTTTTTTTTCACATTTATATTTTTATTTATTTTCTTTACAAACAAAACAGGGGAAGTACAGATACAGAGGGTGCAATCAATGCAGTGCAGCCCTGAAAACAGATACTTCGTACCTTCCTTTTTCATAACTTAATACAACTTTTCGCTGTTATAGTCTACTCTCTGATCTGAACTAAAACCCAATGATTCTTTTATCCTATAACATCTGTATCTTTTCTTATTGTAAGGGTTCCTCTGGTGATTTCCTTTTAATCCCCCGTTTCCCCTTTGTATGAGTACCTCCCTCCCCTTTGCCTCTCTATTTCCCCTCCCCTCCTCCCCCCCAACCCAAAAAAAAAAAAAAAACCCCACCCATTTTCCTCCCTCTCGTCTCCCGTCCCCCCCCCCCTCCCAGCCAGGATGGGGAGAGCCTATCCCTAGCTATTCTGTGTGCTCACTCGCATCTCTTTAGCTAACTCCATCCACATTTTCTCCCAGAATTGTTTTCCCTTATTCCGAGTGTATAAAGCTATTCCACCCTTCCCATGCTGTGTTGTACCGTTCTTTTTTGTTTTGACCGGAGTACACTAGATCCTCCATAGCTCCAATCTCCCTTACTTTATTTAACCATCTTGCTATTGAAGGTGGATCCCGTTCTTTCCATGACAGAGTTATATTTGCCTTCGCCGCGTTAATTAAATGGCATAGGATGGATTTCCTATATATCCGTTTCGGTATTTGGGTTGAGTGAAGCAGGAAAAGGGCCGGGTCTTCTGGGATTATATTTTCCATAAATTTTTGAGATATCCTTCTTACCTCTCCCCAATACTGCCTAATTTTGGAACATGTCCAGAGTATATGGAATAAGGATCCAGGTTCCTCTCCACATCTCCAGCACTGTCCTGTTGTTTCAGGGTAAAATCTCTGGAGTTTTACCGGAGTATAGTACCACTGTGTCATGATTTTGTAATTTAGTTCTTGCATGCGAGTGCACATAGAGGTATACTGGGTCATGTATATAATGTCACGCCATTGTACCTTAGTGAAAGTCCTATTCAGATCTCTTTCCCACTTAGCCTTACTAGAGGGCATATAATCCTCCTGTGGGGTATTTAATATCCTATACATTTTTGAGATCAACCGGGGAAGCGGTTCCTGTCCCTCACAGTATTGCTCGAACAACGTTAAATGACGATCATAATCAACCGCTGGCCCCAGTGACCTCAGAAAGTTCAAAATCTGAATCGCCCGCCATGGCTTTAACTCAAAAGATCCCCCTCTCTGCATTAGTCCCTCCAAAGTAGGCCATGCCCCGTTGTGAATAAAATGTGAAACTTGGACTATACCTCTCTCCTCTAGATTTTTAAATGCCCCTGCCTCTCCCCCTGGGGGGAACCCTGGGTTTCCTAGCACAGGGATAAGAGGAGAATTTCTTGAGGAGATTTTGGAGTCGCGTATTAAAAGGGAACTTATCTTTAAGGTAGAACCTATAGTTGGGTGCGTCTTGATCAGCATTGGTATCTTATCAAGGCACCATGGTGCTCTACGCAGGGGTATCTCACTGACCTGCTGTTCTAATTCTACCCATGCTTTGAGTTCTCCATGTCTGCACCAGTCTACCACCCTCCCCAGGTGTACTGCATGATAATATTTCGTTATGTTTGGGACCGCTAATCCACCGAAACCCCTGGGCATCGTCATTGTTCCTCTAGCTATCCTGGGTCGTTTCCCTGCCCAAATAAATTTTGTAAGTAAAGAGCATGTTTGGCGGAGAAAGACCGCTGGGACAGATATTGGTAATGCTTGGAGTAAATATAAAAATTTTGGTAAAATACTCATTTTAATAATATTGCATCTTCCGAACCACGAATGGATGCCCTGATGCCATTTTTCCAACTGCTTCTGAACTGAATCAAATAAATCGGGAAAGTTCACCTCAAACGTCTTTTTTATATTCGGAGGAATATACGTGCCCAAATATTTCAGCTTCTCAGACACCCATTTAAAATTAAAAAATTTTTGGATCACCTTACACTCCCCGTTCCTCATCGCAACTCCCATCGCTTCTGATTTCGAGTAGTTTATTTTTAGATTTGATAGGTTGCCGTATGTTTCAAATTCTTTCATAAGATTGGGGATTGAAATATGTGGTGCAGACATGGAGAACAATAGATCGTCCGCATAGGCTGAAATTTTATAGTTTCTATTTCCTATTTTTAGGCCCTGGATATCTTTGTTTTCCCTGATTTTACTTAACAAAGGTTCTACTGATAGGGAAAATAGCATGGGGGAAAGGGGACACCCCTGCCTTGTACCATTTGATATTTTGAAGGGCCTAGAAAATATTCCGTTTACCTTTACTTCTGCCTTGGGGTTTGTATACACACTCTTAATCCACGTAATCATCTGGTCCCCCATGCCAACCTGTCTCAGCACCTCAAACAAAAAAGGCCATCTCACCCTATCAAACGCCTTCTCGGCATCGGTGCTCAAAAAAACACTAGGAATATCTAACTTGTTGGCATGGTGGACCAGATTGAGAACCTTAATAGTGTTGTCCCTCGCTTCCCGTGAGGGAACAAACCCAACCTGATCTCGATCTATCAACTGACACAACAAAGGCTGAATCCGGGTTGCCAAGATTTTGGTGAAAAGCTTTAAGTCTACATTTAGGAGGGAAATGGGTCTATAGCTGCCACATTCCGAAGGGTCCTTCCCCTCCTTTGGTAGCACAGTAATATGCGCCAAAAGAGAGTCTGGTGGGAATGCAGCTGTTCTACCCAGGGCATTAAAAACCTTTGCCATTTGCCTGCAGAGCGGTATGGAGAATTTTTTGTAATAAAGCAGCGTAAAGCCGTCCGGGCCGGGCGCTTTGCCTGGCTTCGCCGTTTTCATTGCCTCATTTACCTCCTCTGCTAAAATAGGCTCTTCCAATTTCCTCCGTTCTAATGATGTTAGTCTTGGCAGTTTCGCAGAGGAAAGATATTCCTCCTGGATCGATGTAGATATGGGTGCTGATTCTAAATTATATAATGAGGTATAGAATTCCCCAAATGTCTGTGCTATGGCTTTGGGTTGTGAGATGAGTCTCCCGTCTCTTCCTTTTATATGGGGAATAAAGGTATTCAAAATTTTCCCTTTCAATTTGCCTGCTAGTAATTTACTGCACTTATCTCCTAGTTCATAGAAGGTCTTTTTCCCTTTCTGAATAATCGCTTTAGCCTTAAAACGTAGCATTTCCGAGATCCGGCGTCTCAGGTCCCCCAGCTCTATCCCCATAGAGGGTGTCTGGTTTTTCTTGTGCTGGGTTTCCAAATCATGGATCTTCTGCAGAAGTCCCGACACCTGTTTGTCCCTTTCTTTCTTAACTCTTGATCCGAGTTTGATCAGTATGCCCCTTATCACTGTTTTATGTGCCTCCCACACTATGGCCGGGTTACTATCCGGAGTCTCGTTTATCTGAAAGTAATCATTTATTTCTTTCGCTATTTCTTCCCGGATTTCGGGGTTCTGTAACAAACTCTCATTCAATCGCCATCTTCTTTCAGTTGTACCCATAGCGCCAAGGAGGGAAATACATAGAGTGATCGGGGCATGATCTGACCATGTAATACATCCTATATGAACCTCTGTTATCCTCGTCAGTAAATAGTGAGGTACCAAGAAGAGGTCTATCCGAGAATACACTTGGTGGGGGTTTGAGTAAAAGGTGTAATCCCTCTCTCCCTCGTGCATAATTCGCCATACATCTACAAGTTGTAGCTCATGCAATTTCTTCAATAGTCTTCTTCTGGTACCATGAGGTATGGACGACGTCCCCGATGACGTATCTACTTTCGGGTCCAATGGGATATTAAAATCTCCTCCCAGTATCAGCTTACCCTCTGAGAAATCTGTCAGATTTGTGAGGGTTTTTATTAAGAACACCTCTTGCCTTGCATTGGGAGCATATACTGTAGCCAATGTCACCTTCACCCCCCCTATCGACCCCTTCAGAAAGAGGTACCTTCCCTTCCCATCCACCCGTTTATCTGTCAACGTCCATGGGATCCGATTGGAGATCATAATTGAGACCCCCTTTGATTTTGCCTCCTGATTGGAGGCATGATATACAGTTGGGAAAAATCTATTTTGAAGGAAAGGGAGTCTACCTGCCTTAAAATGAGTTTCTTGTATAAAAGCTATATCTATACACCTCTGTTTTAAATCATTAAGAAGCATCTTTCTTTTTTCTGGGACATTTAAACCCTTAACATTCATAGATGTTACCCTTACTTCCTCCATCTTGCTGAGAGGCTGTTAAAAGGGGAGGGGAAGGGGACGAGAGACGACAGCGAGAAAAAAGAGGAAAACCCCCACCCGTATCTACCTAAATCCCTCACCCTCCCCCTCCCTCTTCCCCCTGCAAAAAGGAAAAAAACAAAAACAAAAAAAAAACAAAAAATAAAAAATAGTAAAACAAAAAAAAAAAAAGGCAGAACCCCCCCCTAACCCTTTCTAAACCCCTTAGGGAGACACCCTTCTCCGAGCCACCCTCCTCTGGCTCGGTAGGTGCAAAACTATTTATAGGGGGCTTGACCCAAAATGGCAGGGAGGCTCCGCTCTCTCCCACCCCCCAGGCAAATCCAAATCCAGATTGCATTGACCTCCAGACTGTTCTCTCCGTGTTTTATCCTTACCCAAATACCCGAGTACATTCCTTCGCATATAAAGGCAGAGAAAAGAGAGATAGGAAAAAAAAAAAAAGGGGGAACGAAACAAGATAAAGGCTATCTCCTGTTTACTCTTTTTTTATTCTCCCATGATCCCCCCCATCTGACCTCCACCCCTTCTCCCTTTCCTCTCTCCTTCCCTCCCCTCTCTCTTCTCTCCCCTTATCCCTCTTCTCCCATCCACCCCCCTAACCCTTTTACCTCCTTATCTCCTCTAAAGGAGAGGAGATCCCCAACCTCCCCCTCACACCTCTATTTCGACCTCTTAAGGGTCTTAAACTAATAATTATTAACTAATATATGCCTAGAGAGCAGTTCGCCTCTAGGTCCTTATGTGCCTAGTTGTGATTTGTGGATATGTGAATAAATATTTGTGATGCAAGATATCCTTATCTCGCCTGTGAACAAAAAATTTGGAAAGAAAAGTGAGAGGTGAGGTGAGGGAACCCCTCCCAAATTCCTACCTCCATTACATACAAACATTAAATGACATTTATAACATTTTATACCCCAGTGAGCCCCTCCCCCCCAAACTCCAATAACCACATGTATATATACTCCAATACGTCCTGATATACATTATTCAGAAACGTTTGAAAAAAAAAAAAAAAAAAAAAAAAAAAAAAATTTAAATAAATAAATAAATAAATAATAAATAAATGAGTAAATACATAAGTAACTAAATAATTAAAAAATAAATAAATAAAAAAAAAAAACCCTCCATCTAAAATTCACCAAAAAATTTCACAGAAAATCATACAAACAAACAAAAAAAAAAAAAAAAAAAATTATAAAAACAAATAGGTGAAAAAAAAAAAACTATTTTGCATCGACACTCCAATATTCCTCTAGTGTACTTTCGTGGATAAGTGACTTAGTGAATAAATTGTGTGAAAAAAAAAAAAAAAAAAGAAAAAAGGAAAAAAATTTTAAGACCCCAAAAAAAAAAAAAAAAGGGGGGATATACGGGTAGCTAACCCCTCCAACATGAAAGGGCGAGGTGTGTTTGGGAATTGTTGGCATGCAAAAAAAAAAAAAAAAAAGAAAAGGGGGGAGAGGAAGAAAAAAAAAAAAAAGGAGAAAGTTCCCAGGAGTCCTGCATCCTGCATCCTAAGTCCAGGTAAATGAGGGCTCCTCCATCTTTTTTCCTATATGTCTTAAAGTCTACTACTTCTTCTGATCCCTGTGGTCATTTTGACGGCCCAGATGCTGTAGCCAATTTGGTACCTCAACCGCCTCTTCTCCTAGAAAAATAAACAGTTGAGGCAAGTCCAGCGGGTGCCTCAGTATGAATGATTTAGAGTCCTTCTTTATGATAACTGAAAAGGGGTAGCCCCAGCGGTACGTGCCCCCTGATTTCCGTATTATACCCAGTAATGGTCGTATGCGGCCTCTTTAATACAAAGTCCCGCCTCCTTTGATGGACAGAACAGACATCCAATGGCAGCGCAGGAGATGGACTTACTATTAGAGAGGCTGCTGTGTAAATAGATAATTCTCCTGTGTGTACGGCACTCGTCCCGCTTCCTCCCTGTCCCCTTCAAAGCAGCCAGCATATATATCTTTTGTGGCCCCGATGTTGGGAGATCGTTGGAGGCCACAAAAGATATATATGTCCAAATAACCAGGCAGGCCTTTCAAAACCGGAACGCGGGCTGCGATTGGCCCACAGCTGGACTTTGGACATACCTGATTTAAACAGACCAAGCAACATTGTCATGCCATGTATGTTTTCGGTACAGCTTGGACGGTGTTCATGTCTACTATTCAGGCTAGCTGTCTAACAGGTCAAAAACTTGAAGATAAAACTAAAGTGTTTTTGGATAGAATGTTTAACCTCTTAAAGAGGAAATCTCATCTACTGTACATTGGCATATCCAATACTTTGAACAATATATTAGAGAAGTTTGCCCTCTAGGACTTTGTGTCCAAGTCTTTCCAACCATTAAGGATCCATCCCTTGATTTAAAAAAAGAGAAAACCCTTACCAAATGTAGCCTAGAACGAATGACACAATTAATCTCCCAATATAATGTTGACATGGCAACATTGGATGGTGAAATTGAGCGTTTAAATGTACAATTTAAACACGGATTCCCCCTCTTTTGCTGTCAACTGGAAATGGGTGAAGGAACGCTTATGCCGCGTACACACGAAGGGACAATCCCGCGGGATTATCCGCTGGACTGAAGTCCAGCGGATAATCCCCTCGTGTGTGGGCGCCGGCGGACTTTTTGGCGCCAAAGTCCGGCGGACTTTTTGGCGCCAAAGTTTTAAGTTTGGTTTTAAAATTATCCGCTGGACTTGGCAGTCCGGCGGACAATCCCGCCGTTAGTAGGCAAGTCCGCGGGACTTTTGAAATGAACGGACTTGCCGCTCATCGGCAAGTCCGTTCATTTAGCACGTGACTTCAGGTTACGTAGCTAGCGTAGGCAGTTACTGCCGCCGCGCTAGCTCCGTGACCTGGCATGGATTTAAAGGGACTCCCCAACGCCGAAAAAACGGCGTGGGGGGTTCCCCCAAATCCATGTCAGACCCTCATCCGAGCACGCAGCCTGGCAGGCCAGGAAAGGGGTGGGGACGAACGAGCGCCCCCCCTCCTGAGCCGTACCAGGCCGCGTGCCCTCAACATGGGGGGTGCCCTGGGGAAAGGGGGGCCGTGCGGCCCCCCCACCCCAAAGCACCTTGTCCCCATGTTGATGAGGACAAGGGCCTCTTCCCGACAACCCTGGCCGTTGGTTGTCGGGGTCTGCGGGCGGGGGCTTATCGGAATCTGGGAGCCCCCTTTAATAAGGGGGCCCCCAGATACCGGCCCCCCACCCTATGTGAATGAGTATGGGGTACGATGTACCCCTACCCATTCACCTAAGGTGTAAAATGTAAAGTACAAAAACACACACACTTTTGAAAAAATATTTTATTGCACTGCTCCGGGGGTCTTCATCCGTCTTGGGGGTCTTCTCGCCGGACTCCCCCGCCATTTACCAAGCTCTTTTACCGAGCGGGGGAAGTCCGGCTACCTTCTTCGTCGTCGCCGCCGCCGTCGTCTGGGGGTCTCGATCCGCCTTCGGGGGTCTTCCGGGGGTCTCTTCTGTTCTTGCGGCGGTCGTCGTCTTCTGCGCCGCCGGCGCCTTGTCCTTCTTCTTGTCCTTCTTCTTGTCCTTCTTCTTCTTCTTCCGGTGTTGACCCGACGCTCTCTCTGCCCGGAATGCCTGTGCCGCTCTGCGCTGGGACTTATATAGGGACATGGGGGACAGGGTCACATGCTCATGTCACATGGTGACCCCGCCCCCTTGTGTTGTCACAGTCCCGGAGGATGCTGGGACTGTGACATCGCAAGGGGGCGGGGTCACCATGTGACATGAACATGTGACCCTGTCCCCATGCCCCTATATAAGTCCCAGCGCAGAGCGGCACAGGCATTCCGGGCAGAGAGAGCGTCGGGTCAACACCGGAAGAAGAAGAAGAAGGACAAGAAGAAGGACAAGAAGAAGGACAAGAAGAAGGACAATTCCGATAAGCCCCCGCCCGCAGACCCCGACAACCAACGGCCAGGGTTGTCGGGAAGAGGCCCTTGTCCTCATCAACATGGGGACAAGGTGCTTTGGGGTGGGGGGGCCGCACGGCCCCCCTTTCCCCAGGGCACCCCCCATGTTGAGGGCACGCGGCCTGGTACGGCTCAGGAGGGGGGGGCTCGTTCGTCCCCACCCCTTTCCTGGCCTGCCAGGCTGCGTGCTCGGATGAGGGTCTGACATGGATTTGGGGGGAACCCCCACGCCGTTTTTTCGGCGTGGGGAGTCCCTTTAAATCCATGCCAGGTCACGGAGCTAGCGCGGCGGCATTTACTGCCTACGCTAGCTACGTACCTGAAGTTACGTTCGAAATGAACGGACTGCTCCGTGTGTGGGCAAGTCCGTTCATTCCGTTCATTTTCAAAAGTCCCGCGGACTTTTGGCCGGCGGATTATCCGCCGGAGAAGTCCGTGCGTGTGTGGGCAAGTCCACACGCTCGGAAAGTCCAGCGGACCCAGCTGGAAAGTCCCGCGGGATTGTCCGCTGGACTAAGTCCGCCGGCAAAAGTGTACGCGGCATTAGAAGGACTCAACAAAGAAATCATGTTTAAAAAACAAGGCAAATTTACCAAGGATAAATTTACATTTACTGAAGGCTATGCCTATATATGGATTGGGAAGCCTCCTCCAAGAAAAGGCAATACACAAATACATGTACTACAGCAGGGGCAGGCTACCTCGGTCATCCAGCTGAGGTGAAACTACAAATCCCATCACGCCTCTGCCTCTAGGAGTCATGCCTGTGATTGTCAGGGTCTTGCAATGTCTCCTGGGACTTGTAGTTTCAAAACAGCTGGAGGGCCAAGGTTGCCTACCCCTGTACTACAGAATTCTTCTAATCTGATAGATTTAACAGAATCTGATTCTTCTGTATCTTTATCTTCACAGGTGTTACCACGGTTGCGCACTTACAGAGCACTTCACTTAAGAGAACACTCACTGGTGATGGGCACTCTTTGAAGGTCCCTAAGAAGGGTAAAAAACATGGTAAGTCCCACAAACCACCTCACATATCTAATTCCATCCCCTTGGGAGCCCAGGCCCAGGGTAGTGGCATTCTAAATCCCACTCTACACAACATTATCCCTAAAAGCACCAACCGCTAATCCTGATTTTTTTTTGTGCCGACGACACCAGAAAACACCAGACAGGGCAATCTGGACACTTTCGTTCTAAAAACTCCACTACCGACCACCTCCCAGAATTTACTCTATTAGAGGCATCTAATGCTTCAACACTTTTGAACATTATCAACCTCACCCCTATCACTCTGACCACTAAAGAGGAGATGATTCTCCAACTTGGATTGGGCTTTTGCCTATCTGAACCCATCAACACATTTGAAACGATTAAAGAACCAAACACTTCTCAATGCAGGAATTTAGGGCCCTAGGCAACCGCATGCTTTTGTACAAAGAGGGGCACACTGGTAATGATTCTCTTGTCGTATCTGAGAGTTTCTCTTCCCTGGTTCCCCTTAACCATTGTCTCCCCTCCTTCTCGGAGGATGGAGAGAACTGTAAAGAATGTAAACTGAAATCCCGGAAGTTTCCGGACTTAATGACTTGTCCAGCTGTTTGGGCCTTTCTATGTTAAGCGATTAAGGCCCTTAAAAAGCAACAATGGCCAGACTTACTCCTAAAATTGACTCAAAAACAAACTCGGGCATTGAATAAACTACAGAAACGCACAGATGTGATAATCAAACCATCTGACAAGGGTGGGAATATAGTGTTAATGACATACCACCAATATCAGACCATGTGTTTGAATGAATGAATGAATAAATCAACTTGGTATAGACATATTGAGCATAAATTGACACAAAAATTCATTGCCAAATTCCAAAGTCTATGCATTGGGGCTTTTTGGGAGGGCTTAATTTATAAAGATACTCTTAGCTTTATCAATACTAAGATACCACGTATGCCCACGTTTTACACACTACCTAAAATCCACAAAGCTATTCAATCACTACCAGGGAGACCTATTGTTTCGAGCATTGGCTCCCTGACAGAAAATGCCAGTAAATTCGTAGATACCTTACTAATGCCCTATTTATTGAGTTTATCCTCTCATATCCGTGACACAATGGAGCTCAAACACATCGAGGGGGTCAAAGTCCCTCCGGATGCCCTCCTCATGGCTATTGACATTGAGGCGTTGTACTCGAGCATTCCCATCGAGCAGGGCGTTCGGATGGCTGGTATTTCCTGATGGAGCAGGACCATAATACATGGCCCCTGAATATGTTTATATTGAAGCTGCTACAGTTTATTTTGACTAAAAATGATTTCACATATATGGACCAGATATATCTGCAAACACAGGGAGTGGCCATGGGCACGTCATGTGCACCCTCCAATCTTTATCTAGGAGGGTGGGAGAGAACAGTATTTGCAGACGAGACACTACAACCATTTCTCAACCATGTCCTATGTTGGTACAGGTTTATCGACGATCTCTTTGTAATTTGGATTGGAACTAAATCATCCCTAATTCAATTTATTGGCCAACTGAACATAAACCAACTTAACTTGCGCTTCACCTTCAGTTATGACGCCAGTAACATCCCCTTCCTTGACCTAAAAATCATTAAAGACTACTGGCCAGATCGGAACAGATCTATTCATCCAGTGGACATCCTCATCCTCTGGTGCGCAGTATTCCGAATGCCCAATATGTCAGACTGCCTCAAGATTGCACAGAGGACGGGGATTTCTATATTCAGGCCTCTGCTCTGCGTGAGCGCTTATTAGCAAGGGGGTACACTCGGACCAACCTCAGAGAGGCCTACAATAAGGCCTTTACACATACTAGATCATCATTGTTATATGGCCCTCCTCATGCAAGAAAATCTGAAACAGTTAAAGTGGTCACCAAATTCTCTGACCATCACAACCAATTATGTACCCTACTGTCAGATCATTGACACCTCTTAACAGATCATCATGTCTTGAGGAAATATGTGAAACCTAACTCGGAACTGGTATTCCACAGGGCAACCTCACTTAGAGACAGACTTACCAGCAGCCACTACTGGGTGCAGCCTCAGGGATCAACATGTCCCGAGGAACTTTCCGCTGTGGCCACTGCTCACGATGCCCCTGAGTCCAAGAAGGTACAACGTTCACACTTCCGAATTGTGAACTGTTCTCTTCCCCCAGGCATGCCAATTGTGGCACGAGGTGAGTTGTCTGTTTGATGGTATGTACATGTAATGTATTTTATGTAGGTAAGACCATTAGAGAGTTCAGAGAATAGGTGACCATTAGAGTTGAGCGGACACCTGGATGTTCGGGTTCGGCAGATTCGGCCGAACTTCAGAAAAAAGTTCGGGTTCGGGACCGAACTTGACACGAACACCGAACCCCATTGAAGTCAATGGGGACCTGAACGGCTATAATAAAGTGTCGGCTCCCGTCCCCCTAATACAGAGAACAGTCATTGAAGTCATTTATTTTTAAAAAGTTAGTCATAAAAAGTGTTTGGGAACCTGGGTCCTGCCCCAGGGGACATGTATCAATGCAAAAAAAACTTTTAAAAACGGCCGCTTTTTCGGGAGCAGTGATTTCAATAATGATTAAAGTGAAACAATAAATGTGTAATATTCCTTTAAATTTCGTACCTGAGGGGTGTCTATAGTATGCATGTAAAGGGGCGCATGTTTCCAGTGCTTAGAACTGTCTCTGCAAAAAGTGTCATTTTTGCAGAAAAGAAAGCTATTTAAAATCACTCGCGGCTAATGTTTATTGTCGGCTCCCGTAATACAGAGAACAGTCATTCATTGAAAGCCATTCATAAAAAAAAAGTCATTGATAAAAAAAAAAAAAAAAAAAAAAAAAAAGCGTAGGGGTCCCCCCAAATTCAATAACCAGGCCCTTCAGGTCTGGGATGAATATTAAGGGGGACCCTAGCCAAAAAAAAAAAAAAAAAAAATGGCGTAGGGTCCCCCTCAAAATCCATACCAGACCCTTGAGGTCTGGGATGGATTTTAAGGGGAACCCCAGCCAAAAAAAATGGCGTGGGGTCCCCCTCAAAATCCATACCAGACCCTTATCCGAGCACGCAACCTGGCAGGCCGCAGGAAAAGAGGGAGGGACGAGAGCGGCCCCCCCTCCCGCCTGAACCGTACCAGGCCACATGCCCTCAACATTGGGAGGATGCTTTGGGGGTCTAAGACCCCCACTGGAAACATGTTGTTTGTTTGTTTTTTGGCTGGGGTCCCCCTTAATATCCATCCCAGACCTGAAGGGCCTGGTTATTGAATTTGGGGGACCCCCACGCTTTTTTATTTTTTGTTTTTTTTATTTTTTATCAATTACTTTTTTTTTTTATGAATGACTTTCAATGAATGACTGTTCTCTGTATTACGGGAGCCGACAATACACATTAGCCGCGGGTGATTTTAAAATTGTCTTTTCTGCAAAAATGACACTTTGTGCAGAGACAGTTCTAAGCACAGGAAACATGCGCCCCTTTACATGCATACTATAGACACCCCCCAGGTACGAAATTTAAAGGAATATTACACTTTTATTGTTTCACTTTAATCATTATTAAAATCACTGCTCCCGAAAAAACGGCCGTTTTTAAAAGTTTTTTTTGCATTGATACATGTCCCCTGGGGCAGGACCCAGGTCCCCAAATACTTTTTATGACTAACTTTTTAAAAATAAATGACTTCAATGACTGTTCTCTGTATTAAAAGCACTCGCGGCTATATGAATATCAATTCATATAGCCGCGAGTGCTTTTAAAAGACATTTTAAAAAGCAACATTAAATCCCCGAACACCGGACCCGAACCCGAACATACAGTCAATTGTTCGGGTTCGGGTCCGGGACCCGAACACCCTAAAGTCCGGTACGGACCCGAACTTTACAGTTCGGGTTCGCTCAACCCTAGTGACCATCTATACTAATCCTCAAATGAAAAACTCACCACATAGGCCTATATCATAGATTTCAACCAGAAGTGGTTACATTTATAGTTCTGGAGCTGATCCCTGAAGACCTGGGGGGGTCGATTGGGATCACTCAGTCCTACAACAAGAAACCATGTGGATTGAGCGACTCAAACGCCCATATACCCCTGGGTTTGAATGAGTAAGATTGGAGAAATACCTAACTGTATGTACTGTTATGTGTTAGCTACATGTCAGTATTGGGACAATGACCGTGATGTTTTACACTACTGCCATCGTCCAATGTATAAGTAAAGTTTTTTTTTTTAGCAATTACTTCCTATATTCTGCAATGCTTTCCTGGTTTCCATGGGGATCATTGCAGCTTGAGGTGTTTTGTTCCCCCAGTGGCGGGCATGCATCTCTCCAAGATGAGGGAGTGCCCCTGCTCTGTCAGGGAAAGCTTTTCACTCCTACCTGGCCTGGATGACGGCCAATCTAGTCACACGTCTGGTCACACGTGTGCGTGGGCTATCCGTGCATGCGAATTGTGGAGAGACGGACCCGATGATGTCAGATGCCGACATCAGATGCCGGCATCAGGGCACCAGGTTGGAGACTTAAGAGGGCAAATCCAGCAGTCTCTAATCAGATGGCTGATACCCGGGGGCAAATGATATCAGAGGCAACCTATGGTAAGGTCCATTTTACCTTTGCAATACAACTGTGATAGTGTTACACTATCTGCTAATTCTTATTTTCAATACTTGTTAATAGTATCCTTCAATGTGGAGCATTTGTGTTGTTGCAGATCCACACATACTGTATCTATGTGTGCGTCTTTGGATTAATTGTCCATGTTTGCATATGGCTCTTTCCCCTATGTACTCTTATGTTTATCTTTGTTTCAGGGGCTTTGACTCGGCTGTGATCAATTCCTTTTGGAAATTGAACACAGTCTTGGTCAAGCAACAAACACATGCATGTAAGATCTTCCCATATTGATGTGACAATACTACCTTTTGCCCTTTGTCTCTGACCCCCGGGTTGCTACTCTTAACATTTTGATATACTAGGTGAGTTTGGATTTTTGGATATTCCATGTCCTTTTCTTTTTCCTTTCCCCCCATACCCCCCCCCCCTTTCTCCTCTTCATTCCCTTCCCTGGCAAACCTCCCTCACCCCCTTCCCCGCTTCCTTCCTTCCACTCCCCTTACCACCCCATGCCAACCCCCCCCCCCTCTTCCCTCCCTTTCCTCTTTCCTATCTTCCTCTCCCACCCTTTTCCAACTCTGTTTTTTTTTGCCCTTCTCCCCCCCTTTTCTCCCCCCCCCCTCCCTCCTCTTGTTTTCTTTGTCCTTACTCTAACACACTTTGTGTTGTCTGTCTGTATCAATAGAAATTTTTTTCCACCACTATAATATATTTTGAAATGATAGAAATCCACGCCTTCAAGTGTATCCCGTGTCCGCCATGGGGGGACTATCTTCGGGTGCCTCTAAGGTGCTGTTCTGTGTTTTATTGGTTTCCACTGGTAAGCAATGCATGAATTCATGGATTCCCAATACTCTAGATTTATATTATGTATATCATTGTTCCAACTTTGCAATTTATTCCCCCCCCCCCCCTTTTTTTTGTTAGTCAATACCTTTTATGACTTTTTGACTATGAGATTATATTTAATTTGTAGATAATAATGATTGACTCATCCCGAGGAAGCGGCTGAAGCCACGAAACATGTAGAGGATTATGTCAAGATCTACATTTCCATCTCCCTGTATTATCCATGGGGTTCATCAACTTCTTTGAAACCTTCTGTATGAACTATGCACGGTTGTAATCTTCAACTGTATTCTAACCGTTTTTTGTATAAACCATTTTTAATCATGTTCTTTTCTTAAAAAAATGTTATTTTATTATAATTTTGGCCTTATCCTTGGGTACGGAGATAGTCCCACTTCTTCCATTAAACCGGGGGGCATGCTTGGGGCAGCCCTAGGTATCCTGTTCCAATACTCATTGTGCCTTTGTGGACATGTTTCAGGTTGTGTTACTGTGGTATTGATGACCTCTGTAGATACAGTGGTGTGAAAAAGTGTTTGCCCCCTTCCTCATTTCCTGTTCCTTTGCATGTTTGTCACACTTAAGTGTTTCGGAACATCAAACCAATTTAAACAATAGTCAAGGACAACACAAGTAAACACAAAATGCAATTTGTAAATGAAGGTGTTTATTATTAAAGGTGAAAAAAAATCCAAACCATCATGGCCCTGTGTGAAAAAGTGATTGCCCCCTAAACCTAATAACTGGTTGGGCCACCCTTAGCAGCAACAACTGCAACCAAGCATTTGCGATAACGTGCAATGAGGCTTTTACAGCGTCCTGGAGGAATTTTGGCCCACTCATCTTTGCAGAATTGTCCTAATTCAGTTACATTAGAGGGTTTTCGAGCATGAACGGCCTTTTTAAGGTCATACCACAACATCTCAATAGGATTCAGGTCAGGACTTTGGCTAGGCCACTCCAAAGTCTTCATTTTGTTTTTCTTCAGCCATTCGGTGGTGGACTTGCTGGTGTGTTTATGATCATTGTCCTGCTGCAGAACCCAAGTTCGTTTCAGCTTGAGTACACGAACAGATGGTCGGACATTCTCCTTCAGGATCTCTTGGTAGACAGCAGAATTCATAGTTCCTTTTATCACGGCAAGTCTTCCAGGTCCTGAAGCAGCAAAACAGCCCCAGACCATCACACTACCACCACCATATTTTAGGCTGCTTTCACACTGGGGCGGTTTTCAGGCGGTACAGCGCTAAAAATAGCGCCTGTACACCGCCTGAAAAAAACCGGCCCCATTCACTCCAGTGTGAAAGCCGGCGGGCTTTCACACTGGAGCGGTGCGCTAGCAGGACCGCAACAAAAGTCCTGCTAGCAGCATCTTTGGAGCGGTGAAGGAGCGGTGTATTTACCGCTCCTATACCGCTCCTTCCCATTGAAATCAATGGGAAACCGCAGGGATACCGCCCGCAAACCGCCGCTGCAGCGGCTCTTTGCGGAGGTTTTTAACCCTTTTGCGGCCGCTAGCGGGGGTTAAAACCACCCCGCTAGCGGCCGCATACGCGGGTAAAACGATGGTAAAGCAGCGCTAAATATAGCGCTGCTTTACCGTCGCCGCCCCGCACCGCCCCAGTGTGAAAGCAGCCTTAAGCCCCATACACACGGTCGGATTTTTGCATGGATTCTGTCCGATCGGACAATGTTGTTGAAAAATCAGACCGTGTGTATGCACCATCGGACAGTGTACGTCGGATTGTCCGAACGACAAAGTCCTATCTCCTGCTGGATAGATTTTCCGACAACACGGTCCGATCACACCAAATCCGATCGTGTGTACGGTTGTCCGACGGACAAAGTGCTACGCATGCTCAGATCACATTACAAGACCAAAGCTATTGGCTACTAGCCTCTATGTAGTCCCGTCGTAGGCAACAAACGTCACCACGTTCAGAATGATCGGATTTTCCAACAACTTTGTCCGACCGTGTGTACGCAAAACCAACATCGGACAAAGTACGACGGACATGATCCGACGGACCTTGTCCTCGGATAATCCGAGCGTGTGTATGGGGCTTCACTGTTGGTATAATGTTCTTTTTCTGAAATGCAGTGTTCCTTCTACGCCAGATATACTTGGACACACACCTTCCAAAGAGTTCCACTTTTGTCTCATCGGTCCACAGAATGTTGTCCCAAAAGTCTTGGGGATCATCAAGATGTGTTGTGGAGAAATTGAGACGAGCTTTGATGTTCTTTTTGCTCAGCAGTGGTTTTCTCCTTGGAACTCTGCCATGCAGGCCATTTTTGCCCAGTCTTTTCCTGATGGTGGAGGCATGAACGCTGACCTTAACTGAGGCAAGTGAGGCCTGCAGTTCCTTGGACGTTGTTGTGGGGTCTTTTGTGACCTCTTGGATGAGTCGTCGCTGCGCTCTTGGGGTAATTTTGGGCGGCCGGCCACTCCTGGGAAGGTTCACCACTGTTCCATGTCTTCGCCATTTGTGGATAATGGCTCTCACTGTGGTTCGCTGGATTCCCAAAGCTTTGGAAATGGCTTTATAACCCTTTCCAGACTGATAGATCTCAATTACTTTCTTTCTCAATTGTTCCTGAATTTCTTTGGGTCTCGGCATGATGTGTAGCTTTTAAGGATCTTCTGGTGGACCTTACTGTGTCAAGCAGCTCCTATTTAAGTGATGCCTTGATTGTGAACAGGTGTGGCAATAATCAGGCCTGGGTGTGGCTAGAGAAATTGAACTCAGGTGTGGACAACCACAGTTATAGTATGTTTTAACATAGGGGCAATCACTTTTTCACACAGGGCCATGATGGTTTGGATTTTTTTTCACCTTTAATAATAAACACCTTCATTTACAAATTGCATTTTGTGTTTACTTGTGTTGTCCTTGACTATTGTTTAAATTGGTTTGATGTTCCGAAACACTTAAGTGTGACAAACATGCAAAGGAACAGGAAATGAGGAAGGGGGCAAACCCTTTTTCACACCACTGTATGTTTCTGGTGAAATGATGAGAGGGGAAGTATGATATAGCTGTCTAGGGAAGAAAAAAATGTATAAATTCAACCATGCTTGTACTGTATTGTTGAAGATGTTTTACTGTAGTGACACCCCTATTTTCCCTTTTCTATATGGGTTTTGTTCCTGGGTTTGGGTTTATACTCCTATACCTCCCCTTAACGGTTATCTTCCACGGCTACAGTTATACCTGTGGTATAATTTATTAAATATTTTTATGATTATTATGTTAGCTCCCATCTATTCTATAGGAACACTACTGGACGTGGATGCTTGGTCCGCTGTTCAGCCCTCCCTTTGGGAACCACCTGGGTTTCGCCGCCTCAGTCCCCGTGGCGGACACTATCCAACGCTCCCCTCAAGCACAGGGTTGCCAGAATCTCTCTTCCCTTTTTCTTATTGAGCTGGTATGTAAGTATTGGTGTATTTATCCTTCCTGGAATATCCCCACCACATATATAAATTTTGTTTTTTCATATTAATTCTAGACTCCCTTTTCTGCATCTACTCCTGAAGAAGTGGAGATCAATCCATGAAACATGTAGAGCTATAGGATGCTTAGATAATATCTTTTGGACTGTCTTGCTGTTACGTTTGGTGCTTGATTTTACCTATGAAATGTTATTTATTACTTACATAGTCCTATGGTACTATGATAAATTAGTCAATATGACTCAGCTCAATTAAATGTTTTTACCCAATTCCATCATGTTTGTATATTGTGCACTGTATTTTATTATTGTGTAATAAAATTACTATCATTTGTGTATATTTATTGTTTATTTATGACAGGCCTCATTTAAAGTCCCCTTTACCCTTGTTCCTTCCCTCAATGTATATTTGGGATGGAGGCTTTTCATTTATGGTGTCACCAATTACACTCCCCCTCTCTTTTGAAGATGTTTTACTACTCATCCAAGTAGTTTTTTTGGTACTTTAACGTCTTTAACACTATGAAACAAGCCAAAACAAATGTGACTAACTACTAATAGCTACTGCTCTTTCCTTTTCCGGATAAAGTGGTCAATTCACTAACAGTTATCACATGAGATATTTGTGTTTTTTATTTTCCGTAATAATTGCATGCGATAATAAAAAAAGACAATTAATCAAATTAAGATACCAGATGTGTGGTAAATATACTATCTGGAGCAATTGTGCATGGCAGTCAATCCTATAGTTCATTTTCAAAGCTTAAAGTGACACTAAGCAATCTCCTTATTCTCAAAAAATAATCCATACGCATGTACTACTTAATGGCCCTGTAATCTATTTTCCATTAAATTGTTTCTTCTTCCTTTTTACAAATCCTGTAGTCCAAAATCCCTAGTCCTTCTCGGGGAACAAGAGAGAATGGCTCCATTCTTACATACAGTGGGACCATGGAGAAGAAACATAACCACCCTCCAACAGGAAATCAGATCATAGCAGCATTAAAAAGTAATTTGGAGTTTTAGAGGTGGCTAAGAGCAATTGAAGGGGCTTCTTTGAGGTAAGAATACATAATTGAATAGAATTACAGAATTTGGTGTCACTTTTAAGTGGTAGTAAACTGCAGTTGAAGAAGAATTTTTTTTCCCTGCAAGGCAATGTCATAATGTGCTAGTATGCATTGCATACTAGCATATTATGAGAGACTAACCTTAAAACAACTTACCTCATCCAGTCCTTCTTCCTGGTACGCAGCCTCCGGCTACATGAGTGGCCGAGAGGCACGATGACGTCACTCCTGCACATGAGCCACCTTTTACGTCACAGACTCTGAAGCTTCGGCGCGGTATGCCGGTGATGTCACTGGCTGCATGCACTCTAAATATATCCTAAACATTGCAAGTTTAGGAGATATTTACAGTACCTACAGGTAAGCCTTATTATAAGTGGTTAAACAGAGTTTACTACCACTTTAAAGCAGAACTTAAAGTGGTGTTGCCCCCAAAAAAATTCCTAAAAATATAAAAATAAAAAATTGGAAAAAAAAAAAAAAATTTAACTCACCTCTAAATGCCTGTTGCTAGGGGGCCCCTCGTAGTCTGCCTCCTTCAGTGCCCGGGCACTGACATCACTTCCCCTCGGCGCAGTCTGTCATCTGGGACATGTGACAGGTCCCAGATAACTGTGCGGCGTATCACGGCGCTGCGAGCGGAGCGGGGAATGAGGGGGGGCTTCGTTCCCCCGCATCGCTGTACCCTGGGACAGGTAAGTGTCCAATTATTAAAAGTCAGCAGCTGCAGTATTTGTAGCTGCTGACTTTTAAAAAAATCTTTTTAGGGGGCACTCCTATTTAACCCTCCTATATTTTACAGCCAAGGAAGCTGCCCTCTTGGCTTATGTTTGATCTGTAGTTGTGAGGGTGCTGCAAATATGATAAGTTGTCACCAGCCATTTGATGGTTTGACAGTTCAGTTGACAGCACAAGTGACTGTGACAGTTATAGCTTTCAGGGTGTGCCCTGAATTAAACTGTTTTGGGAAACAGTTAAATCGATAACTTTAGTTCCACTTAAACAAAACACACTGAAGATAGAAGCTAATTGCTTGCCATGCACAACTGCTCCAGATTCTGACAGCTCCAGTTTTAATCAATCCTCCCCATGAGGTTGTGGGGGGAAAATAAAAAGTAGCTATACCCAGAGAAGTTCTGTGAAATATTTAAGAACTGAGATGTTCTGCATTTTAAGTCTATAAATAACCAGGAAAGAAATCAAAATTAATTGCCATTCCAACCTTACAATGGGTGTGGATTAGCATAGCACCTACAGTATATTGCTGCTATCTTGTCAGCATGAGAAAAATCTCAGTACTGGAGCCCTAGGGATCAGCTGGGGTGCTGGGAAGAGGGAGGGAGAAAGCATTGTCCACTTTTGACCTCTGTGTATAGATGATCTTTGTCTATCTGAGTTCATGTCTGTGAATAGGAAAGAGCGTACACTCAATTAACAAGACCAATTCCCAGCTAAGCTGCAGGCCACCCACAGCTTTCCGGTATCTGACAATCACAGACCTCAGCGGTGGCCCATTCACGTCACCAGTCACCCAGGCTCACTGTGGACTTATGTGTCCTAGTGTCAGATGGTCCGGTTTTTCTTCTCTAATTGTAATTTGCATGTAAAACGAAAAATTTTTAGGTGACATACTAGCCATTCAGAATTGAAGCGTGTTCTTTCTTTTGTTTAGAGTTGTTATTTAGAATAGTATTTTATTATTTGCATTTTGTTTTTCTTTTGTTTTTTTGCGCTTTAAAAATATCTCTAAGCAGATTTTGATGTGCTAAGTTAGAAAAATTTACTGGCAATTTAGTGGGAAGACCTACTTAAAAACCTATAAACCCATGGGTTTACATCTCTGGCGCACATTATGTGCATTGGTGCACTGTGCTGTCATTCATTTTGATTGATTGTAATTTATTTTGACTGGCACCCCAGTAGACTAAGGCAATGCACCTGTGCTGCAGTGTGATGCATTGCTCGGCAACACTTTTCTGTGCAATGAAATCCCAATAAAAAAGAGCTGTATACTTACCTATTTGTAATCATCTCCAATCTGGTCATGTGATCCTTCAACTCCGGCTCAGGGAGCACTTGACAAAGGAGCAGCAACAGGTTAAGCAGGTTGGGTAGAAGGAGGGGGGAGGGAACTTTTAAACTTTTCTTTTACTTGTTGTACTTTAATTTTCCAGGGAGGACCCACACTAATGCCCCGTACACACGGTCGGAAATTCCGACCACAAAATCCATCGGATTTTGTCCGACACTGGTGTTGCATACACACGGTCGGACAAAGTTGCCGGAAAATCCGATCATTCTGAACGTGGTGACGTTCGTTGTGTAC
This sequence comes from Lithobates sylvaticus, assembly GCA_028564925.1. Classification (NCBI taxonomy): domain Eukaryota; kingdom Metazoa; phylum Chordata; class Amphibia; order Anura; family Ranidae; genus Lithobates; species Lithobates sylvaticus. The sequence continues at coordinate 118,294,986 of CM053038.1, read as the reverse complement.
GACGGGACTACGTAGAGGCTAGTAGCCATTAGCTTTGGTCTTGTAATGTGATCTGAGCATGCGTGGCGCTTTGTCCATCGGAATTCGCTACACACGATCGGAAAAAGTCCGATAGGACTTTGTTGTCGGAAAAATTGAGAGCAGGATCTCAAACTTTTTCCGTCGATGGAGCCCACACACGGTCAGATTTTCCGACAACATGGTCCGATAGGACATTTTCGGTCGGAAATTCCGACCGTGTGTATGGGGCATTAGGCAAACCATAGACGGTGCAAATTCACACGATTCCCCCCATTAACACCGAAAATGTTGACAGTGGAATCCCTCCTGCCGAGCAATTGTCTTCTCCCATTGGGAGGGCGGGGAAGGATAGGGGAACTGTCTCAGTGATTATCACTAGTGGCTATAGCGGCCGCTTGTGATAATTACAAGCGAATCCAGCAGGCTGTTTGTACCCAAGTTGATTGATCGATCAACTTGGTACATTCAGCCTGCCCACTAATGGTTCAAATCTCTGCCAGTTCCTACTAAACCTGCTGAGATTCTAAATGTGTATGGCTGGCATAAGTGTTCGACACAACTAAAGGCTACCATACGTGGCTCGAATTTTGTTTGTGGGTGTCCTGTCAGTACCACTAGGCTTGGCAAAAGTCAAGAGCCAACTCTGAGTGTATAGCTGGCAGCCACAGTGGGACTGCAAGGAAGCGAATCTCAGATGTGATGTTGTCATGCGTCATCGTGGGAAAGCAGAGTCAAGCATTTCCGGGCAGAGTCCCCGTTGTCAAGCACATCCTATATTGGGAAAGCTTGCTATATACAGTAAAACCTTGGTTTGAGAGTAACTTGGTTTGAGAGCATTTTTCAAGACAAGCTACATTTTTAAATACATTTTGACTTGATATACTTGATATACAAGTGATGTCTTGATATACAAGTAGCATCACGTCACAACTGAGCATAAAAGAGAAGAGAGGCGACATCCAAGTGTAGCAATGTGGTTACATTTAAAGAGGGTACAACATTTAGCCACTCATACGGTTGATGATTAAAACAGGCATATCTAAGTATACAGGCATCCGGGGTAAAGCTGTCCACATAGACCATCCTCCTCACCGCCATCTACGTCATCCCTTCCATGCTGCACTCCACGAGCGGATCAATCAATCTCTACTGCCGGGTAGTCTTCCTGGTCATGATTGCAGACTGACAATGGTGAGAGCCGGCTGTGTGGGGGATGTAGATGTGGACACCTTTGCCCCGGATGCCTGCATACTTAGATGTGCCCCTTTTAATCATCAACCCTGTGAGTTGCTAAATGTTGGACCTTCATTAAATGTAACCATATTGCTACACTTAGAAGCGCCTCTCTTCTCTTTTATACTCTCTAGCTCCTGCTAGAGTTTGCTTCTAATCCCTTTGTGGAGGCTGACATTTGTGGATGGACATTTTATGGTTACATGGAACGAATCATTTGAGTTTCCATTATTTCCTATGGGGAAATTCGCTTTGGATTACAAGCATGTTTCTGGAACAAAATTATGCTTGCAGTCCAAGGTTTTACGTTATAGAGAAGGGGCAGTGGCTTGATGGCCAGGCAGCACTACATAAGTGTAAATGCAATCAGCACAATCTGAAATAATAAAAAAAAAAATACTAAAAATCTATTACACACAGCCAATAAACTGTAATATAATCACATCCTCAAGTGACACACTTAAAGAAATGTCCAATTCTCCAAAAGTGCCATGCATGCTTCCACCAAACTAGTTAATTGAATGTTCAATGTTTGACCTCATAAGAAAGGTCAAACAATGTTTAAGATCTTTCTAAGGGCAATAGCTGGGATTAGATGGACAACTTATATCACCCCCTCAAGGTCCTCCACCTGCTCCAGGAACTACTTGCCCTCTTATACTCGACAATACTACTCATCAAAAGGCATGGTATTCCCCAATACATGTACTAGTATACATTCCCCAGCTCACCACACATAACTCTCAAAGATGGCCATGGGATGACATCACAGGCTCAGCTTCACCCCTCTATTGGGACATTTTTTCACCCATGTCAATGTGGTGATGTGATTATATTACAGTTTATGGACTGTAATGTGATGGACTTTTATTATTAGTTACACTACACTATATATTTGTATATTAGGGGACATAACAATGTATGGGCATTGTGAGCCAAGAAACGCAAAGAACACAAAAACACACTGCCATAAAGATGATACGAAATTCAGTTAAATAAATAAATAAAAAGATGTCTAAATAAAATATACAAAAATATGCACATCCCACTGACTGCATACAAATAAGTTGTGCTTATAACATGAGTGATCCCATGTACCAATTGAAAAAACACACAAAAAAAGTGCACTATTGCAATAAAAAAAATTCTAATTGAACAAACAGTAAATGAAAATCTGTATGTGAAAGTCTATATGAAAAACTCTTCATCAACAGTAATAAAAATAACAATTGAGTCCATGACAGGAAAAAATTAGCAGTGTGAAAGATGAAAATTCCCAAGGCGTAGCAAAATCCAAAATCCTTCCAACTTCACCAAAGGAGGAAAAAGGGAGGAGACAAGGAGAGGGGGAGGGAGATCCTTGAATCAAAAAACAAACACCACTCCGTGTGTGGGGACCCTTACCCAAACTGGCGGACCCCCTAAAGAGCAAGGTCTTTTGTGCTAGCAGATTTAGACCTCTGCGGGGTCTAACGAGCCTCCGTCTTCCTGGAGCACTCCAGATACAGTAAGGAATCCTCCAGGGTATCCCGATTGGAAATGGAGAGTCCGGTCTGTGGAGCGCACTATGACAAAAGTCACCAGTGCGAAGGGACAGAACACATTCCAATAGTGTAAAATTGTTAAAAAACCAATCGCCTTTATTGCTAAAAAAGAGCGGACACAGCCGCATAAGATATAAAAACAGCAGGCAAGCTTAAAAAAACACAGCAACACCCGTACATCCGGGGTCACGTGGGGCCTAATGATGTCAGCACGTAGCACCGCCCTACATGTTTCATCATACGTGACGTGTTCCTGGGGCACGGGAGACGCGCTGAGCCATCACCTTTTATATCACCTATGGACAACCAGACCTCGTTTTCGTCTGGACTCCATATTGTGACTGACAAATGTACATATCCTGAATAGAGAAACACCAAGCCTCGATCTGATAAACACGATCAATGAGGAGTCAGTTAAAAAAGAAGCTTAATTATGTTCCATTCGAGGAAGATTAGACTATGTATATCGCCACAATACAATCCAATCGTTGAAATTCTGCAAAATTATCTAAAAAAAATCTAAAAAATATATATTTATATTTAAGGAAGAAAAAAACTTAACATGAAATCCAAATAGTAGGTAAAAACAATTACCAGATTGCACGCCTACAAGTCGTCCAAAACACAGCAGCAAGACTAGTCACTGGAAAGAAACTCTGGGAATCCATCTTCCCATCCCTGAGGACCCTCCATTGGCTCAAGGTAAAAGATAGGATCACATTCAAGACCCTCTGCCTCACCCACAAATGTACACAAGGAAACGCTCCTCAATACCTATGTGAGAAAATAAAAAAATACATACCAAATCACAGCCTTCGATCAACAAACCAAAACCTCCTTCTCATCCCCAAAGCCCGCTACAAATCTAAGGGAGAACGAAAATTTGCAGTACAAGGATCTCGGCTATGGAACGCTCTACCAAACAACATCCGCTTAGAAGAAAACCATCGGGCCTCCAGGAAAAAACTCAAGACCCACCTCTTCTAATAAAGCAAGACAACAAATGACAGACCAAGCGCCTTGAGGCGATTCAGTTCGCATTTGCAGCGCTATACAAATCATTAATTCATTCATTCCCCAAACAATGCACGGAGAAGAAAAAACAGCGCAGGGAGAGAAAAAAATCTTTTTGCCTTTTTATTGCGATGTTTCCCAACATTTCAAAATAGGGGCAATGAAGAATTCAAAACAGATGACAAAAATGCAATACTGGGCATTATCCATGAAAGCATTAATTTATATGTCTACATTCAGTCCCAAAGGCCTAAGGCATCTGATTTTATATATCCAGCTCATTTCTAGCTTGGAGATGGTCCGTCTCTTAGATCCTCCTCTACAAGGTATTTTGAGCCTGTCAATCCCAATGAAGGAGGTACCCTTAGGATTCTGATTGTGTACCCCTAAGTAATGTCTGGAAACAGGGTGACCCTTAAAACCTCTCCTAATATTTCCAATGTGTTCATTCAATCTGACCTGCAATGGTCGTACCCACGTACTGAAACCCACAAGGGCAGGTCAGTTGGTAGACAACATTGGGAGTGGAACAAGTAATGAATGATTTTATTGAAAACTCTTGAGAGGTACTCAGGGAAGTAAATGTAATAGTTTTCTTATACCAAATGGTATTGATAGAATATACAGCACAGTTCTTACACTTATAATAACCCACTAGGTTCTGAAAAAAACCTTGGTTTACTACGGGGGGGGGGGGGGGGCAAATAAGACATCACAATTCAATGCTTGAACCTCCATCAGTTTTTGGTGGAGAATATCCCACCGACTACATTCCTGTGAGACACCAGTCCCAGCCATCCCCTGCGGACAACTGCACTCCAGGAACAAGAGGAACACTTTTGTCCTTCTTTTCTTTAGCCTCCTGTACTTCCTGGCCAGTGAACATGGCATTCCTGGGGCAGCCATGTACCAGTAGGCTAGGCCTGCTTGGGAACTGCTATAGGTGATGCTACACTAAGTTATATTTCATGACCACTCATATAGAGGTGACCATTGCAGTACATTGGTTTTAATTGGTTTGTACGATACACAAGATACAATATCCAGTATATAATAAGTCCAAAAAGTGAAATAGTCGCCCACATGCTGTATGGCCACACTTTGGAGAATTAGCAGAATGTGTTTTGGGTGTAATACTAAGGATGCCCATGCTGTGTGTGAGAAATATCCTTTTAAATTGACAACTTTGTGTAGGAAAAATAATTTTCATTCAGCATTTTCCAAAAACGTGGGACAAAAAATTAGGTCTTCAAAAGACTCCATATGCCTTTTTAGAAAATACCTTGCGGTGTTTACATTGTCCTAGTTCTCCAGGGCCTCCAAATATGTGATATGTGATAGGTAGTGTAATTTATGCCCCAAGAACGCATGAAGGATTTTGGGCCCTCCTGTGTGCTAGGCTGTCTTACACATGTGGTAACCCCATACTCGAAAGGAGTAGAAGAATGTGTTTTGTTGTATAATTTATAATTTTGTGGCAAAAAATGACATATTCGAAAGACTCACTATGCCTTTCAGAAAATACCTTGGAGTGTTTGCTTTCCACAATGGAGTCATTTTGTTGGTGTTTGTATTATCCTGGTGTTCCTGGGCCTCCAAAAATGTGATAGGCAGTCAACAAATTAGATACATAATGTATGCGTAATTTATGATCTTTGAAAGACTGAAGGTGATTATTTGGATTTTGGGCCCCTCTCTGCATCTAGGCAAAATGTCTCACATGTGTGGTATCCCTAGCCTCAGGAGGCATAGCCAAAATGTGTTTTGGTGTGTAATTGTAAGTATGCCTATGCTGTGTGTGAGAAATACCTTGTTATAAATGACAACCTAGTGAAAAAAACACATTTTATTTAAATTCTTAATCTTCCAAATAACTGTGTCAAAAAACTCACCATGTCTTTTACTAAATACATTGGACTGTCTACTTTACAAAAAGGGGTCATTTGGGGGGGGGGGGGGGGTATTTGTACTGTCCTGGCATTTTAGGGCCATGAAATAGGCACAGTACATCAGGATTGATTGATTTTCAAATACAGTATGTACCGTATTTGCCGGCGTATAAGACGACTGGGTGTATAAGACGACCCCTATTTTTCCAGTGAAAACTTAGGTTTGGGGCTATACTCGCCATATAAGACTACCCCCCCTTCAGAGGCAACACCATTTACAAAAAAAAACATCAGAAACAAAAAAAAAAAACATCAGACTTAACATCAGAAAAAGGAAACTGGGAAACAAGTCCCAGAGATCCCACATGTGGTAGGCAGCAACAATTAACCCTCTCCTCCAAAGCACCATAAATCCTACCTGTATTTTAGGGGAGATCTGGAGCTGGATGTGCAGTACAGGATGCTTTGTTACTATGTAGAGCACCAAGTACACACAGTATATGATGCTGTGTTAGTACAGTAGCGCCAGGTACACTTCAGAATACAGTGTGCAGACAGTGTGCACCACTGAGCCAATCACGGCAGGCATTGTATTTTACTAATCTGTTGATGGATACAAAGCCTGCTTGGATTGGCAGAGGCTGTGACATCAGCCCGCGCCGCTCTGACTCATGTAGCCTGCTCGGATTGGCAGAGGTCGTTATCCAAGCAGGCTCTGTATTCATCAGAGTACATCGCCCGCCAGGATTGGCTGAGCGGCGCATACTGTATACATATTACAATTTTACAGAGTGCCCGGCGGACTGATATCCATCTGGCGGCTTCTTCACCCGGCGTATAAGACGACCCCCGCCTTTTGGCTGTGTAATTTAGGTGTAAAAGGTAGTCTTATACGCCAGAAAATACAGTATATATACTATAGTTTGTAGAATCTATAACTTTAACACAGACAAATAATATTCACCAATTTGGGCTAATTTTACATAAGAAACGTGGATAATACATTCTGACCTAAATTTATGAAGAAGGATTATTTCATTGCAAAAATTTATAACAGAAACTAAGAAGAACTTGTTTTTTTTTCTTTAAAAAAAACAAACAAATTGTCGATCAAAGTGTGAAAGCACTGAAAACTGAAAAATGGCCTGGACTGGAGGGGGGTGAAAATGTATGGACTTGAGGTTGTTAATAATCCAAGTTTTGAAGGGAAATTGAGAGAATACGTTTTACCCTTCTGGTGAAGCTATGGGAGCCCACTTTTAGTGTGATAGGCTTATACTCTAAATCCTGGAATTTTAGTCTATGTGCTAATAAAGCATCTTGCTTCCCTTAAAGTGGAAGTAAACCCCCCTATCGTTTTCAGCCAAGGAAGCTGCCATTTTGCCTCTGTTTAATCTTCAACTGCCACAGTGCTGCACATGTGATCCGTTATGACACCAGCCATTGGATGGTTTGACTGTTTGGTTGAGAGCACAGCCAATGTGCAGTTAGCATTCACGGCATGCCTTTTTTTTTTTAGACTGTTAAATCGATGGGTTTACTTCCGCTTTAAGATAAAAAAACTTGTACCTAACCCTCCTAATATGCTTTTTAGTTTCTTCTGTTAAGAAAGTGTCATATTCCAATTGTGCTGTCTGGACCTGGATCACCTGGTGGTGGCACTGCACTTCCCAGAGAGGAAGGTTGTAGTTCTGGTGTCCATCAGTGATGCCTCCCAGCAGCCAGCAGATCCCAGTAATCACTCCCCACCTGTTGCTGGCTGCTGGAATGCCGTGTACACATGAGTGGAATTTCCGTCGGAAAAATCTTGGATGTTTTTTTCAACGGAATTCCGATTAAGCTTGGCTTGCATACACACGGTCACACAAAAGTTTGCTGAACTTTCAATCGTCAAGAACGCAGTGACGTACAACACTACGACTAGCCAAGAAAATTAAGTTCAATGCTTCCGAGCATGCGTCAAATTGTTTCCGAGCATGCGTAGGAATTTTGCGCGTCGGAATTGGTACAGACGATCGGAATTTCCGATCTGAACTTTTTCCGACCGAAAAATTGAGAACATGCTCTCAATATTTTGCTGGCTTGAATTCCACCAGCAAAAGCCCAATAGAGCATACAAACGGTCGCATTTTCGGACCAAAAGCTCTCATCGGACTCTTGCTGGTGAAATTTCAGATCGTGTGTACGGGGCAGAAGAGTATTTAGTCTACATTTCCCTCTTGCTTGAATGTTTTGCCAGATTATGCTTGCCTACTTACCCAAGCCTAAATTCTGAATCTGCTCCTGCCCTGTATCTGTACCTTGTACCCTGCTGCCTTGTGTCTGCTCCCCTTGTTCCTGATTCCCAGTCCAGGTTCCCCTTCCTGACTTTTTCCTGCACATCCAGTTTTACCCTGCTGATCCATGATCCCCTTTGGTCTGTATGTATTGTATTATAGTTAGTTTGTTACTTAGATTTTCGGTCACTTAGGTTGCTAGTAAGGGATTTTGTCACTTGGTTTATGTTTTTTCATGTTTCCTGTGTATTCTGTTTGCTGGTGTTTGGATGTGTTTTGTTTCTCTTTTAATAAACTTACTTTAATTATGCAGTCTGATTTCAGTTTCCTGAAGGCAGCTACACCGACCAGGTCATCCCTGCTGCTAGATGACTGCTCTGGTATCCCTGACATGTGATTTTTCTAAGGCTTGTTTGTTGTGTGTAGGATGTGATTGAAAATCCCCATGCCTAAGCTCCGAGGGGCAGAGTGAATCGCATTGTGGGCGTGGCCTGGTGGGAGCCCAGGCTGAGGTTGTTTATCTCATACCACCATAGGACTCGTGGATGTGCGGCACCAGGGATCTTTTCTCTCTTCCTTCCATTGAAAGGACATTGTTGCCCTGTGGAAATCTGACTCAAGGCATGAATACACTCTAATGTTTAATTCTAGTAAAAAAACATCCGGTGTGGGGCATGTTCAAAATACAGCCTAGTTAAAGTGTTTAACCACTTTAGTATTGTGCTATAGCCAAAAGACGAGTACAGCATGGTACTATAGTTCTAGGAGGGCATCCACGGATGTCTTCCCAGAACCCCGCCCCCAGCGCACCTCCTGTGGCGCACATTGGGTGTGCTCTGTGACCGCTGTGTCCTATGTCCACAGATCAGGGTAAAGGGCCAATCACAGCAGCTGATGTAAACAGACTTGCCGGTTATCAGCAGTCCAGTCAAATGCTAAATATTAAATTTGGGTACAGTGTTGCATGCCAACGCAAAGTGCTACATCACTGAAAGTTGGAAATTGGCCTGGGCAGGAAAGGGGTGAAAGTGCACAGTATTGAAGTGGTTAAATGTGTCAGCACACTGTTGAAGGGTAATAAATCAAGATTAGGGGTATTGTCTGCTTTGGTTTGGTGTACAATCCGATACCAGATCTGGGAGATTTGCCCTTTGAGATAAAGAAACATATACACAGCAGGTTTCTCTTCGAGCAAATCTAATCTTTATTCTTGGGTGTCGATATAAGAGGGCTTTTCAGAAAGTACCGCCCTTTAACAGATTATCCAATCATATACAGAGACGCACAAGTACAGTCTGACGCCCACAGTGAAACTAATTATTTCTAAAATATCACGTGCTTTACGAGAAATGAAACTCAACAGAAGATTACAGTATTATGGGAAAACGAAACTAGAATAGCATGACTTGAGCATATTTCACAAAATGGATGTTAGAGACACACAAAATGGAAGCTGACTATAATACAAAGAAGTAGTTAAACTAAATATCCCTTCAATCCCCTCTTAGATCATATAAGATGATCTCTACATTCTATGTTGTGCTTTAATACTTCTTTGGGGCTGTGGCATAGATTGCCTGATGACTCTTCATGTATGTCATGTGAGATGGAACCTTATCATCAGGAGATCGAAGGTTTAATTATATAAGTGCAACATTTAAAACAGAGGTAAAGAATCAGAGCAAGGATAAATACCATAACAAGGACAATGTCTTTTAACCATAAAAATATAACTCCAAGCTCAAATCCTACATTGACAAATGGGCTCCATGTTTTAGCAATGTCCCTAGCTTCCTGCTGGAGCTGGCCTCTAGTGGATGTCCCCCTTTTATAATCCCCTACCATTCCCATGACAGATAACAACAAGGATACAAGGTAACACCATCCCTTAACATGGAGGGGCACCCAGGGATAACACACTTTCCTACAACATACATGGATACTTTGTCCCAGTGCAAAAGGTCTCTTCACAACACAGGACAAGTAAACTCATGAGTTTGTCGCTATTTATAAATTAGTGTAATATTTTACCTACATTTTTAGAGAAAAAGAAAAATTATGCAAAGTACAGTTTAACCCTGGGTCAATTACTTGAAACAGTGAGCAGGCAGGGGCAGAGACTCCGGATTCGCACATGGAGATATTAAATATTGACCTGCTGCAGAAAGAGGGTTAGTCTGTGTCTCATTCCCTAAATTAAAACACCAAACAGGGGAATGACTTCTACCTGCTATTGGAAAGGTAACAATGTTGTTTATGTACAGAGTGGATATGTTAGTCAAGAATACAGGAGGAGTCTCATTGAGAAAGGAGGAAACATTAAAGGTACAGCCAAAAGGGCAATTCGGGCAGTACTAGGATGTAATATTATCATTATTATTATTATTATTATTATACAGGATTTATATAACCGTTTGCGCAGCGCTTAATATGCTACATATTTAACATTCTTCATACCCTGATTTTTTTAGCATAAGCATACTTAAATTTTAGCAAAAGCATCTTATCAGTAAAACTATCTCCAATCTCTCTCTTGGTTCTAGCTTGTGTCAATATAATGTTCTTGTGTGTGTGTGTGTGTGTTTGTGTTCCCACAGATACTTTTAATTGCACCCAAATCTTCAGGGTGGTAGATACAGTTAGTGGTGATCCAGGTGGGTAGGAACACTGTCAGAGAGATCAGGATTAGAGGGCAGAATGCCTTGTCAGAAGTCTGTGGTGAAGTAAGCAAGGTCATCTTCTCTGGCCGGACCTGCTTTCCCAGGAACTCCTTCATCTGCTTGGACTTCTGCTTGAGGGCCTCCTGTATCCAAGATCTCCTTCTTGCTCTTGGGCTTTGGGCAACCTTTTTCACTCTGTTGGCATGGATCCAGGACTGGCAATTTTCCACTAGGATGGCTGTTCTGGTCACTGCAACCACTGTGGTAGGAGGTCCAAAGGATACTCTTGCTTCTTATTTCTGTTCAGCTGATGGACCACCATGGTGTCTCCCAATTTGAAGGGGTGAGTAGTTTCCTGTGAAGAAAAAGAAAAAGGTGCGAGCAACATTTCTCTCAACTGTTTACAATGTTTCAACCAATTACCTTACATATTCTTCCTGTAATAATCTAAATCTCCCTTTTCTATCATTAAATGTGCTCTGGCCCATGGGGTGGGGAAAGGTCGACCCATCAAGACATCAAAAGGTGAATACACTGCTGTCTTGGAAGGGTCATTCTTATTTCTGCCAGGACTGCTGGGAGGACCTTCTTCCAGTTGGCAAAGGTTCCTCCTGTGGCCTTTCTTATTTTGTCTTTTTATTTGTTCTGTTTATTCTTTCTACTATCCCTGAGCTTTGAGGGTGTTAGGGAATGTGAAACTTCCGTTCTATCTTGCGAGTTTTTACCCAGTCCTGGCAGACCATTGATACAAATGTAGGTCCATTGTCTGTCTGAGTTTATAAGAAGTGGGCATCCCCATCGAGGAATGATTTCCTGAACGAGGATCCTCACTACTGTTTGTGCATCTTCTTTTGTGGTGACAAAAAGTTCAACTCAACTTGAGAACTTGTCCACAATTTCCAAAAAATATTCCTGTCTTTTGCCTAGTTTGGGCATGTGTGTGAAGTCAATCTGCAAATGTGTAAAAGGAATTGTTGGATATATCAGGTGTTCATGTTCGGCCTTGTGTGGGTTGTTCCTGATACATGTGATGCATCTTGCTACATAAAATTGGCAAGGAAAGTTCTGTAATGTAAAAGTCTTTCTCCAATAGTTCACACGTGGCTTTCCAGCCTCTGTGACCTATTCCATGGAACTGGGAAATAAAAATGATGCATAAAAAGTGATGCACTAGCTACAAAAGTGATGCACTAGCTACTGGTATACATGGCTTCCCCTCTTTGCAGAGAAGTCCAGTCTTTGGATCTTTCTGCACACCTATTTTGTCCAAACCTCTGAGATCAGCTTCATTTGCCATACCTGCAAATCTGAAAGAACCTGATCAAAAAACAAAAAACAAAAAAAAAAAAAAAAACAACAATTCTGGTACTAGCATGGGCATTTGGATCTGTGCATTTTGTGAAGTAGCAGCTAATCAGCCAGAGCATTTCCCTTGGCTATCTGTTTGTTGGCCTGTGTATGCTCTGCAGTGTTGTGGAAGATACATCAGACCTGGGTGATGTGTCTTGGTGAATGAGGTCTATGCAATCATGTTGTGGCACAACCTCATTCTGCTCTCCTTTTAATCCTAAAAGGGCATTTGTATTGGTGCTGGTCCTGAAGTGGGAGAAGCATATTTGATGTGCAATTTTTGATTGGACATCAAGATCAACTCATAGCCGCTCAACCTTTTGAGCAGACATGTGCTGCGTATGTACATTGTTCATACATTGTGGGTGGTGTTAAGTGTAGTGTCGTGCCCCAGAGTGAAAGAAGTGGCCATCTCAAAACCATCATCGAATAGGATGCCTCTGAGACACACAGGCATGCCTTGAACCTGCACCGGAACCATCTTTGAAAAAAATAATAGGGCGCAACTTGCCTCCATGCTCCTGAGCGAGGACACCTGACACGTCCTTACAATTTTCCCTTGCAAACAAATGAAACATTTTTCCAGCAAACTAATTAAACATTTTTCCTAGTTAGGGAGGCCGAGCCCTGGAGCCATTACCATAGCATTTTTCAAATACACAAAAGCATTGCACATTTCATTTGACCATTTTATACAATCTGGCATGTGTAAACCTGTGGCTTGTCTCAGGAGATTGTAGTAGGAACAGTCAGGTACTCATTGGCGGCAGTACCCAATCATAATTACCAAGAAAGGTGAACATGTCTTTCTTAGCAAGTGGGCGGGGCAGACCCACACGAGCCATAGCTCTTCTGTGATTGACTTTCCTTTCTCCTTTTGAGAGTACAAAACCAAAATATTCAACCTTTTCTGACACCATTGCAATTTTTATTTGACACTTTGTGACCACTTTCAAAAATACATTTCAAAAGATCTCTCCCATCCTCCAGGGCGGCCACCCGAGTAGAACTGCAGACGAGGAATTCATCCACATACTGCAGCAGGGATGAACAATGTCCTGGTATCCAAGCTCTGAGAGTAGTTTGGAATAGGCTACAATGGAGTCTATATATAGCCCTGGGGCATTCTGCACCATGTTAGTTGGCGGTTTTAAAAAAACATAAAGCAAAGATTGGTTGTGCCTCCTCATCCACAGGGACGGAAATAAAAATGCGTTCAATAAATCAATCACAGTAAAATACTCTGCATCGTAATTTATGGCGGTAAATATTGATGGCACATCAGGCACTTTTGGGGCAATCGGTACCACTAGGCCATCGATGGCCCTCAGGTCCTGCACAAACCTACAGTCACAATTGCCTTCTTTACTTTCTTACCTTCTCTTTTGTTAATATAGAACAAGGTAATTTCCCTTTAAGATCCCTTTTATAAAAAGAAATCTTCTTTCTTTCTTTTTTTTTTTTTTCAAACTCAAACTCATTCTGCTTTTCTCTGTGTCCTTGTGTCTGTGCTGCTCCTATCTGGTTTATGGAATGTAAGGGGGAGGAAGCGGGCTTCTGATAAAGGCATGGAGAAAGTTAATTTAACCTCTAAATTCACCATCCCATGGCTCTGCTAACCTATCTTGGGCAGCTTTTGGGCTAGGATGCCATAGGGAGCCCCGGGCCAGCCAGAGATCTCCCACAGCATCTTATTTATAGACAAGCTTCATACATTATTATTTACAACCAAACAAAATTTTTTTTTTTTTTTTTTATTTCTTTCAAATTATTTATTTTTTATTTTTGGCAGAGTGCCAACAGGTTCAAACAGTACTTGCAAGTTCTGTACTGCCAATGCCGCAAACAATTCTTCACAATATCTATTAGCTTAGTGAGATATAAGTACTTGAACCATGTTGGCAAAAAGCCAAACATCCCAATCTTCACTTTCCCTGCATAGCAGCAAAATGAATCATTACCTTTAAGAAAATATTACTAACACTATTATTTTTCTGCTAACTTTCTAGTCAAAACATTCATACATAAATCATTAAGAATAAACATCAATACATCACCGGATACTGTAGCATTACTGTGTTTCGATCGGGAACTTCCATCAATCACAAAAGAACCCGGAATTCATAGGAAGGCACGTCTGTCGCTCTTAAATCTAAGTCCTATGATAACACGGAGCAGTGGAAGGCGTAGTCTTACCTTACAAACGCTGACAAATTCCACACAGACAGTTTACAAGTTAGCTTATCATCTACGCAAAGATAAGAAAGCAAAGAGATCGGTTTTGTCCAGCACACCTTAGCAGACTTCTTGTTTTGTTTTGTAATTACAGTACTGTATTATCATTGACCTATGGTCAATCCTGGCACCCTCCCAGGGTCCACATTAACGACTGTCCACCCACGAACAGACGGCTGCGCAGACTTATAATGAGGACTACACAGAATCCTCCCTGTTCACACCAAACAGATGCTTACTTATCTTGTTTTGTTTGTGTAATTTACAGTACTGTATTATCATTGACCTATGGTCAATCTACACAAAGATGAAGAACACCAAACAAAAAAAAGCAAAATACCAGATCTGGGAGATTTGCCCTTTGAGATAAAGAAAAAAAACAGGACTGTCCACCCACGAACAGACGGCTGCGCAGACTTATATTGAGGACTACACAGAATCCTCCCTGTTCACACCAAACAGATGCTTACTTGGGAAAACAAAACTAGAATAGCATGACTTGAGCATATTTCACAAAATGGATGTTAGAGACACACAAAATGGAAGCTGACTATAATACAAAGATGTAGTTAAACTAAATATCCCTTCAACTGTGTACACTGATGATCAGTGTCCTGTCCCCATCATTGCCAATCAGTACCCATCAGTGCTGCCCATCAGTGCCGCCTCATAAGTGCCGCCTCATCTGTGCCCATCAGTGCAGCCTATCAGTGCCCATCAGTGCAGCTTCATCAGTGCAAATCAGTGAAGAAGAAAAATTACTTATTTGCAACATTTCATAACAGTAACTAATAAAAACCCATTGGTGATTAAATACCACCAAAATAAAAGCTATATCTGTCAATGATAAAAATGTAATTATCATGAGCATATCAGTCCCAGTAAGTGTAGGTCACGCTCCTGCTAGCTGCTCCCTTTCTCTGAGTTGCTCCGGCGCTGTCTGGGAGAGTGTCACTCCGTGCGGATGGATGCCAATGATAAATCTGTCAATGATAAAAATGTAATTATCATGAGCATATCAGTCCCAGTAAGTCTAGGTGCCACTCCTGCTAGCTGCTCCCTTTCTCTGAGTTGCTCCGGCGCTGTCTTGGAGAGTGTCACTCCGTGCGGATGGATGCTGTGGAGGAATTCAAGGATCAGAACGAGGCTTGGAACTCAGGGCAGGGATGGCAGCAGGGAGATGACGTCACCAATAATAGACGCGTTTCATGAGCATGCGCGCTGCGATCGCACGCCAAGCCTCGCTCATTTCTCAACAGACAAGTCACTACCTTCTGTTTGCAGGCATCTCCAAGGTAGTATTGGATTAATAGTATGTAAGGTTTCAGGCTTGAGATACCACTGAAACTAAATTTTGTATTGGTTTTCTTTGTAGAATGTACATAAGGATGTTTTATTAGCATTAGCCCAGATGTCTTCCCATTCTTATAATAAAAAGGTAAAAAATCTGTGCTTAGTAGGCCTCAATCAAAGCACCTGAACACTAACCCAGATACCGGGCACAAAAAGCGCAAGGAAGGAAAGAAAGTGCAGCGCTCAAACCATAAACACTAAAAGATCAGATGATTGGTCAATTTAAGGTGCAGTCAAATAAATAACAAATATAATATGTGCATCATCCTTAGAATTATACCATGAAAAGTGAGTGAAATTGAGTGCTCAGTGAAAAATGTATTAACTAATGCAAATACAAATAATATACAAACACAATCAATGAATGTATATAGTGTCCATGTAAATGTCCATAAACGTATATACTGTTACTCTGGGGTTGATTCATGAACACTGGAGAGTGCAAAATCTGGTGCAGCTCTAACAACATCATGAGCCTATATTGGACCTATTCATTCAAAGGAATAGGACATCTGCTGTGAACCATTGAGTAGTTCCTGCTAATAGTCGATTCCTAATACAAGATTCCTGATACACTTGGAGGACCCTTGGGAGATCGGCACCTGGACATCCTTGGATGCATCTGTGACCTGATTGTGACCCGCTCCTGCATTATTAGACCTCCCCTAAAAAGGGGGTCACTGGGGATTTGGTAAGCCTCCACTTTTCATTGGTGTATAGAGGTGATGGGATCTGCGTGGTCAAACTGATTGTGATACTCCATCAAGTTGCATCACAGTTTTTTTCTACACACGCTAGCACATCTATTTTACATATTTTTTTATATAATTACGTTTTTGAGCACGTTTTTATGCTATATACGTTTATGGACATTTACATGGACACTATATACATTCATTGATTGTGTTTGTATATTATTTGTATTTGCATTAGTTAATTAATTTTTCACTGAGCACTCAATTTCACTCACTTTTTGTGGTATAATTCTAAGGATGATACACATATTATATTTGTTATTTATTTGACTGCACCTTAAATTGAGCAATCATCTGATCTTTTAGTGTTTATGGTTTGAGCGCTGCACTTTCTTTCCTTCCTTCCCATTCTTATAGTTCTAGAGTCAGTCCCAAGATGTTCTCCCACTTTAGCATATAGCTATGTTTGGGAAATGGGGTTGTCACGTACCTGGTCAGAGGCCGAAATGACGAGAGGGCTCTCCTTGTGGCTTACAGAGCACCCTTGAAGGTGGAGACAGAGAGTACTGTGCTCAAAGAAGCATAGGTTGCCAGCTGTGTAGTTGCTTGCAGGGCCGGTGACCCCCTTTAACCCTACACCCCCTTCCTGTACACACTGCCCCCCTTCCTGCACACACTGCTCCCCTTTAACCCCACACCCCCCCTTCCTGTATACACTTCCGCTTTTAACCTTATACCACCCTTCCTGTATACACTGCCCCCCTTTAACCCTACACGCTCTTCCCGCACAAACTGCCCCCCTTCCTGCATACACTGCCCTGTATAGACTGTTCCCTCTGTGATGTGTGTTGTCCCCTCATTGAACTGACCTGAGCTTCCTTGCTGGACACAGCAAGCAGCGCATGGTTGGAGTACCTGGTCTGTCAGTCCCAGCTCAGTCCTGCCACTTGGCTCAGTCCTTCCACGGTTCCACGGAAGAGGGGCCCCACCAGGCGCAGCACGTCCTCCATCTGCCTCTTCACCCTGCGCCTAAACTCCTTCATCTCGGCTTGCAGCCGTGCAGGGTCCCCCTCATAGCAGACATTCCCTTTCCTCCTCCAGTACACTCCTGCAGACCGGCCACACCGACATCTCCACCCCAAGCTCCATGCTGGCAAGCGATGACAGGCAGCGATCAGGGCTTTGGGCTGACTTCAGCTGCAGCGAGCGGCAATCACCATCATCCAGTGAATAACCTTGTCTGGTGCTGGGATCTCAGCTCACTTCTGCTGTGTGCCGGTCCACTGTGTGTGCGGAGGAGGGACTATGGCTCTAGAGGTGACATCCACCGGGGATGAGGCGGTCACAGAAGTGGAACGTGGCACTGGCCATGGCTGCTCCCTAGGTGGCAGTGTGCCGTATGCAGCTGCCTAGTTCGCCTAGTGGTAGCAACGCCCCTGGTTGCTTGAAGATCAGAGTAGATGAGGCACCAGAGGGAGACCATGCAGCAAATTCAGCATGGCAGATAACAGACTAGGTGTGCAGATGAAGTCTTGACCGTGCAGAGATATCAGCGAGGAAGGTGACACTCTATCTGTACTAGTGGATCTTGACAGATGAGTGGAACAGGAAGCAGAGTCAGGAGTCAGAACCAGGGTCATACATAGAAGGTCAGTCAGGAACAGGAACAGAAGCGTAATCATGATCAAGCTGGGGGTCATACACAGTAAGCAGGCAGTATGTGAAGTCTGTGTGAACAAGCCGGGGAGAGAGCCAACACAGGAAAAAACAAGAATGCAGCAATACAGAAGCACAAGATACAGGGGGCTTATGATCAACCAGCAACTTGTGGGCCAGACTGCTGTCTTTAAATGGACCACTGGGCGCCAGAATCTGTCACGCTTTGTGTGCACCATGGCTCACAGGCATGTGCGATTGCACGCACACGGGCGCACCCCCAAGCACCTGTACACAACGCCTGCAGGCATTTCTGTGCACATTAGCGTGATCATGTTGAGTGTTGCCAAAAATTTCATATGTTGGTCTGTGGTTCATCCTCTGACAGGGTTGGTGTCAATAGTGATAAGCAATCTAAATATCCATAATAGGATGCTGGCGTGTAGGGCCATCAACGCAGATTTTCTCAAATGGAGATAATTTAGAAACTCTAAACCCCCATACACACCGTCTGATTTTTTCAGATGGATTTTGTCCGACACTGGTGTTGCATACACATGGTCGGACAAAGTTGTCCGAAAATCTGATCATTTTGAACGTGGTGACGCTTGTTGCGTATGACGGAACTATGTAGAGGCTAGTAGCCAATAGCTTTGGTCTCGTAATTTGATCTGAGCATGCGGGGCACTTTGTCCGTCGGAATTCTCTACACACGATCGGAAAAAATCAGATCGGATTTTGTTGTCTCACACACGGGCGGATTTTCCGACAACATGGTCCGATCGGACATTTTCCGTTGGAATACGGGGGCTAAGTTTGTCATTAAATGGCTATGCATAATGTTTGATTTGGAAATGGGTAAATAATGTTCATAAGATATTTAGATTGTATCTCAGCAAAGGTTAAAGGTTTCCCAGTTGTGGAGTTTATAATAACTCAGAACTGAAGCAGAATAAACCTTTCTCTAACCAAGGTTGAGCCATCTGTCTCTTAAAGGATCACTAAAGGCAATTTTTTTTTCTTTAAATAACAAACATGTTATACTTACCTCCACTGTGCAGCTCATTTTGCACAGAGTGGCCCCGAACCTAGTCTTCTGGGGTCCCTCTGCGGCTGTCTCGGCTCCCTCCCGCAAGGACTCCACAACTTCATGTGAGCTCCCTCGCATGGTGTGGAGTGCTTGCGGGCGCGCTCCCGTGATACAGCTGGTGGCTGTAGCCGCTCACTGTATCACTCGGCCCCGCCCCCCCCCCCGGGACGCCACGTCATTGGATGTGATTGACAGCAGCACGAGCCCATGGCTGCGCTGCTTTCAATCCATCCACTCTAGCCAATCAACGGCCAGGGTGAGTGATGAAGAGGATGTCAGGGCGAGCGCGGGGCTTTCGAGGGGTCAGGTAAGTAAAACGGGGGGGGGGGGGGGGTGTGGAGGGGCCGTCATTGTCAGATGTTTGTTCACCTTAATGCATAGAATGCATTAAGGTGTAAAAAATTTTACCTTTACAACCCCTTTAAGACTAGAAGGAGTGCCTCTCCTTTTAATAACAGGGCCTAATAAAAGTGAATACATTTTATATTTTTTAAATAATTACACCATAGCTCCCAACTGTCCCTGATTTCGAGGGACTGTCCCTGATTTCGAGGGACTGTCCCTGATTTCGAAGGACTGTCCCTGATTTGGAACAAAGTCCCTCTTCCCCCCTCATATGTCCCTCATTTTGGTCTGATCTATATAGATTTATATAAAATGCACTTTTTATGTTTCCAAAAGTGTTTCCCAGTGCCAAACCTTTCATCCAATTTCTAAATTTCTGCATTTGTAAATTTTAAAAGCCAATGTAAAGGAATAGTAGTGGTGAAAAAAAAAAGCACTTGTGGATTTAATTAACCTTTTTTTGTTTAATTCTCCTTTAAGGGGTGTAACATGCTTACATACATTTGCTAGTAGGTGTCCCTCATTCCCATCTCAAAATGTTGGGAGGTATGCTTACACTCTAATGCTGCGTACAGACGATCGGACATTCCGACAACCAAACCATGGATTTTTTTTCCGACGGATGTTGGCTCAAACTTGTCTTGCATACACATGGTCGCACAAATGTTGTCGGAAATTCTGATCACCAAGAACGCAGTGACGTACAACACGTACAACGAGCCGATAAAAATGAACTTCAATAGCCAGGATTCCTGCTTGATTCCGAGCATGCGCAGACTTTTGTGCGTCGGAATTGTCTACAATTCGGAATTTACGACAACGGATTTTGTTGTCGGAAAATTTGAGATCCAGCTCTCAAACATCTGTTGTCGGAAATTCCAACAGCAAATGTCCGATGGAGCATACACACGATCGGAATTTCCGACAACAAGCTCCCATAGAACATTTGTTGATGGAAATTCCGATCGTGTGTACGCGGAAAAATACTGATTTACTGATTAAAGCTGCAATGTGTGTCTCCTTTTCAACACAACCTCTTTAAATACACAGTACACCCAATGGGTTCCATATCTTGCACAGGTGAAACTAATACACCTGAAAAAAATTTACTGATTCTGACAAAGTCAAGAAAGCTATATGGTGATGCTACGTTCCCACAATCAGTCACTCATGCTTAATATGTTACAGTACAGGGTCAATATATACACTGTCAATTGCAGTATACAACACAATTATACACAGACAATGCAGCTATTTATATGAGCTTTGTTACTTAATAAAAAACAGTCACTGCTTCAAACTGTGTGAAGTGTGAGAAATTAGATTTATTCATTAGATTTCTTACTAGTAAGAAAAAATAATCTAAAACTAAAATGGAATAAAACAACACTTATTGGAAATTTTCACTGTCAGATCCCACTACTGCCACCGGAATGTGATAATTATGTTCTCTGTCTTACCCTGCCTGCACAGATACTTTCCAGGTTACAGGACAACAACCTTAAGCGCCAGCAAACTGGGAGTGATCATCTCTAGGGCAGGTTAACTAAGTAGTCAAACCTTCACATACAAAATAGCCACCACCACGTTTTAATGGCAACAAACACAGCTCACAGTATCTACAGTACTCTTGTAATTCCGACCCTTAAAATCTTGATAGAGTTTGCAAATATGTAAAACGAAATATGAAGGGACAGCAGAAACCCCAGATATCAATCCGTAAAAATATGTATAGGAAGCACCCAATAAATATAATAGCATACTATTGCAGGTGAGCTCAACCGGCAAAATGTTAAAACACTATCACTATATACTACGAATATATAAATGTATACATTTCCCCCCCCCATATACAAAAAATAGGTACCCCCATGTACACACATCAGGCAGGAGGACATTTGGTAGAGATGCACCAAAATTTCGGTAGATGAAACACATCGGCCGAAAATGGTGTTATCGGCATTTTGCCAATAAGAGAAAAAGGTGCCCATAATGGCCCCGAAAAGGCATGCAGTGTTGCTGTGACTTTACAGGTATTCTGCCGCTAATTTTACCACGATTTTACTATGCTTATGGTATGTTTCATAGGTCATGTGATTTAAAAACTGCATCAAAAATGTAACACGGGTGCATTATTGATGCATTTTTTTAACTGTCCAAAAATGCAACAAGCAGGATTTTTAGCCCCACAATGCGCAACAGACCAGTGTGAAGACATACATAGAATCTATAAGGATGGATTTTTCTTAAACTTTTTATGCACTATAGGTGCCAATAATGGCCAACAATAAATTCATGTTAATTTTAATTCAAGATATTACTGTATTTATTTTTTAATTCATTTTAATGAAAAAAATATAAATAAGGAACTTTGAAGCAAAATAAGGGTCAGTGCCCATCTGCAGCCTCACCATTGCCATCAATGCAGCCTTATCAATGCCCATCTGCAGCCTCACAAGTGCCATCAATGTAGCCTCATCAGTCCACATCAATGCAGCCTCACAATTGCCATCAATGCAGCAGCCTCGCCATTGCGATCAATGCAGCAGCCTCACCATTGCCATTAATGCAGCAGCCTCACCATTGCCATCAATGCAGCAGCCTCACCATTGCCATCAATGCAGCAGCCTTACCGTTGCCATCAATGCAGCAGCCTCACCATTGCCATCAATGCAGCAGCCTCACCTTTGCCATCAATGCAGCAGCCTCACCGTTGCCATCAATGCAGCAGCCTCACCGTTGCCATCAATGCAGCAGCCTCACCGTTGCCATCAATGCAGCAGCCTCACCGTTGCCATCAATGCAGCAGCCTCACCGTTGCCATCAATGCAGCAGCCTCACCGTTGCCATCAATGCAGCAGCCTCACCGTTGCCATCAATGCAGCAGCCTCACCGTTGCATCAATGCAGCAGCCTCATCATTGCCTTCAATGCAGCAGCCTCATCATTTCCATCAGTACAGCCTGATCAATGCCCATCTCCAGCCTAGAGGGGACAAGGAGGGGTGAGGGACGAGCGCAGACAGATTACATACAGTGAGAATCTCCTATGATAGACAGAACAGTGGTCCAATGGTGGCCCAGAAGACGGGACTTCCTATTACAGAGGCCGCCAAGTAAACAGGAGATTCTCACTGTATGTAATCTGACGGCGCTCGTCCCGCCCCCCTCCCTGTCCCCTCCGAGGCAGCTAAAATTGAAGTATTGGCGTATAACACGAACCCGCTATTTGCACCCGATTTTCATGGTGAAAAAGTGAGTCTTATACACCATTAAATACAATAATTAAAAAAGCAAATATAATACAATTTTATATAAAAAATATATATATTTAAAAAAAACTGTAATTTTCAGCTTCAGTTTTTCGGCCGAGTGCATCCTGCATTTTTGGTTTCGGCACCAGAATTTCCATTCGGTGCACCTCTAATATTTGGTCAACACTAAAGCCCCATACACACGTTCAGATTTTCCGATGGATTCTGTCCTATCGGACAATGTTGTCGGAAATTCCGACCGTGTGTAGGCACCATCGGACATTTTCCATCGGATTGTCCAACGGACAAAGTTGTATCTCCTGCTCTATAAATTTTCCGACAACAAAGTCCGATCACACCAATTCCGATCGTGTGTAGCGAATTCCGACGGACAAAGTGCCACGCATGCTCAGATCACATTACAAGACCAAAGCTATTGGCTACTAGCCTCTACGTAGTCCCGTCGTAGGCAACAAACGTCACCACGTTCAGAATGATCTGATTTTCCGACAACTTTGTCCGACCGTGTGTATGCAACACCAGTGTCGGACTAAATCCGTCAGACCAAATCCGATGGATTTGGTGGTCAGATTTTCCGACCGTGTGTATGGGGCTTTATACATAATCTATCATTAAAAAACAGCTATTTCTATCAGTGGAAGCTCACTTTATTCCATAGAAGCATATATCCCCAAAAAGACAAATGAGCCTCAACAGTGAGATACACTCATCAGTGTGCCACAATTGTGTGTGTATATGGGGAATATATTTTCAAGGTGCTTTCTCTATTAATTTGAGTTCTGCCTGTCTGCTGGCCATTTCTTTTCACAACTGGATTCTCTGCCTAATTTATAGCTTCTCCTCTGCTGTTTACTTTCAATTTTTAAATACGGTATAACATATCCATAGCTCCCAACTAACCCCAATTTCGAGGGACTGCCCCTGATTTGGAACAATGACCCTCTGTCCCTCTTTCCTCCTCATTTGTCCCTCATTTTGGTCTGGTCTATAGTTGTATATAAAATGCACTACTTATTGTTCAAAAAGTGTTTCACAGTGTTAAACCTTTCATCCAAATTCTAAATTGCTGCATTTATAAATGTCAAAAGCCAATATCAAGGAATAATAGTGGTAAAAAAAACACTTGTGGATTTAAATAATTTTTTTGTATAATTCTCCTTTAACCACTTGCCGACCACCTGCCTGATTGACGGCGGCAGAATGGCTCCCCTGCGCGAATCGCCGTAGCTGTACAGCGACCGCTTTAAGGGGTATAGGGGGTGCTTGGTTCTGAGGAGCCGATGCGCGTGCCCGGCGGCTGCATCACCCACGATCACTCCTGACAGAGTCAGAATGAGGATCTGTGTGTGTAAACATACAAATCCACGTTCTGGCAGGGGAGAGGAGACAGATGGTGTGTTCCTAGTATATAGGAAAACAGATCGGTCTCCTCCCCCAGGCAGTCCCATCCCCCCTACAGTTAGAACATGCTGAGGGAACACAGTTAACCCCTTGATCACCCCTTAGTGTTAACTCCTTTCCTGCCAGTGACATTTATACAGTAATCAGTGGCTATTATTAGCTCTGATCGCTGTATAAATGTCAGTGGTCCCAAAAAAGTGTAAAAAGTGTCCGATCTGTCCGCCGCAATGTTGCAGTCCCGATAACAATCGAAGATCGCCGCCATTACTAGTAAAAAAATAATAATAATGAAAATGCCATAAATCTATCTCCTATTTTGTAGACGCTATAACTTTTGCGCAAACCAATCAATATACACTTATTGCGATTTTTTTACCAAAAATATGTGGAAGTATATATATCAGCCTAAACTGAGGAAGAATTTTTATTTTGTTTTAAACTTTGGGGATATTTATTATAGCAAAAATTAAGAAAATTGTCACTCTTTTTTTGTTTATAGCGCAAAAAAAAACAAAAAACGCAGAGGTGATCAAATACCACCAAAAGAAAGCTCTATTTGGGGGGAAAAAGGACATCAATTTTGTTTGGGTACATCGCTGAACGATTGCGCAATTGTCAGTTAAAGCGACGCAGTGCCGTATCACAAAAAATGGCCCGGTCAGGAAGAGGACCAATCCTTCCAGGGCTGAAGTGGTTAAGGGTGTGTGTCTTATGCCTACATACTTTTTATAATAGTAGTCCCTCGTTCTCAACTCAAAAAGTTGGGAGGTATGTATATCCCATGGTATGCCTGCAAGCCGTGATTCCTGTACTACCTCTGCCCTCCAAAACACCTCCTCCTAGTTCAGAAGTCAGTTTCTATGATTTCTGTGACATAGCAATGCCTACTAATAGGGCATAGTGTGGGGATCTTCACAAAGTAAGCAAACTTTAAGGTCATTCAGATAGGCTAGAAATAATTGAAATACAATGTGAAAATAAATATATGATTTTACATTTTGACTATAGATACACTTTAAAAAAAAAAAATGTGGAAAACCCCCTGTGATTGCTCCTCCTAAAGTATACATACTCACCAAATAATATTTACCTTCACTGATATTGAAAGACTTGTAATCTTCTCGCCACAGCATTCCCTCACAGGACACTCTGTCATCCAGATTTTTACATAAGACTCCTCATTTCATGGTTTTCAAATTCATAGAAATAGACAGGTAAATTTATTAAAACAAAAAACATAATGAATCTTGGAGAGAAACGCAAATTAAACTAGTTCACCGTGCCTATATACCCTTCCTATCGGAAAAAGCTAATCCTCAGTCCGCTTCTTGTCCTCTCTTGCTACCAGATAAGACCTTCTCTAACTCACCGCCTATGGTCATACAAGATCATCTCTACCTTCTGGGACCAAGTTAGATCTTTCATATATGGCAGCCCTCAAATTTTCCACTTTGCATTTTGCGAGTGGAGGGCTGGCAAGCGTGGACTGCCTAGGGGCGGGGGAGCGAGCACCATCGGCAGATGCGGTTGAATGGGAGCTCTTCTCCCAGCGATCGTCCAGAGGAATAGAGAAGAGAGAGCTGGCCGGATCATCAGAGCGCTGAGGAACATCACTGTAGCAGCTTTAATTTCAATTCCCGAGTGGTTCTGCCGATTGCTGTCACATACAGCCCCGCCTCCTGGCCCTGGGACTTTGTTAGACAGATCATCCGTCCAATTCCAGAATGTGTGAACTGTATCAAAGTCCCTGGACCAGGAGGCGGGGCTGTATGTGACAGAGAGCCGCGGGAACACACAGCAATTGAAATGAAAGCTGTTACAGTGATGTTCCTCGGGACTGTGATGATCCAGACAGCAATCCTCTTCCTCTCCTCTCTTCCCCTGCACAGGTAGGCTGCACTGATGGACACAGGCTGCATTGTTAGGCACAGGCTGCATTAATGGACACAGGCGGCATTGATGGACACAGGCTGCATTGTTGGGCACAGGCTGCATTGCTAGGCACAGGCTGCATTGTTGGGCACAGGCTGCATTGATGGATACAGGCTGCATTGATGGATACAGGCTGCATTGTTGAGCACAGGCTGCAGTGATGGACACATGGTGCATTTTTGGGAACAGGCTGCATTGATGGACACAGGCTGCATTGTTGGACACAGGCTGAATTTTTAGGCACAGGCTGCATTGATGGACACAGGTAGGCTGCATTAATATAGGCTGCATTGGTGGGCACAGTTAGGCTGCATTGATGGGCAAAGGTAGGCTGCATTGTTGGACACAGGTAGGCTGCATTGATGGACACAGGTAGGCTGCAATGCTGGGCACAGGTAGGCTGCATTGTTGAGCACAGGTGAAGCAGCATTGATGGACACAGGTAGGTTGCATTGTTGGGCACAGGTGAAGCAGCATTGATGGGCACATGGGGGCTGCATTGTTGGGCACAGGTGAAGCGGCATTGATGGACACAGGTAGGCTGCATTGTTAGGCATAGGTGAGGCTGCACTGATGGGCACTGATAAAGTTGTTAATATTTATTTTTATAACTTAATTCTGCATAAAACATTTAAGTGTTATTTCAGTGTGATAATTTATGAGGGTGTGTTTAGGGGCGGAATTAGGGGTGGGGAAGGGTAGGGGTTGGGTGGGGCAACTGGTGGCAAGTAACCCTTGAGGCCTGGCTAGTAGCTCAGGGCTTGAAATTTTGAGCCCTGATATATGGGATCACCTTGCTTCAACTTCCGAAAGATCCCCTCCTTCTAATCTTTGGCCATTGGGACAATCAACTTCTGATGTGGTCTCCATCAAACACTAATTTCCAACACAAGGATTGGATCCTAATCTGCCTCTTAGTGGCCAAGAGATCTATTCTAAGAAACTGGACATCCTCCTCCTGCACTAAAATTTCACAAATTAAACAGGAACTGCTGCAGTTACTCTACGAGGAAAAATTAACACTGATTTCAACCATGCGGCTTCCAGTAAATGCTTCTACCTAAGATGTCAGACCTTCATGAACACAATGTTAGCTCAAGAGGAACTTAAGACCTTCGACGGTTCATTCTTCCACTACAAGGGGCTTCAAATGCTCTTCGACAAGTAAGATCCCCCTTGAGAAACTCCCCTCCCTAATAAGTCTCCGGGGGGCTAGACATGAAAATATCAATCTGCTCTTCTATTGTGCTAGAAAGCTAGATAGTAATATTGATTCTCCTTGCAAATCATATTTAGAGACTAGGTATTTCAGTGCCTTATTACAGTGCCTTACTCAAATGTAGCAGGTTTGCACTCCCTTTACCCCCCCCCCCCCCCATATAGAAACCCTACAAGATAGATCTATCCAGTTTTTTTTCCACTGTCCGTAGCATATGTTCTTATACTTTTCTTTTTACCCCCCCCCCCCCCCACAGTTATAGGTTATAGGAGACCAGGGTACAATGAATCGTCCTATGCCCTAACAACTCATCAGCGTTAAGGACCCTGTATACCCAAGAGTACTTATTGGCACTCTGATAAAATAATTAATGTAAATGCATCTTTTTCTTGAAAGCTGTGCTTGGTGAAAATGTTTATTCCAGGTGACAGGGACACTGCATTGTCACTTCTACCACTCACAAATTCAAGTGCTTAAAGCAGAACTTAACTTTATCTGAGCACTAAAAAACTGAATACGTTGTTTAATACATTTTTAATTTTTTAATACAAACTCGTCCATCCATGTCGCCAAGTTTTTTTTTTGCAGAGAAATCACTTTGAACCTTCCAGCCCCACACTTTTCATTTCTAGCCATGGGGCTATCGTGTAGCATTTACTACCATGTCACACTCCTGACTTCCCAGTCACAGTTCATAGAAGTATTCAATATGTTATCCACACCGCATGTGACCATCACCAGTGAGAAATGCCTGCTTACCGGACAAATTACCCTGCCAGGGCCTTTAAGCTACAGTTCCGCTTGGCACACCAGGATGCAGCAGTCACTCTCTCCCTCGTCCTCACTTGCGGGTGTTCATAGATGTCCCACTCAGAAAAAAGGAGGATCCTTCACATAGCATAAAATCCAACGCTTTTTATTTAAAGTAATACATTTGTTTTTAAAGTGAAGGAGAACATCTCCATTAAAAATTTAATATACTGGCCAGTATTCAAAAACGAAACGCCCGCGCTTCTGGGACCTCGTATGTCGCGATGACATCAGCATGTCTTTCCACCCGACTAGTTTTGTCACAGATTGACGTCATCCTGGGGCATGGGCAACGTGCTGCGTCATCGCCTTAAAAATGTAAATAAACGAGCCAAGCCTCGTTCTGGCTCTCACACCTCAGTGAGATAACCAAGCCTCGTTTTGTTCATACAGGAAGAAAAATAGTCACGTCACATCACACTTCCTACTGAGAGTAAGCTGGACGCCTCTTATAGTATTGCCTACTCCTTAGGCCCCTTTCACACTGGGGCAGTGGGTGTGTCGGCACTAAAGTGCTGCTATTTTTTGCGGCGCGTTACCGTCAATTTTGCGACGCTATTTGGCCGCTAGCGGTAGCGGGGCGCTTTTACCCCCCACTAGCGGCCGAGAAAGGGTTAAAGCCACCCGCTGCAGCATCGCTTTGCCAGCGGTATAGCTGCGCAGCCCATTGATTTCAATGGGCAGCTCCAAAGATGCTGCTAGCAGGACATTTTTTAGCATCCTGCCAGCGCACCGCTCCAGTGTGAAAGCTCTCTGGGCTTTCACATTGTAGACACAGGAGCGGCTCTTTCAGGGCGCTTTGCAGGTGCTATTTTTAGCACTGTAGTGCCTGCAAAGTGCCCCAGTGTGAAAGGGGTCTTAAGGTTTTTATCCCCTTGGATTATTCAAACTACTGCTTGTAATTAGTACCTAACATAGGAAATAAAGAATGTTAAAATTAAATAAAATTTCATTATTTAAAAATGGGCAGCTACAGAGATCTGACCACAGATACTCCGCCACTGCCCTCTAGGGGCAAAACTGGAAAAAACATCCAAAAATACATGTCTTTTAAAAGGACACGTCATTTGAAACAGAGGGAGTAATACGATTAAGACACCGGAAGTCCCAGCAGAGGAACTGACAGGGGACATTTACCGCTGACCCCGCGCTAAATACTCACTAGAGCTTCAACTTCCCAATGTTCAACAAAATGATATGGGGCAACCTCCCCAGACAAAGGAATCCCCTTGTTCCAGAGCAAGTCAGCTCCAATCATTTTAGATATTTGTCATTTGAAAGGACAGAAAAATATATAATTTTAAAAGCCAGAAGTCTCAGCAAAGAATCAAACGGGCGACATTCTGCCACTAACCCCGCATAGAACTCAGCTAGTGAACCAAAAATTCTAATTGGTAATGTGATAGTATGAAACAACCTCTCAGGGCAAAGAATTCCCTCTACTCTAAAGCAAGCCAACCCCAACCATTTATATCAATATGCCCACCTTAAATTGATATAGGATAGCATCTCTATATGGGGTTAAGATTAATCCCAACAGTGTACAGACAAATACAAATATTCTGCATATAAATTACTGCAGCAAAAACAGACATATTATATACTATTCCAAGAGGGTTATTGGACATTATTTGTCATCCACAAAGGCATTAACGTCTACATCTACGTTAAGGCCTAAAGGGGCAAAACACCCCACTTTATAGATCCACTTCATCTCAATTTGTGAGATCCCCCTTATTAATGAGCCCCCCTCCAAGCTGCAGTATACCTATTGTGACAGACCTAGCCGGGACAGAGGCTGTTGGAGGGGACTGAATGCAAGCCTCTTGCCTTGCGATTATGGGCCCTGGCATTTGGGGGAACGGTGCACTTTGAGCTGAATGCCTGGGGACCCCTGAGCTGGTGTTACTTGGATTCAGGTCCATGCCGCCCCCCAAGACACATAGACTCTGGATATGTATTTGCCATATTAGCAATAGACTGAATGACACTGTTGGGACACAAGCTGTCAGATGCTAATGTCATGAACTCCAGCCACCTGTCTGTTGTGTAAATGAGTCTAGTCTGGCTTGTAAGAATATTCCACACATTGTTGTTGTGCTTATTAACCCTGTGTTGATGTTTATGGTAATGTGTATTGAATAGTCAGTCAAGTGAGCTAGGAGACATACCCTGAAAAGTCTTATCTCTCAGTTAACTAGTCTGGGTCAATGATTAGATAATTAGCTCATGCTAATTAGGTTAGGCTTTAGTCATCCGGCTGTATATATTTGTGTGACATCTCAAATAAAAGTCATTCCTGCTGTACTCCAAGACTGGTGTTGTCTAGTTCTTTGGGGTTCCTATAACCAGATCCATTGGACTCATGTTCCAGGACTTAGGAAGCGGTATACTGATGGAAGCCCTCAAGCAGAGTGTAGGAACGTTCCGTCACACCTATCAATACCGTAGAAAATCGTGTTCCTAGGATCCTTATTGTGTACCAAAGCATAATGCTTTGAAACAGAATGTTTTAAGAAACCATTTCTAATATTGTTAATGTGCTCATTGAGCCTAACTTGTAATGCCCGCTTGGTCCTGCCCACATATTGGAGTCCGCAAGGACATTGTAGCAGATAGACCACCTCTGTAGTGGAGCAAGTGTTAAAGGGCTTTATTTTAAATTTACGCTAGTGGCTGCAAATTCTCTGCTGTTTCTGTGTTTGCAGCCATTAATGGCACACACCTGACATTTTCTGCATTGATAAAAACCAACCAGATCATGAAAAAATGAAGTAGGTCTAGAGGGTGGGTTCAACACACTAGGGTCAATCTTGTCCCTGTGTGAAAGAACCCCTCTAAACACTACCTGTGGTTTCTGAGGTAAGGAGGATCCCAGAATCTTATCATTACACAAAATGTGCTAGTGTTTCTGGATAAGCTTCTTGATCATCCAGTGTTGTGTGGAATAACTTTTAATGAAAAGTACAAAGGGTTCCTTAGAGCCCTCTGCAGCTTCCTCATTTGGTCAAGGCCTCAGCAGTAAACTCCTATCTGTCTGCTGAACCCGACCCACTATCTCTTCAAGGGAGCCAGCCTTATATCCCTTGTCTAAAAACCTTTTTGTCAGTACTGCTGCTTGTTCTCTAAATTCTTCAACTTTGGTACAGTTCCGTCTTAGCCTGGTATATTGACCCTTAGGGACAGCCTTTACCCAGGTTTTATTGTGACAGCCATCTTGAGGGATATAGGCATTTCAGTCTGTTGATTTAAAGAAGGTTGGATGTAATCAACCTGTCAGACTCTAATCTGATCCTCAAGTCCAAAAAGTGAATCTCTGCGTTACTGATCTCATAGTTCAACACAATACCTCTGTTGTTATTATTGAGGGACCAAATAAAATCACTCAGGCCCTCTTCATCTCCATCCAATAGAAAGAGGATGTCGTCTATATACCTGGCCCACAGGATTAACTCAGGTCTCCCGTGGGCATAGACGACATCCTCCTCCCACTTGGCCATAAAGAGATTGGGTAGGCGCGGGGTGTATTTATCCCCCATGGCCACACCCCTATCTTGGTGGTAAAACTGGTTCTCCCACCAAAAATAATTATGGGATGCTGCAAAGGAGAGCAGCTCCATAATAAACTATATCTGCTGTTTAGACAGACCTGCGTCCCTACAGAGAAAATGGTCGACTGCTGCTAAACCCATAGCGTAGGGTATAATTGTATACAGCGATGTAACATCAGCTGATACCAACAATATCCCTGTCCTAACTTGACACTCCGATAAGGTATTGATAATGTGCCGTGTGTCCTTAATGTAAGATGGCATCTCCTGAACAAGGGGCTGCAAATAGCAGTCAATATACTTACCCACCCAGGACATCACGGAATCTATTCTGCTTACTATCGGACTTCCCAGGGGGGAAGTCAGGCTCTTATGAATTTTGGGTAAGTAATATACCACGGGTGTGCGAGGAGCACTAGGGATCAGCAATAAACTTTCTTTTTTATTGATTATACCATCCTTAAAGCCCTTAAAGACTATTTTATCCAATTTAAGTTTATATTCTCTAATCAGATCCTTTTTCAACAGTGTATAGGTCTCCTTATCAGTCAGAATATGCTTCATTTTCTTAACATAACCCCCTTTGTCCAATATAACAATCCCACCCCCCTTATCGGCGGATAACAAGCTCTTTATTCGTACATAGTTTATCAAGTCCCTGCTCCAAGTTCTTTTGCATCTTCATATTTTGTATTTTGATTGTATCAAAATCCCTTAACACCACATCCCGAAACACGATGAGCCAGAAGAAGTCATTATGGACCCGGCTAAAGCTGCCAAGTTGTGCTAAGAGCAAAATGGATGACTGCAACTGTGTGTGTTGCATGATGTGCCAGAAAACAAATGGACTGGGTAGCAGATCCGCCAAACAGTAAAGACACTAACCCCAGAGCAGAGAGTGTCATTCTAGGCTTGAAGGTGGATCCAGTTTCTGCTTGTATGTGCTATTAGAGTGGAGAAGGTACATTCCTGCCTGTTGACTGGGAGACTTTGGCCATCTAACAGAGGAAACAGAAGAGCGTTTAATCCAGATACAAGTGTCAGACACCAATCCTGAAAGCTCAAGTCAGACTGTGGCAGAGACCGAAACAAACCCCTCACTCCTGCATCTACTTCAGGACTGCCTCCGGCTTCCTTCTTCACTGATGTAGGGAAGTTAGTGGAGAACTTTATCAAGAATGGGTTTGTGCTAATCAATCATGGATTTTAGAAGCTACAACTCTTCTCAGAGAAGATGTAATGGGTGCGGCAATGGTTGGAGCAGATAAGCAGCAGGGAGGAGGAGTAGAGAAGCGGAGGAGGTGGGGGAGCTGGCGGCAGCCAATGAGCATGCAGTCTCCGGCCGAGACTAGTGGTGATGTCAGTGCACACAAACTGAACGAGCGGAGTCGTGGCCTGTGCACTGTGGATGTCTACAAGCCTGATATTTTATTCTAATTGTAAGTGCAATAACTTTTTATCTCAAAAAAAAATGACACTCTTCTCCTTGCTTTGAGATGTCCTAACGGAGCTGTGTGGAGCTGTTCGGGAATGAGCTGTAGCTGCCTTTAGGAGTACGGTATATCTCAGAGCATTGTCTGATCTGGTACCGATCAATGTTCTCACAGTTTGAATTTTGTTTATTTAACTTGCATTTTTAACATTTAGTGTGTCACATGGTCATTTGTATTTGGCACTGCATATATATTTCATTAATAAAATTGTTGGGACTTTGTATGAGACAACGACTGCTACAGTATTTGTATGTCTCCATCCCTGAATCATAGAAATAAGAGGGGAAAGGGGAATGGTGGATTTTATATGAAGCACAACACCAAAACCAGATGAATCAATTGGTAGATAATATTTAATGGTGCACATGGATGCATGTGGGACAGTAAATGAATGAATGAATGACTTGTATAGCGCAACCTATGCGAACTGAATCGCCTCAGGGCGCTTTTTGCCACTGGTGTCCATCTGTGGTATAGTGCGGTCCTTGCCCTGTAGGGTCCTGACACGCTTACAAACACATACACATACAACATACACATAAATAGCATGTGGCAAATAACATAATAATATAGTAATATAATAAATACATAGAAATGTACACACACACATACATGTTAGAAATGTATACATATACATAAATGTTCCTACATAGTAAATATTTTAAAACGTATTAAACAAGGTATTCCCATAGTAAACGCATGGTAGCTGTGACAATATATCGGTATATAGCTCTACGCATGTTTCGTAGATAAATTCCACTCATCAGGAGCAAATGCAATCTAGAGATGTCTGTAATAAAATATAAATACCAAATATTATAGTAACTAAATTAACAGGAAGACGGGGAACCACAACTTAATCCCAGCACTCTTACCTAAAAGTAGGCTACAGTATTCAACAACATGGGAAGTATTAGTAGCTGGAGGCACCATGGGAAACATCATCCCTGGAAACTGAGGTGGCGTTAGTGGTGAACAGAAAACAAGAAGTAAGCCTCAATATTATCTACCAATTGATTCATCTGGTTTTGGTGTTGTGCTTCATATAAAGTCCCACCATTCCCCTCCTTTCCCCTCTTTTTTCACTGTATATATATTGGTGGATGAGAAGCAGTTTCAGGGCACCACACACTTCTATTTATTTCTGTATTAATTTCCAGTATTTTCCTTTTTTTTCCTCACCTGACAAGACCGAACAGCACCTCTTACCGCTATCGCCCCCAGCCAGGTTCAAGCCTCTCCTGGGTGGAAGTCCTACCTGTACAGCCTCTAAATGAGCGAAACGGAAGGAACCCCACTCTGATGGTCTCAGGGGTATGTGGAAGAAAACATCCTTACTTAACAAACCTTAAATAGGTTTATCCTGCAGCGGCCTCCAACCTTGTCTCTTGTGCACTGGGGTTCTGTAATATCACTTACTGTCAAATTTAAAAAAAAACTTTGTACCTGTTCGCCTGCTGGGCTCTCTAGTGCCTCTGTCTCCTGTCATCAGACCGACGAGCGTCTCAGCACTGCGGCGCATGCGCGGGCGGCTAGTAAACTCGCCCACTGTCTGTTTGCCAGCTTCCAAGATGGCGCTTGACCTCGCAGAGCGATTCTGCGCACGCGCGAGAATTACGTCATTGCGACGGCCGCGGCGGCAAATTCAAATACAGCACCATTCTCTGTGTTTGTCGATGTCTTTTGATGACGCCCTGGAGGAGGGGCGAAACGCGTCGACGTAATTTCCGGCCAAGGATCTAACCACTGACGCCACTTCCTGTTCCCGTGGAGCGCACGCTAAACCAGCTGCAACCGCGGAAGTATCTGAGAAGTTTGCCTTCCTTTATGCATCCTGTAAGTAGCGCAGAGCGCGCATTTTAAAAATCCTTCTACAACACTTTAAAATTTGCTCTCTTCTATTATCGGTACAATATCTCCAAGAACATCACTGTGCCTTGTGTGCATGCATCGCTCCCTGGATCCTCTCATCCCACTGGCTTGTTTATTCAGCTCTGCTTTTGTGCCTACTTGCCGAACCACAGTTTGTCTGCATATCTGCCCTCTGCTTTGCTGCTCTGTCTGTCTGCTAGCCCGGTGAGTCTATTCCAAGAAGGAGCTCATATGTACATTTATTTTGGTTCTTGTTTTTTTGGGACAATAACTGGACTTACTCACATAATTTTTTTATTTTTTTTTTTTATTTTTTTTTATATATTTTCTTACCACATTGATCACTTATTCAATTTTGGTATCTATGAAATAATTTTATGGTTATTATTCAATCATGTCACTTATGTAATAATTTATCACACATATTATTTGATGCTAGTTTATTTTTTATGGGATTGGTTTGTGTCAGACATGTAACCACTTCACACACATTATTGATGTTTGTCAATTTTGTGGGATCATTTATTATTTTGTCACAATTTTTGTTTGCCAGCGCTGTTTTATTGGTTTGAGCATTTTTTGAAGGTTATAGCACTTTCTTATCAGCAGCTGCACATTTTTTGTGTTTTCTTTTTCTCGTTCAATATTGCACACGTCTATTCCAGCGCCGTTTCTTTGTTTATATATGGAGAGAAAAACGTTTTTGAAAAATCCTTTCTGATATCACTCCCTGTGCTAACCACCTGCTAATAGCTGCACCCTCTTCTCATTCCAGAGCAATCAGGTCAGTTCCATTCTCTTTCCTATTACTGCTGCACATCTCCCTACCTGCTTTCTTACACACTGACTTCCTTATGTTCTAGGAATCACCCTTCATGGAGGCCGCTGCCCCAGCAGACCATGGCCAGCCTAATAGGTAAGAGGGGAAGACTGGTAAGTACGAAGAGAGAAAAAAGAGAGCCTGTCATTAACGCTGTCTAAATTGAACAGCCCTATCAGGTCATCCAGATCATCGCACTCAAGAGGCTCAAGAAGGAGTCGTTCAAGCCATAGACAAAGCCGCTCAGATCGCGGCAGAAGCCACTCAAGCCGCAGGGAAAGTGGATCAAGTCGCAGAAGGAGCCGATCAAGATCCTACCCTCGGCATGGTCACTCCTACCACAGGAGAACTCCTACGTGCAGGCATTCCCCACACGCTCAGAGTCTCCGTCCATCTGGAAATTCCTGCTGGATTTGTGGCGCAATACCGCTTCCAGATAAGCTGGCCTGTCGTACATGCTTCAACGAAGCAACTAAGGACAGGGAACTGGAATCAAGCGAACCAACTAAAGATTCGTCCCTCCAAATCACAGGGCCTGAAACAAGCAGACCTATGAAAGGCACCTCATCTTCTGCTCCCTACTCATCAAAAATGACAGAGCCCCTGTCTGAAAATGATGTCATAGAGACATCCACTGGCTTTGAGTTCGCACTGATCGAACCCTTCGTTAAATCAGTGAAGGAAGCGATTGATTGGGTGGAGGAATCAGAAACTCCTTAAAAAGTGAGGAAATATTTCCCAAACCTCACAAAAGATCCAGAGACCTTCCCGTTTATTAATGAGCTTGAAGACCTAATCAAAGAGGAATGTCAAAAACCAGAGAAAAAAGCCAGCCTCAGTAACAGACTAGCAAAGCTTTACCCTCTGAAAGAGCCTAACGTCAACCCATTGGTGTCCCCGCCAGTGGTGGACTCCTCTCTGATGCGCCTTGCCAGACATGTAACACTTCCAATTGAAGATGCAGTTACGTTTAAAGACGTGCTGGATAGAAATCGAAATCGACCTCGATCTTAAAAGGTCTTACCTATCCGTAGGGGTCGCATGTAGGCCAGCTGTGGCACTAGCAGCTGTCAGAAGGGCTATTTCCAACTAGTCTTTCAACGCAGAGAAGCTGGTAACAGAAGGAGTGGAGCAAGAGAAAGTAATCTCTGCCCTCCAGGAGCTGTCTCTCGCAGGCGACTTTGTCGCAGAAGCCTCTGTAGACATAATAAAATCTACATCAAGGGCAATGCTAAGTTCAGTGATGGCCAGAAAGGCACTTTGGCTGAAGCCCTGGTCGGCGGATCCGTCCTCAAAATCAAATTGGTGTAAAATCCCCTTTAACGGGGTAAACCTCTTCGGAGAAAAGCTAGACTCGGCCATTTCAAAAGTCACCGGCAGAAAATCGGGCCTTATCCCTTCAGATAGAAGGCCTAAACAGCAAAGGCCACCAGCCTCTAGACGGAATCTCCCAGACAAATATAGGGAGGCAAAATCCTACAGACCCGGTAGAGAATATAAGAGGAACTGGAAAAACCCCCAGTCATCCTTTCTCAAGCTCCAAAAATCCAAGACCCCTATCTCAGGGGATCAGAAATCTTTTTGAAGGTGCGCCCGCCCAACCAGCTGTAGTAGGAGCCAGGCTCATGAGGTATAAGCAGGTATGGGCGGAAAATTGTATACTCACCTTCCGTAATTTTCCTTTCCTGTTGCATCTTCATGGCAGCATACAAATGCCCACCCGTCTGAGGTGAGGTATCTATATACTGAGAATACTGGGGCGGGGGCCCTCTCAAGGTTTAATAGCTACGCGGTCCTATCAGGTTGCGAAGGCGGAGCCACAACCCATATGTGTATGCTGCCATGAAGATGCAACAGAAAAGGAAAATTACGGAAGGTGAGTATACAATTTTCCATTTTTTTTGCCCCTGTTTAACAGGGGCACGTAATTAAAATTCTTGATCTAATATTTCACAGCAGGGCTCGTTCCTGCGCCCATCAAGAGTTACTGTGAGGGCTCACAGTGTTCTGGTACCACCAACACCTAAGGCCCACATTTCTGCAGAGTATATAGGGCAGGCCATATAGTATATACAGGCGGTCCCCTACTTTCAAACATCCGACTTACAAACGACTCCTACTTACAAACCGAGGGAGACCATAGGAAGTGAGAGGAAATCTACCCCTAGGAAGGGAAATTTTCTCCTGTAAGAGTTAATATGGGCAAAGGTGTCTCCACTGATGCTTTATTATCAACAATCCTTGTTTCCATAAAAACACCACATTTTCAAAATCCAATTGTCGTTGGGACAGAAAGTGAGGTGAAATCTTCTGAACAGGGGCACAGACAGCAAAACAAATGTTACAGGGGTGATGATAACCCTTCCCTATGTTATCCAAAAAGCTTAAAAATCGATTTTTTGGCTGGAGCTACACTTAAAAAATGTACCTGTTCCAAATTACAAACAGATTCAACTTAAGAACAAACCTACAGTCCCTGTCTTGTTTGGACCGCCTGTATACTGCTGTTCAGAGTATATAGTGCCTGGGGGCCCCACGCCTTTTCTTTTTTTAATTTGGGTGCAGGGTTCCCCTTAATATCCATACAAGACCCAAAGGGCCTGGTAATGGACTGGGGGGTTACCCATGCCGTTTTTCTCAATAATTTTCATCCATATTGCTGGGACCCGATATTACATTACAGCTGCAAGCAGTTTTAAATGCCTTTTATTCCTTTAGAAATGTCATTTTGTACAGGGACTGTTCTAAACACGGGAAACACACGCCAATTTACAAGCATACTATAGACACCCCCCAGGTATGATATTTAAAGGAATATTTCACTTTTATTTTTTCACTTTAAGCATCATTAAAATCACTGCTCCTGAAAAAACTGACGTTTTTAAAACTTTCTTTTGCATTGATACATGTACCCTAAGGCAGGACTCAGGTCCCCAAACCCTTTTTAGGACAATAACTTGCATATTAGCCTTTAAAATTCGCACTTTTGATTTCTCACGTTCGAGTCCCACAGACTTTAACAGTGTTCGAATGTTCGCGCAAACTTTTGGTCCATTCGCATTTTCTGGATGCGAACCGAACCAGGGGGTGTTCGGCTCATCCCTACTTGACATAGATCCACTTGCAATGGTAATCTCAGTCTGTCTCCCCAACAGCCGGGGACTGAGAATGAGTTTCCTCATTGGTTGAAGAAACAAACACGCTGAATGTCAGATCAACATGTTATTTTTTTTTCAAAGAGGGTACACTGGCAATTCCAGAATACCAGCCAGCATGACTCAAGTGGGCACTCCCTGTATCTGCCGGCAGCACACAGTTCAAAACAGTCCCAGCAATACAGCCAACAGGAATGTCCCCCACTAGCAACACTTTCTTTACAAGAGATGACGTGGCCTTCAGCATAGAATCCTAACTACACAAAGCACACATTTGAAATCTGTATGGTGTCAGTGAAAAACACAATTTTCACACACAAAACTTCAGGGATTCTCCTTTGGCATTTACCGTAGTAATGGTGAATGTCTTTCTTGTTTGGTCTGCGAACAATCACATGGTCTGGGTTAATCTTGCAACCATGAAGTGTACCTTTCAGCTATCTTGGGCGACAACTTTTGGAAATCCATCCACAAACCCATTGGGTTTCCTTGTGCTGGATCTCTTCCTCTAGATGGGCCGGTATGTAGGGATACAGATAACCATACTCCTCAGCCACTTTCTTAATAATGATTTGCTGTGTCTTTGACATCCTAGGCAATGTTTTAGGGTCTCCATACCCGGCTAGGACCAGTGGATCTGGTGCACATTGAACTCCACCAAAAGAATAGGCCCCCCCCAGTAGGCCAAGGGGCTTAAAGAAACCCCTGCCAATTAGTTGGGACACCCCTTTCAGTCATAATCTGTCCTTGTTATGCCCTTGTGTTATCCAATGTCACCAGCTACCAGCTTGAACACATTTGCTGCACAATTGAAGTTACTGTATCAAGACTTTTATGACAAGTATCTGAAACATACAGTATACCCCTACAAAAGTTGGAAGACTTGGAGATTTGAGGTATTGGAATGCAGAAGTTCCCATATGATGGGTACCTTCCAATCCGACTGACATTTGGTCCTTCTGCAGTTGTAAAAAAAACAGAGACATGCGATACCTTAGCAGCCCTCTTAGGGCTGAACTCTTTGTTGATAGGGGCAAACACTAATCTAATGAAAAGACTACTCATCCTTATAGCCATGACCAGCCCAGGCCCTTTGTTGTCCTTGAAACCGAGAACACTAGGGTTGAGCTGATTCCTGAGGTAGTCATTGGAGAAATGTCAGCTCTATCATCCCTCAATCACCTATCTGTGGCATGTTTTTCTCTTGCACTGACCCAAATAATGTCACTGAACTAAGGTCATTCTTAGGAATCTGCTCCTACTACCAAGGATTTGTCGAAACAGCTCTCCTCAAAATATGGGATGATGCCTTGGAAGCAGCAGATGATGGAGAATCATGTCTCCTGGTACTCCTGGCTAACCGTAAAGAATCGGATCACATTCAAGACCCT
Organism: Lithobates sylvaticus; assembly: GCA_028564925.1. Classification (NCBI taxonomy): domain Eukaryota; kingdom Metazoa; phylum Chordata; class Amphibia; order Anura; family Ranidae; genus Lithobates; species Lithobates sylvaticus. Next base: position 118,254,708 of record CM053038.1, on the reverse strand, counting down.
CTGCTTGACCCACAAATGCACACAAGGAGATGCTCCTCAATACTTATGCGAAAAAATACAACACTACACCCCCAATCGCAACCTCCGATCTAACGACCAAAACCTCCTCCTTGTCCCCAAATCCCGGTACAAGTCAAGGGGAGAACGAAGATTTGCAGTCCAAGGACCACGGCTATGGAACGCTCTACCTACGAACATCCGCTTGGAAAAAGACCATCGGGCCTTCAGGAAAAAACTCAAGACCTACCTCTTCTAAGAAGGAATCAACGCAGGTCGGATCAAGCGCCTCGAGGCGATTCAGTTCGCAGTTGCAGCGCTATACAAATCATTCATTCATTCATTCATTCATTCGAAGGGCTCACTATAATAGCCTGACCCCTCAATGAATTGTTAAAGAATGAGGAGGAAAACGTGGATGCACCCAAGCTATTTGAGATCAGTGGACAGATTAGTGCGAGCAGGCGTTTCACCAGCTGAAGAGTCTGACCAATGCTTCGATGCTAACCTATGCTGACTCCACTAAACCATATTAACTACATCAATGCTAGCAGAGACGGACTGGCTGGGGTAATATACCAAGAGCATGATGGACATCTGCAACCAGTCACATATGTCACATATGTGAGTAGAATTTGACCCCCAGCTATTGATACTACTCTACTCACAAGTTGGAGCTTCTGGTCTTAAAGTTGGCGGCGGTAGACAAGCTAAAGGACTATGTGTATTGTGCAGACTTCGTGATCAAGACTGACAACAATCCACTTAGATAAGTACTATCCATGGCCAAGCTAGATGCTACCAGGCACCAGTGGTCGACTGCTCTGTCTGGTCCCAATTTGCTCTAAAGTATTGCCATGGAGCCAGAAACAGGGATGCTGATACTCTCTACAGAAGGCCTTATGCTTTAGATGTGCCCAGAGACAGTACTAACTCCAGAAGGAGTAAAAGCCCTTTGTCAAAGGGTGGAGCACTGCGCCAAAGGGGCGAAAGGGGCTAAAGTTGTTGGAGTCACCACAGCTGTGTTCCAAAATATTACTGTGGCCTTTCCCAAATAAGAGGTGAAAGCCTGCCCAGGTTATCAAAGAAATATCTATGGAAAGACCAACAAGAAGCTCCCCTCTGCAATCTAACGCTGTTTGGGGATGGCCCCTTCCTGTCCCAACATGACTGCGCACCAGTGCACAAAGCAAGGTTCATAAAGACATGGATGAGCGAGTTTGGGATGAAGGAACTTAACTGTCCTGCACAGAGTCCTGACCTCAACCCAATAGAACACCTTTGGAATAAGTTAGAGCGGAGACTGTGAGCAAGGCCTTTTCATCCAACATCAGTGCCTGACCCCACATATGTGCTTCTGGAAGAATGGTCAAACATTCCCATAGACACACTCCTAAACCTTGTGGACGGTAGGGATGAGCCGAACACCCCCCCGTTCGGCTCGCACCAGAACCCGCGAACGGACCTAAAGTCCGTGCGAGCTTTAGAACCCTATTAGTTATAATGGATGCGAACGTTCAAAATTAAAAGTGCTCATTTTAAAGGCTAATATGCATGTTAATGTCATAAAAAGTGTTTGGGGACCTGGGTCCTGCCCCAGGGGACATGTATCAATGCAAAAATTTTTTTTTAAAAACGGCCGTTTTTTTTTCAGGAGCAGTGATTTTAATAATGCTTAAATTGAAACAATAAAAGTGTAATATTCCTTTAAATTTCGTACCTGGGGGGTGTCTATAGTATGCCTGTAAAGGGGCGCATGTTTCCCGTGTTTAGAACTGTCTCTGCGCAAAGTGTCATTTTTGAAAGTAAAAAAGCTATTTAAAATCACTCGCGGCTAATGTTAATTCACGGCTCCCATAACACAGAGAACAGTGATTCATTGAAACTCATTCATAAAAAAAAGTCATTGATAAAAAAAAAAAAAAATGAAAAAAAAAAAGCGTAGGGGTCCCCCCAAATTCAATAACCAGGCCCTTCAGGTCTGGGATGGATATTAAGGGGGATCCCAGCCAAAAAAAAAAAAAAAAAAATGGCGTAGGGTCCCCCTCAAAATCCATACCAGACCCTTGAGGTCTGGTATGGATTTTAAGGGGAACCCTAGCCAAAAAAAATGGCGTGGGGTCCCCCTCAAAATCCATACCAGACCCTTATCCGAGCACGCAACCTGGCAGGCCGCAGGAAAAGAGGGGGGACGAGAGCGGCCCCCCCTCTCGCCTGAACCGTACCAGGCCACATGCCCTCAACATTGGGAGGATGCTTTGGGGGTCTAAGACCCCTAAAGCACCTTGTCCCCATGTTGATTAGGACAAGGGCCTCTTCCCCACAACCCTGGCCGGTGGTTGTGGGGGTCTGCGGGCGGGGGGCTTATCGGAATCTGTAAGCCCCCTTTAACAAGGGGACCCCCAGATCCTGGCCCCCCCCCTGTGTGAAATGGTAAGGGGGTACAAAAGTACCCCTACCATTTCACCAAAAAAGTGGCAAAAATGGTAAAAATGACAGGAGACAGTCTTTGACAATTCCTTTATTAAAATCTTCTTTCTTCTTTCTTCATCCTTCGGATTCTTCATCTTCTCCTTCCTTCATCTTCTTCCATCTTCTTCTTCCATTTTCTTCTTCCTCCGATCTGCTTCTTCTTGCGCTGGTCTTCTCGTCCTTCTCGTCCGGCATCTTCTTCCGTCGGCGTCGGCGTCGGTGTCGGTGTCTTCTTGGGCCGCTCCGCGCAATGGGAGGCTCCCGCTGTGTGAGGCTCCGCTCCATCTGACAGGTCTTTTAAAACGGAGGGCACCTGGTGACCCCGCCCCCCTCTGACGTCATGGGGAAAGCCATCATGGAATTCCCCATGACGTCCCTGTGCGTCAGAGGGGCGGGGTCACCAGGTGCCCTCCATTATAAAAGACCTGTCAGACGGAGCGGAGCCTCACACAGCGGGAGCCTCCCATTGCGCGGAGCGGCCCAAGAAGAGACAGAGACACCGACGCCGACGCCGACGGAAGAAGATGCCGGACGAGAAGGACGAGAAGACCAGCGCAAGAAGAAGCGGATCGGAGGAAGAAGAAAATGGAAGAAGAAGATGGAAGAAGATGAAGGAAGGAGAAGATGAAGAATCCGAAGGATGAAGAAAGAAGAAAGAAGATTTTAATAAAGGAATTGTCAAAGACTGTCTCCTGTCATTTTTACCATTTTTGCCACTTTTTTGGTGAAATGGTAGGGGTACTTTTGTACCCCCTTACCATTTCACACAGGGGGGGCGGCCGGGATCTGGGGGTCCCCTTGTTAAAGGGGGCTTCCAGATTCCGATAAGCCCCCCGCCCGCAGACCCCCACAACCACCGGCCAGGGTTGTGGGGAAGAGGCCCTTGTCCTAATCAACATGGGGACAAGGTGCTTTAGGGGTCTTAGACCCCCAAAGCATCCTCCCAATGTTGAGGGCATGTGGCCTGGTACGGTTCAGGCGAGAGGGGGGGCCGCTCTCGTCCCCCCCTCTTTTCCTGCGGCCTGCCAGGTTGCGTGCTCGGATAAGGGTCTGGTATGGATTTTGAGGGGGACCCCACGCCATTTTTTTTGGCTAGGGTTCCCCTTAAAATCCATACCAGACCTCAAGGGTCTGGTATGGATTTTGAGGGGGACCCTACGCCATTTTTTTTTTTTTTTTTTTTGGCTGGGATCCCCCTTAATATCCATCCCAGACCTGAAGGGCCTGGTTATTGAATTTGGGGGGACCCCTACGCTTTTTTTTTTTGTTTTTTATTAATGAATGACAGCTCTCTGTGTTACAGGAGCCATCAATTCATTAGCCGCGAGTGATTTAAATAGCTTTCTTCCTGCAAAAATGACACTTTTTTGCAGGGAAAGTTCTAAGCACAGGAAACCTGCCCTCCTTCACAGGCTACCTATAGACACCCCCCAGATGTGATACTGCAATGCTGTTCTAACAGCATGCACACACATATCCCCAGAAATAAAGCACATATTGTTGTCAGCAGTCAGCAGCACACTGACACGCTGACACTGTGAGTGAAACATAATATGCGAGGCCGCCGCCGCCCTTATACCGTGGGGCGTGTATTAAAGCCCCTGAGCTATAATTGGCTACAGGCATCCTGCCTGTAGCCAATTATGGCTCTCCTCGCTGCCGGCGCTGTGATTGGCCAAGCATGCGGGGTCACAGTGCATGCTTGGCCAATCATCAGCCAGCATTGCACTGCGCGGGCCGCAATGCATTGCGGGGCCGCTCGCATCACACGAATTTGATGCGAGCGGCCCCAATAGTTCTGGGCTCGCCGAGCGAGCGAACACCCGGTGCTCGATTCGAACATGGGTTTGAATCGAACACCGGGCTCATCCTTAGTGGACAGCCATTCCAGAAGAGTTGAAGCTGTTATAGCTACAAAGGGTGGGCAAACTCAATATTGAACCCTATGGACTAAGACTGGAATGTCATTAACGTTCATGTGCATGTAAAGGCAAGGCATCCCAATACTTTTGTCAATATAGTGTATTACATTTATTTTCTAAAAAAACTAAATTTAGTGTCACTTTAAATAGACATTTAGTGTAAAATGCCAGTGTGTTTTGTGTATTCACCACTAGATGGCAGGACTGTACAATCTACTCATCACGTCTAGGCCCTGACTACATGAATAGCAGGTGACTTTTTAGCCACATTTTCTAAATCAGGGGTCAGCAACCTGCTTGGTGGGTATGCTAAGCCATTTTCAGCCTATACAATTATTTTATGTTTATTGTTAAAACGTAACTGCATAAGTATGTAACTATATAAAAGTTAATGTTTATTAACGATTATCTAATCTGTAGTGTACTAAGTTCTCAGACAAATTTTTATTTTTGAAAAAGGTAGCCTTTGCATTCATGTCTGGATAATTTGGCTAATGTGTGGACAGATTTTTTGTATGTATGTATATACCCCCTTATTTGTGTTGCTTGGAGCTTGTGAGGTTTATTGGCTTTCATACAGCATGCTCCGGGACATAGATGGACTTTTATTATGATGTACCACTAATATTAAGTCTATATTTCCCTCATTGTATCAATAAATACTGTACCATGTATGCAGTGTCCCATTATTGGGATTCCCCTCTCCACTATATGTCAGATGTATCCATCGCACTATTGTACTAATCTGTTGTGACTACTTTTCAATAAAACATTTGTAAAAGAAAAATGCACTGCACCAAACCACATGGTGCTGCAGTACCATGCGACTTGGTGTCCGCAAACGCACTGTGTTTGCAATCTGCTTTTGGGGTGCCATAAACAATACATTGGCACCAACATGCAGATCACAAGGGCAGCTTGTTTGATTGCGGTGTGGGAAAAGCGCATTCCGTGTGCTTTTACCAGTTTCCGCACAGCATTCTGGTGTGACCCAGCTCTCAGCCAGACATAGCATAAGTAAACCTTTAAAGAAGGGATTACACTGAAACTGTCCAGTTTACTGTTCATGACATATTAAATGTGCTCCTGCTATATAATAATAATGAGTTTAACTTGCCATTAGCAGTATAACTTTGAGTGCAAGAATTGAAAATAACCTACACAATGAGCTATTTTTCACTGGCGCATCACTAGTCGGATGCTTGTAAATTGACACTTGATTTGGAAAAGGCTGCTGACCCCTGCTCTAAAGTATCATTGTCATTGTCTTCGTTCAACAGCCATTGTCATTTGAATGGTTGTCAAGCATTGCTGATGGTTATTACACTTCAGTGTCTACACCTCGATTCTGGAGGATAAAATACAATAACCAGTTTTAGAGATGCTCAAGTACCAAAAAAGTATACATACATACATACAGTGCATACATAAATCTTGCTTAAAAAAGTTATTGTTAAACAAATAATGTCCACTTAGGTTGGTTGCCAGGTCCACAAATTATCCAATTACTTTTAGTAAAAGTCAAACTATTGTGAAAAAAAATCAGCCCATATTGACCACTAGTAATAATCTAAAAGGATGCAGGATCATGTTCTGCCGGCACACAGGGATACACAGGTATTGCATGCATCCCCATGTTGGCAGTCCCATAGATGTCTATTTGGACATGCAGCTGCATGGACACAGCCGCTATGTCTCAATATGACGTGTGTGGGTGCAAAGCCCCAAACACACCCTGGGTAGGTTGTTCCAAACATCTTGGAGAAATAACCACAGATCTTCTGTGAATGTAGGCTGCCTCAAATCCTTCTATCTCTTCATGTAATCCCAGACAATATCCATGATGTTGAGATCAGGGCTTTGTGGCAGCCAAACCATCACTATCAGGATGCCTTGTTCTTCTTTGCACTGAAGATAGTTCTTAATGACATTGGCTGTATGTTGGGGGTCGTTGTCCTGCTGCAGAATAAATTTGGCACCAATCACATGATGGTATGGCATGATGGATAAGTATCTGTATATTTTGTATATTTTGACTCATCAGTCCAGAGCACCTGCTGCCATTTTCTGCACCCCGGTTCCTATGTTTTTTTTTGCATAGTTTAGTCACTTAGTCATGTTTCCACATCCTATGCACTAAAACATAGGAACTGGGGTGTAGAAAAATGGCAACAGGTGCTCTGGACTTATAAGTCAAAATGTGAAATATTTGGCTGTAGCAGAAAGCAGTTAGTTCGCAAAGGACTGGTGAGCAGTACAATAATGAGTTTTTGCAGGCAACAGTGAAGCATGGTGGAAGTTCCTTGCAAGTTTAGGGCTGCATTTCTGCAAATGGAATTGTAGATTTGGTCAGTATCAATGGTGTCCTCAATCCTGAGAAATACAGGCAGATACGTATCCCTCATGCCATACCATCAGGGGGGTATGTGATTGACCTCAAATTTATTTTGCATCAGGAAACAACCCCAAACATGCCTTTAATGTAATTAAGAACTATCTTTAGTGTCAAGAAATACTATCCTGGAAGTGATGATTTGTAGCTAGGGATGAGCTTCGAGTTCGAGTCAAACTCATGTTCGAGTCAAACATTGCCTGTTCGCCCGTTTGCCGGACAGCAAACAATTTGGGGTGTACGCGGCAATTTCGAAAAGCCGCGGAACATCCTGTAAAAGTCTATGGGAGAAATCTAAAGTGCTAATTTTAAAGGCTTATATGCAAGTTATTGTCATAAAAAGTGTTTGGGGACCTTGGTTCTGCCTCAGGGGACATGTATCAATGCAAAAAAAAGTTTTAAAAACTGACATTTTTTCGGGAGCAGTGAATATAATAATGCTTAAAGTGAAACAATAAAGTGAAATATTTCTTTACATTTCGTACCTAGGGGGTGTGTATAGTATTCCTGTAAAGTAGCGATTGTTTCCCGTGCTTAGAACTGTCCCTGCACAAAGTGAAATTTTTGAAGGGAAAAAAAGTAATTTAAAGCACTCGCGGCTATAATGAATTGTCGACTCCCGGCAATACAGAGAACAATCATTGAAAGTCATTGATAAAAAAAAAGGGGGGGTCCCCCCAAATTCAACTTCATATCTGGTATGGATATTAAGGGGAACCCTGCGTCAAATAAAAAAAAAATGACGTGGGGTTCCCCCCAAATATCCATACCAGACCCTTTATCCGAGCACGCAACCTGGCAGGCTGCAGGAAAAGAGGGGGGACGAGAGAGCGCCCCCCCTCCTGAACCGTACCAGGCCACATGCCCTCAACATGGGGAGGATGCTTTGGGGGTCTGTGACCCCTCAAAGCACCATGTCCCCATGTTGATGGGGACAAGAGCCTCATCCCCACAACCCTTGCCCGGTGGTTGTGGGGGTCTGTGGGCAGGGGGCTTATCGGAATATAGAAGCCCCCTTTAACAATGGGACCCCCAGATCCCGGCCCCCCCTGTTTGAAGTGGTAATGGGTTCACAAAGAAATGCGTCAGAGGGGGACGGGGTCACGTGACGGGTGGCCCTGTCCTCAGCTAGGAGACCTGTCAGGCTGCCGGGATTTCCGCGGGACATCATCGTTGGACCCTGGACCTGGAGAGGAGAGATTATCCATCGCTGGACCCCGGAAAAGAGATCACCCATCGCGGGATACCAAGAGTGGATTACCACTGCTGGAATCTTTTAATAAAGGACTTATCCCAAAGGTGTCTGTGTGTTTTTTTACAATGTTTTACACTTTCTTTGTGAAATGGTAGGGATACAATGTACCCATTACCATTTCAAAAAGGGGGGTCGGGATCTGGGGGTCCCCTTGTTAAAGGGGGCTTCCAGATTCCAATAAGCCCCCACCCACAGACCCCCACAACCACCGGGCAAGGGTTGTGGGGATGAGGCCCTTGTCCCCATCAACATGGGGACATGGTGCTTTGAGGGGTCCCAGACCCCCAAAGCATCCTCCCCATGTTGAGGGCATGTGGCCTGGTACGGTTCAGGAGGGGGCCCTCTCTTGTGCCCCCCCCCCCTCTTTTCCTGCAGCCTGCCAGGTTGCGTGCTCGGATAAAGGGTCTGGTATGGATTTTTGGGGGGAACTCCACGTCTTTTTTTTTTTTTTTTTGGCGTGGAGTTCCCCTTAACCCCCTGATTACTTTGCACTTAAACCCCCCTCGTGACCAGACCAATTTTCAGCTTTTGGCGCTGACGCACTTTGAATGACAATTGCGCGGTCATACAACACTGTACCCAAATTAAATTTTTATCATTTTTTTCACACAAATAGAGCTTTCTTTTGGTGGTATTTAATCACAGCTGGGGTTTTTATTTTTTGCTACACAAACAAAAAAAGATGGAAAATTAAAAAAAAATAAAAATCATGTTTAATAGTTTGTTATAAAATTTTGCAAACAGGTAATTTTTCTGCTTCATTGATATGCGCTGATGAGGCGGCACAGGTGGGCACTGATAGGCTGCACTGGTGGGCACTGATAGGCTGCACTGGTGGGCACTGATAAGTCGGTACTGATGGGGACAGCAAAGATGGCACTGATGGGCACGGATGGGTGGCACGGATGGGTGGCACGGATGGGTGGCACGGATGGGTGGCACCGATGGGCACTGATGGATGACACTGATGGGCCCTGATGGGTGGCACTGATGGGTGGCACTGATGGGCACTGATGGGCACTGATAGGTGGCACTGATGGGCACTGGTAGGTGACACAGATGAGCACTGGTAGGTGACACAGATGAGCACTGGCAGGTGACACTGATGTGCAGCACTGGCACTGTGGGCACTGAGAGATGGCAGTGTGGGCACTGAGAGATGGCAGTGTGGGCACTGGTAGGGGCACTTTAATGGGGCAAAGGTGGGCACAATTGATTGGGCACATTGCAGTGAGAGGGACTGTTACCGGCTCTGTTATCACATGATCAGCTGTCATTGGCTGACAGCTGATCACGTGGTAAGGGGTCGGGATCGACCCCTTACTCGGATCTGTGATCCAGCGAGTCTCACAGACTCGCTGATCACAGAGCGCGCCGCGTGCGCCCTTCAGGGGGCGCGCAGGCAGCTCGTGTCCGGGACGACGTCAATAGACGTAGTCCCGGCACAATAGATCCGCGCTGTAGCCATCATTTGGCTATAGCGCGGGTCTAAGGTAGTTAAAATCCATACCAGATTCAGGTCTGGTATGGATATTTGGGGGGAACCCCACGTCATTTTTTTTTTTTTTTTTTTTATCAATGACTTTCAATGAGTGTTCTCTGTATTACTGGGAGCCGACAATTCATTATACCTGCAAGTGCTTTTAAATGACTTTTTTTCCCTTCAGAAATTACACCTTGTGCAGGCACAGTTCTAAGCACGGGAAACAAGCGCTACTTTACAGGCATACTATACACACCCCCTAGGTACGAAATATAAAGGAATATTTAACTTTTATTGTTTCACTTTATTGTTTCACGCATTATTAAAATCACTGCTCCCGAAAAAACTGCAGTTTTTAAAACTTTTTTTTGCATTGATACATGTCCCCTGGGGCAGGACCCGGGTCCCCAAACACTTTTTATGACAATAACTTGCATATAAGCCTTTAAAATTAGCACTTTAGATTTTTCATGTTCGAGTCTCATAGACTTTAACGGTGTTCGGATGTTCGAACAAATTTATTGCCTGTTCGCATATTCTGATGCAAACCGAACTGAAGGGTGTTCGGCTCATACCTATTTGTACCCGACAGAGCCCTGATCTCAACATCATGAAGTCTGTCTGGGATTACATGAAGGGGCAGCCTACATCCACAGATAATCTGTAGGTTAGTTCTGCAAGATGTTTGAATCAAACTACCTGCCGTGTTCCTTTAAAACCTGTGTGCCAATGTACCTAGAAGAATGGAAAAATTTATTCTGTTTTGAAGGAAAAGGGTGGCCACAACAAATATTGATATCATTTGGATTTCTCTTCTGAAACTATTATCGCTTCTGTTTCTGAAAGCATTCCTCATTTACAGCATTTTGACACATCTGCCTAAAACTTTTTCACCCTACGATATATATATATATATATATATATATATATATATATATATATATATACAGTATCTCACAAAAGTGAGTACACCCCTCACATTTTTGTAAATAGTATTATATCTTTTCATGTGACCACACTGAAGAAATTACACTTTGCTACAATGTAAGGTACTGAGTGTACAGCTTGTATTACATTTGCTGTCCCCTCAAAATAACTTAACACACAGCCATTAATGTCTAAACCACTGGCAACAAAAGTGACACACGAAGGGACAATCCCGCGGGATTATCCTCTGGACTCAAGTCCAGCGGACAATCCCCTCGTGTGTGGGCGTCGGCGGACTTTTTGGCGCCAAAGTCCGGCGGACCAAAGTTTTAAGTTTGGTTTTAAAATTATCCGCTGGACTTGGCAGTCCGGCGGACAATCCCGCCGTTAGTAGGCTAGTCCGCCGGACCTTTTAAATGAACGGACTTGCCGCTCATTGGCAAATCCGTTCATTTAGCCAGCGTAGGCAGTAAATGCCGGCGCGCTAGCTCCGTCCCCTGGCATGGATTTAAAGGGAATCCCCACGCCGAAAAACGGCGTGGGGGTCCCCCAAATCCATCTCAGACCCTTATCCGAGCACGCAGCCCGGCAGGCCAGGAAAGGGGTGGGGACGAGCGAGCGCCCCCCCCCTCCTGAGCCGTACCAGGCCGCGTGCCCTCAACATGGGGGGTGCCCTGGGGAAAGGGGGGCCGTGCGGCCCCCCCACCCCAAAGCACCTTGTCCCCATGTTGATGAGGACAAGGGCCTCTTCCCGACAACCCTGGCCGTTGGTTGTCGGGGTCTGCGGGCGGGGGCTTATCGGAATCTGGGAGCCCCCTTTTATAAGGGGGCCCTCAGATCCCGGCCCCCCACCCTATGTGAATGAGTATGGGGTACGGATGTACCCCTACCCATTCACCTAAGGTGTAAAATGTAAAGTAAAAAAACACACACACTTTTGAAAAAATATTTTATTGCACTGCTCCGGGGTCTTCTTCCGTCTTGGGGGTCTTCTCGCCGGACTCCTCCGCCATTTACCAAGCTCTTTTACCGAGCGGAGAAGTCCGGCTACCTTCTTCGTCGTCGCCGCCGTCGTCTGGGGGTCTCGATCCGCCTTCGGGGGTCTTCGGGGGTCTTCCGGGGTCTCTTCTGTTCTTGCCGCTGTCGTCGCTTTCTGCGCCACCATCTTCTTCTTCTTCTGCCTTCTCCGCCTTCTTCTTCTTCTTCTTCTTCCGATGTTGACACGTCGCTCTCTCTGGCCGGAATGGCAGACCCGCGCTGTGCTGGGACTTATATAGGGACAGGGTCACATGCTCATGTCACATGGTGACCCCGCCCCCTGTGATGCCACAGTCCCAGCATCCTCCGGGACTGTGACATCACAAGGGGGTGGGGTCACCATGTGACATGAGCATGTGACCCTGTCCCCATGTCCCTATATAAGTCCCAGCACAGCGCGGCTCTGCCATTCCGGCCAGAGAGAGAAGAAGAAGAAGAAGAAGAAGAAGAAGAAGAAGAAGAAGGCAGAGAAGGCGGAAGAAGAAGAAGAAGGCGGCGCAGAAAGCGACGACAGCGGCAAGAACAGAAGAGACCCCGGAAGACCCCGGAAGACCCCCGAAGGCGGATCGAGACCCCCAGACGACAGCGGCGACGACGAAGAAAGTAGCCAGACTTCTCCGCTCGGTAAGAGAGCTAGGTAAATGGCGGAGGAGTCCGGCGAGAAGACCCCCAAGAACGAAGAAGACCCCCGGAGCAGTGCAATAAAATATTTTTTCAAAAGTGTGTGTGTTTTTTTACTTTACATTTTACACCTTAGGTGAATGGGTAGGGGTACATCGTACCCCATATTCATTCACATAGGGTGGGGGGCCGGGATCTGGGGGCCCCCTTATAAAAGGGGGCTCCCAGATTCCGATAAGCCCCCGCCCGCAGACCCCGACAACCAACGGCCAGGGTTGTCGGGAAGAGGCCCTTGTCCTCATCAACATGGGGACAAGGTGCTTTGGAGTGGGGGGGCCGCACGGCCCCCCTTTCCCCAGGGCACCCCCCATGTTGAGGGCACGCGGCCTGGTACGGCTCAGGAGGGGGGGGGCGCTCGCTCGTCCCCACCCCTTTCCTGGCCTGCCGGGCTGCGTGCTCGGATAAGGGTCTGAGATGGATTTGGGGGGACCCCCACGCCGTTTTTCGGCGTGGGGATTCCCTTTAAATCCATGCCAGGTGACGGAGCTAGCGCGCCGGCATTTACTGCCTACGCTAGCTACGTACCTGAAGTTACGTTCGAAATGAACGGACTGCTCCGTGTGTGGGCAAGTCCGTTCATTTTCAAAAGTCCCGCGGACTTTGTCCAGCGGATTGTCCGCCGGAGATGTCCGGGCGTGTGTGGGCAAGTCCACACGCTCGGAAAGTCCGGCGAAGCCAGCTGGAAAGTCCGGCGGATTGTCCGCTGGACTAGGTCCGCCGGGAAAAGTCCCTTCGTGTGTACGCGGCATAAGTGAACATGTCCAAATTGTGCCCAATTAGCCATTTTCCCTCCCTGGTGTCATGTGACGCGTTAGAGTTACAAGGTCTCAGGTGCGAATGGGGAGCAGTTGTGTTAAATTTGGTGTTATCGATCTCACGCTCTCATACTGGTCACTGGAAGTTCAACATGGCACCTCATGGCAAAGAACTCTCTGAGGATCTATAAAAAAAGAATTGTTGATTTATATAATGATAGCCTAGACTATAAGAAGATTGGCAAGATTGAAACTGAGCTGCAGCACGGTGGCCAAGACCATACAGCAGTTTAACAGGACAGGTTCCACTCAGAACAAGCCTCGCCATGGTCGACCAAAGAGGTTGAGTGCACATGCTCAGTGTCATATCCAGAGGTTGTCTTTGGGAAATAGACGCATGAGTGCTGCCAGCATTGCTGCAGAGTAGGGATGAGCCGAACACCCCCCGGTTCGGTTCGCACCAGAACCTGCGAACGGACCGAAAGTTTGCACGAACGTTAGAACCCTATTAATTACAATGGACGCAAACGTTCAAAATCTAAAATGCTAATTATAATGGCCAATATGCATGTTATTGTCCTAAAAAAAGGTTTGGGGACCCGGGTCCTGCCCCAGGGAACATGTATCAATGCAAAAAGAAGTTTTAAAAACTGACATTTTTTCTGGAGCAGTCATTTTAATGATGCATAAAGTGAAAAAAAAGTGAAATATTCCTTTAAATATCGTACCTGGGGGGTGTCTAAAGTATGACTGTGAAGTGGCATGTGTTTCCCGTGTTTAGAACTGTCCCTGCACAATATGACATTTGTAAAGGAAAAAAAGCCATTTAAAACTGCTTGCGGCTTTAATGTCATGTCTTGTCCTGGCAATATGGATGAAAATCTTTGAGAAAAATGGCATGGCTACCCCATCACCATATTAAATCTAACAGGATAGAATTTCCCTTCCTAGGGGTAGATTTCCTCTCACTTTCTGTTGTCTCCTTCCGTTTGCAAGTAGGAGTCGTTTGTAAGTTGGATGTTTGAAAGTAGGGGCCTGCCGTATATACTCTTCAGAAATTTGCCCCTTAGATGTTGGTGTTGCCAAAACACTGTAAGCCCTCACAGTTACTCTTGGTGGGCGCTGGAACGCCCTGCTGCAAACTATTATATCAGGAATTGTAATTACATGCCATTGTTGAACAGTGGTAGGAAAAATTGGGCCTTTGGTGGTGGTGCTGGTGCTACAACACTGTAAGCCCTCACAGTTACTCTTGGTGGGCGCAGGAATGGGCCCTGCTGTGAATTATTAGATCAATAATTGTAATTACACGCCCCTGTCAAACAGGGGCTGAAAAATTGGGCCTTAGCCACTGGTGCCAGTGCCACAACACTGCAACCCCTCACAGATACTGTACTTGGAGCACAGCAATGAGACCTGTTGCAAAGCATTGCATAAAAATCTGTAATTACACGCCCCTGTTAAACAGGGGCTGAAAAATTGGGCCTTAGGCACTGGTGCTGGTGCCACGACACTGCAACCCCTCACAGATACTGTTCTTGGAGCACAGCAATGAGACCTGTTGCAAAGCATTGCATAAAAAATTGTAATTGTTAAACAGGGGCTGAAAAATTGGGCCTTAGCCACTGGTGGTTGCACCCAGAAACAAAAATGTTCTTCCAAGCCATCATCAGAATCATTGAGGAGGAAAAGGATAGTCAGTCAACATAACAGGACAGTCACTCAGCATCAGCATAGGCAGTCTTGAAACGATGTGACATTTCAAAATAAATTATTCTGTTACATCGGCTTCAGGTGCCTGGTAGCTGGTGGTGATCCAAGACTGATTCATCTTTATGAAGGTCAGTCGATCAACCGAGTCGGTGGACAGGCGCACCCTGTGATCGGTGACAAAGCCTCCAGCAGCACTGAATGTGCGTTCCGAAAGAACGCTGGATGCAGGACAGGCCAGTAGCTCAATTGCATACTGTGTAAGCTCTGGCCAGTGATCCATCCTCAAGACCCAGTAAGCCAGAGGATTTTCGGTGGGAAAGGTGTCCAAGTCTGACCTTGCCCCTAGGTATTCCTGCACCATGTATATCAGACGCTGGCGATGGTTGCTGGAACCGATCATACCTTGGGGCTGTGGACTAAAAAATTGTCTGAACGCATCGATCAGACGGCCACCTTCTCCACCACTCCTTCTGCTACTGACCGAAGCCTCAGCAACTCGTTGTCCAGGACCAGGAATTTGTAACCTCCCAGTCTCTGGGAACGCATTGCACAGACCTTTCTGCAAGGCCTCCCAGAGATGTCTCATCCTCTGCTACGGCAAGATAAGGTCCGCAACCTTACCCTTGTTCCGTGGATCAACCGTGAACCACCTCTCGGCCTGCCCCTGCAGAGCTGACAGAACCTCTGCCCCAGTGTGGCTCCTGTCCCCCAAACACACCAGCACAAGCACTGCATGGCATCTTTTTGCCTGTGTACTTGCGTAGCCCCTTGAACACCTACGGAGCACCGCTGGTTCCGAGGACAAAGGACAGGAAGAGGCCATGGAGGAAGAAGAAGAGGAGGGTGTGGAGGAGAGAGGTGTGTCACAACCAGTAGTAGCATTTTGGAGGCGTGGTGGCGGAACAACCTCCAACACTACTGCACCTTGTCCTGCATTCTTCCCAGCTGCCAAAAGAGTGACCCAATGGGCCTTGAAAGATAGGTAATGTCCCTGTCCATGCCTGCTGGACCATGAATAAGTGGTAATATGCACCTTACCGCTGACCGCCCTGTCCAGCGAGGCATGGACATTGCCTTCCACATGCCGGTAGAGAGCCGGAATCGCCTTCCGTGAGAAAAAGTGGCGTTTGGGAACCTGCCACTGAGGAACCACACATTGCACAAACACACGGAAGGGGGCCGAGTCTACCAACTGAAAAGGCAGCAGTTGAAGTGCTAGCAATTTATCCAAGCTAGCATTCAACCGCTGGGCATGTGGATGGCTGGGAGTGAACTTCTTTCGACGGTCCAGCAGCTGGGGCAGGGAAATTTACCTAGTACAATCGGTTGTCGGTGTACTGCTAGCAGAGTGCCCGCAAGTACTTGGCTGTGACACACCTAATTCTACACCTTCATTCCTCTCAGTGCAGCTTTCAGAGAGGACTGAAGGTATAGTGGGGTTGGTGATCCCAGCTGATGAGGGGCAAGGAGAGGTCCACTTTGTTCTTTGGTGTGGGTCTTTAAGGTACGCTTGCCAACGAGCTGCATGGCAGGTCAACATATGTCTGGTCATGCTTGTGGTGCCCAAGCGGCTGATGTTTTGGCCACACGAGATACGCTTGAGACATATGTTGCAAATAGCAGCGGTATGATCTGATGCACTCGTCTCAAAAAAGGCCCACACCAAAGAACTTTTTTTTAATAACGCGCAGAGGCAGCGCCCTGCACAGGCGGAGCTCTGCGGTGTGATTCAGCTGGTGTGCTGCCCTTAAGCTGGCCCCCGGAGGGCATCCTGCCTCGTTGGAGATGTGCCGCCTCCTCCTCCTTCACCTCTCTCTGATCAGGCACCCACGTGGAGTCAGTGACCTCATCATCCCCTCCCTCTTCAATACTGGAGCAAACCTGGCAGTATGCTGCAGCTGGTGGAACATGATTACCAGATTGCTGTCCTTGAGCATCCCCTCTCTCTGCACTCACGCTACTGCCTTCCTCTAGCTGGGTATATTCATCAGAGCCTTCAAAATGCTGGGCATCCTCCTGGAGCATGTACCCAACACTGTGGTCAAACAGTTTTGGGGGACTCCTCAGGAGGACATGGTGGGTCTAGGGAAGGAGTGACTGATGACATTGAGATGAGGGAAGAGTACGCGTTGGCAGCTGCTTTGCCAGTACCCTGAGCCTGGGTGAGAGAGGATGAGGAGGATGAGGAGGGCTTGGTCATCCACTCTACCAAGTCTTCGGCATGATGCGGCTCAACATGTCCAGCTGCCGAAAATAAGGACAAGCGTGTCCCATGGCCACGTGCTGATGACGGTGCACCGCGTCCACGACCAGCACTGTTGTCTCTAGACACAGAGCTTGCTTGCCCTCTTTTATTGGCTCGTGACTGTCTGCCTCTCCTTGTTGGCCTTCCAGACATTGTAATGGCCTGCAGGGAGATGGGAAAAACAGCAATTGGGTAGTGTATATAGTGCTGGAGTCACACAACACACACACTAACTCCCGCAGATGGCTGGAGTAGATGACACCAGCAAAGAAGGGCAGATACAGGTGCAGGTGTACACTGTGCAGTGCTGGATTCACACAACACACACACTAACTCCTGCAGATGGCTGGATTAGATGACACCAGTAAAGAAGGGCAGGTGCATACTGTGCTGTGCTGGACTCACACAACACACACACTAACTTCTGCATATGGCTGGATTAGATGACACCGGCAAAGAAGGGCAGATACAGGTGCAGGTGTATACTGTGCTGTGCTGGACTCACACAACACACACACTAACTGCTGCAGATGACTGGATTAGATGACACCGGCAAAGAAGGGCAGATACAGGTGCAGGTGTATACTGTGCTGTGCTGGACTCAAACAACACACACACTAACTCCTGCAGATGGCTGGATTAGATGACACCGGCAAAGAAGGGCAGATACAGGTGCATACTGTGCTGTGCTGGACTCACACAACACACACACTAACTCCTGCAGATGGCTGGATTAGATGACACCGGCAAAGAAGGGCAGATACAGGTGCAGGTGTATACTGTGCTGTGCTGGACTCACACAACACACACACTAACTCCTGCAGATGGCTGTATTAATGGAGAACAGCACTAAAGGGTAGATACAGGTGCAGGTGTATACTGTGCTGTGCTGGACTCACACAACACACACTAACTCCTGCAGATGGCTGTATTAATGGAGAACAACAGCACTAAAGGGTAGATACAGGTGCAGGTGTATACTGTGCTGTGCTGGACTCACACAACACACACTAACTCCTGCAGATGGCTGTATTAATGTAGAACAACAGCACTAAAGGGTAGATACAGGTTCAGGTGTATACTGTGCTGTGCTGGACTCACACAACACACACTAACTCCTGCAGATGGCTGGATTAGATGACACCAGCAAAGAAGGGCAGATACAGGTGCAGGTGTATACTGTGCTGTGCTGGACTCACACAACACACACACTAACTCCTGCAGATGGCTGGATTAGATGACACCGGCAAAGAAGGGCAGATACAGGTGCAGGTGTATACTGTGCTGGACTCACATAACACACACACTAACTCCTGCAGATGGCTGGATTAGATGACACCGGCAAAGAAAGGCAGATACAGGTGCAGGTGTATACTGTGCTGTGTTGGACTCACACAACACACAAACTAACTCCTGCAGATGGCTGGATTAGATGACACCGGCAAAGAAGGGCAGATACAGGTGCAGGTGTATACTGTGCTGTGCTGGACTCACACAACACACACACTAACTTCTGCATATGGCTGGATTAGATGACACCGGCAAAGAAGGGCAGATACAGGTGCAGGTGTATACTGTGCTGTGCTGGACTCACACAACACACACACTAACTCCTGCAGATGGCTGGATTAGATGACACCGGCAAAGAAGGGCAGATACAGGTGCAGGTGTATACTGTGCTGTGCTGGACTCAAACAACACACACACTAACTCCTGCAGATGGCTGGATTAGATGACACCGGCAAAGAAGGGCAGATACAGGTGCATACTGTGCTGTGCTGGACTCACACAACACACACACTAACTCCTGCAGATGGCTGGATTAGATGACACCGGCAAAGAAGGGCAGATACAGGTGCAGGTGTATACTGTGCTGTGCTGGACTCACACAACACACACACTAACTCCTGCAGATGGCTGTATTAATGGAGAACAGCACTAAAGGGTAGATACAGGTGCAGGTGTATACTGTGCTGTGCTGGACTCACACAACACACACTAACTCCTGCAGATGGCTGTATTAATGGAGAACAACAGCACTAAAGGGTAGATACAGGTGCAGGTGTATACTGTGCTGTGCTGGACTCACACAACACACACTAACTCCTGCAGATGGCTGTATTAATGTAGAACAACAGCACTAAAGGGTAGATACAGGTTCAGGTGTATACTGTGCTGTGCTGGACTCACACAACACACACTAACTCCTGCAGATGGCTGGATTAGATGACACCAGCAAAGAAGGGCAGATACAGGTGCAGGTGTATACTGTGCTGTGCTGGACTCACACAACACACACACTAACTCCTGCAGATGGCTGGATTAGATGACACCGGCAAAGAAGGGCAGATACAGGTGCAGGTGTATACTGTGCTGGACTCACATAACACACACACTAACTCCTGCAGATGGCTGGATTAGATGACACCGGCAAAGAAAGGCAGATACAGGTGCAGGTGTATACTGTGCTGTGTTGGACTCACACAACACACAAACTAACTCCTGCAGATGGCTGGATTAGATGACACCGGCAAAGAAGGGCAGATACAGGTGCAGGTGTATACTGTGCTGTGCTGGACTCACACAACACACACACTAACTCCTGCAGATGGCTGGATTAGATGACACCAGCAAAGAAGGGCAGATACAGGTGCAGATTTATACTGTGCTGTGCTGGACTCACACAACACACACTAACTCCTGCAGATGGCTGGATTAGATGACACCAGCAAAGAAGGGCATATACAGGTGCAGGTGTATACTGTGCAGTGCTGGACTCACACAACACACACTAACTCCTGCAGATGGCTGTATTAATGGAGAACAACAGCACTAAAGGGTAGATACAGGTGCAGGTGTATACTGTGCTGGACTCACACAACACACACTAACTCCTGCAGATGGCTGTATTAATGAAGAACAACAACACTAAAGGGTAGATACAGGTGCAGGTGTATACTGTGCTGTGCTGGACTCACACAACACAAACTAACTCCTGCAGATGGCTGTATTAATGGAGAACAACAGCACTAAAGGGTAGATACAGGTGCAGGTGTATACTGTGCTGTGCTGGACACACACAACCCACACACTAGCTCCTGCAGATGGCTGTATTAATGGAGAATAACAGCACTAAATGGTAGATACAGGTGCAGGTGTATACTGTGATGTGCTGGACTCACACAACACACACTAACTCCTGCAGATGGCTGTATTAATGGAGAACAACAGCGCTAAAGGGTAGATACAGGTGCAGGTGTATACTGTGCTGGACTTACACAACACACACTAACTCCTGCAGATGGCTGTATTAATGGAGAACAACAGCACTAAAGGGTAGATACAGGTGCAGGTTTATACTGTGCTGGACTCACACAACACACACTAACTCCTGCAGATGGCTGTATTAATGAAGAACAACAAAACTAAAGGGTAGATACAGGTGTAGGTGTATACTATGCTGTGCTGTGCTGGACTCACACACTAACTCCTGCAGATGGCTGTATTAATGGAGAACAACAGCACTAAAGGGTAGATACAGGTGCAGGTGTATACTGTGCTGTGCTGGACTCACACAACACACACTAACTCCTGCAGATGGCTGTATTAATGGAGAACAACAGCACTAAAGGGTAGATACAGGTGCAGGTGTATACTGTGCTGTGCTGGACTCACACAACACACACTTACTCCTGCAGATGGCTGTATTAATGGAGAACAACAGCACTAAAGGGTAGATACAGGTGCAGGTGTATACTGTGCTGTGCTGGACTCACACAACACACACTAACTCCTGCAGATGGCTGTATTAATGGAGAAAAACAGCACTAAAGGGTAGATACAGGTGTATACTGCACTGGAGGCACAGCACACACTATAAATCCTGCAGATGGCTGTATTTATAGAGAACAACACCACTGAACAACACCACTAAAGTTGGTCTACATGGCTGGTGTCCCAAAAGGAAGCCTCTTCTAAAGAGGATGCACAAGAAAGCCAACACAAATTTTGCTGAAGACAAGCAGACTAAGCACATGGATTACTGAAACCATGTCCTGTGGTCTGATGAGACCAAGATAAACTAACTTGATTCAGATGGTGTCAAGCCTGTGTGGCGGCAACCATATGAGGAGCACAAAGACAAGTGTGTCTTGCCTACAGTCAAGAATGGTGGGGGGAGTGTTTTGGTCTGGGGCTGAATGAGTGCTGCCGACATTCGGGAGCTACAAATCATTGAGAGAACCATGAATGCCGACATGTACTGTGACATACTGAAGCAGAGCATGATCCCCTCCCTTCGGAGACTGGGCTGCAGGGCAGTATTCCAACATGATAAGGACCCCAAACACACCTCCAAGACGACCACTGCCTTGCTAAAGAAGCTGAGGGTAAAGGTGATGGACTGGCCAAGCATGTCTCCAGACCTAAACCCTATTGAGCATCTGTGGGGCATCCTCAAATGGAAGGCGGAGGAGCGCAGGTCTGTAACATCCACCAGCTTAGTGATGTCGTCATGGCGGAGTGGAAGAGGACTCCAGTGGCAACCTGTTAAGCTCTGGTGAACTCCATGCCCAAGAGAGTTGAGGCAGTGCTGGAAAATAATGGTGGCCACAAAAAATATTGACACTTGGGCCCAACTTTTCAGATATTTATTTGTAAAAAAAAATTGAAAACCATTTATCATTTTCCTTCCACTTCACAATTATGTGCCCCTTTGTGTTGGTCTATCACATATAATCCCAATAAAATACATTTACGTTTTTGGTTGTAACATGACAAAATGTGGAAATTTCAAGGGGTATGAATACTTTTTCAAGGCACTGTATATAGTTATATATAAAATGCACTGTTTATCTTTCAGATAGTGTTTCCCAGTGCTAAACCTTACATCCATATTCTAAATTTCTGCATTTGTAAATTTCATTTTTATTTTCATAAAATTTCCGGTATAAAGAAATAGTAGTGGTAAAAAAGCACTTTTAGGTTTAACTAGTATTTTTTTTGTATAATTCCCCTTTAAGGGGGCGGGGGGCCCTATGCCTACTTACTTTTGCTAATAGGTGTCTCTCATTTCCAATCTCAAAAAGTTGGTATGCCTTTGTGTAGTGAGTGGAAGGAGACGTCCTGCTGACACAGAGCTGGTGAAAGGCCGCTGGCCAATCCTGCACTGCACCTTTATAACAGAGGGACAGAGTTGTCTGCCAGAAACACTGTTTTATTGCGTGCATCAGCTCATCCCATCGCATCTACTGTTTCACCTGCTGTTTAGAGACCAATTTATTCTTCAGGCACGCTGAATTTGTCAAGCAAGCCACCACTACCTCAGCTACTATCTCTGAACTCATTCTCGAGGAGGTGGCCCCCTTTTCACCACAGACTTCATAGCCATTCAGTGGTGTTGGTGAGTGGGCCGCTGACCCATCTACACTTAACACCTGACACACAGCTGAGAGCAGGATATCTATCCCTTTTCCCTTCTCCTGTACAATCAGACCTGTACAACTGTGGCCCTTAACTCTTGACTATTTCCATATATCACTACCTCAAGATATAGGGGAACAAAGAAAAGGACAGTGGGGTAAACAAACCCCGGGACTTTTAAAGTGTCAAAAACAAAGTAGATAGATATTCAAAAGATATCCATAAAAAGGTTTTTATTACCATGAGATGCACAATACAAAACACAATAAAATTATCCAGAGGGTTTCCGATATAACGTTGTTCCAATGCTGCCATCCCCATTAACCAAGATTTGCACATCCAGAAAAGTCAATTTCTGCTGACTCAACTCAAAAGTGAATTTTAGGTTGTGCTTATTGATCTTTAAACTGTCAAGGAACAAAAGAAGAGTTTCCTTTGCTCCCAGCCAGACAAAGAAAATGTCGTCAATAAAGCGTCTCCAGATAGGTATCAGCTCAAAGAAAGATTGCATATCATCCCTAAAGAATAGATTGCGTTCCCACCCCCCCAGATACAGGTTGGCGTAGGAAGGGGCACACTTGGTTCCCATAGCCACCCCCTGTATCTGGAGGTAGTGGAAATCACCAAACAAAAAATATTATTAGACAAAATGAATCTAAGCAAGTCCAGAATAAATTTGTTGTATTGCTCAAGTGCCTCATGATTCTCATTAATGAAACCCTCCACAACACCCACCCCCAAATCATGGGGGATGATGTTGTAGAGGGCCTCAACATTGAGAGCGACCAACCATGATCCTTTGGGGATAACAATCCCATTGAGGACCCTAAGTAAATCGCTAGTATCTTGTAGGTAGGACGCAAGGCCCTCCACACGGGGTCTTAAAAAGTCATCAACTAACTGGCTTGCTTTTTCAGTGAAGGAACCATTCCCCAAGACAATTGGATGACCAGGGGGTTTGTGGGGATTTTTATGTATCTTAGGGAGTGCATAGATAGTTGGTGTCCGAGGAGAGGTAACATTAAGGAATTCCCAGGTTTTTTTATTTATGAGGCCAGAATGATAAGCCGAACCGATGAGATGTTGATAGCGGGTAGTGGTTAAGATAAAATGACTAGGAGACACCTTCCGATACCACTCATGATCGCGTAAGATATCCATAACCATGGCCTCATATAAATAATTGTCCATAATCACCAAGTTGCCCCCTTTGTCAGAGGGCTTGATGGTTTTTTGCTGTAGGGATTTCAAAGCTTCTCCTTGAGAGGGAGTCAAATTTGATCGAGACATATCCCTCCATTTTAGTCTTGGTAATTTCTTTGGTCACCTGACTGGTGAACGCCCACACATTTGGGTTCCCTTGTAGAGTAGGAAAAATACGGGATTTGGGTTTGTAATCTTTAGGTTTAGAAATGATAGACTATTTGTTTGTAATCAAAAAAAAAATAATAATATATATATATATATATATATATATATATATATATATATATATATATATGAAATTGTATCTTTATTGGTTATGAAATCTTATCCATATCTTTTTATTGTTTCTAGCTTACCATACAGTGTACCTAAACTCCTGAGGAAGCTCAGATGAGCGAAACATGTTGAGTGGTATACTCCGAGTGGTATCTCTTGTTTCAACCAATTGTTTTGTCTTGTACAAATTTCGATGTGGATAATTTTTTTGTGTTTTGTATTGTGCATTTCATTGTAATAAAAACCTTTTTATGGATATATTTTGAATATCTATCTACTTTGTTTTTGACACCTTAAAAGTCCCGGGGTTTGTTTACCCCACTGTCCTTTTCTTTGTTCTCATTTATTCGGGATGTG
The DNA here is from genome assembly GCA_028564925.1 of Lithobates sylvaticus. Classification (NCBI taxonomy): domain Eukaryota; kingdom Metazoa; phylum Chordata; class Amphibia; order Anura; family Ranidae; genus Lithobates; species Lithobates sylvaticus. The sequence continues at coordinate 118,230,568 of CM053038.1, read as the reverse complement.
GTTTTTAGTTTGATGTTTCCGCCCTCATTATTGGTTTTGTACCTTAAGAAAAAGTTCCATCACAGTCCATTAAGCTTTCCCCTGGCTAATAAATGGTGCATTGCACAGTCAAAGGAAAGCAATACTACCCTTTCACTGCCTGCAGGAGACAGCCATCATCTTATGTGCACCAGCAGTCATCTACTGGGCCCCAGCGTTAGATCACTCTCAGACACTGCTCCTCTTGCTCAGTTTTCAATTCCCTTTCCTAGGTTGCTCATGCTGTTCTGTTTGGAGTAAGACCTCCTAACCAGTCTAGGCCTAGCACAGCCACCATAAGATCACACAGGCAATATAGTTCTATCTTTTGTTTTCTAAAATCTCTCCCATTGCCTGCCATGTACACAGGGTGGTGTTACTACTGCTTATGCTGATTTGGGTCATCACATTAACTACTACGCATGCATTATGTGTATGTAGCGCACTACTCCCTTGGGAGCTGCTAAGTAGTTCATTACAGTACTGCTGGTTTATCCCCCGCTTCTTCCACCCCCAGAGTAACGACAGACACAGTTCAACAGTTGAAAAGGAAACCTTTATTTCTTGTGCTGCAGCGTGTGGTATACGAATGGTGCAAGAAAGTATGAGCTGCCTCTTCTTCTTGTTCCATATGAGTAGATAGAACCCTTCCCTTGACAAACTGGCTAATGCCCCTCTGAAAGGCATTTTGGTACTATTGAAATGCTGGAAGTCCCAGGCCTCACCTGCCTCTCTCGCCTCCTGCGATTTCTTCCCAGGCCAGTTCAGGAAATTCCAGGCGCCCCTGGTCTACTCTGTCCACTTGACAGCTACTTCCCGCATCTTGAGCAATGGTTCATCCCAGCCGGGATGCCTGGGTCTATCCCCCCAGGGTTTTAGTGCAATTGGTCAGCGTGAACCATCCAGCTCTGAGGTCTCTGAACCCTTAGGCCTTCCGGTTGGTTTCCTTTGCTTTCCAGCGCTGGGGTCTCTGAACCCCCAGGCCTTCCAGTCTGTTCCTGAAGGTCACATCTTGCAGCCTTTCTGGATTTAATCTCGTCCCATCTCCCCCAGGAAGCATGTGACCTCAATATATATGTATGTACCCGCCCCTGCCCAAACAAATGAATGATTGGACCAGGGCCATATACACTGCCTGTCCCTCAGCCCCTGGCCCGCCTCCTCTCCAGAACATTACCCTAGAGAAACGAGGGAGGTTTTCCAGGGTGAAGAATGGGTGGTCACACACCCCTCTAGTCCACTGCTCCTCCCTAACCCAAATTAAACACCCAGGCCTAAACAAGGAAATAGTAAGGCACTGGTAATTTCTCCTAACTTCTACCTGTTAGCACCCACCTACAGGTGGTGGGCGCTACATGTACAACTGTTTCTGCTGTAACTATAGTGCTGACTTGGGTAATGGTAACTAACTTTGATTGCATTTGTTAGATGAAGAATTTGGTTATTAATAACTAAGGTAATTTTATTCCATGCCTTTTGTGTCTCTTTATAGCTGCTGGTTACAGAGTGTTGAAATATTTGTTTGTGTTCAATCTCCTGTCCAAAGAAAGGAGAGAAACTAAAACCCTGGTGTGACAGTAGGATAAGGGCTCAAAAAGTGGGTTTCAGGGATCAGAGAACCTGTTTCACCAGAGGCTCCTTTGGTAGTAGCGCTACATAAACTACACAAGTAGCATGCAGAAGTGTTAAATCTTGGATTACTGTACATCGCACTACATGCTTCCTTGAACACACAATAGGAAGCTATTTGCTTAAACAGGTATAGTGTATGTAAAGGCATTTTTTTTCAGTTTTGGGTAGAATGGGGAAGGGTCAGACACTACCAAGTTTTAATTGATGTCTGTGACCCTGCTGGAGAGATTCACCCTCTATTGGTTCTGGTGTCTGAGACAGAAAGTAAGGGGGGTCGAGAGCAATTAGCGAGGGGAAATCTTCCAATGGTAACAAATGTTCTGGTGACAAATGGGTAAGAATAGGATTCCTTTCACTTTTGGGAAATGATCTCTCCCTTTCTGTATCTCTCCCAAGACAGGTAAAAAAGGTAAATCTCCTCAGCTGGACAAAGACTGCAAAAACTCTGATAAGTGATTTAACCTTTCCTCCCCTATCCAAAACTAAAAGAAAGTTTTGGTTATACAGTTTATTCACTTTAATCGATTACAATGCTCATTTATCTGTAGCCTTAGCAACCACACTGCCCTGATCTTGCCAGGAAAATGGATATATACAGGTCAACATTTAAGAATTCATTCTAAGAATTATACAAAAAGATACATTTTAACTATACAGTGTATAATGCTAGCTTTTGTGCAATAAAATAATTAATATTGGTAAAAATTGCAGGGTACAAATAATAGGAGGCTGATTAAGCTGTGTGCATAATTAATCTGACTCAGGGCTTTGTATTTTATAGTAATTCATGTTGATTGTCTACTTCTACAGGAGAGAATTCATGAAGACATCAAATATGTGAAATCCAAAGAACAGAAGTGGCCCGATCACTTATCAACACCTTGAGGGTCTGTTGTGTTTGATCTTCTGTTCCATCAACTTAGTAAGAATAGATGGAATAGATATCCTGGGGCATCATATGTTTTATATATTTCATAATTTATTATATTTTTTTTATATTGTCTGGGGACATATATTGCTTCTGGTGTTCTTGGCAGTGCTCTTCATCTGGGCCCTTTTTTAATTGCTTTCTATCAAGGCTTTTACTACATGAGCTGTAATGGCTGGTCTGGATGGGCTTGGCTGGTCTACATATCAATGAAATTCAATGCTTTCACCAGAGCACATCAGAATGGCATTATTGCAGCTGTGTGTAGGTATATACTCAACAAATACAGCATACAGCAAGAGACGATTGATGTAAGCCAATGCTTTCACTAGAGCAGGACAGCTGCTGATTTCACCTGTATGTAGGTTTGCCCTACAAAAGCAGCGTGCAGCAGGTGACCAGTACGTTGTTGGTAAAGCCAGAGAAAAAACAAAATGAAAGGCTTTCTATTGCTCATGAAATAGGGCATTTAAAGTGGATGTAAACCTGATTCATGAAATTTTAGCTGGGCACATATATCTGTAGTGTTTTCTTATATCTCTCCAAAGCAGTCCTGTAGCTGCCTATTGCTCCGTAGCTCTGTTATCAGCCTGATAACTTCTCACACTTTCTCCCCGATGGGAGATAGAAGTGTGTGTTGGGGGAGGTTGCCGTCTAAGAGCAGAGCTATGCACGTTCCTTTCTTCCTTTGCCAATGAGGAGAGGGGGTGTGCCTTTCCTCCAATCAGCTGTCTTGGCTGTATGCCCAGGCTTCTCTGCAGTGTTAACCAGGAAGAGAAAATCTCCTAACATAAAGCCCCATACACACTATTGTAATATGAAACTCTAATGCCACGTACACACGATCGGACTTTGACGGACTTAGTCCGGCGGACAATCCGACGGACTTTACGATCACTCCAAAAGTCCACCGGATTCGATTCCAACGTGATGACGTAGAATAAGGAAGTTCATAGCCAGTAGCCAATAGCTGCCCTAGCGTCGGTTTTAGTCCGTCGGACTAGCACACAGACGACCAAACTTTTCGACCGGAATCGAGTCCGTCGGAAGGATATAAAAGCCAGTCTCATTTCTAGGTCCGCCGGACTTTTGGGAAGAAAAAGTCTGCTGGAGCCCACACATGATCGAATTGTCTGACAGACTCTGGGCCACCGGACCAAGTCCGCCGGAAAGTCCGATCATGTGTACGTGGCATTAGGGTTTGACCTCATATTATATGGTTTTGGTAAATCTGAAAACAAAAATCTTCAGAAAATCTAATAGTGTGTATGGGACTTTAAGGATATAGCTGAAGACAGCAGATATACATGTAAAACATAGGGAGATTTGTTTCATCCGAGGCTGTTCACTTCACTGAGTATATGTGAGGGTTTACATCCACTAAGCATACAAACAAAAATGTAATATAGTGAAGTTTGCCAGTCCTTAGATGTAGTGGCTGCATTTCTTTTCTTTTTCCAAGCTTTTTTTCATGTTATTTTTACCTAGTATTCCTGCAAATAACACCCTCCATGGTTACTCTTATTTCCCCATTGTTTCTGTTTAACCGCTTCAGCCCTGGAAGAATTTACCCCCTTCCTGACCAGAGCACTTTTTGCGATTTGGCACTGCGCCGCTTTAACTGACAAGTGCGCGGTCGTGCGACGTGGATCCCAAACAAAATCAACATCCTTTTTTTCCCCACAAATAGAGCTTTCTTTTGGTGGTATTTGATCACCTCTGCGGTTTTTATTTTTTGCGCTATTAACAAAAAAAGAGCGACAATTAAAAAAAAAAAAAACGCATTATTTTTTACTTTTTGCTATAATAAATATCCCCCAAAAATATATAAAAAAACTATTTTTTTGCTCAGTTTAGGCCGATACGCATTCTTCTACATATTTTTGGTAAAAAAAAATCGCAATAAGTGATTATTGATCGGTTTTCGCAAAAGTTATAGCATTTACAAAATAGGGGATAGTTTTATGGTATTTTTATTAATATATATTTTTTTTAAATGGCGGCGATCAGCGATTTTTATCGTGATTGCAACATTATGGCGGACACATTTTTGTAACAAAGCTCTGCCACTGTAAACAAAGGCAGAGTCAAGATCTGACAGTAGGGAAGGGATGGATTTTGTGTTCCTGCAAAGTAGGGACTAAAATCCATATCTTCCCCTAGTAAAAGCAGCACATACAGTACACAAAAACACTGGCTAGACACACAGTTAGCCCTTTGATCACCCTAGATGTTAACCCCTTCCCAGCCAGTGTCATTAGTACAGTGACAGTGCATATTTTTAGCACTGATCACTATTAGTGTCACTGGTTCCTGCAAAGTGTTAAGACTGTCAGTAAGTGTCCAATTGTCCACCGCAATATTGCAATACCGCTATAAGTCTCCGATCGCCGACATTACTAGTACAGGAAAAAAAAAATTCCATAAATATATACTATAGTTTGTAGACGCTATAACATTTGCATAAACCAATCAATATACATTTATTGGTATTTTTTTTACCAAAAACATGTAGCAGAATACATATTGGCCTAAATTTATGAAGAAATTATTACCAATAGGGTCAAGGGATAAATATCCAATCCACTACCGACTAACTGCGCGATATCCCATCGAGCCATTTTGATATATGATACTGGTAATGGCTATGTCACGGGAAAAAAGATAGGGGGCAGGGAACAGGGGAAGAAGAAAAAAAAAAGAAGAGGGGTGGGGTTTGGGGAATGGGGAGGGGAGGGGGTGGGGTTCTATCAGAACATCTTGCAATTATTGAAGAAATCAGACAAACAAAAAAATATAAGAAGAAAAGGAGAAAAAATGGAGTAGATCAAGGAAAGGAAAACAAATGTAAGGAAAGAAAGAGAGAGAGGAAAGAGGGTCAGCCAGAAATTAATTAAGTTACAGATAAGTATTGTATCCATGGATCCCATGTCGCATCAAATTTCTTGGTAGAGTTGCGAAGAATACAGGTAAGTCTATCATTAATCATGATCCAGTTAAGTTTATTCTTCACGTACTGAAGGCGAATCATAGACTGCTTCCAATATTTAGCAATAGTTATTCTAGCTGCTAAAAATATAAATGTAATGGGTTTTATCGATTTTTTTTTTTTTGGGGACCTCATCAGGAAACCTTTGAAAAAGCGCTGGTTTTGGGGCCCTATGGATATTAACCCCTGTCACCAAATTTATCAAATTAAATATTCGGATCCAAAATCTGGTGACTAGAGGGCAATGCCACCAAACATTATACATTGTACCCATCTGGCCACAACACCTAAAGCAAGTGGGGGGTGCAGATGGGTGCATCTTCGCAACTCTAGTCGGGACCAAATACCAACTTAGGAGTATTTTATAGTTTTCTTCAATTAGTGTTGTGTTAATAGATACTTTGGATAAAGCACAGGCAATATCTTGCCAGTCAGACAATTCAAAAGTAGTATTCAAGTCCCGTTCCCATTGAGTCATATAATGGAGATCAGCTTAGTAGTCAGGTCAGTATGGCGTATACCGTAGCTTCCCATCCCCGTAAAAGGCCTTTCTTTTGACAAGATATTTCAAAATTTGTGACTGTAAGGGGTCACTCTAGCATATTAAGTTTAGATCGTACAAAAGAGATAAGCGGATTGTACCAAAATACATTTTGCAACGTATCCTTAAAATATTGCAATGAGTATGGTTAATCTCCGTTGAGGTAGTCACCTATCCTAAAAGGACCCTTGTTAAGCCACCATAGGAATGGTATCGGAGTCAGTCCGGGGGAGAACTCAGGGTTGCAGAACAAGGGGGCCAGCGGGGTATGTGGAGCTGACAGGGGTTTTCAATGTTTTACTCCATCCCAAACCGCTAGGACACAAAATAGGGGGGTGAAGACGGCTAGGAAGCCACATTAGAGAACCAATGGCAAAAGGGTGGCACGACAGAGCTTCAATAGAGACCCAGAGAGTTGTAGATCTCTTGGCCATTGTGTAGAAAAGTTGAGTTATTTGAGCAGCTTGATAGTAGGCCTGTAAATTAGGGAGTTAATATTGCGCACTCTGGATGTGGCTGTATGCTTATAATATACACTTGAGTGGAGGCAAGTGGTGGGGAAGTAGTAGAACTGGGTGATATATGTTAGTGTTTAACAATAAGTACAAACATTAGTCCATGTACTGATACTTGGATGCTGAGCATTTATAGGCTGCCAGTCCATAAAAGCAAGAAGAAAGGGGTCAGATGGGCGGCGCTTCGGAGCATGCGTGCTCCTTCATCAGGATATGTCTGTAAATTAGGGAGGCCAAGCCCACCACTTGGTTTCAAAACATACAACGTCAATTTATTCATTCTGGGTTTTTTATTACCCCAAATAAAGCGAAGGTCATTCCGATTGTAAGCTCTGTAGATCTCCCCTTGGAACAGCAATTGGTAAATAAAAATAATAAAGTAATAAAGTACAATAGTTAATGCCGACTGACTGGATATAAACCGACTGACTGGATATAAACTGGTTCAGGTCCACATCCCTAAAAGTTCCTCAAAAGTGGGACTTTAATGGACCATGAACACAGAGAATTCTTATAAGATAGAAAATGTATTGTTACATGAATATATAAGTATTAACCACTTGACAACTGGGCACTTAACCCTCGTGACCAGACCAATTTTCAGCTTTCAGTGCTCTCACACTTTGAATGACAATTACTCAGTCATGTAATACTGTGCCCAAATTCATTTTTTTTCTTTTTTTTTCATACAAATAGAGCTTTCTTATGGTGGTATTTGATCACCTCTGGGTTTTTTATTTTTTGCGATATAAATGAAAAAAGACCGTAAATTTTGAAAAAAAATGCATTTGTCTTAGTTTCTGTGATAAAATGTTGCAAATTATAAATTTTTCTTCATAAATTTTGTCCACAATTTATACTGCTACATATCTTTGGTAAAAATAACCCAAATTAGTGGATATTATTTAGTCTGTGTGAAAGTTAGGGAGTCTACAAGCTGTGGTGCAAATCATAAAAAAAATGATCACACCTGAAGTACTGGTGGCCTATCTAATTTCTTGCGACCCTAAGTCCCCTTTCACACTTATACGACATGACAGCCATTCATATTAGTACGACTTCAAGTCATTCCGACTTCTTGCACTACTTTGGTCCAATTTTGATGCCACTTACACAGGCATTCCTTGAAATCACGGCCAAATCGCAGCCGTGAACCGTGGCAAAATCGCGGTAAAATCGCGTGACTTTGAAGTCTCACAAGTGTGAAAGGGGCCTAACAAGCCAGGAAAGTACAAATACCCCCCAAATGACCCCTTTTTTGAAAGTAGACATTCCAAGGTATTTAGTAAGATGCAGTGTGAGGTTTTTGATGTTGTCATTTTTTTCCCCACAATTCTTTGCAAAATTAAGATTTTTTTCCCCCCACAAAATTGTCATTGTAATAGGTTATTTCTCTCACATGGCATGAGTATTATGATGCCACATGTATAGGACTTTTTCCACAGCCTAGCCACATATAGAGGCCCAACATGCAGGGAGCACCATCAGGTGTTCTAGGAGCATAAATGACACATATAACTTGTTGACTACCTATTACACGTTTGAAGGCCCTGGAGCACCAGGACAATGACACATGACACAGATGTAGCTCTGATGACAGATGGCACTGATACGTGGCACTGATGGCACGTGACACTGATGTGGCACTGATGACAGATGGCACAAATACGTGGCACTGATGACACGTGACACTGTTGACAGATGGCACTAATATGTGCCACTGATGACAGGTGGCACTAATACGTGCCACTGATGACAGGAGGTACTAATACGTGGCACTGATGACAGATGGCACTAATACGTGGCACTAATACGTGGCACTGATGGCAGATGGCACTGATACGTGGCACTGATGACACGTGACACTGACAGGTGGCACTGATGACAGATGGCACTGATACGTGGCACTGATGACACATGACACTGATGTGGCACTGATGACAGATGGCACTAATACGTGGCACTAATGACAGATGGCACTAAAACATGGCACTGATGACAGAGGGCACTAATAGGTGGCACGGATGACACGTGACACTGGTGTGGCACTGATGACAGATGGCACTTATACGTGGCACTGGGGACAGTTGGCACTGATAGGTGGCACTGGGGACAGATGGCACTGACAGGTGGCACTGAGGACAGATGGCACTGGGGACAGGTGGCACTGGGGACAGATGGCACTGACAGGTACTGTGGGCACTGTATTTTTGATTATTTTTGTACACTTACTGACGCTGCAGGTCGCTCTCCCTCCTCACACACTGTCTCTGTGTGAGGAGGGAGAGCCGGCGATGAGAGATGATCTCATATGTTTACATATGAGATCATCTCTCATTGGACACTGCGATCGAGTGCTAAATGGCCGATGAGATTGACCATTTAGCACGATCTGTGATTGGCTGTGTCCAGGGGAAGTAAACAGGAGGACGTCCAGGGACGCCCTCCCGGCAATTGGGCGCCGTGCTGTAGCCGTCTTTCGGCTATAGCGCAGACGCCTAGGGGTTAACAATGAGTGATACGTAATAAAAACAAACAGATAGGTTAGAAGTCTTTTTCAGGAACAAAGGGTTGAAGAATTCCAGATAAATGTGTTTAATCCCATATTATGTGTATTTTATCCAAGAGAGATCCAAGCTCAAAAAGTAGGAGGAGACTGAGCAGCAGAGCAGCACCCAGGAGCCAGAGCAGATAAAGATGGAAGGTGTACAGAAAAGTGACCCCGTATAGGGATGTCAAAGATTTTTTGAGACTGATCGCTGAATATACAGGGTTTATTCTGAGTGAGATATTGTCCAGAAAACCAATCTGGTAACAGGTGGTTAGGAAAATTGATCCAAAGTTGTGTCACATTCAAGGCCATCCAAAAATACCAAAATATAGAGCTGGTAAGCTGGTCTGTAAAACCTGGCTAGACATAACCAGCTGGGCCTTATTATTGTGATCTGGACATCGGCCCTCTGTGTCTCTCGCTTCAACCGAGAGAACTTTCTGTTTTTTGATCTCCAATATTGCTACGGCCCCCCTTTTGGGAGGGCACATCCCTATACGGGGTCACTTTTCTGGACACCTTCCATCTTTATCTCCTCTGGCTCCTGGGTGCTGCTCTGGCGCCTCAGTCTCCTCTTACTTTTTGAGCTTTGATCTCTCATGGTTGAAATACACAACATATGGGATTAAACACATAATATAGTATTAAACACATTTATCTGGAATTCTTCAACCCTTTGTCCTTGAAGAAGACTTCTACCTTATCTGTTGAAACGTGTTGGATTTCCTCTGTCCCTCTGACAATGGATTGGGGTATTCCAATTTCTATGTCCCACATTGTTTGTTTTTATGTGTGTTATTATGTATCACTCATTGTTAATACTTATATATTCATGTAACAATATATTTTCTATCTTATAAGAATTCTCTGTGTTCATGGTCCATTAAAGTCCCACTTTTTAAAGACTTTTTTACACACTAAAATAATAAATTATCCTGGGTAGAAGTGCAATTTTAATAGAGCTGATTCTGCCAAACCAAGATAAGGAATAGTCTGCCCATCGTTGTAGATCTTTAGGAGGAGGATAATTAGCCTGATAAAGAGTGTTGATCAAAGGTGTCAATTGGATGCCTAAATATGGAAGGGAGCTTAATGGCCATTGAAAACTATAGGTATTTTGTGAGGTAAGTCCCGTTGAGGGAGATAATGATATATTAAGCGCCGTTGTTTTTTGGGTATTCAAAGAAAGCCCTGAGAGCTGGGAAAATTGGTGTAACAATGTCAGCAAATTACTTTGCTTGAGGATTAGGGATATACATGAGGACGTCGTCGGCAAACAAGGAGCATTTATGCTCCCATTGCCCGCAACATATGCCATGTATACTAGGATGTGATCAAATTGCTATAGCTAAGGGTTCATTCCCTAGATAAAGGAGTATCCCACTTGGAACGTACCGCAGAAATCAATGCTATAGACCGACAGATCTGATCTAACGTTTGGAGTTCGTTTATAAAGCCGTATGTACCTAGACGTAAAGCTAGAAGTTTTCTTAGAGTTTTGAGATTACACTTAATCAATTAAATAGGGCAGTAGTTAAGGACGTCAGTGGAGTCTTTATTTGGTTTGGGTATGACGCTAATGTAATCCCTATTTTCATCAAGAAGAACCTCTACACCATCTTGCTAGGAATTAAATTAGAGAGCCATATGAGGAGCCAACTGTTCAGAAAACATTTTTATAATAATTATTGGGAAGACCATCAGGACCAGGTGATTTATGCAAGGACGATGTCTTAATAGTGTTGTGAATTTCTTCACCTGTAATAGTTGGTCCATAAGTTCCCTATGAGACTGTGTGAGAGATGGTAGAGATAAAGTATTCAAAGGTGGTGGAGGTGGGTTGTATAGCTTGGTATAGAATTCCTGAAATTCTTGAAGAATCTCTTGGGGGTTTTGAGAGAGGTTACCTCCTGAGAGTCAAATTTTCGGAAGAGCTGTATGCGTGTGTTAAGTGGTAAGTTTATGTGCTAACAACGAACCCGGTTGATTACGCCAGGTAAAGAATTTATGATTGGCCCAAGTATTTGTCTGCCTTTGTTGTAAGGTAAATATTAAATTCTGTGCATGCCTGTTCGAGTTTGTGAAACAAATCAGGGTGTGGGGAACGCTTGTGTTGGGTAGCTAGGGCTTCATATTCCTTATTTTTGGCAGTGATCACCTCCTTGCGTGCTTTTCTAAGTCTGGACACCAACTGAATAGGAAAAGCCCAAACTGAAGCTTTGTGTGCTGCCCAATTGATGGCAGGAGTTGTGCTCTGCCTCATTAATATCAAAGTAAGCTTTCAAGTGGGTAATGATATCTAAGCAGTAAGATTCTTTACTGAGTATAGATTTGTTTAATTGCCAATGAGACTTAGCCAATTTAATTGTCAAATTAGAGAACAACAAAACTACAGGGTCGTGGTCGGACCAGGGCGTAGAGACTATCTTAGCCGAGAGCAATTTGGATAGTAGCCCCGAGAGGAGAAATACATGATCAATGCGTGAATAGTGATTTTGGGCTCTAGAAAAGTGGGAGAAGTCTCGAGTGGTAGGGTTGGCCTCCCTCCAAGCATCAATTAGATCATGATGATGTAACATCTGAGCAAATTTGCGTCTTTGCTTAGGGGGGAACTGCAGTTGAGATATGTGAGACTTGTCTAATATATGATCCAGCGCCTGATTAGAGTCATGGGCCAAGATGGCATCCCCCTCAAACTCTGGTGCTAAAGATCGAAGCAAGGAATGGAAAAAGGCCACCTGATTTGTAATAGGGGCATAATAAACCAAAAATGTTACCAAGTTCTCTCCCAAGTGCCCTTTCACCAAGTATCGTCCTTCTTCGTCTTTTAGGATTTTAGTTTTGGTAAATAAAAGCCGTCGTGACAAACAGAGCACCACCCCTCGTTTTTCTCTGTAGCATTAGCAAAATAATAAACAGGGTAATTGTTATGTATATTGTGAAAGAAGAAAGTAAAATGTGTTAAACATCTCCTTTAATAGTTCATGGAGAATCACTATTTTTACTCCCGAATTTTCAGAATTAGTCAATTGCTTGCAATCTTGGTCAAACGTGTATACCACTATGGTGCCACACATTGTTATCAAATCAATAATGTGTATAGAACATCTTATTGTAGTGTGACCTATTATTGATTCCTAAATAACATTTTCTTTTCCATGACAGTGGAATATTATAATCAAGGCTTTTAGGCTCTGCAGTTCTAAGACAAGAACGTATACCTTGACAGTGGGAAGCATTTGACTTTTTTCTTTTCTTTGCATAATTGAGTATTTTATTGGGAAGCCTTTGTTTTTAAAATGCACAGATGCTCTGTTGTACCTTGAACAAAGAACAGGAGGCTACTTACAGTACATATCTATATGTTGACCATATTATTTAACAGGTATTTTTCTTGTACATTTTCTGCTTAATGTGTACAGCTAAAATATGACCAAATCATTTTTATTTTTGTATTTGAATAGAACATGGAATTACAACATTTGTGTAATTTGGATTGCAATATCTGAAATATATTTAAAGGTATACTCCAGAAAAACATATGTTAATTTAAACTGGCTCAGGGACACTTCCAACCTACTGAATAGCTCTAATTTCCATTGTGGCATTCTTTCTCTGCACCTGGCCTTCCACTTAGGCTAAATCCCTGTAATTGCTAGTTTCTTCATCTTCTGTATGGCCCTGAATCTGGACCTGTACCTACTGAGCATACTGTAAACAGAAATGAGTGGTTTCACCACACAGAAGCATGGGATAAGAGGCTGCAGAGCTACCCAGAAGAAATAGAACAATTCTAATGAATCTAGGTGCAAGAGTTTTTTTCAGATTAAAGCATAGCTAAAGTTAAAAATAGACTTTAGGTCCTCTGGTCTCCTTTAGTTCATCACAGTCCAAATATAACAAAGACAAAAAGCCAACACTTTTGAGGACTGTAAAGTTACCCCTTTTCTTCCCATTCTTAATTTGCCGGCTTAGTTGGACTGTTATTGCTTAATAGACAGTTAAAGTGGTTGTTAAGCCACTACAATAAAAACATACAATCCCCTCTGTAAAGTTAAATTTTGTGTCCCAGTGTCTGTGTTATATAAAAAAGATGCTGATCTGTACCTAATATCAGAGTGTCTCCCGGGGCTCACGTAACTCCTTGGCTCCTTGGAGGGTAGGCGAGAGGAGAGAAAGTCGAGGAGTCACGTGAGCACCAGGATACGCTCTGAAAGAATGAATAAAGGGACAGATCGGCATCTTTTTTTATATAACACAGACACTGGGACACATAATGTTATTTAACAGAGGGGATGGTATGTTTTTATTGTAGTTATAATAGCAGCAGGAGGGGGAGGGCTGGGGACTGAACAGAGCTGACAGGAAGGGAGAAAAGGGGGGGGGGGACAGGGGAGAGCAGAGAGGAGAGCTGCGGATGACAAAGGCACAAAAACTGACCATGGTATCAGGGCTCAGCAGCCATGATAAACCGTGGTCACTTTACAGGGGGGAGGGCATAGCCAGGCAGGATCAGCCAGGTTTTTTAGGTGATAGAAGGGGCCAAATTACACAGCACAAGCACTGTGCTGTTATTCATGCTTTAAGAGAACAGGATCTTTTTTTTTTTTTACTTTAAATCAATTCTGAAATAAATAGTCTCCTTTATACAAATCGTATGCTACTGCAGCTGACTGTGACGTTATACCCCCAAAATGGTTTGTTGTCTTTTTTATATTTGGACTTGTGTGATTAATTGAATAATTGCTTTTCAAGGCTTTGATGTGGCATTTTTACACCTTCCAGAAGAGGACATTAGGCAGTGGCCAAAAGGAGTTTGTGATACTTGTAACGAGGAACGTATTTTTAATGCCAGCCTTAAAGTGGTTGTAAAGGCTCAAGGTTTTTTACCTTTATGCATTCTATGATTTAATTTCAACCGAATTCTGAATATTTTAATCAAATTCGAATAAAAAAATTTCGAAAACAAAATTAAATTAATTTGATGAATTTAACTAAACAAATTTATGTAAATAAAGGATCAAAACAAAATATTTTTTTCGTTCTGCACATGTCTAATATCGGCCAGTTCAACAGAAACAACAACCTTGAAGAAATGGTGTTTTAAGCTTTCCGCCCTCCTATGCTCAACACCTCTCTGCGCTACTTGGGTGTGTGTGTTTACAATCTTTGGGGTGATAAATGGTGTAGACCCCGGAGAAGGGGACTTGAAAAGGTAGACAAGGACACCCAAAAGAAAAAAATCAAAAAATACCACAAAGATTTTGACGATTTTAAAAATAACAAAATATATTCCTGGCAACAGGTACCAGATAGTATAAACCCTATTACGGATGAACCCAGGGGTGCCATAGCCGCACGCCCAAGAAACTCGAATCCTGCTCCAAGACCCAACCCGATAGTGATAGAAGAAAGGGAACAGTATGAGGACAACTCGTACATAAACACCCCAAACTACTATTCAACCCCAATACACAGGGGAAAAGGGAAGAATAAGGGCGGAAGAGGCAACAACCAAAGGTTCCAACAACAACCACAAGGGATAGTAACACAAAACAGATTTCAACCCTTACATCATTATGAGGATGAATACGATTCCCGCCCATTACCGCGTCCTTTTTTAGGGAGAGGCCGAGGGGGGCAACAGAGGGGCCGGGGATATCCCCCACGCAGGGGACGGCCCCCGATGCAGGCCCAACCCCCCCACTACCCAAGGAATCCCCAACAATTTTCAAGGAACCCGCAGACACAGGACCAATACAGGGAATACAACCAAATAGAGGACTACCAACGAAAACCCAAAGAGTTTATACCACTACCACCAAAAAAAGACAATACAGAGGGTGCAGGGCAGGAACCAAAATCCAACAAAAGAAGAAGAGGATCGGAGTAGGAGGTATTTTTAATTTAACACAAGCCACTCTGACCCACAAAGAGCTGAATATTTTAAATTTGGGGCTAAAATGCGGTCTGAAAAAGCCAATCAACAAATTTAGTGTCTATATAGACATTCACAAATATATTAGAAAACTAAATATAAAAAAATACTTCCTGGGCAACGCCACAAATAACGAAATAACAAGCAGTGCAAAACAAATATCCGCCAATGATAAGCCAAAAATCATTAACAGTGGATTAAAAAACAAGTCTCTATTCAATCCACCCAACAACCCTAACCACCATATAGAGGTATTTAAAGGATTAGTACTACACGACCTCGAGACTCTGAAACCTAAAAAGGAATTGAATGTGAAACATGTGGAAGAGGGCATTAAACTTCTGGAACAGCGCAAAGATGTAATAGTTAGACCGGCTGACAAAGGCGGAGGGGTAGTCTTACTTACGAAAGACTTTTACCACAAACAGATTGAGGAGATGTTATCAGATAAAGAAACTTATAACACACTCAAAAAGGACCCCACTCAACACTATAGAGAACATCTAGAAAATCTGATAGAGATGGGCTCACGCACAGGAGTGCTATCCAGTAAGGAAAAGAAATATTTAGTGCCCACGAGTAGCCGTGTACCTACACTTTATACTCTCCCAAAAATCCATAAGGATCCAAACAACCCGCCCGCGAGGCCTATTGTTAATAGCATAGAGTCTGTGTCGTCCAGATTAGGTCAATATCTTGATACCTACCTACAAAAAAGTGTAAGGGAAACAAAATCATACCTAAGGGACACGAAAAACTTCCTGAATACCCTACAGGAAGTAAACCTGGAAAATACGGAACAAATCATTCTGGTAACGGCAGACGTCTCCTCATTATACTCCATCATACAACATGATGACGCTCTTCTAGCCCTGAACTGGGCATTGAGCAAACGAGAGGACTTGGTTTTTAATCAAAAGATATTTTTAAGAAACGCTTTGGATTTTTGCTTATCGCACAACTACTTCTGGTATGGAGGCAATTTTTATACCCAACAGAGAGGAGTAGCCATGGGAGCGAAGTTTGCCCCTAGTATCGCAAATCTATTCATGGCGGAATGGGAGGATAAGATTATTTTTAATAACCGGCGACCTGAATTGTTATTTTATAAGCGTTTTATTGACGATCTGTTTTTTATCTGGGCAGGATCCCATTTTAGCTTAGAGAGATTTTTGGAAGACCTGAATAATAATAAAAATAACATCAAACTAACATCTGTTTGGGATTTTAATGAAATTAATTTTTTAGACGTCACAGTCTACCGCAAAAATAACTTATTGGAAACGAAAGTATATTTTAAGAAGACTGACCGCAACAGTTATTTACCTACAACAAGTGCCCATCACCCACTGTGGTTAAAAAACATTCCTAAGGGCCAAATAATGCGGGTACGACGCAATTGCTCTGAGGACACACAATACATGGAGCAATCAAAAATTCTAACAGAAAGGTTTGAAGTGAGAGGCTACAACCCCAAAAAACTGCAGAAAATTGTTGAAGAGGTTAATCAAATACCAAGAGCCTCAATAATGGAAGAGAAGAATAAGGAATTGGTAATACCAAAACAAAACAATTTGGAGTGGTCATTCATATCTGGCTTTCATGGACAGTATGAGGAAGTTGAACAGATATTTAAAAAACATTGGCACGTTTTGCTTTTAGATAAGAAACTAATGACTGCTTTACCTTCAGCTCCGCTATTCATTTACAGAAAAGCCCCTAATTTTGGAGACAAAATAGTGAAAAAGGTTATTGATCCGCCTGAAAAAACACCGACATTTTGGGACCAAAATGGTTTTTTCTCATGTAGGAAATGCAAGGCCTGTCGAGAGGTGGCTCATCCGATTAGAAAATTGGAAAATTTCACATCCACATCGAATAACAATAGCTTCACAATTAAGCAGTTTATAACGTGCAATAGCACTCATGTGGTGTACGCTCTAAAATGCCCGTGTGGTCTCATCTATATAGGTCGTACAAAGAGACAACTAAAAGTACGCATAGCGGAACATGTACACAACATAAAGATTGGCTTCAGAGATCACAATGTCTCATTACATTTTAAAATGAAACATGACATGGACCCTAAAGGGTTACAATTTTGGGGCATCGAGCAGGTATTACCCCATTGGAGGGGCATACATATGGTACGTGAGCTCTCAAAACGGGAGACCCAATGGATTTATTCGGTAGACGTACTCTCTCCAAAAGGTCTAAACATAGAGTTGGACATAAACTGCTTCATAAGCGATACATAATTGCACACCCAGTCTATAACTTGCACACATAGGAGATCCAATACACCTCCCAGGTCATACATTTCACAAGCTCCCATGTGGTACTTTTTGGATTGTTTGTCATGTGCTTGATTTTATCTGGATGTTAAAGGAACATTAACATTAACCGCATAATATCAGAAAATAAAACAATATTGTGTGGCAATCGGCCGCCACAGATGGGGATCTTTATGGTGCCCCATCATATGATATTCCATCACCACATATGGGGCCTGATAATATACATAATGGATGTGAGATCATCCTCACACACAGCATCACCCATATATATTACTCCATGGCCTAAAATCCATATTTAAATGTATGACCTTACTTATTATTAATGGCATTTAACATCTCCTTGTCCACCTTTTAAACTTTTTAAACTATTTTTAATATAATATTTTTAATTTTTAGTAATTTTAAATAATCTGCAAAGTATTATATTGAAAACTCATTTACTAGACCCATTCGTATATATGTTTTTATTAATGGAAGAAATTAATTTATATGGTCTTAAGTCAATTTTATGAGTATATAAGTAGTGGCTCTCTATTATTTATTTATTCATTTTTATTATTCAGCCGTTTTGCATTTTGCACACAGCAGTGGTTCCGACTGCAGTGTACTGAATATGATTTATATAACTACAATATAAATCTTTGTTTGTGGAGATGCCCGCACTAACATGTGATTGTTGGTGCGTCCTGCTCAAAAGTCTAGCAGTAACACATATAGCACCCCGCAGTAAAATGTGGGTTATCGGTATAAATTATCCTCCCCCTGGATATAGGGATACAGACATATGCATATAAATCTGCTAGTACTGACAACGCAACCCGGCTGCACAATATGTTCATGTTCCTTTGACATCACATTGTATGTGCAGAACGGGTTAATTTGGGTGACTTCAGGCACATCCATATCAATTTATATGCAGATAACTACTAACATAGTCCGTGCATCAACACACATAAATATTGTCAGTTGATTACGATCTGTACTTATATACAAGTATTTACAGTACACTTTCTATCATTGAAGATGGATTCATGGGACATCCACACAACCCGTTCTGCATGCTGTAATGCTCAACACTAATATAATTTATTGTTTTAGCCACTAGATATGACCTACGCCCTCGAGAAGAAGTCGGAAATGACGAAACGCGTCAGGCGTAGGTCAACAGGAAGTGACGTCATACCAGCCTCCAATAGGCCAACCGCCAATGGCAGTCCCTCTGTCAGAACACAATAGCTCAGGTGGGAGATCGCTGTACTAACATTGCATAGTTATGTAGCATTACCCCCAAAAGAGTCGCTTGAGTATATTTGGTTTTGTACTCTACCTCTCAACCCCAAGAACAGTCTCACACCACAGTAAAAGGACACAAGTTGTAGTAAACACAGAAATTATCTTTACTGTGAAATATCTTAGGAATGAAACAAACGGTAACAATACAACTGAATAGTAGACAAATATTTCTCAAGTAAATCAGCTGTGTGATAATGACTGAAGATTAAGAGCAATAGAACTCAATGATACTGTCTGGCTGCTTTTAGGGGACTCCTCAAGATGAATAACTCCAAAAGCAGAGAATCTTCAGCTAGTTACTTTAGTTGGTGCACTTAGATGTCTTGTTTGGCAGTAGTGATGCAAAGTGTACTGTGGAACTCCTGAAGCAGAGAGAACACTTTTACTGCCTGGCAGAGGATGAGTGCAGCACAGTGTTCTACTGGTGTAGGCAGAAATAGGCAACGTTGTCTGCATGTAGTGTCTCTGTGTCTCTGTAAGATTGGTAAGTGTCCGTTCACCAATTCTGCTACCAAGGCCCAAGGGAAGTGCCCTGGAACATGCAGGCTCTTTGAGTTTCCCGACTGGCTACCCCACAAGAATGCACCTGGGATCCCCCTCTCAGGCAGGATGTCCCAGACCGGCTGTGGATCTGTGGGAAGAACAGCACACTGACCTAGGAAGGCAACACCTCTCCCCTGGGTCCAGTCTTCTCCCTTGCCCTGTGGTGTCCGCCAGCTCCCAGGCAGCCTCTTTGTGTCCGTTGCTTCTTTTCACCCAGGGCATGCTAGGCTGTGCAGTTCTGCCCCAGGGATTACTATGGGCCACTGGTGCTGGGGACTACATGTCCCAGGATCCCTTGTTGCAGCAGCTCTGGCAGGTGATTGGCTCTCTCTCCCCTGCCAAAAAAGCAGGGGAGCAAGGAGGGCAGCTGCTAGTCTGAACGCCACTCGCAAACAGCGAAGTTCAGTGAGGAGAGGGAGGGGGAATTCCCCTGCAGCTGCTGACAGGCACACTCTCCCTTGTGAGAGCCTGTCAGTGCCTTTGTCAATCCCGCTGGCAGGAGGTGAGGGTCCACGAGCGGGCTGAGCGGCACCCGCTACAGTTAGTATAGCAAGCTCCTCCCAGACTCCTCCTTTTATTTTTGTTCAGCCCGCTGGGTTGAACAAAAGAAAAATTAAACTGTGGCCTGCTCTACAAAATGAACTGGGGGAGAGATAGTGTTTTTAATCTATTATTATTATGTAACATTAGCATAATTAAATTTCACTAATATTCCTATCTGTTAACTGCTAATAAAATCCTAGAAATATTACAAATACAGTATATAAAGATAGAATACTTATTAGGTTTATTGACCCCCAGATACTTACTTTTCTCCTGAAGTAGCTTTCATCAGCTTCAGTCCTCACATGTCAGCTAGAGATGAGCAAATCGAGCGAAATTCAGATTGCTGAACATTTGGTTGAACCCAGCAGGAAATCTGCGAGACATAGTGCCCAAACCCCATTAAAGTCTAAGTGAGCCAAATCTTCTAATTTTTTTCTAGCCTTTTTCAAGGCCAATTTGCAAGGTTTTGGTAAGGCGTGCACGGGCAGCTGGACATTGCCATTGAGGGTATGTATCAATTCAAAAACAATTTTTAAAAAATATCATTCAGCGGGGAGTGGGTCTTTTAATTAAGCTTAAAAGGCAAAATTAAATATATACAATTCCATTGAATAATATCTTTGGGGGATGCTTTAAACTTACACGTAAACTTGCACACCTGTACAATGTACTTTATTTAAAAGAAAAAATGATTGCCATTAATTGACAGTTCCGAGATGGCTTTGTTATGTTTGTAAAAAAAAAGGTGTGAGTCACCCTTAAAATCCATACCAGACACTTATCCTTGATGAAGGTCTGGAATGGATTTTGAGGGGAACTCTTAACTATAAGGCCCCTTTCACACTGGGCGGTTTGCAGGCGCTATTGCGCTAAAAATAGCGCCTGCAAACCGACCCGAAACAGCTGTTGCTGTGTCTTCAGTGTGAAAGCCCGAGGGCTTTCACACTGAAGCGGTTACCGCTCCTATAGCGCCCGTTCCCATTGGAAACAATGGGGCAGCGCTCCGAACCCGCCCGCAAAACGCCGCTGCAGTGGCGGTTTGCGGGCGGTATTGACCCTTTTTCGGCCGCTCGCGGGGGGTAAAACCACCCCGCTAGTGGCCGAAATGCGCTGCTAAAACGCCGGTAAAGCGGCGCCGCTTTACCGCCAGAGCCCCCACCGCTCCAGTGTGAAAGTAGCCTAACAGACCATTATCCAGGCATGGAGCCTGGCTGGCAAGGAAAGGTGGTGACAGCGATCGTCCTTTCTCCTGACCTATACCAGGCCACATGCCCTCAACAGTGGGAAGGACAAGGGCCTCATTTCTACATCATTGGCCTGATTGATGTGAGGGTTTTCAGGGGGACTTATTGGAAACTGGAAGCCCCTTTTTAAATAAGGGGGTACCCAGGTGTCTGCCCCCTCCTATATGAATGAGTAAGGGGTACATTTTATCCTTTGTTACTCATTCACAACTAAAGGCATTTATTTACAAAAAAAAAAGGTCCCAATGCAAATCCCATGTCAATCACCTCATCCAGTGGTATAGATCCATTGTCAATCATGATGAGTAATACCCCAATGACCCATTAATACCCCAATGACCCATTAATCCTTTTCGACCACTACTCCCTTCATAAATGACAGTTCCTAAGTATTGCTGGAATATCAACAACAGGAACTGGGAATCTTGGATGAAATAATTTATTTAGTTAATGATGTTACCTGGGATCCTCACCAGCTTATTTATAATGTGAAACAAGCTGGCGTGCAGGAAGCTGTAATTTAGAAGCGGTAGTGATGTCACCACCAATTAAATGACTTGTAACTAGGAGGGTCGGGTGCGCAGGCAAACTATTCAAATCCATTTACTTCTGCAAACTGTGAACAAACTGGGTTAGAATAGAACTTTTTATAAAATAAAGAATAAAAAAAAAAAAAAAAAAAAGAATAGAACTCGTGGTCAACTTCAACCCAATGTTATCCTTTTTTCTTATGCTTCTTACCTGTCTATCGTATCAGTGTTGATCACTTCTACTCTTCAGCTATCACCTCCTCACAGGTTCTTTTCACACATACAGATTTTTTCTCCTCCTAAATCCTCCTTCTCACATTGTGCTCCCCCCAATGTGGCATAGAATTTATATATATTGTTTTCCTAACCATTTTCTATGGACTTTTATATTTGGTTCACATGCTGCCATCTAGTGACCTTTTGTGGTAATGCACTTGTTTTCTCAAGTTTATTTTCCCTGATGTTATGACACACTTCCTTTATATGTAATGTTCCACCCTTCTTCCTTTTATTGTACTTCCTGTGTCATGGATGCAGCTACAAGCCACATGTATTCTGCATTGTAAGCTACAGACAATATCATCTTTTGACTGCATAAATGCTACAACCTATTCATCTGTTTGTATCCTGTAGCCTGCTGTGTATATGTGTGTGCCCAATCTGCAATCAAGCTCAGTGCCATCTGCAATCTTGCGAAGCACATGGTCGCACGAGTTTACTGCACCTCATGTAAATGTTAAAAACTGTTTCTGTACATTGAACTGTGTCTCCCCACGTGTCTAAGCTGCTGTTCATCTTCTTAAAGAGACAGTACCATTTCTTGCTAAAACTTGAAAAATGTTTTTTTTTTTTTTTTAACAGAAAATTTTTATTAAAGTTTCAACACAACAAAAAACAAAACAAAGTGCAGTGGTACATTCTTACAGAGTAAAAGTACACATTACATATACAGCGTGGTGTTGTAGTAGCCAAGTAATAGCATAGCTTCATACTATACAGTATATCAGGTTTGGTGGAGGTCAGGGAAAGGAACCTCAACTTTTATTATATAATTATGTAATCATAAGGGGGTAGACCCAGTAATGCAAGTATAGTTCCATAAGTTAGTTCCCACAGTGTGATTACCCATTTCATTGTAGTCTACATGCACTTATACAGTTCCCGTACATGTCTCAATGCATTCATATGCTCCGAGTCAGTCCAAGGGTAGCCTTCTTTCACGGACCCAAGAGGCCCACATTTTTTCAAATTTTTGTGGACAGTTTCGTCCAAGGTATGTCAGTTTATACAGCGGCAGCGCCTGATCAATAAGCGTCTGCCACTGTAGAACTGTAGGAGGGGTGGGTTTGTTCCAGCATAGCAGTATTGCCTTCCTTGCATAGAAAGCTGAGTAAAAGACAAACAGCTTCTTAGCTTGAGGGGCTTCCAACGTGTCACAAATTCCCAGTAGCAGGCTTGAAAAATGTTTAGACAAGACTCGAGCACCCTTTTGTGGCTGAACCAATGCAGATTCATCATGCCTCTTAACCCGCAGATGTACAGGGAGCAGATTCTGCAGATATTGACGAACAGAGTGTAAGACCCAAACGTACAATAAAACCTACACAGAAACTCAGAGAAAACTATGAAACCACTAGAGATGAGTTCTCCAGCAATCTGTCAGACTTATGAACTTATCAGAACTTCACACTGCATGTCAGTTTTGTCACACTGTAATGATCGACCAGCTGAATCAAGAGACTCTATAGATCGCTTATCTGCCGCGTACGAACGCTACCAGCGGCTGTTTGCAAAATACACAGCTTTCTTGCAGGACTGTAATATGGAGGACTCCTCAGCATAACTGACCAGGGCTGATGCACTAAACCAACAAAGGGATCTCTTAGTGCGAAAAGCCCAGTGTATGGCAAACCTCCACATTGCTCAACTGCAGGAGACCAGATCTCACAGATCCACATCAACCAAGCACACTGCACGTTCTTCTAGATCCTCTCGCTTCAGAAGTTCAACATTAAGCGATAAGATAATAGATGCCCGCTCATGCGGAATCAAAAAGAGTGCAAAGCTTCTTTACCAGAAGTCGAAACACAAAAGGCAGCTTGCCATGCAAAGATGGTAACTCACCAAGCAGAGGTGGAAGCTTACCAAGCAGAAATAGAAACACAAAAGGCAAAGATGCAAGCAGGTATGAAAGCTCAACAAGCAGAGGCAGATTCCCAATTAAAGATTCTGCAAATGGAAAAGGAAGGCTGAGAGTTCTTGAACAAGCGATGGGAGAAAGTGCTAACTCAGACTGGTCCATCCCAGCGGAACTGCAAGACCCAATTGAATGCACCAGTGAATATGTACTAAAGCATAATGTTTGCAATGATACAGAGTTATCTCCTGTACATCTTACTAATAACACTGTTCTGACTCTCAACACAGAGACCTCTCAGCTCCAAATGCCTGAGACTCTTCAAGTCTACAACACAAGTGCATCTATGCAGCAAACCACATCACCTCTTGCTGACAACAAGGTGACTTCCAGTGACAAGCCACAGCCAGCACACGCCTTAGGGACTACATCACAGTTAAACGCTCTTTGAACATCATTTCATTCTGGTAAACCTCACCCTACTTCACCAGAGAACTTTCACACCCGAGGGGTTCCACAAGTTACTTTGGCACCTAAGAGTGAGAGATCAGACTTGAATGACTTACTACCAAGGAGGAACTTGATTTGCTCATAAAGTGACTGGGGCCAGAATCTGCAGATCGTGTTAAAAAACTGAGAACAGTGCATGTTGACCACCCAGATGCAGATCTTGTTGCTGCATGGGCAAGACTTGAGAAAGCCTATGGTAGCTCTGAAGCCATAGAAAGCACTCTATTCAAGAGACTGCAAAACTTCCCAAAATTAGGGAACAAAGAATATCACAAGCTCCAAAATCTTAGTGATCTTCTCATGGAGCAGGATTTGGAAAAGACAGACCCACATCTACATGAACTAGGCTTCCTGGACACTGCTCATGGTGTCAATCCAGTGGTGTTTAAACTGCAATACGGCCTGCAAGAGAAATGGGCACAACAGGGCTCAAGGTACAAAAGAGACTATAACGTATCGTTTCCTCCATTTGCATATTTTTGCAGGTTCATCAGTGATCAAGTCTGGATGAGAAACGATCCCAGCTTCAGCTTCAGTGAACCCAACTTGCCTGCTTCATCATAATCATCTTCATCAAGGTATGATAACATAGCAGCTAAACGTAGAGGCTTTAATAGAGCAATATCTGTTAAAAGGACAGACATCTCACCACCCGTATCCTCTCCTGCTCACCAGAGCGATTCGGGTGACAGAGATAAAGACCTTAATCGTCAGCGCCTTATTCTCAAGAAGGCTCACCCCTAAAGAAATGTTGTGGGCTTAGGGCAAAGACGATACAAGAGCGCAGGGAGATTCTTCAGAAACTTGGAATATGCTACAGGTGCTGTGCTTGTTATGAACATTTTGCTAAAGACTGTAAAGTTGTCATCAAGTGCACAGAATGCAGTAGCGAGAGACATGTTACAGCTATGCATCCGGGCCCACCCTCAGACAATTCACAGTAGCCTCCTACCTCCAGCCCTGTCTCAAGTCATGGCGGGGAGCAACAAGGTCATGCTCCAGCTACAGATAACGTTTCTTCTTCATGCACAGAAGTCTGTGGAGAAGGCTTAGATCACAAATGCTGTGCTAAGATATGCCTAGTCAAGATATACCCAAAGGGTCAACCTGAGGTAGCTATTAGGATGTATGCCATAATAAATTAACAGAGCAACAGATCCCTGGTTAAGCCTACATTTTTTGAGATCTTTGGTACAGAGGGACACGCATCACTGTATACTCTCAGAACCTGTTCTGGTTGTGAGAAGACATTCGGTAGAAGGGCCTGATGTCACTCCTAACCTTTGTGATGACAACCTAGGTACCACAGTGTTTTGTATTACAAGCGATGACAACAAAATAGCCTTGTCAGTCGAAGACAGAGAGTTCATCAAAATAATGGACAAAGAGTGCTTCCAGGATGAGTCTAACAGCTGGGTTGCACCATTGACTCTTCGTGCTGCATGGGTTAAGCTCCCAACCAATCGTTAACAGGCTCTGTCCAGATTCAACTCAGTTCAATGAAACACTAAAGAACAGGCCGGAAATGAAGGACCATTTCATCGCCTTTATGAAAAGGATCTTTGACAATGATCACGCTGAACCAACTCCACTACCAATAGACCAGCTTTCAAAGTGGGAGTCCTGG
Organism: Lithobates sylvaticus; assembly: GCA_028564925.1. Lineage (NCBI taxonomy): Eukaryota > Metazoa > Chordata > Amphibia > Anura > Ranidae > Lithobates > Lithobates sylvaticus. The sequence continues at coordinate 118,204,729 of CM053038.1, read as the reverse complement.
AAACAATCTTGACATGCCTTAGATGAAATCCATATACCATGCTGCTAAACTTCTACCTCCCTTGCCACAAGTCAGAGGGAAGAGCTTCACATCTTCTCAGATGTATCTACTGAGGCCATAGCAGCTGTCGCTTACCTCAAGATAAGAGATTCTAATCAAGCCCACATAGGGTTTCTGTTTGGGAAAGCTAAGTTAGCACCTAAGCCTGAACACACGATTCCCAGGCTTGAACTTTGTGGGACTGTGCTAGCAGATTTTATACTGCGTGAGCTAGACATTCAGATTGATGATGTCAGATTCTACACAGACAGCAAAGTTGTTCTGGGCTACATATACAACCAGACTAAACATTTCTATGTCTATGTCAGCAACCATGTAGAGAGAATCAGGAAATCATCTAAACCTGAACAATGGCATTATGTTCCATCTGAAAGTAATCCTGCAGATCATGCCACCAGGCCAGTGTCTGCAAGTGTCTTTGCAAATTCTTCTTGGTTAACAGGTCCTGAATTCCTGCTGGATCATCCAGAAGAAACCACAGCTGAAGTCTTCAGTCTTCTAGAACCTGACAAAGATCCAGAGACCCCAACTATTCTTACCCCAGCTACTCTTCTTACCCAGAAGCTTGGTCTATTCCTGTTCCACCTGGAAACTTTAAAACAGGAAATCTGTGCGATGACCAGTGGAAGCGAGTACAACACCTCGCTAACTGCTTCTGGAATCGTTGGAAGATGGAGTATCTTTCTACTCTGCAAGGACGCAGGAAATGGCAACGGCTGAACCCTAACATACAAGTTGGAGATCTTGTTCTGCTTTAGGACCAGCAAGCTAAAAGAATTGAATGGCACATGGGACTTATTGTAAAAGAGCATTCATAGTGATGATGGTAAGGTACGTAAAGTGGAGGTGAAGGTTTCAAGACAAGGGACTGTAAAGACTTTCATCAGACCTATCACGGAACTTATTTTGCTCTTACCCTTTGGAGAATGAACTTGTTTGCCTACGCTGCTGGATCCTACCTGTGACTTCAACTTTAAACCTTAAAATTAAGAGTTATTGTTATTGCATTATATGCATGTTCTTTTTATGTCTTTCAGGTCTTTAAGACATCCAGCAAATTACACTGTTGTTATTTGCAGTAGCATCACTACCGTTCTGATGTATATAGTGACATTTACCATGCCAGACAGGGAGTGTGCTGCCCCAACGGGGCATAGAATTTATATATATATATATATATATATATATATATATATATATATATATATATATATATATTTTGTTTTCCTATCCATTTTCTATGGACTTTTATATTTAGTTCACATGCTGCCATCTAGTGACCCTTTGTGGTAATGCACTTGTTTTCTCAAGTTTATTTTCCCTGATGTTATGACACACTTCCTTTATATGTAATGCTCCACCCTTCTTCCTGTTATTGTACTTCCTGTGTCATGGATGCAGCTACAAGCCACATGTAGCAGGGCACATGTATTCTGCATTGTAAGCTACAGACAATATCATCTTTTGACCGCATAAATACTACAACCTATTCATCTGTTTGTATCCTGTTGTCTGCTGTAAACTGATGTTCAGAATAAAAGCACCTTTGTGGATGGAATCGGTATTTGGTGAGTTCAAGCTATCTGATGAGGGATGTCCTCAGTGATTATATCTAATACAGGCCAGGCATAGAGGTCTCACAAGGGATAAATTGCTTCACAGCAATCGGAGTCAGAATACACATCCTTTTTTTATTTTTTATTCCTTATTCTAATTTGCCTTCATTCCTCTTCCTCACGTGCCCTCTTTCTCTCAGCTTACATGCTTTTCAGAAATTCTGCACATCAATCCACTTGTCAAATAGGTTCCTTTTGCAAACCTGACAACCACAGTAATTAGAGGTGTATAGGTAGTGGCTTGACTCTGAAGACAAGACGGAGTTGTGTAAACTGGCATTCCCAGGATAACAAAACTGTAACAAAATTTCACCTTCTGTTAAGTCAGAACCCATTGTGGGTGCAGCCATGGCTGCTGTTAGAAATCACGGTGCCCCATACAGCCTACTTTGACAGCCCCCCCCCCCCCGGCTGAAAGCGACTGAGGACATAGATTTATTAGTCCCTTTCTCTGTAGCCTTGGCTGCATGAACAGGAAGTGCTCTGAGGGTTCCTGCTCATTTACAAATTCAGTGATGAATGGACACAGGAGTGACTAGTACAGATTGCTCACTGTGGTTATTCAGAAAAGAAAGGGGCCAATAAATTACATATTTACCAGCCCCTTCTCCCGTTCCCCATCCTGAAACATCCTTCTGTGTATCCATAGCAGCTGTCAGTAGGAGAAGAGAGGAGGGAAGCTGGCAATGCTGTGGAGGAAAGGGGCACAGGGGTCCAGACAACAGATAGAAGGGGCACATGTGCTAGGAATAATCCCCCTGCAGTGCAGCCAGTGGGAGAAAGAGGAGAAGCTGGCAGTGCTGCAGTGGTGGCATAAGAGGATTGGTGTCTGCAATAAGACAGTACAGCCAGTCCTCCTGCTCAGCAGGAGCCTGGGCCCCCCTTTGAACTAATTGGGCCTGGGCCCAGTACAGGAGGGCTGGCTGTACAGCCTTAACAGTGGCACTGGGTGCAGCACTACGTAGTGGCTGGAGTAAAAAATGACAGCTTTTTCACCTTGGAGGGCATGCAGTGGTGACCAAAGTTCTGATTATTTTGTATTGCCAAAATATGCCAGTAGTTATGTGCAAAGAAGCGGGAGCCACATAGGAATGTTGTATTTTTTTCTTTACTCCTGTGTCTTAGGGACTGTTCGAGCTAAGAAGATCCCAAAAATAGTACTTTCTTTATACAAATTGAATTTAGTGGCAGTTTATTAATGGTACAATTTAGATATACAGTAAATGCAGATAGCATTTTAAATATAACACTTACACACACACATATATATTATAAATATGACTATTTATTTTCTGAATGTTAGTTCTGTATAGCAAGCTGCATTTCAGGAACAATTTATTCGCTACTTTTTTCATTCTGAATACTTAACCTTTTCATGAGAAGCTAAATTACAACATGACACAGATTTATATTTAAAAAATAAATGTTAGTTTTGTTACTCTGCTCCCTCATTATTTTCCCTGTTAAGTTTAGCCCTGAACTGTGCTCTTTGTACAGACCCAGAAACCAAATACAGAGCATTGAGAATGCAATCCAGTTACTATGTGCACCCCACACAAAAGCCTTCTAATGATCTGTGATTAGTTCTTTATTAAATTCATCAACAGAGCCAAAGGAGATGTCAGATCTCCCCCATTTGTGATTATCTTGATGAGAGTTTTAATTCAATCATTTAATGTGTATTTCTTTTCAGCTTCTGCACCCGTCTGCAAAAAGGAAGAGACTCTATTGAGAGAATTCATTAAATAAGGTGCAGTTCCACTGACCAGATCATGAGGATCAGGTCTTCTTGCTTTTCTGTATTGTTACGTAATATCTGCAACATAAAAAGGAAATGCAAACAGCTATATTTAATGCTAGTGCACAGAGAAGTGATACTAGGTAAACTTCAATAACACAATCAGACTTCACCTTTCAGGTTAGGTGAGCCAGAACATTTGAAAAACTTGCTGAATGTGTGGCAGCATTTTGCTCTTAAAGCGGTTCTGCACTGGTTTTATTTTTTTGGGCTATATGCCAAGGCCATATAGCTCAATTGGGGGACTTACCTGTTCCATCTTCCATCTCGATCGCCGCCGGTTTTCCTCCGATAAAATTCTTTATCTTCTTCTTGTCTGCTGGGGGCCATCTTGCCTGTGGGCATGTGAAACCCCACAGGCACTTTAGATGGCCCAGCATGCACCGCCGTTACTCGCGCGTGCGCAGTAACGGCACATCTTCCGAAATCTCGTGAGATTTCGGAAGATGTGGCCGAAATCTCGCGAGATTTCCGAAGATGCCCGCACTGACTCCTGGGATCAATGACACCAGATCCCAGGAGACAGTGCGGCGTGACGAGGATCCCCGCACAGACCCCGCCCACCCCCGAAGAGACAGAAGACAGGAAGTCATCAATTACAAGGTAAGTAAAAAAAAAAAAAAAAAAAACACATTTCATTTAGTACTCTTTGCCTGATTTGGAAGGCAAAGAGATTTACTAAATGAAATGTGTGCCGAACCGCTTTAACGCTATTAACTGAGCTGAATAGCTTGTAAGATCGTTGTTTTATGGTGTCTACATAGCATTGTTTTTAGGGCTGTGCTAATAGAAAAAGAGATCCATGGGACCTAATACAGAGACTGTGTCCACCACCTCCATCCTCAACACAAAAGCTTACTTTTACACCAACCCCAAGGAAGCCAAGGCGTGGCTGAATGACCGGTTTGGTAATGTACCGAGACGCAGAGCGGTTTGATCACTAGTCACTGAGCTCCCTGCATATCTCTATTTGTTACCGTCTGGCGTTTTCACCACCCACCATGTTCATGGGAAGAAGGGGGGCCCATACACCATGTCACCCACAGTTGTTCTTCAATCCTGAGGAAAAGTGCTACCCCCTTTCCTATTGGTTCCAGAGATAGAATCTTAATGTTTACAACCTGTTCAAGTTGAACCAGTTTAGATCAAAACCCTTTCATTTCCTGAGGTTAACTCCATTTTGATGAAGCTGTTACTACTATATTATGTCCTCTTGCATCCTCTCAACAGCAAGTGTTGACTATCCTGAAGCCGGACCGCTTCAGTGCTGAGGCATTTCTTTCTCATCTCCTGATTTGTGGTTCGGGAGCCACACCAGACACCACAAACCCCCACACCAGTTAGTGGCGAGGCCACGGAACAGTTCTTTCTTCACTTAAGTGAAGGTATTTTTTTTCTCCATATTCAGGGATCCAAGGCTCGCTATGTTTGGGATGGCCGGGCGGGGAGGAGGGTACAGGTTTTTTTTAGGAACTTCCAATTTTTTTTCTGTTATTGGCTGACCTTATTTTTGGCCTTGTTTCTGAACACTTTCTGTTCTTGCACTTTGGTTTTTCATATGTATTTGTGCTGCTCTAACTTGAATTGTGCTTTATGCCTGTTATTGTATGTCTCTGTTTGTATATATCCCGAACGGCATGGCATGCAATGGTGCACCTGTGCCACTAGCCATCGGAATATCTACTTTATACTGATTACTGTGCCATGGCTAGACCGCTAAAAATAATTTCCTGGAACACTAGAGGACTGAACTAGCCTCAGAAGCGCTCCCTAGTGTTCTTGATCCTTAAAAAGCAATGCCCCCACATTATCTGTCTCCAGGAAACACATTTGGTTGATTCTAAAACAAGGTCCCTCAGGCGGCCCTGTCTAGCTCAATCTTATCATGCTACTTATACGGCTTACTCCAGAGGGTTCTCAGTTTTGCTGGCTAAATCTCTACATGCGGAGGTTATACAGATAAAAACAGACCCAGAAGGTAGATATGTAGTCCTTATGATTCAGATTGCCTCAGTAACTTTTACCCTGGTAACAGTTTATGTACCCCCCCATTCTCCGCAGATGTGTTGGTAAAACTGTCGCTTATACTATTGTCTAGGCCTCCAGGCCCACTGTTATATATAGGCGACTTTAATGCAGTAATGAGCCCTGCCTTCACTGACTGGGCCCTGGTGCATAGGCTTACCGAGATATGGAGGTGGAAACCAATGAGTGCCAATTTTCCTGCCATTCGGACTCATTCTGCACCATGTCCCAGATAGAGTGTCACACCAGATATACTAGCTAACGCACCATGCAGGATACCTAGATCTATCTTTAAACAGATAGACACCCTATGCATGGCATTTCTGTGGAATGGTAACTCCCCCAGAGTGGCATTGGAGACACTACGGCTACCGGCGCATCTGGCGGGGTTAGCATTCCCCGACTTCTATTTATATTGCTTAGCCTCCCAACTGGTTCATATCCATGACTGGCTCCCCCCTCCTGCAGATAATGCCTGCACGTCCACTGAAGGAGCCATTGCCTCCTCATTGGAGACACTCCATAATATCATATACAGAGGCCGGGCACCAGCTTGCCCAGACATAGCTATGCTAACTATAAAGGGTACGATAAAGGGTACCAGAGGGAACTCCTGATAAAACAGAAGGTGGAGATAAAGAACATGAACCTGAATTCCCTACTGGCAAGCAAGATGATTAACACCAATTCCTCCCAAATGGAAATAGCTTTTATTACTGGTTTTAATAACCAATATCGATCCGTTGAGAATATTATTAGAAAATACTGGCCAATCCTAAAATCAGACAGGATTTTGGCAAAGATATTTGCAACAAAAAAAGCAAGATTAATTTACAAGAAGGCCCCCAATCTAAGAAACTAGTTGGTACATAATGTAATTGATCCACCCAAGACTATAAAACTGTTCTCTCAAATGAAGGGTTTTTATAGGTGTCAGAAATGCCTGCCCTGCCGTGTGAGCAAAAAAATAATCGAGGAAAAAAAGTGTCTTTTAAATCTAGAACTGGTAAAGAATAAAGAACCACCAGGCCTCTTTTCGTTAGGATTAGAGAGCATAGCAAAATAAAAATAAAATTCTATAGCAGCAGCAGCAGCAGCAGCAGCAGCAGCAGCTCCAACATTGTGAGATATACACAACAGAATATGGTAAAAGAAAAAAGCTGCGCTTAAAATATACAAATGTGATAAGTATAACTCCTACTCTTTTTATATGTAAAGTCCATTGAAGTCCAAAGTAGATAAAGAGTGAATGGAAATTTTGAGATAAACACACACCACCAACACGTGATCCGCCACCATATAGATGACAAGCTTGTTAAAGCCTGTATAATGGATCTCTATCCAGGTATCACCAACACAGGGACCTCCGCAAACCACCTTAATACAGCCTGTATGTCAGGAAACTTTCCAGGTCCAGAGTAATAGCATCATCTCTCCTCAAACCAGCATCAATGGTAAACCAGGATAGCACACAGCCGCACGGAACACACCTCAGTCATTGATTCATAAGAATGAGAGAAAGATTTCTTTCATTTTTCATATGTAAATCCGGGATTCTTCCACCGTGCAACCATGAGCAGACTGATCCCCGACTAACGTTAATCAAGGGGTTAAACCTTTAATCAAGGGCAATCAAGGGGTTAAACCTTTATTAGGGGGGGTAGGGGGCTACCTTGGACCCAAAGGGGCCTAAAGCTAACTGCCCTGACACTTTTTACAGTCACCTAATGACACTAAATGCAGTGATCAGTAAATAAATGACCACTGCAATCAGTGACACTGTGACTGGGGGGTGATCTGGGGGGTGATCGGGGGGTTACTGGGGGGTGAAAAGTGTGCCTATGTGTACCTGGTGTCAGTGTACTGTTGGTGCACTTACTTGGATGTCTTCACTCCTCCACGTCCCGGTCAGAAAGACCGACACGAGGAGTGTGACATCACTTCCTCCTGCCTGTGTTTACAGTTCACAGGCAGGGGAAGCTTCTCATTTGCCAGGAGCGATCGCAAGGGGGTGGCCAGAAATCAATGGCCGCCCCCTCATCACGGATCGCTCCTGAAGTGAAACGGACCAGCGGGGGGGGGGGGGGGGAGGCCCGCTGGAAGGCAGGCACGTACAGGTACGTTGATATGCCTGTCCGTGCCATTGTGCCGACGTATATGTACAGGAGGCGGTCCTTAAGTGGTTAATCATTGTCAGTTTTAAAGCTGATATCATTAGTTACAGCTGATATTATCATTAGCACCAGTTGATGCTTTTTCTGGTAGCACAAGTCACTTTATATCAACTTTTTTTTTTTTTATATAAGTATTTGCCAGCACATGTCACTTTTTCACAACTGACAGCTGATTTCTGAGTTCTGAGTTCTGAGTTTCACTAGTGCTAGTATATGTTTTTCCACTAGCACTGGTTGATTTATTATTATTATATATTTTTTTCTGGTAGCACACGTCACTTCATATTAATCTTTGATGTTTACAATTCTTTATGGAAATATTTGGTAGCACACGTCACTAAATATAATATACACACAATATAATTTCTTAGTTTATTAATATACTCATTATAAGCAGGGCTCCTCTATTCCCTGCTGGATATACACATCTTTCCTACATAGAACAGCGCCAACCCCCCCTTTTTTCTTTTTTCGATCTGTTTGGATTTCCCCTAGGTGAAATCTTCTTGTAGGGAGGCAGCAGTTCATATTATCCTAATCGCGGATTTTTATAATTTTTATAGCTATCCTAACTACTTCACTATGTCTGTTTAAAATGATCGTCCCCAACATTACAAAAGAACCATGGTCGAAGTCCCCTAATAAGCCTCAGGGTTTAACCCTAACTATAAAGAATTATATTCTTTGCCTGACCCTCAACGGTGGTACTCCAAAGGAGTTAAATACCTGTGCCATCTATATGACTCACAGGGATTTAAATCCTTCCAACAAATGCGGTCTGATTTTGACCTACCATGCTCATATATGTTCTTCTTCTACCAACTCCGGCATGCTATACGTGCCCAATTCGGCTCGTTGGAAAATCCCATTAATGTACCTCAGTTAGAGAAAGTACTGTGACACCCTGACCCCACTAAACTTATCTCCACATACTACACTACCCTAATGAACTAAATAAAACAATAAACAATCCCAGATTCCGAATGGCTCAAACAAAATGGACCCTTATGGACTCTACACTTAATGAAGATGACTGGTCAGAATTTAGTGAAACATATAAAACGTCAGTGATATCATCTAGGGACCGCATCATTAATGTTAAAATTTTTCATCTCTCCCACCTAACCCCTGCTAGGTTACATAAACTGGGACTAACACCCACAGCAGAATGCTTTAGAGGATGTGGCCAGGCGGCAGATTTTTTACACTGTTTCTGGACCTGCTCAATAGTCCAGCACTTTTATTTCATCAGCAGTAGGCCTCCCAAACATTATGCAACCCAAGAATTGCCTGCTGGGAATTTTTGGGGATCTCCACATTTCATGCAAAAAGGCTTCTTCGTATCCTCCATTTTTATGCAAGGAAAACCATACTATTGTCATGGAAAGGATCATAGACATCCCTGAAATCCCTGTGGCTAAAACTGATCAGTGATGCTATACCTTTATATAAAATTACATTTGAGGTTAGGAAGAAACCAAAACCTTTTACAAAATCTGGAATAAATGGCTGGCCAGCCCATTAATCCTTCCACAAGACAAATGGCCAGATAGTGGTCCTAACAGATAAAGTATACAAAAAATGGGCACACACCCACCTGATGGTCATGCAATCGAAGAAATATATACTGTACATTCATGGTAATTCATATCAATGAATACAAGAGACCTGATAAATGAAAAAACTGTTTATTATGCACTTTAGTGAACTTATGTAATATTATAATGCTGTGAATCACCAATGTTTTTGCCTTTTGTATGTATATGTTGACACAAAAGTTTAATAAAAATATCTTTAAAAAAAAAAAGTAAGTATTAGTAGGGGCTCCCTGAGACCAGTTAGAGAGGACTGGAGTGAGGGAATGAAAAGGACTAGCAGAGGGCCGGCATGACAAGGTGATAAGGGAACAGCATGGGTTAACAAAATAGTGAAAAGGTGATTGGAGGAGAAAGTGGGAATAGGTGGGGTTTAGTTTATTTAAGGAGCAAGGGGAGTGACAAAGGCAACACTGCAGGGGATCTTTTTGCTCCTCTCCCTGCACAGTAATGGCGGACATCGATCGGCTTTTAGCCCAGCTGCGGGCGGCTGCCACCTCCAAGGGGCCTGATTTGCTGCAGAGCCAATTGGTCCCCCTCCTTACAGAGCAGGCATCCGGATCTGCGGCCTCCGGAGCGTTTTTCTCCAGGAGCCTCCCCCAGAGCTTTGCGCCACAGTAGGAGCCCCCCAGACCAGCAAAACGCCAGCCGGTTTCAGCTGGGCCTGGGCGGAATCCTTGTTACCGGCGGAGCTCCGTCGGGAGGGCCTCAGCACGCGCATCACCCTCGCCTGCATGGCGGGGCCAGCGTATGCAGACGGACACCCCCTTGCTGGATGTTACAGCCAGGGGGAGGTCCCAGCATGGGGGAAACTAACTGTCATGGCCGCTGGGCCCTCTCCGACCTCGGCCGGTGGCCTCAGACCGACGTTTCCCACCGCCAGGCAGCGAGGGCAACATAGTGCGGTCCGCAGGTACACGCCAGCAGTGGCCAGTGCACAAGAAACACAGGAGGAACAACCGGGGGCAGAGCCAACGCCAGGAGGCGGGGCCAGCAGAGTCAGGTCAGCACGGTGTCCAGGCCAGTGTCCCCAGTGGTGAGTGATCCAGACATCCAGGAGCCGGCGGGCGCACGATCGGAAAGGGAGCTGTCTGTTTCGGATATTCAGGAGCATCAGGCAGCAGTGGATGCCGGAGCGATGGCAGCAGGGATGCCCTCCCCTGGTCAGCCCGGTAAGTCTCCATGTCTGTTCTCTATGTATAGGCCTAACACTATGCAGGAGTTGTTGAGAGTAACGGTTGCAGGGGGTTCAAGGCCTGCAAAACGGGCAACGCAGGCCCCTGTGGCCGCAGTGGGGGCCCCCCGGGCAGCATATTCGGTACCCGCTCCCACAGGGTCTGACACATTTGCAGGCATTACAGGAGGGATTACAGGGCTTAGTACAACAGTTTGCAGTAGGGACCTAATCCCTACCGGAGCTCGTCCTGATTAAATTTCCTGGATTTTGCCTTTGTCCTAGAAAATCAGGAATGTTTTAGGAAAAACGAACGACGTGCTACAAAAAATTGTCCGCCGTCACCGCCGCGAGGTGTCTTTCCTCGTGTGTTCAGCGGAGACGGGAGGGGCAGCCAATCGGCTTCTCTCTTTAGTGTACAAGTAGACTATTCTCTTGTACACTGAAACCGATTTACTGCATGAATTGGAGGCCTCTCCACTGAACACATGGCTTGTTGTGGGAGTTTTCTCAGCTCTGCTGTCTGTGTGTTATGCGGGGATGTTGGTGTACAGCCCGGGCCAGTGACATATGAACATCAGCTGTAACCACCGGCATTACTGCAATATCTCCACTATAGATATGTATGGGGACAGCTGGCATTGTCTACAGGGAGGATGCAATGTACAGGGGGGGGGGGGTAACTTTGTACAGGGGGAGGGGGGTTACTATGTACAGGGGGAGGGGGGAAACTATGTACAGGGGAGGGGGGAAACTATGGGGAGGGGGTAACTATGTACAGGGGGAGGGGGTAACTATGTACACGGGGTAACTATGTACAGGGGGGTAATTATGTACAGGGGTAACTATGGGGAGGGGGTAACTATGTACGGGGGTAACTAGGGGGAGGGGGGTAACTATGTACAGGGGGAGAGGGTAACTATGTACAGGGGGGTAACTATGGCTCTGCTTGGGACACTGATTTAAGGAATGGGGCTGGGGATACTGATGTAAGGACTGGGCTCTGCTGGGGACACTGATGTAAGGACTGGGCTCCGCTGGGGACACTGATGTAAGGACTGGGCTGGGGCTTTGCTGGAGACACTGATGTAAGGACTAGGCTCTCCTGGGGACACTGATGTAAGTAGGGACTCTGCTGGGGGCACCTGATGTAAGGAGGGACTCTGCTAGGGGCACCTGATGTAAGGAGGGACTCTGCTGGGGGTGGCGCCTGATGTAAGGAGGGACTCTGCTAGGGGCGCCTGATGTAAGGAGGGTAAGGAGGGACTCTGCTGGGGAGCCTGATGTAAGGAGGGTAAGGAGGGACTCTGCTGTGGGCACCTGATGTAAGGAGGGACTCTGCTGGGGGCACCTGATGTAAGGAGGGACTCTGCTGGGGGCGCCTGATGTAAGGAGGGACTCTGCTGGGGGCGCCTGATGTAAGGAGGGACTTTGCTCTGCTGTCTGTGTGTTATGCGGGGATTTCGGTGTACAGCCCAGGCCATCGACACATGATCATCAGCTGTAACCACCGCCATTACTGCAATATCTCCACTATAGATATGCATGGGGACAGCTGGCATTGTCTACATGGAGGATGCAATGTACAGGGGGGGTAACTATGTACAGGGGGAGGGGATAACTATGTACAGGGGGAGGGGGGTAACTATGGGGGGGGGGTAACTATGTACAGGGGGAGAGGGGTAACTATGTACAGGGGGAGAGGGGTAACTATGGCTCTGCTTGGGACATTGATGTAAGGACTGGGGCTGGGGACACTGATGTAAGGACTGGGCTCCGCTGGGGACACAGATGTAAAGACTGAGCTCTGCTGGGGACACTGATGTAAGGACTGGGCTCTCTGGGGACACTGATGTAAGGACTGGGCTCCGCTGGGGACACTGATGTAAGGACTGGGCTGGGGCTCCGCTGGGGACACTGATGTAAGGAATGTGCTCCCCTGGGGACACTGATGTAAGGACCGAGGCTCCGCTGGGGGCACCTGATGTAAGTAGGGACTCTGCTAGGGCGCCTGATGTAAGGAGGGACTCTGCTGGGGGCGCCTGATGTAAGGAGGGACTCTGCTGGGGGCGCCTGATGTAAGGAGGGACTCTGCTGGGGGCGCCTGATGTAAGGAGGGACTCTGCTGGGGACGCATGATGTAAGGAGGGACTCTGCTGGGGGCGCCTGATGTAAGGAGGGACTCTGCTGGGGGCGCCTGATGTAAGGAGGGACTCTCCTCTGCTGTCTGTGTGTTATGCTGGGATTTGCGATGTACAGCCGTGCCAGCGACACATGATCATCAGCTGTAACCACCGGCATTACTGCAATATCTCCACTATAGATATGTATGGGGACAGCTGGCATTGTCTACATGGAGGATGCAATGTACGAGGGGGGGTAACTATGTACAAGGGGTAACTATGTACAGGGGGAGGGGGGTAACTATGGGTAGGGGGGTAACTATGTACAGGGGGAGGGGGGTAACTATGTACAGGGGGAGAGGGTAACTATGTACAGGGGGGTAACTATGGCTCTGCTTGGGACATTGGTGTAAGGACTGGGGCTGGGGACACTGATGTAAGGACTGGGCTCCGCTGGGGACACTGATGTAAAGACTGAGCTCTGCTGGGGACACTGATGTAAGGACTGGGCTCTGCTGGGGTCACTGATGTAAGGACTGGGCTGGGGACACTGATGTAAGGACTGGGCTGGGGCTCCGCTGGGGACACTGATGTAAGGAATGTGCTCCCCTGGGGACACTGATGTAAGGACCGAGGCTCCGCTGGGGGCACCTGATGTAAGTAGGGACTCTGCTGGGGCACCTGATGTAAGGAGGGACTCTGCTGGGGGCTCCTGATGTAAGGAGGGACTCTGCTGGGGGCGCCTGATGTAAGGAGGGACTCTGCTGGGGGCGCCTGATGTAAGGAGGGACTCTGCTGGGGGCGCCTGATGTAAGGAGGGACTCTGCTGGGGGCGCCTGATGTAAGGAGGGACTCTGCTGGGGGGCTCCTGATGTAAGGAGGGACTCTGCTGGGGACCTAGAAGCTAGGCCTGTTTGTTTAGATCTGTGTGGGCTGGGAGCGGCTCAGCGTAGGCTGGTGACTCACAGATAGCATCACTTCTCGGTTACCTCCCTCTGGCTTCTAGAGGATTCTAGAAGAGAGGAGGGGAAGAGAGATGGAGCTGTCTGAGGTGTCTCAGGGAGCCCTGACCAATATTCAACTAGGATTGGCAGGGGGCAGGCCTCCTTAATATACCCAAGGTCAACCCAGCTGGGGAAGAGTTGTCTGGTGGAAGAACTGAGGATGGAGTACTAGGCTGTCGGGGGGCCTTTGAGACTGCTCCCCATTCTGGGGGGTGACCTTGGGCCTGTGACTTGGGTGCAGGACGGATCCCTTCAGGAAAGCATTGAGGCACAGAGAGGAGTCAGAGAGAGCACAGCGGGAGCTAGTACTACTGGGCAAGTCTTCAGGAGGGAACCACTGGTGTGAGCAGCCAGGAGGGCTGGTGAGTGACATGTACTATTGGGAGTACGGGAGAGGCATGCCATAGAGGACTGAGAGGAAACAGTCAGTGCTGGGTGTGGAGCCAGAGAGGAGAGCAATGTCACGGGCAGTGGAGTCGGGCAGCTGCAGCCAGGAGGGCTGGCAGGGCCTATAGAGAGATTACTCAGAGCAGTAGTCCACCATAGGTCAGCTAGCATATTAGGCTTCCTATTCTTTTGCTACATTAAAGGGTATCACGTACCTGGTGCTGAACATCAATGGAGAGAGAGGGCTTCCCTTGCAGCTAAGTTCCAGACCCCCCTGAGGGTGAAAACAGGTGAGGTCAGGCCCAAAGTAGCACGAGTCGCCTGCTGGACTGTATGCAGAAGGTTCCAGAGTACAGCTGGTGTGCTGGCATAGAATCAGCAGACAGGTGGCGCCCGTCAGGTGTTGCAGGATTCGGATAATGCTGCGACTGGAGTGTGGTCAGAAGGAAGCCTAGGTTGTGAGCAGGGTTGGTATCAGAGCAAATGTGGTCAGGTAGATAGCCGAGGTCAAACACAGGATGCAAACAGGAGACAGGTTAAAGACAAGCCGGATCGGTAACAGGAGACACAGTAACAGGAATATCACGGCGCTAACCCACTGGAGGAGCCGAAGATCAACCAGCAAATGCAGACACTAGTAGACTTCCTTATATAGGCCCATGTGACCTGCTGGTAGAGATGCTGGGTCCTAAAGTCCTTCTCCTGCACGAGATGCTGGGTCCTAAAGTCCTTCTCCTGCCATAAGTGCTGGTAGAAATGCTGGGTCCTAGAGCCCTTCTCCTGCTGTTGGTTCCATCACAAAGGGACCCGTGGTCTCTGCCTGCAAATGGCAACTTCTAGGGCCTGACTGAGTCAGTGTTGGGCCTAACCATGTGCTAGCTGTACCTGGAAATGAAGTGATGTGCAGGAGAGAGATAGAGTGATAGTCTGCAAGCAAGTGACTGTTCTGAAATTCTACTGGGCATCCCATATATCCTATCCAAGTTCAAATCCCTTAAAACAATAACAAAACAAACATTTGGACTGTTCAGTGTCTCCAAGGGGATTGGGAAGTGAATGCCGGGCTGGGCAGGGTGACAGATGGACCACAACTTTAAGCAGCCCCTACGGGGGTACCGCTACAGTAGAAATGTTTGCCTTTCCATCCAAGGACTGGCTTGGTAGAATAATTATAGATAAATGGGTCAAAATGGAAAAAAATAATAACACGCATTATCAATGGTAAAATTATTGTAGAATCTGTAACCTTCAGATTCTTTAGAAAAAAATTACTGAACTAAAGAGAATAGGCATGTCTGTAAAATGGTTTTATACTATTTATGGCTGTATCATTAGATGAATAGATCATGCTTTTTTCGGTTTACCAGATAATAAATAGGGGCACTTTAGAGGTCAAGATGTCAAAAACAGAGTTGTATAATGGGAATAATAGGATGTAATGGTACTTATGGGATATGAATTAGAGTTTCTTAGTAAGCATCCTTTTATTCCAATGATCCATGCAGTGCTATGAAATGCAATACTCTAAAGGCTTGCTCTTGGGAGGTTTCTTTCGAGATGTTTAAAGAGTGAGACAGGGTTAAGCCATAATAGCAAACCACAACATATAAACACACTGCTCGTCTATCAGAGGGTTCAATAGCTTTAGCTTTTCAGAAAGGAATTGTAGTTCAGCTAAGAATTAAGCCATCATTCATGCATTTGCTGACATCTGAATGTAATTCCTGGTTTCATTCTGCTGCTGTATTAATATAGGTAAAACTGGAAATCTATGTATGATTATAGAAGATCAGATCTTTGGAAGGGGGTCATCCATAAATCATGTCACATAATTTTGATGCAAAATTGTCAGCCCATCTATCTTATAACATGGTAAAACTCTGACTCCTCTAACCAAGGATAACACCAAAAAGTTAGACAACTGCTTAATTTACAAACAACTAAATTGCCTATAGAAAGCTTATGTAGCAATGATGAAATAAAATAAGCCACACTCTTCTGCCCTCTTTACGCCGTATGGTACATATATAGGATTCATCCTCAAATTTCATAGCATAAGCAATGTCCCAGCAGCTCAACTGATCCCACTCAGCTGTGATTTGACTACAGCCTTCTAATCTCTAATGTAAGCACAGAGCATATACTCTGGGATAGTGAAGCAAGGTGAGCTGCTCAGAGAGTGTTTCTCTTGTAAACTTTGAGGATAAGTTGCTTTACAATGCCTGCAACTACAGAAGTAAAGAAATGTTTTGACAAGATGTCAAAAATTTACTGACAACACCAATTTTTTTTACAGGCACAACTCATGAAATTTACTGACAAAGCCAGATTTTTTACTGGCACTGTCATAAAATGTCTGTGTTCACTGCAAAACAGTGCAAATATCAACATTTAGGCTACACACATGTAGCTAGTGTTATTAGCAATGTTTTTAAGGTATACCAAAAGTCAAAAAACATATTTCTTCATTTACATGAAGGTCAGGTTAATTTAACCCAGCAGTTTTGTCACCTGTGTCTAGAGATGTGAAATTTCCAAAAAGTTAAGAGAAAAACGTTCCCCCCCCCCCTGCTTTTTCCCAGAAATATATGGAAATTTTGGGGAAATTGAAAAAAAAATCAGTGTGGAGTAGTTTTACAATTTGAAAGTAATTTTGTTACACTAGAAACGTAAAATGGAGTGTATATAAAAATATTATGCTTAAAAAAAAATTACATGTCCGAGGGGTCCCCATGCGTCACAGGGAATATAAACTATCTCTATTTGCGGACGATGTACTTCTGACTCTTACCAACCTACATATATCCCTCCTATCCCTGCATGCTCTCCTATCCCAGTTTAGCTCTCTATCTGGATACAAAATTAACGCAACTAAAACAGAAGCCCTTCCACTTCATATACCACCTGCATTCTATCGCTCCAAAACTCTTAACCCTAACGCTGGTGCACCTCATCTCTCAAGTACCTGGGTGTACAAATCACATCATTGTACTCATATTCAGCCAATTACAGTGGTGTGAAAAAGTGTTTGCCCCCTTCCTCATTTCCTGTTCCTTTGCATGTTTGTCACACTTAAGTGTTTCGGAACATCAAACCAATTTAAACAATAGTCAAGGACAACACAAGTAAACACAAAATGCAATTTGTAAATGAAGGTGTTTATTATTAAAGGTGAAAAAAAATCCAAACCATCATGGCCCTGTGTGAAAAAGTGATTGCCCCCTAAACCTAATAACTGGTTGGGCCACCCTTAGCAGCAACAACTGCAACCAAGCGTTTGCGATAACGTGCAATGAGGCTTTTACAGCGTCCTGGAGGAATTTTGGCCCACTCATCTTTGCAGAATTGTCCTAATTCAGTTACATTAGAGGGTTTTTCGAGCATGAACGGCCTTTTTAAGGTCATACCACAACATCTCAATAGGATTCAGGTCAGGACTTTGGCTAGGCCACTCCAAAGTCTTCATTTTGTTTTTCTTCAGCCATTCGGTGGTGGACTTGCTGGTGTGTTTAGGATCATTGTCCTGCTGCAGAACCCAAGTTCGTTTCAGCTTGAGTACACAAACAGATGGTCGGACATTCTCCTTCAGGATCTCTTGGTAGACAGCAGAATTCATAGTTCCTTTTATCACGGCAAGTCTTCCAGGTCCTGAAGCAGCAAAACAGCCCCAGACCATCACACTACCACCACCATATTTTACTGTTGGTATAATGTTCTTTTTCTGAAATGCAGTGTTCCTTCTACGCCAGATATACTTGGACACACACCTTCCAAAGAGTTCCACTTTTGTCTCATCGGTCCACAGAATGTTGTCCCAAAAGTCTTGGGGATCATCAAGATGTGTTGTGGAGAAATTGAGACGAGCTTTGATGTTCTTTTTGCTCAGCAGTGGTTTTCTCCTTGGAACTCTGCCATGCAGGCCATTTTTGCCCAGTCTTTTCCTGATGGTGGAGGCATGAACGCTGACCTTAACTGAGGCAAGTGAGGCCTGCAGTTCCTTGGACGTTGTTGTGGGGTCTTTTGTGACCTCTTGGATGAGTCGTCGCTGCGCTCTTGGGGTAATTTTGGGCGGCCGGCCACTCCTGGGAAGGTTCACCACTGTTCCATGTCTTCGCCATTTGTGGATAATGGCTCTCACTGTGGTTCGCTGGATTCCCAAAGCTTTGGAAATGGCTTTATAACCCTTTCCAGACTGATAGATCTCAATTACTTTCTTTCTCAATTGTTCCTGAATTTCTTTGGGTCTCGGCATGATGTGTAGCTTTTAAGGATCTTCTGGTGGACCTTACTGTGTCAAGCAGCTCCTATTTAAGTGATGCCTTGATTGTGAACAGGTGTGGCAATAATCAGGCCTGGGTGTGGCTAGAGAAATTGAACTCAGGTGTGGACAACCACAGTTATAGTATGTTTTAACAAGGGGGGCAATCACTTTTTCACACAGGGCCATGATGGTTTGGATTTTTTTTCATCTTTAATAATAAACACCTTCATTTACAAATTGCATTTTGTGTTTACTTGTGTTGTCCTTGACTATTGTTTAAATTGGTTTGATGTTCCGAAACACTTAAGTGTGACAAACATGCAAAGGAACAGGAAATGAGGAAGGGGGCAAACACTTTTTCACACCACTGTATATCCCCCTGTTCAAGGACATCAAGGCCATGCTGTCTCGATGGAATCCCCTCCCAATATCCTGGATAGGTAGGATTAATGTGTTGAAAATGTCAGTTATGCCAAAACGACTGTATTTTTTTAAAACCCTGCCTATCCCTTTTCCTATGGCCCAATTAAAACTGATTAAACAATGGTTTCTTAACTTTATTTGGAGGGACGGGGCACATAGAGTGGCAAGCTTGGTGATATTTTCCCCCAGAAGCCGTGGAGTACTAGGAGCCCCAGACGTTTACAAATATTACCTGGACCCCCACTTTCGTGCCGTGGTGGCCTGGTCCAGTTTAAGGCCGCAGAATACATGGACGGAGATAGAGATGGGTGTTTCTGGCTCATCCCTGCTCTCTTGTATGGTCGCCTGCATTATTTTCAGATCCCAAACTCCTCTGTTTGGGCCCTATGTTATTTTCACTGAGGATATGGCGCTCATGTCACACCAAATTCTCCCTCTCATCCCCGTGCCCCCCTCTCTCTAATGTAATCCTTAATCCCTTAATTCCCGACAGCCAGGGGCGTAACTAGAAATCACAGGGCCCCATAGCAAAATGTTGTATGGGGCCCCCCCCTGCAAACAGTCCCCCCCCCCACAAAAAAAAAATGAACTGTGCAAAACAGATGACAGTCTCCCACTCTCTTCCTACCTCCTGTCTAGACTTCAGAGCCTCCTCATGTGCCAAAAACAATGTCCCTTCACAGGCACGCTCGAGCGTTCTGCCCCGCCCACTCTGCTCTGTGCTCCTGCCTGTCGGGACACGACCGGACTTGCGGGGCCCAGGAGGCTTAACAGTAAACTAAGATTCCTCATCCTCACCTGGACAGTTTTTTTGTTGGTGGGCGGAGTCTTATTAAAATTAGGGGGTGGACATTTGTTTGTAGGTGTGGCCTAGTGGGGGAAGAAAAATGCGGCGCGCAAAGCGAGCCACGGCGAAGTATGAGCTTGGTTAAATAGTACTATTGGGTGTGGCTTAAAAGGGCGTGACTCAAAGGGGTGTGGTTAGAGTCTGAGATGAACGAGGGATGGAGGGAGAAAGAAAGAAAAAGAAAGAGAGAGAGAGGAAGGAAAAAAGAGGAATAAAGGGACAGCAGGCCCAGATCCTACACCACAATAGAAATATGTGTATTCCAGAAAGTTTAACAATCAGCAGATAAAGATATTCCAAACACCTGGTGTTAGCACTTCAATCATCCCGGGACCATGGTTGTTATGGTGTCAGGGTGATTAAAGCGTATTATTTCTATTATTATATTTTAATATAAAATGAAATACTTCAACTCACCATGATGCAGAATCAGTGGGACCCCTGAGCAGGGCAGGGACAAGGTCACCTGGAGCCCAGGGCGAACATGCCAAATTGCCCCCCCCCCCCAAGATATTAAATCATGTGTCAGAAAAAATCCCCTACCACCAAAAAAAAAAAAAATCGAGCACTAATCTGCATGCCTGTACTCCTAAGCATAAATCCCCTCCCGCACAGTACAAATCCAGCCCCCTGCTGACATCCCCCTCCTGGCTTAAATCTTTATCCCCCCATCCAACCCCCGCCCCCCAGCTCAAATCATCTTACCCTATATGCCCCAGCACAAATCCCCCATCGAAAAAAATCCTCTACCCTTCAAATTTCCCCTCCAAGCACAAATCCTCTCCACCCACTCCAATTCCCCCCTCCTAGCACAAATACCCCCCAATAAACTCCCTACTAGCACAAATACCCCCTCCAAAAAATCTGATCTTAGCACAAATCATCTTCATCCATCTCCCCTCCCAGCACAAATCCCCCCAAATCACTACTCCTAGCACACCTACCCTGCTTTCCCTAAAACAATTCTTATCCCCTGCCACCCCTCTCAAATTCTCCCTCCCAACACAAATTCCCTCCCCCCAATCTCCTTGTGGTGCCCCCACCACCTCACATTATACCGCAGTGCCCAGGGCAGCCGCCCCTCTTGCCCACCCCTTGTCCCGGCCCTAGCCCTGAGTGTGTCACTTGCCACGTCGCCTGCCACCAGATGCCATCAGGTGTCCCCAGCAGAGTGCTTCCTTACATCTCAGGTGTCCCCAGCGGAGTGCTTCCTTACATCTCAGGTGTCCCCAACGGAGTGCTTCCTTACATCTCAGGTGTCACTGTCCCCAGCCAGCGGAGTGCTTCCTTACATCTCAGGTGTCACTTCCCCAGCCAGCGGAGTGCTTCCTTACTTCTCAGGTGTCACTGTTCCCAGCCAGCGGAGTGCTTCCTTACTTCTCAGGTGTCACTTCCCCAGCCAGCGGAGTGCCCCTCCTGCCCACCCTTTGTCCCGGCCCTGGCCCTGAGTGTGTCACTTGCCACATCGCCTGCCACCAGATGCCATCAGGTGTCCCCAGCGGAGTGCTTCCTTACATCTCAGGTGTCCCCAGCGGAGTGCTTCCTTACATCTCAGGTGTCCCCAACGGAGTGCTTCCTTACATCTCAGGTGTCACTGTCCCCAGCCAGCGGAGTGCTTCCTTACATCTCAGGTGTCACTTCCCCAGCCAGCGGAGTGCTTCCTTACTTCTCAGGTGTCACTGTCCCCAGCCAGCGGAGTGCTTCCCTACTTCTCAGGTGTCACTTCCCCAGCCAGCTGAGTGCTTCCTTTTTTTTTTTGCGGAGTGCTTCCTTACATCTCAGGTGTCACTTCCCCAGCCAGCGGAGTGCTTCCTTACTTCTCAGGTGTCACTGTCCCCAGCCAGCGGAGTGCTTCCCTACTTCTCAGGTGTCACTTCCCCAGCCAGCTAAGTGCTTTTTTTTTTTTTTTTTTTGCGGAGTGCTTCCTTACATCTCAGGTGTCACTGTCCCAGCCAGCGGAGTGCTTCCTTACTTCTCAGGTGTCACTGTCCCCAGCCAGCAGAGTGCTTCCTTACATCTCAGGTGTCACTGTCCCCAGCCAGAGGAGTGCTTCCTTACATCTCAGGTGTCACTTCCCCAGCCAGCGGAGTGCTTCCTTACTTCTCAGGTGTCACTGTCCCCAGCCAGCGGAGTGCCTCCTTACTTCTCAGGTGTCACTGTCCCCAGCCAGTGGAGGGCCTCCTTACTTCTCAGGTGTCACTGTCCCCAGCCAGCGGGGTGCTTGGTTACTTCTCAGGTGTCATTGTCCCCAGCCAGCGCAGTGCCTCCTTACTTCTCAGGTGTCACTGTCCCCAGCCAGCGGAGTGCTTCCTTACTTCTCAGGTGTCACTGTCCCCAGCCAGCGGAGTGCCTTCTTACTTCTCAGGTGTCACTGTCCCCAGCCAGCGGAGTGCTTCCTTACTTCTCAGGTGTCACTGTCCCCAGCCAGCGGAGTGCCTCCTTACTTCTCAGGTGTCACTGTCCCCAGCCAGCGGAGTGCCTCCTTACTTCTCAGGTGTCACTTCCCCAGCCAGCGGAGTGCTTCCTTACATCTCAGGTGTCGCCCCCCCCTCCTATATCTATAACAGCAGTGTCGCCGCTGCCATTAATAAAGGACAAAATAGAGGCGGAGAAATAGAGAGGAGAAATTGAGCTACAGCACCGCCCACCCCCCACCCCTTTCCACAGCAGGTCACAGATGACAGACAGACAGACAGACAGACAGACCAGGGCGGGGGGTGGGCGGAGCCACAGCTCTATTTCTATTGTAGCCACTCAGCAGGCTCCCTTCTCGTCTCTAACTTTGGTCTTCTGGAAAATGGCGGCTGGCGGAGACAATATCTCCGCCGGCCGCGGACCTCTAGCGGCGGTGGCGGCGGCCAGCGGAAAGGAGAAATTTTAATGGCAACTAGAACAGGGTCTCACTTGGCTGCGGGCCCTACTAGGCTGCGGGCCCCATAGCGAACGTGTTTGTCGCTATGGCATTAGTTCAGCCACTGCCGACAGCCTATCCCACCCCCAAATGTTCCCTTAGGCACAGGCCGGTCTGTTTCAACTGCGCCACTTTGTACACCCGGTCACACGTAAATTTCGCCCTTTTGTAGAATTCCAATCTAAATATCAGATCCCGAAACATATGTCATATTCCTATCTCCAAATAACCCACTACTTCTCAACTCTCTCCCCCTCCCTTACCCTTTCCAAACCAACAACTTTTGAACTCATCTGTTCCCAGGACCCCCACCAAACGCGACTGATATCTGATTTATACCAATTACTTCAGGAGACCACTCTCTGTAGACTCCCACTCATACATGCGAAAATGGACTCAAATTATACAACAACCAATCTCCTTCCAACAGTGGGCCAAAATATGGACCTCAACTTCCAAAATATCCAGATGTGTGGCGCAGAGAGAGACAGCATTTAAAGTGCTTATTTTTGGTATAGGACCCCCGAGGTATTATATAACTTTGACCCCTCCCTCTCCCCCCTCTGTTGGAGATGTGGTAAAACTAGAGGAACTCACAACCATATCTTCTGGCAGTGTAAATTGATTGTTCCTTTCTGGTCCATGGTGATGTCTCTGCTCCAGCTAATTTTTAAGTCCCCCATTTCGCTAGATCCATTACATCTCCTCCTGGGCCTCCCTTTTCTGGGTCTGGGAAAGACCTCAAATAGATTGGCTTCCTATATTTTACTAGCTGCAAAGAGAGTCATTCTATTGTGTTGGGCATGTGCCTACGTTCAACTCGAACATCGGACTCATCTCTATTCCTCATCATTTAATTTCATAAAATATTTTTTAATGTCTTTAGGACACCTCTGGCATGCAATGATGTGTTTTGTTTATCCTTGTAGCTTTTGGAAAACATTTTTTCTTTTTACAATAATTGCAAATTGCAGCTTTGCTTTTACCAGAAATTGCACTGTGAAGATGTTTTCAAAGTCTAGATGTTGGTCTCACCATTTTAGTGAGAGGAGGAAAAGAAAAAACAATTTACTGACCTGACTATAGGTAAACATTATGCTGTTCAGGGACATTGTATGCTCAGTAAGTCCCCATAGGAGGGAGGAGCTGGACCATTATCTTTATGCGGTGGTAGAGTTGGGACACAAGTTTGGGTGCACAGCGTTCTACAATTACCATTGATCGTTTCCCCGCCAAGCCGCTGCCATTTTGCCCAACATCAGGTAGTCACAGTTTGGAGTAGGGTGGATACTGAGCTATTTTGGCGACATTTTGCTGGGTTGAGGTCACCGGTTTGTGCAACGTGCCAGTCATCCTCGCATGCGGCATACTTGTGCCCTGATACTGAACTTTCTGTTCTTCCAGGCACATCCAGGGGTTTCCCTAGTTCTCTACTGGTACCCGGCTCAGGCGGCTGGTTTTGATAAGTTAGGTCGACCTATTTGGTATCTGGGGAAATCTCAGATTTGCAATAATTTCAATCATGTTGTGTGTAACTACAGTCAGTGCCGTCTTTTGCACGTATGCTCCAGCTGTTTTAGGGCCCACCCGAAGTTGGCCGTTCTCTCAGACAGGGTAAGAGCAGTTGACTAAGCCGCATCAAGGTGGCATATTTACAGGTCTTTTTGACCTCTCACCCTTCTTCTAGTTTGTGTCTGTTTCTGGTGGAGGGTTTCACAAGGGCCTTCCACATGGGGTTCATCACTTTGCCGTCAGACACATTTGAAAGTCCAAATTTCTGATTGGAAGGTCAATCTTCTTGGGTTGGTCAAAGGGAAGTTTTCAAATAAACTACGTTTAATTTATGATTTGTCCGCCCCTCATTGCTCTAAGGTACCTAGCTTAAATTCCTTAATTCCGTCTGAAGAATTTAGATGGAAATATGCATCTGCGAATCAGGAAATCCAACAAATCATCAAGGTTGGGGTGGGTGCTTGGCTGTCCAAGGCAGACATAGCGGATGCGTTTAAACTCCTTCCAATCATACCATCACTCTGGCAGTGGCACGGGGTGAAGTGGAGGGGGCTGTATTATTTTGCCACCAAACTCACCTATCGTTCTAAAAGCAGCCCTTGGTTGTTTCATACTTTTGCGCAGGCGCTCAGTTGGATTCTTACTCATGTTGAAGGTTGTCATGAAGTCATTCACTATTTGGATGATTTCCTCCTCATAGAGAGTCCCAAGCAGGCCCCTGCTGATCTACTGAGGTTACTGTCTGTTTTTTCAGCGCTCAACATCCCATTGGCAGTCAAGAAGATGGAAGGCCCGGTGACGGCGCTTACCTTTTCGGGGATCACTCTGGATACACAAGCCATGCAGGCCAGTCTACCTACGGATAAGCCTTTTTAGAATCAGAGATTGTATTCATACTTTTACTATCTCTCAGGCTTGTTCCAGAGTGGAGTTGCAATCTTTGTAGGGCATGAAAATCATTCCTCAGGATAGGTCTTTTATTTCAAGGTTATTGGCTTTGTTACCATCAGCCCCTGACTCAGACTTTCGGGTCAAGCTGGATGCTGCAGCTTTGGCTGACCTGCGCATGTGGGACGAGTTCCTCCAGCTTTGGAACGGGATTGCCATGATTATCCCCGCAGAGTCCATGTCCTCTCCGCAGGTTGTGACGGATGCAGCGGCTACTGTAGGTTATGCTGCCATTTTTGGCACCCACTGGCTTGCAGGGCCAAGGCCAGAGGAGATCTTGGCCATTCCGGGGTTTACAGAGTCATCAGCGTTATTCGAGATCTATCCTATAGTGCCAGCGCCCCAGGTTTGGGGTAGGTTTTGGTTGTTTTCTCAATGGACAATCAAGCTGCCATGGAGATTATCAACAAACACAGATCTAGGTCATTAATCATCATGTCCTTTGTACGCAGGCTGATTTGGCTGTCCCTGCAGTTTCATTTTCACATGCATTGTAGGTTTATCAGTGGGGCAGAGAATGTAGCAGCAGATGCTCTGTCACGGCTTAATAACCCATTGTTTTTTCGACCGATCCCAAAAGCAGATGCCTATGCCACACCATCCCCGCAGTCCTCGCTACTGATGATGGATTAGCTTCCCATTGGGTTAACGCATCAACTTTGATTGATAAATCTTTATCGGTCAACACTAGGAAGGCTTATGTCACGGCCTGGAAAACCTTCCAGATTTTCCAGTTCCGTTATCCTTGGTTCAATGCTTATGACGTTCGATATCTGCTGTCTTTTGTTGCTTTTTGCCACTCACAACTGAAGCTGTCATATGGCACGATCAAAACATATCTGGCAGGGGTTCAGTATTTTTTGTCCTTACAGGACCCAAATAGACCGTCCATATTTTCAGCCCATTCCGTCAAGGCCATTCTGAGGGGGATTCAAAGGTGTAGTCCTCCTTCTCCCATCAGCAGACTCTATCTTGGGGCATATCTTCCGGGGCATGTCTGATTTGCGGACCAGGTTGCCTTTCAGGAGGCTGCTCAGCGTGATCCTCAAGGCAGCTATATATTTGGCATTCTATGGGTTCCTCAGGCCGGGCGAGTTCACTCGTACCTGCTTGAGTTCCCGGGTGATCACAATTTATCCAGTTGGTTAGACGTCCAGATCATTTCCGATAACATTTGGTTGCGTGAAAGATGCAACAGTTTGGGGCCGGTATGGATGTCAGGTTCTTCAAGACTGGCAGTGCCTGGTGCCCTGTTGCAGTTTTGGACCAGCTTATGGCACTGGTTATAGATAGACCTAGGGATAGTCCCTTGCTACCCTTCCCTCATGCTCCCCTCACGGCGGCACAGTTTACCAAGCATTGCCGCACATTATTGACTAACCTGGGGTTAAACCCTGCAGTTTTTTCTGGTCACTCCTTCAGAATAATGGCCGCTTCCGCAGCTTCTCATCAGGGGATCACATCATTACGAAGTTGGATAGATGGAACTCAGCATGTTTCTCTAGATATGTCCCAGATCCACATGTTGAGATTTCTTTTAGACATTTAGCTGACTGATGTTATGGTTACTTTAAATAAATCGGTTTGCTAATTTATCCTACTGCCTTCATTTTTGCCCCACTTTAGGCGTACCGACCATGTGATATTTGGCACACCCCAGGTCACTTCTATGTTTTCCTTCATCACGTTTCTTACTCGATCTTTCATAAAGACTCCAAGTAGAAATGTTGTTTTTGCTACATCTTGAAAAGCTATGACCAAACACAACAATTGTGGGATCCCCAGGCTCTCGTGAAGAGAATGGCACATTTCTAATTTAATCTGATTAAGACTTCCTTACTGCACTGCTGGGTGTTTACATAAATCCTGCACTGTACAGTGTGCTCTATTAATCAAGGAAACAGGAAGATAAAAGAATTATCCTCTCAAGGGGAGGCAATGGAATAGGTCAGTTATATAATCAGAAGCATTCAAATCTGACACATTTCTTGTAAGGAATGGGGAAAAATATTATCCAGAAAGAGGGGGGTTGAAGGAGTATAATAATAATGCAGGCAGGAACACTACAGATAACAAAGTGAAAAGCTGGGGATGATAGAGAAGTGATGTGATGCTGAAGAATGGGGCCATCCAGAGTCAACGACTATGAATGGGGAATGCAAAAAATTTGTGAGTGAGTCTATTCAAGAATGAGTTTTATTTGTTCTACTTTCAGTTCTATGGCCCTAGCATTCACCACATTCCATCTGAATAGGACAAATATGTGTATAGTACCAGATGACCTTGCAGATTCAGAAAAATAGGAATAGCAAAAGAAGCAATTGTGGCCAGACCCAAAACCTCAAACCACTGGTCTTGTAGAATAAGGATTATTGTAGGCCATCTTTTGTCCTACAATTCACCTAATCTCTCAAGGCCTAAGTTTCACGATAAAGAAAGGTGAAGAAAAAAAGACAGCACCAGATAAGGTGAGTTTTAAAGACAGTGAAGAAGAGACTTTAGTGCTGTCTATTACACTAGGGATGTGTTTTTCCAGCATAAGCGAGGCTTTGGTTGCCAATAGGGATGAGCTTTATGTTTGAGTCGAACGTAAGTTCGACTGGAACAGCGGGTGTATATGTATGTAGCACCTTTAGGTGGGTGCTAAATAGGTTTAGATAGGTAAGTGTTAGGTAAATTTGCCAGGGCCTTGCATTCTTTGGGCCTGGTTGTTGTTTGGGAGAGGGGAGTGACAGAGTAGAGGGAGGTGTGGCCACCTACACTCTGACCCTGAAAGATCTCCCTTACCTTCCATTGGAAATGTACTGGAAGGAAGGCGGACTGGGGACTGGGGTGCAGGCAGCTTGTATGGAGAGACCTGGACCAATCATTAACTTGTGTTGGCAGGGGCAGGAGCCGCATATAAACTGGGGATCCCAGCCTGGGATGTACCTGACCATGCAGGGCGGGAAGTAGCTGCAAAAAGGATGGAGTAGACTGGGATCGACCTTCTGTGGCAATCATGGACTGTCGGTGGGAGAGAGCAAAGGAGTGCAACCCAGCAGTGCTTATTCGTCCTGGATTTGCCTGAACTGACCCTGGGAGGACTGCGGGAGTCAAGATAGGCAGGGGAGGCCTGGGGCTTCCAGCATCCACAAAACCACAATGTCTATCAGAGGGGCATTGGTCAGTTCATTATAGGAAAGGACATTGAATATAATCAGGAACCAGAAAGTAAGAGGCAGCTCATATTTTCATAACCATCATGTAACATACTGCAAGCAAGCGAATAAAAGTTTATTTTAAAAGTTCCTAGACTGTCTGCTGATTGAAATGCGTGCAGGGGTGGAAGAACGGAAGCAGTTAACAGAAAGGTATGAACACACCCAGCAGCTCTCAAGGGAATAGTTTGCTACATATATATATATATATATATATATATATATATATATATATATATATATATATATATATATATATATATATATACAGTCAGGTCCATAAATATTGGGACATGGACACAATTTTAATCTTTTTGGCTCTATACACCACCACAATGGATTTGAAATGAAACAAACAAGATGTGCTTTAACTGCAGACTTTCAGCTTTAATTTGAGGGTATTTATTTTAAAAGTTCCTAGACTGTCTGCTGATTGTAATGCGTGCAGGGGTGGAAGAACGGAAGCAGTTAACAGAAAGGTTTGAACATACCCAGCAGCTCCCAAGGAAGTAGTGCGCTCCATATATATATATATATATATATAGTCAGGTCCATAAATATCGGGACATGGATGCATGGACTAATCTTTTTGGCTCTATACACCACCACAATGGACTTGAAATGAAACGAACAAGATGTGCTTTAACTGCAGACTTTCAGCTTTAATTTGAGGGTATTTACATCCAAATCAGGTAAACGGTGTAGGAATTACAACAGTTTGTATATGTGCCTCCCACTTTTTAAGGGACCAAAAGTAATGGGAAAATTGGCTGCTCAGCTGTTCCATGGCCAGGTGTGTGTTATTCCCTCATTACCCCATTTACAAGGAGCAGATAAAAGGTCCAGAGATCATTTCAAGTGTGCTATTTGCATTTGGAATCTGTTGCTGTCAACTCTCAATATGAGATCCAAAAAGCTGTCACTATCAGTGAAGCAAGCCATCATTAGGCTAAAAAAACAAAACAAACCCCAACAGAGAGATAGCAAAAACATTAGGTGTGGCCAAATAAACTGTTTGGAACATCCTTAAAAATAACGCACCAGTGAGCTCAGCAACACCAAAAGACCTGGAGGACCACGGAAAACAACTATGGTGGATGACCGAAGAATTCTTTCCCTGGTGAAGAAAACACCCTTCACAACAGTTGGCCAGATCAAGAACGCTCTCCAGGTGGTATGTGTGTCAAAGTCAACAATCAAGAGAAGACTTCACCAGAGTGAATACAGAGGGTTAACCACAAGATGTAAACCATTGGTGAGCCTCAAAAACAGGAAGGCCAGATTAGAGTTTGCCAAACAACATCTAAAAAAGCCTTCATAGTTTTGAAACAACATCCTATGGACAGATGAGACCAAGATCAACTTGTACCAGAGTGATGGGACGAGAAGAGTATGGAGAAGGAAAAGAACTGCTCATGATCCAAAGCATACCACCTCATCAGTGAAGC
The DNA here is from genome assembly GCA_028564925.1 of Lithobates sylvaticus. NCBI lineage: Eukaryota > Metazoa > Chordata > Amphibia > Anura > Ranidae > Lithobates > Lithobates sylvaticus. The sequence goes on along the minus strand of CM053038.1, from coordinate 118,175,223 downwards.
ATGGTGGTGGTAGTGTCATGGCGTGGGCATGTATGGCTGCCAATGAAACTGGTTGCCTTGTATTTATTTATGATGTGACTGCTGACAAAAGCAGCAGGATGAATTCTTTTTTTTTTTTTTTCCTCCTTTTTTTTTTTTAACTTTATATCTTTATTAAATTATTTTTAGTTTTACAAAACACACATTTCTCTCATACATTTGATCAGTAAAAACAAGACAGCTAAGACAAAATAGGGAACGAAAAATGACAGGGTAGCCCCAAAGGGTTTTTAGGAGATCCCCCTTCCTAGCTTGCATTGTTGATCTCTACTTTTTTAGTCTAGTAGATGTCTCTTCCATCATTCTCACTACTCGAACTTCCATTCATCCTGGAACCCTCATTGTTTTACTCCTCAGTTGCATGTCCATCAACCTTCCTTACTAGTTGATTCTCTAGATCTCATTCTTAAGCCCTACCTCTTTTATGCATTCATACATCCATTTTCTTTTTTCTCACACCACCAGGTTTTATCAAATTTATTAAAGAGGAAGTAAACCCAGAAGAAATATTCCCAGTAATTATATGGCCACTAAGTATAGCATTTATAAACTCAGCAAGATCAGAATAAGTGTTCTAGGATCTTTCTTACTGTTTCTGCAGCTTTGTTTCTTTTCTTTCTGCTTCTGCCTAAGCCAGCGCCATGTTTGTAGCCTCCAGCCTCATTTGTAGTTCCGCCCTTTTCTCCCTTTACAAGCCAGAATCTCGGGCATGCTCAGTAAAGAGTAACCAAGCCTTGTTTTAGTATACTGTTACCATGGCAACAGCCAGGCAAGCCAATAAGAGCACACATGCAAATTTCCTCCCAGTTTTAAACATGAATGTCCTTGTTCACAACCCCTGTGATGTAGCTGGTCACATGGGGTGTTTTAAGAACACCAGGATCTCGTGGGATTGTGATGCCGTGCAGCTCTGTTATCAGAGGCACGGCATATAGATGAATAGACTGACATCTTGCTGAGTATGCCGTAATCAAGGGACAAAATGAGCATGCGTGAGTTATGTCACTGAAACAGATATCTGCAATATCTCCTAAACAGCACACTTTGTGACATTTTTAAAGCCACCTACAAGTAAGTGATTGCAAAAAGCTTTACATGCAGCAAAGTTGTCCGGGGGGGTTTACAACCACTCTAACACATCCCTGCCTAATGTACAATGTTCTTTCCTTGAGGATCACCATACTCATATTCTGTTCCCATTCCCTACTTGATGGAGGGGTGGGAGACTGCCACTTCTGGGCAATGAGTTTCCTGGCTTGGAAGAGACATCTCAAAATTGCCAACTTGATGCCTTTTGGCCTACCCTTTCCGTCTAGCCACCCGAGTACACACACCCTAGGCTCCTAGTCTATAGGTACTTCGAAGACGTGGGCAATTATTTCCACTACCTCCATCCAATAGCGGAATAGTTTGGGGCATCTCCAGAACATATGAATCATGACCCCCTCTGGCCTTCCACACCTTGGGCAGGAAGCATCCTATCTTCGGCTGAACAAAAAGAGTTTTTGCGGAGTGTAGTATGCCCTATAGAGTAGAAATAGATGTGACATCTTCCGGGGCGGGGACAAAGAGACGCATGGGGCAAGCTCCAGGATCCTTTCCCATTGAGTTGCTGTTATATTTCCCACATCTCTTTCCCATTTCCTTCTAAAGGGCGGGTCCTGTTGTTTTTCCCTGCTTTTCTTGTTTAGGCTTAGGTAGGTTTTTGATATTAGACCTTTCGTTGATCTTGCTTGGATTATTTCCTGTAGTACCGGTATATCACACCATTCTATTGCCCTTTCACCAAATTGCGCTGTCATTGCATGTCTAACCTGGAGGTATCTAAAAAAGGAATTCCTCGGGAGTGCAAATTGCTCTCTCAGCTCCTGGAAGGATTTTAATTTTCCGCTTTGATAAAGTTGATGGATAAACTTTATGCCACGTCTTTCCCATTCCTTGATTGGCCCTATTTTCTGTATTTCACCCAGCTTGCTATTGTCCCATAATGGTGAGTATTTTGTGAAACCTCTATATCCCAAAGTTCCCTTGGCCGATTCCCATGTTTTGGTCATTAGTTCAAGAGTGGGGGTTCCACGCAAAGCAGTCCCTGCCTCTAGAGCTTCCACCACCGACATGTGGAGAAAGTTCCACAAAGGAGTCTTCCCTAGGTCGCCTCCTCCCATATGTTGGAGCTGGGCCACTATAAAATAGCTGAAGGAATGTGGGAGTGCAACTCCCCCTTCCCCATTTGGAAGTTGCAAAGTCTTTAGACTAATGCGTGCTGACCCCCCTTCCAGATCTATTCCCTAAATATAGTATCAATCTTGCAAAACCATTTCTTGTAAATCCAAACTGGGGAGTTGTGTAAAACATATAAAAGTTGCGGTAAAAAAAATCATTTTAATTAGGTTGCAGCGACCCGCTGCGGATAGGGGAAGTTTTTTCCAAATCTTTATTTTCTCTTTAAATGTAGTTAGGAGTGAAGTTAGGTTATTTGATATATACTGTTTGGGGTCCTTGGTAATATATATACCAAGATATTTCATTTGGTTTACTATTGTAGTCGTGCGGCTTCCTGGGGTAGGGGACTACCTGGTCCACCGGTAGTAGGCTAGACTTTTCCCAATTGATCCTCAAGCCGGAAAAGCTACCGAAATTTCCCAATTTAGACATTGTTTCTTTTAATGATTCTTGGACATCTCCGAGTAGTAATAAAAGGTCGTCTGCAAAAAGAATTACCTTTTCCTCCTCTACCCCTCTTTTATAGCCTTTTATCTCTGGACAGGATCTGAGAGAGATAGCCAAGGGTTCGATCGCGAGGGCGAAGAGGAGGGGGGACAAAGGGTACCCCTGCCTCGTCCCCCTCAGCAATCGAAACCTGGTGGAGTGTTTGTTATTAACTCTTACCCTCGCCTCTGGTGATCTATACAACATTTTTACCCAGTTTATAAATGTTGGTCCTATCTGAAATTCCCTCAGGACTCTCCACAGATATCCCCATTCCAGGGTATCAAAGGCCTTGGCGGCATCCAAAGAGAGAATAGCTCTATGACCCTCTTTATCGGAGGGTATTTGAAGATTTAGATAGACTCGTCTAATGTTTATACTAGTGGATCTTCCAGGAATGAATCCTGACTGGTCAGGATGGACGAGCCCATCTACCACTCTGTTTAGTCTGGCCGCCAAGACCTTTGCCAGGATTTTTGCATCTGAGTTAAGCAAAGGAATGGGTCTATATGAGGAGGGCCTGAGTGGATTTTCTTTGGGTATCACTATAATGGTAGATTGCATCATGGATAAGGGAAGTTCATCCTTTTTTTTTTTAACTTTATATTTTTTATTTATCGTTTTTCATTATACATCATATTCATTACATTCTCACATCTTACATTATCAAAGTGTTACTCCGGGACAGTGAAGATACCCCTCTTCCTCCAGTATTCACAGGAGGGGAGAGGGTGCAAATTTAAATATAAAACTGTATACATAAAGGTACATATAAAATAACCAGAGAGTAAACATAGTACCTAGAAAGAAAAGGAAAAAAAAGGGAGAGAAAACGTAGCTCCGCCACAAGAAAGGATAACCCATTCCTGTAGCATGTACACTCCCTCCCTCTTCCCAGATAGCTCTCTCCTTTAGCTCTTTGTCCCCATTTATTCATAAGCATATCTTAACCATTCACATCCCTCATCCAACCTTCCACATGTCTCGTTGTTGATTGCAATAGTGTTTCTGTCTTTATATTGTGTCAAGATTTTTTTTTTCACACCACATTTTCCACAACTTTCCGAATTTCCCAATACATCCCTGTCTTGTGTAAAGCGTTTTTTCCTTTAATATCATAATATTCACAGCTTGTTCCCATTCTCTACTAGATGGAGGTACAGGTGCCTGCCATCTCTGGGCTATAAGTTTGCGCGCCTGGAATAGGCACCTCAAAATTGCTATATTAGTATCTTTAGGCTTTCCCTTCCCATCTACCCAACCCAGTACACAAATCTCAGGCTCTGCCTCAATAGGGACTTCAAAGACTTGTGATATTGTTTCTATTACCTCCATCCAGTAGCTATACAGCTTGGGACATCTCCAAAACATGTGAATCATATCACCTTCTGTCCTTCCACATCTAGGACAGAAGGGGTCAGTTCTACGCCCAAAGCAAAAAAGTTTTTTAGGGGTAAAGTAAGCTCTGTATAAAAGGAACAAATGCGACATTCTTTGAGGTGGAGAGAGAGAGACCCATGATGCTAACTGGAGGACCCTATCCCATTGGGAGCTTGTAATATTGCAGCCATCTCTTACCCATTTGTCTCTACAAGCAGAGGTATCCTGAGAGCCCCTTGCTTCTTTGTGTAAGATCGCGTAAATCCCTGAGGTGAGGCCCTTTGTTGACTCTGTTTGCGTTATTCTCACTAGTGTTGATATATCCCCCCATTCTAATGGCGAGTCACCAAATTGTGCTGTAAGTGCATGCCTAAGTTGGAGATACCGGAAAAAAGATTTCCTTGGTATTGTAAACTCTAGTCTAAGCTCTTGGAAGGTTTTTAGTTGCCCATTGGTGTATAGCTGGTGTAAGTATTTTATATCTTTTCGTTCCCACTCCCAAATCGATCCTATTTTCATATTGTTTTCTTTTTTCAATTTTTTTTTTTTTATATAATCTTTATTTTAACAATATTTTCACAACAACATGCATAAATACAGAAACAAAAATGAAAGTGACAAGAACTAACATGTAGAGCTAATACCCTCATGGTTTGAAGAGTGGCGTAGTTGTGGGGTCCCACTCTTGGGTATATCGTTTTATTAAGTACCCAGGGGGGCTGCGCCCCGAGAGCTTCCCAGGGGAGACATGTAGCACCATATAGTCATCAATACTTCTGAGGTCATACATCATTAAGTCCCTCCTGTTTCCCTCCCATGGGCCAGCCCTGGGGAAGGTCCGGTCCTTCATGTATTGGCATGGGTCTAACAGTGACCCATAGTGCTGGGGCCAAGGTGGTGACCAAAACCTAGAGCTCAGTGGAGAGCACGTCTTTGTAACCAATAAACCAAAACATTAAAATTAAATAAGTGCAAATCGAAAGGGTATAAGGAAAAGGAGGAGAAAGGAAAAATAAGGGGGGGGGGGGGTAGTGCTACCTTCTTTTGCTTAGTATCTCTCTAAGAGGGTGGTGTCGAGTCACCGGGGTTCACCTGTGCCCCTCCCACCTGGGGGGGTGAGTTTGCTTTGTACGTCCCTAAGGAGCTGTTGTAGTGTATCCACGTGGCCCATATAGAATAAAATTGTTCATACCTATCTTTGCACTTCGCCATCCATTCTTCGGCCGCCATAATATTGTTCACCATTTTTATCCACTCACCGCGTGTGGGTGTCTGGGTTTTTTTCCAGTATGTCGGAATTAGTCTACGGGCTGCGTTAAGCAAGTGGGGCAGTACTGATTTGCGGTACTGGCTTACTGGAATGGTTGGGAAGTGCAGTAGCGATTCCAATGGGGAATCTGGGAGTTCTATATCTGTGATGGCCTTTATCTGGGCATGAATGTCAAGCCAAAAGGGCCGCAATATGGGGCATTCCCACCAAATGTGTAGGAACGATCCTCTGAGACCACATTCCCTCCAGCATGCGGCTGACAGAGGTGGGTAGATTTTAGCTAACTTCGTTGGGACTCTGTACCACCTGGTTAAGATCTTATAGCTATTTTCCTTCATTTTGGTGTCGACTGTGCTTGAGTGTGTAAGGCGGTAAAGGTGGTCTAATTGGGGTTCAGTAAAGACGTGCCGCAGGTCCCTCTCCCATTCTCTGATATATCCTGGCTTCCCTTCTGCTTGTGAGAATTGCAACAAGTTGTAGAGTACGGAAATCGCATGCGGGGTATTGGAAGAAGACATGCATAGTCGCTCGAAGGGCGAGGCCTGGGCTGGGGATCTCACTTCTTGGGGTAAGTTGTTAATGAAGTGTTGGAGCTGTCTATGGCGCCACTCGTCCATTGGGAAGGGGCCATAAAGATTCCTAAGTGTGTCCAACGGCAAAAGGCCATGGTTTTGGGTGAATCTGCCGCATCTGGACTCCCCGTCCGCCGCCCACGTCCTAAAGAAAGAGGGGTGTTCCCCTGGGGTGAACCACGGGAAGCCCCCTAGGGGTGCCAAGGGAGAGGTCGGTTGAGCGAGCCTGCCTTGTTTGTTTATAGTGTCCCAGATAGTCAGGGCGTGAGCGGCTAAGGGGGACACCAGCGCTGAAAGGCCCCTGTGTTCTCTAGGAACCCAGGGGGCGTGTGACAGGTTGCGACCCGCAAGGCACTTGTCCAACGGGACCCATGCCTTGAGGGGGACACTGTGATACCAGTCCAGGATGCGTTGCAGAGCTATAGCTTCGTAGTATCTACGGACTATCGGTACCCCCATGCCTCCCTTCGCCTTTGGGCGTTGTATCAGTCTAAGGGCTAGTCTGGGGCATTTCCCAGCCCAGATATATTTTATGAATAAGCTGTTGAGGGATGAGAAGAAAGCCCGGGGCAACGTAATTGGTACCATCTGTAAGAAAAACAGGATACGTGGTAGCACATTCATTTTAAGGACACTGACTCGGCCCATCCACGAGAAGGCCACTCTATCCCAGCCTTGTAGATCCTTTCTTATGGCTGTAATCAGGGGTGCATAGTTACACGCAAAAAGCTGAGAACAGCTCACGGGTAGGTGTATCCCCAGGTATTTCAGGGAGGATTGGCACCATGTGAAGGAAAATGCAGTCTGCAGCTGTGTACGTAATTCCGTGGGTATATTAAGTGAAAGAATTTCCGATTTGCTATAGTTTATCTTAAAGTTTGATAATAGGTTAAATTCTCCTAGTTCTGCCAGGATGTTAGGTAGCGAGATCAGGGGCTCAGAGACATAGAATAAAACGTCGTCTGCATAAGCGGACAGTTTGTGTTCTGTCGGTCCTACTGTGAATCCCTTTATATTTGCGTTGAGGCGAATTTTGTTCAGAAGGGGCTCTAATGTTAGGGCAAATATAAGAGGGGACAGGGGGCATCCTTGGCGCGTGCCATTGCTGATCGGGAAGGCTTCGGACAGTAAGCCATTAACCTTTACCTTGGCTGTCGGGGTACTGTATAGGGATGTTATCCATGCCAGCATACTGGGCCCAAGGCCCAGCCTGTTCAGTACTGCTTTCATATACGTCCAGTCCACCCTATCAAATGCCTTCTCGGCGTCCGTAGAAAGCAAGAGACAGGGGTGAGCTGTGGCCCGAGATTCCACCCAGTGAATTAGTTGGAGCGCTCTATTGGAGTTATCTCTTGCCTCCCTCCCCGTTATGAATCCCGTCTGGTCAGGGTGAATGACCGATGGGATAAACGGCTTAAGTCTGTTGGCCAAGATCTTTGCCAAGATCTTGACGTCCGTATTTAGGAGGGATATGGGTCTATAGTTTCCCGGTAGGGTATGGTCTTTCCCGTCTTTTGGGAGCACCGTAATGTGCGCCATTAGTGCTTCCTTTGGCATAGCTGTACCCGATGCTAGGGCGTTGAAGTACGCGCACATGGGTCCGGTGAGCACCCCCGAATATTTTTTGTAGTAGGCGTTCGTGTACCCGTCTGGGCCGGGGCTCTTCCCATTAGGGAGTTCTTTAATTACTGCCTCAATTTCCAAGCTGGATATAGGAGTATCCAGTTGTTTGCCAATTGATGCTTCTAGCTGTGGGGATTGGGCGTCTGTAAGGTATTGCAAGATACGCTCCGTCCTTTGGGCTTCAGTCATGCCAGGTCTCGTGTCAGGGAGGTGATATAGTTGGGCATAGTAATCCCGGAAAACGGTGGCTATCTTTGACGAGTGCACCGTGGTTTCCCCTTGTGGTGAGGTGAGTTTGTGGACATGTCCCGTGTCGCGTTTACATTTAAGAGCCCTCGCCAGTAACCTCCCGCATTTATTGCCATATTCATAAAATTTGTGAGCTACGTGGCGCAGTCGGGATCTTATTCTATCGTCTAGCACTGTGGCCAGTTCGTGTCTGAGGGATAGCAGTTCTTCTGTCAGTGCAGGGGTGACCCGACGCTTATGGACCAGTTCTGCTGCCCTTATTTTGCTTAGTAGTTTTTGTAGTTCTCCCTCTCTGGCTTTCTTAAGCCTAGCCCCTTGGGATATCAACTCCCCCCTGACCACTGCCTTATGCCCTTCCCATATGGAGCCCATGCCTACCTCGCCCACCTTATTCTCTCTGAAGTACAAGGAGATAGTATCGAGTACTTGTTTTTGAGCTACCGTGTCATCTAGAATACCTTCGTTTAGGCGCCAGCTCCACACCCGTGCCTCCGCAGATAGCGGATGCAAGGAGATGGATACCGGCGCGTGATCTGAGATCGTGATGGAGCCAATAGAGGCGCCAGCCAGGGACTCCAGATGATTTTAGTCCATCAGCAGAAAATCTATACGGGTGTAGACGCTATGTGTGGCTGAGAAGTAGCTGTAGTCCCTGTCCGTCGGGTGCATCAGTCTCCAGCAGTCCACTAGGTGGTGTGTCTGCAGGGACTTCCTGAAGTGCCTCAAATAAGCAAATGAGTGGGTGGAGCGGCTAGACGATGTGTCCAGCTGTGGGTCTGGGCTTACATAGAAGTCCCCCCCTAGGACCAGTTGGCCCTCTTTCCAGATGATACTGGTCCATCAGCAGAAAATCTATACGGGTGTAGACGCTATGTGTGGCTGAGAAGTAGCTGTAGTCCCTGTCCGTCGGGTGCATCAGTCTCCAGAAGGGACAGTGTTTATGTATCGCTATGGCTACACCCCCGGATTTGTGTCTGCTGTGGGTCTGGGCTTACATTGTACCAGGACTGAGTCCAGAAAAGTGAGTTGTTTGCTGTGCGGGGCGTCAAAAAAATTACTGTGGCCTAAGATACCACAAGTTGTACAGGTGTGTGGGAAGACGGGGGACCGAGTCAGTTTTCATCTCAAGCCACAACTTACCTCTTGGGCCGTCTGCGGGGGGGCGGAGGGACCCACGGCACGTTCAGCCCTACAGGGGGGCGCATACCCAGCGCATGAATAGAGATTAGATACCTAGAAAGTAGATCACAGTTAGTGTTGGTAGAGGTAGCAATAAAGACATGGGGAACATTCAGGAGGGTAAACATAGGGGCAAAAACAGCCTCAAAAGAGGTAACCACGTAAAAAAAAAAGGGGAGAAACATGGAGACAGAGGGCCTGAGCCCTAATTTCACAGCAAAGTGTAACTTTGCCGCTGGCCGGTGGTCCCCATCCCCCCCCCCCACGGAGGGGAGGGCGGTGGGAACCAGCGGGCAGCGCCATTTCCCAAAGCGGGAAGAAAAAAGCGTGGAACTGCATGGAGGGTGAGTCCGCTTGGGGACCCGCTGTTAGTCATGGGCGCCAGAGAGAAAAAATAAGAACAAACAAAAGTTCAATTGCGCCTCAGTCTTTTAGGCAAAAAAAAGAAAAATTAAGAATCGGCGGCTGGGGGGATGTCAGGATAGCGTCCAGCATACTCATCTGGACTTCTTCTGCGGAGTGCGAGGGTCAGGGTGATGTCTGCGGGAGCCGCGTCGACGTCTGCGGTTGCTTGCTTGCCATGATTCGGCGTGGGATGAAAAGGGGGTATCCGAAGAGGCTCTCCAGTCAGGGACTTCCACCTTAGGCAGTCCAAGGGCTTTCAGGAACTGGGGTAAGTCAGCTTTGCTGCGTAGGGTGTGCTGCTTCCCATCTTTGGTTGCGGAGAGACTGAATGGGAACCCCCATCTGTAAGGTAGTTGTGCGTCCTGCAAAGCTGCCAGTAACGGTTTCAGGGCGCGACGTTGCATCAGCGTGCGTCTGGAGAGGTCTGGAAAAAATGAGAGTTTTGCGCCATCGAAGTCCACATGTCTAACTCCACGGACTTCTTGCATAATACGTTCCTTAAGGGAGTATTTGTGAAGTTTGCATATGATGTCCCGGGGTCGGTCTGGGTCTTCTGATGGGGGTCTCAGAGCCCTATGGGCTCGGTCAATCTCAATGTGTTCAGGCGCCCTCTGGCCTAGGATTTGTTTAAAGACCCCTTGCAGGGTTGGTACAATGTCTCTGTGGCCTGTGGCTTCTGGTAACCCTCTGATACGAATGTTCACCCTGCGACTCCTGTTTTCAGAGTCGTCCATCTGGTCCATCAGGGCCTCAATCCTGCGGTCCTGCATCTTACAACGGTCAGACAGGGCTTGCAGTAGCGAATGTCTCTATCCCCCCAGGCATCGCTATCTTCTGTAGGCCTATCCAGGCTTTCTGAGCCGGAGGGAGAGGAGGGAGGCAGCAGGGATAGCTGGGGCATGTGTGGGGAGCCGATGGGGGAGGCAGCTCTGGCCGCGTGGCTGGCCGGCGCCATCTTGGCTGTACCTGCTGTCCCACCGCGGGGCCCGGAGAAAAAGGCATCCAGGGATTCCGATCGGCTCCGTGGGGTCCGTTGTGGTTGCGGGGATGTCTTTCGTTTGGGAGGCATCCTCGGTGTGCGTTTTCCCCTCGTCTGCGCCGCCGTTCAGGCTGTTTCTTTAGCGGGTCTCCGGGAGCTCAGAGCAAACGCGTCCTCACTCGCTCATGCCGAAGCCACGCCCTCGATCCTATTTTTAGTACCTCCTTTAGATTGTTATTTTTCCACAACGGTGAATATTCCGTATGACCTCTACATCCCAGTATTCCCTTAACAGCTACCCATACCTTATTCATTAAGTCCAGGGTGGGGATTCCCCGTATCGTCATGCCTGCCTCCATAATTTCAACAGTTTGTGTTTTTAGACAAGTCTGAAGAAGGTTTCTCCCCGCCCCAGTATCCCTCATATACTGTAATTGTGATGCTAAAAAGTATCTAAAGAGGTGTGGGAGTGCCACCCCCCCCCTCATTGGTCGGGGATTGAAGAGTTTTTAGGCTAATGCGCGCCGCTTTTCCCTTCCAAATCAGTTCTCTAAATATAGTATCCATCCTGGAGAACCACTTTTTATAGACCCAAACTGGGGAATTAGCTAAAATGTACAAGGCTTGTGGCAACAAGATCATTTTGATTAGGTTACAACGGCCCATCGATGAGAGAGGGAACCTCCTCCAAACTTTAACTTTTTCTTTAAACCTAACAAGGAGAGGAGCGAGGTTATTTGCTATATATGTTTTAGGGTCTCGTGTAATAGTTACACCAAGGTATTTCATCTGGGTTACTACTTGCAATCGTCTAGCTTCTTGGGGGAGTAGACTATCGAGAGGGTCCACTGGCATTAGGGTAGATTTGCCCCAATTAATCCTTAATCCAGAGAATTGGCCGTATTCCCTGATTTTACCCATAGTTTGTTTCAAAGAGTTCTGTACGTCGCCAAGGAAAATAAGCAGGTCGTCTGCAAATAGGACTATTTTTTCTTCCTCCATACCTTATTTAAAGCCCCTAATCTCTATACAGGAGCGAAGAGCTATAGCCAGAGGTTCAATTGCAAGGGCAAACAAAAGCGGAGACAGGGGACATCCCTGCCTCGTCCCCCTTAACAGTTGGAACCTTGCGGAATGTTCGTTGTTAATCCTCACCTTAGCCTCTGGTGCTTTATACATCATTTTTACCCATTTAGAAAATGTTGGCCCGATTTGAAACTCCCTCAATATCCTCCACAGATAGCCCCATTCCAGTGTATCGAACGCCTTAGCGGCATCTAGAGATAGAATCGCTCTATGCCCCTCATTATCCATTGGGATTTGTAGGTTTAGATACACTCGTCTAATGTTTATGTTTGTGGACCTGCCAGGTATAAATCCTAATTGGTCAGGATGGACAAGTTCCTCTATCACCCCGTTCAATCTGGACGCCAAGATCTTGGCCAAAATCTTGGCATCCAGATTAAGCAGGGAGATCGGTCTATATGAGGAGGGATCCAATGGGTCTTTGTTTTCTTTTGGTATGACTATTATGGTTGACTCCCTCATGGAGAGAGGGAGATCCCCATTAGCCAGTGCCCAATTAAATGTCTTCAATAGCTCGGGGAGGAGAATTCCTCCAAAATGGCGATAGACCTCAACCGGTAGGCCGTCCGGCCCGGGAGACTTCCGGGCCGACATTGCCTGTACCGTATGTTGTATCTCCTCTAATGTGATGGGGGCGTCCAGTTTGCTCCCCTTGTCCTCGAAGAGGCGGGGGATAGTCAGATCTTTAAAAAAAACTTCCATTAGGTCGCCCGTCTCTTCATGATTAGAGTTGTAAAGGGTTTTATAGTAGTCTCTAAAACATTCAACAATTTCTGGGGTGTTAGTGGTTGATTCCTTTGTAGTCGTATTAATCATTGGTACCAGTGATGAAGGTGAATTGAATTTAACCAATTGTGAGAGCATTCGACCCACACATTCCCCCTCCCCAAAACTAACTTGTTTTTGAAACAAATGTTTTTTCTCCGCTTTCTCCATCATTATCCAGCGATAAGTCAGTTGTGCCTGTGTCCAAACCCCAAGATTCACTACTGATGGATCCTTAATGTATTGTGCTTCCGACTGTGTCACCCTATGAGCTGCCTCCATCTCCTTCCTACTTGACTCCTTCTTAATTCTTGAGATCTGTTGGATCAGGAGGCCCCTGAGAAATGCCTTTAAGGTGTCCCAGATGACCCCCTGTGATGCTGTTCCGTTATTTAAGTCTATAAACTCTGTCAGAGACCTCGTAATTTCCTGCGGTTCCCCAATAAGCTCCAGCCATACTGGACTAATTTTCCATTCCTGAGGTTGCCTCTCCCCACCAATCCCCAAAGAAATTGTCATCGGGGAGTGGTCGGAGAGACCCCTCGGTAGATATCTAGGGCTGTCAGATACAATGACCGCCTCATCGTTACCCAAGATCATATCAATCCAAGAGAGCGTAGAGTGAGTAGAGGAAAAACATGGATAAACCCGCTCTCCCGAATTCTGTATTCTCCATAGGTCCTTTAGACCCATCTCACCCATTATATGGGCCAGTCTTCTATCCGCCAGTCCTCTCCCTTGGTTTAGTTGTGGGAGCCTATCGAGGTATTGGTCTATGACCATATTAAAATCGCCCATCATAAAGATCGGGCTATCAGGTTTATCCAATACATAGTCTGCTAGGTCGTAGAAAATATCTAGTTTGAAAGGTGGTGGGATATACACACCTGCTAGAACAAAGGTCTGGTTCTCTATTTTACAGTGAAGAAAAATGTATCTCCCACATTCATCAATCTTTTTCTGAAAACAGTTGAATGCTACACCATTCTTGACAAAAATACTAACCCCCCTTGAATAGGACGTATGAATAGAATGATATTGGGTTTGGAAATCTCTCCACCCCAGTTGGGGAATGGAGGTGTTTGAAAAAATGTGTTTCCTGTAGACACAGGATAGAAACCCCATGTGCCCTTACTGTATTCAATATTGCTATTCTTTTCCCAACGTCCCCCATACCCCTTACATTCCATGAGCAGAGTGTGATAGCTTTCTTATTTAGCCGTGTATTACTAGCCATAGACGAAAAAGTACAAGTGTCTATTCATTATATTACTGTGAAATCTAACTTTACTTTGTGCATTACTTTTAAGTTCCTGTATTGACTCATTAGTGTTGTAAAAACAATCGTGGCAACTGTTAAAAGTGTTCAAAATGAATAAATATATTAAGTGTCTATCTTTCCCCTTAGAGACATGCCTCTTCCATTCATCCCTATCTATTACCCATTCATTCCGTCTTTTGAAACCTACCCCCCAACTACCCCATGTGTACCATCCGTCATCTTCTAATTCCTCCCTCCCTGCCTTACTAGGCCTACCCAAGGGCTTACTATTGTGACCTATCCATACATTCAACATACTTAATACAATCCCCTTACCTCCCTCCCTTTCCCACCCTTTCACCCTCCCTCCCCACTCCCCTTCACCTCTACCAACACAGAAAAAAAAAAAAGACCTACAATAAAAACAAAAAAATCTTGAGAACATTTTGCCGGTCCCCTCCAACACCTTGTAAGTAGGGGTGTCCTGCTCATTGTTCCCACCCTTTCATACCCCTCTCCCCTCCCCCCCCCCCCCAGAGCAGTATATTAGAAGTGTAAATCTACGGGTCTACCTAGAAAATCACAATTTGTAAATAAACAATATCCCTATTCCCCCATGGTCAAAATGTAAAGCAGAAGCCGTTCCTCCCTGTGAGCCCCTCCCTCACGTTATTTCATTGTGAGCAGCCAACCACTCACTCACCCCTTCAGGTGTATCGAAAAATTTGGTCCCCCCGTTAACTGTCAATCGCAATCTAGCCGGGTAGATCAATGCATATGTTATATGTGCCTGGCGTAGTTTACGTTTGATTTCAGTAAATCTGGCTCTTCTCCTCTGAAGTTCCGGTGAAAAATCCGGATAAATAGAAATCCTAGAGCCATTATACATCATATCCCCCAACTCCCTTGCTCTACGCATAATAGTCACCTTGTCCTTGAAGTGTGATATTTTAGCAATCAGGGGTCTAGGAGGGGAACCGGGATGGGAGGGTCTTGCAGGTATTCTATGCGCTCGTTCTTTTGAAAAAAAGGGAGAGAACACTTCTAAACCCATTGTATCCTGGAGCCATTTTTCCAGGAAAGGTGTTGGATCTGGACCCTCACTATGTTCAGGGAACCCAAGAATTCGTACATTTTTTCTCCTTATCCTGTTTTCCATGTCGTCTATCTTGGTTTCCTGCTTACTTAGTTGTCATCTAATAGCTGCCATTTCACTTTTGAGAGGGTCCAGGTCATCCTCTATAAGGGCAACTCGTGTCTCCAAAGCTGTGGTCCTTCCCTGGACTGCCTGTATATCCTGTCTAACTAATAGAAGATCCGCCTGGATTGATTTTAACTGAACCATCATTTCGGTCAGGGAGTCTCTACATAGATTGACCACCTGTAAGACTTCATTTAACGTTGGCTCAGTGTGTGTTGGACCCCCCCCCCCCCCCCCCCCCTACCAATGATCCCTGGGCCATTTCAGGTCTCTGGTCCTGTCCTATCACCCCCGTTTCCACCACTACAGGAGGGTGATTTTGCCCTCCATTCTGGTTTTGGCCCTGGCCCTGGCTCTTTCTTACCCCCGAGGTCCCCACCTTGGGTTGAGCTTGTTGTTGTTGGTTATTTCTGGGGGGTGTGTGTGGACCTTGGCCAGGAGTGTGAGCGAACTTTTTGAGTTTAGCAGCTGCTTGACTCGCTTGACTTGCTGCCTGGCTAGCCTTGATGGTGCGTTGGGTTGGCATGTTCTATCCCAAGGAGCGCTTTCTTCTACCACACAAAGGGAAAGGGGAGAAAAAAGGAAAAAAAAAAAAAAAGGAGGGGGGGGAAGAGACCCCAGAAGCAAGGGGTATGGGAGGCAGATAGATGAAGATAGCGGGGTGGTATGGAACAGATTAATATACCGAGGTTGTGGCACAATTATAGCACATAATAGCACATATTAGCACAATTAATGACCATGACTATACCCAGGTTAAAGTACAATCAATAGCTATAACAGCAACCATCGCCTTTGTATAATCTCCCCGTCCCCCTAATCACAGTTTCACAGTTTCTCCTCCCACCGTAAGTCCACCTATTTGCCAATGCAATACAATGTTCCCGCAGATAGACCAAATCCCCCCAAAAAAGCAAAAGAAGGGAAAAAAAAAAAAAACACAACAAAAAAAAGATTTTCCCCCTTTTTTTTTTTCTCAACTGGGACAGGAACTAGGATTAAACCTAGGGTGAATGGAGGGGAGTGTATACCCAGGGGTCTAGGCCAATGCAGACTAGCTCTCCCCACTGGTTTAACTCAGGGTTTTTTTTTTTTTTTCCTTGGTATGAGTGTCCAGCGGAGATAGAGTCCTTTAAAGCTATCGAAAGTCAGATCGGTTTTGCTCAGGTTTATTCCTTGGTATGGATATCCGGCCCAAAATACAATCCTTAAAGATATCTATTGTGCAGACCAACAGAGACCATACATGGGAGGGGGAAAGAGGGTCAGATAGTTCAGATAGTTATTCACCAGTTCTGGCCACCAATCTTCAGTGGTAGTGTGGTGATGTTACAGCCCATAATCAGCGCACCCCATGCCGCTCACGTCCCCACGTCCTCTCCTCTACGTCTGTTGTCCAGGCCAAATAATAGGATTTCTCTCCTATTCGGTCCTCTCGGTTAAACCCTTTTTAAAATAACTCGTCTTTTCAGATACTGGGGATAGTGTATGTAGCTGGGTTTTTTTTTTTTTTGGAGAGAATACAAGGGGGTATAGGAGCTTCCCCTGGCTTGGTAGGCAGCGCTAGAGTCTGTGTTATAAAGTCTATGTTAGCTATGTTAGCTTTAGCTTTAGCTCATTGCTGTACGCTGCCCCAAGCGATTTATGTAGAGAGGTGGAGGGGGGGAGACTATTATGTTGAAGGAGTGTAGCTCCGGCTACCGCAAACTCCCGCAAACTCCCCCTGTAAACAAGGAAGTTTATTGTACCCCCACTCACCAGGAGACTTCCGCACCGTTCATGGCCGCCGCAGTGCCATACAGTCCTCCAATCGGTCGGGTCGGGTCCTGGAGCGTTCTAGCGTCGGCGTGCAGAGAGGAGGGTACCACCCCTTGATTCCACTCACTGGTCAGTCAATCGTCCGGGTCCCGCCTCCCTGAAGCGGTCCGCTCAGGGGATACGCTCACTCACAGCAACGGCTCAGTAATGAGGCACGGATCGCACACCAAGGAAAAAGCAGGGGAGAAGTGCGGTCGGTTCAGGTCTCCTGCACATCCATACTCCCTCTCAGCTGGGCTCTTCGGGCAGCATAGGTAGTTATAAGCGGGGAGCGGGATATTCCATTAGGGAAGCTGCTCATGGAGAGGCACAAGGAGGAGAGGAGAAGCAGCTCACTCACTCTCTCACACACACACCCTCCTCCATCCGGTCACGCCCTGATCTACAGCATACCACCGGGAAGTTCATCCTTTGTTGCCGACCAGTTGAGGGTTTTCAATAATTCAGGGAGTAGTACCCCTCCAAAATAACGATAGATAGGACTTCTGTCCCGCCATTTCCTGCATGGTCCGCTGTATCTCTTCCAGTGTTATAGGGCCATCGAGCATGGCCCTATCTTCCTCCGAGAGGCAGGGGACCGTCAGGTTATTGAAAAAGTTGTCCATTGATTCCCCCCTCCTTCCTGGTTGGAACTATACAAATCCTCGTAGTAGTTTCTGAATCTGTCTACTATTTCGAGCGTGTACGTGGATGTCCTATCCTCGGTTATAGTAATTATTGGCACTACGGATGATAGTGAATTTGTTCTTGCTAAATGTGAAAACATCCGGCCTATACATTCCCCCTCCCCAAACGCAATTTGTTTGTGAAAAATATATTTATTCTCTGCTTTTCTCAGCATTTTGAGGTGGTATACCTGCTGAGCTTCTGTCCAGACCCCTAAATTCTCAATTGTTGGATCATTTATATATTGTTCTTCTAAAAATGTAACTCTTTCTGATGCCCTTGCCTCACTTTCATTAGATTTTTTTTTTTTTTTTTTAAATCTGTTGGATCAATAGACCTCGAAGGTAGGCCTTAAGTGTGTCCTAGACTACCCCTTGTGGGGCCGTACCGGTGTTCAAATCAATATATTCTATTAGGGCTTTTGATACTTCCTGTGGATCTCCCATGAGTTCCAACCAGGAGGGGCTAATTTTCCACTCCCGCAGGGAGTTTCCCTTCCCTATATCTAGGGATGCTATCATTGGTGAATGGTAAGAGAGACCTCTTGGCAAATACTTTAAATTGTTTACTATTATAGTCGCCTCATCAAGTCAATCCTAGACAAGGTGGAGTGTGTGCTGGAGAAGCAAGAGTACCTCTTTTCGGGTTATGTGTTCTCCAAATGTCTTTCCAGCCTGCCTCACCCATTACCTGGGATAGGTGGTCATCAGTCGCCCCCCCCCCCCCCGTTGTATCCCATGTGGGAGCCCGTCTAATTTCTGGTCAATGACTGTATTAAAGTCACCCACTATTAACAATGGGACTCCCGATTTATCCAGCACAAACTCCACCAGTTTATACAGAATATCTGTGTTGAAGGGAGGTGGGATGTATATATTGGCCAAAACCAGAGTCCTGTTCTCTATTCTACAATATATAAAGATATACTGTCCTTGTTCGTCAATCCTACTCTGCAAACAGTTAAAAGGGACCCCCGTTTTAATCAGGATACTAACTCCTCTGTAGGAAGTATGAACCGAATGGAACTGGGGCCTGAACTCCCCCCACCCCAGCTGGGGTATAGAGATGTTGGCGAGATGCGTTTCCTGTAAACATAGGAGCGTGGCCCCTTGGATATTTGCTGTTGCCAAGACTGCTGCTTTTTTTCCTGGGTCCCCTAGTCCTCTAATGTTCCACGAGCATAATGTGATATTCTTCCGTATTTACCACGTATTTTCAATCATTAGTGTACAACAAGTTTTTTAATTGAGACTGTGAGTCTATATGTTTTCTTATTTTGCTTACTACGACTTCCCATCTTATGCATGTGCTTATTTCCTGTAGCCTGTTGGTGAAAAAAGGTGTTGCGTGAAAGGTTGTATACTCTTGAGTGGGCTTATTCCAAACATCCCTCCACCTTCCATTCCTACCGCTTGTTGCACTTATTTCATACAAATTTCTCCAATCACACCATCCACATTCCCTATATACACCTCTCATTGATTTACTAGGCGTGGCCTGGGGCTTCCTACTGTGAGCTAACCATACACACGACATTTGTAAAGCGTTTGATGTGAATCTACTTAAGATTGCAATCCCCCCCTCCCTATCCCCCCCTCCCACAAGATCCCCAAGTACATCAAAAATACCATCACTAACAACAAAAACAAACAAGACAAAACAACCTATACCACAGGAGAACCTTTTGCTGTACCCCTTAGAATTCGGGGGTACCTTGCTCATTGTTCCCCTCCTTCTATACACCTCCTCCCGCCCCCCCCCCCCCTCTGAGAAAATCACAAAAATTTTTATAAGTTGTAAGGATTAATTTTAGCCCTGGAACGTATGCAAAAAAAGGAAAAAAGAAGAAGGAAAGAAGGATTAGAGTCCCCCAGGTAGATAAACCATGTCTGCTAGAGTCTCTCCTTATGGGTCGCCAACCATTCTTCTACCCCCTCCGGGGTGTCAAAAAAGGTAGTCCCCCCAAAAAGCAGTTAGCCGTAATCTTGCTGGATAGAGCAGTGCATATAATACATTTTCTTGGCGTAGTTTACGTTTCACCTCTCCAAATTTAGCTCTCCTCTTTTGAAGATCTGAGGAAAAATCTGGATAGACTGATATCCTAGAGCCATTATATAAGATGTTGCCCATTTCCCTGGCTTTGCGCGTAATGGTCACTTTGTCTTTATAGTATAATATTTTGACCAGAAAAGGTCTTGGAGGGGCTCCAGACTGAGGCAGCCTAGTGGGAACTCTATGCGCTCTCTCAATTGCGAAAAGTGGTGAGAAAGACTCCTGACCAAACCCTTTTAACCACTTCAGCCCCGGACCATTTGGCAGCCAAAGGACCAGAGGTCTTTTTTCAATTTCGCACTGCACTACTTTAACTGGTAATTGCGCGGTCATGCAATTTTATAACCAAACGAAATTTGCGTCCTTTTCTTCCCACAAATAGAGCTTTCTTTTGATGGTATTTGATTGCCTCTGTGATTTTTATTTTTTGCGATATAAACGGAAAAAGAGCGAAAATTTTGAAAAAAAAAGAGATTTTCTACTTTTTGTTATAAAAAAATCTAATAAACTCAATTTTAGTCAAACATTTGGGCCACATGTCTTTAGTAAAAAAAATGCCATAGTTATATGTGGAATTGCACCCCAAAATACATTTTGCTGCTTCTCCTGAGTATGGGGATACCACATGTGTGGGACTTTATTGGGAGCCTAGCCGCGTACGGGGCCCCCGAAACCCAAGCACCGCCTTCAGGATTTCTAAGGGTGCAAATTTTTGATTTCACTCCTCACTACCTATCACAGTTTCGAAGGCCATAAAATGCCAAAATAGCACAAAACCCCCCCAAATGACCCCATTTTGGAAAGTAGACACCCCAAGCTATTTGTTGAGAGGCATGGTGAGTATTTTACAGCTCTCATTTGTTTTTGAAAATGAAGAAAGTAAAGAAAAAAAAAATTTTTTTTTTCTTTTTTCAATTTTCAAAACTTTGTGACAAAAAGCGACATCTGCAAAATACTCACAATACCTCTCAGCAAATAGCTTGGGGTGTCTACTTTCCAAAATGGGGTCATTTTGGGGGGTTTTATGCCATCTGGGCATTCCATGGCCTCCGAAACTGTGATTGGCAGTGAGAAGTGAAATAAAAAAATTACACCCTTAGAAAGCCTGAAGGCGGTGATTGGTTTTTGGGGTTCCGTACGCAGCTAGGCTCCCAAAAAGTCCCACACATGTGGTATCCCCGTACTCAGGAGAAGCAACAGAATGTATTTTGGGGTGTTTTTCTACATATGCCCATGACATGTTTGAGCAATATATCATTTAGTGACAACTTTTTGTAAAAAAAATATATATATTTTTTTTTTTTTCATTATTCAATCTCTTGGGACAAAAAAAAAAAATATTTAATGGGCTCAACATTGCTCTCATCAAATAGCTTGGGGTGTCTACTTTCCAAAATGGGGTCATTTGGGGGGGGTTTGAACTGTCCTGGCATTTTATGCACAACATTTAGAAGCCTATGTCACACGTCACCCACTCTTCTAACCACTTGTAGACAAAGCCCTTTCTGACACTTTTTGTTTACATGAAAACATATTTTTTTTTTGCAAGAAAATTACGTTGAACCCCCAAACACTATATATAATGTTAAAGCAAAGGCCCTACAGATTAAAATGGTGGGTGTTGCATTTTTTTTTTTCCACACAGTATTTGCGCAGCGATTTTTCAAACGCATTTTTTGTGGAAAAAATACACTTTTTTTTATTTTAATGCACTAAAACACACTATATTGCTCAAATTTTTGATGAAATAAAAAATATGATCTTAGGCCGAGTACATGGATACCAAACACGACATGCTTTAAAATTGCGCACAAACACGCAGTGGCGACAAACTACATACATTAAAAGCCTTTAAAAGCCTTTAAAAGCCTTTACATGATACCACATTAGATTCACGGAGGAGGTCTACTGCTAAAATTACTGCCCTCGATCTGATCTTTCCTCTGCCCTCAAAGCATCTGACCACACCAAGATTGGTGTGATAAAATGCTTTCCCAATTTCCCAACGGTTTATATCCGGGAGGGGGGACATTCCCTCCCACTGCTTGTAAAAGCAGTCTAGAGGCTAATTACCCGCTAGAATTGCTTTTACATGAAAGCCGATCACTGGCTGAAAATGATACCTAAACCTGCAGGCATCATTCTGTATAACCATTCAAAGTCCAGCAACATACTGGACATATATTGTAATCTTTTTTTTTTCATGCAGCCTCTTGGCTGAACGAAAAAAAGAGATTGATTGGTGGGTATGCCCACCATTAGAATACCTCCCTTCATCCACCCACTTCTAATGATGGGCATACATGCACCATTTATATATGCCGATGCATGGGGGCATCCTCCCGCAAAAGTTATGCCGTGTACACACGGTCGGAATTTCGACCGTATGTACGTGGCATTAGGAGCCAATCGCTCCTCCCCCCCCCCTGCTGCCCCCATGCTTCGGCATATATGCTCTTTTTTTTAACTGTGGTGGTGAAATCACCTCCTACAGTGTTGGAGTCGCGTCTTTATGTATCGTGGGAGCAAACGCTGTTGCTGTCAAGATAAATAAATCCGCGTTGCAACTGAATGGCGCACCTGAAAACAAAAAAATGCTTAACACTAAAACACAGTAAACAAAATTACATACCTGAAAAGCAAGCATGATAAAACATGATAAAACATAATAAAACATTGCAGAATAGAATGGAGTAAAAAAAGAGCAACAATAGAGAGAGAATAGAGTGAGAGAGAGAACAATAAAACGACAACTATTTTATTTTTTTTTATTTTTTTGAGATTCACAGGTAAAAAAGCTCCTGACTGAAGCGACTGAATCAAAACGCTACCACAAAAAAAACACAGCGGGGTCTGGGCCCTCACTATACTCAGATAGTCCCACTAGGCGTATATTCTTTCTCCTCATCCTATTTTCCATTTCGTCAATTTTGGCTTGCTTTGGTAGTGCGCTGTGACGGCATATTACCACGTTGACTCATATATTGTGTACTGTCATGTGTTATATGCCTCTTAATTCGAATTCTGGATAGTTTATATTTTCAAGTGACCAAACCAGCCTTATCTACGTTACTCCGGTGTAACAGGTTACAACATGTATAGCAGGTTGTTGTCGGCAGACCACCAGGAGGTATAAAACAAAGTGAAGAGCTTCAACCCTATATGGTTAAATAAAAATAAAAAAGGGAAGAAAAAAAAAAAGTTTTTTTTTCTTCCCTTTTTTGGGGGGCAAAGAAAATTTGTCCCAACCTTTTACTCAAAATGGCTAGAGAAATTTGTATAGCGCAATGGTTGGCTCGCACCCATCCAGAATGCCCCACCCTTCAGCTTCTCCTTAAGTTTTGCTTTTGGACAGCTATTGTGGAGATGAAAACCTGGAAGTGGGAAGAGTCTTAACAAGAAAGAGGGAAAAAAATAAAAATTAACAATGTCCTCTGCTCCTTCCCAACTGAGCTTATCCTTCTCTTCTAGTTCAATGACCATTTGTCCTTTAATCTGACTGTTGCGGTGACAAAGTAGTAAGGTGACAAAAAGTCTTATGACAGATACAGGTTCACTTACCCCTCAAGTGCCATCAAGGGAGGGGGGAACCTCTCACTTTCCACCCCTTGTGTTGTTGTTAGTCCTCCAAGGGAACCAGTGGTAGAGAAGGAAGGAGAGGAGAGAACCAGGACTGTAGAGGATCGACCACAGGTTCACCCCACCGGGGCCTGCCAAGCAGCTCCTTTTTACCCCCTTAAGCTCTTCAGGGTGCCGTCACTCCGACTGCTTATTGTTTCTTGACCCCCCTCGCCTCCGCTCCCCGCACAAATCAGCGGCTCTCCTATGCGGGCAGGAGCTTTCCGGCGTGTGTAGATGACGGAGGGGGGGAAACAGACAATCACAAGGCGCAGGACTCCCTCCCTCACTCGCTCAGCCTCAACTGTCCGGCGTGTGTAGATGACAGAAGGAAAAAGCAGCCAATCGCAAGGCACAGGGCTCCCTCGCTCATTTGGTCTCAGTTGTCAGCTGTCGGCGGTCTTCGGATTTAGTTTCGGTTCAGCGTGGCTGGAGGAGAGAGTGAAACACACGCTCGTCTTGCGTACCTCGTGCCCTCACAGACTCGTCACATGAAGCAGGTAAGCCGTGGAGCAAACCAATAGGGAGGGTCAATGGGTACGGCTCTGGATACGTACACCGCTCGTCACACTTTAGATCAGACACATCTGTGGTGATAAGGAGTCATCGGCTCTCAGGGGGATAGCGAAGGAGGTAGAGAGAGAAGGAGAGGCACCTGCACATACTCTCTCACACACACACACCTTCCTCCATCCGGTCACGCCCCCATGCTCAGCAGGATGAATTCTGAAGTGTTTCGGGCAATATTATCTGCTTTTAAGGGGAAGAAGTGGAATGTTATGCAATGGCCAAGTCAATCACCTGACCTGAATCCAACTAAGCATGCATTTCACTTGCTGAAGACAAAACTGAAGGGAAAATGCCCCAAGAACAAGCAGGAACTGAAGACAGTTGCAGTAGAGGCCTGGCAAAGCATCACCAGGGATGAAACCCAGCGTCTGGTGATGTCTATGTGTTCCAGACTTAAGGCTGTAATTGACTGCAAAGGATTTGCAACCAAGTATTAAAAAGTGAAAGTTTGATGGATGATTGTTAATCTGTCCCATTACTTTTGGTCCCTTAAAAAGTGGGAGGCACATATACAAACTGTTGTAATTCCTACACCGTTCACCTGATTTGGATGTAAATACCCTCAAATTAAAGCTGAAAGTCTGCAGTTAAAGCACATATTGTTCATTTAATTTCAAATCTATTGTTGTGGTGTATAGAGCCAAAAAGATTGGAATTGTGACCATGTCCTAATATTTATGGACCTGACTGTATATACAGTCATGCTCATAAATTTACATACCCTGGCAGAATTTATGATTTCTTGGCCATTTTTCAGAGAATATGAATGATAACACAAAAATGTTTCTTTCACTCATGGTTAGTGTTTTGCTGAAGCCATTGATTATGAATCAACTGTGTTTACTCTTTTAAAATCATAATGACAACATAAACTACCCAAATTACCCTGATCAAAAGTTTACATACCCCAGTTCTTAATACCGTGTATTGCCCCCTTTTGTAGTATTTGTGGATGAGGCTCTTTATCTTCTCAGATGGTAAAGCTGCCCATTCCTCTTGGCAAAAAGCCTCCAGTTCCTGTAAATTCTTGGGCTGTCTTGCATGAACTGCACGTTTGAGATCTCCCCAGAGTGGCTCAATCATATTGAGGTCAGGAGACTGAGATGGCCACTCCAGAACCTTCACTTTATTCTGCTGTAGCCAATGACAGGTCAACTTAGCCTTGTGTTTTGGATCATTGTCATGTTTGAATGTCCAAGTACGTCCCATGCGCAGCTTCCTGGCTCATATAAAGGCAAATGTTCCTCCAGTATTTTTCGATAACATACTGCATTCATCTTGCCATCAATTTTGTCCAAATTTCCTGTGCCTCTGTAACTCACACATCCCCAAAACATCAGCGATCCACCTCTGTGTTTCACAGTAGGAATGGTGTACCTTTCATCATAGGCCTTGTTGTCTCCTCTCCAAATTTAGCATTTATTGTTGTGGCCAAAAAGCTCAATTTTGGTCTCATCACTCCAAATGACTTTGTGCCAGAAGGTTTGAGGCTTGTCTCTGTGCTGTTTGGCATATGGAAAGCGGGATACTTTGTGGCATTTGTGTAGTAATGGCTGTCTTCTGGCGACTCGACCATGCAGCCCATCTTTCTTCAAGTGCCTCCTTATTGTGCATCTTGAAACAGCCATTGTTTTTCAGCACTGCCTTAACCCTCTTGGGCATTGAGTCCACCAGAGCTTCACAGGTTGCCACTGGAGTCCTCTTCCATTCCTCCATGACAGCATCACAGAGCTGGTGGATGTTAGAGACCTTGAGCTCCTCCACTTTCCGTTTGAGGACGCCCCACAGATGCTCAATAGGGTTTAGGTTTGGAGACATGCTTAGCCAGTCCATCACCTTTACCCTCAGCTTCTTTAGCAAGGCAGCGGTCGCCTCGGAGGTGTGTTTGGGGTCGTTATCATGTTGGAATACTGCCCTGCAGCCCAGTCTCCGAAGGTAGGGGATCATGCTCTGCTTCAGTATGTCACAGTACATGTTGGCACTCATGGTTCCCTAAATGAACTGTAGCCCCCCAGTGCCGGCAGCACTAATGCAGCCCCAGACCATGACACTCCCACCACCATGCTTAACTGTAGGCAAGACACACTTGTCTTGATACTCCTCACCTGGTTGCCGCCACACAGGTTTGACACCATCTGAACCAAATAAGTTTGTCTTGGTCTGATCAGACCACAGGACATGGTTTCAGTAATCCATGTCCTTAGTCTGTTTTAGACTGTCTTAGACTGTTTGCAGGCTTTCTTGTATCATCTTTAGAAAAGGCTTCCTTCTGGGACGACAGCCATGCAGACCAATTTGATTTAGTGGCGGCGTATGGTCTGAGCATTGACAGGCTGACCCCCATCCCTTCAATCCCTGCAGCAATGCTGGCAGCACTCATACATCTATTTCCCAAGGAGAACCTCTGGATATGCGTACAGCTACCGGACGCCGTATCGTTACTTATTTTAGCTATACCTTTTTCAAGTTTTATGGTATACCTACCCTTCCATGCCGTTAAGGCCATAGGTCCCGCAGGCAATAATTCGTATTATGGTTTTACATAAATCTTTGTGGTGGTGAACTAGGAAACTTATTGTGGTCATATCATATCATGAAATTGCCATGCTATTTGTTATAATCATGTCTATTAAACCACGATTACTACCAGTATTACTTGCATGTCTATACTGTATTATCATGTAATATATGTATGCTATCATGATATCACTACTATATTTATGTATCTGTTTTGTATCCAATAAATTTCCTTAGGTTCACCTAATTACCCTTTTGCAGTCATGTGCTTCATATAAAGTCCCACTCTCCCCTTGCTTAGCCCCTTTTCTTTGAACTTGACTGGGATGGAAAAGCCAGGGTTTCAATTAAAGTCCCTAGGGATGGAAATACGTGACCTACCGGCCATGGCTTCCTTAAAGTCCCTAATAATAATCCCCCCTTTGTTATGATTAATGGCTGTGTGTTGAGTTATTTTGAGGGGACAGCAAATTTACACTGTTATACAAGCTGTACACTCATATACTCTGCATTCAATGTAACGTGTATATACATATATATATATATTGTGACAGCAGGCAGGTCAAATCACCTGGTTGTATCCAGGATGGAAAATATGTATGCCCTAGATTCAGGCTTTATGCTGACTTATACCACTAGAGGGGAGTGCTGGGAGTCCTATAGGGGAAGAGTTAATGAGCCCAGCTGAAGTAAGTGGGCTCATTAAGACCTCTACAAAAAAAAACAGCATGCTTAGGGAGATGCTCCATCCTGGAACCAGTTTTGTGTAGACTGGGGAGTGTGACAGCTGTTCTGTGCGGTGAGTTAACGCCTGTGTGGCAAACTTCTACAACAGAGATAGGGACTGGTGCAGCACAAGGCTGCACTCAGTTGTTAGGCAGGGAATCTACGTGTGTAGTAAGCGGTCAAGCTGGCCAGGATTTCTTTTCATGTTTCTTTTTGGTTGGCTGTTATATTTTTCACTGCATGTAGCATAAATAAACCGCACCTTTGTTTTTTTTCACCTACAACGCTGTCTGCTGTGCCTGATTTTGTGTTGTGAACGCATCCAAGGGGTCACTCACACCCGCTGCCGAGCTAACCCCTCACAATATATATTGTAAAGTTCGGGGGACCAGCTAGACCGCAGGACACAGGCTTTTAGTTCAAAAAGGAGGTTTTATTAAACTTAAACAGCTTCACAGCAGCAAAACAAAAGAAAAAGGTTTCAGTCTCACCGACTATCAAAGTCCCGAATTGCTATCGCAATCAAACACAGTCCTGGGGTGCTGTCGCAGGTGACTTCAACTGCTAGGAGGCTTCCAGGCCGAACGCTGCTGTTGACTTTGGTTGCTGCAAATCAAGCCAAACACAAACCACTATCTCCTCTACACTCCTCCTCACCCATCTGCAACTTCCTGTCTTGTTTTTAAACCCACTTCCTCTGACAGGTGAGTTAACCCTTTTTGTTCCCTTAAAGGGACCACAGTCCAAACAGAGGGGAAACATAGCGTCCTTCCAGGACCCAGCCACGGCGTCCTGTACATATCCCCCCCCTGTGCCCCAACGCCAAGGAGGTGGAGGCAACAGTGAAGCTCAAACAATGGACTCGGGAGAGGGCATCTGCATTTTGATGCAGTCTCCCGGGCCTATGCTCCACTACAAATTTAAATTCCTGGAGTGCCAGGAACCACCGAGTAACCCTGGCATTAGTCCCTTTACCTTGTCTCAGCCATGTTAAAGGGGCATGGTCAGAAATCAGCCTAAACTTCCTCCCCAGAAGGTAATATCTGAGGGATTCCAGAGCCCACTTAATGGCCAGACACTCTCGTTCAATTATAGCGTAGTTTTTCTCCGCTGGTGTTAACTTCCTACTGAGGAAGACTACTGGGTGCTCCTCGCCATGAATAACCTGTGACAACACCGCTCCCAATCCTACATCGGAAGCATCAGTCTGTACAACAAACTCTTTTGAAAAATTGGGTGCTACTAGGACAGGGTGTTGGCACAGTGCCGACTTGAGCTCCAAAAAAGCCTTCTCAGCGTCTGCATTCCACTCCACCATGACCAATTTCCGACCCTTAGTCAGATCGGTCAATGGAGCTGCCAACGTGGCAAAGTTGGGTACAAACCTCCTGTAGTATCCCACCATACCCAGGAATGCACGTACCTGTTTTTTTGTAAGGGGGCGGGGCCAATTCTGTACAGCCTCTACCTTGTTGACCTGAGGTTTTACTACCCCTCTACCCACAACATAGCCCAGGTATTTCACCTCCTCCATTCCCAAAGCACATTTTTCCGGGTTTATTGTAAACCCCTCCTTCCAAAGAGAGTCCAGTACTGCCTGGACTTTGGGCAAGTGTGATTCCCAGTCTCTGCTAAAAATGACTATGTCATCCAAGTATACTGAGGCATACTCCCGGTGAGGACGTAAAATCCTATCCATTGCCCTCTGAAATGTGGCTGGAGCAGTTTGCAATCCAAAAGGCATTCTCTTGTACTGAAAACTTCCCTCTGGAGTAGAAAAAGCAGTTTTCTCTCTAGCAGCCTTAGTCAACGGGATTTGCCAATACCCCTTGGTAAGGTCTAATGTAGTGATATACCTGGCTGGACCTAGTCTCTCAATAAGCTCATCTACCCGGGGCATGGGGTAGGCATCAAACCGTGAAACTTCATTTAGTTTCCGGAAATCATTGCAGAATCGCAGAGTCCCGTTGGGCTTTGGTACCAACACAATCGGGCTTGACCACTCACTCTGTGATTCCTCAATAATCTCCAGGTCTAACATCTTCTTCACTTCCTCTGAAACAGCCTTCCTTTGGGCCTCTGGAATGCGGTAAGGCCGGACAAAAACTTTGACTCCTGGTTCCGTGACAATATCATGTTCTATGACACTAGTGAGCCCTGGCAAGTCTGAAAATTTCTCTTTATTTCTCTGCAAGAACTCCTTTGCCTGCTGACTTTGGACTCTAGACAGGGTATTTGCTACTTGGACACTCTCCACCCCAACCCGAGGCTCAAGTCTTACACCAGCCAGGGAGGTCACCGGTTCCCTGTCTGTCCAGGGCTTTAACAAGTTTACATGATATATCTGATAGGGTTTCCTCTTACCTGGTTGGTGGACTCTATAATTTACCTCTCCCACTTTTTCTACAACTTCAAAGGGGCCTTGCCACCTGGCCAAGAATTTACTTTCCACAGTGGGGATCAACACCGCTACTCGATCCCCCACTTGGAAGTTCCTTATTCTAGCAGCCCTATTATAGACCCGTCGTTGAGCCTCCTGGGCTTTTTGCAAATGTTCTTTGACTAGAGGCATTACAGTTCGGATCCTCTCCTGCATTTGGGAAACATATTCAAGAACACTCTTATGCTGAATAGGTTCACTTTCCCATTCCTCTTTAACAAAATCCAGTAGTCCGCGAGGTCTCCGCCCATATACCAACTCAAAGGGCGAAAACCCAGTGGATGCCTGGGGCACTTCCCAGATAGCAAACAGGAGAGCGGGTAACAGGCAGTCCCAGTCTTTCCCATCTCTTTGTACAACCCGCTTGAGCATAGACTTAAGGGTCTTATTAAAGCGCTCTACCAACCCATACGTTTGTGGATGGTAGACCGATGTGCGCAGCTGTTTAATTCGGAACAGCTTGCACACATCAGCCATAACCCTGGACATAAACGGGGTGCCCTGGTCCGTGAGTATTTCCTTGGGAAAACCAGTCCGCGTAAACAACTGGAATAATTCCCGAGCAATAGCCTTAGAGGAGGTATTCCGCAGAGGTAGCGCTTCAGGATATCGGGTGGCATAGTCAAGGATCACCAGTATGTAGGAGTGACCTCGAGCTGACTTAACCAAAGGACCCACTATATCCATGGCTATCCTCTCGAATGGGACCTCAATTATGGGCAGAGGGACCAAAGGGCTCCGGAAGTGGGTCACCGGCGCGGTCAACTGACAGGTGGGACAAGAGGCACAGTATCTTCTTACCTCTGCTTTCAGACCTGGCCAGTAAAACCGGTCGGTGATCCGTGCCTTCGTCTTTTCAACTCCCAGGTGTCCCCCTAAAACATCATCATGGGCCAGGTCCAGGACCTTGCGTCTATACTGTTGGGGTACCAATAATTGTTCTACCACATTTTCTTTCACTTTGGTAACCCGATAAAGCAATTCATTACATATTGCAAAGTGGGGCCACCGCTCATTCGCACCTGGCTCTTGGGGTACCCCATTTAATACTACAACTTGTTCCCGTGCACGGGCCAAAGTGGGGTCCTGCATCTGGGCAGTACCAAATGTCCCCTGGGGAACACCCAAATCCGGCATGGCAGGGGTAGAGGCCACTTCCTCATCCTCTTCACCCAGCATTACCTGAAGTGGGGAAGGTTCCCCCTCCTCAGTGTTCAGGTAGGTCTGCGAACCACACATTTTGACACCCTTAACAGTATCAGCACTACTTTCATCACCATTAACCCAATCATTAGCATTTGTATCAACTGGATCCACACTAGGAACATTTGGCATCTCAGGGTTATTACCCTCAACCATAGGAACAGAGGAACTAGCTTCTCCCCAGTCTTGGGATCGTTCAGGTAGTTCTCCTTGTCCCCACAGTTTTTCAAAAAATGGACAGTCTCGTCCTATGATAACATCATGTATCAAGTTCTTTACCACCCCCACCTCTTGAGTACCAGTGCCATATGCTGTGGAGATGGACACCGAGATGAGAGGGTACTCTCTAGTGTCCCCGTGAATGCACACAACCCGTAAAGTTTTGCTTACCGGACCGATCTTTCCAATTACTCTAGGATGAACCAGGGTTACCATGCTTCCGGAATCCAGCAAAGCCCAGGCAGGGAGGTGGTTCACTTGGACTACACACTCAAATTTCTCTTCTCCACGGTCAAGGTATGTGGTACATGCTCTATGAGCATAAAAAGACCCCCTCCGAAGAACCCCGCATTCCATGGGCTCCTCTTGCAGTGGGCAGTGGGCCCGGGTATGGCCCCAGGAATGACATCGCCAACATTGTACATCCCCTCCTCTCCGAACAGGGACAGATCGCTGAGGAGGTACTGGGAGTGACTCTTGACCTTCCGGGGTGTTGATTCCAGGGCTCCGGGGGACATCCTTTCGAAGGGCGGCAGTCGATCGAATAGGCCGTGGCAGACTGGGCCCTTGGCGCTTGGTAGGGCCAAGCAGATCCTCCACCACTGTATATCGCTCTACCATCTCGACAAGGAGGTTCACTGTTTTGGGGTCTCCATGGCTGACCCACCGTTGAAGGTCGTCTGGCAGTGACCGTAGGTATCGGTCCAGCACGACCCGCTCCACGATTTGGGGGCCCGACAACACTTCGGGCTGCAGCCATTTTTTTTACCAGTTGCACCAGGTCATGCATTTGAGACCGTGGTGGACGATCTGGACAATACTTCCATTGGTGCACTCGTTGGGCCCGAACGGCCGTAGTCACCCCCAAACGAGCCAGTATTTCTGCCTTTAGTTTTTGATAGTCTTTAGCGTCCTCTGGTGGCAGGTCGAAGTAGGCTTTTTGAGGATCTCCGGTGAGAAAAGGGGCAATTAGGCCGGCCCACTGGTCCTGGGGCCACCCTTCTCTCTCTGCCGTCCTCTCAAATGTAGCAAGAAACGCCTCTACATCATCACTCAGGGACAATTTCTGCAAAAAATGGCTTGCCCTCACGGTCACCTGGTTGCCAGGGGCAACAGCCGCTTGCTCACGACCCTGAGACAACTGCTGTACTACTTCTTTTAAGGCAGTCACCTGAGCCTGCATAACCCCTTGCTGGGTTGCTTGCTGTGCTGCCAACTGAGCCACCAACAGGCGAGTATTTTCTTGCTGTACCTCCAGCTGGGTTGCTAAGCGCTGATTAGCTTCCTCATGGCGGGTCTGCGCTTGTATATTAGCCAGGGACAGTTGTTTAATTAGTTCCTCCATTGCTTCAGCTTTCAGGGTTTGGGCAGCTTTAACCCAGGACATAAATTCACTGTACTGTCCCTTTAAATGTCAGTTTTAAATTCAAATGCAAAAGCCAGCAAAAAAAAAAAAACACGCCTGTTACTCTGTCCTGCCCGCATCCAAGCACCACTTGTAAAGTTCGGGGGACCAGCTAGACCGCAGGACACAGGCTTTTAGTTCAAAAAGGAGGTTTTATTAAACTTAAACAGCTTCACAGCAGCAAAACAAAAGAAAAAGGTTTCAGTCTCACCGACTATCAAAGTCCCGAATTGCTATCGCAATCAAACACAGTCCTGGGGTGCTGTCGCAGGTGACTTCAACTGCTAGGAGGCTTCCAGGCCGAACGCTGCTGTTGACTTTGGTTGCTGCAAATCAAGCCAAACACAAACCACTATCTCCTCTACACTCCTCCACACCCATCTGCAACTTCCTGTCTTGTTTTTAAACCCACTTCCTCTGACAGGTGAGTTAACCCTTTTTGTTCCCTTAAAGGGACCACAGTCCAAACAGAGGGGAAACATAGCGTCCTTCCAGGACCCAGCCACGGCGTCCTGTACAATATATATATATATATATATATATATACAGTTCATTTGGTGGTGTAAATCATATAATACACTTCTGGCGGTGTGTGTGTGTGTGTGTGTGTGTATGTGTATATATATATATATATATATATATATATATATATATATATACATACAGTCTGCAACCTATGTCTGAAGCGGATCAAGCGTGGCCAGAACAGCAGCCGCTTGGGCACCACATGCTTGACCAGACATATGATGACCTGCCATAAAGTCCATTGGCAGCAGCTCTGCAGGTGGTTGACGACATAGGATAAAACATCTCCAGGAGGCCTTGAAGAAAAGTGTGTGTATCACATATCCAGACCCTGGGAGTTTACCATTTCCTGGTGCTGGACAACGTGTTTCTGAAGGCTTCGTTTGGTCAGAGGAAGATCGGTGGAGAAGGTGGTCGGCTGACCGATGCCTTTAAACAATTTTTCAGTCCTCCACCCCAAGGTCTGATAGGCTCCAGCAACCATTATATGGTGCAGGAATATCTAGGGGCAAGAGCTGACTTGGAGACCCTTCCAACAGAACATCCACTGAGTTACTGGGTCTTGAGGTTGGACCACTGGCCAGAACTTGCTCAATATGCAATTGAGCTACTGGCCTGTCCTGCATCCAGCGTGCTTTCTGAACGCACATTCAGTGCTGCTGGAGGGTTTGTAACATATTAAAGAGTTCGCCTGTCCACAGACTCTGTTTATAGGCTCACATTTATAAAAATGAATCAGTCTTGGATCAGTAGCTATCAAGCACCTGATGCTGAGGTAACTTATTGAATTTGCTATGGATTTGGGATCCCTTGAATACTGCCTATGCTGCCTATCCCATTCCTCCTCAATCATAATGATGCTAGCTTCCAACAATATTCTTAGTTTAGGGCACCAGCACCACCCAAGGCCCAATTTTTCTGCCCCTGTTTAACAGGGGCATGTAATTACATATTTTGAAATAATATTTAACAGTAGGGCCTGTTTCTGCACCCAACAAGAGTAACTGTGAGGGGTTACCGTGTTCTGGCACCACCAACACCAAAGGCACAATGTTTCTGCCCCTGTTTGATAGGGGCATGTAATTACAATTTTTTAAATAATATTTGACAGCAGGGATCGTTCCTGCGCCCAAGAAGAGTAACTGTGAGGGGTTACCGTGTTCTGGCACCACCAACACATAAGGCCCAATGTTTCTGCCCCTGTTTAACATATTTTTAGTAAAAAAATGGCAATAAGCATATATTGATTGGTTTGCGCAAAAGTTATAGCATCTACAAAATAGGGGATAGATTTATGTCATTTTTATTATTATTTTTTTTTTACTAGTAATGGCAGCGATCTGTGATTTTTATCGGGACTGCGACATTGCGGCAGACAGATCCGACACTTTTGACACTTTTTTGGGACCATTGCCATTTATACAGCAATCAGAGCTAAACATAGCCACTGATTACTGTATAAATGTCACTGGCAGGGAAGGGGTTAACACTAGGGGGCGAT
This sequence comes from Lithobates sylvaticus, assembly GCA_028564925.1. Taxonomy (NCBI): domain Eukaryota; kingdom Metazoa; phylum Chordata; class Amphibia; order Anura; family Ranidae; genus Lithobates; species Lithobates sylvaticus. Next base: position 118,141,245 of record CM053038.1, on the reverse strand, counting down.
CAAGGGGTTAAATGTGTTCCCTATGTGTGTTCTAACTGTGGGGGGAATGTGACTGACTAGAGGTGGAGGAGACATATCGTCGATCTATCTCTACTCCCCTGACAGAACCATGATTTGTGTGTTTACACACACAGATCCCCATTCTCGTTCTGTCAGGAGGAGGACTGGGGAGGAGGAGAGGGAGGGCCCATACACAGCACAAGGAAACTCTGCATATACTACCCTAGCCTGTCCATATACTACCCTAGTATGCTCATGTTCACCATGGTATATTATTTTTGCATATTTAATACGTTTCATCACTTGTCACTGAGTGTATCAGTTTTAGCGCTACATTTTTTGTTCACATATACTACCCTAGCCTGCCCATATACTACCCTAGCCTGCCCATATACTACCCTAGCCTGTCCATATACTACCCTAGCCTGTCTATTTACTACTCTAGCCTGTCTATATACTACCCTGGCCTGTCAATATAATACCCTAGCTTGTCTATATACTACCATAGCCTGGCTATATACTACCCTCATCTGTCCATATACTACACTAGCCTGCCTATTTATTACCCTAGCCTGTCTATATACTCCCGTAGCCAGTCCATATACTACCCTAGCCTGTCCATATACTACCCTAGCCTGTCCATATACTACCCTAGCCTGTCTATTTACTACCCTATCCTGTCTATACACTACCCTAGCCCGTCCATATACTACCCTAGCCTGTCTATTTACTACCCTAGTCTGTCCATATACTACCCTAGCCTGTCTATTTACTACCCAAGCCTGTCTATTTACTACCCTAGCCTGTCCATATTCTACCCTAGCCTGTCCATATTCTACCCTAGCCTGTCCATATTCTACCCTAGCCTGTCCATATTCTACCCTAGCCTGTCCATATACTACCCTAGACTGTCTATTTACTACCCTAGCCTGTCTATTTACTTCCCTTGCCTGTGCATATACTACCCTAACCTGTGCATATACTACCCTATCCTGTCTATATACTACCCTAGCCTGTCCATATACTACCCTAGCCTGTCCATATACTACCCTAGCCTGTCTATATACTACCCTAGCCTTCCCATATACCTGCAGACCCCGGCTGGTGTGAGGAAACGAGCCGTTTTTTATCTATAGGCTGGGTCCAGAGGCGCAGGTGCGGGCCTGCGGACCATGGCTGAAGAAATAGGTGGAGAGGCGCTGCAAAAATCTCCATCACCACCACCGCCACCTCCACCGTATACATGGGCAGGGCAAAGGGGGTGAAGTCGGGCGAAGCCAGGGGGTGGCAAAATTAGGTTTCGCCTAGGGTGTCAAAAATCCTTGCACCAGCCCTGTTGAGAGGTATGCATTTACACAAATACAACAGCAACATAAAATAATGTATAGCTTTCCTAATACTCAATTACAGTTGCCAACCTGAATCAGTCAGACAAGTTCAGTCACAATTAATTCAGGGTAATAATCTGTGCAATAATATAAATGAATAGTGCTTCCATGAAAATATACACAACAAGGACATTCCAGGTGATGCTTGGGCGAAAAGTTCTTAGAGAAAGAATGAATGAAACTAACATTAAACAGCTCTACTACATTATAACATTAAACAGCTCTACTACATTATAGTAAAAAAAAAAAAAAAAAAACTAAAAGGATTAGATACATGGAGTGCAAAGAGCTTTGAGGCACAGAAATGAATCTTGCTCTTAGATGTTTTGTCCTTAGAACATAACCATGTAAGATATCCTTTGGCTTGCTTCTATTGTCCATGGCTGGTTTAGTTTCATCCTAATGGTGTGAAAGGCATCTGCTTTGAATACTCGTCACTCTTTTATTCTGACACCTCTGCTGCAGTTCGTAGACGGTAGTAAGTGCTAATACAAGAGCAGATAGCACTTTATTCCCACACCCCTCCTTTTACTGCCACTCTGTGCTAAGCCCCCTCCTGCCAACTACTCAAAGCATTATGTTTTCTGAGATCTCAAAACATTACTAGGATCTCTTTCTCAATGACACAGAGTCAAAATGAGAACATGTTGATGGATACATTTGGGTTGACTAGGGACTGTCTGCAAAAAAACTGTCAATATTTGCAGACAGTCCCTAGCCAACCCAAATGTATCCATCAACATGTTCTCATTTTGTTCTCATTTTAAAGCACTGTGATATTAGTAATACATTGGGCATAGTCATGTTTTCATACAAGTGACAATACCTGCTGAAATTAAATTTTCATGGCTTTGCCACAGGGAGTGCAGAGATTACTGATTTCATGGGACCAGTTCAGATCCAAATTCCAAAAATGCTTAATTCCCCTCTTATTTCACCAATTGTGTGTGGGCGGGTCTACTGTGCCGCGCACGTGGGGTAACACACACGCGAAGCGTGCTCATCAATGCCTGGGACCAGGCAGAGACTGCGGTCATATAAAGAATCAAACATTAAGGGATTTCCCTGGTATAGAGATAATCCTTCACTGTGTGCAGTAATAAAGTGCAGAGTTCCTCTGAAAAGTGACTTGTCCCTCACTACACACTGTACTTGTATGTTGCTTTATAAGGGAGGTGCTGAGCTTGCGCCCACTCCACCAGTTCAGCTTACCTCTGTAACCTCACTCCCAGTGATAGTATAGGGTCCCGCTGAGCACATATCGTTGACTTCATGCATGCTCTCACTTTACTCTCCTTCCTGTACTTCATGACCAGGTCACAGATCTTCATAATTCTTGCCTGCTCCCGGTTGCCATGGAAGAGGGACTGCTAGGGAGGGAGCCAGAGCATCGAACCCCACGCTACCAGAGGACCTGTCACCTTACCAGGTATCACGCTTGATGACTAGTTGCTGTAGCTTGTTTCTTCACTTGGTTGCCCATAGCAACTACCCTTGTCTTGCCGAGTTAACCTTTTGTAGTAGTGTTACTCATACCCGTAGTGCTTTTACAGACCCAGATTCTTTGGCATATGCCAGAACCAGCATGGACCCCTTTGAATAACTTCAGACCAGGCTCAGAATGGTTCACAAAACTTGTAGAAAGGCATTGTGGCAATACAATATGAATAACGTCCTGTTCCTAAATCTAACTAAAATAGCATAGTGGCCCAGGCATACCTCCATGAGGTGAGAGTCCATGGAGGCATTCTCCGTGACTTGAATGCTGTCCCGGTATCTTCAGCGCCATCCTAGCACTCAAAGATGGGTCTCCATATCCTTAGCTTTAGGAACTCCACTTCGTCTCCTGGCTCTGGCCCTGGTCTTAGTGATCCCGCTCTTTATATGACAGGTGGGCCCGCCAAAACCAAAAGCCCAGGAACTGAACCGAACATGTTTAAAGTAATCAATTTTTTTCTGATTTTTTAAATAACAAACATATCATACTTACCTGCCAATTGTTTTGCACACAGCAGGCCCAATCCTCTTATTTTCAGGTTCCCCCCGCTGGAGCTCTTGACTCCTCCCACTTGACCAGTGCCCCCAATAGCAATCCACTTACTATGGTGGCACCGGTGGGTACTTGCTGAGCAGTTGAAGGAGTGAGAGAAGATTTAACCACTTGACCTCCAGAAGGTTTTACCCCCTTCATGACCAGGTAATTTTTTGCTATTCAGCACTGTGCTTCATTAACTGGCAGTTGCCTGATCATGCAACACTGTATGCAAGAGAAATTTATATCATTTTCTTCACACATATAGAGATTTCGTTTGGTGGTATTTTTTATCACCACAGTTTTTTTTACTTTTTGCTATTGTAACAGGCATTCTGTCATTTGCCCATTTAGGACATGCATAGATTATAATCTAAAACTATTTGATCCAACCAAACATGCAGTTTCCTCTTTTGGCCACAAGATGGCGATAGGAGGAGGCTGAACCTTCCTTTCCTGCCTGAACATGAGGAGACAGAGAGGACACTGGGAAGAAGGGGGAGTTTTCAGGAGTGCTGAGGTGATTGAAGATAGAAAGACAGATTTCCACACAGCACTACAGAGAGAGACAGGCTTCCAAGCAGCACTACAGAGAGAGTGCTGACAAGAGACTGAAGAGAGGGAAGGCTGAGGTTATTAAAGAGAGAGAGTCAGGCTTCCACACAGCACTACAGAGAGAGAGACATGCCAGCAGAAGAAGAGAGAGTGGAGGAGAGGTGACAGGACTGCGTGGTGAAACACCATCTGAAAGAGAAAGAGACACACTGTCTAGCGGCACCTGGTAGCCATGCTTTTCCTGAGACTACTGTGAGAGTGCTGACAGGAGACTGAGGGGAGTCAGGAACAGTGACAACTACACGGTTCACCACCGTTCAGCCCAGGCACCCTGCTCAGCAACCCAGTGCCGCCCAGCAGAGACTACCCACATTGCTTCAGGGATCGCAATATCCATCCAGGTGTCCAGTCAGCCGCTGTCCGGTCACCCCGCCAGTTTAGCTACCAGCCACCCTGATCGGCCGTAGGCTTACAACATTGCCAGAAGCCTGAACCAGTATTGCCAATCTCCATTGTGTCATCGCACAGAGGATTGGTGAGATGTAGGGATGGGCTTTATGTTCATGTCCAACATGAGTTAGACTCGAACATTGGCTGTTCGCCCGTTCCCTGAATAGCGAACAATTTGGGGTGTTCGCAGCAAAATCGAAAGCCGCGAAACACCCTTTAAAAGTCTATGGGTGAAATCAAAAGTTCTAATTTTAAAGGTTAATATGCAAGTTATTGTCATAAAAAGTGTTTGGGGACCTGGGTCCTGCCCCAGGGAACATGTATCAATGCAAAAAAAGTTTTAAAAACTCAAGTTTTTTCGGGAGCAGTGGTTTTAATAACTATATTACAGCAGCCACACACACTTGTTCCTCAAGCTGCTGCAACTGACATTTGTCTACCCTCCATATCGGTAAGCACATCCTTTCTTTCAATATGCTCTCCACATTTAGCCTGATAAATGCGATCCATTCATGCATGCTGCATGTAATGGATCATTAACCATCCATGACTTATATCTGCCCCACTCCCTACAGGTGGCTATCCAGTGGTGTATACCCCTAACACCACTTCAATACAGGCTTCACAGGTATTATCGCACTGTTCTTTATTACCATCCCCCATCTTTTTCTCCCAACTTTTACCACCCATTTCACTGTATGTCTCTATATATATTATCTCTAGGCATTTGGTATCATTGTCTGATACCCACCAGGTCCAGCCTCCGTTGCCCATCTCTTGCCTCCTAACCATTGCATCTCTTGACCATCCTAGACAAGTTTCATGACCTGCTTTTATCCTACTACTCAGCTTGCATTACTTTTCACCTACTGCTGGGCCCCAAGGTACTGTGTCATACTCGCTTACCATCTTTACTCCTTTATCGCTATACATATACTGAGAGTGTAACTTTGGCTTAGATCCACCCCACTATATTTCTGGTTATTACCCAGAGGGGGGTATTTTGCTTCTGATGTCGCATATCAGCCAGTACCTCTTGCCTGTAATTACTAAATTCAGCACCATGCCTCTCATTATGTATCCTATTTATATATATATATATACATATATATCCCTGTCATTATATACCTTTTTTGATATATTTTTTACAGTTGCCACGCATTACCCTTGGGTCCTCTGGGCATCACGGGGGAATCTTTAGACGCCCTCTGCTGTTGACCACTCTCCGACAGGGATCTGTGTGTGTGTGTGTGTTCCTTCTTGGGGGGGACCGGCGGACATCACCTCTAAGTCCTGGGACGTTGGCGGGAGTCATAAGCAGCACTAACACCCTTGTTCATTGTACCAAGGGCTCCATTACTACCTCTTCCCCTTTTTAAAATTACGGATGCTCTCATAAGATATCCAGGATAGGGTCAGTATACACAGTAATTAACCATTTCATAACCAGTACTCACAACTGTTTATTGATCATGATTGTCAACATATTTGTACTTGTTATTGTTTTCTCATTCTATTTTTCTTTCTAGATGTTTAATACATATATGTGCTGATCCCAAATATCCCTGAAGAAGAGCTATATCTCGAAACGCGTTGGATAATCGCACATAACTGTGTCATATCTGTGTCGTAGATTTATGCTTATGTTATTGCATCCTGTTTATTACCCCATCTATGTATATATTTTGTCTGTGTTTACTCACGTGGATTTGTTTTTCCACATCAATTTACCCCTTCTTTTTGTAAAATAAAATAACTCTTTATACTCAAGCAAGTGTCCTTTCCCTTTAAATTCCCCAAAGAGGAATATACCCCATATATACTGTACTTTCTGGGATGTGGGTTAGACCTGCTCCAGACCAACCCCAGCACCACCTCCCATATCTTTATCTAGATGGCAGCTCACCTCCTCATAGAAGGTTAATAGATTGGTTTGGCAAGACCGATTCTAAATGAATCCATGCTGATTACTGCTAATGAAACCGTTTTCATTACTAAAATCTTGTATATAGTCCCTTATGACCCCCTCCAAGAGCTTGAATACCAATGATGTTAAGCTACCTGGTCTGTAATTCCCAGGGATGTATTTTGGCCCTTTTTTTAATATTGGTGCTACATTGGCTTTTCTCCAATCAGCTGGTACCATTCCAGTCAGTAGACTGTCAGTAAAAATTAGGAACAATGGTCTGGCAATTACTTGACTGAGTTCCCTATGGACCCGCGGGTGTAAGCCACCTGGTCCCGGAGACTTATTAATGTTAAGTTTTTCAAGTCTATTTCTAAAAATAAAAGTATTTCTTCTATAAAGTTTTTTCTCAGTATCCTAAATATGAGAAAAACCCTAATATGTATAAATGGGAAAAAGATTTAGGACAATCCTTTTCGGATGAATGTGGGTACAATGCTATGAGAATAAACCAAACTGCAACATCCTGCTTAGAGCATTGGGACAACTCCCAGAAAATATTAAATAGATGGTACCTAACTCCTTACAAATTAGCTAACATTTTATGGAGTTGTAAAAATCTGACCAGTTTCTGGAACTCAATATCCACCTTTTCTGCCTCTCTCACAGGCAACTTATTAAAACTATCACCTGCTATGGCCCTTTTAGGCATTAACCTTGACACTTTTCCATTTCAATACAGAATATTAGTGGCAAATATTCTTATAGAAGCTAGACTTACCATAACGAAAATGTGGAAATCAATTGAGGCGCCTAACCTGTGTGATGTCATTCTTATGCCGCGTACACACGTGCGGACTTTTGCCGGCGGACCTAGTCCAGCGGACAATCCCGCGGGACTTTCCAGCTGGGTCCGCTGGACTTTCCGAGCGTGTGGACTTGCCCACACACGCACGGACTTCTCCAGCGGATAATCCGCCGGCCAAAAGTCCGCGGGACTTTTGAAAATGAACGGACTTGCCCACACACGGAGCAGTCCGTTCATTTCGAACGTAACTTCAGGTTACGTAGCTAGCGTAGGCAGTAAATGCCGCCGCGCTAGCTCCGTGACCTGGCATGGATTTAAAGGGAATCCCCACGCCGAAAAAACGGCGTGGGGGTTCCCCCCAAATCCATGTCAGACCCTCATCCGAGCACGCAGCCTGGCAGGCCAGGAAAGGGGTGGGGACGAACGAGCGCCCCCCCCCTCCTGAGCCGTACCAGGCCGCGTGCCCTCAACATGGGGGGTGCCCTGTTGTCCCCATGTTGATGAGGACAAGGGCCTCTTCCCGACAACCCTGGCCGTTGGTTGTCGGGGTCTGCGGGCGGGGGCTTATCGGAATCTGGGAGCCCCCTTTAATAAGGGGGCCCCCAGATCCCGGCCCCCCACCCTATGTGAATGAGTATGGGGTACGATGTACCCCTACCCATTCACCTAAGGTGTAAAATGTAAAGTACAAAAACACACACACTTTTGAAAAAATAGTTTATTGCACTGCTCCGGGGGTCTTCTTCCGTCTTGGGGGTCTTCTCGCCGGACTCCTCCGCTCTCTTCTGCTCTTTTACCTAGCTCTTTCACGAGGGGAGGAGTCCGGCTACCTTCTTCGTCATCGCCGCCGTCGTCTGGGGGTCTCGATCCGCCTTCGGGGGTCTTCCGGGGGTCTCTTCTGTTCTTGCGGCGGTCGTCGTCTTCCGCGCCGCCGGCGCCTTCTTCTTCTTGTCCTTCTTCTTGTCCTTCTTGTTCTTCTTCTTCCGATGTTGACCCGACGCTCTCTCTGCCCGGAATGCCTGTGCCGCTCTGCGCTCGGACTTATATAGGGACATGGGGGACAGGGTCACATGCACATGTCACATGGTGACCCCGCCCCCTTGTGTTGTCACAGTCCCGGAGGATGCTGGGACTGTGACATCGCAAGGGGGCGGGGTCACCATGTGACATGAACATGTGACCCTGTCCCCCATGTCCCTATATAAGTCCGAGCGCAGAGCGGCACAGGCATTCCGGGCAGAGAGAGCGTCGGGTCAACATCGGAAGAAGAAGAAGAACAAGAAGGACAAGAAGAAGGAGAAGGCGCCGGCGGCGCGGAAGACGACGACCGCCGCAAGAACAGAAGAGACCCCCGTAAGACCCCCGAAGGCGGATCGAGACCCCCAGACGACGGCGGCGACGACGAAGAAGGTAGCCGGACTCCCCTCGCTCGTGAAAGAGCTAGGTAAAAGAGCAGAAGAGAGCGGAGGAGTCCGGCGAGAAGACCCCCAAGACGGAAGAAGACCCCCGAAGGCGGATCGAGACCCCCAGACGGCGGCGACGACGAAGAAGGTAGCCGGACTTCCCCCGCTCGGTAAAAGAGCTTGGTAAATGGCGGGGGAGTCCGGCGAGAAGACCCCCAAGACGGAAGAAGACCCCCGGAGCAGTGCAATAAACTATTTTTTCAAAAGTGTGGGTGTTTTTTTTTACTTTACATTTTACACCTTAGGTGAATGGGTAGGGGTACATCGTACCCCATACTCATTCACATAGGGTGGGGGGCCGGTATCTGGGGGGCCCCTTATTAAAGGGGGCTCCCAGATTCCGATAAGCCCCCGCCCGCAGACCCCGACAACCAACGGCCAGGGTTGTCGGGAAGAGGCCCTTGTCCTCATCAACATGGGGACAAGGTGCTTTGGGGTGGGGGGGCCGCACGGCCCCCCTTTCCCCAGGGCACCCCCCATGTTGAGGGCACGCGGCCTGGTACGGCTCAGGAGGGGGGGGGCGCTCGTTCGTCCCCACCCCTTTCCTGGCCTGCCAGGCTGCGTGCTCGGATGAGGGTCTGACATGGATTTGGGGGGAACCCCCACGCCGTTTTTTCGGCGTGGGGAGTCCCTTTAAATCCATGCCAGGTCACGGAGCTAGCGCGGCGGCATTTACTGCCTACGCTAGCTACGTAACCTGAAGTCACGTGCTAAATGAACGGACTTGCCGATGAGCGGCAAGTCCGTTCATTTCAAAAGTCCCGCGGACTTGCCCACTAACGGCGGGATTATCCGCTGGACTGCCAAGTCCAGCGGATAATTTGAAAACAAAACTTCAAACTTTAGTCCGCCGTACTTTGGCGCCAAAAAGTCCGCCGGCGCCCACACACGAGGGGATTATCCGCTGGACTTCAGTCCAGAGGATAGTCCCGCGGGATAGTCCCTTCGTGTGTACGCGGCATTAGAGTCAACACCCAGGCGTACTATGAATTACTGTTAGCACCTAAAAATGATAACTTAATTCACTTTAACAAGCACTGGCATGTATGGATCATACATCCTAAAGCATCTACAGTACTGAAAGACTTGTACGCTCAGTCTTAACTACCACTAGGTAACCTGTTAGTATCGCTTATTCCTTGTAGAGACTTATGCTGCTTTCATTTCCTGATTGGTTTGACTCGCTAGAATACATTGATATACTAGACAACATCCTGTTCTCTCTTTTGTTTATTCATGTTAGAATAGACCTGTTGACAGTTTTCTCCCCTAGGGGAGAATATGTTTATTATTGGAGGTTTACTAGCTAGAAACTGAATTTAAAGATATTAATTTGAAGGATTATTTGCGATTATTATACTGACTTAATGTATTTATCAAAAATGCATTCGCTATACTATGTAACTGTAATGGTGTGAATCTATACTTTTCTTAATGTCTTTATTTGTTATTTTATGTTGTGATAACTAAATAAAAAATTGAATGTTAAAAAAAATAATAATTCAACTTTAAGGACTCCAGAACGAGAAGAACAAGTCGTCCACAGGGTGCAACATCTTTTGAAACAGGACTTTGGAAAATGTGATCATTTATGTCTGCCAGTCACTCTTAGCTCTCCAGCTTGACACATGGACCGTGTCATCAGTCACAAGCAGTTATAGCTGCCTTAGTAAACGAGCATGGGATAGAGCCAGGGTTCTCCACAGTTGTTTTTATAACATACCACTTCTTGTTTTACCTGTTACCAAAGGTGTTACCAAAAGCTGAACATCCCTTCCAGAGATTACAAAAAGATATATCCAGATGCCCAAGTCAGGATCTTACGAGTATGCATTTTGTCTGTATGGACATGTTTTCTGGATGTCCAGTTGCAAATGCTACTGCAAAGGCCACAGTAAAAAGTGTTATCAGAAGTAGTTTGTAAGTACAGAGTGCAGAATCTACAGAGAGTAACAGGGGAAATCATTTTTATAGGAGAGTCCTTACTAGAAGTTTTGAGGTTTTATTTTTACACCCCCTACTGTCTACAATGTAGCGGAAAAAGTAGAGTAAGAAAATAGAAAACTTTTGCCTGAATGGGCTCTCTCCCTATGGGATTTTGTTTGGGAGTGTGTTGCTCACTTGCTTATATTTTGTCTCAGCAGCTGAAGTCCTCCATTTGGATCTCACAGAGAATGTGGCTGATGTTTTAAGGTTTTTGACAAACTAATTTATGTGTTTTCTCCCTAATTCCAGATCCTAAAATTTGGAAGGATCTAAAACTAAAGCCAGGTGAAGACACATGCCTGACGAAGGGGTCCTGCGCGGCTCCGAAACGTTGCACCTTATATTTTTGTGATGTCATTTTTTTCATTAAAAACCTTTTTTTGGACGAAGTTTCATCGATCCATGGTGTGCTGGCGAATATGTACGTTTGTTTAATGTTTCCAGGACCCGACTGGTAATCGCTGCAGCACCCGCCATTTTGTTACGAGCCACAAATACCAGGAATGAGTGCGATAGGAATATCAATTTGACTGGAGACTCAATACAGCATCTATTTCATGTACAGTTGTGCAAAACTTGAAGGAAAAGTCACCTGGATCCACACCAGACACTGCAAAAATGACCAAATGAAAGACATCTCTGTGTTTGATTTGTTTCCCTCTTGTGATCACAGTCTAGGGTACTTTTTGATTCAATTACTTTAATTGTAAGGTATATATATATATATATATATATATATATATAAAATGGAATTTGAAAAGTAGTTTAGCCATATTTGTCGTTTGTACCTCTTCCATTTTATGTAGAATTGTCTGTGTTTACATATGCTGATAAGTCAGCATGCCAACAATTAAGCTAGAAGGCCATTCTGGCCACAGGAGTGTACAGCCAGTACTCTGTAAATATGTCTTATCAATCATTTGTTTTTCACAATGAAAAGTAATTTTGTAATGAAAAAGCTGCTCAGCTATTATTTTCTCCACAATGGAGTTTTTGCCTCTTTGGCCAGGACTACCTCCACCAGTGGAGGTTCCATGTTAAAGGTAATAGCAGGTATGGTTAGTGATCAAAATATTGTTTAAAAGAGAGGAGACTGTTAAGAAAATTTGTAAGTTCTGTATATAATTGTATTCTATTTTGTATGTATTGCACACTGCCGTCACTGTGCACCCGGCACTAATAATGTTTTCAGTACATGTTTTCATTCTTTCGAGTCCTGATTAGAATTAGCTTGCTTATGTAACGCCCCTTGTTACCATAAACGTACAATTGTAATATTAATGTGATACCTATGTAATCATGTGTATAAAAACCTTCAATTGCATCATAATAAAGTAGAACAGTTATTTGGAAAGATGCTGAGCGTATCTTTTGTGTCTGTTCCCTACTGCAGTAGTTATTCATTTGGAACCACTAATCAATATGAGGATAGGAGTTGCCTATCTATAAAATGTCCAGGTCAGTACCCACACTAAAGCCCCATACACACGGTCGGATTTTCGCATGGATTCTGTCCTATCGGACAATGTTGTCGAAAAATCCGACCGTGTGTAGGCACCATCGGACAGTGTACGTCGGATTGTCCGACGGACAAAGTCCTATCTCCTGCTGGATAGATTTTTCGACAACAAGGTCCGATCACACCAAATCCGACCGTGTGTATGGTAGTCCGACGGACAAAGTGCTACGCATGCTCAGAAGAAATTCTGTGACGGAAGCGCTCGTCAGGTAAAACTACCTTTCCTAATCGACACAGCACATTCGTCACGCTGCAATGTTAAAATGTCTTTAATGCAGCGCATTGTCTTTTTCTTTACAATGCAAGAAGAATGACATGTTTTAGCTGCTCCTATTCACCCGCACTTCTCCCAAACTTAGTTCTTTATTAGTTTTCAGGATTTCTACACTACATGTTTATTTTTACTCAGATCGTAAAAGAATCTTTGTTATATTTTTTGGATGATTTATCATTGTTTTTTTTTTTGTTGGAAGACATATTTTAAGGAGATGTTTTTTTTTTTTTTTTTTTTAGGGGGTTACGTGTCTCAACTTAGCAAAACAACATTATTAACAATTCTATTTGTTGCTAAAATTTACTAGGAGTTTGTTTGTTGTTGGTGCCCCTTGTTAATTATACTTTATGATTAGTGAAATGTACCAGCCTACTCACAAATAAACTGTCATTGTAGAAAAGTAAAACACATAGGCAATGATTATTTCAAATCAAAAAGACCTTTATTTAGGTGTCAGCAACAAACCAAAGAGGAACGCAGCGATGGAGAAACTTGGGGAATTTGCAAAGCCTTGGACCCCCCCGGCAACCATCATTTTACAAGCGTCTAAAATTGGGGGCCTGAGGAGTACGTATCTTAAGGGGAGTGCTATCTGGTCCTGAAGTCCAAAACATCCGGAACTGCAGCAGATGCCATCTAGGTCCCCAGGCTCTGGTACTACGAGAGGCTCCATCTTCTCTCAGACCAGACTGAATCCAGGTCGTCACTCTCAGGTCTTCCTTCCACGCTTCCTTGCACGCTGTGGCTGTGGTGCTGGTGGGGTGGCAGGAGGAGGAGGAGGAGGCGGAGCATGGTCACTATGGCAAACATGTGTGAGTGGGGTCATCTCCCCAGCCATACCCTTATTTAGGACCTTGAGGATGAGCCCCTCACACATGTTGCGTTGCCCCACCTCCATACCCTTCATTTTTGTGACAACCACGGAGCCAAAGGTCTCCTCGTCGGTGGGTGTGGCATGTAGGGAGGCTGAAGCCTCTCTGATCATCCGGAGCGCTGACTCTCCCGCCTCACCCCCCTTCTTGCCCTTTTGTAGGGAAGGCGGAGGGGAGGGATTTGGGAGTCAGTCAGGCTCCGAGGCCTACCCCCCTCTTGGCTGTCACTACCCACCTCTTGGCTGCCACTAACCCCTGCCTCCTCCTGACTGCCACATTCCACAGCCTCCTCCTGGCTGAGGTCTTCCTGTGTATGAAAAAGGGACATAGTTTCAGTTATTTGTTCATCAAACACACACAATTTTCATCTAGTGACTGTTGCAAAATGGTTACAAATAGAAAACCATACAATTCTCAGCCCTGCAGTTTAGATTCTGGCCCCAAATGTCTACAACACTACTGTCAGTTGATATGTCAAACACGTTAGGAACTAAGCAATTGGTGATCCTGAATTCAGTGAACATCATTCCTTTTTCACAAAAATGGTTCCCAAACTACTATACCTGGAACAAGCTGGGCTCCTCCACCTCTTCCAGACTGGAAGGCCCAGGTTGCTCCCGGAAGCCTCATCAGGGGTGGCCTGAGCGCAAGGAAGCGTGGAAGGAGGAGGCGAGAGTGGCTCCGTGACATCAGTCTGGTCTTTGAGAAAATGGAGACTGTCATAGTACCAGAGCTTGGGGACATAGACATCTGCTGCAGCTCCAGATTCTAGGGACTTCAGGACCTTCTTGCGCTCCCTGATATACGCACTCCTCAGGCTGCCAATTTTCTTTCTTAAATGACCAACAGTTGCCGTGGGGAACCTTGGCTTTACAAATTCCACAAGTTCCAGCAGGGCTGCGTACCTCATTGGTTTGCTGCCGTAATTGGGGTGTTTGGCCTGCCATAAAAGGGGAATTTCCCTGTATTTCTCAATGAACAGGGGGAGAAAACTCACGTCGTTGAATCCCTGCATAATCTCTGCAAGACACAACACCACACAAAACACTATAAATTATGTCAGGCTTAACTCTCCTAATCTTCTCCATAAAGAAGCCTCAAGGTCTAATCAGTCTAGGCTAGTTATGTACCAAAGTCAAATTGTACCTTCGTTATAGCGATCGTCTCGTGCGTGAGCTTTCTCTCCCCTCGTCGCACAGATCGTGGCTACGACACAGGCGTGTGACGTTTTATATACAGTGCGCATGCGTCAAACTCCGCCCGCCCCTGACGATCTTTCTCGTCTATTCCCCACCCCTTCTCTTTACGGCGCAGTGGGGAGAGCACATGGCGGGGACACAGCAGTTGCGCCCGAAATATTGCAGCAACGAGGAGGAGGACGAGGAAAGGCCGGAGGCAGAAACGTCCCGATCCTGGAGCCTGAAATTCAAGGCCTCCAATATGTCATTTGGAGAAATGTTGGAGATGGTGGACATATTAAAGAGGAGCGACTATGATGGGAAGTATGGGCCTTACCTCAACCCCAATGTCCGCAAGGCCAAGATCATGTCTAAAGTTGTGAGGAGGCTGTACAATCATTTTGGGGTACAACGATCCAAGGAGCAACTGAGGAAACGCTGGTCAGACCTGAAACTGAGGGAGGCCGATCAGTACAGAAAGATCAAGCGAGTTCTTCAAAAAAGTAAGTAGTTGTGTTGTGTGTTTCATTTCTTGCTTGCATACTGCTCCATGTGTTTGTATTTTTACACAGTTGTACATTCGAAAATGGCCACTTTCAGGTTCGTCTGTGCATTCGATCGTACTCAACCTCGATCTTTCTGCCACTGTCATGTTCGTGTGTGTCCATTAGATCGTACTCAACCTCGATCGTTCGGCCACTTATAATACGAGGTTTTGTGAATTGTTTGGGGAAAGGAAGTTTGTTCTCTCTAGAAATGTCATCAAGAATGTCAAGCCAATTTATTCAATGTAAAGGAGAGGTCACCCAGTAGCTGTTTACCCATCTGGACTCTAGAACACTGGTGCTGGGACACCCCAACCCACTTTTTATTAGGCTTTTCCACACATGTGCTCCAGTGGATACTAGAGGGGGGTCTCCATCAGACAAACTTCTACCAAAAACCTACTAAGTTTAGCACCTTTAAAAAGTGACTCCATTCATGTTGTTGTCATTTGTAACTGGGCCTACAAAAATATTGTCCCTCACTTTCAACCAATGTTTGTCATTTCCTATTTCTGCCCTCAATAGATTGTGTTGCTAAATCTTCCTTTTGTACCTTCTCATAGGGGAGCGAAAACTCGTGACGTCAGAGGAAACCACCAAACCAACACCTCCCAAAGAAGGGGAAAGACCAGAAGCAGAGGAGGAGGAGGAGGAAGGAGAGATCAGAGAAATTGGAGAACTTGTCACCACAACAGGTGAGTGTGGGAGAACACAGCTACTGGTAAGCTAATCAATGTATGCCTGCCTCATTTCCCAGACATTTTTTTTTGTTTGTTTTTTTTAGGTGACGTGGATGTTGTGGAAGAAGAATCGCACTTTACCACAGAGAGTGCCCACGTACTCATCGGGGAGATAATGGTCTGCAATAGAGATCTAGATGACATATAGCAAAACATCAATGATGTTCAACAAAAATTGAAGAACATCATTGATGTTTTAGGAAAAATATGAAAACGCACCAAGTAATTAACACACATTTGTGGCTGCTTCTGAACACATTTTCAACTTAAGAACTGTGTGAAATTTGGAACATGCACACATTGTGTCCACATGTGCTAGCTCCCATCATGGTGGATGAATGACAACGTTTTTTTGGGGGTGCAACCACTTTCCGAACTACTAAAGTGGTTGTGGTGAAGGGGTTGCACCCCCAAAAAACGTCCATTCATCCCTATGATGGAAAATGGCACTTTGGAATATTCTAGGCATGTGTTTTACCATCGAATGACCATTTTCATAACCAAATTGTGTGCATGTTCTAAATTTCCAGTTTCCAGGGGTGACCCCCCATGTGATGAAGGCAAGATCAAACACACTTTGAACATATAGTCATGTCTGATCTTGTCTTCACTTTAGAAAGTTGATCTTTCCGAGTTCCTATGTTCTGTTTTGCTCCATGCCTGGTTTTACCAAATGCGGAATGTTTGTAAACAATGTTGTCAATAAACCAGATCTTGTCAGTTTTGGCAAGAAGTTTGTAAACGCACTTGTGAATGTGTTGCAAGTAAACTTTTTTAAGTTTCTAAATGTGTGGCTTCCTTATTTCAAAAACAAAAAAGCATTATGTATGTCAAATGTAAAGGATTTGGGGGGCAATGGGTGTTATTTACTAAAGGCAAGTCCAGTTTGCACTGCAAGTTTCTTTTCCAGGGCACTTTTTGCACTGCACTTGTAGAGCATAGTGGATTTGACTTATGTCAATGACACCCACAGTGATTTGTTGGAAAACACGTAGCACACCATTTTGGGTAATACACACATTTCTGTCATGGTGATGACAATGAGTATTTTGGGTGTCAGTTATGCACTACAAACCTTCTCTAGACCAAAGATTAGGTATCAAACACACAACATGAGAAGATTCTTTTTGGGAAGAAGAGACTGTTACATCCTTTTGCCCAGAAAGTGCATTCCCACTGTCGAAGCTAAAGGGCAAAAATTTCAAGGTCAAATAAGCAATAATACGGAAATGACAAGAAATCATAGGTTGGTTTAAAAAAGAGATTTATTAAAAAATGCCTCTCACACATCGTCAGGCTGAGCAATGGCCCCCCTACCCACAAAGTAGTCCATATATTGCTTGCGGACCGCGCGGGCATTTAGAGGGGGCAAGCCTGGACGTGCCGCTTGAAGGGCTGTGAGGTCAGCATTTGGAGGGCCCTCCACATCTGGGCCAACGGGCACCACGTAGTTGCTGTTGTGTCGTTTTAAAAAGTTGTGCAATATGCAACAGGCAAGAACTATGTGGTTCAGTTTGTATTCCGCCAAGTTAATACCCGTCAAGAACAGGCGGAAGCGGCTGGCCAGGATGCCAAAGGTGTTCTCCACCACTCTTCGGGCTCTGGACAGCCTGTAGTTGAAGACCCTCTGGTCTGGGGTGAGGGTCCTCATCGGGAAGGGCCTCATCAGATGGGGAGTCAACGCAAACGCTTCATCTGCGACAAAGACGAAGGGGAGTCCTTCAGCATTCTCCTCTGGAGGTGGCAAGCACAGACTGCCACTTTGGAGACGCCAGTAGAACTCCGTGTGCGCAATGGCACCACCATCCGAGATCCGGCCGTTCATCCCCACGTCCACATACATAAACTCGTATGTCGCCAACACCACCGCCAACATCACTACACTATTAAACCCCTTATAATTATAATAGTAGGACCCCGAGTTGGGCGGTGGGACCATGCGGACGTGTTTCCCATCAATTGCCCCTCCGCAGTTAGGAAAGTCCCAACGGGTGGCAAAGTGGGAGGCCACAGTCTGCCATTCCTGTGGTGTGGAAGGGAACTGTGGAGTGAAACAAGAAAAAATAATTAGTCACTTTGCACATAAACATTGCAAGCAGATTAGACAATCAACATCTTGGAACAAGAGCATACTTTAACATTTTAGGCTGGAAAGTATTTGCACAGAAAAGTAGAGGGTCCCCTTCGCAGATGACTCACCCCACATCAATCCCCCCACTTCTGATGGGCCATTGGCAATAACTAGGGTTTTGGGGGGGGGGGGTTGGACAGGTAACCCTCTGCACTTCATTGATTGCCAAATGGCTCAATAATGTGTGCTAGTTTGGCGAGACCCTCTGTACTTAACACTATTGGCAGCCCACAGGAAAGATAAAATAACATTTCAAACACCCCCCCCCCCTCCCCCCCCCCAAAAAACAGAAAAGCACATTGTAACATTATGAAATTACCAAGCAAGCTAATAGGAGGGTAAGAACACAAAAAAAGAGGAACTGGAAAGTATGGAGCCAGCCCCTTGCACTACATGCTTTGCTGAATTCATCCCTAAAGATGCCCACTATAAAGAGGTAGGTATATAGTGTGTATTGACCTTGGGAAAGACAGCAGCTAGAGGATTGGTACCATCTGACAGAGCAGTTGGGGGAGGGGGTTCCTAATGAGTTCCCCCCCCCCCCCCCACAAAAAAAATAAAACAAAAGGGGCTCTACATGAAGTAAAACACACAGCAAACATTTGTGCATATTTTAGGGGGTGTTTGTGGGAAAACAATACTATGCAGCAGAAAAAATACATTGCTTAAGTGACTAGGCCATAGGTGTCTATTGGGCCAGAAGAGCATGCTGGGGAGGTAAGTGAAGGGAAAAATGCATGAAGGAGAAAAGGGGCACAGCATATTAGAGCATATTGCAATCATGGTAATTAGGGAAGGAGGTCAAAAATAGAAGACATTAGCAAACAGAGCATACATAGAATGGAATAGTAAAGTAGAAATGTTACCTTAATATAGTCCTCCTGCAGGACCTGGATGATGGCAGAACAGGTCTCTGGAATAATGATTCCCAGGGCCTGGGGAGAGATACCTGAAGAGAACTTCAAATCCTGAAGGCTTCTCCCTGTCGCCAAGTACCTCAACGTAGCAACAAGCCTCTGCTCCGGAGTGATGGCTTGTCTCATGCAGGTATCCTGCCGGCTGATAAAAGGGGTCAGCAAAGTCAAAAGACGGTGAAACACGGGGTCCGTCATCCGGAGAAAGTTCCTGAAATCATCAGGATTATTCTCCCGGATCTCACGAAGCAAAGGCATGTGCGAGAACTGATCACGCTGAAGCAACCAATTCTTGGTCCACATACTCCTCGTCACTCTGTTCATGGACGGGTCTTGGCTCAAAGCTAAAAGCCCGACACCAATTCCGCGTACAGCACGAACTCGGCGACGAGTACGTACGGGAAACATCGCTCACAAACGGTCGGCTGGTCAAAACGGACAAACAGAAAGCACCGATAAACAGCAAGGCCTGAAAGAACGAAATGAATACCAGAAACGAGCAGACAATAAGCAGTGCAAATCAATGACCAACAACTGCGAACTGACTACACGCACTAATAAACAGATACGCACGACAAGCACAAACTGAAGAGCAGTAACGATCTGAGTCAGAAAACTGAGAAGCGCGAATCGTAAGTCCCCAAACTTCGACTAACTCGCGATAAACATGGGATCAGCAGAAGGAGCCCAACGGTTGCCTGACGTGGTGCTGAACTTCCCTTTTCTAGTCTCGTGGAAGACGACTTACGTCACAACGTTCTTGCAGACCGGAAATTCCGACAACGTTGTCCGACCGTGTGTAAGCAAAACCAACATCGGACAAAGTACGACGGACAGGATCCGGCCGACCTGGTCCTCGGATAATCCGCGCGTGTGTATGGGGCTTTACACTGGATACCATAAACAACTCCTTTGAATGTCCATCTGTGTAACGTGGAATCAAGTATTGGGAGGTACCTCTTATATGCTGGGCAGTAACTTGAGGCCTTAAGGGAACAGTACACAATCTTTTACCCACAATCTGCAGCCTCCAGTAATGATGTTATGGTGGATTAAAACATCACATATGCTGTTTATCTGTTGTGTACCAGCCAATAATGCACTTTTAAATGTGAGTGTTTTTTTTTAGGGGTTTTCAATAATAAACATGGTTTGTTTTATGGAAAGCACTATGATAGTTTGTATGCTTAATTTCTGAGTTTCCTTCGTGGAAGTGGTGAATGTCATATACAGTGAGAGCGGATCTAGAGGAGATTCTGGAAGGATCTGGCTGCATCCATAGATTACCCTTAAAAGGACAAGTGCATAAGACCTATTTACCCATAGGTCATAATGGGAGGTGAGCTGCTAAAAGTGGCGGTTACACATGGTGTGTATAACATACAGGAACAAGCACGGTCAAGTGGATTTCTTCGTGGTGAAACAAGCACACATATTTTATTTTTTATCTTTTTTTCACTCATTTGGAACGATATAAAGACTTAATTTCATTCATATATATATATATTATGGACTTTTTTTTTGTTTTTATTTATGTATGAGCATTTATACTGTTGAACACAATTGTAGTGCTGAATCACCTTGGGTTGTAACATTTCTGATAGCAAAGGACCAGTCATTAGTATTACCTGTGGTCTCCCTGCAGCTGACCTTTTACCTATTACCGACTTACTGTGCATTACTTTGCATTGTGCCTTTGTGTGGCTGTGACTATTTTAGTAGAAGCAGGGCTTTGCTTTCTAATGTCAGATTCTCTACACTGTAAAAAATATTGTGCTGGGTCTACTCCAAAAAATATGGGCAACTTTTTGCAGCAGCTTTTTAAGTACTGTTAACTAAACTTATTTTTGTCTGATTCATTACACTTTTCATGTTTTCAACGCTGTTTTCAGCCAACTACATTTTTTTCAGTTTATAGACCTTAACTGGAACTATAGTTTTAAGTAAAGCCAGTTTATAGACCATATGTTCAAGTAAATCCAACTCAATTTTTTCAGTTTATAGTCTATAGGTTAAAGTAAAACCAACTAAATTTTTTCAGTTTATAGACCATAGGTTAAATTAGGAACACATACATTAACTTATTTATTTCAAGTACTTATATAGCACTGTCAATTTACAGAGAGCTTTACATACACATCAGTCTCTGCCCTCAAGGAGCTTTCAATCTAAGATCCCTAAGGCCCCTTTCACATGGACGGACCGTTCAGATCCGCCTGTCAGTTTTGACGGCGGATCTGAACGGGCGCTCCATGTTAGCCTATGGAGCGTCGGATGTCAGCGGAGACATGTCCGCTGACATCTGACCCGGTCCGATCCGCTAAAAGCAGGCGTATGGCGCCACGTCGAGATCCGTCGCTATCGGATCGGGTGAGATCTGATGAAAACGGACACACTGTCCGTTTTCATCCGATCTCTCCATAGAGACCAGCGGCGCTCTCAAGCCCCTCCCCGCTCAGTGAGCGGAGAGAGGCTTGTCATCCGCCGGCTCAGCGGAGATCAACGGAGAGATCTCCCGCTGAGCCGACGGACAGAGGCGGGCTCCGTGCAAGCGGAGTCCGCCTCGTGTGAAAGGGGCTATACACATACTAGGGTCAATTTACACCTGCTGTGTTTTTTATTTATTACAAAAAAAAAAAAAAGGTCCACAATTTTTAAAAATATATGTTTTTTACTTTTTCTGTCAGTACATTTTGTAACTAAGTAATTTTTCGCCTTCACTGATGTACACTGATGAGGCGGCACTAATGGGCGCTGATAGGCTGAACTGGTGGGCATTGATGAGGTGGCACTTATGGGCACTGATTAGGTGGCATTGATGAGGTGGCACTGATGAGGAGGCACTAATATGCCACACTTATGGGCACTGATAGGTGGCACTGATATGTGGCACTGATGAGCACTGATAGGTGGCACTGATGGGCACTGTTAGGTGGCACTGATGGGTGACACTGATGGGCATTGATCGACAGCAGTGATGGGCATTGATGGGCAGCACTGATAGGTGGCACTGATTGCCACCACTGACTGGCATCGCTAATGGGCACTGATTGGTGGCACTTGTGAGCACTGATTGCTGCCAAGGCAATGATGCAATGATGATCAGTGCCCTGATTACATTCCTACATGTCCACCTGCATGGAAATGTCGCTGATCGTCTCTACTCGCCACACACCCCCACGGGCGCACGGGAGCAGCGGTTCTGGGACGCCATCTAATGACGTCATCCCAGAACGAGAGCCGCACCGCCCCGCCGTCATTTGACAGTGGGCGGGCGGCAACCAGTTTATGACCAGGCAATTTTTTGCGATACAGCACTGCGTCGCTTTAACAGACAATTGCGTGGCCGTGCGTTGCCCAAACAAAATTGACATCCTTTTTTTCCCACAGAGCTTTCTTTTGAGGGTATTTGATCACCTCTGTGGTTCTTATTTTTTGCGCTATAAACAAAAAAATACCGACATATCCCCAAAAAATGTATTCATCAGTTTAGGCCAATATATATTTTTCTACATATTTTTGGTAAAAAAAAAATCGCAATAGACCTATATTGATTGGTTTGTGCAAAAGTTATCGCGTCTACAAACTCTAGGATAGATTTAGGGACTTTTATTTCTTTTTTATTGTTTTTACTAGTTATAGCAGCGGTCTGCGATTTTTAGCGAGACTGCGATATTGCGGCAGACAAATCACTTTTTGGGGACCAGTGACATTATTACATTGATCTATGTGCTATAAAAATGCACTGATCAATGTATGAATGACACTGGCAGGGAAGGGGTTAACACTAGGGGACGATCAAGGGGTTAAGTGTGTTCCCTCAGCGTGTTCTTTTTTTTTTTTTTTTTTTTTTCCACTTCAGAAAGAATATTCTTGGGTGAGTGTCAGCTATGCCCGCATCTCCATCCCTCTAATTGTCTTAGCATCATTAGTGGATTGTTTCATTCTCACCCCCTTTTTTTTTTTTTTTTCTCCCCCCTAGAGTTGGGGGGGATAGGGGTCCTGAGTCGGGCTTCCATGAAATTTACAAAGCCCAAAAAAATACATATGTACTTCCGAGATCCCACCCAGCCTCCACTCCCCCTCCGCTTCCTTTATCCTAGATCCCGTTCCATCACTCTTCCAGTTAACCCCCCTGGGGGTTTTTATCTTTATTCCCTCCCCCTCCCCCCCCCCTGTCCCCCCCCGTGCCCCCGCCCTCCCCATCCCCGTCCGCTGTTTTGTCGTTGTAAGGTGGTCCTATCTCCCCAGTATCTTCTCCTGCCCTTAGGGTCTTCCTTTCTGTGGCTAGATCTCTTTTCGGCTTCACCCCCCAGGGATCATCAGTTGTCACGGCTGCACTCGCAAAGCCTCCCTGTAGCTCCAAGACCTCTTGAATTTTCTCCAACTCTCCCATCTAGCCCTCGTGGCCTCTCTGTCCTCCTCCCCGGTATACAGCACACATTCCATCATGTAAGTGGACTCCACTGCGTCAACCCATTCCCATAAGGGTGGGCTTTCCTTGTCCTTCCACCTCCTTGGAATTACCCTTTTAGCCGCGTTAAGCAGATGGGGAATCAATGAGCCTTTATATTGTTTGATTTCCTTGGATGTGGCATGCATAAGTGCCACCCAAGGGTCATTTTTTACCTCGATCGTTGTTATTTCTTTTATGTATTTTAGGATAGTCTCCCAAAATTTTTTGATTTTAGGACACCCCCACCATAGATGACCCATAGTGCCCCTTTGATCACACCCCCTCCAACAGTTCGCAGATGTATCCGCCTGGAAATTGCTGACCCTGTCTGGGGTTCTATACCACCTAGCCATGCACTTAAAGTTTGTTTCTGCAGTTCTCGCGTCTACCGCTGACCCATGTGCTAATTTTAAAATTTTCTTACTTGT
Source organism: Lithobates sylvaticus (assembly GCA_028564925.1). Lineage (NCBI taxonomy): Eukaryota > Metazoa > Chordata > Amphibia > Anura > Ranidae > Lithobates > Lithobates sylvaticus. The sequence goes on along the minus strand of CM053038.1, from coordinate 118,117,600 downwards.
GCCTATTTCTAATTGTGTTCCTAGTTCGCTTTCCCATTTGGTAAGGTATGGCGGTATCTCCGGTCTATCTCTTTCTAATAACAGTTTATAAATTCTGGATATTCTTTTTTTTGAACATTCTGCCGTAAAAATTTTCTCTAATTTTGTTAGATCCTTAGCCTCCCTTAATGGGCTAGGAAGAGAGCCCACAAAGTGGGTCAACTGGCGGTGCCGCCATCCATCAATGGAAAAAGCCTCATTATTCTGTAACTCGTGCAGTGTCATAACCTTCCCCTTGCTAATAACTTCCCCTAGTCTCGTGCAGTCCTTTCTAATCCAATCACCTCCTATTTCCTTCAACCCTGGCGGGAAAAAAGGATTTTCTTTAAGTGCTATAAGTGGCGAATTATAATTTTTGTTGAATATTTTATATATTTTGTCCCAAATTTTCAAAGTCGTGATGGTGATTATATGTGTCTTTTCTCCCAGTGTCCGGCTTTTCGGAGGATTCCACACAATCTTCCCCAGCCTAGCTTCACTCAGTGCTTCCTCCAAACTAACCCACCTTTTAGTGTTACCTATTTTACCCCATTCTGCAATTCTTAAAAGTGCTATAGCATGGTAGTAACTTTCTATGTCTGGGACCGCCAGGCCGCCCTGACTTTTGTCTTGTTTTAGAACTTGGAGGGAGATTCTATGTTTTTTGTAATTCCATATGAAATTCATTATAATGGCTTTTAGTTTACCGAGGTACTGTTTTGGGAGAGGGAGGGGGAGCATCTGGAATTTATATGTGATTACTGGTAAGATCATCATTTTTACTGAATTGATCCTGCCTATCCAGGATAGAATTTTTCCCTTCAGCTCTTGGCATTTTTTTTTTATATCTTCTAGGAGTGGGATGTAATTTATTTTGTATAATTTCCTCGGGTTGTTGGCCAGTTCTATTCCTAAGTATTTTATCCTTTTTTTCCAGACAAAACTAACTGTTTTCTGTAGGTTCTGTTTCTCTATTTTGTTGAGGTTAATATTAAGGATAAAAGTTTTTGAGGCATTGATTCTAAAGTTTGTTCGTTCCCCATATTCCTTTAAGGTTTTAAGCAATATGGGGACTGACTTCTGGGGTGAGCTTATGTAAAAGAGGACGTCGTCCGCGAAGGCCGCAAGTTTGTGCTCTTCGCTGCCGACTTTACAGCCTTCCACCTCTGGGTTTCCGCGAATTGTGGCCAACAGCGGTTCCAGGGATAAAACAAAAAGGAGAGGGGAGAGTGGGCAACCCTGCCTAGTACCATTAAACAGTTCGAACTCCGCGGAGGTCGTTCCATTGACCTTGATGTTGGTTTTCGGATGATTATATAGGGTTTTGATTTTTTGAATAATTCTGGGTCCGAAACCCATCCTCTGTAGAGTGTTGAACATGAACCCCCAGTCTACTCTGTCGAACGCTTTTTCAGCGTCTATCGAGAGGAGCAGACTGGGGGTTCTCGAGTCTCCCATCCTCTGTATGGCCAGCAATGTCCGAATCCCATTGTCCCTCCCCTCTCTGCCCGGGACGAACCCAACCTGGTCCGGGTGGATCAGTGTGCCCAAGTGCCCCTTTATTCGATCCGCCAGAATCTTAGCGTATAATTTTGTGTCGAAATTTAATAAGGAGATGGGTCTGTAGTTCGAGCACACCGATCCATCCTTCCCATCCTTCCTCAGAAGAGTGATTGTGGCTTTTAGGGCCTCTTCGCTCATATCATAGTCTATCCCTAGTCCATTCATATATCGCAGCAATCTCGGTATAAGAATCTCTTTGTACGTTTTATAATATGAGGCCATGAAGCCATCCGGGCCCGGGCTCTTCCCTGTTGGAGAGTTGTTGATGGCTGCTAAGATCTCTTCCTCAGTTATTGGCCTCTCAAGCTCATCTCTCTCCTCCCCCCCTAGGGCCATTAGCCCTGCCCTCTCTAGGAACTCTGATGTTTTCTGGTTGTTTCCCATGCTGTCGTTGTTTCCCTTGGTTTTCACCTCGTAAAGTTCTTTGTAATAGTCTCTGAATGTAGAGGCTATTTCACTAGAGGTGAACTTCATCTCCCCATTTTTTGTTTGAATTTTTTCAATAAAATTTCTAGTTTTCTTTTTTTGTAATTTCCTTGCTAGATATTTCCCTGGCTTGTTGCCCCATATATATTGTTCCCTGGCCAATTTATTGAACTTCTGTCTGACTTCCTGTTCAGCTAAATCTTTCAATTCCTCTCTCTTATCTGTAAGCTCTATGTATATACTCTGGCTAAGTGCCCCCCCAGATTTGTGCTTTTGCTCCAGGGTTTTAATCTCGGCCATCAGCGCCTGCGTCTTTCTCACCCTCTCCTTTTTTTTCCATGAAGCTTTAGCAATCAGGAGCCCCCTAATGAACGCTTTATGAGCGTCCCACAGTTGTGCCTCTGAGACCTCTCCGTTGTCGTTGATTTGAAAGAACCATTCTAGCTCCTTTTTGATACGCTCCCTAATTTCTTTGTCATGTAACAATTCAGGATTGAGTTTCCATCCGCTAGAGGGTTGTTTGTGTTCGGGGAACCTTAGCCTCATGGATACCGGCGCATGGTCCGAGAAGGAAGCTATTCCAATTTCGGTTTCTTTGACCCTTTCCAGTATGCCATGGTCTATTAAAATATAGTCCAGGCGAGAATACATCTGGTGGACAGGGGAGAAGAACGAATAGTCCCTCAACTGCGGGTGCTGGATCCTCCACACGTCCAACAGTTGGTCCTCCGATAGTTTTTTTTTAATACGCTTCAGTTGTATGTTGCCCCTCCCCGTGCCACCAGACGTACTGTCCTTCGCGGGGTCCATCACAAAGTTGAGGTCCCCCATCAGGATCAAATATCCTTTCCTGAAGGCCCTTAGCTTATGCAGAATTGCTTCGAGGAATAAGATAGGTTTGGTGTTGGGGGCATAAACATTGGCCAGTGTAAGTTCTACCCCTAGGAGGGAGCCCCTAAGAAACAGGTATCTCCCCTCGGGGTCCGTCATTCTCTCCTCCACCGTGAAGTCAATGTCCCTCGCAATCCCAATTGCCACTCCTCTTGCCCTGCTCGAGATAGTGTCCCCATAGAACCATTTTGGGAGAGCTGGAGAAAAAAGTCTAGTATTTGAGGAATGTGCCAGGTGAGTCTCTTGCAGGAACACTATACCTGCGCCATATCTCTCAGCTTCCTCCAAAATTTTAGATCGCTTGCCGGGGGAGTTTAAGCCTTTCACATTATATGATAAAAATTTGATTTCTATGTCCTTCATTTATCTTTTGGAATTTTTTTTTTTTTTTTTTTTTTTTTCCTCTGAAGTATTGATGGTGATAGCGGCCCCACAGCGGACGTGGTTTCCCTCCCCCTGTCCCCCCGTCCCCCTTCCCTCCCTTCCTCCCCTCCCTCTCCCCCCCCCCTTCTCCCCCCCCCTTTCACCCACCCCCCCCCCTCCCCCCCTCTCTTACCCCGACTAGGGTCCCCGGGTCATTGGGGGCCATCTTTTGTGGCTTCCCTTAGACTCCGGATTCCTGGTGAGGTGGAGTCTGTTTAGCCCTCCCCTCCCCCTCCGCGGCCCGTACTCGGGGCGCAAAGGGGGGGGGGGCAGGGCCGATTAGAACAGAGTTGTTTTGCAGCTATACGTGGGCATTCACCCCTTCTCCCTCCCCTCCACCCCCCCCCCCCCGGGTCCCCTAGTCCTTCCATTTCAATCCAGCCCTGCAGGTTCGGGACTAGAATCCCGAGTTTTGTACAGAATCCCTGCACTTCTTCCGGGTACCTCAGCCTGGCCGAGCGCCCCTCTTTTGACCCTATTAGGCATGATGGGAAGCCCCAGTTGTATCTTATGTTTTCCCTTTTCAATATTTCCAGCAGGGGTTTCTGATGTCTCCGTCTTTCGAGGGTTCGGGCCGATAGGTCAGCGTATACTTGAATCTCCACGTCCTTATACAATATAGGAGACTTGTTTTTTATTTTGGCCCACAGGTCCTCTTTTTCTTTAAAATGGCTGAATCTGACTATTATGTCCCGGGTCCGCTCAGCTCCCCCCCTTTCCGGTCTTCCTACTCGGTGTATCCTTTCTATGTAGGGGAAGTGGTCTGGATCCTTGCCGCTTATGGGGCCCAAGATTTCCCATAGTTTTCTTTCTAGGTCTTCCCCTCTTTGTTCCGGGACGGAGCGCAGCCTCAGGTTTTGCCTCCTATCCCTATTTTCTTGGTCCTCTATCTTGTAGAGTGTATCTCTCTGGGTGAGATAGGTGCCTTTTAATTGCGTTTTCAGTTTCACAATTTCCCGATCTATAGAGTCCGCTCTCCCTTCCACCACTTCAACCCTGGACAGCATATGACCCCTGTCCTCACGTAGAGCATTAATTTCCAGTTTGATCACGTTTTCCAGGCGTAGTAGCATCACCTCCATTTCTAGCTTATTGGGAATGTGAGTTCCTGCTTGTTGCTCCTCCCCCCTACTCAGCTCGATCTCGGTCTCCATTGAGCGGTCCACCCTGGAGTCGTTGATCTCTCCTTCAGCCCCGCCCCTACTCTCCGGGGAGGTTCCGGCCCGGGTTTCTTTTCCCGATGTTTTTGGGCTTGCGCCCTGTCTTAAATAATGTTTAATTGTGCTTGTCTCCCCTTTGCTGCCTTTTGTAGTTGTTTTCTTAGGTTGTTTGACTGGGTCTTTGCTCATGTTGGCCTTCTTAGTGGGTCTGATTCTCTTCCCCAGTCTTGTTGTAGGCTTAGGCCTCCTGGGCCCTTTTCCGCCTCCTGTCTTTTAATGAGGTCCTTATTTTAAGACTGTCCTTTACCCCTTGGTAGTTTAGGGTTTTTTGGGTTCTCGTTCTGTCCCGGGGCCTTCTGGAGTTCCTGAGCTAAGACCCTCTCTGTGTCTCCCCGTCCCGTCGTTAGTGTCTAGTGGTGGTTATGACCTATTTGCCCCTTTAGGATCTGTTTGGTCTGTCCGGGCTTCTTGGAGGTTTTGTTTATTGCTTGTGTCCCTCTGGGCTTTGGGGCCCGGGGCTTCCTTCTGGGTGTCCCTTTAGTGTATGTAGTCAAATTTGTGAAGGAGGGGGCCTTTTCTACTTGTGAGATCTTTAGATGAGACACTAAGCACTTACGCAATGGCCCCTTCTGTTGTATCAAAGTGGGAGGGTTTGTCCGTCCCTCTTACCAGTTCGCTTCCGATTGCTTCCGCGATGCACCGTATGCGCCTTTTCAGTGTCCTACCCAGTGGCTCTATTCGTGAGGTCAGCAGATCTTAACTATATTACCGGGGATCACTGGTCTTGATAATATGGACAACATGCAGACATGTGATTTTATAGTTTGTCCATAATTTCATATTTAAGAGGAGCATTCCACAATAAAACATTTGGTGTATAATAGTATATCTTCATAAACACCACTCAGAGTCTCATTTTCATTCCGAACATGCAATTCTTAAAGTGTGATACTCACTCTTCCTAGGCTCCAATCAGGATCCTGCTTTCATTCAAAAATGTAGCTTTCAGGGTGAAAAAAAAATAGAACTTCACAGGCACCAATCGGAGTCACACTTACAATCCTAGATGCAACTTTTAAAATGTATAGTGTCAGTGAGGCAGTGAGGCGGATTCAGCCGTTTTCGTTTCCGGCAATTATCCACCATTAAGGGCTATGATGACCATTCTCTTCCCACAATCGTTTTTAGAGCCTGTTTACACCCGTGTGAGTATCTCCTACTCCAGGCTATCACTTTAGAGCTCTAGTTCTATCCGGGCTGCATTTAAAGAGAAAGGGACTAGATCGCCATCATACAAAGATTGACAACTCTGGGGCTTGGAACGTGTCCGCGTCTACCTGGTGCGATTAGGTACGTGGGCCAGTAAGTTTTCCGCACTACTGTATGTATAGGACATGACACGTTGGGGTCTGCCTGACGCAAAGAGAACAACAAAGAATGAATAAATTTTGCAATGTTCTGAGGGCACAGGGACTGACTTCTAGGTGCCAGTCCTCCTCTCTTTCTTCAAAAGCCTTTTTTGATCTGTCCCCAACAGCAGTCAGGCTAATCTTACAGGCAGGATAAGACAGGAACAGGAAAAAAATAATGCACAAAGACCCACTACAACCGGTAGGTAGCGACACTGTTAAATCATTCAAAGCAAAAGAAAAATGTCCTAATGTTTTATTCAGCCTTGACGCTATTCTCTAGCCACAGGTCAGCATGTTGTATAAATCTTACCTCCAGGTAGAACCAGATCCGGGGGGGGGTATGCTATATACTCACGCTCCTTGGGTCCTGGGATGGCTAGCAGCGATTGTTTTTACGCTGTTCCAGGCTGCAAGGCTGCAATGCATGTGTCTTCCAGGCGCTGTGCTCGGGAAGGAGGGTTTGGGGGGGGCGGGGCGGGGCGGGAGCGGAGAGCCGGAGCTACAGGTCTCCGTCAGCCCAGCTTTGCCGTTTGCCTCGCGGCGGGACCCCTGCGTTCTGAGGTCCTTTTTCCCGGGCGGGCGGGCAGGCGTCCGCCGTTTCTCATCCCTGGAGCGGTCCCGCGGCCTCCCTCGCTTCGCGTCTGCTCTCTTCCGCCCTCAGGCTCAGACTCCTCCCTCCGTGCGGACGTTACGTCCGTACGTCCATAGCGGCTGATTCTCTCCCCTCAGCGTGTTCTAACTGTAGGGGGGGATGGGCTACCAGGGACATGACAGAGATCACTGTTCCCGGTCCCTGGGAACAGAAGATCTCTGACATGTCATCTGGCAGAACGGGGAATCGCCTTGTTTACATAGGCAGATCCCCCTTCTGCCTCTGTACACTGCGATCGTGGGTCGCCGGCATTGAGTCTGCCGGACCCGCAGGCACGCTCCCATGGCACGCGGCGTGTGCGCTATCTAATGTGCAAAGACCTACGGTGGTTTGTGCAGGAGAGCCGACCTGCCGCAGTATAATGACCGTGGCTGGTTGGCAAGCGGTTAAACCGTGAACTTTTGAATATAGATTCCCCACATATAGCTCTAAAAAGATCTTCTGAATAACTTCAAAGGTATATTTTAGGTATTCAGGGTAGCTCAGGCTAAATGCAGAATCATTTTTATCAGTGTAGTAAGGAGAAAAATGAGCAGCACAGTAATGACATCACTCACTTTAAATGTCAGGAGTCTAGCACTCTCACATACCAGGAAATGCACTACTATTTTTCAGGAGGAATTGCAAACAAAACGTCACTGGTTAGGTACAATAAACATTCCTATATGCTCCCCATACAATAGCAAATCTTCACTTTTTGAGTCTAGGTCCCTTTTAAAGTGTGCTTGACCTGGCCTAAAGCATTTCTAAAGTAACACCAGTGATGCAGGGCAAACACCTTGTGAAGTCTGAAAGTAAAGTATGCAGTCTTTAGGGGAGATTTACTAAAACCGGTGCACACAGAATCTGTTGCAGCTGTGCATAGTAACCAATAAGCTTCTAAGTTCAGCTTGTTCAATTAAGCTTTAACAGTAAAATCTAGAAGCTGATTGGTTACTATGCACAGCTACACCAGATTCTGTGTGCACCAGTTTTAGTAACTCTCCCCTTTTGTTCCTGTTGCATTCCTTGATGTAGGCTGTACATGAGGTTTTGACAGCCCAAGTTGAAGTTGAGCACCCCACCAATGCTAAGCATGCCCTTTGTTATCCAGCTGTCATAGCAGAGTCTTCCCCGCCTATTCAAGGACAGGCATTTGATAGTTGAATGACAGTGGCATAATTGGTTATTTTCGAAGCTGAGGTCCCATTAAAAGCCAATGCCTAGGATCCAACATGCAACACAGATGGTGGTCTCCTGCTACAGTCAACATATGACATACACAAAGCAACCATTAAAAGGTGAACAGTTGCTACACAATATGCTTCTCTGTTTGGCCACATGATCAAAAAACCTTCAACCTAATTGTGCAACAGCCTTGTCATGTACTGATGCAAACTGATTACATCCACTTGGGGCAGCAGATGATAGATAACTTATGCCAGAAGCTTCCAATTGCTGCGGGCCTTTTCAGTCTATTTTACAAGTATTTTTATGGAGGCAGCTTATCTTTTCCAATAAAGCTAAACAGGTTCAATGTCTTTCTAGAACAGTATGCAACCAACCTATGAGAAAAGCAGCTTCCATCAGAGCCTTTTCATGCTGGTATAGTCTACCCATGAATGGCAAAGCTTCAAGTTCACTTTAAAGCTCTATCCTCAGGGGCATATACTCATCTTTCCTTCACTTTCCTATTGGTTCGTTCAGCTGCCTGTTACATTTGGGTGTATAAAGAAACATGTCACTCCATGTGACTGCTCTGGTGATTGGTTCTGTGCTGTCACATGGGGGGATAGTCAGTGCTGTGTAACTCAACTAGAGGTTATGTAGGGCTTCTTTTCCTGACCACTGGAGACTGAGGGGAGTGCTAGGGTTAGCGAAGGAAAGGTAAGTATATACAAATCGGAGACTGGCCTTTAAAGCAAATGTATTCACTCAAAGTGGAAGTAAACTATTTTTTTGCACTTGTATCTACAGGTAAGCCTATAATAAGGCTTACCTGTAGGTACCATGAATATCTCCTAAACCTGCACTGTTTAGGAGATATTCACACTGCATGCAGCCGGTGATATCAACGGTGCATGCGCTGCCTTTACCTTGCAGGTTTTTTAAAGAAAATGGTGCGGTTTACTACCGTTTTAACCCCCAAAACCAAAAAGTATAATATATTGCCGTTTACCACCCTACAGTCCTTAGATGTAGTGGCTGCATTTGTTTTCTTTTTTCTTTCCTTTTTTCTTACCTGATGATTCTTCCTCTTACACACTTCCTGGCATAGGAGGACAAAGCTCACTCACCCTACTCATCGTGTTGTATCAGAACAAAATAAAGAGGATAGGACTACAGTACTTTGTCCTTCTCCACTTTTCTTTATGACAGAGTGAAGGCGTTCTGCACCCATCAGAAAAAGCTGAGAACAATATAACTTAACATGCAAAGAGCACAGAAAATGATCACATTTCTGGCAAGATTACCAGGTAGTTTGTGCAATTATCTAACAGATATAACAAAAGTGCTTTAATAGATTAAAAGGATCAAATAAGAGAAATTCATTAGGGTTTACATTTTCTTTATTAGCAAAATAGCCCATAATGGGTTGTAATAATTTGTAGAAGCTGTATTTAGCTTCACAGGTTTGCCTTTGAAGCTTGAACCTAAAACTGTAAAGAAAAAAAATATATAATATGGACAATTATTTCTCTCTGTATGAAAAAATAGAAAAGGAAAGTGAAATTATTATAAAATAACCAAACTTGTAGAAGTGAAGCCAGCTTGACAAGAGGAATACGAGCTCAAGAATGAATCAAGAATAACGTAGTGAATGCCAGTGAGGAAACTGCATTCTATCTCAAGTGGCTGTTAAGTATGTTTTGGAGAAATCTTATTTTTGGCACTTGTGACAAAAAAGGTTGTGGACCCCTGGTATTAAGTATCCTAATAAGGCTTGACTATAATGGCATTTCAATAGCAACTAACAGCAGAGGGCTTGGGATGTAGAAAGTGTACCAAGACTTTGTGCAGTTCAGAAAGGGCTGGGCAATGTTCCCTCTTTTGCTTAAGCTGGTGTGGGAGTTAGGCTTGATTAATGTGTTTTCTGTTATTTGCACAGTTAGTTACACTATAAAACATTGTACAATTGTCTCTGTAAAGATTTGTGAACAGTTTGGCATGCTAGACTGGGCTGGGTACTGCCTAAAACAGGTACAGATTTCTTCTCAGTAAACAATGTAATTCCAGCAGGCATTAAAGCAGAACTCCAGCCAAACGCACAAAGCACATATAGGTGTTTTTTTGTTTACCTTAGAAAGCTGATTCTGTTTAGTTAGTCTTGTTAATGACATTGTGTAGCCAGGGAAGGTGACACTGTATGATTTGGGGCAGCACACATACATTTTTAACACTCTGGAGCTCAGCAGTGGATAAACCACAAGAATCCTTTACAATGAGGGCCTTCAGGGTTCAACTCCTAAGATGGCCCTCCACTGACTCTTTCTCCACTAGAAGCCCTAATGGCAACCCAGTCTGGATTTGGCAGAATCCCGTGGCTTATCGAACCCTGTGCCTGTCCCTAGGACCAAACATTCCCAAAGCAGGGTTGCCAACCACCAGTAAATTTACTGACAGTTTGTAAAAATCTGTGAACTGCCAGTAAATATCAAGGGCTGATAATTTGATGCTGTGTTGACTTTTTAAGTGTAAATCAAGCAAATTACTTTGTTATAGGTGTAGCACTAACCCCCGAAGGAGCTGCTTGATTGATTTGGGCCTGTACGCTGCAAATGAACCCCCACTGACTTGACTCAGTCCCCTTGACACAGCTGTGGTGCGATGTGGAGTGTGTAATGAAATGGTGCGAGATAACCCCACAATACAATATAATATACCTGTATTATCACCAGGGTATCCAATGGCTCCTCCTGCTGGGAGAAAGCAATACTCCACACAATTGAGGTACCTAATCAAAAGTATACTTTATTGTAAATCGTGATAAACAGGTGGTTACAATAATTGTACTGTCACCTTAAAATAAAATGACAGGACAATGAAACTGAACAACAATTATACACAGTGTAACTATAAGGGAGCTCCCCCTACTTTAATAGCTAGTTACAAGCTCTCATTAAAAGTACACAGTCTTTAATCTTCTTGTCTTCTGCTAGCTATGATGGTCTCTTATAAATTTTAATCCAAAGGGTAAAGAAATTAGGATTGATTAAGGAGTGGTCCTGTTAATGTTTCTGTCAATGTTCCAGTGAGTGTTTCCTTAGGTATAGTACAATGCTTAAGATGCAATGAAAGTTAGGCCTTATGCCTGCCTAAAAACAGTTTCTGCAAACTTCTTCTGTAGGACTACAGGTCCCAGCAAACACGGTATATGAGTCTGACTAGATGCAAATGCGTAATGAAACTGTGGGTCGCAACCCACTCACCAACTGGATCTGAAGCTCTGTATAGTAGCTCTGGTCCGGTGCTCTGTAGCTTGCTTCAACACCGGCCGGCTCCGTCATGCCACTCCACTCCGCTGGGTGAACCAGGTCCTCTGATGCTCAGATTAGTGTCTCTGGACCTTTCCCAATCCGGTCACTGTGTCTCTCACGCTTTCAGATCGCTCACACAATCTATTAGAGTTGCGCTCGGCAATATCTGTAGGCTGCTCCTTCTGGAAACCTCCTCACAGGCAGGCCATGCGTCCAGATGAGACCTAAGATGGCCGCTCGGGGTCCTTTTATGTCCTACCCAGCATGCAGTGCAAGAGAGGGAGTCCATGGGTAGGTCACCTGTCACTCTGGGTAAGTAGGTCAAATCTCCAAAGTAAATAACAGTCACTTCCTGTATTTAGTTCAATGTTTGGGGAAAAACAAAATTCCTCCCAGTCCACTTTCCGTATTTGGCCGCTAGATGGCACCAAATACTTAAGCTGTAGAATTGTCCATAGACTTTCGATATAAAGTAGTAACATTGCATCAGTAGGCAAAAATATCAGCGCTACATAGGTATTGTCAGTGTTTCCATATCATGTTTATACTGTTAAAATATTCACTGTGGTAGTTTTCAATAGGAGTTCTGTAATTTCTCAGGTTGCCAGTAAAAAATGTGCTCCGCCAGTAAATTTCCCATGTTTTGTCAGTAAAAAATGCCACAGGAGGTTGGCAACACTGCCCCAAAGTGCATAGGAAAGTTATAGGGGAAGTCCCCATTAACCATAAATATTGCAATGTCCAGACTGGTGAATATCTTGTATATTACTTTACTAAACACAGGAAGACAGGCAGGCAGACACAGGGAAAACGTGCACACTCCAGGCAGGTAGTGCTGTGGTTGAAATTCGAACCGATGACCCTTGTTAATACATTTTTTTAACTTATGGTTTCTTTAGTCTGTGAGATACAATCCTTTCTTCATTCTAAATACCCTACTCCAACCCCCATTCTCCCACCCCAACCTAGAACCCTCAAATGTATTTTCTTGTCCCTCACCAAACATTCACTGCGCATGTATCAATTACTGTAAAAAAACATGCACTAGGAAGATACACCTACAGAGAATGTTCAGTGAATAGATCATACAAACCCCCACTTCATGTAAATAGTGCGAAAAGCCCAAACTCAAATATTATACAATATAAAGCGTGAAAGCTGCCATAATAACAACCCCCCCAACAGATGACATACTGTATATAAAAGATTATCCCTTATTCTTATGGCACTAAATCACTTAAATAAAACAAAAAAAATTGTATAAACAAATATACATGTAAAAATACTAAATTACTAAAATACCACCCAAACCAAATGAGTGGATTTCAGCACATAAAAATTTAATGGACATCCCTCAATGCATGAATCTACACTGTACTGCATTGATATCTCAGTTACAGGGATAATATTATAATATCTTTTAGATAAGCGTGAAATAACAAATGAACAAATAATTCAAAGAATATCAGTACATCCCAAGACATCCCAAAAGCAATTTAGTGTGAAAATATACTAAGTAACTGTCCCAGTGTAGGTAATGTAATACACAGTGTCCATTTAGCCAAACACATTCCACAGGATCTATAACTCTTTTTGCATAAACCTCAGTCCATCTTCATATGTTTGAATTCACCACTGTGTAGCCCGCCACCGACTTAAGGATTTACACTCACCAACTTATGTTGCCCAAAATATGTTATTTTGGGAGATAGAAGGGAGGAATTTTGTGGGACTTTAAATGAGGGTACGCCATGTTAAGAGAAAGTGACAACATAAAAATGAAAGTACAGTACATGATTTATTTATTACAATCTAGAATACATATCAGATATTTTGTATCGAATAGATAAGTAGTCACCAGACTTTCACTAAATATGCTGCTCATAGCATGCAATACAAATGAAGAGTAGACATGACAAATATACATGGTATAATAAATTGATTGAAAGACAAATGTAATAAAAACAAGTAACTGAGGGGCGTGACCGGAAGCCGACCTGAATGGACGCGTGAGCTGAAAGCTCCCTCTCAGCCCACAGCTACATAGCCAGCTATAGGGTCTTTCCTGCACCCACATATGGGTCCTTCACGGAAAACCCGCTCCACGAAACCGAGGGGATCCTCCCAGCCGCCTCCCGGTTCCTCTAGCACCATCAGAGGGTACCTCACAAACCCCGGGATGCTGAACAGAGGGACAGGCAAGATGGCGCCGGCACACCAACCCGCCACAGCGCACGAGGCTTCCCCATCAGCCGACCAGGCCCAGCCGCATCCACACCGCTCCCCCCCCCTGGAAGGGGGCTCATCAGGCCCATGGAACATCCTAACGGAGGCGGTGAGTCAACCCCCCTACCCCGCTCCCCACGAGGCGCCGCCACAGGACTGCCAGGCCGCATTGCTAGGCCTCACTGGAGCCTCATGCACGCAATGCACAGACGCCCTCCCCAGACTGTTCCGCACCTTCTCAGACCCGGGGATATCAGCAGAGCCACCCAGCTCCCCATCACTGTCAGTCTGCTCAGAGGACTTTCCCCCGCTGCCTACCCCACAACCTAACTGGACACCGGACCCTGTAGCGGACCGGCAGGGGCACAACAAAGCCCAGCAAGCCCCCTACGCAATATCAGCCCATGATCCAAGGGCCCAGCATCAGCCAGAACCCAGGGGATGGAAGTCAGCGGCAGAGACCACAGAGTTAGCAGTCGCCTATGACCAGACCTGCTCCCCCTCATGCACGGAAGGGGGGGTAATACTCCAACACTCAAACACACAACAGAGATGGGAGAGCGGTGCATGGAGTCCCCAGCAGCAGAACACAGCACAGTCCCAAAACGGGACACCCATCCAACGTCACAGACCCGCACCAAACTCTATACAGGTACCAAGAGACCCCCATGAACCCTCACCCTTCACGTGGCAGGCCTGCCTTCAAGCTATGCCGACAAAGGAGGACTTTAAACAATTAATAGAAGATGTTAAAACTACATGCAGAGCAGAAATCCAGGCACTCCAAACTAATTTCAAACACCTGGCGGACAGGGTAGAAATGGCGGAGGAGGAGATACAGGAAACTAAACAGGCAGTGCACCGTACGCAATTGCAAGGCGCAGACCACCGAATACTCTTGAGAGATATGCAACGGCATATCGAGGACCTCGACAATAGGGGGCGCAGGAATAATATCCGCGTCAGAGGACTCCCAGAATCTGAAGGTCCTGAGAACCTGCACGAAATCCTACAAAACCTGTTTAACGACCTACTGGGTGACCCCCCAGACGCCCCTATAGAAATGGACAGAGCTCACCGGGCCCTACGCCCCAAAGGGATGACCACCAAACCACGGGACGTAATCTGCAGAGTCAACTCATACCCGCTAAAGGAGGAGGTGATGCGCAAGGCTCGGATGGCCCGCAAAGTGGTCTTCGAAAACACACAGATTCAGCTCTATCCAGATCTCTCCTGGATCACCCTGCAGAAGCGCAGGCTCCTACAGCCCCTCCTCCTCCTTCTGCAGGAAAAGAATATTATCTACAGATGGGGCTTTCCATTTAGCCTGACAGCACGCAGAGAAGGGCAGTCCGCAATACTGCGATACCCAGAGGACTTAGAAGCCTTCTGCAACACTTTGGAACTCCCGGTTCCCCGTTTGCAAGAGTGGGATTTGGTGGCCACCCCACCCCCACCACCCTCAACATGGCAGAAGCTTCTTCCAGCCAAGCGTTCCAGAGCTCCAGGCACACCGCATAAAGCTCCTAAGCCCAAGAAGACCTGAGGAGAACAGGTTCCCCATACCTGTCTCTCCCAGCCAGGGACCCTGTACCTAATGGACTGCCTGCCAATAGAAATTGATGCACCCCTTTACCCCCCACATCCCCATAGATACCAGCTACCTAGCTTTTGCATAGTTTATACAAACCGGGCACTTCATTGTTATGAAGTCATGAGAGAGGTTTGCCTTCCGATCACCCGGCCCCCCTAGCAGACCACCCTGATGGTCTCCCTGAAGTTCCCCAGTTCTTCTGCAAATAGAGTACTACAAGCTAGTACGATAATGACTCAGTGCTTCCCTACGTCCAGCCGACCAGTTGTTTTTACGGCTGACCGACTGGACTTATTGGAACTCACCCACCCCTGTTTTGGGCAGGACCTACATAGTCTGAATGTAATACTTGAAGTTCTCAATGTATGTTGTACTAACTGTATTCTCTCCCCCCTCTTTTTCTTTCCAACTGCTCCCACTACGATCCCTCCCACGCCCCCCTCACCTCGACCTGATCTCCGGTCACCTAATCAAGTCCATCCCCGGCTCGCGGCGATCCCTACAACCCGGAAATGCAACCACCCAGCGACAGGATCAGATAAGTATCTATTTTTTTGCACATATCCAATATCATGGCGAAGGTAATGTCTTTAAATGTACATGGGTTAAACTCTAATAGGAAGAGACGTCTGGCTCTGACAGAATTCCGGCACTCTAAGGCGGACATAATTATGATACAGGAGACTCACTTTAATAAAGGGGACTCCTTTGCGTTCGCCTCCAGAAGCTATCCCCAGGTGTATCAGGCATTCAACCCCCGCAAGCGAGCAGGCGTAGCCATCCTATTTAAGAAGGGAACTCCCTTCCAATGCATGGAGTCTTATGTGGACCCGAGAGGGCACTTCATAATACTCCGAGGCAAATGGCAAGATCAAGCGATTACACTATGCAACCTCTATGCCCCCAATACCCACCAAATACACTTTCTCACTAAGGTCTTCGCGCGAGTATACCGAACCCCCAGCGAAAACTTGATAGTGGGAGGGGACTTTAACATGGCCCTCTCCTCGGTACATGACCGCCACACGGTGGGACCCCGCAGCACACACATCAGAGCGACTAGGGATGCTAAACTATTTAGGCAAATCACTAGACGATACGCCCTGTTCGACGCCTGGCGGGCATTGCACCCCGGGGAGAGACAGTACACGTTTTATTCAGCACCCCATCACACCCACACCCGAATTGATTACTTATTCGTGAACAGTACCACGCTCAGAGTTATGGAAAATGCACAGATCCTCCCGATCTCTTGGTCGGACCATGCACCTGTAACAATCTCCTTAAAGCTGGGCACCCCCAATCACAAACCATATAATTGGCAGCTGAATACCTTCCTAACACAACATCTCCCGTCCAAGACAGAATTAGATTCTACTCTAAAACTCTACTTCCTGGAGAATGACACCCCGGAAATCTCCATTCCCACGTTGTGGGAAGCCCACAAGGCGGTTCTACGCGGTCGATGCATAGCTCTGGCATCGGCCATGAAGAAAGACGCCATAGCCACCAAAAAGAAGGCGGAGGGGGAACTTAGGTCCCTAGAAAAGAAACTGCAGTCCGCCCCCTCCATACCCCTCCTTAGGAAGATTGTATGTCTCCGCACGACGCTCAAAGACCTGGCGATTGGACAGGTTGAAAAAGCACTGAGGAGACTGAAACAACTCTACTATGACAAGGGGAACAAGGCTCACTCCCTACTAGCCCGCAAACTAGCTGAAAGGTCGAACATGAACACCCCACACCAAATAAAAGATAAGGAAGGACACTTGGTATCCCATCCCCAGCAGGTGGCTCAAACCTTTGCAGAATTCTATACTACACTCTATAACAACCCAGAGATACCCCACAATCCTTCCTCCCCTGAACTAACTGACCAAATGTCTCAGTACCTTGCTAGGAGCGGAATCCCGAGACTTCAACCCTCAGACCTCCTCTCCCTTAATGCACCCATCCTGGAAGAGGAACTCTCATAGGTGATTAAATCCCTACCCACTCGAAAATCCCCGGGCCCCGACGGGCTTCCCTACGAATATTACAAGACCTTCATGCCCATCCTATTGCCCCATATGTGTAAACTTTTTAACGCCTTCCTCCAACAGACCCCTATCCCCACAGACATGCAACAATCATTCCTCACATTAATTCCAAAGCCGGACAAAGACCCTTCCATCTGTGCCAGTTACAGGCCCATAGCGCTCCTAAACTCTGACCTCAAAGTCTTCACGAAACTCTTATCACTACGCCTAAACCTGATACTGCCATCCCTGATACACAAGGACCAGGTGGGCTTTGTCCCCCTTCGACAGGCGGGTGACAACACAAGAAGGGTCATAGACTTGATCGAGGTGGCGAACAGGGAGAGCCGCGCGTCCTTGGTTTTAAGCCTGGACGCGGAAAAGGCGTTTGATCGCCTTGGATGGCCCTTCCTGTCCGCCACCCTACATTACATGGGGTTCCGGGGACCCTTCATGCAAGCAATCCAACACATCTACACTAACCCCACTTCCCAAGTTAAAACACCCTTTGCCCTCTCCTCAGCCTTTCCAATAGCGAATGGCACTCGCCAGGGATGCCCACTCTCCCCACTGTTGTTTGCACTGTGCGTTGAACCCCTGGCGGCATCCATCCGCGCAAACCCCAACATTAGAGGGATACCAGTCAGAGGAAGGGAATTCAAGCTAGCACTATTTGCGGATGGCATCATCCTTACCCTCACACAACCCATGATATCCCTTCCCAATCTCCAGGTTGAACTGGACATGTATAGAACCCTCTCGGGTTACAAAATTAACCCAAGTAAGTCAGAGGCTCTCCCGCTCAACATGTCAGATGCTGACACGCAGAGCATACGCCAAAACTACCCATACCATGTTAAAACCACCCATACCATGTTAAAACCACGGCCCTGAAATACCTGGGAGTGTACCTCACCCCGAACTACTCATCCCTGTACCAGGCTAATTATCCCCCGCTATTTAAACATATCCGCGACCTACTGCAAAAATGGAAACCACACCACATTTCGCTACTAGGTAGGGTTGCGACGATAAAGATGACCATTCTCCCCAAACTTCTTTACCTATTCCAGACACTGCCTATCCCAGTCCCATACACGCAGTTACGGAAACTCCAAGCAGATCTGATACGCTTTGTCTGGAATTACAAAAAACACAGGATCCCCCGATCAGTGCTAGTGGCCTCCCGCCGAGACGGCGGCCTGGCATTCCCCGACTTGGTGAAGTATTACCAAGCAACCCAACTACGAGCCATTACTTCCTGGTTCCCCCAAAGGGCATACAACAAATGGACAGAAATCGAAAAGATATGGTTGGCACCTGCACACCCGAATAGCCTACTCTGGGGCGCGACGGTAGAAGTGAACTCGGAGAGACTCCTGGGGTCAATGACCTTACTTAGATCATTATGGCGCAAACTCGCCAACCCCTATCAGCTCTGCTCAGAGAAATCACTAATGACTTCCTTTTTATATAACCCAGCACTCCCGGATGGTCTTACACGCCAGATGTCTCTTCCTTGGGCAGAAAAAAACCTCTTTCACTTCGGTCATTTGGTTGACCCCAGAACACGTAAATTGCACTCATTTGCCCAGCTTCAAACGAAATATGACTTACCTCGCCAGGTATTCTATGGCTATCTGCAAATTAGGCACTTCGCTCAATCATTCGCCCCGGACCTCCAGTTCTCGGCACCCTCCCCCTTTGAGAGCATCATATTGGAGGGATCTGCACGTCGCGGCCTGATATCAGATATCTACCGACTGCTTAACCTCTACTCAATCCCCGAACAGGGCAAACATGCGTACATGCTCCGCTGGGAGAGGGTCCTAGGAGAAGAGATACCAGAAGCCACATGGCAGGCGATTTGGTCCCAAGCAGCTAAAAGCTCGTACTGCACCTTATATAAGGAAAACGCATACAAGATTATGTATTTCTGGTACCAGACACCCGACATCCTCCACGCCATTTACCCGTCCTGCTCTGACTGCTGCTGGCGATGCCAGAAAGACAGGGGTACTCTTTTCCACATATACTGGGACTGCCCCAAGATAGTGCCATTCTGGACAGAGACCCAGTCACTACTGTCCCGCCTCTTAGGGGTACAGATTCCCATGTCCCCGAAACTATTTCTACTGGGAGTCTCCCAACTACGCATCCCCAAACCGTCCAAGAAACTCCTAAGTCATGTCATCACTGCGGCACGGTGCCTGATAGCCCTGCACTGGAAACGACTGACCCCCCCCTCACAGGAGGATCTATACGCTAGAATCAAAGACGTAGAGATCATGGAAAAAATGACAGCTAGACTATATGACAGACTGGACGCGCACACTAGGGTCTGGGAGGAATGGCATCGCCATGAAGATCCGCCGTGAGCCGGGGCTGGAACCCCGATCTCCACCCTCCACCCCCCTACCCTCTTTATCCCCCTTTTCCATCTCCCCCTTTTCTTTAACCTATAAAACTGGCACTTTCTTACTGCTACTATTGAGTATGGCCTCTCACAGGTCACTGACAATAAGTGTATCTTATATGAGAGCAGGAAAGTTACATAGGAATCAGACCATGAGTTTCTACTACAAAGAATGTTATCTGTTACCCCTGTCTGTATACTGGCCATACTATGGTCCTATTGCTTCTGATATGACACAATGTACAGACTTTGTTCGACTGTTGTATGTCAATTTTGATTTAATAAAAAGTTATTTGAAAAAAAAAAAAAAAAAAACAAGTAACTGTTGGCATCTAGTGGCACTCTACGCGTTTCCTGGCGTTACAGCCATTCATCAGGAGTGTTATGAAGTAATATACTAGGGAAGAAAGAACAGGGATTAATGATAATACCCTTAGAATAAGGGGGGCAGGGGAATTATGTCCGAACAAGGTGGAGATAGATTGGGATACTTACTAACAACCTCAAAGCCAAGTCCAGTATTAGCCAAGGAAGACCAGAGTAAGAGGCATGATGTCTCTCCGGGGGTGGAAATGGGGGAACCCTCCAAGGACGGAGAACAGCGCCCGGAGCCCAGCATAGTGGTCACAGCACGATCCAATAGGCTATGTGTACACCAAAAGTGCATGGTGTTCCTAGAAAAATGTGTCACAAAAGGGATTAAGAGCTGCAAGTAGATAGTGGAGGCCCGGCAGAACAAACGAAGAGCGGGACAAGACCCCCGAGGTTGGAAGTAGACCCCCGGAGCTGTCTAATAAAGTACTTTAAAAACCTGTGTTGTATTTTTTTTTAACACTTTTTCCCTTAGGTGAATGGGTAGGGGTACCATGTACCCCATACTCATTCACATAGGGTGGGGGGCCGGGATCTGGGGGCCCCCTTATTAAAAGGGGCTCCCGGAATCCGATAAGCTTCCCGCCCGCAGACCCCGACAACCAATGGCCAGGGTTGTCAGGAAGAGGCCCTTGTCCTCATCAAGATGGGGACAAGGTGCTTTGGGGTGGGGGGGCCGCAGGGCCCCCCTTCCCCAAAGCACCTCCCCATGTTGAGGGCACAAGGCCTGGTACGGCTCAGGAGGGGGGGGCGCTCGGTTGTCCCCACCCCCTTTCCTGACCGGCCGGGTTGCGTGCTCGGATAAGGGTCTGATATTGATTTTGGGGGGACCCCCAAGCCGTTTTTTCGGCGTAGGGATTCCCCTTTAAATCCATACCAGGTGACGGGGCTAGCAAAGTGTCAATCTCGCCGATGGAGGCGGTGGCATTGACTTCCTTCGCTAGTCCCGTCTACCTGGAGTCACATTCAAAATTAACGGACCTTACTCCGTGTGTGGGCAAGTCCATTAATTTCAAAAGTCCGGCGGACCTCCGCCAAAATTACGGCGGAAAAGTCCAGTCGTGTGTGGGCAAGTCCGCTCGTTCGGAAAGTCCGGCGGATTGTCCGCCGGATAGTCCGCCGGATAGTCTGATCGTGTGTATGCGGCATAAGTGAAAATTGGACCCAATTAGCCATCTTCCCTCCACAGTGTCATGTGACTCATTAGTATAACAAGGTCTCAGGTGTGAATGGGGAGCAGGTGTGTTCAATTTGGTGTTATCGCTCTCACTCTCTCATACTAGTCACTGGCACCTCATGGCAAAGAACTCTCTAAGGATCTGAAAAAAAGAATTGTTGCTCTACATAAAGATAGCTTAGGCTATAAAAAGATTGCCAAGACCCTGAAACTGAGCTGAAGTACGGTGGCCAAGACCATACAGCGCTTTAACGGGACAGGTTCCACTCAGAACAGTCCTCACCATGGTCAACCAAAGAAGTTGAGTGCACGTGCTCAGCGTCATATCCAGAGGTTGTCTTTGGGAAATAAACATATGAGTGCTGCTAGCATTGCTGCAGAGATTGGAGGGGTGGGGGGTCAGCCTGTCAGTGCTGGGGCCATACGCCACACACTGCATCAAATTGGTCTTCATGGCTGTCATCCCAGAAGCAAGCCACTTATAAAGATGATGCACAAGAAAGCCTGCAAACAGTTTGCTGAAGACAAGCAGACTAAGCACATGGATTACTAGAACCATGTCCTGTGGTCTGATGAGACCAAGATAAATGTATTTGGTTCAGATGGTTTCAAGTGTGTGTGGTGGAAAACAGGTGAGGAGTACAAAGAGTGTGTCTTGCCTACAGTCAAGCATGGTGGTGGGAAGGTCTGGGGCTGCGTGACTGCTGCCGACACTGGGGAGCTACAGTTCATTGAGGGAACCGTGAATGCCAACATGTACTGTGACATACTGAAGCAGAGTATGATCCCCTCCCTTCGGAGACTGGCTGCAGAGCAGTATTCTAGCATGATAACAACCCCAAACACACCTCCAAGACGACCACTGCCTTGCTAAAGAAGCTGAGGGTAAAGGTGAATGACTGACCAAGCATATATCCAGACCTAAACCCTATTCAGCATCTGTGGGGGATCCTCAAATAGAAGGTGGAGGAGTGCAAGGTCTCTAACATCCACCAGCTCTGTGATGTCGTCATGGAGGAGTGAAAGAGGACTCCAGTGGCAACCTGTAAATCTCTGGTAAACTCCATGCCCAAGAGGGTTAAGGCAGTGCTGGAAAATAATGGTGGCCACACAAAATATTGACACTTTGGGCCCAATTTGGACATTTTTACTTAAGGGTGTACTCACTTTTGTTGCCAATGGTTTAGACATTAATGGCTGTGTGTTGAGTTATTTTGAGGGGACAGCAAATTTACACTGTTATACAAACTGTACACTCAATACTTTACATTGTAGCAATGTAAAGTGTAATTTCTTCAGTGTTGTCACATGAAAAAATAGAATAACATATATTTACAAAAATGTGAGTGGTGTACTCACTTTTGTGAGATACTGTATATATCATAGTTTGTGGGTTCTATAACTTTCTTACAGACTAAATAATATACACTGATTTTGGTTATTTTTCCATAAAAAAGTAACAGAATACATTTTGGCCTAAATTTATGAAGAAATATTATTTATTTGTGCAATTTTATAACAGAAACACGCTTTTTTTTTTTTTTGTCAGTCTTTTTTCACTTATTTAGCAAAAACATAAAAACCCAGTGGTGATTAAATACCACCAAAAGAAAGCCTTATTTTTATGAAAAAAATGTTAAAAATTTAATTTGCGTACAGTGCTGCATGACAGATTAATTGTCATTCAAAATAGGAGAGTGCTGAAAGCTGAAAATTGGCCTGGGCAGGAAGGGGGTGAAAGTGTTTGGCATTTCCCTTTTTTTTGTATCACAGCACGATTGGAAGCTGGCTGAAGAAGTCAAGCACCTTTGTGGGTGCTATTTTGCCTTTAGAGGACTCAGGCATTCACAATTGTAGCGTATCACTGAATCGGTAGAAGGCGCAGGAAGAATATCTTGTATCACCTTCCCAAGGTGCTTGCTGATTCGTCCTGCTAGCAGGGTCACCATTTCCTTCAACTGGGACACTTTTACTTTCAGAGCAACAATCTCTGAGTTCATCCCCACTGAAGTAGCAACCCTGACTTTTTCGACAATTTCTGGTTTCAGATTCTCTTTTTCCAGATGGTGCTGGAGTCTTTCTTGGCAGCTCAACAACGGATTCATCCTCTGACTTGCCCTCTGAGAGGTGTTCTCTCACCGGAGCAGGGCACATGAAGGCCTTCTCTTTCACTTTGGCTTGGTGTTGGAGCCTTGATTTTTCACACAGCTTCTTCCTCTCTCATTGTTCTAATGAGCTCAAGATTTTATAGCGACATGCAATTTTCTAAAGTCTTTAGCTGGATCCACAACACATCAGTGTAAGACACCTCTTAGAATCTGCTTTATTCTGTCTACAGCTGTAGGTACCAGTCCTTTCTTTAGCATGATTTGGTATAGAATCTTCTTTAGTCATCTGTTGTACTCAGACAGGGGTTCACCCTGGTGTTGAAAGGCATGCTCAAATTTGAAGCCTTTTTTTTTTCTGTTTGCTTGAATTCCTCTTGCAGCATGGTAAGTAGGGATGGGCCCGGGGTTCGCCCGCTCGGCGAGCCTTAGAACTATTTGGGCCGCTCGCATCAAATTCGTGTGATGCGAGCGGCCCGCAATGCACTGCGCCAGTTGCAGTGCATTGCTGGCTGATGATTGGCCAAGCATGCACTGTGCCCCGCATGCTTGGCCAATCATAGAGCCAGCGGCGAGGAGAGCAATAATTGGCCACAGGCAGGATGCCTGTGGCCAATTATAGCTCAGGGGGTTTAGTACACGCCCCACATTATAAAAGGCCGCGCCGGCGGCCTCGTATATTGTGTTCCAGTGTCAGTGTTATTATGTGCTGCTGACTGATGACATTATCTGCTGTGATTCTGGGGATTAGTGTGTGCGTGCTGTTAGTACAGCATTGCAGTATCACATCTGAGGGGTGTCTATAGTATGCCTGTGAAGGGGCGCATGTTTCCTGTGCTTAGAACTGTCCCTGCACAAAGTGTAATTTTTGCAGGAAAAAAAGAGATTTTAAATCATTCGCGGCTAATGAATTGACGGCTCCCGTAACACAGAGAACAGTCATTCATTGAAAGTCATTGATAAAAAAAAAGTCATTGATAAAAAAAAAAGCGTGGGGGTCCCCCCAAATTCAATAACCAGGCCCTTCAGGTCTGCTATGGATATTAAGGGGAACCCCGGCCAAAAAAAAAATGGCGTGGGGTCCCCCTCAAAATTCATACCAGACCCTTGAGGTCTGGGATGGATTTTAAGGGGAACCCCGGCCCAAAAAAATATGGCGTAATCAAAATCCATACCAGACCCTTATCCGAGCACGCAACCTGGCAGGCCGCAGGAAAAGAGGGGGGGACGAGAGCGCCCCCCCCTCCCTCCTGAACCGTACCAGGCCACATGCCCTCAACATTGGGAGGGTGCTTTGGGGCCCCCCCAAAGCACCTTGTCCCCATGTTGATGAGGACAAGGGCCTCTTCCCCACAACCCTGGCCATTGGTTGTGGGGGTCTGCGGGCGGGGGGCTTATCGGAATCTGGAAGCCCCCTTTAACAACCCTTTAACACCCCCAGATGCCGCCCCCCCCCTGTGTGAAATGGTAAGGGGGTACAAAAGTACCCCTACCATTTCACCAAAAAAGTGTCAAAAATGGTAAAAATGACAGGAGACAGTCTTTGACAATTCCTTTATTAAAATCTTCTTTCTTCTGGTCTTCCTTCTTCCTTTCTTCATCCTTCGGTTTCTTCATCTTCTCCTTCCAGCATCTTCTTCCATCTTCTTCTTCCATCATCTTCTTCCTCTGATCTGCTTCTTCTTGCTCTGGTCTTCTCGTCCAGCATCTTCTTCCATGGCGTCTCTTCTGGGCCGCTCCGCGCAATGTAAGGCTCCCACTGTGTGAGGCTTCGCTGTGTCTGACAGGTCTTTTATAACGGAGGGCGGGGCCACCTGGTAACCCCGTCCCCTCTGACGCACGGGGACGTCATGGGGAATTCCCTATGGCTTTCCCCATGATGTCAGAGGGGGGCGGGGTCACCAGGTGGCCCCGCCCTCCGTTATAAAAGACCTGTCAGACACAGCGAAGCCTCACACAGTGGGAGCCTTACATTGCGCGGAGCGGCCCAGAAGAGACGCCATGGAAGAAGATGCTGGACGAGAAGACCAGAGCAAGAAGAAGCAGATCAGAGGAAGAAGATGATGGAAGAAGAAGATGGAAGAAGATGCTGGAAGGAGAAGATGAAGAAACCGAAGGATGAAGAAAGGAAGAAGGAAGACCAGAAGAAAGAAGATTTTAATAAAGGAATTGTCAAAGACTGTCTCCTGTCATTTTTACCATTTTTGACACTTTTTTGGTGAAATGGTAGGGGTACTTTTGTACCCCCTTACCATTTCACACAGGGGGGGGCGGCATCTGGGGGTGTTAAAGGGTTGTTAAAGGGGGCTTCCAGATTCCGATAAGCCCCCCGCCCGCAGACCCCCACAACCAATGGCCAGGGTTGTGGGGAAGATGGTGGACGAGAAGACCAGAGCAAGAAGAAGCGGATCAGAGGAAGAAGATGATGGAAGAAAAAGATGGAAGAAGATGCTGGAAGGAGAAGATGAAGAAACCGAAGGATGAAGAAAGGAAGAAGAAAGACCAGAAGAAAGAAGATTTTAATAAAGGGATTGTCAAAGTCAGGGGGTGTTCGGCTCATCCCTAATGGTAAGGTAGTTATAGGCTGTGCAAGTCTTTTGAGTAATCTTGAGATTTCTCATAGCCTCTGCAGCAGCCCCTCTCAAGCTCTTAGACCCCTTTCACACTGGGGTGGTTTTCAGACGTTTAGCACTGGAAAAAGCCTCTGCTAAGCATCTGAAAACCAAATTCCATTCATTCCAGTGTGACTTTTCACAATCGGGTGGTCCGATTGCGGGACGTTATTAAAAGTCTTGCAAGTAGCATCTTTGGTGCGGGTTGGGAGCACTGTATTTAGCGCTCCCAAAACGCCCTACCCATTAAAAGTGCTTTAAAATGCTTTAAAAGCGCCGTAAAACAGGAGTTTTTAACCCTTTTTTGGGGGTAAAAAGCACCCCGATAGCAGCTGAAAAGCAGTGCGAAAGCGCTAATGCGCCGCTAAAACAAGCAACAATTTAGTGCTAACGGTCGATGCTTTCAGTGTGAAAGTAGTCTTAGTGATGCGCTGCTTCTTTTGTGCTTATGGGACATCCTATTCTTCAAGACAAATATATTGTGGATAAAGGAAAAAGGAAAAGGGAAAGGGGAGGGATGACAAGGGTACCATCAATTTATCTGATCGATTAAATTAATGGATCAGTATGCAATCTTCTACCTGAATGGTAAATGTCTCCGTAGCCGTAAGCATATGTATAGAAAGGGGAGAGAGAACCTGAGACCGAAAGAGCCGGGCCCATAAAGAGGCTACTAATGGTGACAAAGTATTTGATTGAGTCCTTCAAGTTAATTATAAATTGAAGTTTATTATTAGAAAATGGGTATCTTTCTTAAAAAAGGAACAACATGTTCCTGCTTAGCAAGGACGAACTGGTACAGGACAACACATAACAACCATATAACGACAGGTGGTGTGTAGTATATTATATCTAATATATATATATGTATACATATATATATATATATATATATACATATTTATTATATGTAGTGTTTTTATTTAGGCATTCTAAAGACAAGTTTATTCTAGGCAGGCCACTTTGGTAGCTGTTAATCTAATTGCGCATATTAAAAGAGGGTTTGTTGCCACATGTCAAAGGGGAACAGATAATGATTATCTTAATCTAATCAGTATTCACACATGTCAAAGGGGGAATATGCAAGAATGTAAATTGGGGCAGCTTTATAATTACAGCTACTCACAGCTTGGGGTTATCTCCTGTCACTCTGAAAGACCGGGGCAGATCAAAGCATTTAATGGAAACGCCCAATCAAATTGCTCAGACATTCAGTGTGTGTGGGGGATATAACAGGATATTCAATCTGTTTAGAAGTGTGTGTTCTTACGAAGGCACCCAAGAGTCACATGGTTCCATGGGGCTCTAAATATTACTAGCACTGTCGTGATATGAACTCTGTTGGATTTTTGTCATCTGTAAGACTGTTCTGTTTTGGAAGCCAATAAATTGCTTCTCTCTGGGAGAATCGGGTTTTGCTGCGGGAAGACAATACTTTTACTAATAACTACAAACCATCTACGAGGAACGATTATATTAGATCACTACATTGGTGCCGTGACCCGGATTTTTTTTTATTTTATTATGTTTTATTTCTTGAACTTTATCTTAAAACCAGAGCGAAACATTTAAACCTAAAATAATTTTCGTGTTACATAACATGTTGCATATTACATATTGCATATTGATCAATATATTTGACATCTAAGGTGAGATGCTGCACAATGGCTTGGCATAGCATAAAGTATAGTATGTTGGGTGGTTTTCCTAAATTTATAAGAGGGGTGAGTGAAATTCATCACTCCAGTCATGATTTGAAACTTTGTTGAATCAGTCATTAATAATATTGACATATGGATGAAAAAAGACCTAACTTTACTGGCAAGATTTTCCACTGCTGCTTTGTCTGGATAGAAGATCTGATAAACGCTGATGTCAAGCTGATTCTATCTGAAAGTGGGGGAATATATATGGATTATATGGATATATGGATTATAGATTGGTATATAGATTGGTATACCATTCAGGTGGAATTATGGACTGAATGATTCAAGTAACTGCTCTATTATGGAGGCAATGAGGAGTCGGCCTACAGCAAATTAAAAACTACAGCAATAGCAGTTTTTTTCTGCCGTATCCAAACCTTTTGAACTTGAAAGTGAGAGCTGGTACATGGATGGTTCTTCTTACTATAAAGATGGAAGTAGAATTTCGGGATTTGCTGGTGTTTGTGCAAAAGCATCTTTAAGAAAATGAAAACCTTGAGCCTGGAGAGGAGAATCCTGGATTTATGTGGATCGGAGCTCCCAGCACACCAAGCACACCAAGTCTACTTTCAATGAGAGATGTGATGAAGTTGAAGTTGAAAATTGAAGAATGAACTGTGACATCAGCTCGTTTTTGTGCAATATTCAAGATCTTGATGTGATATAATAAGGCCTAACAGCTATATGGGCCAAGGATGTTTACCAAACCCTTTTCAAGTCATGGTCTAAAGCTATATTATCTAATGACTTTTTCATGGGGATATTTTAGAGGCTGGTGAAGAGAGATGTAACCAGTTTCAACTTTATATTTCATATGAGCCATTGTGAAGCATCCAATACCTCAAGTCGGTAATGCTATGTTTGTTGCTTGATTTATGGGTCAGTTCTAGTAGTTAGAACGACCCAAGTGGGGGTATATGTAGTATATTATATCTAATATATATATATGTATACATATATATATATATTATATATATACATATTTATTATATGTAGTGTTTTTATTTAGGCATTCTAAAGACAAGTTTATTCTAGGCAGGCCACTTTGGTAGCTGTTAATCTAATTGCGCATATTAAAAGAGGGTTTGTTGCCACATGTCAAAGGGGAACAGATAATGATTATCTTAATCTAATCAGTATTCACACATGTCAAAGGGGGAATATGCAAGAATGTAAATTGGGGCAGCTTTATAATTACAGCTACTCACAGCTTGGGGTTATCTCCTGTCACTCTGAAAGACCGGGGCAGATCAAAGCATTTAATGGAAACGCCCAATCAAATTGCTCAGACATTCAGTGTGTGTGGGGGATATAACAGGACGTTCAATCTGTTTAGAAGTGTGTGTTCTTACGAAGGCACCCAAGAGTCACATGGTTCCATGGGGCTCTAAATATTACTAGCACTGTCGTGATATGAACTCTGTTGGATTTTTGTCATCTGTAAGACTGTTCTGTTTTGGAAGCCAATAAATTGCTTCTCTCTGGGAGAATCGGGTTTTGCTGCGGGAAGACAATACTTTTACTAATAACTACAAACCATCTACGAGGAACGATTATATTAGATCACTACATGGTGCACCACGGGATTCGCACAGCAGAGATGGTCAGTTGGAGACAATTGGTTGGATTACCAGATGGTAAGTTTGAGTTGAAATAAGTCTATGTTGAGGCTTATACCATTTGATTCACCAACTGGCCATTGCCCTATTGTGAGTATCTAAATTAAAACTAGATGTGAATTCTAGTAGCCATTAACATTAATACATTTTGGGAGGTAACATTTCTAGTAGTTTCTGTTAACAAAGCTGGTAGGTAATTTGTTCAGACAAGGTATCTCTGTAATTATTAGAGAGGCGCCGCTGTATCTGTTCTATAAATGAGATAGCACTTATGTCAGAATTGTCAGATATTCTGTTTGTCTAGTGAAATTACCCATCCATTATTAATATATAGTAGTAGTAACTCTTGTTTAAACATCAAAATGGTTCATGTTCATGGACAACGGCTTAGTTGATCAGTGTAGTAGATAGCCACCTTCAGCATGAATGCTGGAAACTTTCATGTCACATGTAGATACTTCTATTTCAACAGCACTCTGTTATAGGTCAATCAAGCATCAATTTTAAAGCAGTTAGCATGTAGCGTTAATATGGCAATATCAATTGACAACTGGTTAGGCAAGTTTTTTTGGTATGGCCACAGCCTGTTACGTTACCACATGAAGCTTATCCTGTCCGTTCTGCAGCTTTGCATCGCCATGCGATATCGGGTGCCGCGTCCTGTTCACAGGACTTGTTTATGGACGGTTGCTGGTGGTTCGATGGCTGGTGAAAGCAGTTGGTAGCCTTAACGCTGCTTTGGGATGAATCTGTAAAGCGAGATTTTCCTCTGGCTGCCGCTGTTTAGAGCAGCTACGGGTTCGTCTCGTTCTCCGTGTGGAGGTTTCCCGCTGTGTGCTTGGTAATGATGGTGGGCGTTCTGCTGGCGGTCACGTGGTGCCGTGACGTCAACGCGTTTCGCTGAGTGCGTAATTGCTTGGCTTCTTCCCGGGCGTGTACTGGAAAGCCGTTGAGGATCCCTTTTTATTTTGAGTATGTGATTATCAGCAGGTGCTGTATATTAAGGGCAAAGGAGTCCTGAATTGTAGTAGTTCGTCTGGCGCAACAGCATTGCTTATAATTTAGGGAAACGTATTGTGCATTCATTTAACACTTAATGTGCAGGTTTTTTCTACCTTCCAAATCGATCTGTATTGTGTTTCTGCCTAAGCCCCCATACACACGCGTGGATTATCTGAGGACCAGGTCCGTCGGATCACGTCCGTCGTACTTTGTCCGATGTTGGTGTTGCGTACACACGGTCGGACAACGTTGTCGGAATTTCCGGTCTGCAAGAACGTCGTGACGCTTTGATTTGCACTGCTTATTGTCTGCTCGTTTCTGGTATTCATTTCGCTCTTTCAGGCCTTGCTGTTTATCGGTGCTTTCTGTTTGTCCGTTCTGACCAGCCAACCTTTTGTGAGCGATGTTTCCCGTACATACTCGTCGCCGAGTTCGTGCTGTACGCGGAATTGGTGTCAGGCTTTTAGCTTTGAGCCAAGACCCGTCCATGAACAGAGTGACGAGGAGTATGTGGACCAAGAATTGGTTGCTTCAGCGTGATCAGTTCTCGCACATGCCTTTGCTTCGTGAGATCCGGGAGAATAATCCTGATGATTTCAGGAACTTTCTCCGGATGACGGACCCTGTGTTCCACCGTCTTTTGGCTTTGCTGACCCCTTTTATCAGCCGGCAGGATACCTGCATGAGACAAGCCATCACTCCGGAGCAGAGGCTTGTTGCTACGTTGAGGTACTTGGCGACAGGGAGAAGCCTTCAGGATTTGAAGTTCTCTTCAGGTATCTCTCCCCAGGCCCTGGGAATCATTATTCCAGAGACCTGTTCTGCCATCATCCAGGTCCTGCAGGAGGACTATATTAAGGTAACATTTCTACTTTACTATTCCATTCTACCATTCTATGTATGCTCTGTTTGCTAATGTCTTGTATTTTTGACCTCCTTCCCTAATTACCATGATTGCAATATGCTCTAATATGCTGTGCCCCTTTTCTCCTTCATGCATTTTTCCCTTCACTTACCTCACCAGCATGCTCTTCTGCTCCAATAGACACCTATGGCCTAGTCACTTAAGCAATGTATTTTGTCTGCTGCATAGTATTGTTTTCCCCCAAACACCCCCGAAAATATGCACAAATGTTTGCTGTGTGGTTTACTTCATGTAGAGCTCCTTTTTTTTCCCTTTTTGTTGTTGGTGGGGGGGGGGGTGCCAAATTCATTCTGAACCCCCTCCCCCAACTGCTCTGTCAGATGGTACCAATCCTCTATCTGCTGGCTTTCCCAAGGTCAATACACACTATATACCTACCTCTTTATAGTGGGCATCTTTAGGGATGAATTCAGCAAAGCATGTAGAGCAAGGGGCTGGCTCCATACTTTCCATTTCCTCTTTTTTGGTGTTCTTTCCCTCCTATTAGCTTGCTAGGTAATTTCAGAATTTCCAAATGTGTGTTCCTTTTTTTTTGGGGGGGGGGGGGGATTTTGAATGTTATTTTATCTTTCCTGTGGGCTGCCAATAGTGTTAAGTAAGGAGGGTCTGGCCAAACTAGCACACATTATTGAGCCATTTGGCAATCAATGAAGTGCAGAGGGTTACCTGTCCAAACCCCTAGTTATTGTCAATGGCCCATCAGAAGTGGGGCGATTGATGGGGGGTGAATCATCTGCTAGGGGGACCCTCTACTTTGCGTTGCAAATACTTTCCAGCTTTAAATGTAAAAGTCTGATCTTCTTCCAAGATGTTTAGTGTCTAATCTGCTTGCAATGTTTATGTGCAAAGTGACTAATTTATTTTTCTTGTTTCACTCCACAGTTCCCTTCCACGCCACAGGAATGGCAGACTGTGGCCTCCCACTTTGCCACCCGTTGGGACTTTCCTAACTGCGGAGGTGCAATTGATGGGAAACACGTCCGCATCGTCCCACCCCCAACTCGGGGTCCTACTATTATAATTACAAGGGGTTTAATAGTGTTGTGATGTTGGCGGTGGTGTCGACGACATACGAGTTTTTGTATGTGGACGTGGGGATGAACGGCCGGATCTCGGATGGTGGTGCCATTGCGCACACGGAGTTCTACTGGCGTCTCCAAAGTGGCAGTCTGTGCTTGCCACCTCCAGAGGAGAATGCTGAAGGACTCCCCTTCGTCTTTGTCGCAGATGAAGCGTTTGCGTTGACTCCCCATCTGATGAGGCCCTTCCCGATGAGGACCCTCACCCCAGACCAGAGGGTCTTCAATTGACGGCTATTAACTTGGCGGAATAAAAACTCAACCACATAGTTCTTGCCTCTTGCATATTGCACAACTTTTTGAAAAGACACAACACCAACTATGTGGTGACCGTTGGCCCAGATGTTGAGGGCCCTTCCAATGCCGACCTCACAGCCCTTCAAGCGGCACGTCCAGGCTTGCCCCCTCGAAATGCCCGCACGGCCCGCGAGCAATATATGGACTATTTTGTGGGTAGGGGGGCCATTGCTCTGCCTGACGATGTGTGAGAGGCATTTTTAAATAAATATATTTTTTTACCAAACCTATGTTTTCTGGTCCTTTCCATATTCTAGCTTCTTTGAGATATACATTTTTGCCCTTTAGCTTCAACAGTGGGAATGCACTTTCTGGGCAAAAGGAGGTAACAGTCTCTTCTTCCCAAAAAGATTCTTCTCATGTTGTGTGTTTGATACCTAATCTTTGGTCTAGAGAAGGTTTGTAGTGCATAACTGACACCCAAAATACTCCTTTTCATCACCATGACAGAAATGTGTGTATTAACAAAAATGGTGTGCTACGTGTTTTCAAACAAATCACTGTGGTGTCATTTACATAAGTCAAATCTACTATGCTCTACAAGTGCAGTGCAAAAGTGCCCTGGAAAAGAAACTTGCAGTGCAAACTGGACTTGCCTTTAGTAAATAACACCCATTGCCCCCCAAATCCTTTACAGATGACATACATAATGCTTTTTTATTTTTAAATAAGGAAGCCACACATTTAGAAAATTAAAAAAGTTTACTTGCAACACCTTCACAAGTGCATTTACAAACTTCTTGCCCAAACTGACAAGATCTTGGTTCTTGACAACATTGTTTACAAACATTCTGCATTTGGTAAAACAAGGCATGGAGCAAAACAGAACATAGGAACTAGGAAAGTTCAACTTTCTAAAGTGAAGACAAGATCAGACATGACTATATGTTAAAAGTGTGTTTGATCTTGCCTTCATCACATCGGGGGTCACCCCTGGAAAGTGGAAATTTAGAACATGCACACAATTTGGGTCTGAAAATGTTCATTAGATGGTAAAACACATGCCTAGAATCTTCAAAAGTGCCATTTTCCATCATGGGGATGAATGGACGTTTTTTGGGGTGCAACCCCTTCACCACAACCACTTTAGTAGTTCGGAAAGTGGTTGCACCCCCAAAAAAAACGTTGTCATTCATCCACCATGATGGGAGCTAGCACATGTGGACACAATGTGTGCATGTTCCAAATTTCACACAGTTCTTAAGTTGCAAATGTGTTCAGAAACAGCCACAAATGTGTGGTAATTACTTGGTGCGTTTTCAGATTTTTCCTAAAACATCAATGATGTTCTTCAATTTTTGTTGAACATCATTGATGTTTTGCTTTATGTCATCTAGATCTCGATTGCAGACCATTATCTCCCCGATGAGGACGTGGGCACTCTCTGTGGTAAAGTGCGATTCTTCTTCCACAACATCCACGTCACCTAAAAACAACCAAAAAAAACACAAATGTGTTTTGGAAATGAGGCAGGCATACATTGATTAGCTTACCAGTAGCTGTGTTCTCCCACACTCACCTGTTGTGGTGACAAGTTCTCCAATTTCTATGATCTCTCCTTCCTCCTCCTCCTCCTCTGCTTCTGGTCTTTCCCCTTCTTTGGGAGGTGTTGGTTTTGTGGTTTCCTCAGACGTCACGAGTTTTCGCTCCCCTATGAGAAGGTACAAAAGGAAGATTTAGCAACACAATCTATTGAGGGCAGAAATAGGAAATGACAAACATTGCTTGAAAGTGAGGGACAATATTTTTGTTTGGCCAGTTACAAATGACAACAACATGAATGTAGTCACTTTGTAAAGGTGCTAAACTTACTAGCTTTTTGGTAGAAGTTTGTCTGATGGAGACCCCCCTCTAATATTCACTGGAGCACATGTGTGGAAAAGCATAATAAAAAGTGGGTTTGGGTGTCCCAGCACTAGTGCTCTAGAGTCCAGATGGGTAAACAGCTACTGGGTGACCTCTCCTTTACATTGAATAAATTGGCTTTACATTCTTGATGACTTTTCTAGTGAGAACAAACTTCCTTTCCCCAAACAAAACACCAAACATCGTATTATAAGTGGCCGAACGATCGAGGTTGAGTACGATCTAATGGACACACACGAACATGACAGTGGCAGAAAGATCGAGGTGTGAGTACGATCGAATGCACAGACGAACATGAAAGTGGCCATTTTCTAATGTACAACTTTGTCAAAATACAAACACATGGAGCAGTATGCAAGCCAAAAATCCAACACAAAACACAACTACTTACTTTTTTGAAGAACTGGCTTGATCTTTCTGTACTGATCGGGCTCCCTCAGTTTCAGGTCTGACCAGCGTTTCCTCAGTTGCTCCTTGGATCGTTGTACCCCAAAATGATTGTACAGCCTCCTCACAACTTTAGACATGATCTTGGCCTTGCGGACATTGGGGTTGAGGCAAGGCCCATACTTCCCATCATAGTCGCTCCTCTTTAATATGTCCACCATCTCCAACATTTCTCCAAATGACATATTGGAGGCCTTGAATTTCAGGCTCCGGGATCGGGACGTTTCTGCCTCCGGCCTTTCCTCGTCCTCCTCCTCGTTGCTGCAATTTTTCGGGCGCACCTGCTGTGTCCCCGCCATGTGCTTTCCCCACTGCGCCGTAAAGAGAAGGGGTGGGGAATAGACGAGAAAGATCGTCAGGGGCGGGCAGAGTTTGACGCATGCGCACTGTATATAAAACGTCACACGCCTGTGTCGTAGCCACGATCTGTGAGACGAGGGGAGAGAAAGCTCACGCACGAGACGATCGCTATAACGAAGGTATCTTGAGGCTTCTTTATGGAGAAGATTAGGAGAGTTTTGGCTGACATTATTTATAGTGTTTTGTGTGGTGTTGTGTCTTGCAGAGATTATGGACCGCTTCAACCATGTGAGTTTTCTCCCCCTCTTCATTGATAAATATAGGGAAATGCCCCTATTATGGCAGGCGAAACACCGAGACTATAGCAACAGACCAAAGAGGTACGCAGCCATGAAGAAACTTGTGGCATTTGTAAAGCCAAGGTTCCCCACGGCAACCGTGGAGACCTTAAGAATAAAAATTGCCAACCTGAGGAGTACCTATTTCCGGGAGCGCAATAAGGTCCTGAAGTCCCAAGCATCTGGAGCTGGAGCAGATGAGGTCTATGTCCCCATGCTCTGGTACTATGACAGGCTCCATTTTCTCAAAGACCAGGCTAATGTCAGGAAGTCACTCTCGACTCTTCCTTGCACGCGTCCTTCCATGCACGCCACCCCTGATGGGGCTTCCGAGGAGCAACCTGGGCCTTCCAGTCTGAAAGATGTGGAGGAGCCCAGCTTGTGGCAGGTATAGTAGTTTTGTAACCATTTTTGAGAATAATGAATGATGTTCAGTTAATTCAGGATCCACAATTGCTTAGTTCCTAACGTGTTTGACATATCAACTGACAGTAGTGTTGTAGACAGTTGGGGCCAGAATCTAAACTGCAGGGCTGAGAATTGTATGGTTTTCTATTTGTAAACATTTTGCAACAGTCACTTGATGAAAATTGTGTGTGTTTGATGAACAAATAACTGAAACTATGTCCCTTTGTCATACACAGGAAGACGTCAGCCAGGAGGTGGCTGTGGAATGTGGCAGTCAGGAGGAGGCAGGGGTTAGTGGCAGCCAAGAGGTGGGTAGTGGCAGCCAACAGGGGGGTAGGCATAGGAGCCTGACTGTCTCCCAAGTCCCTCCCCTCCGCCTTCCCTACAGAAGGGCGAGAAGGATGGGGGAGGTGGGAGAGTCAGCGCTCCAGCTGATCAAAGATGCTTCAGCCTCCCTATATGCCACACCCACCTACAAGGAGGCCTTTGGCTCCTTGGTTGCCAATAAAATGAAGGGTATGGAGGTGGGGCAACGCAGCATGTGTGAGGGGGTGGTCATCCTCAAGGTCCTAAATGAGGGGATGGCTGGGGAGAAGACCCCACTCACACATGTTTGCGATAGTGACCTTGCTCCGCCTCCTCCTCCTTCTGCCACCCCACCAGCACCACAGCGTGGAAAGAAGCATACAAGGAAGACCTGAGAGTGACGACCTGGATTCAGTCTGGTCTGAGAGAAGATGGAGCCTCTCGTAGTACCAGAGCCTGGGGACCTAGATGGCATCTGCTGCAGTTCCGGATGTTTTGGACTTCAGGACCAGATAGCACTCCCTTATTATTTAGATAGGTACTCCTCAGGCCCCCAATTTTAGACGCTTCAAAAATGATGTTTGCCGTGGGGGGCCAAGGCTTTGCAAATTCCCCAAGTTTCTCCATCGCTGCGTTCCTCTTTGGTTTGTTGCTGACACCTAAATAAAGGTATTTTTGATTTGAAATAATCATTGCCTATGTGTTTTACTTTTCTACAATGACAGTTTATTTGTGAGTAGGCAGGTACATTTCACAAATCATAAAGTCCAATTAACAAGGGGCACCAACAGCAAACAAACTCCTAGTAAATTTAAGCAACAAATAGAAATGTTAATAATGTTGTTTTGCTAAGTTGAGACACACAACCCCCCTCAAAAAAATAAAAAAAATCTCCTTAAAATATGTATTCCAAAAAAAAAAAAAAAATGACAAATCATCCAAAAATTATAACAAATATTCTTTTACGATCTGAGTAAAAATAAACATGTAGTCTAGAAATCATGACAACTAATAAAGAACTAAGTTTGTGAGAAGTGCGGGTGAATAGGAGCAGCTAAAACATGTCATTCTTCTTGCATTGTAAAGAAAAAGAGAATGCGCTGCATTAAAGACATTTTAACATTGCAGCGTGACGAATGTGCTGTGTCGATTAGGAAAGGTAGTTTTACCTGACCGAGCACTTCCGTCACAGAATTTCTTCTGAGCATGCGTAGCACTTTGTCCGTCGGACTACGCTACACACGATCGGATTTGGTGTGATCGGACTTTGTTGTCAGAAAATCTATCCAGCAGAAGATACGACTTTGTCCGTCGGACAATCCGATGGAAACTGTCCGATGGTGCCTACACACGGTCGGAATTTCCGACAACATTGTCCGATAGGACAGAATACATCGGAAAATCCGACCGTGTGTATGGGGCTTAAGACTGGGAAACGCTAAAGAATACTGGCTTACATAACAATAACAGTGACACACACTTTGTTTCCAAATAAACACATTTAGACATATATAAGGGCATGGCGAGATATGGAGGAAGACCACTCGCACTAGATGAGTGGGAGATTGGCTGGGAAATGTCTACTAGGTCAATTCAGGATGTAGATCAAGGCTTATATCAAACGGGCCATTATCAGGACTAACAGCAGTCATGTAGTTATTCATTTGTTTTTAATGTTTACAAAGTTTTAAATATTTTCGAAATTTGTATATTGTTTTTTATTTTTTGTTTTTTATTTTTTATTGTTTATTTTTTATTATTTTTTATTTCTAAAGATCTAAAAAGTACCTTTGTTAAAGCGGTTCTGCACACATTTCATTTAGTAAATCTCTTTGCCTTCCAAATCAGGCAAAGAGTACTAAATGAAATGTGTTTTTTTTTAAACGGCGGTGCATGCTGGGCCATCTAAAGTGCCTGTGGGGTTTCACATGCCCACAGGCAAGATGGACCCCAGCAGACAAGAAGAAGACAAGAAGAAGATGAAGATGAAAACCGGCGGCGATCGAGATGGAAGATGGAACAGGCAAGTCCCCCAATTGAGCTATATGCCCTTGGCATATAGCCCAAAAAAAAAAAAAAAAACGAGTGCAGAACCGCTTTAAGGAGTATTTAGTAAAGCTTCAGGCAAGGCTGAGACAGCCAATGAGCACTGTTATTTAACTGACAGGTTTTTGGTATTTCATTATGCCAAAAAGTCAAAGGCTCAAGATAGTTAGAAGGAAATACCGCTAGCTATTAGGAGCTTTTTTTATATAAAAATTATAAGTGTTTTTTATATATTTATAGTGCCTGTGGCTGTCAAATGCCTTACATGGAGCCTTTGTATTCAAGGGGACTACATTTACTGTTTTTTTATTTTTTTAGATTTTAATGTTTTATTTATCATGCCAAGACTTTAGGGGTCCAGGAAGGCCTGAAGATTCATTTCAGTGTTCAGGCCCACTGGGACAAGGGATTTTAGCCTATTCTTCAAGAGCCTGCAGGACAGGCTCCATCCAGTTACATACTCTTCTTCCCCAACAGGCGCTGGCTGTGTCCCCGAGAAGAGTCTAAACTTTCTGTAGCCTGCTCCTGAATGGATGGCACTAGTCTGATCACACTTGGTCATGAAGTTCTCCAGAGCGATGAAGAAGTCTGCTCCTATAGTAACTGATTTTGCTGACTTAGGAGCTCCTTCTGTAGTAGTGGTGTGACTTGAACTCTGTGGATTAACTTCTGACATTCTCAGCTGGTCCAACGTCACGTTGGCTTCAACATCATTAGTTAGCTATAGATGAGCCCCCTGGAAACAGGCAGGGATTCTTCTCCACTCTAGCAATATAAGGGTGAGATGCATCTTGATCCATTTTCATGTCCAGTATGGACACTCTCTGGTCAAGAACTAAAGCCATCATTGTTTGGCAGACTTGCTCTTCCAACCAGGTTTTTCCTGGAATCTCGACCACCTAACTTAACTCCCGGTGGCCATTTTCCTCTTTGCACCATTGGGTTGCAGCAGCAGGATCCATGATGGCTGTCTCTGGCTCATTGTCTTAGCTTATTGCTTGTAGAACATACTGTAGGTATCCTGAACAAGCCCCCAAATATAGCACTTACCCTGGCAGGAGTCGCTGGTGAAGACAGGTTCTTTATTCTGGCATGTCTCTATCAGCTGATCAATCCCTTCTGACACATGGCCATTGACTAAGGCCATTTACACCGGTGTAACTTAAAGATTGGGAGGCTACTATTCTGCAATAATGCACAGGAAATAGGCCACAACCAATTGGTAGGTACATTTCTAAAATCAATAAACATGTAGTTACACATACTTAAAGCGGAGTTCCACCCAAAAGTGGAACTTCCACTCATCTGATTCCTCCCCCCCTCCGGTGCCACAATTGGCACCTTTCGGGGGGAGGGGGGTGCAGATACCTGTATAATACAGGTATCTGCACCCACTTCCAGGAATAGACTCCAGCGGGAGTCACGCCCCTTCCCGCACCCCCCGCTGTCTCCTGGGAAACACACAGGTCCCAGGAGATAGCAGGGACCACTTACGCCGTGCAGCGCGACTCGCGCATGCGCAGTAGGGAACCTGGGAAGTGAAGCCGCAACGATTCACTTCCTGATTCCCTCAACGAGAATGGCGGCGGCAGCAGCCAAAAACCGAACGATTGCTTGGCTTCGGCTGCCAACATCGCTGGACCCTGGGACAGGTAAGTGTCCATTTATTAAAAGTCAGCAGCTGTAGTATTTGAAGCTGCTGGCTTTTAATAATTTTTGTTTTAGGTGGACTCACTCTTTAAGAGCACTATAAGGGGTGAAATGGCCAATTACCCACTAGCTGGCACACAAAGGTTATAACAAGATTAAATTAATCTACAGCTGGGTAACTGGAGTCTCTTAACAACATCAACCAGTTCAGAAGAATTTAAAGGGCCCTGGTGTAAACCTTAGACATACAACCCCAAAAGCAAGTCGGCATACACGTTTCTAGTGGGGGGTATCCCTGGAAGTGGTAGAAATTACCTGGTGCCTAGTGATTAATTTTGGTTGGCTTTCAGTGGGGCCCTTCTCTAGGTGGTGCACTGTACCCTTTCAGAGTGCGGTTGGATGATAGGAGACAGGTTGCTAAATAGGAGCAGTCTTTATTTGGGCTAACAGCGTGTGGCCAGCGTTTAGGATGTGTAGTATAGTTCACCACTTCCTAGCAGGGGGCTAATCTGGTCCCAATGACTTGGTGATCAGCAGGTCCCAGTGATCTGGTCCCGGTTCCCCACGGGCTCAGTCTCTGAAGGTAGCTCCATCATTGTACTATCTTCTGCACAAAGATGAGTGACAATGAGATGGCGTGTTTTCTGGCAGCAGCCACTGTTACCTCATACTTCCTACAGGAAAGAGAGAGGAGAAAGAAGAGGGCACGCAGATATTGGATCCACCCAGTAATTGCCGAACGAGAAGAGAGAGGCCAATTTTGAGTTATGTATAGTGATCTACGCGAGCATGATGATAAATTCTTGGACTACACAAGGATGTCCATAAAAAGGTTAGTCAAACATATTTGGATTCATGATGTTTGACATTGTTCCTGTCTTATAATGTCCACTAATAAACCCCATATTTCTTATTTTTGCTCACAGCTTTGATGAGTTACTGGGTTTACTCAGTAGTCGGTTGCAAAGAATGAACACCTATTTCCGGAACAGTATACCCCAGTGGAACGACTAGTCACCACACTGAGTTAAATTGTTCTTATTTCTTTTTGTCCCCAGTGCCACCTATCAGTGCCATCTGTCCCCTGTGCCACCTGTTAGTGCCACCTGTCCCCATTGCCACTTGTCCCCAGTGCCACCTGTCAGTGTCACGTATCATCATTGCCACCTGTTAGTGCCACCTGTCCCCAGTGCCACGTGTCCCCAGTGCCACGTATCATCAGTGCCACGTATCAGTACCACCTATCAGTGTCACGTGTCATCATTGCCACCTGTTAGTGCCACCTGTCCCCAGTGCCACCTGTCCCCAGAGCCACGTGTCCCCAGTGCCATGTATCATCAGTGCCACGTATCAGTACCACCTGTCAGTGTCACGTGTCATCATTGCCACCTGTTAGTGCCACCTGTCCCCAGTGCCACATATCATCAGTGCCACGTATCAGTACCACCTGTCAGTGTCACGTGTCATCATTGCCATCTGTTAGTGCCACCTGTCCCCAGTGCCACCTGTCCCCAGAGCCACGTGTCCCCAGTGCCACGTATCAGTACCACCTGTCAGTGTCATGTGTCATCATTGCCACCTGTTAGTGCCACCTGTCCCCAGTGCCACGTGTCCCCAGTGCCAGGTATTATCAGTGCCACGTATCAGTACCACCTGTCAGTGTCACGTGTCATCATTGCCACCTGTTAGTGCCACCTGTCCCCAGTGCCACGTGTCCCCAGTGCCACGTATCATCAGTGCCACATATCAGTACCACCTGTCAGTGTCACGTGTCATCATTGCCACCTGTTAGTGCCACCTGTCCCCAGTGCCACATATCATCAGTGCCACATATCAGTACCACCTGTCAGTGTCACGTGTCATCATTGCCACCTGCTAGTGCCACCTGTCCCCAGTGCCACCTGTCCCCAGAGCCACGTGTCCCCAGTGCCACGTATCAGTACCACCTATCATCAGTGCCACGTATCAGTACCACCTGTCAGTGTCACGTGTCATCAGTGCAATGTATGTATTTTGAGGCGTTATTTGTGGTAAACACATTTCATGTGCGAGAAAAAAACTATTACAATGATCATTATCAAAAAATCTTACTTTTGTAAATAATTGTGGGAAAATTAAACATCCAATCACACAATTTTAAAGCTAAACAAAACCTTTATTTTTTTAATATAAAATATTAACGAAA
Source organism: Lithobates sylvaticus (assembly GCA_028564925.1). Taxonomy (NCBI): domain Eukaryota; kingdom Metazoa; phylum Chordata; class Amphibia; order Anura; family Ranidae; genus Lithobates; species Lithobates sylvaticus. The sequence goes on along the minus strand of CM053038.1, from coordinate 118,075,904 downwards.
TATTACTTTTTCTCTTTTTTTTTAATTTGGAAAATATACAGCTCAACCATATAAACAAAGAAATAGAGCTAACGTAGCTCAGAAAACAACAAAAAAAATTTAGAGGTGTTGAAAGGTTTGGGAGGAGTTGACTCCCTCATTAGGTGTATTGACCACATCCATTGCATGGCCATATTGTGACCAGGTGGAGGTAGATGGATGATCATTAAGCTGCCAATTAGAAGGTGGTGGTGGTGTTTGCAGAGGATAGTAATTAGTAGGTGGCGGTGTAGGCAGAGGAAGTTAATTAGGAGGTGGTGCTGACAACCGAGAAAGGGGTAAAGAATGTGGTGCTGGCAGATGGGGCGGGGGATTTGCATAGGGACCATACGGTGGCAGAGGTTCTGAGGACCTATATGTGGAGGTTGGTGGGATAAAGGTCGCAATATAGCGGATGGTACCTGACAACATGTCTGCCTTGAGTTCTGATGGTACCTTCTCCATCAGACCTTCCAGACATCTAGCAGACACCTGAACATGAGACCTATTGCTGGTCATTCTGTCTGACATACTGGCCATAATGTCCAGCATGCGGTTAAAATCTGTTTCCGGAGCCCTCCTTCTTGTTCCTCTAGCAGGTACACGTACAGCAATGGGTGGTGTGGACTCCTCGTCTCCCACAGGTGTCGCTGATGTAGAGCGTGCTGGAGTCGACAATGGCACTCCAGATTTTGGCCTTCTTGATCACCACCTGATGCTTGGCTTGCTTGTGTGTCCAAAGCATTATTTTGGGAACTGTCCTCCCAGCTGTTTTCAGTACTGAAAATAGAAATGAATTATTATAACTTTCTCATACATTTTTTCACTTTACATTTTGTTTAATGACATTTGTACAGATGATAGCTTACCGCCCTAAAGCCAGCAATGGCCGAAAGAACTCCAGTTCTTTTGCATGCATGTAATCTCTCGGAGCACATGCCGCAGATCCACTCCTAAATTCCCTGAGCAGTCGTAGATGCCGAGTGTAGGCATCCCGTATACTCTTCCACTTCAATTTGAGTATTTTAACTGTTAAAAAAACAATTAAAATATATATATTTATTTCTTTGTAGGTACCTAGCAACTTTCGGGTTGGCAAATCAACAGCCAGTTATATAGTCAGTGACACCTGCTCTGCAATTTGGGATGTATTGAAGGATATAGTTTTTAAAAAACCTACATCAGAAGATTGGTCCCAGATATCAGAAGTTTTTCTGCAACGCTGCAATTTCCCTAATTGTGTTGGAGCGATCGATGGGAAACATATCAGGATCATTAAGCCCATGGGTAGCGGAAGCCAATATTTCAACTATAAGAAATATTTTTCTTTTGTTTTGATGGGTGGTTGCGGATGCCAATTATTGCTTCCGATACATAGACATTGGGTCGTATGGCAGCAGCGCTGACTCTGCTATTTTTAACAATTCCTCATTTGGACACCTCCTATGTACAGATTGTCTGGACCTTCCGGCAAGCAGTCCACTCCCGGGCACAAATGGCCCTCCCCTACCCAGTGTTTTTGTTGGAGGTGAGGCCTTTGCTCTGAGTGAGCATCTACTACGGCCTTACTCGGGGCACAATCTAAATGAACAGAGGAGTGTGTTTAATTACCAGCTAACACGAGCATGTTGTGTTGTAGAATGTGCATTTGGCATATTGGCAAATAAATAGCGGGTACTGCACACTCCTATTGTTCTGAATATGCAAAATGCAGTCTGTGCTGTTAAGGCTGCATGTGCATTGCATAATTTTGTAAGGCAGCGGGATGGATATGATTTTCAGGAGCCAGTACTTGAGAGTATGGAAAGAGCACATTGGACCGGTGTTCGTGGAAGCAGACAAGGGACACATGTCAGGGATCAATTTGCGTCCTACTTCATGTCTTCAGCAGGACAGGTCCCATGGCAGCTTGAGGCAATTCAATAAATTTAAATCTTTATTTCTTTGTTAATATAATACAACCGTATACTATGCTATGTGAATAATTAATAAAATTGCTTGATTTATTGTGAAGAAGTCCCATGTTTTTTTTTTAAATATATAATTATCTTTGTGTGCAGTATCCATACAATATACACTAGGGGTCAGAGTGTGCCATCATGTACTTGTGACATGCTGACAATACTATACTCATACTCCTATGCATAGGCCCCTTTCACACTGAGTCGTTTTTCAGGCGCCTGTATAGCACCTGACAAAAGCGACTCCTTTCACTCGGCTTTCACACTGGAACGGTGCGCTAGCAGGATGGTAAGAAAAAGTTCTGCTAGCAGCATCTTTGGAGCGGTGAAGTGAATACACCGCTCCTACCAATTAAAATCAATGGGGCAGCGCGGCTATACCGCCGGCAAAGTGCTGCTGCAGCGGCGCTTTGTTGTCGGTTTTAACCCTTTTTCGGCCGCTAGCGGGGGTTAAAACTGCCCTGCTAGCGGCCAAAAAAGGGTTAAAAAGGCACGCAAATCGCCGATGCAGAGGCTCTTTGCAGGCGGGTTTGTTTTCAATGGGAAGGGGCGCTTTAGGAGCGGTAAATACACTGCTCCTACAGCGCTCCAATGATGCGGCTTGCAGGACTTTTTCACATGTTGGGTATCTATTTACTCGCCGTATCTTCATCTTTCACATTATGCAAAAAAATTGGGCTAACTTTACTGTTTTTGTTTTTTTAAAGCATGAAACAAAACGTGTTTGAATAATTGCTGCGAAAATACCGTGCAAGATAAAAAGTTGCAACGACCGCCATTGTGTTCTCTAGGGTCTTTTCTAAAAAAACATATATAATGTTTTGGGGTTCTATGTAATTTTCTAGCCAAGAAATTATGAATTTTACATGTAGGAGAGAAATGTCAGAATTTGCCCGGGTGTGAAATGGTTAAGCATAAGCTAGTAGTGTTTTTCTATAATGTACTAAATAACAATCATCTTATGTTTGCAGGGGTTTATCTTACCTTTACCATCCTTAACATGGCCAGTTATGTCAGCCCAGTTTGTGAACACTTTCATGGCAATCTGGTTCCATGCCCTCCTCTTGCTCGCTCGCAGTTTATAAGTAGGATCTCTTGTATCATAGAGACAGGGGTGCTCCTTGACCATTCTAATAAAGGTCTCCTGATCCAGCAGGCATACAGTCTCATCTACTTCACCCTCCATATTGCTGGTCTGTATGTCTGCTAAAATGGTGATCTGTGCACTTCCTGTTATGTTTTATGTCATTTCCTTATGTGCAATCTATTTCACTTGAGCAGATGCAGCGACAAAAGGCCCGTACAAACGCTCGTTGTCGCGCTAGACACTTGAATCGAGCGTTTCCATTAGTTTCTATGGGGATACAAATGCCCAAATCTGCCCGATTTGCGAACTTGTTTGAGCTTCAGGCGTAGGGCTTCAGGCGACATGGAGTGGAGATGTGAACCATCTCCATAGAGAATAATGTATTTTTTCCCCTCTAGCATTTTGTAGCTTCAGGCTTAGGGCGACAAAACGCTCAGGTGTGAATGCAGCCTCAGATGCAGGCCTTTGCTCTCTCCCTGACATGGATGAGCAGGCACAGCAACAACTCATCTTCAATGGCTCTGGTCCCTCAGATGTGAGACACGGACCCTGACAGCAGGTCTGTACCCATCGCTCTCCTCCCTGGGCTACCGCGATCTCAGTCTATTTACCCAGGAAAATCAGAGAAGCTCTCCTCCAGAAGCAGGGATTTGTGGTAATTGAAGTTCACAGGCTGTTAGCCTCCATTAACAGATATGGTGCAGTGCCCTTTTAAGAACTACAATTCCCATAGTCCATGGTGTCTGCACAGCAGATGTTTCCATTGGCTCTACACTTGCTACCTCTGACTAGATCCAATCCTGCACTGACAGGAGGGAGGAGGGAGAGCGTAGAAGCGACCAGGGATTTTACACTGCCCACTCTCACACAGATCCTGCTCCAGTCACAGTTCGCAGTGCAGAAGTGAAGAAGCAATAGTGAGAGCTGGCAGCTGTACATAGTTCCACAGTACACCTGGTGGGTGGGAGAGGCAGTGGTGGATGAAGTGAGACACTCCTACAGATGGGTCTGTGTGCACAAAAGACCAGCAGGAAGCAGTGATAACGTTTAAAACAATTTAATGAATAAAAGCAAATCTCCAACTATGACACTCACATAGATCCAAATAAAGTAAGCATAAAAACAATCCTCCTGTTATCAGCAAGTGGTGGTATATTGTGGTCACAGCAGACCCATGGTATACGATCTGGATCTCCCCCTTACTGACTCATCAGACTCGGATCGTCACTTCCGGTTTGATGTCAGACATCACAGCTGGTTGCCGTACAGCCACGCCCCCAGATATTTTTGAAGTTATGGAGTAAAAAATTTGGAATATTTTATGGACTTTAATTTGTGTCACTTCTGTCACTAATATTCATAGTGACTTTCTAATTCAAATAATTTTTATTGAAAGAGAAATTATGACGATATACATAGAGTACAACTATGAAAATACACTTGCTTGTTCATTAAGGCACTTAAAAATATGGTTAAACTATACAATCTCTGCATTTTTTTATGAGGATTCACTCTATTTTAACTTTATCAAAGGTAAATTATGAGTTACATATACTAATACACATGCATAGCAGGAGGGTTGTATACTCCGCCTATAACCAAAAGTTATACATTTTATAACAAAGAAAGTCAGGGGTTCATTTTACAACATTAACATGTATAGAAAGGGGAAAAGGAGGGGGGTGTTGGGGGTAGAGGAAGTAAAGTAGTGCCAAGTATTGTTACAGAGATCAAGACTGTTTTCTTGATTGGATTAGGGAGTTCCAAATGGACCAGTTCAAGTTATATTTTGCTTGTGAGCCGTCTGTGTAAGCCAGTATCTTTTCATATTTTGCTACAATATTAACTTTTGTTATTAGTTCTCTCACACTTGGGTTAACATTAGTTTTCCATTTAGGCCCCTTTCACACTTGTGCGACTTCAAAGTCGCGCGATTTTACAGCGATTCCCGGCCGCGATTTTTGCCGCGATTTTGCCGCGATTTCAAGGAATGCCTAAGTGGCAACAAAATTGGACCAAAGTAGTGCAGGGACTACTTTGAAGTCGTACTAATATGAATGGCTGTCATTGGAAATCATGCAGAACGACCTGTCATGCTACTTTGCAGTCCCAAATCGTGGGACAAGTCGTATAAGTGTGAAAGGTGCCTTACACATCACCAGAGATCTGGGAGCAAAAATAATAAGTATTGCTATTGATCTGACTGAGATTGGGTATTCTGACATGTTGATACTCAGGATTGCTTTCTCTATAGAAGGTTGAGTGAATACCCCCGTTACCTTGGCAATCAATTTGAAAACTTCTGTCCAGAAGCTGCGGAGGTGAGGACACACCCACACCATATGGACCAGAGTCCCCACCTGTCCGCAGCCCCTCCAACATGAATTGGAGTTGTCATTCGAGAATTTGGCTACTATGTATGGGTTGAAATGCCATCTTGACAGAAATTTTGCTGCCAGCTTCTCATAGCTCGATGATGATTTGTCATTTATTAGGTCATACATCAGAGAAATACCTTTAGCCTTAGTGTTATAAGAGTTTAGACATTTCCACACTTGAGTTGGGATTGGAGTGTTTGTTGTATTCATTCTTTTGTATAGTGAGTGGGGATGAGCCCGGTGTTCGATTCAAACCCATGTTTGAATCAAACATCGGCCGTTCGCATGAAATTCTTTGTGGGCCGTTCGCATCAAATTCGTGTGATACGAACGGCCCACAATGCACTGCGCCAGTCGCAGTGCATTGCTGGCTAATGATTGGCCAAGCATGCACTGTGGTTAATCACAGCGCCAGCAGCGAGGAGAGGCATAATTGGCCACAGGCAGGATGCCTATGGCCAATTATAGCTCAGGGGGTTTAATACACGCCCCACACTATATAAGGCCAACAGTGCGGCGGCCTAGTGTAGTGTTGTGCGGCATTCATAGAGAGCAGGATAGGCAGGGACAGTGTCAGCTGTGCTTTATACTTCTTTAGATAGCGCTGTTACAGTGAGTGTAGTGTTCAGGGAGAGAGCAGGATAGGCAGGGACAGTGTCCGCTTTGCTTTGCTTCCTAACATAGCGCTGTTACAGTGGGTATAGTGTGCCTCCTGCACACTGCACAGCATACACCTGAATCTACCCCCTCATTGCTGGTGTTGTGTAGTTGATTTGTGCAACACAGGCATCTGCCTAATATTCAGTCAGTGTAGTGTGCTTCCTGCACACTGCACAGCATACACCTGAATCTACCCCCTCATTACTGGTGTTGGGTAGTTGATTTGTGCAACACAGGCATCTGCCTAATATTTAGTCATGTCATTTACACAGGAATCAGTGCATTTAAATAGCACTGATTGCTGTATAAATGACAATGGTCCCAAAAATGTGTCAAAAATGTCCGATGTGTCCGCCATAATGTCGCAGTCACAATAAAAATCGCTGATCGCCGCCATTACTAGTAAAAAAAAATATTAATAAAAATGCTTTAAAACTATCCCCTATTTTGTAAACGCTATAACTTTTGCGCAAACCAATCAATAATCGCTAATCTGTAATTTTTACCAAAAATATGTAGAAGAATACGTATGGGCCTAAACTGAGGAAAAAATATGTTTTTTTTTATATATTTTTTTGAGGATATTTATTGTAGCAAAAAGTAAAAAATATTGAATTTTTTTCAAAACTGTCGCTCTATTTTTGTTTATAGCGCAAAAATAAAAACCACAGAGGTGATCAAATACCACCAAAAGAAAGCTCTATTTGTGGGAAAAAAAGGATGCCAATTTTGTTTGGGAGCCACGTCGCACGAACGCGCAATTGTAAGTTAAAGCAACGCAGTGCCGAATCGCAAAAAGGGGCCTGGTCCTTTGGCTGCAACTTGGTCCGGGGCTTAAGTGGTTAAATGGCTTTTTTTCCTTTACAAATGTGATTTTGTGCAGGGACAGTTCTAAACATGGGAAACACATGCCACTCTACAGGCATACTTTAGACACCCCCCAAGTATGATATTTAAAGGAATATTTCACTTTTTTTACTTTGATACATGTCCCCCGGGGCAGGACCCAGGTCCCCAAACCCTTTTTAGGACAATAACATGCATATTAGCCGTTATAAATAGCACTTTAGATTTCGAACGTTCGCGTCAATTGTAATTAATACGGTTCTAACGTTCCTGCAAACTTTCGGTCCGTTCGCAGGTTCTGGTGCGAACCGAACCGGGGGGTGCTCGGCTCATCCCTAATAGTGAGGCTATCTGCAGGTAGGTTAGAAATTTTGATGAGGGTATATTGTATTTAATTTGCATGTCCTTGAAGGACATTAGCTTGTCGCCTTGCATAAGGTCTTGTCATAGAATTATATCCCTGCTCAGCCAGTGATTTAGAGATATATTTGGGATTACCCACTGAAGTGCTTACATCGATATAGGGACATTAGTAATGTGAACATTTGAGCGGGATGTTTCTTTTAGATACGACCATGCATTTAAGTACACTTGTATGGTAGGGTGGTCTATCGAGATATTAGTTTGTTGTAAGTTGTGTGCTATCAGAAGAGATCTTAGAGGTTTAGGGTGCAACCAATCCTGTTCTAATTGACACCATGGTTTGGTTTCTTTCTGGTGAAGCCAGTTTCTAAGCTGGGATTGCTGCAATATAATAGTCTTTCAGTATTGGAATACCCAGTCCTCCCACCCCTTTTTGTTTCCCTTGCATTTGGGATGGGAACCTAGCTCTCTTTCCTGCCCATATGAAATTAGACAGTTGCTTTTGCATGGAGGTAAAAAGGATGATGGAATGGGAATCGGGAGGGCTCTGAAAAGATACGTTAGTTTTGTAATAGCATCTTATATGCTGCTATATTTCCATGAAATATAATGTTTCTGGAGTCTGGAAATTTCCTTTTGGAATTCGTTTATTAGGGGGTAAACATTAGTCTGAAACATGCTGGAAATGGAGGAAGTTAACTGGATAACTAAGTATGATAAGAATTTTGGAGACCATGGGTATGTGTTTTGCTTGCGTCTCTCTAGCAAGGTTACTCTGTGGTATAACAAGGAAGCTGAGACTTCTGCAGTGTGTAAATGTGCTTTTACAAAGATGCTGTATATACAAAACGATTACAATATTAGGAATACAAGACTGACAGATATCTATAACAAGCAAAATGCCTAGCAAATGCCTATGGTCAATAACAATACAAATACACTTTAAAGGTTACTTAACTTCTGTTACTGTTTGTGATTTCTATTGGCAACATTTCTTCTGGAAAATCAGACACTGTTCTTGTATCATGAGTGGCTTCTGATCTTCAAAGCATGATGATGTGTTCTGATGTTACAGCATGATGATGTGTGTGTGTGTTCCAGTCTCTACTCCCCCTTTTTATTTGTACAAGTTTGTTGACCAAAATTAATGGTTACAACATTTTTTCCATAACAACCGACTAACAGCCATTCTTTCAGTTTGAGAGACCCTCTCTTACTTGTTTACTGTAGCTATAGAGACAATAACCTCTTCAAACTGTCAATTTGAATACAACAATGGTATCTATGTACTGTACCCATTCTATGAAATAGCATGGGTTTGAGAAATCTACTCAAGCCAAAAACCTGACAGTATCTCTATGACCAACCACTATTGTGTAATGTTATGTCTGATTAATTAAAAAAAATCATATTTTAACAAACGCAACACATTCCGCCCTAGATTTTTTTTCCCTTTCAGACTCCATACAGAAAATCACTTCATTACTATTAAAACTCATTTTAAACATTAATTTTCCTTGAATGCAACACCTCCCATATTTCTGTCATTGTGAAGGTGTTTCAGTCTTTAACTAAAAGTTTGTTAGAAAGTCCATTCTATAGTTCTTTAGAAACAAGTCCAGGCTTGTAATACATCAAAGGCCTTGCTCTCCACAGCTCTTGCGATCTTCCGTCATTCTTTCCATCTTGTAACCACTTTTCTCTGGTCTTCCTATGGATCAAATCGGAGACAGCCTGTGGAGTGGAAAACAAAGAGGATTATCTGTTCCTTCTAATAATACATAAACAGTAGATCCAGGTCCTTCAGCTACGATCTCTCCTCTAAATGGCTTCTTGCCTGGATATCTGACTAACACTTTGTCCCCTGCCTGTACCCACTTCTGACCCTCCCAAAGAACATCAATAGGGAGGAGAGGAAATATACTGATATTTCCCAGAGGATCACTGCTGTTTATTTTAGAAGGTCTGATGTTATGTAGCCTCACTTTCCACTCTTGCTGAGAAGTATCCACTAACCAGTCAGAGTCCCAGCCACTGTCTTGAAGCTCATCTGCCAATGCAAATATAACTTCAAAACTTCCTGCCAGATTCCCTCTCATTCCTAGATAGCTTCAGCTTCAGATATGTCACTCTTGGTTTCTATGTCATGGGAAGCAGTAACATGGTATCTGTTAAGCCCTTTTCTTTCAGGAACCTTACATAAATACTGAACTCAGCACTCCAGCTGTGGAATCTGTGCCCCTACCATCCTCTCATATGGTGTGCTTTTGGCAATTGGCCCAGAATTTAACAACATGACTGCCTGTGTGAGGACCCAATCCCACCCCCTTAATGTATGTGTGGGTGTAAGTTTGCGTATCTGGTCCTTCAATAGCCCGTTGTATCTTTCAATCAAACCAGCTGCCTGTGGATGGTATGGGATGTGGCACAACCAGTACACTCCAGAATCTTTGGCCCACTGCTGTACTGTTGATCCGGTAAAGTGTAAGCCTGGTATAGCCATCTATACAGGATGTGATGGTTATTCAGTGGTTTAGTGATGGTGGCCAGCTGTCTGCGTTGCTGCATGGTAAATGCAGAGAGATCTGTGGAGAAGGACAGTTCCTGTCGTTCTGGAGGTAGATCCTCACGCCGTCTAGTAGCCATCATGAACTGGTCCTTAATATGATAAAAATTGACTCGAACTATAGTATCCCTGGAAAGGTGGGCCGGAATGTTTTTGGGCCTTGGTAGGCGGTGTATGCGGTCAATGACCAGGTCCTCTAATGGTGCTTCTGAAAGTGTGGTCTTCATGAGATTGATGAAATAGTCTTTCGGTTCTGGGGTTTGACCGATTCGGGGATCCCCCTTATTTTGACATTGTTACGCTTAGATCTGTCTTCCAAATCTGCTAATTTCATTTTAATGTTCATAATTTCATCGTCCCTGTCGTTGTGGGCATCGACTATATCATTAAAGGTAGTTGCAAACTCGCCCATTTTGTTCTGAATGTGGGAGACCCTGTTAGGCACTGCTGTGATTTGAACTGCTGAGTTATGGCCAGTATGTCTGCATGCAGGGTAGATCAGAGGCACACCAGCATATCTTTAAGAGTAGTGTCCATGACCAGCTGGTTTAGTGTTGGGAAGTCAGTTATGGAGTCTTGTAACTCCCTGGTGTCATCCAATGAAGAGTAAAAACCGCTTACCTCTACAGTGTCTGCCTGTGCTAGGGACAGTGTCTGCTTTTTTCTGGACTGGAGGAAGCAGAAGGAGGTGGTGGGTCTGGGTCTTGTGTGTCTCCGCTGTATTTGCCGGCGCCATCTTGGATATGGAGACGGCACGGCTGTATGAGAAAATCTGTCATCTTCCCCGGTTTTGTGGGTCCTTTTCGTTTGTGGGATCTTGTCACAGGTTATTATTTAATTTATGTTCGTTTATGTTACAGTATTGATTGTCATATTTTATATGAGCGCCACTATTTACTTTTACATTTTAACCACTTCAGCCCCGGACCATTTGGCAGCCAAAGGACCAGAGGTCTTTTTTCAATTTCGCACTGCACTGCTTTAACTGGTAATTGCGCGGTCATGCAATGTTGTACCCAAACGAAATTGGCGTCCTTTTCTTCCCACAAATAGAGCTTTATTTTGATGGTATTTGATTGCCTCTGTGTTTTTTATTTTTTGCGCTATAAACGGAAAAAGACTGCAAATTTTGAAAAAAAAAGATATTTTCTACTTTTTGTTATAAGAAAAATCCAATAAGCTCAATTTTAATCAAACATTTGGGCCAAAATGTATTTAGCCACATGTCTTTAGTAAAAAAAATGCCAATAAGCGTATATTTATTGGTTTGCGCAAAAGTTATAGCGTCTACAAACTAGAGTACATTTTCTGGAATTTACACCGCTTTTAATTTATGACTGCCTATCTCATTTCTTGAGGTGCTAAAATGGCAGGGAAGTACAAAACCCCCCCAAATGACCCCATTTTGGAAAGTAGACACCCCAAGCTATTTGCTGAGAGGCATGTTGAGCCCATTGAATATTTTTTTTTTTTAGTCCCAAGTGATTGAATAAAGACAAAAAAAAAAAAAAATGTTTTCAAAATGTTGTCACTAAATGATATATTGCTCACACATGCCATGGTTATATGTGGAATTGCACCCCAAAATACATTTAGCTGCTTCTCCTGAGTATGGGGATACCACATGTGTGGGACTTTTGGGAGCCTAGCCGCGTACGGGGCCCCGAAACCCAAGCACCGCCTTCAGGATTTCTAAGGGTGCAAATTTTTGATTTCACTCCTCACTACCTATCACAGTTTCGAAGGCCATAAAATGCCAAAATAGCACAAAACCCCCCCAATGACCCCATTTTGGAAAGTAGACACCCCAAGCTATTTGCTGAGAGGCATGTTGAGCCCATTGAATATTTTTTTTTTTAGTCCCAAGTGATTGAATAAAGACAAAAAATAAAAAAATAAAAAAAAAAAAAAAAAAAGTTGTCACTAAATGATATATTGCTCACACATGCCATAGTTATATGTGGAATTGCACCCCAAAATACATTTTGCTGCTTCTCCTGAGTATGGGGATACCACATATGTGGGACTTTTTGGGAGCCTAGCCGCGTACGGGGCCCCGAAACCCAAGCACCGTCTTCAGGATTTCTAAGGGTGCAAATTTTTGATTTCACTCCTCACTACCTATCACAGTTTCGAAGGCCATAAAAATGCCAAAATAGCACAAAACCCCCCAAATGACCCCATTTTAGAAAGTAGACACCCCAAGCTATTTGCTGAGAGGCATGGTGAGTATTTTACAGCTCTCATTTGTTTTTGAAAATGAAGAAAGTAAAGAATAAAAAATTTTTTTTCTTTTTTCAATTTTCAAAACTTTGTGACAAAAAGCGAGATCTGCAAAATACTCACAATACCTCTTAGAATGGAGTAAAAAAAGAGCAACAATAGAGAGAGAACAATTGAGATTTACAGGGCTCCTGATCGGGGGGCTGGGCTGGGCGGAACCCGCTCAGCATTCTGTCATCTTCCCCGGTTTTGTGGGTCCTTTTCGTTTGTGGGATCGGGGGTGAACCCGCTCCAGGTGTGATCGTCGCTGGATTGAAACGAGGATTGTAGTCGCTATGTATCCACGTTTCTGCCCAGGATTAGACAGAGCTGTGTCAATGTGCGACCATCCGCTATGCTGGCTAGCCACGCCCCCCATTTATAGTGACTTTCACTTGTCACAGGTTATTATTTAATTTATGTTCGTTTATGTTACAGTATTGATTGTCATATTTTATATGAGCGCCACTATTTACTTTTACATTTTAAGTAGAGGGTAAAATACAGACTTCATTTTGATTTATTTAGAGTGGCAGCTTTTATCAAATCTCTAATCTTTCCTAGGGGCACAGTGGTAAGGCTTCAGTGTGAGCATGTTAAACTTGCTGACCATCAGTTAGACATTAATGCATTCTATGCATTAGAACAAAAAACCTTCTGTGTGTGGAGAGTTAATAACCAGGAGTTTTGACTGCTTCTGTTTGCAAGTGTTGTTTTTTTTCCCCTCCTTTATTTGATACGTTTGCTATCAGTTTTAAAAATACTTTTCCCTCCTTTTTCTGACATTTTTTAAACAGCTTTTTTTTTCTTCCTGCTAATTAAGGGGAGTGGTTAATTGTTCACAGGTATATAAAAGTGTCTATAGAAACTCCCCCAGGAGCTTGCTCCCTGCTGATGGTGGCTTGCATGTGGATTTTGTTAACATAAGTGGAATTTTGAACTAAAGTGGAGAGTTAATAACCAGGAGTTGAAAAAACAGGAGTTAAGACAGGAGTCTTCTAACCTGTAAGTAACATCTTTAACCACTTGATTAACAGGCACTTAAACCCCCCTCTCATCCAGACCAATTTTCAGCTTTCGGTGCTCTCACGCTTTGACTGACAATTACTCAGTCATGCAACACTGTACCCAAATGAATTTTTTGTCCTTTTTTCCCCCACAAATAGAGATTTTTTTTTGGTGGTATTTGATCACCTCTGGGTTTTTTATTTTTTGCGCTATAAATGAAAAAAGACCGAAAATTTTGAAAAACAACGCATTTTTCTTTGTTTCTGTGATAAAATTTAGGAAATTATTAATTTTTCTTCATAAATTTTGGCCACAATTTATACTGCTACATATCTTTGGTAAAAATAACCCAAATTAGAGGATATTATTTGGTCTTTGTGAAAGTTAGAGAGTCTACAAGCGGTGGTGCGAATTATACAAAATTGATCACATCTGATGTACTGGTGGCCTATCTAATTTCTTGTGACCCGAACAAGCCAGGAAAGTACAAATACCCCCCAAATGACCCCTTTTTTGAAAGTAGACATTCCAAGGTATTTAGTAAGAGGCATGGTGAGCTTTTTGATGTTGTCATTTTTTCCCACAATTCTTTGCAAAATGAATTATTATTTTTTTTTTTTTTCTACAAAATTGTCATTGTAATAGGTTATTTCTCTCACATGGCATGTGTATACCACAAATGACACCCCAAAATAAATTCTTCTACTCCTCCTGAGTATTACGATACCACATGTGTGGGACTTTTACACAGCCTGGCCACTTAGAGAGGCCCAACATGAAGGGGGGCCATCACGTGTTCTAGGAGCATAAATTACACATATAACTTGTTGACTACCTATTACACTTTTGAAGGCCCTGGAGCACCAGGACAATGACACGTGACACTGACGTGGCACTGATGACACGTGACACTGACGTGGCACTGATGACACGTGACACTGATGTGGCACTGATGACAGATGGTACTAATACAGGGCACTGATGACACGTGACACTGATGAGAGATAGCACTAATATGTGGCACTGATGAGAGATGGCACTTATACGTGGCACTGATATCACGTGGCACTAATATGTGGCACTGATGAGAGATTGCACTAATACGTGGCACTGATGAGAGACGGCACTAATACGTGGCACTGATGACACGTGACACTGATGGCACTGATACGTGGCATTGATGACAGGTGACACTGATAACAGATGGCACTGATGACAGATGGCACTAATACGTGACACTGATGACAGATGGCACTAATATGTGGCACTGATGACACGTGACACTGATATGGCACTATGTGGCACTGATGACATGTGGCACTGGTGACATGTGGCACTGATGACAGGTGGCACTGATGACATGTGGCACTGGCGACAGATGGCACTGGGGACAGATGGCACTGGGGACAGATGGCACTAATATGACACGTGACACTGATGACAGATGGCACTAATATGTGGCACTGATGACACGTGACACTGATATGGCACTGATGACAGATGGCACTCTGTGGCACTGATGACATGTGGCACTGATGACAGGTGACACTGATACGTGACACTGATGACAGATGGCACTAATATGTGGGCACTGATGACACGTGACACTGATATGGCACTGATGACAGATGGCACTATGTGGCACTGATGACATGTGGCACTGATGACATGTGGCACTGGCGACAGATGGCACTGATGACATGTGGCACTGGCGACAGATGGCACTGGGGACAGATGGCACTGGGGACAGATTGCACTGGCAGATGGCATTGGGGACAGATTGCACTGGCAGATGGCATTGGGGACAGATTGCACTGGCAGATGGCATTGGCAGATGGCATTGGGGACAGATTGCAGTGGTGGCAGTGGGCACAGATGGCACATTTCTGTTTGTTTGTTTTTTTACACTTATGGCGCTGCAGGCAGCCGTTCATCTCCCCCTTCTCTGTGTGAGGAGGGGGAGCGGCGCTGAGAGATGATCTCATATGTTTACATATGAGATCATCTCCCATTGGACACGCCGATCGCGCTGTAAACGGCCGCTGTGATTGGCCGTTTACAGCGATCTGTGATTGGCTGTGTCCGAGGGACATGGCCAACACAGAATTTCCCTGCTGCGCGCTCGTGAGCGCGCACAGGGAACGAGGAAAGGGGAGGCCGTCATATGACGGCCTCCCGGGAATTGACATCAGCGCCGAGGCCGTCATTCGGCTACGGCCGGATGTGAAGTGGTTAACTTCCTTTAAGTAATTGTATTGTAACTGGGAAATGAGTGCTAGCAGGGTTGAAGGTTTTTCTCAGTGCACAATGTGACACATGTATGCAAAAATGGTGCAACAGCTCCAGGATGGATACCGCTGTGACAGATGTGAGCGGGTTGCCCTTGTGGAAGCTCGCATTAGAGATCTGGAGGAGCAAGTTGCCACACTGGGCAGAAAGGACAACCTTGAAAGGGGTCCTCTGCTCGCTGAGCAGGTGGTCAGTAGGGTTGATGTGGAGGGTGGAGGGGCAAGTTAGGATTATCAGATAGGAAGATGGGTCAATGTAGTTACAGGGAGTGGAAAGGGGCTTGCAGAAAAGGAAGGCCAGTCCTGTATTTGTGCATCAAAACAAATTTGGGTGAAGATGTGGAGGTGGCAAACACAGAGGTGGCAGCCCTAGGTGTCACTGCTACCCCTAACAGCCGGGAGAGCAGCCCATCTAGTAGAGGTGGTGAGGAGAGTGTAGGTAGGCCTAGACAGTTGGTGGTAATAGGGGATTCTATAATCAGGACTGATTGTAAATAATTTGTCGCCAGGATTGCCTCAACCGAATGTCTTGCGGGTGGATAAATTACTGGGAGGGGCTGGACATGACCCAGCTGTCTTGGTCCACATTGGAACCAATGATAGTATACATGGAAGGTGGAGGCTCCTTAATAGGGATGGGCCGAACACCCCATGTTCGGTTCGCACCAGAACATGCGAACAGGCCAAAAATTTGTTCGAACACGCGAACACCGTTAAAGTCTATTGGACAGGAACATGAAAAATCTAAAGTGCTAATTTTAAAGGCTTATATGCATGGTATTGTCATAAAAAGTGTTTGGGGACCTGGGTCCTGCCCCAGGGGACCTGTATCAATGCAAAAAAAAGTTTTAAAAACTGCAGTTTTTTTCGGGAGCAGTGATTTTAATAATGCTTAAAGTGAAACAATAAAAGTGTAATATTCCGTTAAATTTTGTACCTGGGGGGTGTCTATAGTATGCCTGTAAAGTGGTGCATGTTTCCCGTGTTTAGAACAGTCTGACAGCAAAATTACATTTCTAAAGGAAAAAAAGTCATTTAAAACTACTCGCGTCTATAATGAATTGTCGGTTTGGCAGTGACGCTTCTGTTCAGGTGACATATCTTATATAACAGAGGACCAGTTTACATAAACGGGTGACCCCGCCCCCCTCTGACAACACGGGAAAAGCCATAGGGAAATCCCTGTGCGTCAGAGGGGGCGGGGTCACCGGGGTGGCCCCGCCCTCCGTTATATAAGAACTGTCACCTGAACAGAAGCGTCACACAGTGGAAGACTCCCACTGAGGCGGATCGTGAGGAGGACGAATCGGAGAAGAAGATGCCGGACAAGAAGACCGGTGGAAGAAGCGGGGGAAGATAGAGGAAGAAGCAGGTGAAGAAGAAGATGGAGGAAGAGTAATGGCACTGCTGGGACAGTTAAAGGGCAAAAATGTATAAACCTATTACAGGACAATTTTATGGCCCAGTTTATTGAGGCCCAAACTAGGAATGAAGCTCTGTTGGACCTGGTAATCTCAAACCATGCAGAGCTTATTACTAATGTTCAGATAAAGGAACACCTGGGTAGCAGTGATCATAACATGATTTCATTTGATGTTAGCTGTAAGCAAGAAACACATACGGGAAAGAGATAAAAACACTTAACTCCAAGAGAGCAAATTTTCCAAGGATGAGGGCTGCTCTCCAGGATTTAGACTGGGAGGAAATATTGGCATCGATAAACACAGAACAGAAATGGGAATTCTTCAAAAAGACTTTTTGGGACCTCACTGCAAAGTATATTCCCATGGGCAATAAGTTTAAAAGGCTAAAAATAAAATCTATGTGGGTCACGGTCAAAGTTAAAAAAGCTATAAACAATAAGAAAAGAGCTTTTAAAAAATATAAAAATGAAGGAACACTAGTGTCGTTTAATTGTTACAAAGAATTTAACAGAATATGTAAAAGGAAATCAAGGATGCAAAAATTCAAAACGAACTACAGATTGCAAAAATAGTAGGACAAATCCCCAAAAATTCTTCAAATATATTAATAGTAAAAAGGTCAGGTCTGAGCATGTAGGCCCTTTACAAAATAATCTAGAGTGGGTGACTAGGGACAAAGAGAAGGCTAATTTATTAAATACTTTCTTCAGCTGTGTATACAAAAGAGCATGGGGAAGCTCATGTCCATAATGGGGGTGGTATTGACACAGCCCTGAATGATCCACAATGGCTCACAAGTGATATGGTCCAGAAATATTTAGACAGATTAAAGAGGAAGTAAAGCCTCCATTAAAAAAAACAAAAAACGGAACCTGCAAGGCAAAGGCATAATGAGCTAGTATGCATAGCATACTAGCTCATTATGAATAACTTACCTGAGAATGAAGCCCCCGAAGCGACCCTCGTCCATGACCTCCGCCGCCGCCATCAATCCCTGGTCTCGCCGCCGGTGACTTTTGGGTCTCGCCGCTCCAGCGCTGTCATTCGCTGGAGCGGCGATGACGTCACTCCCGATGCTGGCACTGTGACATCATATGGGGGCGGGGTCACCATGTGACATGAGCATGTGACCCCGTCCCTTGTCCCTATATAAGTCACAACACCGCGTGTCTGCCATTTCGGCCAGAGAGAGCGACGAGTCAACATCGGAAAAAGAAGAAGAGGAAGAAGAAGACGGCGCAGAAGGCGGCGACAGCAGCAAGAACAGAAGAGACCCCCGAAGGCAGAACGAGACCCCCAGACGACGGCGGCGATGAAGAAGAAACCCGGGCTCCTCCACTAGGTAAAAGAGCTAGGTAAAAGAGCAGAAGATATCGGAGGAGTCCGGCGAGAAGACCCCCCAAGACGGTAGAAGACCCCCGGAGCTGTGCAATAAAATATTTTAAAAAATGTTGTTTTTTTATTTACACTTTTACACCTTAGGTGAATGGGTAGGAGTACATTGTACCCCATACTCATTCACATAGGGTGGGGGGCCGGGATCTGGCCGGCCGGGCTGCGTGCTCGGATAAGGGTCTGAGATGGATTTGGGGGGGACCCCATGCCATTTTTTTGGCATAGGGATTCCCCTTTAAATCCATACCAGGTGACGGGGCTAGCGTGGCAGCATTCACTGCCTTCGCTAGTCCCGTCTACCTGCAGTCACGTTCTAAATGAACAGACTTTCCTCCGTGTGCCGAGTCCAGCGGACAATTTTAAGTCTGAACTTAAAACTTAGTCCGCCGGACTTTTGGGAGGAAAAAGTCCGCCGGCACCCACACACAGGCGAATTGTCCGGCGGACTCCAATCCGGCGGACATTCCCGCGGGAAAGTCCGCTCATGTGTACGCGGCCTTAATCTAGGCTTACCTGTAGGTCAAAGTGGTTTGTAAGGGTTTACAACCACTTTAAAGGTGGATAAAGCACCTGGACCTGATGGCATCCATCCAGGGATCCAAAAAGAATTGAGCTCTGTAATTTCAAAGCCATTGTATCTAATTTTTAAGGACTCATTAATGACAGGAATAGTACCACTGGATTGGCGCAGGGCGAATGTGGTGCCCATATTTAAAAAGGCAACAAAGTCTTTACCAAGTAACTATAGACCTTAACTTCTATAGTTGGGAAGAAAGACCACATAGACGAGTTCTTGCTGGAAAAAAACTTTTTAAGCAACAGACAGCATGGATTCATGAAAGACTTGAACCCCAAGGTTCAGTGCTAGGACCCTTACTTTTTAATATCTTTATAAATGATATTGGGTCTGGGATCAAAAGTAACATTTCTGTCTTTGCAGATGACAGCAAGCTATGCAGTGGAATAACGTCCTTACAGGATGTCTCCAATTTACAAGCCAACCTCAATGCACTGTCTATTTGGGCGACTATGTGGCAGATGAGGTTTAATGTTGATGAATGTAAAGTTATGCACTTGGGGGGTAAGAATATGCATGCATCATACATACTAGTGGGAGTACAACTGGGGGAATCCATAGGGGAGAAGGATCTGGGGGTTTTGGTAGATCATAAGCTCAATTATAGCAAGCAATACCAAGCTGCGGTTTCAAAAGCGAGCAAAGTCTTTTCTTGTATTAAGAGAGGTATGGACTCCAGAGAGAGATATCATTTTGCCCCTGTACAAATGATTAGTAAGACCTCATCTGGAATATGCAGTTCAGTTTTGGGCACCAGTTCTCAAAAAGGATATCGGGGAACTGGGGAAAGTGCAGAGAAGGGCAACCAAACTGATAAGAGGCATGGAGGAACTGAATTTATTCACTCTTGAGAAGAGGAGAATAAGGGGGGATATAATCAACATGTTCAAATATATAAGGGGTCCATATAGTGAACTTGGTGTTGAGCTATTCACTTTACAGTAAACAGAGAGGACACGGGGGCACTCTTTACGTCTAGAGGAAAAGAGATTTCATCTCCAAATACGGAAAGGTTCTTCACAGCAAGAGCTGTGAAAATGTGGAATAGACTCCCGCCAGAAGTGGTTCTGGCTAGCTCAGTAGATAGCTTTAACCAGTTAATAACCGGCCCATAGCCGAATGATGGCTACAGGGCGGTTTGTTAACTCTGGGAGGGCGTACAGTAACGTCCTCCCAGAATTCTGCTCTTGCGCGCCCCCTGGGGCACGCATCCGAGAACTTCCGTGACCACGCTGATCGCAGCCTTTTACCACGTCATTTGACGGCGTGATCACCTGTAAACAAACCGGCATGATTTCCGGTTCCTCCCTCCCCTCTCCGTCCAGTGTGAGCGGAGAGGGGAGAGATCGGTGGCAGCAGCGCTGTGGGCTGCATGTGTAGAGCCCACAGCCTGCTCAGTGAGAGATCCATCCATCCCTGCTCACCGATCCCAGCCATACTCTGCATGTTCTGCATGCTCTGCATACCCGTCCATGAATGAATGATTTGTATAGCGCTGCAAATGCGAACTGAATCGCCTCAAGGCCTCAAGGCAAGTCCATACTCTGCATACCCAGCCATGCACTGCATACCCAGCCATACTCTGCATACCCAGCCATACTCTGCATACCAGTCTATACTCTGCATACCCAGCCATACTCTGCATACCCATCCATGCTCTGCATACCCGTCCATTCTCTGAATACCCGTCCATACTCTGCATGCTCTGAATACACGTCCATACTCTGCATACCCGTCCATACTCTGCATACCCAGCCATACTCTGCATACCCGTCCATACTCTGCATACCCGTCCATACTCTGCATACCCGTCCATACTCTGCATACCTGTCCATACTCTGCATACCCATCCATACTCTGCATACCCATCCATCCATACTCTGCATACCCATCCATCCATCCTCATCCATACCCCTTATGGCGCGCACCGAGAACTTCCGTGACCAAACCGGCGTGATTTCCGGTTCCTCCCTCCCCTCTCCATCCAGTGTGAGTGGGGAGGGAAGAGATCGGTGGCAGCAGCATTGTGGACTGCATGTGTAGTGCCCACAGCGCTGCTCAGTGAGAGATCCATCCATCCATGCTCACCCATCCATACCCAGCTATACTCTGCATACCCAGCCATACTCTGCATACCCATCCATCCATACTCTGCATGCCCATCCATCCATACTCTGCATACCCATCCATCCATACTTATCCATACTCAGCATACTCATCCATCCATCCTCAGCAATACTCATCCATCCATCCATGTTCAGCCATCCCATCCAACCCCATCCATAATTTGCCATACCCAGCCATACCCAGCCGTACTCAGCTATACCCAGCCATACTCAGCCATACTCAGCCATACCCAGCCGTACCCAGCCATCCCATCTATACCCATCCATACTCAGCCGTACCCATCCATACTCAGCCGTACCCGGCCATACTCATTCATACTCAGTCATCCCCATCCACGGCTCATCTATCCCCATTCATGCTCATCTATCCCCATTCATGCTCATCCATGCCACATCCATGCCACTACAGTGCCTCACAAAAGTGTAATAGGTAGTCAAATTAGATGATTTGAAACTTATGTCCCTAGAACACCTGAAGCGCTCCCTGCCTTTTGGTCCTCTGTATGTGGCCACGCTGTGGAAAAGTCTCACACATGTGGTATCGCCATACTCAGGAGGAGGGTGTAATTTTTGCCATGTACATGTTATGTGTTCGAAATATTGTGTAAATGGACAACGTTGTGTAAAAAAAAAAAGTGGTTTCATTTTCTTTACACATTTTTCAAAAACTTGTAGAAAAAAATGACATGTTCAAAAGACTCGATATGCCTCATAGATTATACATTGGGTTGTTTTATTTCCAAAATTGGGTAATTTTTGGGGCGTTTCCATTGTCCTGGTTCTCCAGGGCCTTCAAAAGTGTAAGAGGTAGTCAAGAAATTATATGTGTAATTTATGCTCCAAGAATGCCTGATGGCACTCCCTGCATGTTGGGCCTCTGTATGTGGCCACACTGTGTAAAAATCTCACACATGCCGTATTACCATACTCAGGAGGAGTAGTAGAATGTGTTTTGAGGTGTAATTTGTGCTATGCATATGCTGTGTGTGAGAAATAACCTGCTAATATAACAATTTTGTGAAAAAAAAGAAAAGATTAGTAAGACCTCATCTGGAATATGCAGTTCAGTTTTGGGCACCAGTTCTCAAAAAGGATATCGGGGAACTGGGGAAAGTGCAGAGAAGGGCAACCAAACTGATAAGAGGCATGGAGGAACTGAATTTATTCACTCTTGAGAAGAGGAGAATAAGGGGGGATATAATCAACATGTTCAAATATATAAGGGGTCCATATAGTGAACTTGGTGTTGAGCTATTCACTTTACAGTAAACAGAGAGGACACGGGGGCACTCTTTACGTCTAGAGGAAAAGAGATTTCATCTCCAAATACGGAAAGGTTCTTCACAGCAAGAGCTGTGAAAATGTGGAATAGACTCCCGCCAGAAGTGGTTCTGGCTAGCTCAGTAGATAGCTTTAACCAGTTAATAACCGGCCCATAGCCGAATGATGGCTACAGGGCGGTTTGTTAACTCTGGGAGGGCGTACAGTAACGTCCTCCCAGAATTCTGCTCTTGCGCGCCCCCTGGGGCACGCATCCGAGAACTTCCGTGACCACGCTGATCGCAGCCTTTTACCACGTCATTTGACGGCGTGATCACCTGTAAACAAACCGGCATGATTTCCGGTTCCTCCCTCCCCTCTCCGTCCAGTGTGAGCGGAGAGGGGAGAGATCGGTGGCAGCAGCGCTGTGGGCTGCATGTGTAGAGCCCACAGCCTGCTCAGTGAGAGATCCATCCATCCCTGCTCACCGATCCCAGCCATACTCTGCATGTTCTGCATGCTCTGCATACCCGTCCATGAATGAATGATTTGTATAGCGCTGCAAATGCGAACTGAATCGCCTCAAGGCCTCAAGGCAAGTCCATACTCTGCATACCCAGCCATGCACTGCATACCCAGCCATACTCTGCATACCCAGCCATACTCTGCATACCAGTCTATACTCTGCATACCCAGCCATACTCTGCATACCCATCCATGCTCTGCATACCCGTCCATTCTCTGAATACCCGTCCATACTCTGCATGCTCTGAATACACGTCCATACTCTGCATACCCGTCCATACTCTGCATACCCAGCCATACTCTGCATACCCGTCCATACTCTGCATACCCGTCCATACTCTGCATACCCGTCCATACTCTGCATACCTGTCCATACTCTGCATACCCATCCATACTCTGCATACCCATCCATCCATACTCTGCATACCCATCCATCCATCCTCATCCATACCCCTTATGGCGCGCACCGAGAACTTCCGTGACCAAACCGGCGTGATTTCCGGTTCCTCCCTCCCCTCTCCATCCAGTGTGAGTGGGGAGGGAAGAGATCGGTGGCAGCAGCATTGTGGACTGCATGTGTAGTGCCCACAGCGCTGCTCAGTGAGAGATCCATCCATCCATGCTCACCCATCCATACCCAGCTATACTCTGCATACCCAGCCATACTCTGCATACCCATCCATCCATACTCTGCATGCCCATCCATCCATACTCTGCATACCCATCCATCCATACTTATCCATACTCAGCATACTCATCCATCCATCCTCAGCAATACTCATCCATCCATCCATGTTCAGCCATCCCATCCAACCCCATCCATAATTTGCCATACCCAGCCATACCCAGCCGTACTCAGCTATACCCAGCCATACTCAGCCATACTCAGCCATACCCAGCCGTACCCAGCCATCCCATCTATACCCATCCATACTCAGCCGTACCCATCCATACTCAGCCGTACCCGGCCATACTCATTCATACTCAGTCATCCCCATCCACGGCTCATCTATCCCCATTCATGCTCATCTATCCCCATTCATGCTCATCCATGCCACATCCATGCCACTACAGTGCCTCACAAAAGTGTAATAGGTAGTCAAATTAGATGATTTGAAACTTATGTCCCTAGAACACCTGAAGCGCTCCCTGCCTTTTGGTCCTCTGTATGTGGCCACGCTGTGGAAAAGTCTCACACATGTGGTATCGCCATACTCAGGAGGAGGGTGTAATTTTTGCCATGTACATGTTATGTGTTCGAAATATTGTGTAAATGGACAACGTTGTGTAAAAAAAAAAAGTGGTTTCATTTTCTTTACACATTTTTCAAAAACTTGTAGAAAAAAATGACATGTTCAAAAGACTCGATATGCCTCATAGATTATACATTGGGTTGTTTTATTTCCAAAATTGGGTAATTTTTGGGGCGTTTCCATTGTCCTGGTTCTCCAGGGCCTTCAAAAGTGTAAGAGGTAGTCAAGAAATTATATGTGTAATTTATGCTCCAAGAATGCCTGATGGCACTCCCTGCATGTTGGGCCTCTGTATGTGGCCACACTGTGTAAAAATCTCACACATGCCGTATTACCATACTCAGGAGGAGTAGTAGAATGTGTTTTGAGGTGTAATTTGTGCTATGCATATGCTGTGTGTGAGAAATAACCTGCTAATATAACAATTTTGTGAAAAAAAAGAAAAGAAAATCTTGATTTTGCAAAGAATTGTGGGAAAAATTACAACTTCAAAAATCTCACCATGCATCTTACTAAATACCTTGGAATGTCTACTTTCCAAAAGGAGGTCATTTTGGGGGTATTTGTACTTTCCTGGCTTGTTAGGGTCTCAAGAAATGAGATAGGCCGTCAGTACTTCAGGTGTGATCAATTTTCAGAGATTGGCACCATAGCTTGTGGACTCTATAACTTTCACAAAGACCAAATAATATACACCGATTTGGGTTATTTTTTTACCAAAGATATGTAGGGGTATAAATTTTGGCCAAAATATATGAAGAAAAATTACAAATTTGCAAAATTTTATAACACAAACGAAGAAAAATGCATTTTTTTTACAGAATTTTCGGTCATTTTTCTTTTATCGCTCATAAAACCCAGCGGTGATTAAATACCACCAAAAGAAAGCTCTATTTGTGTGAAAAAAAGGACAAAAATGTCAAATAGTGTTGTATGACTGAGTAATTGTCATTCAAAATGTGAGAGCACCAAAAGCTGAAAATTGGTCTGGTTATTAAGGGGGTTTAAGTGCCCAGTGGTCAAGTGGTTAAGAAAGGCCTGGATACTTTCCTAAATGTACATAATATAACTGGGTACTAACATTTATAGGTAAAGTTGATCCAGGAAAAATCTGATTGCCTCTCGGGGGATCAGGAAGGATTTTTTCCCCCTGCTGTAGCAAACTGGAGCATGCTCTGCTGGTTTTTATTTGCCTTCCACTGGATCAACTGTGTCTATAGAATTGGGTATATTTGATTGTACGATATTTTTTATTTTATTTATTTTTTTATGGTTGAACTGGATGGAATGGTGTCTTTTTTCAACCTGACTAACTATGTAACTATTGGAGCACTTATTTTATGTTCATGTGGAGAGACCTTTTTCCGTATCCACAGTTGGATATCTGTGGGATGATTTAACCCTTTGAGGGTAAAAGTGTATATGCCGAGCATGAGAGTGCAAGGCACCTAAAGAGAGCATTTCTTAAGGGGAGCGGAGGCACGTTCACATGCGGTGTGGTGGAAGATCTGGAATATTACAACTGCAATAGAAAGATATTTTTGAAGTCATGGAGTCAAAATTTTGGATTATTTTATGGACTTTAATTTATATCACTTCTGTCACTAATGTTCATAGTGACTTTCAAATGTCACAGGGTGTTATTTAATTTATGTTAATTTTATGTTACAGTATTGATTGTCATATTTCAATATCAGCGCCACTATTTACTTTTACATTTTAGGTAGAGGGTAAAATACAGTCTTCATATAGAATGCATTAAGATAAAAAACCTTCTGCCTTTACAACTCCTTTAATGTTTGTTAAACAATCTTATATTGAGTTCCTGAAGAAGCCTAGACTAATACAAAAGACCAAAGAAATCATTGTGAGACCCTAGGCGCTCCGACCTCATATTTTATTGTGAGATGTTTTACATTCTCTAGAAGGACACCAATCACATACTTGCTGTCTTCATGGACCTTGCATCAAATAGGACAATAAAACTGATCCTTGGAGCTGAAGTAGGACAAAGAGTGATAGGCATTATTAAAAAAAATTTACCAGTCTACATGGCATAAATCCTTGCTTAGAAGTACACTTGTATTTATTCCCTTATATTTCAATCTAACATTTACTTCATAATTATATGAAACCTAAAGTAGTTCTGAACACAAACACATGACCATGAAAAAAGGGAATTTAGAGATAATGCACCTGTCCTTCAACTGTCATTTCTGCTACATCGGTTGCAACCTAAATCAATAATATTTTCTAATTTGGTATAATCTGCGATGCCAAGAGAACAAACTATGTTATTATCCACAGTCAAAGTCCCAATCAGTCCTACCAAACTATTTGTCGCTCAAAGTGTGTCCTGCAGTTAAAGAAATACTCACCTACAACATGTATTTATAAAAAAGCACATGTTATACAGGGATTGATTGTGTCTTTTTTCCTCCACTTAATTCCCCATCACAATGTGGGAGGAAGCAGCAAACTGAAAAAGGTAAAAGACGTTTGTGAAAGGACATATCTGTTTATGCATTTATACAAAACATAATATTTTAATGTATCTCCATCTAGATAGCTTAGTTTAATTCAATTCATATTTATGATACCATATTTTCTAAAACTTTACAGAAAAAAGTTAACTATTTACATATAAGTAGTATAAGTACCAGAATTATACTTGCAGTATCTCACAAAAGTGAGTACACCCCTCACATTTTTGTAAATATTTAATTCTATCTTTTCATGTGACAACACTGAAAAAATGACATTTTGCTACAATGTAAAGTAGTGAGTGTACAGCTTGTATAAGGCCACGTACACACGAGCGGACTTTCCCAAAAGTCCGGCGGACTAAGTTTTAAGTTCAGAATTAAAATTGTCCGCTGGACTCGGCAGTCCGGTGGACAATCCCGCCGTCTGTGTGCTAGTCCGCGGGACTTTTGAAATGAACGGACTTGCCTCGCACACGGAGGAAAGTCCGTTCATTTAGAACGTGACTCCAGGTAGACGGGGCTAGTGAATGCCGCCGCGCTAGCCCCGTCACCTGGCATGGATTTAAAGGGGAATCCCTACGCCGAATAAAACGGCGTGGGGATCCCCCCAAATCCATCTCAGACCCTTATCCGAGCACGCAGCCCGGCCCGTCAGGAAAGGGGGTGGGGACGAGCGAGCGCCCCCCTCCTGAGCCATACCAGGCATCGTGCCCTCAACATGGGGGGTGCCCTGGGGAAAGGGGGCCCTGCGGCCCACCCACCCCAAAGCACCTTGTCCCCATGTTGATGAGGACAAGGGCCTCTTCCCGACAACCCTGGACGTTGGTTGTCGGGGTCTGCGGGTGGGGGGCTTATCGGAATCCGGGAGCCCCCTTTAATAGGGAGGCCCCCAGATCCCGGCCCCCCCACCCTATGTGAATGAGTATGGGGTACGATGTACCCCTACCCATTCACCTAAGAAAAAAAGTGTAAATAAAAAAAAACAACACCATTTTTTAAAATATTTTATTGCACAGCTCTGGGGGTCTTCTTCCGTCTTGGGTGGTCTTCTCGCCGGACTCCTCCGCTATCTTCTGCTCTTTTACCTAGCTCTTTCACTAGCGGAGGAGCCCGGCTTTCTTCTTCGTCGCCGCCGTCGTCTGGGGGTCTTGTTCCAACTTCGGGGGTCTTCGGGGGTCTCTTCTGTTCTTGCCGGTGGCCGGGGCTTCTGTTGCCGTCGTCGCCGCCGCCGCCGCCTTCTGCTTCTGCTTGTTGTTCTTCTTTCTTCATCCGATGTTG
Source organism: Lithobates sylvaticus (assembly GCA_028564925.1). Classification (NCBI taxonomy): domain Eukaryota; kingdom Metazoa; phylum Chordata; class Amphibia; order Anura; family Ranidae; genus Lithobates; species Lithobates sylvaticus. The sequence continues at coordinate 118,048,143 of CM053038.1, read as the reverse complement.
ACACAACGCTCTCTCTGGCCGGAATGGCAGAGACACGCTATGATGAGACTTATATAGGGACAAGGGGCGGGTCACATGCTCATGTCACATGGTCCCGGAGGATGCTGGGACTGTGACATCATATGGGGGCAGGGTCACCATGTGACATGAGCATTTGACCCGCCCCTTGTCCCTATATAAGTCACCCCCAGGGCACCCCCCATGTTAAGGGCATGCGGCCTGGTACGGCTCAGGAGGGGGGGGGGCTCTCGCTCGTCCCCACCCCCTTTCCTGACCGGCCGGGCTGCGTGCTCGGATAAGGGTCTGAGATGGATTTGGGAGGGACCCCCACGTCGTTTTTCCGGCGTAGGGATTCCCCTTTAAATCCATGCCAGGTGACGGGGCTAGCGCGGCAGCATTCACTGCCTTCGCTAGCCCCGTCTACATGGAGTCACGTTCTAAATGAACGAACTTTCCTCCGTGTGCGAAGCAAGTCCGTTTATTTCAAAAGTCCAGCGGACTTTCGCCAAAACCCCGGCGGATTGTCCACCGGAAAAGTCCGGGCGTGTGTGGGCAAGTCCACACGTTCGGAAAGTCCGGCGGACCTCTGCTGGAAAGTCCGGCGGACCTCTGCTGGGGGTCCCCGAGTTACGAACTCGTTAGGGACTGTCCTGTTCTTAAATCGGAAATGTTCGTAAGTCGGCCGCTCATGCGCAGACCGACAATTACGGACATTTTCGATGTTCCGCCGAATGCCGTTCTGCGCATGCGCATCAAATTACGGACATTTCCGATGTTTGCCATCATTTTCCGAAGCTCCGTCTGGCCGCGCGTGTGCAGAACGGCCGAAGTTCCGCATAAAATGGCAAAGGATCCCCGCAGCGCCCGGTTCGTAAGTAGGAGATATTCGTAGGTCGGGCGTTCGTAAGTCGGGGACCCCCTGTAAATGGATGGTATTCTGTATCGTATGGAATATTTTTTCCATAAGATTAATGTTGTTGATTCTGGTTTTTAAATGCTCTAGAGGAATTGATTGGGATTTCCAATGAAATGCTATCAACCAGTGAGACAATTGTGTGGGGTTAGGTTAATGTTGTTATTCGAGATTATAGAGGCAAAACTTTCCAGTTGTTTCCATATATGTGTAATCTTATTACAGTCCCAGAAGATGTGTAAATATGAGCCTAGGGAATTGCAGCCTCTGAAGCATATTTGCGGTGTTGTGGGGAATATGGAATGTAATTTGACTGGGGTATAGTACCATATGGTGAATAATTTTAATGCTGTCTCTTTAACTGTAACCACTTCAGCCCCGGACCAATTGGCAGCCAAAGGACCAGGCCCCTTTTTGCAATTCGGCACTGCGTCGCTTTAACTAACAATTGCGCGGTCATGCGACGTGGCTCCAAAACAAAATTGGCGTCCTTTTTTTCCCACAAATAGAGCTTTCTTTTGGTGGTATTTGATCGCCCCTGCGGTTTTTATTTTTTGCGCTATAAACAAAAATAGAGCGACAATTTTGAAAAAAATGCAATATTTTTTTCTTTTTGCTATAATAAATATCCCCAAAAAATATATAAAAAAAACATTTTTTTTCCTCAGTTTAGGCCGATACGTATTCTTCTACATATTTTTGGTAAAAAAAATCGCAATTAGCGATTATTGATTAGTTTGCGCAAAAGTTATAGCGTTTACAAAATAGGGGATAGTTTTATAGCATTTTTATTAATATTTTTTTTTTTTTATTAGTAATGGCGGCGATCAGCGATTTTTATTGTGACTGCGACATTTTGGCGGACACATCGGAAATTTTTGACACATTTTTGGGACATTTGTCATTTATACAACAATCACTGCTATTTAAATAGCACTGATTCCTATGTAAATGACAGTTGTAGTTAGGGGGTTAACCACTAGGGGGCGGGGAGGACTCAGTGTGACGTGTTGTGTTTTTTCTTACAGTAGGGGGGCGTGGCTGTACGTCTGACGTCATTGATCGGCGTTCCCGATGACAGGGAACTGCCGATCACTAAAAAGTCAGTGTAGGAAGCGCGGGGAGAGGTTTGTTTACATAGACCTCTCCCCGTTCTTCAGCTCCGTAACCCGATCGCGGGATACCAGCGGCGATCGGGTCCGCTGGTCCCGCAGCCGTGGTCACGGAGCTCCCGACCGCCCCCCGGGCAGGCAAATTAAAGGGGACGTACAGGTACGTGCTTTTGCCTGCCCGTGCCATTCTGTTGACGTATATCTACAGGAGGCGGTCGGGAAGCGGGTAATAGATCTAGTGCATTTATGTAGGTTATTGATGCATATTTCCCAATTTTGGACAGAGAAAGAGACGTTTAATTCTTGTTCCCACTTGAGCATATATGGGAGTTTGTTTGTTTCTGTGTCGTTAATTACAGTATATTTCTGATAAAAGACCAGATTTTCTTGGTGACTTTAACCAGTTGCTGACCGCCCGCCGTCAAATGACGGCGGAGCGGTGCAGCTCTTGTGGCGGGCCGCCATCATATGACGGTGCTCGCTTTTTGGCCACTAGGGGGCGCGCGCGCGCGTGCCCGCCGCGTAGCTGGGGACCCGATGCGCGTGCCCCGGCGGCCGCGATGACCCGCGATTGCCCGGTAAGTGAGCAGGACGTGGATCTGTGTATGTAAACACACAGATCCACGTCCTGTCACTGGAGAGGAGACCGATGGTGTGTCCCTTGTACATAGGGACACCGATCGGTCCCCTCCCCCAGTCAGTCCCCTCCCCCCACAGTTAGAATCACTAATCTAGGGAACATATTAACCCCTGCAGCGCCCCCTAGTGTTAACCCCTTCCCTGACAGTCACATTTATACAGTAATCAATGCATTTTTATAGCACGGATCGCTGTATAAAAGTGAATGGTCCCAAAAATGTGTCAAAAGTGTCCGATATGTCAGCCGCAATGTCGCAGTCACGATAAAAATCGCAGATCGCCGCCATTACTAGTAAAAAAAAATTATAATAAAAATGCTATAAATCTATCCCCTATTTTGTAGACGCTATAACTCTTTTGCGCAAACCAATCAATAGACGCTTATTGCGATTTTTTTTTTACCAAAAATATGTAGAAAAAAACGTATCGGCCTAAACTGAGGAAAAAAAATGTTAAAAAAAAAAAAAAATGGATATTTATTATAATAAAAAGTAAAAAATATTGCATTTTTTCAAACTTGTCCCTCTTAATTTGTTTATAGCGCAAGAAATAAAAACCGCAGAGGTGATCAAATACCACCAAAATAAAGCTCTATTTGTGGGGAAAAAATGATAAAAATGTTATTTGGGTACATCCTTGCATGACCGCGCAAATGTTATTCAAAATGCGACAGCGCTAAAAGCTGAAAAATGGCTTGGTCAGGAAGGGGGTGTTTGTGCCCGGTAGGCAAGTGGTTAAACAAATGTTTTCAAAAAATGAGGGTGGTGAGAGTTTGTTGTTTGAGCAGCACAGTGGTGTAGTGGTTAGCCCTTTCACCTGGCAGCAATAGGGTCACTGGTTCAAATCCCAACCACAGCACCCTCTGCCTGGAGTTTGCATGTTCTCCCTATGCCTGCGTGGGTTTCCTCTGGGTACTCCGGTTTCCTCCCACGCTCCAAAGACATGCTGGTAGGTTAATTAGATCCTGTCAATAAAATTGGCCAAATATATGTATGTTGTATGTGTATGTGTTTGTAAGCATGTCAGGACCCCACAGGGCAAGGACCGCACTATACCACAGATGGACACCAGTGGAAAAAGCGCCCTGAGGCAGTGCCGGACTGGCCTACCGGGATACCGGGAAATTTCCCGGTAGGCCGCCTGCTCTCAGTGGCCTGGGGCCGCTTGTGTCTGGCAGTGTCAGCGCAGGAAGAAAAAAAACAGCAGCGGCGGCCGCCGCTCTTTGCAATGATGCCTGGCTCTAAGCTATGTGTGCGGCGCGCTTGCTTGTATCTCCGCGCCGCCCCCACTGCTATCATATGCCTGTCTGTGAGCCATGAGGGGAGGAGCATGAGAAGGCTAATTTCTTCATTCGGCCCGTGCGGCGCCACGCACGGCAGCGCTGATTTCTCGTCCCATCGGCCCGCCCACTAGTCTGCAGTCTGCACGAGGAGAATAGGAGAAGTGGACGGCCGCTCATGGAGAAAGAATTAAGGTGCCTGCCCTCTCCCTCTCTCCCCCCCCCCTCTCTCTCTCTCTCTCCCCCCCCTCCCCCCCCCCCCTTCTCTCTCTCTCTCCCCCCCCCTCCCCCCTCTCTCTCTCTCCCCCCTCCTCTCTCTCTCTCTCCCCCCTCCTCTCCCCCTCCCCCCTCTCTCTCTCCCCCCTCCCCTCTCCCCCTTTCTCTCTCCCCCCTCTCTCCCCCCCCCCCTCTCTCTCTCTCTCTCAAAAAATAGTGCAATGTTTGTAGAGCGTTGCAGTTTCTTGGGGGGGCCCAAACTGAAAATAAAACATCAATTGCATCACTGTGCCCTCAAACGCAGCCACTGTGCCCTCAAACGCAGCCACTGTGCCCTCAAACGCATGCCACTGTGCCCTCAAACGCATGCCACTGTGCGCATAATTTGCCACCACTGTGCCCATCAAACGCAGCAACCGTGCCCATAATTTGCCACCAATGTGCCCATAAAACGCAGCCACTGTACCATCAAACACAGCCACTGTGCCCATAAATTGCCACCACTTTGCCCATTAAACACTGCCACTTTGCCCATCAAACGCAGCCACTGTGCCCATCAAACACAGCCACTGTGCCCATCAAACGCAGCCACTGTGCCATTAAACGCAGCCTCTGTGCCCATAAATTGCCACCACTGTGCCCATTAAACGCTGTCACTGTGCCATCAAACACAGCCACTGTACCCATAAATTGCCTCACTGTGCCCATCAAACGCAGCCACTGCCCATCAAACGCAGCCACTGTGCCCATAAATTGCCACACTGTGCCTATTAAACGCTGTCACTGTGCCATCAAACACAGCCACTGTACCCATAAATTGCCTCACTGTGCCCATCAAACGCAGCCACTGTGCCCATAAATTGCCACACTGTGCCCATTAAACGCTGTCACTGTGCCATCAAACACAGCCACTGTACCCATAAATTGCCTCACTGTGCCCATCAAACGCAGCCACTGCCCATCAAACGCAGCCACTGTGCCCATAAATTGCCACACTGTGCCCATTAAACGCAGCCACTGTGCCCATCAAATGCAGCCACTGTGCCCATCAAACGCAGCCACTGTGCCCATCAAACGCAGCCACTGTGCCCATCAAAAGCAGCCACTGTGCCATCAAACGCAGCCACTGTACCTATAAATTGCCACCACTGTGCCCTCAAACGCAGCCACTGTACCCATAAATTGCCACACTGTGCCCATTAAACGTAGCCACTGTGCCCATCAAACGCAGCCACTGCCCATCAAATGCAGCCACTGTGCCCATCAAACGCAGCCACTGTGCCCATCAAACGCAGCCACTGTGCCCATCAAACGCAGCCACTGTACCCATAAATTGCCAAACTGTGCCCATTAAACGCAGCCACTGTGCCCATCAAACGCAGCCACTGTGCCCATCAAACGCAGCCACTGTGCCATCAAACGCAGCCACTGTGCCCATAAATTGCCACCACTGCGCCCATTAAACACTGCCACTGTACCCATAAATTGCCACCACTGTGCCCATCAAACGCAGCCATTGTGCCCATCAAACGCAGCCACTGTGCCATTAAACGCAGCCACTGTGTCCATAAATTGCCACCACTGTGCCCATCAAACGCTGCCACTGTGCCCATCAAACGCTGCCACTGTGCCCATCAAACGCTGCCACTGTGCCCATCAAACACAGCCACTGTGCCCATCAAACACAGCCACTGTACCATCAAACGCAGCCACTGTACCCATAAATTGCCACACTGTGCCCATCAAACGCAGCCACTGTGCCCATCAAACGCAGCCACTGTGCCCATCAAACGCAGCCACTGTGCCCATGTTGGGCTGGTATAATAATGCTATGGGGCTGGTATGAAATTTTTTCCAGGGCTGGTTTTCATTCCCAATCCGGCCCTGCCCTGAGGCAATTCTGTTCGCATAGGTAGCGCTATACAAGTCATTCATTTGAAAATATGTGTTAAAAAAATGTCTGATCTGTAAGAATTTATGAAACTCAGTGCTGGGAATTTGGTGTTTGTTTTTTAGGGAAGAGAATGAGGTGAAATTATTGTTTTCTATGAAATTTGTGAGAGATATTAGGTTATTGTTAGTCCACCATGAAAAGTCACCTATATCATTAATATTATGGGAAAATTTTGGATCTCCTATGAAGGAGGTTTTATGATGATTTTTAACTATTTGTGTATTTAGTTTCCATTTATTTATTCATATATCACTACTATTTAATTTTTTGTAATTTTTAATTTGTGCAGAAAATTGCGTAAAAGGGTGCAAATTCGCACAAAAAACTTGAAAATTACACATTTCTATGGGAATGAAAACATGAAAAAGACACTCAAATCTTCCCCGTTGTGAGCTACAAAAAAAGTTTGGCTTCAGGCAACTTTGAGTGCAGATGTGAACCATCTCCATAGAGAATAAATATTTTTTTTTCTCCTCCAGCGTTTTGGAGCTTTGAGCTACAAGCTACAAAACGCTGAGGTGTGAATGGGGTCTCACACCTGACTGCAATGCCTATTTTCAGGTTACATTTTTAGTGAAGGAAAAAGTTAAAGTTGCATTAACTAATCAGTCAGGCCAAAACAACAACAAAATAACATTTAATTGATTTCAATGCTTGACCCTTTTTATATAACACTATGACACACATGGTCTGTTGATACAACTAATTTGGAATTATGATGCTTTGTAGATGAGACCCTGCTTGCTTACAGTTTCCCCTTGCAATTTATAGTTCTAATGACAGATGTGAAGTGTAACAGGGGGAGATGGAGGGGGGGATAGAAAAATCAATTCTATTTTCCAGGATAAAACTAGAGATTGCACTATATGGATATGGAAACTCATCAGGTATGCAGAGAGTGTTAAAGAAAGAGCAGAGCACAGCAAAGAATCTCAGCTTGGCTTTTGGCACGGCTTCACTGCAATGGGATTTTTTAGTGTAAAAAAAAAATGTTTTAAAAAAAAAAAAAATCAATAGCATCTATGGTATTATGGTTAATTAAAGAAGCTCTTGAAGAGGGCTGAGAGATGAGAGGCTTGGCCAAGGAAGGGAGACAGCTGAAACCTGATTAACCACAAGAACGCTTTTTTAGATGTGAGTGGATGGACCGAGACTGCTTTGCGAGGGATATGCGGGGAAAAAAATTGCTTTTACTTTAACTTTCTTTAAGTAATCAATACACCCCCATTACCGACCTGTTTGTGCCACTCCTGTATTCCACTCGCTGTCTTTCAGCCGTGGGATTTTAAAGGCTTCAGGCAGAAATGGAATGCAGGCTTTTTAACCACTTTGTGTTTCACATAATGAAATAGTTTTATTATGGAGTGTGACACGTGTTTGAGCATACATATAGGAAAAAGGAAAATCAAACTTGTTTTTTCCTTTAATAGAAAATTACTATATGCAATGGTTTACTGTGATTGGATAGCCTTGGGAAATAAGGAAATGTGTTCATATTGTATATGTGACTTTGCTTCACACAAGGGGCAATGGCCCACTAGGAGAAATTACTATGACACACCTTTAAAGTAAACCTGTATAAAGAGGCTACTGCTGTTGCCTACCTTCTTAAAATTATAGTTGCCTGGCTGTCACTGACTTTCATTTTAGTCAGTGGCTTGAAACAAGCATGCAGGTCAGAAAAGTCCAGATACCAGTCAGTGATTCATAACTTGTAGTTGAGTCCAGAATCAAATTCAGGCCATCTCCAGGTGGATGTGGTAAACAGCTGGATACCAACTGTATATAACCCTGTGACACTTATAGAGAGAAATATATACGTGCCTGCTAGTGCTCCTATATATTTCTGTCTATTTTCTAATTAAGCTGCTCCCTAGAAAAGAAAATTATTCTCCAGTGATGTATAGTGATGTAGGGGCACTATTTTACTTCTAAAAGTGCTGGGACAAATCCTGTGTAAATGTGTATTACCCTTAGTGTGATAATACTCTGAAAAATTATTATTAAATGTATACCATATATGTGATATCTGGTAGGACAATTTCTACAATATATGCAAAACCACATGTGTTATAATGCCATATACAAAATAATATAAAAAATAAACATTAAACATGTGTATCATTTGATACCATCTGTGCACCTTGGTGAACTCCAATCACCCAAATCGCTGTGTTACCAGCAGAACAATGTGATTTCACTGCAATAAATCACCACATATTCACCATAGTGGAATAAATTGCTATAAAAAAGAATTGCTATAAAAAAAGAATATGACAAGTCCCATTCGCATAGGTTTTCAACTTGACTCGGATAAATTCAGCAGTCCATCAACATGAAGCTTAATTGCAATGATGTAACGTTTGTTCAATATGCTGCAAACCTCCACCGTATAAACTTGCATGCGTCACCCAAGTGTGCTGATATATAATCTGCTTACCAGATCCTATTGACCACTTTATTGAAAAAGTAAGTCAAAAACGCTTTTACAGGATTGTGCCTGTTCACATGGGCGTTGACATGTACATTTGGATAGATCTCCTCCTCTCAGACTCACACGAGATATATAAAAAAGAGCAAGAGAACTCTATAGTGTAATATTGCTTTAATATAAAACTTTTTTAAAAACAAGATAGCCAAGTGGCTCCTTACATGGTTTTGTGCCCGACCCGCCACTGGGGCTGCTCGCTTTTGGAATAGAAGCTATTACTGTGTCGCTAGTGCTCATATGCCTGTTGCAGAGCCGCGGCTTCAGCGTGCGTTCCAGTGGGTTCGTCCAGCAAACCACAGGGACCGGAAGTGGCGTCAAGATCAGAGGACAGCGTGACCAGGTACCGCCTCGACGTACGTTTCGTTCGTCCAACGTCTTCAGGGGTGTGCCTGGTCACTTGGTCATGCGCTTTTTATCCAATGTATGTGAAAACTTTTAGCCAATGAATAGCTACTTGCGCGCGCAACCCCAATGCCGCTCCAGCTTACATGGCATTTTACATAATTCTATACATATATCATTAAAAATTGAAAATTTTAAAATTTGACTCATAATTATGGCAATATTTTTGTAATATCTTTAGTTACTATCTCTGTCTCAAAACTTTGATAATCTAACTTAGTTATGGCAAGGCTATTGTATTTTCTCCTCAAATCAATTCTGGGTGAATGTTATTGTGATGTAGAGTGCGAGAGGTTTTTACATTCCCGCGCTAACAAAAAAGAATTGATAGATACTTGGGTAACATGAATGGAATATTTATATGATGTTGAGAGAAAAGTATATATATTTTCTTATTTATTATTGCAGGTATTTATTTTGGCCACCAATTAATTTATTCTATTATTGTCATATATGTCCAAATTGTACATTCCAAACATGTGTCTACATATTTGGTGCGTGTATCCATACCTATTATTTTTCTCGTGCCCCATGTGGCCATGCATGTGTGACCGCACGGCATACCTGTTGCCATGGGGACACACCCAGGAGCACATAAGGTGAGAAAAAAGGTTTATACTTAATAAGTTAATTTTAAGAATTATAAGAAACAATGGAGAAAAGGATAGGTTTGAGTGGAATCAAAAAACTAGACCATTTGTTAATTGTTGTTTAGGAAACAATTGAGGTCTAACTCAATGTTCATTCCTAGTGGTTGCATACCACTACTTTATATATCCACTTGGTTTCGTTTTTTGATATTTCTCTTGTCATATGCGTTCCCCACCAATGCCTGGTAATTTTGTCTATACCATAGAACCTACACAATGTGGGGTCGCTATTGTGATGCGATTTGAAGTGTTTGGAAACACTATGATTTGGGAACCCTTTGCTAATATTTGTTAAATGTTCATTTACTCTAAAGCCCCATACACACGGTAGGATTTTCGCATGGATTCTGTCCGATCGGACAATGTTGTTAAAAAATCCGACCGTGTGTATGCACCATCGGACAGTGTACGTCGGATTGTCTGACGGACAAAGTCCTATCTCCTGCTGGATAGATTTTCCGACAACACGGTCCGATCACACCAAATCCGATCGTGTGTACCGTTGTCGGACGGACAAAGTGCTACGCATGCTCAGAAGAAATTCTGTGACGGAAGCGCTCGGTCAGGTAAAACTACCTTTCCTAATCGACACAGCACATTCGTCACGCTGCAATGTAAAAAGGGCTTTAATGCAGCGCATTCTCTTTTTCTTTACAATGCAACAAGAATGACATGTTTTAGCTGCTCCTATTCACCTGCACTTCTCACAAACTTAGTTCTTTATTACTTTTCATGATTTATACACTACATGTTTATTTTTACTCAGATCGTAAAAGAATCTTTGTTATATTTTTAGGATGATTTGTCTTTTTTTTTTTTTTATTTTTGGGAATACATATTTGAAGGAGATTTTTTTTTTTTTTTTGGAGGGGGGTTGTGTCTCAACTTAGCAAAACCACATTATTAACATTTGTATTTGTTGCTTAAATTTACTAGGAGTTTGTTGGTTGTTGGTGCCCCTTGTTAATTATACTTTATGATTAGTGAAATGTACCTGCATACTCAAAGAAAAACTGTCATTGTAGAAAAGTAAAACACAATAGGCAATGATTATTTCAAATAAAAAAAAACTTTATTTAGGTCTCAGCAACAAACCAAAGAGGAACGCAGCCATGGTGAAACTTGGGGAATTTGCAAAGCCTTGGACACCCACGGCAACCATCATTTTTCAAGCTTAGAAAATTGGGGGCCTGAGGAGTACCTATCTAAATAATAAGGGAGTGCAATCTGGTCCTGAAGTCCAAAACATCCGGAACTGCAGCAGATGCCATCTAGGTCCCCAGGCTCTGGTACTACGAGAGGCTCCATCTTCTCTCAGACCAGACTGAATCCAGGTCGTCACTCTCAGGTCTTCCTTCCACGCTTCCTTGCACGCTGTGGCTGTCGTGCTGGTGGGGTGGCAGAAGGAGGAGGAGGAGGAGGAGGCGGAGCAAGGTCACTATCGCAAACATGTGTGAGGGGAGTCATCTCCCCAGCCATCCCCTCATTTAGGATTTTGAGGATGACATCCTCACACATGCTGCGTTGCCCCGCCTCCATACCCGTCATTTTATTGGCAACCAAGGAGGCAAAGGCCTCCTCGTAGGTGGGTGTGGCATATAGGGAGGCTGAAGCATCTCGTATCAGCTGGAGCGCTGACTCTCCCACCTCCCCCATCCTTTTCGCCCTTCTGTAGGGAAGGCGGAGGGGAGAGACTTGGGAGACAGTCAGGCTCCTACGCCTACCCCCCTGTTGGCTGCCACTACCCACCTCTTGGCTGCCACTAACCCCTGCCTCCTCCTGACTGCCACCTTCCACAGCCACCTCCTGGCTGAGGTCTTCCTGTGTATGAAAAAGGAACATAGTTTCAGTTATTTGTTCATCAAACACACACAATTTTCATCTAGTGACTGTTGCAAAATGTTTACAAATATAAAACCATACAATTCTCAGCCCAGCAGTTTAGATTCTTCCCAAAAATGTCTCCAACACTACTGTCAGTTGATATGTCAATCACGTTAGGAACTAAGCAATTGGGGATCCTGAATGAACTGAACATCATTCATTATTCCCAAAAATGGTTACAAAACTACTATACCTGGCTCAAGCTGGGCTCCTGCACATCTTCCATACTGGAAGGCCCAGGTTGGTCCTCGGAAGCCTCATCAGGGGTGGCGTGCGCGGAAGGACGCGTGCAAGGAAGAGTCGAGAGTGACTTCCTGACATTAGCCTGGTCTTTGAGAAAGTGGAGCCTGTCATAGTACCACAGCGTGGGGACATAGACATCAGCTGCTGCAGCTCCAGATGCTAGGGACTTCCGGACCTTATTGCGCTCCCGGAAATAGGTACTCCTCAGGTTATTAATTTTTACTTTTAACTTTGCCACGGTTGCCGTGGGCATGTTTGGCTTTACAAATGCCACAAGTTTCAGCATGGCTGCGTACCTCTTTGGTCTGTTGCTATAGTCGCGGTGCTTTGCTTGCCATAATAGGGGCATTTCCCTATATTTATCAATGAAGAGGGGGAGAAAACTCACGTCATTGAAGCCCTCCATCACCTCTGCAAGACACAACACCACACAAAACAATATAAATAATGTCAGGCTAAACTCTCCTAATCTTCTCCATAAAGAAGCCTCAAGTTCGAATCAGTCTAGGCTAGTTATGTACCAACGTCAAATTGTACCTTCGTTTCTAGCGATCGTCTCGTGCGTGAGCTTTCTCTCCCCTCGTCTCCCAGATCGTGGCTACGACACAGGCGTGTGACGTTTTATATCCAGTGCGCATGCGTCAAACTCCGCCCGCCCCTGACGATCTTTCTTGTCTATTCCCCACCCCTTCTCTTTATGGCGCAGTGGGGAGAGCACATGGCGGGGACACAGCAGGTGCGCCCCAAATATCCCACCAACGAGGAGGAGGACGAGGAAAGTCCGGAGGCAGAAACGTCCCGATCCCGGAGCCTGAAATTCAAGGCCTCCAATATGTCATTTGGAGAAATGTTGGAGATGGTGGACATATTAAAGAGGAGCGACTATGATGGGAAGTATGGGCCTTACCTCAACCCCAATGTCCGAAAGGCCAAGATCATGTCTAAAGTTGTGAGGAGGCTGTACAATCATTTTGGGGTACAACGATCCAAGGAGCAACTGAGGAAACGCTGGTCAGACCTGAAACTGAGGGAGGCCGATCAGTACAGAAAGATCAAGCGAATTCTTCAAAAAAGTAAGTAGTTGTGTTTTGTGTTTGATTTCTTTCTTGCATACTGCTCCATGTGGTTTGATTTTTACAAAGTTGTACATTCCAAAATGGCCACTTTCAGGTTCGTGTGTGCATTCGATCGTACTCAGCCTCGATCTTTCTGCCACTGTCATGATCGTGTGTGTGTCCATTCGATCGTACGCAACCTCGATCGTTCGGCCACTTATAATACGAGGTTTGGTGAAGTTTTTAGTGAAAGGAAGTTTGTTCTCACTAGAGGTGTCATCAAGAACGTAAAGCAAATTTATTCAATGTAAAGGAGAGGTCACTCAGTAGCTGTTTACCCATCTGGACTCTAGAGCACTAGTGCTGGGACACCCAAACCTCCTTTTTTTTTTATGCTTTTCCACACATGTGCTCCAGTGGATACTAGAGGGGGGTCTCCATCAGACAAACTTCTACCAAAAAGCTAGTAAGTTTAGCACCTTTACAAAGTGACTACATTCATGTTGTTGGCATTTGTAACTGGCCAAACAAAAATATTGTCCCTCACTTTCAAGCAATGTTTGTCATTTCCTATTTCTGCCCTCAATAGATTGTGTTGCTAAATCTTCCTTTTGTACATTCTCATAGGGGAGCGAAAACTTGGGCCGTCTGAGGAAACCCCAAAACCAACACCTCCCAAAAAAGGGGAAAGAGCAGAAGCAGAGGAGGAGGAGGAGGAAGGAGAGATCATCGAACTTGGAGAACTTGTCACCACAACAGGTGAGTGTGGGAGAACACAGCTACTGGTAAGCTAATCAATGTATGCCTGCCTCATTTCCAACACCCGATTTTTGTTTGTTTGTGGTTTTTAGGTGACGTGGATGTTGTGGAAGAAAAATCGCACTTTACCACAGAGAGTGCCCACGTACTCATCGGGGAGATAATGGTCTGCAATAGAGATCTAGATTACATAAAGCAAAACATCAATGATGTTCAACAAAAATTGAAGAACATCATTGATGTTTTAGGAAAAATCTGAAAACGCACCAAGTAATTAACACACATTTGTGCCTGCTTCTGAACACATTTGCAAGTTAAGAACTGTGTGAAATTTGGAACATGCACACATTGTGTCCACATGTGCTAGCTCCCATCATGGTGGATGAATGACAACGTTTTTTTGGGGGTGCAACCACTTTACGAACTACGAAAGTGGTTGTGGTGAAGGGGTTGCACCCCCAAAAAACGTCCATTCATCCCCATGATGGAAAATGGCACTTTTGAAGATTCTAGGCATGTGTTTTACCATCTAATGACCATTTTCAGACCCAAATTGTGTGCATGTTCTAAATTTCCACTTTCCAGGGGTGACCCCCCAAGTGATGAAGGCAAGATCAAACACACTTTGAACATATAGTCATGTCTGATCTTGTCTTCACTTTACAAAGTTGAACTTTCCTAGTTCCTAGGTTCTGTTTTGCTCCATGCCTGGTTTTACCAATTGCGGAATGTTTGTAAACAATGTTCTAAATAACCAAGATGTTGTCAGTTTGGGCAAGAAGATTGTAAACGCACTTGTGAATGTTTTCCAAGTAAACTTTTTTACTTTTCTAAATGTGTGGCTTCCCTTTTTAAAAAACACAATGCATTATGTATGTCAAATGTAAAGGATATGGGGGGCAATGGGTGTTATTTACTAAAGGCAAGTCCAGTTTGCACTGCAAGTTTCTTTTCCAGGGCACTTTTTCACTGCACTTGTAGAGCATAGTGGATTTGACTTATGTAAATGACACCCACAGTGCTTTGTACGAAAACACGGAGCACAGCATTTTTGTGAATACACACATGTCTGACCTGGTGATGAAAAGGAGTATTTTGGGTGTCAGTTATGCAGTACAAACCTTCTCTAGACCAAAGATTAGGTATAAAACACACAACATGAGAAGAATCTTTTTGGGAAGAAGAGACTGTTACCTCCTTTTGCCCAGAAAGTGCATTCCCACTGTCGAAGGCAAAGGGAAAAAAATTCAAGGTAATATAAGCTAAAAAGAATACGGAAATGACAAAAAATCATAGGTTGGTTGAAAAATAAGATTTATTAAAAAATGCCTCTCACACATCGTCAGGCAGAGCAATGGCCCCCCTACCCACAAAGTACTCCATATATTGCTCGCGGACCGCGCAGGGCATTTAGAGGGGGCAAGCCTGGACGTGCCACTTGAAGGGCTGTGAGGTCAGCATTTGGAGGGCCCTCCACATCTGGGCCAACGGGCACCACATAGTTCCTGTTATGTCTTTTGAGGAAGTTGTGCAATATGCAACAGGCAAGAACTATGTGGTTCAGTTTGTATTCCGCCAAGTTAATAGCCGTCAAGAACAGGCGGAAGCGGCTGGCCAGGATGCCAAAAGTGTTCTCAACAACTCTTCGGGCTCTGGACAGCCTGTAGTTGAAGACCCTCTGGTCTGGGGTGAGGGTCCTCATCGGGAACGGCCTCATCAGATGGGGAGTCAACGCAAACGCTTCATCTGCGACAAAGACGAAGGGGAGTCCTTCTGCATTCTCCTCTGGAGGTGGCAAGCACAGACTGCCACTTTGGAGACGCCAGTAGAACTCCGTGTGCGCAATGGCACCACCATCCGAGATCCGGCCGTTCATCCCCACGTCCACATACATAAATTCATATGTCGCCGACACCAACGCCAACATCACTACACTATTAAACCCTTTATAATTATAATAGTAGGACCCCGAGTTGGGCGGTGGGACGATGCGGACGTGTTTCCCATCAATTACCCCTCCGCAGTTAGGAAAGTCCCAACGGCTGGCAAAGTGGGAGGCCACAGTCTGCCATTCCTGTGGCGTGGAAGGGAACTGTGGAGTGAAACAAGAAAAAAAAATTAGTCACTTTGCACATAAACATTGCAAGCAGATTAGACAATCAACATCTTGGAACAAGAGCATTGTTTAAAATTTGAGGCTGGAAAGTATTTGCACAGAAAAGTAGAGGCTCCCCTTCACAGATTAATCACCCCCCATCAATCCCCCCACTTCTGATGGGCCATTGGCAATAACTAGGGTTTTGGGGGGGGGGGGGGGGGGGGGGGTGGACAGGTAACCCTCTGCACTTCATTGATTGCCAAATGGCTCAATAATGTGTGCTAGTTTGGCCAGACCCTCCTTACTTAACACTATTGGCAGCCCACAGGAAAGATAAAATAACATTTCAACCCCCCCCCCCCCCCCAAAAAAAGGAAAGCACATTGTGACATTCTGAAATTACCAAGCAAGCTAATAGGAGGGAAAGAACACAAAAAAATAGGAAATGGAAAGTATGGAGGCAGCCCCTTGCACTACATGCTTTGCAGAATTCATCCCTAAAGATGCCCACTATAAAGAGGTAGTTATATAGTGTGTATTGACCTTGGGAAAGCCAGCAGATAGAGGATTGGTACCATCTGACAGAGCAGTTGGGGGAGGGGGTTCCTAATGAGTTTGCCCCCCCCCCCCCCCCCCAAAAAAAAAAAAAAAAAAGGGCTCTACATGAAGTAAACCACACAGCAAACATTTGTGCATATTTTAGGGGGTGTTTGGGGGCAAACAATACTATGCAGCAGGCAAAATACATTGCTTAAGTGACTAGGCCATAGTGTCTATTGGGGCAGAAGAGCATGCTGGTGAGGTAAGTGAAGGGAAAAATGCATGAAGGAGAAAAGGGGCACAGCATATTAGAACATATTGCAATCATGGTAATTAGGGAAGGAGGTCAAAAATACAAGACATTAGCAAACAGAGCATACATAGAAGGGAATAGTAAAGGAGAAATGTTACCTTAATATAGTCCTCCTGCAGGACCTCGATGATGGCAGAACAGGTCTCTGGAATAATGATTCCCAGGGCCTGGGGAGAGATACCTGAAGAGAACTTCAAATCCTGAAGACTTCTCCCTGTCGCCAAGTACCTCAACGTGGCAACAAGCCTCTGCTCCGGAGTAATGGCTTGTCTCATGCAGGTATCCTGCCGGCTGATAAAGGGGGTCAGCAAAGCCAAAAGACGGTGAAAATCGGGGTCCGTAATCTGGAGAAAGTTCCTGAAATCATCAGGATTATTCTCCCGGATCTCACGAAGCAAAGGCATGTGCGAGAATTGGTCACGCTGAAGCAACCAATTCTTGGTCCACATACTCCTCGTCACTCTGTTCATGGACGGGTATGGGCCAAAGCTAAAAGCCCGACACCAATTCCGCGTACAGCACGAACTCGGCGACGAGTACGCACGGGAAACATCGCTCACAAGGTCACAAAAGGTTGGCTGGTCAGAACGGACAAACAGAAAGCACCGATAAACAGCAAGGCCTGAAAGAACGAAATGAATACCAGAAACGAGCAGACAATAAGCAGTGCAAATCAAAGCGTCCTATATCAAGATATAGGCCGCAATGACCAACAAATGCGAACTGACTACACGCACTAATAAACAGATACAAGCACAAACTGAAGAGCAGTAACGATCTGAGTCAGAAAACTGAGAAGCGCGAATCTTAAGTCACCAAACTTCGACTAACTCGCGATAAACACGGGATCAGCAGAAGGAGCCCAACGGGTGCCTGACGTGGTGCTGAACTTCCCTTTTCTAGTCTCGTGGAAGACGACTTACGTCACGACGTTCTTGCAGACCGGATATTCCAACAACGTTGTCCGACCGTGTGTACGCAACAACAACATCGGACAAAGTACGACGGACAGGATCCGACCGACCTGGTCCGCGGATAATCCGACCGTGTGTATGGGGCTTAACTCTAAGTTGTCTAGTAGTGCGACCTACGTACTGCATGGGGCATGGGCATTCCAATATATAAGTTACATGATTGGAGTTGCAGGTGATAAGGGGTTTAATTTTATAGTCTCCATTTGTTACTACTGATTTAAATTGTATGAGTTTTTTTTTTGTCATTCTATTTTTTCTTGTGATATTACACGCCCTGCATCGAGTGCAGTAATGAAAACCAGATCCATCCAGAAAAGTAGTCATCCTCTTCGGGGTGTCTGGTACATTCCTAGCTATTTTATTTCTTAGGCCCGGGGCCCGACTATATATATAAATCTTGTTTTTTTTTGAATGATTGATGCTAAATCCCTATCTTTTAACAATAGGGGCCAATACTTTTTAAAAATCTCTTCTAGTTGTTTGTAGTTTCTGTTGAACCCGGTTATGAAGGCTATTCCTCCCTCATACTCGGGTTTTGGTTTACTGATCAGCAGAGATTGTCTATCCATTCCGGATACTTGTTCTAAAGCTTTCTCTAATACTTTTGGGGTATAGCCCTTTTCGATACATTTTTTTGTCAGAAGGTCAGCTTGTTTATGATAATCATCTTCAAGTACACAATTTCTTTTTATCCTCATATATTGTCCCTTGGGTAACGCCCCTATCCATTGGGGATGATGACAGCTATGTGTGGGCACATAGCCGTTTCGATCGGTGGCTTTGAAGTATGTATTTGTGAGAAACACTGCCTGGTTCATAGTAATGGTGAGATCTAAATAATTGATTTCCTCACCACTATTTTCTGTTGTAAATTTCAGTGTGCAGTAGGGTTCCCGGCGTGAAGCTGTAAGGCTTCACTACTGGGTTCCCTTACTCGTAATGGAGGTGGCACGCACCCGACAGTTGATGAAAACATCAGCTGCGGTGCCAACATCGCTGGACTCCAGGACAGGTAAGTGTCCGATTATTAAAATTATTTAAGGCTTTTAATTTTTGCAGCGGTGGGCGGACCTCCGCTTTAACTTCTGCTGAACCCTGAACTCTGCTTCTTCTATTAACTTCCTGATTTAAGCAATGTCTCTGCACTTCCTGTTTGCCAGATTATTGAGCTGTCTTCAGCCAGTAACTCGCTCTTGTCTTCCCTGCTGTCGTCCATATTTTGCTACCACTCGTTATCGACCCTTGGCTTGTTCCTCGACTATGCTTCTGCCTGATCCTAACCTGCACCTACTCATTACCGACCTTTTGGCTTGTTTACTGACTACGCCTCTGTTTGATCCTTATCTGCTTATCCGCTACTGGACCATCTCCACCATCATGATCTCTGGTGAACACCAGTTAATACTTAGACTCCGCACCTCAGGTAGGCCCACGTACCAGGTGGTAGTCACGCAACTGCTATAACAACTGGTCTTTGAGCCTGGACTCCTGATCATGACAGATGTTGATGACTATAACAAATCATAAGATTTTCTGTTGGAAGAAACCCAAAACCACCACTGTTTCTCCTCATAATGCACCCATCTCACTTATGGCCTGCCGCCCTACCCCTACTCTTGAAAATAAGGACGCATCCCATACTCATCATTCCTTCACCCATAGGTTATGGAATACACAGCATCCAGTGACTGGACATACCCCAAAACCCAGTCAGGTGAGAAAAAGGAGAAGACAAACCTCTATTTCTTACACCACTACCCCTGGACCTCCTGTTACTAAGTCTGGTTTACAGGTGGCAGTCACTCTCTATCAACATGTCCCTTCCCCCACTAGTGCCCAGGTGCCCATGGTCACCAACCCAGGGAATCTTGTATATCAGGTACCTGCTGTTGCCCATCCAGGAGAACATACATCCACATCTCCCTCATGTGTACCCAGTAGTCCTTATAATGTGTCCAATAATACAATTGCAGTTCCCACAGTTACTGCATCTGTTGTGGTTGGTACCTCTGACCTTTTGGGAGGTGACTCACCTACCACTGAGCCACTATCGGATGTAGGAGAGGTACTCCATATGGCCATTGAACAAGTCCATTCCAATTTAGACCCTGAGTCTTTTTTAGAGAGCCCCCCCCCCCCCCCCCCCCCCCCCGTCCATCCTCACAAAAAAAAAGTTTGGAGACGAGGCAGGAGTGGAGGGGGGGGGGGGGGGAGAGGTAGACACGAGGGGGAAAGGGGGAAAGGAAAGATCCACAAACTATAAAACTCTTCAACCTATCTACCCATGCCCTCTTCCACCTTGTTTAACCACTTCAGCCCCGGACCAATTGGCAGCCAAAGGACCAGGCCCCTTTTTGCAATTCGGCACTGCGTCGCTTTAACTAACAATTGCGCGGTCATGCGACGTGGCTCCAAAACAAAATTGGCGTCCTTTTTTTCCCACAAATAGAGCTTTCTTTTGGTGGTATTTGATCGCCCCTGCGGTTTTTATTTTTTGCGCTATAAACAAAAATAGAGCGACAATTTTGAAAAAAATGCAATATTTTTTACTTTTTGCTATAATAAATATCCCCAAAAAATATATAAAAAAACATTTTTTTTCCTCAGTTTAGGCCGATACGTATTCTTCTACATATTTTTGGTAAAAAAAATCGCAATTAGCGATTATTGATTAGTTTGCGCAAAAGTTATAGCGTTTACAAAATAGGGGATAGTTTTATAGCATTTTTATTAATATTTTTTTTTTATTAGTAATGGCGGCGATCAGCGATTTTTATTGTGACTGCGACATTTTGGCGGACACATCGGACATTTTTGACACATTTTTGGGACATTTGTCATTTATACAGCAATCACTGCTATTTAAATAGCACTGATTCCTATGTAAATGACAGTTGTAGTTAGGGGGTTAACCACTAGGGGGCGGGGAGGAGTCAGTGTGACGTGTTGTGTTTTTTTTACAGTAGGGGGGCGTGGCTGTACGTCTGACGTCATTGATCGGCGTTCCCGATGACAGGGAACCGCCGATCACTGACAGTCAGTGTAGGAAGCGCGGGGAGAGGTTTGTTTACATAGACCTCTCCCCGTTCTTCCGCTCCGTAACCCGATCGCGGGATACCAGCGGCGATCGGGTCCGCTGGTCCCGCGGCCGTGGTCACGGAGCTCCCGAACCAGGTCGCGCGCGCGCCGCTGGCGGCGCGCGCGCGCCCCCCGGGCAGGCAAATTAAAGGGGACGTACAGGTACGTCCTTTTGCCTGCCCGTGCCATTCTGTTGACGTATATCTACAGGAGGCGGTCGGGAAGCGGTTAAGGACCTGAATGAATTTATCAGAGACCTCACCATTAAGCATTTTTACAATATTAAGACCCCTAAAGATAAGCCCCTTACTACTTCTCGGGCAGAGCTCCTAATATAATATCATACATTCAGATCAGATAGTGATACAGATAGACCTGCTTTGGCACGGTTGGAGGAACTATACACTGAGAACTTTGATAATGACATCATTTGCATCATATAACATTGTCCAACCTCACCCCTATACAACACACCCATCTTACATCGATTAAGGAGGGCGACGAGTGGAAAACTGAGTTTAATACCAGAACAGGCCATTATGAGTACCTCGTAATGCCTTTTGGCCTTTGTAATGCCACGGCAGTTTTCCAGGAATGTATTAACGATGTCCTCTGAGATTTGTTGCAGTTATGTGTGGTGGTTTATCTCAACAATATCCTCATATTTTCCAAGTCCTTGGAGAGCCACCACACAGATGTCTGTCGTGTGCTTCAGAAATGAAGAGAGAAAAATCTCTATTGTAAATTGTTGAAGTGCGAATTCCATCGTGAACAGGTTAAATTTCTGGGTTATGTAATTTCCACTGCTGGTTTTTCGATGGACCCAGAGAAACTTTCAGCAGTCCTACAGTGGCCCCCACCAGTGGGTTTACGTCCTCTGCAGCGTTTTCTTGGCTTTGCCAATTTTTATCGGAAGTTTATTTGTAACTTCTCGTCTCTGGTCAAGTCCCTGACTGATATGATCATAAAGGACGGTAACCCACAGAAGTGGTCCATTAAGGCCTTTGAGAGTCTCAAGGCTGCCTTTGTTTCTGCTCCTGTGTTGGCACATCCTGATCCTACGTTATTTTTTATCCTTGAGGTTGATGCTTCTGAGACTGGAGTTGGCGCCCTTCTGTCTCAATGTCCTACCTCTGAGAGCGATATGCATCCTTGTGGCTACTTTTCCAAGAAATTGTCAATTACGACATTGGTGACAGAGAGCTGTTAGCGATCATTTTAGCCCTGAAAAAATGGAAGCATCTCCTCAAAGGTACCACTGTGCCGGTCCTCATTCTTACTGACCATAAGAATCTCACATTCTTGTCTGAGGCTAAACGCCTCTCTCCCAGAACCTTACCTGGTACCAAGAATGTAAGGGTTGACGCTTTGTCACGACAATTTTCCTCTACTTCCAAGATGGAGTCGGTTCCTATAATTCCTCCTGATCGTATTCTGGCTACGGTTCGCACCAGTCTCAATTCTCCTTTGGGTGACAAAATTCTTACTGCTCAGGTCCATGCTCCTCCTGAGAAACCTTGTGACCGCTGCTTTGTCCAAGAGAGTCTCCGTACTGCCGTGCTCCAGACTTACCATTCTTCCAAGGCTGCTGACCACCCTGGGAAGAATCAACTCTTTTGGGCCATTTCCCAACAATTCTGGTGGCCTAGTCTACATGCTGATGTAACTACCTCCGTAGCTGCCTGTTCCATGTGTGCTCAGAGTAAGACTCCACGACGCCTTCCAGTGGGCCTCTTACAACCCATAACCAATGGAGAGAGGCCCTGGACCCACCTGTCTATGGATTTCATTGTGGAGTTACCCAACTCTTTAGGGCAACACAGTTATCCTTATGGTGGTTGACCGATTCTCGAAAATGTCCCATTGCATTCCACTTAAGAAGTTGCTCACTTCTAAGGAACTGGCTTCCATTTTTGCTTGGGAGATCTTTTGCTTACATGGCCTACCCAAGGTGATTGTCTCGGACAGGGGTAGTCAGTCTGTGTCCCGGTTCTGGCGAGTCTTTTGTGCACAGTTGGGATTCGGGCTTGCTTTTTCCTCTGCGTATCACCAGCAGTCTAATGGGGCCGCAGAACGAGCCAATCAGTCCTTGGGGCAATTCCTACATTGCTTTATTTCTGACCATCATAACAACTGGTCAGAGACCTCTTACCATGGGCAGAGTTTGCTCACAATAGTGCCATGAATTCTGCTTCCTGATTGTCCCCGTTTATGGCGAACTATGGTTTCCAACCTTCCATGTTGCTTGACTCATTTGTTCCGCAGAGTATTCCTGCGTTAGAGGAGCATCTCCGTGGTCTTCTTGCCACTTGGGCACAAGTCCAGGAGGCTTTGTGACATACTAATGATAGGTACAGACTCCATGTTGTGCCTTCCTACCAGGTTGGGGACACGGTCTGGCTGTCAGCTCGCAACCTCAGACTTCAGGTTCCCTCTCTGAAGTTTGCACCTCAGTTTATTGGGTCTTTCTGTATTCTTTGCAGGATCAACTCAGTCGCTTATGCATTAGACCTTCCTTCTAATATGCGGATTTCAAATGTATTTCATGTCTCCTTATTAAAACTTTTTGTCTGCAACCTCTTTACCACCTCGGTGCCTCGTCCTCCCCCTGTACAGGTTGAGAACCATGAGGAGTATGAAGTACAGTCCATTGTTGATTCCCATAGGTTCCAGGGGGGCATACAGTACCTGGTACATTGGGAAGGGTACGGTCCAGAGGAACGCTCTTGGGTCTCAGCCTCAGACGTACATGCCCCTGTCCTCCTCCGTGACTTCCATAGACGTTTTCCCCTCAAGTCTGGTGGTCCTCTGAGGGGGAGGGGTCATTGAGGAGGGGGTACTGTCAGGGCTGGGCTCAGCCCTTCCTTCTCAAAACTGGCCGCTCAGCTGTCGGCTAATTGCCAGCTCCTATCTCTCCACACTGACTTACCTGTTGATGATATCCTGCTTGGCAGTCCTGCCTACTTAAGCCGTCCAGTCCAGATGATCTCTCCCTTCGCCTTGGTCACATTTCTAGAGACGCTCTCCTGTGTTCCTGTTAAAGACTTGCTTGGCTGACATTTCTTCTAGCTCCAGATCCTGCTTACTGATAACTCATCTCTGGCTTCCTGACGTTTTGGCTTGTCTGGCTATCCGCTACGGTTCCTGAACTCTGGCTATGTTTTGACTACATTTACTCTGTTTACCTTTTTTTATTACTATTAAACAAGTGTGATATAACTATACTTCTGTCTCAGTCTGATTCATGGTTTCTGACAAGTATCTAATACAGTGTGTACAATTTCTACTACACTTCTGGTGTTGTACACAGTATACAATATCTGTGTTGCACAGTATACAAAACAGTGCAGACGTAGTACAGTTTCTAATATGGTGCAGGCGGTGTACACAGTATCTAATACAGTGTGTACAGTTTCTAATACACTTCAGGCGGTGCACACAGTATGTACCGTAATACAGTGTGTACAGTTTCTAATAAACTTCTGGTGGTGTACACAGTATCTAATACAGTGTGTACAATTTCTACTACACTTCTAGTGGTGTACACAGTATACAATTCAGTGCAGCTGTAGTACAGTTTCTAATACAGTGCAGGCAGTGTACACAGTATCTAATACAGTGTAGTGTGGTTTGCAAAACAAAAAATACATCATGTCTGGAAGGCAGACGCTCACAGGCCACTCAAAGAGGGAAAGCAGCCTCTGTGTCTACAGTCAACAGTGGTGGTCGTGCACATGGTGCATCCTCTGGAGGTGACCGTGGGGCACGCTTGTCCTTTTTTTCTGCTGCTGGCGTGTTATTGAGCCACAACATCCAGAAGAGTTGGTGGAATAGATAACAAAGCCGTCCTCATCCTTCTCATCCTCTGTCACCCAGGCTCAGAGTAGTTTGCCTTCCAACGCAGCTCCCAAAGCGGCCTATTCCACTGGCTCCTTGTCCACAGTCACTCCTTCAGTAGCCCTTCAGGAGTAGAATTATTCAAACACAGTGTCGGGTACATGCTGCTGGAGGATGTGCAGCGATTTGAAGGCTCCGATGTTGGTTCCCAGATTGAGGAAGGGAGTAATGTGAGCCTAGAGAGAGGGGGTGCCACAGAAGGACAAGAAACTGGAAGTCATGATCCCCCAGCTGCAGCATACTGCCAAGTTTGCTCCAGTGACGAGGAGGGCGGGGATGATGAGGTCACCGACTGTACTTGGGTGCCTGAGAGAAGAGAGGAGGCACAATTACAACGAGGCAGGATGTCCTCTACGGGGCAGCTTAAGCGTAGTCACCCTATTGCATCACACTGCAGAGCTCCGCAGGTGCCGGGTGCTGCTGACTCCCTGCTGACTTTTAAAAGTTCCTTGGTGTGGGCCTTTTTCGACAAGTATGCAGCAGATCACACCATTGCTGTTTGCAACCTATGTCTGAAGCGGATCAAGCCTAGCCAGAACAGCAGCCGCTTGGGCACCACATGCTTGACCAGACATATGACAACCTGCCATGCAGTCCGTTGGCAACAGAACTTGAAAGACCCACATCAAAGAAAAAGCTGACTTTTTGCTCCTCATCTGGGATCTCCAAACCTACTATACCTCCAGTCCTCTCAAAAACCTGCACTGAGAGGAATGAAGGTATAGCAATAGGTGTCCCAAGTACTTGCACCCAATCTGCTAGCAGTGTACCACCAGGCAAATTTTCCTACCCCAGTTGCTGAACCCTAAAAAGAAATTTGGTACCAGCCATCCACATGCTCAGTGTCTAAATGCTAGCTTGGCCAAATTGCTAGCACTGCAATTGCTGCCTTTTCAGCTGGTAGACTCTGCCCCCTTTCTTGAATTTGTGGAATGTGCTGTACCTACCTCAGTGGCAGGTTCCAAAGTGCCATTTCTTTTCACGGACGGCCATTCCGGCTCTCTATCGGCACGTGGAAGGCAATGTTTTGGCCTCGTTGGACAAGGCGGTACGCAGTAAGGTTCATATTACCGCTGACTCATGGTCCAGCAGGCATGGACGGGGATGTTACCTTTCCTTCACGGCCCACTGGGTAACTCTGCTGGCAGCTGAGAAGGATGCAGGACAGGGTTCAGTGTTGTTGGAGCTTGTTCGGCCAACATGCCTCCAAAATGCTAGTGGTGATTCTGCCACAGCTCACTCCTCCACCCCCTCCTCTTTTTCTTCCTCTATGGCCTCTTCTGCAGATTTGTCCTCTAATCCAGCAGTGTTCCATAAGCGCTAAAGGGGCTACGCAAGCAGTCAGGCTAAAAGATGGCATGCGGGGCTTGAGTTGGTCTGCCTAGGGGACGGGAGCCACACTGGGGCAGAGATTCTGTCAGCTCTGCAGGGGCAGGCTCAGAGGTGGTTGACGCCATGCCAGCTTCAGCCAGGAATGGTTGTATGCGACAATGGCACAAACCTTCTCTCCACCCTCCGACAGGGACACTTGACCCATGTTTCATGTTTGGCACACATCCTTAATTTGGTGGTGCAGCGGTTCTTGAGCAGGTACCCAGGCTTACAAGATCTCCTGAGGCAGGCCAGAAAAGTCTGTGATCATTTCCGCTGGTCATAAAATGCCAGTGCTCGGCTGGCTGACATTCAAAGGGAATGCAACCTGCCCACCAACCGTCTCATTTGTGACATGCCCACCAGATGGAACTCAACATTGCCAATGCTGCAGCGGCTGCACACACAGCAGATGGCCATCAATGAGTTTCTGTGCGAGTATGGCACCAGGACAGGGTCAGTGAACTTCTTTTCACCACGCCACTGGCTACTGATCAAGGATGCATGCACTGTCCTGTCACCATTTGAGGAGGCCACAAAGATGGTGAGCAGTGACAATTCATGCATCAGTGACACTGTCCTTCTAGTCTTCCTGCTGGAGCACACACTTTGTGGAATCATGGACAGGGCACTTCAGGCAGAACGGCAGGTGGAAGAAGAGGATTTCCTTTCCTCTCAATTTCCCATTTATCCAGATAGCATTCCTGCGGGCCAGCCAAACACACAGGAAGAAGAGGAGGAGGAGGATTGTGTCAGCATGGATGTAGAGGATAGCACTCAGCAGCAGTCTTCAAGGGATGGTTTTCAGTCCCCAGAAACCCAAGGAGTTGTACGTGGCTGGGAGGAGGTAGTTATGGATAATGTAATCCTAATGCCACGTACACACGAAGGGACTATCCCGCGGGATTGTCCGCTGGACTCGAGTCCACCGGACAATCCCCTCGTGTGTGGGCGCCGGCGGACTTTTTGGCGCCAAAAGTCCGGCGGACTAGGTTTTAAGTTTTGTTTTAAAATTATCCGCTGGACTTGGCAGTCCGGCGGACAATCCCGCCGTTAGTAGGCTAGTCCGCCGGACTTTTGAAATGAATGGACTTGCCGCTCATAGGAAAGTCCGTTCATTTAGCACGTGACTTCAGGTAGACGGAGCTAGCGAAGGCAGTGAATGCCGCCGCGCTAGCCCCGTCACCTGGCATGGATTTAAAGGGAATCCCCACGCCAAAAAAACGGCGTGGGGGTCCCCCCCAAATCCATCTCAGACCCTTATCCGAGCACGCAGCCCGGCAGGCCAGGAAAGGGGTGGGGACGAGCGAGCGCCCCCCCCCCCTCCTGAGCCGTACCAGGCCGCGTGCCCTCAACATGGGGGGTGCCCTGGGGAAAGGGGGGCTGTGCGGCCCCCCCACCCCAAAGCACCTTGTCCCCATGTTGATGAGGACAAGGGCCTCTTCCCGACAACCCTGGCCGTTGGTTGTCGGGGTCTGCGGGCGGGGGCTTATCGGAATCCGGGAGCCCCCTTTTATAAGGGGGCCCCCAGATCCCGGCCATCACCCTATGTGAATGAGTATGGGGTACGATGTACCCCTACCCATTCACCTAAGGTGTAAAATGTAAAGAAAAAAAACACAATTTTTAAAAAATATTTTATTGCACTGCTCCGGGGGTCTTCTTCCGTCTTGGGGGGTCTTCTCGCCGGACTCCTCCGCCATTTACCTAGCTCTTTTACCGAGCGGAGAAGTCCGGCTACCTTCTTCGTCGTCGCCGCCGTCGTCTGGGGGTCTCGATCCGCCTTCGGGGTCTTCCGGGGTCTCTTCTGTTCTTGCCGCGGTCGTCGTTTTCCGCGCCGGCGCCGCCTTCTTCTTCTTCTTCTGGTGACCCCGCCCCCTTGTGATGTCACAGTCCCGAAGGATGCTGGGACTGTGACATCACAGGGGGGCGGGGTCACCATGTGACATGAGCATGTGACCCTGTCCCCTTGTCCCTATATAAGTCCCAGCACAGCGCGGCTCTGGAATTCCGGCCAGAGACAGCGACGGGTCAACATCGGAAGAAGAAGAAGAAGAAGGCGCGGAAAACGACGACCGCGGCAAGAACAGAAGAGACCCCGGAAGACCCGGAAGACCCCCGAAGGCGGATCGAGACCCCCAGACGACGGCGGCAACAACGAAGAAGGTAGCCGGACTTCTCTGCTCGGTAAAAGAGCTAGGTAAATGGCGGAGGAGTCCGGCGAGAAGACCCCCAAAGACGGAAGAAGACCCCCGGAGCAGTGCAATAAAATATTTTTAAAAAATTGTGTGTTTTTTTTCTTTACATTTTACACCTTAGGTGAATGGGTAGGGGTACATCGTACCCCATACTCATTCACATAGGGTGGGGGGCCGGGATCTGGGGGCCCCTTATAAAAGGGGGCTCCCGGATCCCGATAAGACCCCGCCCGCAGACCCCGACAACCAACGGCCAGGGTTGTCGGGAAGAGGCCCGTGTCCTTATCAACATGGGGGCAAGGTGCTTTGGGGTGGGGGGGCCGCACGGCCCCCCTTTCCCCAGGGCACATCCATGTTGAGGGCACGCGGCCTGGTACGGCTCAGGAGGGGGGGCGCTTGCTCGTCCCCACCCCTTTCCTGGCCTGCCGGGCTGCGTGCTCGGATAAGGGTCTGAGATGGATTTGGGGGGGACCCCCACGCCGTTTTTTCGGCGTGGGGATTCCCTTTAAATCCATGCCAGGTGACGGGGCTAGTGCCGCGGCATTCACTGCCTTTTGCTAGCCCCGTCTAACTGCAGTTACGTTCTAAATGGACGGACTGCTCCGTGTGTGGGCAAGTCCGTTCATTTTCAAAAGTCCCGCGGATTGTCCGCCGGAGAAGTCCGGGCGTGTGTGGGCAAGTCAAACGCTCGGAAGTCCGGGCGTGTGTGGGCAAGTCCCCCCTCGGAAGGTCCGGCGGACAAAGTCCGAACGTGTGTACGTGGCATTAGTGACCCAGAGGACTCAGAATCGAATGTCTGAAAACTTACGCTGCACGGCCTCCTTAATTCCACAAAGCTTGCGAAAGGACCCTAGGATTCGTGGTATCAAGGGGAGGGATCATTACTGGCTGGCAATCCTTCTTGATCCATGTTACAAGGGTAAAGTTGCAGAACTCATCCTGTCTTCGCAGAGGGAGCAAAGGATGAAACGTCTTCAGGAGGCCTTGAAGAAAAGTTTGTTTAATGTATTTCCAGACCCTGGGAGGTTACCATTTCTTGGCTGGACAACATGTTGTTGAGGATTCGTTCAGTCAGAGGAAGATGCCTTTAAACAATTTTTCAGTCCTCAGTGCCAAGGTCTTATCGGTTCAGGCAACCATCACCAGCTTCTGCATTATATAGTGCAGGAATATCTAGGGGCAAGAGCACGCTTGGAGACCTTTCCAACAGAACATCCACTGGGTTACTAGGTCTTGAGGATGGACCATTAGCCAGAAATTGCTCAATATGCAATTGAGCTACTGGCCTGTCCTGCATCCAGCGTGCTTTCTGAATGCACATTCAGTGCAACTGGAGGGTTTATAACGGATCAAAGAGTGCACCTGTCCACAGACTTCCTTGATAGTCTCACATTCATAAAAATTATTCAGTCTTGGATCAGCAGCTATCAAGCACCTGATGCTAATGTAACTGATTATATTTGCTATGGATCTGGGATCCCTTGAAGACTGCCTATGTTGACTATCCTATTCCTCCTCAATCTTGATGATGCTAGCTTTCAACAATATTTTTGGTTTAGGGCACCACTACCACCACCCAAGGCTCATTTTTTCTGCCCCTGTTTAACTGGGGCATGTAATTACAATTGTTGATCTAATATTTCACAGCAGGGTACGTTCCTTCACCCAACAAGAGTATCTGTGAGGGTTTACAGTGTTGTGGCACTACCACAACCACCCAATGCCCAATTTTTCTGCCCCTGTTTAACAGGGGCATGTACTTACAATTTTTGATCTAATATTTTACAGCAGGGCCCGTTCCTGTGCCCAACAGAGTATCTGTGAGGGGTTACAGTGTTGTGGCAGCACCACCACCACCCAAGGCCCAATTTTTTTGCCCCTGATTAATAGGGGCATGTAATTACAATTTTTGATCTAATATTTCACAGCAGGGCCCATTCCTGTGCCCAACAAGATCATCTGTGAGGGGTTAGAGTGTTGTGGCACCACCACCCAAGGCCCAATTTTTCTGCCCCTGATTAACAGGGCCATGTAATTACAATTTTTTTATCTAATATTTCACAGCAAGGCCCGTTCCTGTGCCCAACAGAGTATCTGTTAGGGGTTACAGTGTTGTGGCAGCACCACCACCACCCAAGGCCCAATTTTTTTGCCCCTGATTAATAGGGGCATGTAATTACAATTTTTGATCTAATATTTTACAGCAGGGCCCGTTCCTGTGCCCAACAAGAATATCTGTGACGGGTTACAGTGTTGTGGCACCACCACCCAAGGCCCAATTTTTCTGCCCCTGTTTAACAGGGGCATGTAATTAAAATTTTTGATATAATATTTCAACGCAGGGCCCGTTTCTGCGCCCAACAAGAGTAACTGTGAGGGCTTGCAGTGGCGCCACCAAAACCAAAGGCCCAATTTTTGAAATAATATATATTTTTTTTTAAATCAAAAGGTTTTTATTGCAAAAGAAAAATAGAACAAATCCAATCAAATATTACATTACACTTTAGTTTGACAGTGAAAAATCAGTGACATAACCATTGGTCATACCCTTCAATAAAAAGGTAACAGTGAATAGTCATTGTATAGCACATACATTGTTCAATTCCATATGGTGATACACTGTGAATCCTTGCCATTGTAATGACAGCCATATCATCCCGCATTTTCCCTACAATGTTACATATTTCTCAAGCAAGCATTTCCCCGGGCACCCACTGTATCTATGGGCATTTGAGCAGCCTCATCTTAGGGGAAATGTCTGAACCCAAAATAAGTAGATAAGAAGGTAGTGGCGCGCAATAGATTAAACTAAAATTAAACAATAGAAGATGTAAGATCAGGCAATGAGCAATAAAATCCTAGCTAAAAGCATCTAATAGGTATTCACAGTGAATCCATTGGTGAATAAAATAATGAGCAGTGTTCCAATAAATGAATTAAGATCCTAAAAAATTCCAGTCAACAGTGATGGGTATATCAAAAAGTGATATAAACGAATCGTGCACAAACGTAAAGTCAATAAGTTGATGAGTGCAAGCAAAAATAAATGGATGAGTGGCCAGAAATTGGCTCAGTGTAAATGGTCTCAAAGGGGTACCATATAAAGGCAATGTATAACTGAAGTGAAAAGGAAATGCAGATAAAATAAATATAAATAAATGTAACAAATAAAGTGACGAGTGAATTCATTGAATGGAGTCGCAATATATAGGATCCAATAAAAAGTCCATAACCATCATGGGTGCGATAAATAATTCTTCAATCCAAGAAAGGTGCAAGTGCTGCAGTTTTGAACTGGTGAAACAGTGTGAATCTGTGACTGTCTTGTGGTGCTCTGGGTTCTATGTGATCCTAGTGGGGATGATGTAGATGGCCCCTTACCTTACTGCTGTAAGGTTACAGCAAGTGGTCCTTGGTGACCGTCCTCCTAGCGTTCCCAGCTGGGTGTCCCAGGTCCTATTAGGCAAATCCTATTGGCTTTGTCCTTACAGGTAGGTAAAGGTATGTCCAGGTGGGTGGGGGGGAGATCACCTCAGTATATATAGGGAGAGGAAGAAGGCCTCATAGTGTGATATGTTTTAAAATATATTTATTTCAATATTTAAAACAGTAAAGATGGGTACTCACATTTAAGCAATAAAAACAGACAGGATAAAAACGAGCAACGAGCTCGAGGCGTCACTTCCGATCAGGTATAGCTCAGTCCCGACGCGTGTTCGTCACGGGTCACGTGACTTCATCAGGGGTACCTAGTGCCTGTAGAAGTGTCCTTAAATCAATTGTATACTACGGCGGCCATTTTGCCGTAGTCCCGATCACCGGAAGTTGTCATAAAGACGTCGCCGGAAGTAGAGCGGTGGCCATTTTGTTGGTAGTCGGGTCACTGATTCATTTGTACAGTTTAGTGTCAGCAGAGTATGTCATTTTGCCGGAGAAGAAAACAGCGGTGGTCTATATATTTAGTTCAGGCATATTGTGACAGATACCTGGTGAATAATAAAAACCGACCAGGAGTGTATAATAAAAAAAGGGGAATCGTGATATGGCAATATAAAAAACAGGGTAAATGAAGGTACCACTGAAATATATGCAAAAATGGGCATGTTAGACCACAACGGTATAACATATAGGTAGAGAGACATATATATATATATATATAAAACGTATTAAAATACGTAAAACTATACATATATAAAACATAATAAATACGTAAAATAGTTTTAAATGAGAACGTAGGGCTAAAAATTCAAAAAAATCTAAAAAAATATATATTATACCGGAAATTACGTCATATAAAATATAACCTAATAGTATAATAATAAAACCAGAGATATTATACGAAAATAAAGAGAGTAAAAGCAAGGCAGGGCAAGAGATGGTAGGGAACAGACATATTCTAAAATCCAATAGGGCCAAGGGAAATCCAAAGGAATTAACATGTTAAAGGGAGGGGACTCCAGAAAAATATTTGTGGTAAATTTGACATGTATAAAGGGATTAAAAGACAAATATATTTAAAAGTCACTAAGGAAGCAATTTAGGTCGAATTCTATATTTAAGCCATGTGGCGTAAGGGTGTCCAAGGTAAAAATCCACTTTGATTCGAGTTGGCTTAGGGTTCTGACCTTGTGCCCTCCCCTCCAATGTTTCATATAGGGCTCTAATCCCCAAAATTTTAAATGTGAGGGGTCCTTCTTGTGGTGGGTAGCAAAGTGCCTAGACACATTATGCTTATCAAAGCCTTTTTGTATAGTTTGAATGTGCTCTTTGATTCGGACCCTCAACGGTCTCTTGGTACGGCCTACATACTGGAGTCCGCAACGGCATTCTAGGACATATACGGCTCCTATTGTGTTGCAGCAAATAAAATCTTTGATTGTATGGGTATTACCAGTACTATTTGATACAAAATCTTTCTTTTTTTCATTTGGTCAAAATGACATACTCTGCTGACACTAAACTGTTCAGATGAATCAGTGACCCGACTACCAACAAAATGGCCGCCGCTCTACTTCCGGCGACGTTTTTATGACAACTTCCGGTGATCGGGACTATGGCAAAATGGCCGCCGTAGTATACAATTGATTTGCCTATTTAAGGACACTTCTACAGGCACTAGGTACTCCTGATGAAGTCACGTGACCCGTGACGAACACGCGTCGGGACTGAGCTATACCTGACCGGAAGTGACGCCATCCAGCTCCTTGCTCGTTTTTATCCTGTCTGTTTTTATTGCTTAAATGTAAGTACCCATCTTTACTGTTTTAAATATTGAAATAAATATATTTTAAAACATATCACACTACGAGGCCTACTTCCTCTCCCTATATATACTGAGGTGATCCCCCCCCCCCCCACCTGGACATACCTTCACCTACCTGTAAGGACAAAGCCAATAGGATTCGCCTAATAGGACCTGGGACACCCAGCTGGGAACGCTAGGAGGACGGTCACCAAGGACCACAAAGCCATATACACTTTTGTTGTAACCTTACAGCTGTAAGGTAAGGGGCCATCTACATCATTCCCACTAGGATCACATAGAACCCGGAGCACCACAAGACAGTCACAGATTCACACTGTTTCACCAGTTCAAAACTGCAGCACTTGCACCTTTCTTGGATTGAAGAATTATTTATCGCACCCATGATGGATATGGACTTTTTATTGGATCCTATATATTGCGACTCCATTCAATGAATTCACTCGTCACTTTATTTGTTACATTTATTTATATTTATTTTATCTGCATTTCCTTTTCACTTCAGTTATACATTGCCTTTATATGGTACCCCTTTGAGACCATTAACACTGAGACAATTTCTGGCCACTCATCTATTTATTTTTTGCTTGCACTCATCCACTTATTGACTTTACGTTTGTGCACGGTTCCTTTATATCACTTTTTGATATACCCACTGTTGACTGGAATTTTTTAGGATCTTAATTCATTTATTGGAACACTGCTCATTATTTTATTCACCACTGGATTCACTGTGAATACCTATTAGATGCTTTTTACCTATTCTGATGTCTGTTATGTGCTTTTAGCTAGGATTTTATTGCTCATTACCTGATCTTACATCTTCTATTGTTTAATTTTAGTTTAATCTATCGCGCGCCACTACATTCTTATGTGCTGAATCCAGGATTTAACCGACGGCAGGATAGCAGATTTCCAGCTCATAAGTATTATTTTCCTAGCTTGGAATAAGACTCTGGCGTCATTTGCTCTGGGATTGCCCCCTCCAATACACCTAGAAGGCAACATAGCGGATGAAGAGGGACATTTGATTGGAAAACCTGGTTAAGCGTGGCCAGGACCCCCTTCCAATTTCTATGGAGTTTGGGGCAATGCCAGAGGAGATGTATCAGGTCACCTGGCACTATTTTACACTTGCCACAGAACGAGTCGGGTAGTTTGCCCATTTTATAAAGCTTTACTGGGGTATAGTGTGCTCTCAACAGGATATACAATATACAAAAACTTTTTGCGATATGTTCAGCGAACAAGTGTTAACATCTTGAAGGGCCTCTTCCTGCTGCTCTCCTGTAATAGGGCCTAATGCTGCGTACAGAGGATCGGACTTTCTGGCGGACTTGGTCCGGTGGACCATAGTCCAGCGGACATTCCGATCGCGTGACCTAGATTTAAAACATGTTTTAAATCTTCCCGCTGAAAGTCCGCCGGACCCAGTTTCTGTCTGGAAGTCCGCCCGTCTGTATGCAGGTCCGACGGACTTTCAAAATGAACGGACTTGCCCACACACAGGGTAAAGTCCATTCATTTTGAACGTGACTCGAGGTACGACGGGACTAGAGAAGGAAGTCAATCTCGCAGCTTTGGTCTGCGAGATTGACACCTTGCGAGCCCCGTCACCTGGTATGGATTTTGAGGCTAACCCCCTACGCTGAAAAAAAACGCTTGGGGGCCCCCCCAAAGTCCATACCAGACCCTGATCTGAGCATGCAGCCCGGCCGGTCAGGAAAGGGGGTGGGGACGAGCAAGCGCCCCCCCTCTTGAGCCATACCAGGCTGCATGCCCTCAACATGGGGGGGTGGTGCTTTGGGGAGGGGGGCCCTGCGGCCCCCCCACCCCAAAGCACCTTGTCCCCATGTTGATGAGGACAAGGGCCTCTTCCTCAACAACCCTGGCCATTGGTTGTCGGGGTCTGCGGGCGGGGGGCTTATCGGAATCCGGGAGCCCCCTTTAATAAGGGGGCCCCCAGATCCCGGGCCCCCACCCTATGTGAATGAGTATGGGGTACATGGTACCCCTACCCATTCACCTAGGGAAAAAAGGTCAATAAAAAACACACTAGACAGATTTTTAAAGTAGTTTATTAGACAGCTCCCGGGGTCTTCTTCCGACTTCAGGGGTCTCTCCGTGCTTTCCGCTTTCGAAAGTCCGTCGGACCTCCGCCGAAAGTCCGGCAGATTGTCTGTCCGACCTAGTCCGCCGGAAAGTCCGTTTGTGTGTGCTCGTGTGTGGGCAAGTCCGCTCGTTCGGAAAGTCCAGCGGATTGTCCGCCGGACCAAGTCTGCCGGAAAGTTTGATTGTGTGTAAGTGGCATAAGTCTACCTCCCACTGGGCCGCTGCTTTCATGGGGTATCCCTCTAAGAGTGCACATAGGAGCATAAGATAGTATTGGGATATTATACCCTTTGTGTCCATTGCATTTTGCTGCATGTGGAAAACAGGGGTGGGTATTTGTACCCATTCTACTGCGGCACCTTGTGCTTTAACAGCATGCTTTAGTTATAAGTAGTAGAATAGCATGCTGCAAGGCAGTGCAAACTTAGACTGTATATCTGAGAAAGAGAGCAGTCTCCCGTAGTCTCCCTCCAGTATTCCCAGGGAGCGCCACCTGGGTCCCCACCTGGGTCCTTATATGATTTATTCCCCCAAAGTGGGCTGTAAGCTGTATACCCCGTTACTTTTTTTTTTTTTTTAAATTGTATTTTTATTAAATTTTTCAAAGAAAAAGGATACAAACAGAAATCAGAGAGTAGATATCAAACATGTAGTACATCTTATAAGAATACTGATCGAAAAGGGTATATAACAGATGTTAAAACCATAGATATATCGCTACAATGCTACAAAATTCCCAAGAGCAAAATAATTCAACTGTATAGACCAGGAAGGGTGGAAAGGGGGAGGGGACCCAGGTGCATGCGGCATAAACAGAAACAATATTTCACATAAAACGAAATGTTGTCAGTGGGGTCTCCAGGGCATCCAAACTGAAGAACCAGGATGCCTCAGGAGAAACCCACCTAGAGGGTCCCCCGTCGCCTTCCGATGCATCAAGGCCTGGACCCCAAACTAAAAACTGTGGTAACAAACACATTCTTGGACCAGGGTGCCATTAAAACAACAGGCAATACAATACACCCCACGGGCAAGGGGTGACCAAGCCCACTCGAAAATAGATGGGCTAGACAGGAACATCAAAAAAGAAAAAATTGGTAACCAAGGCTGTAGCCTTGTGTATGTATCTTCAGGTCGGGAATCTGAAAGAAGAGCGCCTCTGTGGTGTGAAGTTGGATTTTGATGTCTTCTGCCGCGCCGGGGTCCAGATGCGGCCTGGAGCTGTCGGTGGTTTAGGAGTAGTAGGAAGCGGCACAGGATCTTCATCGGGGAGAGGCGGCAGGCCTAAGTTACGTTGGAAGTTGTCACTTTCATGGAGGTCACGTAAAGAGTAGGGATGGGCCCGGTGCTCGATGCGAACCCAGGTTCGCATCGAGCACCGGGCGTTCGCTCGCTCGGCGAGCCCAGAACTATTTTGGCCGCTCGCATCACGTTCGTGTGATGCGAGCGGCCCCGCAATGCATTGCGGCCGGCGCGGCCGGCGCAGTGCATTGCTGGCTGATGATTGGCCAAGCATGCACTGTGACCCCGCATGCTTGGCCAATCACAGCCCCGGAAACTCGAAGAGCCATAATTGGCTACAGGCAGGACGCCTGTAGCCAATTACAGCTCAGGGGCTTTAGTACACGCCCCCCCCCCCCCTATAAAAGGCCGCCACGCCGTCTGCGCCGGTCACATGCTGTTCCGGCGCAGATAGAGCAGGATAGATCTGTGACACTCTGCTGGATTTAGTTAGTTAGAGAGATTTACTTAGAGAGATTGAGTTAGATAGATTCATTTACAAAGATTGATTTAGAAAGAGGGGCTTGTAGTGTGTTCGTGGCAGGCAGGCAGAGCTCCTATATTTTGTTCCCAGAAGCACCTATAGGACTTGTAGTGTGTTCGTGGCAGGCAGGCAGAGCTCCTATATTTTGTTCCCAGAAGCACCTATAGGACTTGTAGTGTGTTCGTGGCAGGCAGGCAGAGCTCCTATATTTTGTTCCCAGAAGCACCTATAGGACTTGTAGTGTGTTCGTGGCAGGCAGGCAGAGCTCCTATATTTTGTTCCCAGAAGCACCTATAGGACTTGTAGTGTGTTCCTGGCAGGCAGGCAGAGCTCCTATATTTTGTTCCCAGAAGCACCTATAGGACTTGTAGTGTGTTCGTGGCAGGCAGGCAGAGCTCCTATATTTTGTTCCCAGAAGCACCTATAGGACTTGTAGTGTGTTCGTGGCAGGCAGGCAGAGCTCCTATATTTTGTTCCCAGAAGCACCTATAGGACTTGAAGTGTGTTAGTCCCATCACACAGAGATCATATATTTTGTTCCCAGAAGCACCTATAGGACTTGTAGTGTGTTAGTGGCAGGCACACAGAGCTCCTATATTTTGTTCCCAGAAGCACCTATAGGACTTGTAGTGTGTTCCTGGCAGGCAGGCAGAGCTCCTATATTTTGTTCCCAGAAGCACCTATAGGACTTGTAGTGTGTTCCTGGCAGGCAGGCAGAGCTCCTATATTTTGTTCCCAGAAGCACCTATAGGACTTGTAGTGTGTTAGTGGCAGGCACGCAGAGCTCCTATATTTTCTTCCAGAAGCACCTATAGGACTTGAAGTGTGTTAGTCCCATCACACAGAGATCATATATTTTGTTCCCAGAAGCACCTATAGGACTTGAAGTGTGTTAGTCCCATCACACAGACCTATATTTTCTTCCCAGAAGCACCTATAGGACTTGAAGTGTGTTAGTCCCATCACACAGAGATCATATATTTTGTTCCCAGAAGCACCTATAGGACTTGAAGTGTGTTAGTCCCATCACACAGAGATCATATATTTTGTTCCCAGAAGCACCTATAGGACTTGAAGTGTGTTAGTCCCATCACACAGAGATCATATATTTTGTTCCCAGAAGCACCTATAGGACTTGAAGTGTGTTAGTCCCATCACACAGAGATCATATATTTTGTTCCCAGAAGCACCTATAGGACTTGAAGTGTGTTAGTCCCATCACACAGAGATCATATATTTTTGTTCCCAGAAGCACCCACACGACTTGAAGTGTGTTAGTCCCATCACACAGAGATCATATATTTTGTTCCCAGAAGCACCTATAGGACTTGAAGTGTGTTAGTCCCATCACACAGAGATCATATATTTTGTTCCCAGAAGCACCTATAGGACTTGAAGTGTGTTAGTCCCATCACACAGAGATCATATATTTTGTTCCCAGAAGCACCTATAGGACTTGAAGTGTGTTAGTCCCATCACACAGAGATCATATATTTTTGTTCCCAGAAGCACCTATAGGACTTGAAGTGTGTTAGTCCCATCACACAGAGATCATATATTTTTGTTCCCAGAAGCACCTATAGGACTTGAAGTGTGTTAGTCCCATCACACAGAGATCATATATTTTGTTCCCAGAAGCACCTATAGGACTTGAAGTGTGTTAGTCCCATCACACAGACCTATATATTATTCCCAGACGCACCTATAGGACTTGAAGTGTGTTAGTCCCATCACACAGAGATCATATATTTTGTTCCCAGAAGCACCTATAGGACTTGAAGTGTGTTAGTCCCATCACACAGAGATCATATATTTTGTTCCCAGAAGCACCTATAGGACTTGAAGTGTGTTAGTCCCATCACACAGAGATCCTATATTTTGTTCCCAGAAGCACCTATAGGACTTGAAGTGTGTTAGTCCCATCACACAGAGATCATATATTTTGTTCCCAGAAGCACCTATAGGACTTGAAGTGTGTTAGTCCCATCACACAGAGATCATATATTTTGTTCCCAGAAGCACCCATAGGACTTGAAGTGTGTTAGTCCCATCACACAGAGATCATATATTTTGTTCCCAGAAGCACCTATAGGACTTGAAGTGTGTTAGTCCCATCACACAGAGATCATATATTTTGTTCCCAGAAGCACCTATAGGACTTGAAGTGTGTTAGTCCCATCACACAGACATATATTTTCTTCCCAGAGCACCTATAGGACTTGAAGTGTGTTAGTCCCATCACACAGAGATCATATATTTTGTTCCCAGAAGCACCTATAGGACTTGAAGTGTGTTAGTCCCATCACACAGAGATCATATATTTTGTTCCCAGAAGCACCTATAGGACTTGAAGTGTGTTAGTCCCATCACACAGAGATCATATATTTTGTTCCCAGAAGCACCTATAGGACTTGAAGTGTGTTAGTCCCATCACACAGAGGTCCTATATTTTGTTCCCAGAAGCACCTATAGGACTTGAAGTGTGTTAGTCCCATCACACAGAGACCTATATTTTCTTCCCAGAAGCACCCACAGGACTTCTAGTGTGTTAGTCCATCACACAGAGCTCCTATATATTTTCTTTGCAGAAGCACCCATAGGACTTCTAGTGTGTTAGTGGCATCACACAGAGCTCCTCTATTTTCTTTCAGAAGCACCCATAGGACTTCTAGTGTGTTAGTCTCAGCAGCACCCACAGGACTTCTAGTGTGTTAGTGGCATCACACAGAGCTCCTCTATTTTCTTTGCAGAAGCACCCATAGGACTTCTAGTGTGTTAGTGGCATCACACAGAGCTCCTATATTTTCTTCTCAGAAGCACCCACAGGACTTCTAGTGTGTTAGTGGCATCACACAGAGCTCCTCTATTTTCTTTGCAGAAGCACCCACAGGACTTCTAGTGTGTTAGTGGCATCACACAGAGCTCCTCTATTTTCTTTGCAGAAGCACCCATAGGACTTCTAGTGTGTTAGTGGCATCACACAGAGCTCCTCTATTTTTCTTTGCAGAAGCACCCATAGGACTTCTAGTGTGTTAGTGGCATCACACAGAGCTCCTCTATTTTCTTCTATATTTTCTTCTCAGCAGCACCCACAGGACTTCTAGTGTGTTAGTGGCATCACACAGAGCTCCTCTATTTTCTTTCAGAAGCACCCACAGGACTTCTAGTGTGTTAGTGGCATCACACAGAGCTCCTCTATTTTCTTTGCAGAAGCACCCATAGGACTTCTAGTGTGTTAGTGGCATCACACAGAGCTCCTCTATTTTCTTCTCAGCAGCACCCACAGGACTTCTAGTGTGTTAGTGGCATCACACAGAGCTCCTCTATTTTCTTTGCAGAAGCACCCACAGGACTTCTAGTGTGTTAGTGGCATCACACAGAGCTCCTCTATTTTCTTCTCAGCAGCACCCACAGGACTTCTAGTGTGTTAGTGGCATCACACAGAGCTCCTCTATTTTCTTTGCAGCAGCACCCACAGGACTTCTAGTGTGTTAGTGGCATCACACAGAGCTCCTCTATTTTCTTTGCAGAAGCACCCATAGGACTTCTAGTGTGTTAGTGGCATCACACAGAGCTCCTATATATTCTTCTCAGCAGCACCCACAGGACTACCGACTACAATGGCTGGAAGACCGCCAAGGGGAGGCAGAGCGTGCAGAGCCAAGAACACAGGGCAGGCAGGCTCTGTTTCTAGTGGACGTGGCCGTGGCCGTGGACGTGGTCGTGCATCGTCATCAGCACGTGGCCATGGGACACGCGCGTCTTTGTTTTCGGCAGCTGGACATGTGGAGCCGCATCATGCTGAAGGCTTGGTAGAATGGATGACCAAGCCCTCCTCATCCTCCTCATCCTCTCTCACCCAGGCTCAGGGTACTGGCAGAGCATCATCAGCCACCCCTTCCCTAGACCCACCATGTCCTCCTGAGGAGTCCCCCGAACTCTTTGAGCACAGTGTTGGGTACATGCTCCAGGAGGATGCCCAACGATTCGAAGGCTCGGATGATGATACCCAGCTTGAGGAATCTGGCAGTACTGTTCCACCAGCTGCAGCTTACTGCCAGGTTTGCTCTAGTGGTGAAGAGGGAGGGGATGATGAGGTCACTGACTCCACGTGGGTGCCTGAAGGGAGAGAGGATGAGGAGGAGGACGAGGAGGAGGAGGATGCGGCGTCACATGTCCAACGAGGCAGGATGCCCCCTGGAGGCCAGGTAGAGGCCAGCACAGCAACTGTACAACACCGCAGAGCTCCGCCTGTGCAGGGCGCTGCCTCTGCACGTTATCAGAAAAGTTCTTTGGTGTGGGCCTTTTTTGAGACGAGTGCATCAGATCGCACCACTGCTATTTGCAATATTTGTTTCAAGCGTATCTCGCGTGGCCAAAACATCAGCCGCTTGGGCACCACAAGCATGACCAGACATATGGCGACCTGCCATGCAGCTCGTTGGCAGGCACACATAAAAGACCCACACCAAAGAACTAAGCGGACCTCTCCTTGCTCCTCCTCAGCTGGGATCTCCATCCCCACTACACCTTCAGTCCTCTCTGAAAGCTGCTCTGAGAGGACTGAAGGTGTAGAATTAGGTGTGTCACAACCAAGTACTTGCAGTACACCGACGTCCGATTGCAGCAGGCAAATTTCCCTGCCCCAGCTGCTGGACCGTAGAAAGAAGTACACTCCCAGCCATCCACATGCCCAGCGGTTGAATGCTAGCCTGGCTAAATTGCTAGCACTTCAACTGCTGCCTTTTCAGTTGGTAGACTCGGCCCCCTTCCGTGAGTTTGTTCAATGTGCGGTTCCTCAGTGGCAGGTTCCCAAACGCCACTTTTTCTCACGGAAGGCGATTCCGTCTCTCTACCGGCATGTGGAGGGCAATGTCCATGCCTCGCTGGACAGGGCGGTCAGCGGTAAGGTGCATATTACCGCTGACTCATGGTCCAGCAGGCATGGACAGGGACGGTACCTTTCTTTCACGGCCCATTGGGTCACTCTATTGGCAGCTGGGAGGGATGCAGGACAAGGTGCAGTAGTGTTGGAGGTTGTTCCGCCACCACGCCTCCAAAACGCTACTACTGCTACTGGTTGTGACACACCTCTCTCCTCCACCCCCTCCTCTTCTTCTTCCTCCAGTGCTCTGTCCTTGGAACCAGCGGTGCTCCGTAGGCGTACAAGGGGCTACGCAAGTACGCAGGCAAAAAGATGCCATGCCGTGCTTGCGCTGGTGTGTTTGGGGGACAGGAGCCACACTGGGCCAGAGGTTCTGGCAGCTCTGCAGGGGCAGGCCGAGAGGTGGTTGACGCCACGTCAGCTTAAGCCAGGAATGGTCGTTTCTGACAATGGCACCAACCTCCTCTCCGCCCTGCGACAGGGGCAGCTCACCCATGTGCCCTGCATGGCTCACGTCCTCAACCTGGTGGTGCAGCGGTTCTTGGGCAGGTTCCCAGGCTTACAGGATGTCCTGAGGCAGGCCAGGAAAGTCTGTGTGCATTTCCGCCGATCTTATAATGCCAGTGCTCGGCTGACTGAGCTGCAAAAGGAGCTGAACCTGCCCAAGAACCGCCTAATATGTGACATGCCCACCAGGTGGAACTCAATGTTGGCCATGCTGCAGCGACTGCACACGCAGCAGAGGGCCATCAATGAGTACCTTTGCGACTATGG
Source organism: Lithobates sylvaticus (assembly GCA_028564925.1). NCBI lineage: Eukaryota > Metazoa > Chordata > Amphibia > Anura > Ranidae > Lithobates > Lithobates sylvaticus. Next base: position 118,005,278 of record CM053038.1, on the reverse strand, counting down.
CACCAGGACAGGGTCAGGGGAGCTTGGTTTTTTTTCCCCACGTCAGTGGAGCATGATCAGGGATGCATGCACTGTCCTCTCACCATTTGAGGAGGCCACGAGGATGGTGAGCAGTGACAGTGCATGCATCAGTGACACTGTCCCTCTTGTCCACCTGTTGGAGCATACGCTGCGTGGGATAATGGACAGGGCACTTGAGGCAGAACAGAGGCAGGAAGAGGAGGACTTCCTTGCCTCTCAAGGCCCCCTTTATCCGGACAGTGTTCCTTCTGTCCCACCCATCACACAGGAAGAGGATGAGGAGGAGGAGGAGGAGGAGGAGGAGGAGGATTGTGTGAGCATGGAGGTGGAGCCTGGCACTCAGCATCAGCAGCAGCAGTCTTTTAGGGATGATGTACAGTCCCAACAAACCAGTGGACTTGTACGTGGCTGGGAGGAGGTGGCTGGCGATCATGTCATCCTCAGTGACCCAGAAGACTCCGGACCGAATGCCTCAGCTAACCTACGCTGCATGGCCTCCCTGATCCTGCAAAGCCTGCGGAAGGATCCTCGTGTTCTTCGGATCAAGGAGAGGGACCATTACTGGCTGGCCACTCTCCTTGATCCGCGGTACAAGGGTAAGGTTGCGGACCTTATCTTGCCGTCGCAGAGGGAGCAGAGGATGAGACATCTCAGGGAGGCCTTGCAGAAAGGTCTGTGCAACGCGTTCCCAGAAACTGGGAGGCTACAAACTCCTGGTCCTGGGCGACGAGTTGCTGAGGCTTCGGTCAGTAGCAGAAGGAGCGGTGGGGAAGGTGGACGTCTGACCGATGCGTTCAGACAATTTTTTAGTCCGCAGCCCCAAGGTATGATCGGTTCCAGCAACCATCGCCAGCGTCTGATATACATGGTGCAGGAATACCTTGGGGCAAGGTCAGACTTGGACACCTTTCCCACCGAAAATCCTCTGGCTTACTGGGTCCTGAGGATGGATCACTGGCCAGAGCTTGCACAGTATGCAATTGAGCTACTGGCCTGTCCTGCCTCCAGCGTTCTTTCCGAACGCACATTCAGTGCTGCTGGAGGATTTGTCACCGATCATAGGGTGCGCCTGTCCACCGCCTCGGTTGATCGACTGACCTTCATCAAAATGAATCAGTCTTGGATCACCACCAGCTACCAGGCACCTGAGGCGGATATAACCGAATAATTTTTAATATCACATCCCTTCAAGACTGCCTATGCTGATGCTGAGTGACTGTCCTCTTATGTTCACTGACTATCCTCTTCCTCCTCCTCAATGATCCATGCCACCACACCAGTGCCTAAGGCACAATTTTTCAGCCCCTGTTTAACAGGGGCGTGTACATACAATTTTTATAAAAAAATGCTTCGCAACACGTGTGACTGCTGTGCTCCAAGTACAGTATCTGTGAGGGGTTGCAGTGTTGTGGCACCAGCACCAGTGCCTAAGGCAAATTTTTCAGCCCCTGTTTAACAGGGGCGTGTACTTACAATTTTTTAAAAAAATGCTTCGCAACACGTGTGACTGCTGTGCTCCAAGTACAGTATCTGTGAGGGGTTGCAGTGTTGTGGCACCAGCACCAGTGCCTAAGGCAAATTTTTCAGCCCCTGTTTAACAGGGGCGTGTACTTACAATTTTTTTTAAAAAAAATGCTTCGCAACACGTGTGACTGCTGTGCTCCAAGTACAGTATCTGTGAGGGGTTGCAGTGTTGTGGCACCAGCACCAGTGCCTAAGGCAAATTTTTCAGCCCCTGTTTAACAGGGGCGTGTACTTACAATTTTTAAAAAAATGCTTTGCAACACGTGTGACTGCTGTGCTCCAAGTACAGTATCTGTGAGGGGTTGCAGTGTTGTGGCACCAGCACCAGTGCCTAAGGCACAATTTTTCAGCCCCTGTTTAACAGGGGCGGGTAATTACAATTTTTTAAAAAAATGCTTTGCAACAAGTGTGACTGCTGTGCGCAAAGTACAGTATCTGTGAGGGGTTGCAGTGTTGTGGGCACCAGCACCAGTGCCTAAGGCACAATTTTTCAGCCCCTGTTTAACAGGGGCGGGTAATTACACTTTTTTAAAAAAATGCTTTGCAACACGTGTGACTGCTGTGCTCCAAGTACAGTATCTGTGAGGGGTTGCAGTGTTGTGGCACCAGCACCAGTGCCTAAGGCACAATTTTTCAGCCCCTGTTTAACAGGGGCGGGTAATTACAATTTTTTAAAAAAATGCTTTGCAACACGTGTGACTGCTGTGCTCCAAGTACAGTATCTGTGAGGGGTTGCAGTGTTGTGGCACCAGCACCAGTGCCTAAGGCACAATTTTTCAGGCCCTGTTTAACAGGGGCGGGTAATTACAAATCTTGATCTAATAGTTCACAGCAGGGCCCATTCCTGCGCCCACCAAGAGTAACTATGAGGGCCTACAGTCTTGTGGCAACACCGTCCACCACCACCGCCAAAGGCCCAATTTTTTCTGCCCTGTTCATCAGGTGCTTGCAATTACAAATCTTGATCTAATAACACACAGCAGGGCCCATTCCTGCGCCCACCAAGAGTAACTGTGAGAGCTTACAGTCTTGTGGCAACACCGTCCACCACCACCGCCAAAGGCCCAATTTTTCTGCCCTGTTCATCAGGTGCTTGCAATTACAAATCTTGATCTAATAACTCACAGCAGGGCCCATTCTTGCGCCCACCAAGAGTAACTGTGAGAGCTTACAGTCTTGTGGCAACACCGTCCACCACCACCGCCAAAGGCCCAATTTTTCTGCCCTGTTCATCAGGTGCTTGCAATTACAAATCTTGATCTAATAACTCACAGCAGGGCCCATTCTTGCGCCCACCAAGAGTAACTGTGAGAGCTTACAGTCTTGTGGCAACACCGTCCACCACCACCGCCAAAGGCCCAATTTTTCTGCCCTGTTCATCAGGTGCTTGCAATTACAAATCTTGATCTAATAACTCACAGCAGGGCCCATTCTTGCGCCCACCAAGAGTAACTGTGAGAGCTTACAGTCTTGTGGCAACACCGTCCACCACCACCACCACCCCCAATTTTTCTGCCCTGTTCAACAGGTGCATGCAATTACAAATCTTGATCTATTAACTCACAGCAGGGCCCATTCCTGTGCCCACCAGTCGTGTGGCTACACCAACATCTAATAGGGCAAATTTCTGCAGAGTATATACGCCAGGCCCCTACTTTCAAACATCCAACTTACAAACGACTCCTACTTGCAAATGGAAAGAGAAAACAGGAAGTGAGAGGAAATCTACCCCTAGGAAGGGAAATTCTATCCTGTTAGATTTAATTTGGGAAAAAGGTATCTCCTCTCTACTGATACTTTATCACCAATCCTTGTTTCAATTAAAACCCCACTTTTTCCAAAAACATTTGTCATTGGGACGGAAAGTGAGGTGACATGTTCTGAACAGATGTGCAAAGACAGCAAATGTTACAGGGGTGATAACCCCTCCCTATGTTCTCCAAAAAGCTTAAAAATAGATTTTTTTGGGATGGAGCTACACTTCATAATGTACCTGTTCAGATTCTACTTAAGAACAAACCTAAAGCCGCAAGTGGTTTTAAATGGCTTCTTTTTTTCCTTTAAAAATGTCATTTTGTGCAAGGACAGTTCTAAACACGGGAAAATTTCACTTTTTTTTTTCACTTTATGCATCATTAAAATGACTGCTCCCGAAAAAAACGTTAGTTTTTAAAAGTTCTTTTTGCATTGATATATGTCCCCTGGGGCAGGACCCGGGTCCCCAAACCTGTTTTATGACATTAACATGCATATTGGCCGTTGTAATTAGCACTTTTGATTTCGAACGTTCGCGTCCATTATAACGTATAGGGTTCGAAAATTCGCGCAAACTTTCGGTCGGTTCGAAGGTTCTGGTGCGAACCGAACCCGGGGGTGTTCGGCTCATCCCTAGTAAAGAGTACTGTATGCCTTCACGAGATGCAGAGGAGGCGAAATGGGAACCCCCAACGATACATGACCTTGTGGGTCTGAAGATGAAGTGTCAAGGGACATAGATTTCTTCGACTGGTTAGGGTGATCATTAAAGATCTGGATCTTGGATCCTTTAAAGTCCAGCCTAGATTGGTTGCAGGTGGCGATAGTGAGTGCCTCTTTACTGTCGTAGTAGTGAAATCTGACAATCACATCCCTCGGTTTGGCTCCATTCGGGGGTTTAGGGGCAAGGGATCTATGAGCTCTGTCCAGGTGCCAATCAATGTCAGGGATGGGCCCGGTGCTCGATTCGAACCCACGTTCGAATCGAGCACCGGGCGTTCGCCCGCTCGGCGAGCCCAGAACTATTTGGGCCGTTCGCATCACATTCATGTGATGCGAGCGGCCTGCAATGCATTGCGGGCAGCGCAGTGCATTGCTGGCTGATGATTGGCCAAGCATGCACTGTGACCCTGCATGCTTGTCCAATCACAGCGCCGGAAACTAGGAGAGCAATAATTGGCTACAGGCAGGACGCCTGTAGCCAATTAAAGCTCAGGGGCTTTAGTACACGCCCCACTCTATAAAAGGCCGCCACGCCGTCGGCCCAGGGCACATGTGTTCCGGCTTTTAGAAGAGCAGTCTGCTGATTGATTTTCTTCTTTGCTAAACCATTGCTAACTCCTGACCTGAGTCATTCAAATCATTACTGATCATTGCTGCTGATTGCACAGAGTGTGATATTATCTGCTGCTGGGGATTAGTCTGGTGTGTGCGTGCTGTTAGTACAGCATTGCAGTAGCACCAATCGCAGTGCTGTTAGAACAGCATTGCATCCCAACTTCTGTCCCAACCTTCTGTCCCATCCCAGGCAGGGATTTATAGGAGCCATATTGTGTTTGTGTCAGCACCTATAGGACCTATAGTGTGTTGTGAGCACACATAGGACCTATATTTTATTGTCAGCACACATAGTACCTATAGTGTGTTTATGTCAGCACCCATAGGACCTATAGTGTGTTGTGAGCACACATAGGACCTATATTTTCTTGTCAGCACACATAGTACCTATAGTGTGTTTGTGTCAGCACCCATAGGACTTATAGTGTGTTGTGAGCACACATAGGACCTATATTTTTTTGTCAGCACACATAGTACCTATAGTGTGTTTGTGCCAGCACCCATAGGACCTATAGTGTGTTGTGAGCACACATAGGACCTATATTTTCTTGTCAGCACACATAGTACCTATAGTGTGTTTGTGTCAGCACCCATATGACCTATAGTGTGTTGTGAGCACACATAGGACCTATATTTTCTTGTCAGCACACATAGTACCTATAATGTGTTTGTGTCAGCACCCATAGGACCTATAGTGTGTTGTGAGCACACATAGGACCTATATTTTCTTGTCAGCACACATAGTACCCATTGTGTGTTTGTCAGCACCTATAGTGTGTTGTGAGCACACATAGGACCTATATTTTCTTGTCAGCACACATAGTACCTATAGTGTGTTTTGTGTCAGCACCCATAGGACTTATAGTGTGTTGTGAGCACACATAGGACCTATATTTTCTTGTCAGCACCCATAGGACCTATAGTGTGTTGTGAGCACACATAGGACCTATATTTTCTTGTCAGCACACATAGTACCTATAGTGTGTTTGTGTCAGCACCCATAGGACCTATAGTGTGTTGTGAGCACACATAGGACCTATATTTTTTTGTCAGCACACATAGTACCTTATGTTTTTTTTCTGTCAGCACCCATAGGACCTATAGTGTGTTGTAAGCACACATAGGACCTATATTTTCTTGTCAGCACACATTGTACCTATAGTGTGTTTGTGTCAGCACCCATAGGACATATAGTGTGTTGTGAGCACACATAGGACCTATATTTTCTTGTCAGCACACATAGTACCTATAGTGTGTTTGTGTCAGCATCCATAGGACTTATAGTGTGTTGTGAGCACACATAGGACCTATATTTTTTTGTCAGCACACATAGTACCTATAGTGTGTTTGTGTCAGCACCCATAGGACCTATAGTGTGTTGTGAGCACACATAGGACCTATATTTTCTTGTCAGCACACATAGTACCTATAGTGTGTTTGTGTCAGCACCCATAGGACCTATAGTGTGTTGTGAGCACACATAGGACCTATATTTTCTTGTCAGCACACATAGTACCTATAGTGTGTTTGTGTCAGCACCCATAGGACTTATAGTGTGTTGTGAGCACACATAGGACCTATATTTTCTTGTCAGCACACATAGTACCCATAGTGTGTTTGTCAGCACCTATAGTGTGTTGTGAGCACACATAGGACCTATATTTTCTTGTCAGCACACATAGTACCTATAGTGTGTTTGTGTCAGCACCCATAGGACTTATAGTGTGTTGTGAGCACACATAGGACCTATATTTTCTTGTCAGCACCCATAGGACCTATAGTGTGTTGTGAGCACACATAGGACCTATATTTTCTTGTCAGCACACATAGTACCTATAGTGTGTTTGTGTCAGCACCCATAGGACCTATAGTGTGTTGTGAGCACACATAGGACCTATATTTTTTTGTCAGCACACATAGTACCTTATGTTTTTTTTGTGTCAGCACCCATAGGACCTATAGTGTGTTGTAAGCACACATAGGACCTATATTTTCTTGTCAGCACACATTGTACCTATAGTGTGTTTGTGTCAGCACCCATAGGACCTATAGTGTGTTGTGAGCACACATAGGACCTATATTTTCTTGTCAGCACACATAGTACCTATAGTGTGTTTGTGTCAGCATCCATAGGACTTATAGTGTGTTGTGAGCACACATAGGACCTATATTTTCTTGTCAGCACACATAGTACCTATAGTGTGTTTGTGTCAGCACCCATAGGACCTATAGTGTGTTGTGAGCACACATAGGACCTATATTTTCTTGTCAGCACACATAGTACCTATAGTGTGTTTGTGTCAGCACCCATAGGACCTATAGTGTGTTGTGAGCACACATAGGACCTATATTTTCTTGTCAGCACACATAGTACCTATAGTGTGTTTGTGTCAGCACCCATAGGACTTATAGTGTGTTGTGAGCACACATAGGACCTATATTTTCTTGTCAGCACACATAGTACCTATAGTGTGTTTGTGTCAGCACCCATAGGACCTATAGTGTGTTGTGAGCACACATAGGACCTATATTTTCTTGTCAGCACACATAGTACCTATAGTGTGTTTGTGTCAGCACCCATAGGACCTATAGTGTGTTGTGAGCACACATAGGACCTATATTTTCTTGTCAGCACACATAGTACCTATAGTGTGTTTGTGTCAGCACCAATAGGACCTTTAGTGTGTTGTGAGCACACATAGGACCTATATTTTCTTGTCAGCACACATAGTACCTATAGTGTGTTTGTGTCAGCACCCATAGGACTTATAGTGTGTTGTGAGCACACATAGGACCTATATTTTGTTGTCAGCACACATAGTACCTATAGTGTGTTTGTGTCAGCACCCATAGGACTATAGTGTGTTGTGAGCACACATAGGACCTATATTTTTTTTTGTCAGCACACATAGTACCTATAGTGTGTTTGTGTCAGCACCCATAGGACCTATAGTGTGTTGTGAGCACACATAGGACCTATATTTTTTTGTCAGCACACATAGTACCTATAGTGTGTTTGTGTCAGCACCCATAGGACCTATAGTGTGTTGTGAGAACACATAGGACCTATATTTTCTTGTCAGCACACATAGTACCTATAGTGTGTTTGTGTCAGCACCCATAGGACCTATAGTGTGTTGTGAGCACACATAGGACCTATATTTTCTTGTCAGCACACATAGTACCTATAGTGTGTTTGTGTCAGCACCCATAGGACCTATAGTGTGTTGTGAGCACACATAGGAGCTCTATTTTTTATACAATATACACTACCCACTACAATGGCTGGAAGACCGCCAAGGAGAGGCAGACCGTCCCGAGGCAAGAACACAGGGCAAGCAGGCTCTGTTTCTAGAGACAACAGTGCTGGTCGTGGACGTGGTCGTGCATCGTCATCAGCACGTGGCCATGGGACACGCTTGTCTTTGTTTTCGGCAGCTGGACATGTTGAGCCGCATCATGCCGAAGGCTTGGTAGAATGGATGACCAAGCCCTCCTCATCCTCCTCATCCTCTCTCACCCAGGCTCAGGGTACTCAATGGCATCATCATCCACCCCTTCCCTAGACCCACCATGTCCTCCTGAGGAGTCCCCCGAACTGTTTGAGCACAGTGTTGGGTACATGCTCCAGGAGGATGCCCAACGATTTGAAGGCTCGGATGATGATACCCAGCTTGAGGAAGGCAGTAGTGTGTGCGCAGAGAGAGGGGATGCTGAAGGACAGCAATCTGGCAGTAATGTTCCACCAGCTGCAGCTTACTGCCAGGTTTGCTCTAGTGGTGAAGAGGGAGGGGATGATGAGGTCACTGACTCCACGTGGGTGCCTGAAGGGAGAGAGGAGGAGGATGAGGAGGAGGATGCGGCGGCACATGTCCAACGAGGCAGGATGCCCCCTGGAGGCCAGCTAAAGGCCAGCACACCAACTGAATCACACCGCAGAGCTCCGCCTGTGCAGGGCGCTGCCTCTGCACGTTATCACAAATGTTCTTTGGTGTGGGCCTTTTTTGAGATGAGTGCATCAGATCGCACCACTGCTATTTGCAATATTTGTCTCAAGCGTATCTCGCGTGGCCAAAACATCAGCCGCTTGGGCACCACAAGCATGAGCAGACATATGTCGACCTGCCATGCAGCTCGTTGGCAAGCACACATTAAAGACCCACACCAAAGAACAAAGCGGACCTCTCCTTGCTCCTCATCAGCTGGGATCTCCATCCCCACTATATCTTCAGTCCTCTCTGAAAGCTGCTCTGAGAGGACTGAAGGTGTAGAATTAGGTGTGTCACAACCAAGTACTTGCAGTACACCGACGTCCGATTGTAGCAGGCAAATTTCCCTGCCCCAGCTGCTGGACCGTCGAAAGAAGTATACTCCCAGCCATCCACATGCCCAGCGGTTGAATGCTAGCTTGGCTAAATTGCTAGCACTTCAACTGCTGCCTTTTCAGTTGGTAGACTCGGCCCCCTTCCGTGAGTTTGTTCAATGTGCGGTTCCTCAGTGGCAGGTTCCCAAACGCCACTTTTTCTCACGGAAGGCGATTCCGTCTCTCTACCGGCATGTGGAAGGCAATGTCCATGCCTCGCTGGACAGGGCGGTCAGCGGTAAGGTGCATATTACCGCTGACTCATGGTCCAGCAGGCATGGACAGGGACGTTATCTGTCTTTCACGGCCCATTGGGTCACTCTATTGGCAGCTGGGAGGGATGCAGGACAAGGTGCAGTAGTGTTGGAGGTTGTTCCGCCACCACGCCTCCAAAATGCTACTACTGGTTGTGACACACCTCTCTCCTCCACCCCCTCCTCTTCTTCTTCCTCCATGGCCTCTTCGAGTGCTCTGTCCTCGGAAACCAGCGGTGCTCCGTAGGCGTACAAGGGGCTACGCGAGTACGCAGGCAAAAAGATGCCATGCCGTGCTTGCGCTGGTGTGTTTGGGGGACAGGAGCCACACTGGGGCAGAGGTTCTGGCAGCTCTGCAGGGGCAGGCCGAGAGGTGGTTGACGCCATGCCAGCTTAAGCCAGGAATGGTGGTTTCTGACAATGGCACCAACCTCCTCTCCGCCCTGCGACAGGGGCAGCTCACCCATGTGCCCTGTATGGCTCACGTCCTCAACCTGGTGGTGCAGCGGTTCTTGGGCAGGTACCCAGGCTTACAGGATGTCCTGAGGCAGGCCAGGAAAGTCTGTGTGCATTTCCGCCGATCGTATAATGGTGCATTTCCGCCGATCGTATAATGCCAGTGCTCGGCTGGCTGAGCTGCAAAAGGAGCTGAACCTGCCCAAGAACTGCCTAATATGTGACATGCCCACCAGGTGGAACTCAACGTTGGCCATGCTGCAGCGACTGCACACGCAGCAGAGGGCCATCAATGAGTACCTTTGCGACTACGGCACCAGGACAGGGTCAGGGGAGCTTGGCTTTTTTTCCCCACGCCAGTGGAGCATGATCAGGGATGCATGCACTGTCCTCTCACCATTTGAGGAGGCCACGAGGATGGTGAGCAGTGACAGTGCATGCATCAGTGACACTGTACCTCTTGTCCACCTGTTGGAGCATACGCTGCGTGGGATAATGGACAGGGCACTTGAGGCAGAACAGAGGCAGGAAGAGGAGGACTTCCTTGCCTCTCAAGGCCCCCTTTATCCAGACAGTGTTCCTTCTGTCCCACCCATCACACAGGAAGAGGATGAGGAGGAGGAGGAGGAGGAGGAGGATTGTGTGAGCATGGAGGTGGAGCCTGGCACTCAGCATCAGCAGCAGCAGTCTTTTAGGGATGATGTACAGTCCCAACAAACCAGTGGACTTGTACGTGGCTGGGAGGAGGTGGCTGGCGATCATGTCGTCCTCAGTGACCCAGAAGACTCCGGACCGAATGCCTCAGCTAACCTACGTTGCATGGCCTCCCTGATCCTGCAAAGCCTGCGGAAGGATCCTCGCATTCTTCGGATCAAGGAGAGGGACCATTACTGGCTGGCCACTCTCCTTGATCCACGGTAAGTAAGGTTGCGGACCTTATCTTGCCGTCGCAGAGGGAGCAGAGGATGAGACATCTCAGGGAGGCCTTGCAGAAAGGTCTGTGCAACGCGTTCCCAGAAACTGGGAGGTTACAAACTCCTGGTCCTGGACGACGAGTTGCTGAGGCTTCGGTCAGTAGCAGAAGGAGCGGTGGGCAAGGTGGACGTCTGACCGATGCGTTCAGACAATTTTTTAGTCCGCAGCCCCAAGGTATGATCGGTTCCAGCAACCATCGCCAGTGTCTGATATACATGGTGCAGGAATACCTAGGGGCAAGGTCAGACTTGGACACCTTTCCCACCGAAAATCCTCTGGCTTACTGGGTCTTGAGGATGGATCACTGGCCAGAGCTTGCACAGTATGCAATTGAGCTACTGGCCTGTCCTGCATCCAGCGTTCTTTCCGAACGCACATTCAGTGCTGCTGGAGGATTTGTCACCGATCACAGGGTGCGCCTGTCCACCGACTCGGTTGATCGACTGACCTTCATAAAAATTAATCAGTCTTGGATCACCACCAGCTACCAGGCACCTGAAGCGGATATAACTGAATAATTTATAATGTCACATCCCTTCAAGACTGCCTATGCTGATGCTGAGTGACTGTCCTGTTATGTTCACTGACTATCCTCTTCCTCCTCCTCAATGATCCATTCCTTGATAGCTTGGAAGAACATTTTTGTTTCTGGGTGCCACCACACCAGTGCCTAAGGCACAATTTTTCAGCCCCTGTATAACAGGGGCGTGTAATTAAATTTTTTTAAAAAAATGCTTCGCAACAGGTGTGACTGCTGTGCTCCAAGTACAGTATCTGTGAGGGGTTTCAGTGTTGTGGCACCAGCACCAGTGCCTAAGGCACAATTTTTCAGCCCCTGTTGGGGCGTGTAATTACAATTTTTAGGCAATGCTTTGCAACAGGTCTCATTGCTGTGCTCCAAGTACAGTATCTGTGAGGGGTTGCAGTGTTGTGGCACCAGCACCAGTGCCTAAGGCACAATTTTTCAGCCCCTGTTGGGGCGTGTAATTACAATTTTTAGGCAATGCTTTGCAATAGGTCTCATTGCTGTGCTCAGAGTACAGTATCTGTGAGGGGTTGCAGTGTTGTGGCACCAGCACCAATGCCTAAGGCACAATTTTTCAGCCCCTGTTCAACAGGTGCATGCAATTACAAATCTTGATCTAATAACTCACAGCAGGGCCCATTCCTGCGCCCACCAAGAGTAACTGTGAGGGCTTACAGTCTTGTGGCAACACCGTCCACCACCACCACCAAAGGCCCAATTTTTCTGCCCTGTTCAACAGGTGCATGCAATTACAAATCTTGATCTAATAACTCACAGCAGGGCCCATTCCTGTGCCCACCAAGAGTAACTGTGAGGGCTTACAGTCTTGTCGCAACACCGTCCACCACCACCACCAAAAAGGCCCAATTTTTCTGCCCTGTTCAACAGGTGCATGCAATTACAAATCTTGATCTAATAACTCACAGCAGGGCCTATTCCTGCGCCCACCAAGAGTAACTGTGAGGGCTTACAGTCTTGTGGCAACACCGTCCACCACCACCACCAAAGGCCCAATTTTTCTGCCCTGTTCAACAGGTGCATGCAATTACAAATCTTGATCTAATAACTCACAGCAGGGCCCATTCCTGCGCCCACCAAGAGTAACTGTGAGGGCTTACAGTCTTGTGGCAACACCGTCCACCACCACCAAAGGCCCAATTTTTCTGCCCTGTTCAACAGGTGCATGCAATTACAAATCTTGATCTAATAACTCACAGCAGGGCCCATTCCTGTGCCCACCAAGAGTAACTGTGAGGGCTTACAGTCTTGTGGCTACACCAACATCTAATGGGGCAAATTTCTGCAGAGTATATACGGCAGGCCCCTACTTTCAAACATCCAACTTACAAACGACTCCTACTTGCAAACGGAAAGAGAAAACAGGAAGTGAGAGGAAATCTACCCCTAGGAAGGGAAATTCGATCCTGTTAGATTTAATTTGGGAAAAGGGTATCTCCTCTCTACTGATGCTTTATCACCAATCATTGTTTCAATTAAAACCCCACTTTTCCAAAAACATTTGTCATTGGGACGGAAAGTGAGGTGAAATGTTCTGAACAGATGTGCAAAGACAGCAAATGTTACAGGGGTGATAACCCCTCCCTATGTTCTCCAAAAAGCTTAAAAATAGATTTTTTTGGGATGGAGCTACACTTCATAATGTACCTGTTCAGATTCTACTTAAGAACAAACCTACAGTCCCTCTCTTGTTTGCACCGCCTATATACTGCTGTTCAGAGTATATAGGGTTGTAGGTATAGGGTTTTATTTTGGGTGCGGGGTCCCCCTTAATATCCATACAAGACCCAAAGAGGCTGGGGGGGGGGGGGGGGGGTGATGGGGGTAGCCATGCCATTTTTCTCAAGGATTTTCAGCCATATGGCCAGGACAAGACATGACATTAAAGCCGCAAGTGGTTTTAAATGGCTTCTTTTTTTCCTTTACAAATGTCATTTTGTGCAGGGACAGTTCTAAACACGGGAAACACATGCCACTTCACAGGCATACTTTAGACACCCCCCAGGTACCATATTTAATGGAAAATTTCACTTTTTTTTCACTTTATGCATCATTAAAATGACTGCTCCCGAAAAAATTTTAGTTTTTAAAAGTTCTTTTTGCATTGATATATGTCCCCTGGGGCAGGACCCGGGTCCCCAAACCTGTTTTATGACATTAACATGCATATTGGCCGTTGTAATTAGCAATTTTGATTTCGAACGTTCGCGTCCATTGTAACGAATAGGGTTCGAAAATTTGCGCGAACTTTCGGTCCGTTCGAAGGTTCTGGTGCGAACCGAACCCGGGGGTGTTCGGCTCATCCCTATTGGAGCTGTGTGATTGAGTGTTTCATGGTGGAATTGTCCTCTTCAAGGACTTGGACATATTGTACAAGCTCATCAAATTTAGATTCTAGAATGTCTGTGCGTTCTCCCAGTTGGCCTATTTCTCTCCTCAGTTCTTTGGCAAGTTTACCCACCTCTTGCAATGTTATGTTTAATGGCCTGGAGTAACGAATGTAGTTTGGCATCAAGTATGTCAGCCGTCAATGGGGGATGTGACCCCTGTACATGTGTAGGAACAGTATCAAAGAGAGTACCTGTCACAGGCTCTGAGCATTCTGGAGGATCCAGCACTACATTCTGGCTGCTTGAGGTTGCGGAAGAGGGCCTATGTACGTAGCGGTCCATGGTGGAGGGGACCCAATGCTGAAGTGTTGCGGCGTAGGTCTGTCTTTGGTCTCCAATCCTGCCCATGGGGTGCGCACCCGTTTCAGGAGTCTGAGGTGGTAATTCCCGGGGCTAGCAGGGCTTCTGATCAATCAGCGGGAGTTCCAGGAAGGCGGCGGGGGACAGAGCAATGAGTTCACTCGTCCGTCATCCCAAGAAGCCGCACACGCGCCCAATTTAAGAAAATCTGTCCATTACTGGGGGGGGGGGGGGGGGGGGGGGGGTGGTCGTGGCCCAGCCGGCAAGAGTGATCTGATCTCCAGGGGTGGCTTACCAGTCATAAAGGATGTAGGAGAGTACCAAGATGGGTGCTGTACAACGGGTTAATACTCTTAATGCAGGTTGCTATGCTATGGGGGAGTGTCAGTGGATATGAATAATGAATAACCTTAGGAGGGTATATAGAGGGTTGGTAATGTCCAAGTCGGTCTGAGGACCCCAGATTCAGTGTTAGTGCTGTTCTGGGTGGAGCAAGATGGCCGCTGTATACTAGCCCTGAGCTGGCACTCCTCCTGCAGGCCTTTGAGGGGAAGGACCTGTGGGTGTTACGGGGGGGTGAGCAATAGGGGGAACATGCTCCAGAGGCTGTAGGATGTCCAGGCTTGCCCGGGGTACCCAAATTATGACCGTATTCCGCGGCCGGGTGTAGCAAGATGGCAGCCTCTTCCGAGGTCAGGCCGGAGCCGCGGCCTGTCCTCCAGGTGGCCGCGTGTGTTGTCTCCGCACAGCCCGGACCCCTCCCAGGAGTAATCCGCCTTGGTATGGGTGGGTTGGCTGCCTCCCGTCTCGCCGATTGCGGAACTCAAGCCCGGGGATGTCGAAGGCCTTTGCTGTGTGGAGCCAGCCGTGCTTCGGGAAAAGGCCTATTCGGCCGGTCGGGCTCCACAATTTTCTCCTGGGGCTGATGAGGTAGGGACCCAGCAGCAGCTGGGGGGAGTTTGGAGGCTCACCTAGGTCTCCTTCCTGTCGGATGGCGATGGATTTTGGAAGGGACGGCAGAGCATTATTTTCTCATGCAGGTCACCATAGCGAAATACCCTGATTTGTGGACGATCTCGCACCTGGGCAGCGAGAAGCTCAATGGCCAGTGCAAAGAGCAGGGGAGAAAGGGGCAGCCCTTCCTAGTCCCTCTGCCCATTGCAAAGACAGGAGACATCCTGTCCGACATGCATATGGTGGCCTGTGGAGAACTATACAGTAACCGTGTCCATGCGATAAATCTAGGACCAAACCCAAATTTGGACAATACAGCCCAGAGATAATGCCAGCTGACACTGTCGAATGCCTTATTGGCATCAAGAGACAACAGCGCCATATGGCCTGCATTATCTGCTGGGGTCTGCATGTTCAAAAAAAGTCTTCTAAGGATAGTCGCAGTGGATTTTTGTGGCATGAAGCCTGCCTTACCCTGTCTGGGTAAATAATAAACAGAATAACCCTGTTAACCTTTAAGGCTAGAATTTTGGCTAGTATTTTTACATCACTTTGCAGCAAGGAGATGGACCTGTAAGAGCTCGGATCCACCGGGTCCTTTCCTGGTTTGAGTAACAGTATAATATTTGCCCAGGACATAGTTGTAGGTAGCTGTCCCGATTTTATTGAGGAATGAAATACTTCTAGTAGTTTAGGTAAAATTACCTCCCCGTACTGGGTATAGACTTCTATGGGGATGCAGTTAGGAAAAGAGGCAGCCGCCTCTTTCAGCTCGTCAAACGTGAACGGAGCTTACAGTTCCAGGCGAGCCTGACAGGTCAGAACCGGTAGGGATAAAGTTTCTAGATAGCCCTGTAGTGCCTCATCAGAGTAATCATCACAAGTCCTTGTACAAGTCTGTGTAAAAAGATGCTAGTTCCATGATTATTTGCTCAGGGTCATTCACCAGCCACCCAGTGGGACAGCAAATGGGTGGCTGGGTTCGGTGGACAACCCGCCGGACTTTTCAAATGAACGGACTTGCCCACACACGGAGTAAAGTCCGTTAATTTTGAACGTGACTCCAGGTAGACGGGACTAGCGAAAGAAGTCAACCTCGCTGATGGAGACACCTTGCTAGCCCCGTCGCCTGGTATGGATTTAAAGGGGAACCCCTATGCCGAAAAATGGCGTGGGGTCCCCCCCAAAGTCCATACCAGACCTTTATCCGAGCATGTAGCCCGGGCGGTCAGGAAAGGGGGTGGGGACGAGCGAGTGATGTCACATGGTGACCCCGCCCCTTATGATGTCACAGTCCCGGCATCCCCGGGACTGTGACATCATAAGGGGCGGGATTACCATGTGACATCACCCGTTGACCTCTGCCCCTTATGCCTATATAAGTCGCTGTGCAACGCGTCCCTGGCATTGCGGCCAGAGAGAGCGTTGTGTCAACATCGGGAAGAAGAAGAAGAAGAAGAAAGAAGAAAGAAGAAGAAGAAGACAGAAGAAACGAAGAGCGGGACAAGACCCCCGAAGTCGGAAGAAGACCCCCGGACGGCGGCGATGAAGGAGAAGCCGGGCTCCTCTGCTAGTAAAAGAGCAGAAGATAGTGGAGGAGCCCGGCGAGAAGACCCCCGAAGTTGGAAGAATACCCCTGAAGCTGTCTAATAAACTAATTTAAAAACCTGTGTTGTGTTTTTTTTATTAACACTTTTTCCCTCAGGTGAATGGGTAGGGGTACCATTTACCCCATACTCATTCACATAGGGTGGGGGGGGCGGGATCTGGGGGGCCCCTTATTAAAGGGGGCTCCCGGATTCTGATAAGCCCCCCACCCGCAGACCCCGACAACCAACGGCCAGGGTTGTCGGGAAGAAGCCCTTGACCTCATCAAAATGGGGACAAGGTGCTTTGGGGTGTTGAGGGCACGCAGCCTGGTACGGCTCAGGAGGGGGGCTGCTTGCTCGTCCCCACCCCCTTTCCTGACCGGCCGGGCTGCGTGCTCAGATAAGGGTCTGGTATGGACCTTGAGGGGACCCCCATGCCGTTTTTTTGGCGCAGGGGTTCCCCTTTAAATCCATACCAGGTGACGGGGCTAGCAAGGTGTCAATCTCGCCGATGGAGGCGGCGACATTGACTTCATTCGCTAGTCCTGTCTACCTGGAGTCACATTCAAAATGATCAGACTTTACTCTGCGTGGGCAAGTCTGTTCATTTAAAAAGTCTAGCGGACTAGCACACAGACGGGCGGATTGTCCGCCGGACTGCCGAGTCCGGCGGACAATTTTGAGTCAAGACTTCTTTCTAAGTCCGCCAGACTTTTGGGAAGAAAAAGTCAGCCGGAGCCCACACGCGGGCAAATTGTCCGGTGGACTCTGGTCCGATCGTGTGTATGTGGCATTAGAGTAGTAGCCATATTAAACATATTAGGTTTGCACAGCTTTGGTGTGGAAGGTTCCAAACCAAGTACCCGAATGCGAGAATGTCACGATCTGCTAGGTAATCACTCAATTTCTCCAGGTGACAGATGGTTAAATAGTGAAAAAGTGTCAAGCTCAGCTTAAAGAAGTAGTGAAGTGTTGGTTTTAAAACAAAGTGCAACTGCGCAACATAGGTAAGTGTAGAGAATAGTACATAGCTGGTCTGCTGAGCAGCCATCGCCAACTTGTATGGGGTGGGAACGATCCACCTCCTTTTCTCCATAGGCCAGTAACTGGTAGAAAAACATGTGCCAACCTGGCACCAACAAGTGTCCCTGCAACTGGGACATAGTGAAACACATTAGAAGCGTGACACTGTGACATGGAACTGAACTTGGTGCTTAGCGCTGTGTCAGAAGCTATTCAAAGCGCTGGTCTAGGCAAACTGTAAAGTGTCCCGCTGTGTAAGTAGTAGACTTGAAGTGTCAACAGACATCATATCGGCCATGCCAGGGTCTCCGGGTGTCAGTCTCCCCTGTTGGCGTCAGGTCCTGTTCATCGTGGTCCAGCCATGCAGCTGCATCCGAGGCTGATTCAAAGAACGTAGATTGCCCTCTGGCTGTGATTTGCAGTTTGGCCGGAAACAGCATCGCATGCGTTACTTGGATTTTTGGTAGACGTTTCTTTACCTCAGCAATTTTAGCTCGCTTTCGTTGCACCTCAGCTGAGAAATCAGGATAAAATGAAACTTTAGTCCCATTAAAATGAACAGAGCCTTTCTCCCTTGCTATTCTGAGTATGATCTCACAGTCTTTGTAATTCAAGAGCCGTGCCAAAATGGATCTCATTGGATTGCCAGGGGGAAGGGGCGGAGATGGCATGCGGTGGGCCCGCTCAACCGCAAACAGCGAGGTAAAGGCCTCCCTGCCAAATACATCCTGCAGCCATTGCTCTGTAAATGCTGTGGGGTCCCAGCCCTCAACTTTTTCGGGGAGCCCCACGATGTGGACATGGTTCTCTATTTCATGTTTTGGCATTGGCCTGTGCTGCTTGTTGTATCGCTGACCTGGTGTATCGCTGCCCTGGTGTCTCTGGTGAGTGGGGGCAACTGATCTTCCATGTCACTACTACAGCCCTCCACAGTAGTGGGTTTCTCCCTTATTCTTGTTCTCTGAGGCTGTGGAGAGCAGGCGCCATCTTTGGCCTTCTTGGCCGCCGTGGCATCATTCTATCCTTTACGGGTCATCATGGGCCCCGTGAAGCACTGGAAACACTCCTGGATCACCTCGGGTACTGTAGCAGGCGTAATGGGTCGGTGCCTGGTCCGGATCATCAGCGGGAAGAGGATATGCAGTGGGAGCTCCGTGTAATGCGTCCGCTCACATGCCCACGCAGGCCACGGCCCCTTGAAATAATAGTTAAGCAGGGCCCATTCCTGTAACTGTGAGGGGTTACAGTGTTCTGGCACCACCAAAACCAAAGGCCCAATTTTTCTGCCCCTGTTTAACAGGGGCATGTAATTACAATTTTTGATATAATATTTCACAGCAGGGCCCGTTCCTGCCCCCAACAAGAGTAACTGTGAGGGGATACAGTGTTCTGGTACCACCAACACCTAAGGCCCAGTTTTTCTGAGTCTATAGGGAAGGCTGTATAGTATATATCAGTGCTCAAAATTTCAAGTCCTGAGCTACTAGCCAGGGGTTACTCGCCAACCCCTATCCTGCCCCACCCCTAATTCCACCCCTTAACATGCCCTCATAAATTATCTCATGAAATTACACTTAAATGTTTTATGCAGAATTAATTTATAAAAATAAATATTAACAACAACTTTATCTGTGCCCAAAAATGCAGCCTGCCCGTGTCCACCAATGCAGCCTGCCCGTATGCACCAATGCAGCCTGCCCGTGTCCACCAATGCAGCCCGTGCCCACCAGTGCAGCCTGTGTCCCCAATGCAGCCTGTGTCCGCCAGTGCAGCCTGTGTCTGCCAGTGCAGCCTGTGTCACCAATGCAGCCTGTGTCCGCCGGTGCAGCCTGTGTCCGCCAGTGCAGTCTGTGTCACCAGTGCAGCCTGTGTCCCCAGTGCAGCCTGTGTCACCAGTGCAGCCTGTGTCCCCAGTGCAGCCTGTGTCACCAATGCAGCTTGTGTCACCAATGCAGCCTGTCTCCCCAGTGAAGCCTGTGTCCCCAGTGCAGCCTGTGTCACCAATGCAGCCTGTGTCACCAATGCAGCCTGTCTCCCCAGTGAAGCCTGTGTCCCCAGTGCAGCCTGTGTCCCCAATGCAGCCTGTGTCCCCAGTGCAGCCTGTGTCCCCAATGCAGCCTGTGTCCCCAATGCAGCCTGTGTCACCAATGCAGCCTGTGTCCCCAGTGCAGCCTGTGTCACTAATGCAGCCTACCTGTGCATTGGAAGAGAGAGGAGAGCCGCCGCCTGGTTGATCAGAGCAACAGGGAACATAACAGCTTAATTTCAATAGCTGTGTGTTCCCTCGCTCCGCGCCATTGTATACAGCCCCTCCCCCTTGTCCGGGGAACTTTGATAGACAGATCACCCGTCCCAGGATTGAACAGGTGATCTGTCTATCAAAGTGCCCGGACAAAGAGGAGGGGCTGTATATGACGGCGTGCGGCGGGGAACACACAGCTATTGAAATGAAAGCTGTTATGTTCCCTGGCACTCTGATAAACCAAGCGGCGGCTCTCCTCTCCCTTCCCCTACGATCGCTGGGAGAACGGCAACCATACAACCCAGGTTGTCGGCGTTGCTTCCCCCCCCCTCTCGCTCCCAGGCAGCCCACACTTGCCAGCTCAAAATCCACTCACAAAATGCTAGCAGACGAGTGGAATTTTTTTTACTACTGCTCAGAGTATATAGTGCCTGGGGCCCTGGGAGACCCCTCCCCTAATATCCATAACAGACCTGAAGTGCCTGGTATGGATATTGGGGGGAACATCCATGCCATTTTTTTTGTATTTTTGATATTTTTAAGCATTATTAAAATCACTGCTCCAGAAAAAACTTCAGTTTTTAAAACGTTTTTTTTTTGCATTGATACATGTCCCCTGGGGCAGGACCCGGGTTCCCAAACACCTTTTATGGCAATAACTTGCATATAAGCCTTTAAAATTAGCACTTTTGATTTTTTGATTTTAGATTTTTCACGTTCGCGTCCCATAGACTTTAACGGTGTTCGCACAATTTTTTTTCCTGTTCGCATGTTCTGCTACGAACTGAACTGGGGGGTGTTCGGCTCATCCCTACTCTTCACAAACAGCACTCCAACTGTCCTACCTAATTCAAGCACCCTGGCCTCCCTCCTGGTGGCTAGGTACCTAATACTGTGGTGTAGCACAGGTCACAAACTCACTAAAATTAGTGTCTGGCAGAGCTGGTATTGAAGTCATATGATTAAAAAGGCATACAAATGCAGAGGTCTATGGACTAGCCTTGGGGATAGCAGTCCTGACATAATTTCACTGACTCCTTATAACCAGTTGGTGGAGTAGGGATTAGCAGAGAACAAGGAGGAGGAGCAGCACTAGAAAGGAAAGTGACTGATTAATGCCCCTGGGAGGAGTAGGGAAATGGTACATTAGCAGTATAAATGGCTGCTATGCACCCTTTAGCAGAAGAAGAATGAAAAAGGGCTCATTAGCAAAAAATTAAATTAGGGTTTTTACCTCTAGATAAAAAGCAGTTGTTGCAGCCAAAAGTAAGAGAAAAGCAAAGCTAAATGTATAAGGTAAAAATTCAATCACTCATCCAAAATATGTCATGCCAGAATATGGTGTTGATGATGCTGTTCCATAGCATTCCACACTGCTTAAAGGCATCTCCCAAACATGTAATTAAGGCTGGGTTCACACCTCTGCAAATTGGATGCAGCTTTTTCCGCATCCAATTCGCATAGCAGGAGAATATGACTGGCTCTCTAAAGAGCCGGTTCACATACCATATATACTCAAGTATAAGCAGAGTTTTTCAGCACATTTTTTTGTGCTGAAAATGCCCCCTCGGCTTATACGGGCAAGCATTTTTCTGCAGCAGAAAATTACATTTTCTGAACCGACTTTGGGGCCCCGTATCTCGGGGACACTTGGTGCTAGGAAACCAAAACCCTTGGTGTGCAAACCCAGTGGAACCTGTTTCACAACATATCCAAAGCTGGGGTTCCTAGCACCAAGTGGCCTCGAGATACGGGGCACCAAAGCCAGTTTGGAAAATGTGCACACCACAAATCTGGCCTTTATGGAATGTGGCAAGAAGAAAACAAGCCAAAAGAAGTCCCATTTGCAGTTTGCAAGAAGCCACGTGCGGGACACAGCAAACATGTGGAAGAAGGTGAAAAAAAAGGGAGGCTGACGCACTGACGTCATCACGTTCCGCATTGTGAGCAGGTGTTCTGCTAGCCGGCCGGCGTTTTTTCTTATATGTACTCTGCGAACATTTCTTTTAACTGATGTAAGTAGAACTTTTATATGATGCAATAAATTTTTATATGGTTTCACACTATGGGAGCATCCCTCATTTTTATCTATCCACATGATGAGAGTGTATGGTTCCCTGGCTTGATACCTTTGGAGGAGTTCGATCCCATTTATACCCTGTAAGGGAAGATTTGCCTGTCCCAGGATTTTGGTCGTTAACACCAGCTGAATACGAGTTCTAGAGGCGATGCCTAGTGGTTTGGTCATACCCTGACGGCTTTCGAGTTACAGGCTTATTAAAGCTTGCCTTCTGGTAAGCACATTATTTGAGCGGTGGTGGATTAAGGTCACTTGGTGGAGTTCCTTTCACATTCACGTTGTTGGAAATCATATGTCACTACAAACCTTTTTTTGTCACCATCACTTTCAGTTTCAATTGGACTTTATTTTATGAACATTCTTTTCACACAGATTTCTTTCAATATTTTCTGTTTAAGTGTTTTGTGTGATTTAATTCATATTATCACTTTAGCGCGGCTTTTTTTCACTGTATATATATGTGGAAGAAGGTGCTCTGGTCAGATGAGACCAAAATTAAACTTTTTGGCCTAAAGCAAAACACTATGTGTGGCGGAAAACTAACACCGCACATCACTCTGAACACACCATCCTGTGAAACATGGTGGTGGCAGCATCATGTTGTGGGGATGCTTTTCAGTAGGGACAGGGAAGCTGGTCAGAGTTGATGGGAAGATGGATGGAGCCAAATACAGGGCAATCTTAGAAGAAAACCTGTTGGACTCTGCAACAGACTTGAGACTGGGGCAGAGATTCACCTTCCAGCAGGACAGCGACCCTAAACATACAGCCAGAGCTACAATGGAATGGTTTAGATCAAAGCCTATTCATGTGTTAGAATGGCCCAGTCAAAGTCCAGACCTAAATCCAATTGATAATCTGTGGCAAGACTTGAAAATTGCTGTTCACAGATGCTCTCCATCCAATCTGGCAGAGCTTGAGCTATTTTGCAAAGAAGAATGGGCAAAAAGCTGGTAGAGACATACCCAAAAAGATTTGCAGCTGTAATTGCAGCGAAAGATGGTTTTACAAAAAGTATTGGCTCAGGGGGGGCTGAATACAAATGCACGCCACACTTTTCAGATATTTATTTGTAAAGAATTTTGAAAAACATTTATTATTTTCCTTCCACTTCACAATTATTTGCCACTTTGTGTTGGTCTATCACATAAAATCCTGATAATATACATTTACGTTTTTGGTTGTAACATGCCAAAATGTGGAAAAGGGTATGAATACTTTTTCAAGACACTGTATATATTCTTTATTGTAAAGTAGATGTAGACCTTAACTAGATGACATTCTGTTTGCTAGCATCGGCATCAAATACAGCTGTCAAGTTTTTTTCTTTTATAAAAAATTGTTTTTGCCTTTTTTTTTATAAATCTATTTTTGCATGTAGGTGCTGCTAATTTCCATCCCCTTTGTAGCCTTTTGGACAGAGCATTGTCATCCTGCATCAGGAAAAGCCTAAACAAAGACCTTCATGGCAGAATCACCAGGTACTATACTAATGAAAATTGCAGATTTTGAAGATTGAAAATTACCTTTGAAATGACATTAATATGTAAAAGATTATGTGAGATTTTAGTGATTGGGTTTACAATGAATTTTACACGTCAGTGAAATGGCCTGTCTAACATTTCAGGGGTTAACTCTGAGACACTCAGGCAGTTCTCGGCATCAGTCCTTGAAACCTGGACGCTGGAATAGAGTATAGATGGGGTTGGGGGAAAAAAAAAGTCATCTTGTAAACAATTAATTAATGTTTGCCATAAATTATCATCTTTTACTTCCTTCTCAAGAAGAGCAAAGGGAATAAAAAAACAGCCTTTCTTGCAGGTGGTGGCATTCATAGCGAGGGCAATCAGTGCATTGAGAGTGGAAGTACAGCACTTCCAGTGTGGCTGGGTGAATTGGGCTGGATTAAAGCCCAGCAGGGTGCTGGGGCTTCAGGTGGAAAGCTGCATGTTTGTGATCAGCAGAAAAAAATAGGAAAAAAATCTTGAATTTATCTAAACTGCTCTTCTGCTAACAACACTCTTCTCACCAGCGGCATTCTCAGTCTCTCTCAAAAGAGTCTTCAGTGCTCTCCCTAGGAAAACATGATCAGCATCTGAAAGCTGAACCTCCCCCATTCGTCAAAGCTTAACGGAATATGAAAAGCCCATTGAGAAGACACCCCACACAACTTGACAGTCCCATCAACGTTCTAAACATAAGCACTTATGTGAATGCATCCATAACCAATTCGGGCCCACAGTGGCGGGCTTGTAAGCTGCAAGAGACCACTTCATGCAGGCACAGTGTGTGTAAAGGTATGCACCGCATGTTTATAGTAAGCACCGTCCTCACAGTTACTGGCTTATCGGTCAGCAAGGGGAGCCAGATCTACACCAATATTAGCATTGTATATTGTCAGCAACAATTAAAGCAGTGTTAAACCCAAAAATAAAAATGTATTATATTGCAGCTTACCAATTCTTAGATGAGATGGCTGCATTCGTTTTCTATTTTTAGGCTTTGTTCCTTTATTTTCACGTGGTGATCCAGCTAGTATGTCTGTTATTTTTCAACTTCCTTTAACAGACAAAAGTGTCAGTTAGAGGGTTGAGAGAAACCATTTAACACTGACAGGGGTATTTATAATGGTCAGCCTTTATTCGTTTACTGTATATACTCAAGTATAAGCTGACCTGAATATAAGCCGAGCCACCTAATTTTACCAAAAAAAAACTTGGAAAAACATATTGACACTAGTATAAGCCTAGGGTGGGAAATGCAGCAGCTACTGGTAAATTACACAGACACACACATGTACACAGACACACACTTACACAGGCACACACATGTACACACACACACACATGTACACAGGCACAAAAACACATGTAAACAGACACACACACATGTACACAGACACAAACACACATGTACACAGACACACACCCCCCCCCCCTTACTTGTAGAACAGCCCTTACTTGTTAGGTGGTTTTCCTTGTCCCACTCCCAGCTCTTGTGCAGGACACACGAGGGGTGCACATGCAGGAATTTACCAGAGGGGGCAGCAAAGAGCCCGATGTCAGCTCAGTGAAAACTCACACACATTCCAAAAGCCAGCGGAGCTCTCCTGCACCCGCCACTGCCTTCTCCCATCCTGCCAGCCCTGCCTCACTCGAGTATAAGCCGAGGGGGGGGGGGGGGGGGGGGGTTCAGCATAAACTTTTATCTCAAAAGGAAAACAAAACGTTGCTGCGGCTGCTGCAAAAAATGTTAGCTGGAGTTTGGCTTTATTTTGTAAGCCTAGTTCATTTAAAGGATAAGTTTACCTTTAAAAAAAAAAAAAAAAAAAAAAAAAGAATGGCCATTTTCTTGTACGTAAAAAAAAATGCGCATTAACTATTTTTTTTTTTTTAGGAGCCTGGAAAGCATTGCAACCGCATGGATTCTCACAGACTGTAAGTGTAAGCTGTCTGCCCACACATCTCACGGGCAGGCAGTTTCACACTGACAGGAAGAATCAATGAACTACCACAGCGCTACCCTTTCCACAGATTGACAATGCTGCTCTCCAAAGGTGTCGCCTTTGCTCCTCCATCCAGGACGACGACACCATAAGGCAGTGATGGCAAACTTTGGCACCCCAGATGTTTTGGAACTACATTTCCCATGAAGCTCATGCACTCTGCAGTGTAGTTGAGCATCATGGGAAATGTAGTTCAAAACATCTGGAGTGCCAAGGTTCGCCATCGCTGCCATAAGGCAAGAAGTGTGTTATTGGCTGGATCACCAGGTAAAAAATAGAGGAAAAAAAGCCTAAAAGAAAACGGATGCAGCCACTACATTCAAGAATTGGTCAGCTGAAATATACGGTAATACATTTTTGTTCAGGGTTTAACATTGCTTTACAAATACGCACAATAAGGGTATGTTTAGATGGCCGCTTAGTTGCCTGAGCCCTAACAGCGTTGGGGTTCTTGAAAGGGCTCTCGCACCTGCTCTCTGTAGGGTTCATAAAACCCTACAAGCAGCTTTTCATGAGTGTGAATGTGTGCTTGTCATTTTGTTGTGTAGTGAAAGCATATCAAAAGCAGATGTTCCTATGGAGATGCTTTACGAAGTTGAAAATGTTATAAATTGAATATAAATTGATCTTTTGTAAAAATGTAAGATATTTGAATCTGAATAAGGCTCCATATATCTATGTCTATTGGAATTTAGCCCCCAAAGTAAGAATTTAAGGTGTCTGGCTTTTTGAAGATGAATGGCCTCATTGTATCATGTATCATTGTATTCTCAGTTTAGCCTGTCCTGACTGTAATTTAAAAAATAAAATTTTGTAGCATGGTGTTCATGCTGAGACAAAGTTATTCTACTGTATATAACTAGAAGTCTATAAAGCTTTCCATACATCATAAAATACTCAAACAGTGACTGCTCTGACATTTAGTCTGACGGCTGACAGGACCACCAACTGTGGTAAAAAAAAAAATCACAATAAGCGTATATTGATTGGTTTGCGCAAAAGTTATAGCGTCTACAAAATAGTGGATAGTTTTATGGCATTTTTATTATTAATTATTTTTTTACTAGTAATGGCAGCGATCTGCGATTTTTATCAGGACTGCAACATTATGGGGGACACATCACACAATTTTTACACATTTTTGGGACCATTGGCATTTATACAGTGATCAGTGCTGTCCTGTTAAACCGTTGTATGGTCTACGCACACAGATCCCGGTTCTCTGTGTGTCAGCAGCAATCGCAGTAGCCTGGCGGTGATTGTGACCACCGGGCACTCGCATCGGCTCTGGGGGCAAGCAGCGTATGCGTGCTTGGGCCCCTAGTGGCCACATAGCGAAGTGACATAACATAATGTTGTTTCGCCCAGCCGTGCTATTCTGCCGCAGTACAACTGCAGCGGCTAGTCGGCAAGTGGTTAAAGTGTCTTTTTCTCATTGTATAATGCCCCATTGTGTGCCTCCTAGGTGTGGAGAAAGCTGTGTCTTGGTGAAGGCAGGGAGCAAGGCAGTTGCGGCTGGTGTTTTTTCTTTGGGGGGGTGGCAAACCACCCCCCGTGCGGCCGGCGGCACCTCCCCCCCCCCCCGCTGTTTGCCAGTCGGTCCGGCACTTTCCCCATCTAGATGGGTAGCGGGCAGCGTGCAGCTGCTCCGTGTCCTCTCCTCCATGACGGCTTCCAGCGTGCAGCTCCTCCCCTCCTCCTAGGCATCCAATAGGATTGCCTGTCCTGTAAAAACCCACATCCTGATTGGCCAGAAGGAGGATCAGTGTTACAATAGCGAATATTAATTTGCTGATGTAACACACCTGGGTGGGCTGTGACCTGTGACCACCCTATTTTGAAGCCTATTAGAGCCTCTGGCTATAATCAGTGCTTCAAAAAAACACCCCCTCCCGCATTGGATTCCATGCGCCTGGCGTCCTGAAAGGGGCCGGATGCATGGATAGGGGGAGGTGGCGATGGACAAGGGAGACGGCACCCGTGCGCCCTTAATGAACCGGTCGCCAGTGGTGCCAGGTGGTCTAAACTTTTTTAAACATTTTTACCTCTTTGTTAGCTTTTATTGTAAACATTATCAGGGTGTTTATTAAAATAGGGTACCAAATAAAAGTGTTATACAGTATAACCATCCATAAAAAAAAAAGAGTTTAAAAAAATATTTAGGCAGGAAAATTAGTCATAGAGTTATGCTCAAGTGAACTGCCAACTAGGATAAATGTGGGCTATGTTTTTTTTTTTGTGGGAAGTAACAAAAGTCTCACAAAGTAACACATCATTTTTTTTTTTTTTTAGGGCTGTGGAAATTAAAGATTAATTCCTCGATTATTCGTTCATTTTTTTGATCGATCAAAATTTTTTTGGTCGATCAAAATTCTTTTGATCAGTACTCATCTCTCCGCCGGCTTCTGGGTCATCAGGGAGTTCCGTCGGAGATCCGGTGATGTCACAGACATCAACGTCACCAGACTCCTCCCCCCTTCCCCAAGTGCCTCCGTCTGCTAACGAGGGGGAGGAGTCCGGTGATGTTGAAGTTCTGATTGAACGTAACGCGTACGGGGGAGGAGCTACGCATGACGTCACCCGCTGCTGCCCTACGGAACTAACACGATTGTCGGCTTTACATGCTGTGTTTTTATCATCTTTATGTGAGTAGTTTGTTTGAACACAAAAATTAAAGCTTATACTTAAGCGGTGAGCACATAGATCTTTTCTTTCTACCCATGACCTGGCATCCTTGCTGAGATCTAAGGAGACGTGAGAGAAGTTTATGGTCCGTGTTACCCTTTTGATACCCGCTTGCATTAACACCTGTTTGCACAGGGGTCAATGCCATAAGGTGAGAGTGATTAGTTAGACA
The DNA here is from genome assembly GCA_028564925.1 of Lithobates sylvaticus. Classification (NCBI taxonomy): domain Eukaryota; kingdom Metazoa; phylum Chordata; class Amphibia; order Anura; family Ranidae; genus Lithobates; species Lithobates sylvaticus. Next base: position 117,977,108 of record CM053038.1, on the reverse strand, counting down.
GGAGATGGAGGGATTGTCACGCTACTGTGGAAAAAAAATGACTTACGTCAGTAAAACGTATGTGTGTGAACTGTGAAGTTAAGTCATGGATTGTGGAAACGAACTAGTGTCGGGTGATTGTATATAGTGTATACCACATGTACCACTGACTAACGCAGAGTTGCAATGCAAGGAGATCAGCTAAAAGTAGTTGGATCTGTATGTGCGTTATAATTAATCGAAATTAGTTGATTAATCGATTTTAAAAAAATCGATTAATCGAACATGAAAATTTTAATCAGTAACAGCCCTAATTTTTTTTAAAGTTAAAGGGTCACTAAAAGAAAAATGTTTTTTTTTTTTTTTAATAACAAACATTCTATACTTACCTCCACTGTGCAGCTCGTTTTGCACAGAGTGGCCCCGAACCTGGTCTTCTGGGGTCCCTCAGCGGCTGTCTCTGCTCCCTATCGCAAGGACTCCACAACTTCATGTGAGCTCCCTCGCATGCTGTGGAGTGCTTGCGGGCGTGCTCCCGTGATACAGCTGGCGGCTATAGCTGCTCCCTGTTTCACTCGGCCCGCCCCCCGGCGTGCCGCGTCATTGGATGTGATTGACAGCAGCGCGAGTCAATGGCTGCACTGCTTTCAATCCATCCACTCTAGCCAATCAACGGCCAGGGTTGAGCGGCGAAGAGGACGTCGGGGGCGAGTGCAGGACTTTCGAGGGGTCAGGTAAGTATAACGGGGGGCCTGGGGGGCCGACATTGACGGATGTTTTTTCACCTTAATGCATAGAATGCATTAAGGTGAAAAAAACTTTACCTTTACAACCCCTTTAACTCTCTCTAACACATAGTGTGTTTACCTACAACTTTTGCTATGTTCTTTTTAAATTTGATGGGTCAAACCCCTCCAGAAATCTGAATTTTTTTTTATCCTCTATATTTTTTCTACAGAATAGTATACTGAAATGCAGTGAAAATGAGCTTTATATCTATTGACTATTTAATTTCAAAGTAATTAGGATAAATAGGGGATTTTTTTTCCCTTTTTTGGGGGAAAAGCATTCTAATTCCCATTCTAAATAATTATTGGAAACATCACCCAGTAACACAGAATTAGTTTACAGTATGTTACCTTTAGAGCATAGGGTGTCTCTACAACACACTGTAAAAATGATATTATGAAACATTTAAAGTGGACCTGCAAGAGCAATTAAAAAAAAAAAAATGTAGCTAAAAAATAAATAAAAATTGCATCAATCGTGGCTTTCAATGCTTCTGGGAGGTTTGGATGATGTAACTGCTACCTCCTGGAATAGCTGGACACTCCCATTGCAGGATGATTTTTTATGGGATTTTGAGCTGAACTATAGGCAGATATAAAAAAAATACAAATTAAAGCAGCTCTGTAATCATTAACAGTTCATTAAATTTATTTTTTAATACAAGCCAAATAGGTACCTGAATTTGAGCTGGTATCTGTTTCTTGCAATCCATGTACAGCAAAGCTGGAGTGTGAAAGCAAGAAGCAGTAGAAGGCAGGGCCATCTTAAGAGCGTTATAGGCCCCCGGGCAATACATTGCACTGGGGCCCTGTCTACACGATCACTCACGAGAATAAAAATGCAAATTATCAGTAAGGCTATATTTATTGGTACCTCCAACAAAATCAGTGTTTAAAAATTAACACAACAATATAACACGAGTTTGATGGGCACAGTGGCAGCGTTTGATGGACATAGTGGCTGAGTTTAATGGGCACAGTGGCAGCGTTTGATGGGCATGGTGGCAGCTTTTGATAGGCACCGTGGCAGCTTTTGATGGGTACAGTGGCAGCTTTTGATGGGCCCAGTGGCTGTGTTTGATGGGCACAGTAGCAGCGTTGATGGGCACAGTGGCAGCTTCGATGGGCACAGTGGCTGTTTAATGGGCAAAGTGGCTGTTTGATGGGCACAGTGGCCGCTTTTGAGGGCACAGACAGTGGCTGTGTTTGATGCACAACTTGAACTTATTTAAGTAGACATTGTTAGACTTACTTGAGGCCACCGGCCTGGTGCAGTACAGTGTGTCACTCACAGCAGAAAGGCAGCGCCAGCTATCAAGGCATGGCAGTGGTGGGCGGAGCCTGTTCACTAGCCACTGGGGCAGCCGCGGTGCACTATGAATGCTGGGGCGGTCGCGGCCTCCGATTGGCGTCACTGGTTGCTAGCTAGATGCCGGCCGGCGAAGTGAGCAACCAGTGCAGTCAGTCAATTTAACCTCTTCGCGCCCGCGCTATAGCCGAAAGACGGCTGCAGCGCGGACGCTCCCTGCAGGGAGGACGTCCCTGGACGTCCTGTTGTTTACTTCCCTAATGCGCGCGCCTGAGAGCGCGCATCGGGGAAGTTCTGTGCTGGCCGTGTCCGTCGGACACGGCCGGTCACAGATCGCTGTAAACGGCCAATTACAGCGGCCGTTTACAGTGAGATCGGCGTGTCCAATGAGAGATGATCTCATATGGAAACATATGAGATCATCTGTCAGCGCCGCTCTCTCTCCTCACACAGACAGCGTGTGGGGAGAGAGAGAACAACGGCTGCAGCGCCGTAAGTAAGAAAAAAAAAAAAAAAAAAACTAAATGTGCGATCTGTGTCCCCATCCACCTGCCGCCATCCACCTGTCCCCATCCACCTGTCTCCATCCGCCTGTCACCATCCGCCTGTCACCATCCGCCTGCCACCATCCGCCTGCCACCATCCACCTGCCACCATCCACCTGCCACCATCCACCTGTCACCATCCGCCTGTCCCCATCCGCCTGTCCCCATCCGCCTGTCCCCATCCGCCTGTCACCATCCGCCTGTCACCATCCGCCTGTCACCATCCGCCTGCCACCATCCGCCTGCCACCATCCGCCTGCCACCATCCACCTGTCACCATCCACCTGTCCCCATCCACCTGTCCCCATCCACCTGTCACCATCCACCTGTCCCCATCCACCTGTCACCATCCACCTGTCACCATCCACCTGTCACCATCCACCTGTCACCATCCACCTGTCCCCATCCACCCGTCACCATCCACCCGTCCCCATCCACCCGTCCCCATCCACCCGTCCCCATCCACCCGTCCCCATCCACCCGTCACCATCCACCCGTCACCATCCACCCGTCCCCATCCACCCGTCCCCATCCACCCGTCACCATCCACCTGTCACCATCCACCTGTCACCATCCACCCGTCACCATCCACCCGTCACCATCCACCCCATCCACCTGTCCCCATCCACCTGTCACCATCCACCTGTCCCCATCCACCTGTCCCCATCCACCTGTCCCCATCCACCTGTCACCATCCACCCGTCCCCATCCACCATCCACCTGTCACCATCCACCTGTCACCATCCACCCCATCCACCTGTCCCCATCCACCCGTCACCATCCACCTGTCCCCACCCGTCCCCATCCACCAGTCCCCATCCAACTGTCCCCCACCACCCGTCCCCATCCACCCGTCCCCATCCACCCGTCCCCATCCACCCGTCACCATCCACCTGTCCCCATCCACCTGTCCCCATCCACCTGTCCCCATCCACCTGTCCCCATCCATGTCCCCAGTGCACCTGTCCCCAGTGCCACGTGTCATCAGTGCCACGTCAGTGCCATCTGTCATCAGTGCCATATTAGTGTCACGTGTCATCAGTGCCACATATTAGTGCCATCTGTCATCAGTGCCATCTGTCATTAGAGTCACGTGTCATCATTGCCACGTGTCAGTGCCATCTGTCATCAGTGCCGCATATTAGTGCCATCTCTCATCAGTGCCACGTATTAGTGCCACATGATAGTGCCACGTATTAGTGCCATCTGTCATCAGTGCCATCAGTGTCACATGTCATCAGTGCCCCGTATTAGTGCCATCTGTCATCAGTGTCACGTGTCATCAGTGCCCCATTAGTGCCATCTGTCACCAGTGCCACATCAGTGTCACATGTCATCAGTGCCACGTATCAGTGCCACCTGTCATCAGTGCCACGTCAGTGTCACGTGTCATTGTCCTGGTGCTCCAGGGCCTTCAAAAGTGTAATAGGTAGTCAACAAGTTAGATGTGTAATTTATGCTCCCAGAACACGTGATGGCGCTCCCTGCATGTTGGGCCTCTCTATGTGGCCAGGCTGTGTAAAAGTCCCACACATGTGGTATCATAATACTCAGGAGTAGCAGAATTTATTTTGGGGTGTCATTTGTGGTATACACATTCCATGTGAGAGAAATAACCTATTACAATGACAATTTTGTGAAAAAAAATAAAAAATAAAAAAATAATTAATTTTGCAAAGAATTGTGGGAAAAAAATGACAACATCAAAAAGCTCACCATGCCTCTTACTAAATACCTTGGAATGTCTACTTTCAAAAAAGGGGTCATTTGGGGGGGTATTTGTACTTTCCTGGCTTGTTCGGGTCACAAGAAATGAGATAGGTCACCAGTGCATCAGATGTGATCAATTTTGTATAATTCGCACCACAGTTTGTAGAGTCTGTAACTTCACAAAGACCAAATAATATCCACTAATTTGGGTTATTTTTACCAAAGATATGTGGCAGTATAAATTGCGGCCAAAATTTATGAAGAAAAATTAATAATTTGCCAAATTTTATCACAGAAACAAAGAAAATGCGTTTTTTTTTTTTTTTTCTAAAATTTTCGGTCTTTTTTCATTTATAGCGCAAAAAATAAAAAACCCAGAGGTGATCAAATACCACCAAAAGAAAGCTCTATTTGTGGGAAAAAAAAAAGGACAAAAAATTCATTTGGGTTCAGTATTGCATGGCTGAGTAATTGTCATTCAAAGTGTGAGAGCACCGAAAGCTGAAAATTGGTCTGGGCAGGAAGGGTGTTTAAGTGCCCAGTAAGCAAGTGGTTAACCAATTACCGATCACTCACTGTATATATACGTCATTTTTTTGAAGAGGGATATCTCGGTAACGACAGCAGCTGCTGCCACAACCGAGGTATCCCTCTTCACAGTGAGCGGTCCCCTTTCCGATAATGGTGGTCTCTGCGGCGGGTTCGCCGTGAGATCACCGTTATCGGTGGCGGGAGAGCTGCCCCCCTCCCGCCGCTCTCCCATGCCGCGGAGGCGGTCGGGTCCTTTCCCTGCCTGTGTATAGAGATGAGTGAGGCTAAGATGGCCCCCACTCATCTCTATACCATAGGAGGGCGGAAGCGACGTCAAAACGTCACTTCCACCCATATGTCTTAAAGGGGAATTTCCAAATGTCATTTTCTTAAATGACATTTTTTTTTTTTGCATTCAAGTCCAAATATGAGATCTGAGGACTTTTTGACCCCAGATCTCATATTTAAGAGGACCTGTCATGCTTTTTTCTATTACAAGGGATGTTTACATTCCTTGTAATAGGAATAAAAGTGATCCATTTTTTTTTTAAAACAGTGTAAAAAAATAATAAAATTAAGTAAAATAAATAAGAAAAGCCCCCAAAATTTTTTTCAAAACACCCTGTCCCGACGAGCTCGCGCGCAGAAGGGAACGCATACGTGAGCAGCGCCCGCATATGAAAACGGTAGTCAAACCACACATGTGATGTATCACCGCGATCGGTAGAGCGAGAGCAATAATTCTAGCCATAGACCTCCTCTGTAACTCAAAAAATGCAACCTGTAAATTTTTTAAATGTCGCTTATGGAGATTTTTGAGGGTAAAAGTTTGACGCCATTCCACGAGCGGGCGCAATTTTGAAGCAGGTTATGTTGGGTATAAATTTACTCGGCGTAACATTATCTTTCACAATTCAAAAGAAATTGGGCTAATTTTACTGTTGTCTTATTTTTTTATTCAAAAAAGTGACTTTTTTCCAAAAAAAGTGCGCTGTAAGACCGCTGCGCAAATACGGTGTAAAAAAAAGTATTGCAATGACTGCCATTTTATTCTCTAGGGTGTTAGAAAAAAAACAATATATAATGTTTGGGGGTTCTAGTCATTTTCTAGCAAAAAAAACTGTTTTAAACATGTAAACACATAAAATCCAAAACAAGGCTGGTTGCAGCACTGAGGACCAGCCCTGGATGGGGCCCTCCAGACAAGTGGGGCTCCTGGGCAACTGCCCAGCATGCCCAATGGAAAAAACGGCCCTGGTAGAAGGAGCCAATCAGTTCATGTGAAGACAAGGAACATGCTAATAGGAAGAGGAAGCAGAGTGCCAGAGAGATGATCTCGATCTCATCACTGAGCTGCTTCTTCTTTCACTGCTCATTCACAGGCTGGGGGTGGGTCCAGAAAAAGTGAGTTGAATGATGCTGGCCATCAGACAGAGAACATCTATTATACCATTGTTACATGAAAGAAATATGAGAGAGTAACATGTTCCCTCATAACTAGAATAACCATGTATGTCACTTTGTGGAGCAATGGGAGGCTAAAGGGAAGGTATGCATAAGCCACTGTGGGGTCATCATTAAAGTGAGCTTGCTCCTATGTCCTGCATGGGCAAAAATAGATTTACTTTAGACCCCTTTCACACTGAGCCGCCCTGGGCGTCAGCGGTACAGTGGCGCTATTTTTAGCGCCGTTTTAGCAGCGCTATTCGGCCACTAGCAAGGCAGTTTTAACCCCCGCTGTAGCGGCACTTTGCCGGCGGTATAGCAGCGCTGACCCATTGTTTTCAATGGACAGGAGCGGTGGAGGAGCGGTGTACTCACCGCTCCTACACCGCTGCAAAGAAGCTGCTGGCAGGACTTTTTGTAACACCCTGCCAGCGCAGCACCCCAGTGTGAAAGCACTTGGGCTTTCACACTGGGTTTGCAGCTGAGGCTTTTTTCAGGCGCTATGCATCCATCCTGAAAAAAACCTCAGTGTGAAAGGGGTCTTATGGAACATTTAGAAAGTTTATTTATGTGTGAGTGGTACCATGAAAATTGTACCTTTTTGTCATCCCTTATAAACTCCTCCTGAAAAAGCAGTGCAATTCCTGGTATGTGAGTATGCCAAGGCACTCGTGCCTACAGCCTCATAGCTGTATATTCGTAGTGTGTGATCTAAAGGCATAGGTGTGCGCAGCCTAATGCATTAGGGTGTGCACCCCAAAGCTCAACGATACATGCCTTTCTCTGCAGCCACAGCTGCACTGTACAGTGAATGAATGGGAAGTCATTTGAGTGGCACATTTACAATATGAAGCATAGTAAGCATGGTTTACTATGCTTCAGTTATAAAAATCTAACTGTAAAAGGTGTCAACCTTATGTAACTCTGTGCATATATATGACAGCTGCCCCTTTAACCACTTGCCAACCGCCGCACACACAGATATACGTCAGCAGAATGGGACAGACAGGCAAATGTGCGTACCTGTACGTCTCTTTGAATTTGCCGCCTATCGGGCGCAAGCGCGCCCGCCGCAGGATCGTGCCCGTAGGTCCCGCAAACCTCGATGTTTGCCGGCGGCCCGCAATTGCGGCAAGGAAAGGCAGAACGGGGAGATGCCTATGTAAAAAGACATTTCCCATTCTGCCTAGCAATGATCATGTCATGTTGTAGTGAGCCCATCCCCCCACAGTGAATCACTCCCTAGGACACAGTGATCTCCTGTCATGTTGTAGTGAGCCCATCCCCCCCACAGTTGTAGCTCTGATCGCTGTATAAAATGACAATGGTCCCAAAATAGTGTCAAAAGTGTACGATGTGTCCGCCATAATGTCGCAGTCCTGTAAAAATCGCTGCCATTACTAATAACAAAAAAATTATAATAAAAATGCCATAAATCTATCCCCTATTTTGTAGACGCTATAACTTTTGCGCAAATCAATATACACTTATTGCATTTTTTTTACCAAAAATATGTAGAAGAATACATATCGGCCTAAACTGTGGAAGAAATGTGTTTTTTTTGTATATATTTGGGGGATATTTATTATAGCAAAAAGTAAAAAATATTGCTTTTTTTTCAAAATTGAAGCTCTTTTTTTGTTTATAGCGCAAAAAATAAAAACCACGGAGGTGATCAAATACCACCAAAAGAAATCTTTTGTGGGAAAAAAAGGACGCCAACTTTGTTTGGGTACAACGTTGCACGCCCGCGCAATTGTCAGCTAAAGCGTCGCAGTACAGAATCGCAAAAAATTCTCTGGTCAGGAAGGGGGTAAATCCTTCCGGGGCTGAAGTGGCTAAGTATGAGTCACACAAAATTAATCCAAAAAATTTCAGGTGCTATTCTCGTGTGCAATAATACATGTAAACAATACCGTGTGCTTAATACCGCGTGACGTCACTGGTTATCCATGGCAACAGACAGCAACCTGACTTGGGTTGCTGTCTGTTGCCGTAGATAACCAGTGACATCACATCTGGTTCTTAGTGGAATGCACGCCGGGCTCCAGTAGGTAACGGCGGTTCCCTGTAGTGGAATTTGGATTGCCAGTGGCACTGTGCAGGCTGATCGAACTGGTGCTGGCCTGGGCACATTTTCATAGCTCCCAACTGTCCCTGATTTTGAGGGACTGTCCTTCATTTGAAACAATGTCTCTCTGTCCCTCATTCCTCCTCATTTGTCCCTCATTTCAGTCTGATCTATAAAGCTTTGTATATAAAAATGCACCATTTATCTTTCAAAAAGTGTTTCCCAGTGCTAAACCTTTCATCCAATTTCTAAATTGCTGCATTTGTAAATGCCATAAGCCAGTATAAAGTAATCGAAGCGGTAAAAAAGCACTTGTGGGTTTAACCAATTATTCACCAATAATTTTTTTTTTTGTACAATTCTCCTTTTGCCCCAGGGGGCATGGCAAGGGGTGTGTCCTATGCATACATACTTTTGCTAATAGGTGTCCCTCATTCTCATCTCTGAAAGTTGGGAGGTATGCATTTTGATGTAAGCATATTTAACCGCTTCAGCACCGGGCCATTTTACACCCTTCCTTACCAGAGTACTTTTTGCTATTCGGCACTGCGTCGCTTTAACTAACAAATTGCGCGGTCGTGCGACGTTACACCAAACAAAATTGACGTCCTTTTTTTCCCACAAATAGAGCTTTTGGGGTATTTGATCACCTCTGCGGTTTTTATTTTGTGCGCTATAAAAAAAAGAAGAGCGACAATTTTGAAAAAAAACACAATAATTTTTACTTTTTGCTATAATAAATATCCAATTTAAAAAAAAAAAAAAAAAAAAATGTTTTCTCAATTTAGGCCGATACGTATTCTTCTACATACATTTGGTAAAAAAAAATCGCAATAAGCGTATATTGATCGGTTTGCGCAAAAGTTATAGCGTCTACAAAATAGGGGATAGATTTATTGAATTTTTTTTTTTTTTACTAGTAATGGCGGCGATCTGCGATTTTTTTTTCGTGACTGCGACATTGCGGCGGACACTTCGGACACTTTTGACACATTTTTGGAACCATTCACATTTACACAGCGATCGTTGCTATAAAATTGCAATGATTACTGTGTAAATGTGACTGGCAGGGAAGGGGTTAACACTAGGGGGCGCTGCAGGGGTTAATGTGTTTCCTATAGGAGTGATTCTAACTGTGGGGGGAGGGGACTCAAGGGAGGAGACCGATCATGTGTTCCTCCGTACTGGGATCACATGATCGGTCTCCTCTCCGCTGACAGGACGTGGAGCTGTGTGTTTACACACACAGCTCCACGGTCCCGCACGGTCCCGTTGTTTTAACGGGCAATCGCGGGTGCGCGAGCGCGCGCGCCCCCAGGCGGCCGGGAATGCGAGGACGTCATATGACGCCCACCCAGGATGGGAGATCCACCTTGTGGGCGTCATATGAATATAAGGCGGTAATGAAGTGGTTAATGAAACGTACCCCACAGCAGTTGGGGGGAGAGGAGAGGAGGGAAGCCAGCAGCCCTGCGGGGTGGGGGGAATCCTGGGCAGTAGATGGAATGTCCTGGGCACACCTATGTCTAATGCCCCGTACACACGGACGGAAATTCCGACCACAAAATCCATAGGATTTTTTCCGACTGATTTTGTCCGACACTGGTGTTGCATACACACGGTCGGACAAAGTTGTCGGAAAATCCAATCATTCTGAACGTGGTGACGTTCGTTGCGTATGACAGAACTACGTAGAGGCTATTAGCCAATAGGTTTGGTCTCCTAATTTGATCTGAGCATGCGTGGCACTTTGTCCGTCGGAATTCTCTACACACGATCGGAAAAAGTCCGATCGGATTTTGTTGTCGGAAAATTTAAGAGCAGGATCTCAAATCCTGATCTCCGATGGAGCCCACACACGTTCGGATTTTCCGACAACATGGTCCGATCAGACATTTTCCGTCTGAATTTCTGACCATGTGTGTACGGGGCATAAGGGTTTCCTGCCTCTGACTGATGTCAACTGCTGTTTTCTGTTCTCCTTGGTGAAAGCTTTGACACAAGAAAGCAAAGCCCAGCCTCAAACAAGAGGGCTGCCACAAGTGCAAAGCAAGGCATGGTAAATCAGTAAAGGGGAGGGGATCAATTGCACACAGACCACAAGCAATACTAATGTTTAGTCCTTCGCTCTCTGCCCGCCTTTTTGGGCACAGATTCTGGATTTTAGTGTGAGTAAAGGCAAAACTTTTTTAGTTTTGGATAGAGTGGAGAGGGATTAGAACACCTATTATGCTGCGTACACACGATCGGAATTCTCGTCGGAAAAAGCTCTGATGGTTTTCCTGTCGGAATTCCAATGGAATTTCGCTCAAACTGTCTTGCCTACACACGGTCACACCAAATTCCGATGGTCAATAACACTACCACATACAACACGTTCGACGGCACTATAAAAGGGAAGTTTAATGCTTCCGAGCATGCGTTGAATTGTTTCCGAGCATGCGCCGGAATTTTGCGTGTCGGAATTGTATACACACGATCAGAAAATCCGATAGAAAGGTTTTCCGTCGGAAAAATTAAGAACAGGCTCTCAATCCAAAGTCCGTTGGAAATGCTGACAGAAAAAGACCGATGGGCATACACACGGTCGAAAAAAAGACTGTTTCCATCAGAAATTCCGGCCGCGTGTACGCGGCATTAAGTTTGTATTGCTGTCTGTGTCCACGTTAGGGAGAGTCTCCCTCTCTATTTGTCCTGTTTACCATTATCATTGAAAGTGTAAGTAAAAGAAAATTACAAATTCTGGATTATCCCCTGAAAAGTAATAGAAGGGAAATTTTGTTCTGGCGACCTGGGGATCCCCAAGGGATTCCCTTAATTTGCAGGAATTTCCTCTCACTTCCTGTTTTGGCTATGGGACAGGAAGTGAAAGGATATTTCCCCAATGGGACACAGATGGCAGGGGTTATAAACCTTCTTTACTCTATCCAAAATTAAACTACTTTACTTTAAAGTGGATGTAAACCCAACATTTTTTTATTTATTTTTTTGATGTCATGATGTAGAGAATAAGATTTCCTTTCATTTGAGCCCAGTCTTGTCACACAGATTTACTCGAGGCCTGAGCAATCCTCTTTTATTGTTCAGTTAGAGAAATCTTGACAAAGTCTTGAAAACTTTGTCAAAAACGCCCCCTTGCTGTGAGTGACAGGTGATTTACATATCTCATGCACTAGCCTGAGACAGGTTATCATCAGATCACTGGATGTTCTACTCTGCCCAGCTCTGACTACATACATGTCCCCTAAATCACTTTTCTGTCTATAGTCTGCTGACTGTCTACAGTCAAAACACAGTAAAGGAAGGCAATCCTGGGAGAGCTGGAGTGGAGGGGGATGTGAATTGTGAACTTTTTACACAGGATGTGCCTGTCTCAGCCTAGTGCATGAGATATGTAAATCACCTGTCATTAACAGCAAGGGGGCGTTTTTGACAAAGTTTTCAAGACTTTGTCAAGATTTCTCTAACTGAACAATAAAAGAGAATTGCTCAGGCCTCAAGTAAATCTGTGTGGCAAGACTGGGCTCAAATGAAAGGAAATCTTATTCTCTACATTATGACATCAAAAAAAAAAAAAAATTTGGGTTTACATCTACTTTAACCACTTGCCGCCCGCCCTATTGTAAAAAGACGTCGGCAAAGTGGTTGTAAAATCCTGACTGGACGTCATAGGACGTCCTCAGGATTTTGAGCATCGCGACGATCGTTGTTGCGGGGTGTCAGTCTGACACCCCGCAACTACGATCTTGGTAAAGAGTCTCCGGTGGAGACTGTTTTCCATGTGATCAGCCGTGTCTAATCACGGCTGATCACAGTGTAAATAGGAAGAGCCAGTGATCGGCTTTTCCTCACTCGCGTCTGTCAGACACGAGTAGAGGAGAGCTGATCGGCTGCTTCTCTGACAGGGGGGATCTGTGCTGATCGATTATCAGCGCAGCCCCTCGAGGATGCCCACACTGGACCACCAGGGACGCCACCAGACCACCAGAGATGCCCAGCACAAGATATGCCACCCTAGACCCCCAGGGATGACACACAGTGCCCATAATGGATGCCAATCAGTGCCCACAATGGGCATCACTGATTGGCATGCATTATTGTTTGGCACTGATTGGCATCCATCAGTACAAAACAATGCTGCCTATTCGTGCCACCTATCAGTGCCCATCCGTGCCGCCTATCAGTGCCCATCCATGCTCATCCGTGCCGCCTATCCATGCCGCCTATCCATGACCATCTATGCTGCCTATCCATGCCAATCCGTGCCAGCTATCAGTGCCAATTTGTGTCACCTATCAGTGCCCATATCAGTGCCGCCTATCAGTGCCACATATCAGTGCCCATCAATGCCACCTCAGTGCCACTTCATTGGTGCCACCTCATCGGTGCCCATCAGTGCCGCCTTTGCCAGTGCCCATCAGTGCAGCCCCATCAGTGCCCATCAGTGAAGGAGAAAACTTACTTATTTACAAAGTTTTGAAAATGAAACAAAAAAAAAACATATTTTTTCAAAATTTTAGGTCTTTTTTTATTTGTTTAGCAAAAAATAAAAACCGCATTCATTTGGGTACAGTGTAGCATGACTGCGCAATTGTCATTCAAAGTGCGACAGCGCTGAAAATTGGTCTGGGCAGGAAGGTGTTTAAGTGCCCTGTATTGAAGTGGTTAAGGTAAAGAAAAATGGACATTCAAATTTCATAAAGGCTCCAAAAATAAGTGAATATTCTTTATACCCACCTGAACCATAAAGAGACTATGCCTGTAAAAAAAAAAAAAGGGAGGGGGGCGCTATATACATTGTAAGAGGGACATGATTAATTGGTAGTGGCAGCAGTAACCACGCAAGAGATAAGGACACCTACACAGCTTTGTCCTGCACTTTTAATCAGTAAGGCAATTCAATGCAGGTGGGTTTTGTACATCAAATTCATACCTAAAAGAACCAACAAAACATCTGCTTGCCTGGGCTACCCAACAGCAGGCTCCCACAGCAGAGGGAGAGAGACATTGAGCCTTAGGCCCCTTTCACACATGCGGACTGTATGTCCGTTTTTCATCCATCCATTTTGGGATAAAAAACGGACATACATGCATGTCTGGGATAGCAGGTGTCAGCGGATGAGCATCCGCTGACACCCGTTATTGTCGGATTCTGCAGAAGGAGGAAAACCCTATTTTTCCATCCGTCTGCAGAGCGGATCTGATGAACAGGGACAGACGGTCCGTGTTCATCCGATCCCCCATAGAGGAGAGCGGATAACTGACAGGGCGGTCCCTGCACAGTGTGCAGGGACCGCCCTGTCATCAGCCGAAAGGAGCCCTAAAGTGGTTGTAAACCCACTTTGAAAAAAAAAAAAAAAAACACCTGCAAGACAAAGGCATAATGAGCTAGTATGCATAGCATACTAGCTTATTATGTAATACTCACCTGAGATGGAAGATGGTCTGTAAGGGTTTACAACCACTTTAACCCGCGTACACAGGATCTGATTTTCCGACTGGAAATGTGTAATGACAGGCTGTTGGCAGAAAATCCGACCGTGTGTACGCTCCATAGGACAATTGTTGTCTGATTTTCCGCGGACAAATGTTGGATGGCAGGTTTTAAAATTTTCTGAAGACAAATGTCTGTTGTCGGTCAGACAAATGTCCAAAGTACAAAAACGCATGCTCGGAAGCAAGGACGAGCCAGAAGCGGTCGGTTTTTATTTTTTGCGCTATAAACAAAATAGAGCGACAATTTTGAAAAAAATGCAATATTTTTTACTTTTTGTAATTTTTTTTCCTCAGTTTAGGCGTAAATGGAGAATTAACATTTGTGACATGGCAAATTATGAAATCTTGAAATGCAGCGCACATTCTCTTTTTCTTTAATGGGATAATAATGAAGCTGCTTTTCTGATGATACTGATGGAGTTATTGCAAACTAATTTTCAAAGGCTTTTTTTTCTAGTGATATCAAGAATAATATTATTATGGGTGACCCCACCCCCCCTCTGATGTAACGCAGGTTTCCGTTACATCAGAGGGGGCGGGGTCACCCATACGTCACTGGGGAAGCCCGGCTTCACCCTTGCGTTGCGTCAGAGGGGGGCGGGGTCAGGTGACGGGTGGCCAGATCCTCCTCAGCTAAGATGGGATTCCCGCAGTGTCTCCGTGGAGACAGGATGTGCTGCGCTGGACCATCGGAAGAGATCATCCATTGCTGGACCCCCGGAGAAGAGATCACCCATCGCTGGATAGCAAGAGTGGTTTACCACCGCTGGAATCTTTTTTTATATTTTTTTTATTTTTAATAAAGGACTTTTTCCAACGGTGTCTGTGTGTTTTTTTTTAAAATGTTTTTACACTTTCCTTGTGAAATGGTAGGGGTACTTTTGTACCCCCCTTACCATTTCAAACAGGGGGGGGGGGGATCTGGGGGTCCCCTTGTTAAAGGGGGCTTCCAGATTCTTATAAGCCCCCGGCCCGCAGACCCCCACAACCACCGGGCAAGGGTTGTGGGGATGAGACCCTTGTCCTCATCAACATGGGGACAAGGTGCTTTTGGGGGTCACAGACCCCCAAAGCATCCTCCCAATGTTGAGGGCATGTGGCCTGGTATGGTTCAGGAGGGGGGGGGGGCGCTCTCTCGTCCCCCCCCTTTTCCTGTGGCCTGCCAGGTTGCGTGCTCGGATAAAGGGTCTGGTATGGATAACCCCACGCCATTTGTTTTTTATTTGACACGGGGTTCCCCTTAATATCCATACCAGACCTAAAGGGCCTGGTAATTGAATTTGGGGGGAACCCCACGCTTGTTTTTTTTTATCAATGACTTTCAATGACTGTTCTCTGTATTATGGGAGCCGACAATTAATTATAGCCGCGAGTGATTTTAAATAGCTTTTTTTTCCTGCAAAAATGACACTTTGTGCAGGGACAGTTCTAAGCACGGGAAACATGTGCCCCTTTACAGGCATACTATACACACCCCCCAGGTACCAAATTTAAAGGAATATTACACTTTTATTGTTTCACTTTAAGCATTATTAAAATCACTTCTCCTGAAAAAAACGGCAGTTTTTAAAAGTTTTTTTTGCATTGATACATGTCCCCTGGGGCAGGACCCAGGTCCCCAGACACTTTTTAGGACAATAATTTGCATATAAGCCTTTAAAATTAGCACTTTCGATTTCTCCCATAGACTTTTACAGGGTGTTCCGTGGCTTTTCCAATTTGCCGCGAACACCCCAAATTGTTCGCTGTTCGGTGAACAGGCGAACAGGCAAGGTTTCGAGTCGAACATGAGTTCGACTCGAACTCGAAGCTCATCCCTACTTCTCACGCTGAAAATCGTTTCTGTCACACCAAGTACCAATTACAGATGTGTTTTAAAGCTTAAATCCAAGATGAGACAGATTCCCAAAATTTAGTAGGTGAACCTCAAAATATATCCAACCACAAACATTTTTTCTTTTAGTATAGTATACAAATAATTCAAAGCTGAACTCCAAGTTAGTAGATAAATACACAGTTACAAAATGACATATATGGGAAATGTATTACCTGCCAAAGGATTTCTAATTATGTTATGTAGTCTTCTGAACCAGAGAGCCCTGCCAGATATCACAGCCAGATCCTCCACTGAGATTTCTCTGCAGGCTAGACCACAGTCAAGTAATACACTCTAGTTTAGGGCCTGCGCCAGCCTGTGATTAGACTAGGAAAGAGCAGCAGTACAGCAATAAGGGTGTCACCATGTTCTGTGTTGTATAAGCAGCACTGTACAATGTATAGAGCCCAAATGGCTTACAGTACTGCCCCAGGGGCGGACTGACCTATCGGGCCCTAGGACACCACCCAGGGGGGCCCGGAGCCATTAGGGGCCTGGGCCTGGCCCCATGAGAGGCCACTTGAAGTGGTTGTAATAATACCGATAATACTGCTAATGGCGCGCTGCTCCCCGCAGGCCCCTCCTTCCCTCTCATCCAGCGCAGGTGCTTGTACTGTACCCGACATCACTTGGGATGGACGAGAAAAGAGCAGGGCCAGCGGGGAGAAGCACGCTGTTAGCAGTATTATTACAAGCATTGCGTGAGTGAAGCTTTTTTTACTTGAGTATAGAGACTCCAGGGCTGCCAATCAGAGGGAGGGGGCAGTACAGATGTATGGGGCCCGGGGCCCGGGCCCCAACAGGCCTGCAGGAAGGCCCATGATGCTCTCCTGGTCCCCCCACCCCCACAGTGTCCCCCTGTGGGCTCTCCCCCCCACAGTGTCCCCTGTATGCTCTCCCCCCCACAGTGCCCTCTTGTGTGCTCCCACCAGTGTCCACCTGTATGCTCTCCCCCCCACAGTGTGCCCCCCCCCCAGTGTATGCCCCCCCCCACAGTGTGCCCCTGTGTGCTCTCCCTCCCCCACAGTGTCCCCCTGTGTGCTCTCCCCTCCCCCCCCCCCACCCCCCTGTGTGCTCTCCCCCCCACAGTGTCCCCCTGTGTGCTTCCCCCCAGTGTTCCCCTGTGTGCTTCCCCCCACAGTGTCCCCCTGCGTGCTCTCCCTCCCCCACAGTGTTCCCCTGTGTGCTTCCCCCTAGTCCCCCCCTGTGTGCTCTCCCCCAACTCAGTGTCCCCCTGTGTGCTCTCCCCCCCACAGTGTCCCCCTGTGCTCTCTCCCCCCCCCAGTGATCCCCTGAGTGCTCTCACCCCCACAGTGTCCCCCTGTGTGCTCCCCCCACAGTGTCCCCCTGTGTGCCCCCCCACATTGTCCCCCTGTGCTCTCCCCCCTAGTGTCCCCCTGTGTGCTCCCCCCCCTCGTTTCTCCCTGCGTGCTCCCCCCATGTCTCCCTGCGTGCTCCCCCCCATGTCTCCCTGTGTGCTCCCCCCCATGTCTCCCTGTGTGCTCCCCCCATGTCTCCCTGTGTGCTCCCCCCATGTCTCCCTGTGTGCTCCCCCCATGTCTCCCTGTGTGTTCTCGCCCCCTGTGTCTCCCTGTGTGCTCCCCCCGTGTCTCCCTGTGTGCTTCCCCCATGTCTCACTGTGTGCTCTCCCCCCGTGTCCCACTGTGTGCTCTCCCCCCGTGTCTCCCTGTGTGCTCCCCCCGTGTCTCCCTGTGTGCTCCCCCCATGTCTCCCTGTGTGCTCTCCCCATGTCTCCCTGTGTCCCCCCCCCCCCCCATTGTCCCCCTGTGCAGGTGTGGCTTGAGTGTGGGTGGGGACACAAGGGGCCCCATGAGTTGTCAGTCCGCCCCTGGCCACACCCCTTTCACAGTGGAGTACCGCTGTGCTGGGGATTACATGAGACTGATATAAAAAAAGCTTCAGATATTTTGCCAGCTGCTTGTATAAAAGCATTTTAGTAAATTCATCTCTGGATTAAATGCTGTTTTTGGAGTTCAGGGTTAAGAAGCTGCAAGGATACAAAACAGGGTTTGAACATTCTACACCAGCACTATATTTTGATATAAAAATAGCCTTATGTGCCCTTTTTAAATATTTCCTTTTAATGGTTAACAAGCATATCTGACAATACAGATCAAATGCTATAATTCTGGATACATGACATTGGTGCAATGTGAATGCACCTGCTTTCCATTGTCACCCTTCAGTGTACATAGAAGTATTCAGTGGTATCCCAGTCCCTGATGGGAATGCTACTATATTTGAATATAAGGAAAAAAATAAATAAAAGTCCTTTCTGTTGACTTAATATATGTTATAGTGTGAAAGGGAAAAGGAAAAAGGAGGAGGGGATGAAATAAGTGTCTCATCAGTACCCTGCTCATGTTCGCACGGCCGGGGCAGGCGTGTGCCCTGACTTGATTGTAATTGTCTGAATCTTTTCCTGCTGCTCGGGAGCCTGCGTTAATGTGTAATAAAATGGCAAGGGTGGGGGAGGTGTTAATCATCCAAGAACTGACACTGCTCATGGACCCTGTTATATACATCAAAGTTGGGTGTAGGGTGGAAGGCAATGTTCTTTTCACTTGAACATTTTATCTGCTGCCACACATTTCAGCATTACAATTCTGTGATGTTTTCAGTGCACAAACAAATACTATCATTCAGTACCAAAAGATTTATACATAAAAACTGGCTAAAATATATTATAGCACTACCTAGGAGTAGCACTACCTACTAGGAGTCGCTAATGTCCCCACTGCTGCACAGCCAATCACATAGCATTTCCTTCATACATTCCAAAGCAGAAAACAGTTCTTAGCTTGTTTTTGTTGTTTTTATTAGGGGTCGATAACTTGGATTAGGTAGGGAATTATGGAATGCCCAACTTGAAAAATGTCCACAACTGTGAACAAGGGGACAACATCCTCCCTTTTTTACAAAAAGTCCCTATCTTCCCTCCTCCTGCAAAAGTTGGTTTCCAGTGCACAACACCTGCTACTCACCC
The DNA here is from genome assembly GCA_028564925.1 of Lithobates sylvaticus. Taxonomy (NCBI): domain Eukaryota; kingdom Metazoa; phylum Chordata; class Amphibia; order Anura; family Ranidae; genus Lithobates; species Lithobates sylvaticus. Next base: position 117,958,350 of record CM053038.1, on the reverse strand, counting down.
CTGTGGGAAGGAACTAGCAGGATGTAACTAGCTCAGCAAAGGCCCATTACAGGCAGGAACTCTAAGTCCATTGACAAAGTACTGTAATGTGCGTGAACAGAATGACATCCCTCTTTCTTCTTCCCTGTGGCCATGGATCCCAGCTCCACTTGCTTACAAAAAATGCTAGCCCACCTGGCTGCCACCAGCCATGCCTGGCTTATCTTCCCCCCAGTCCTCCTGACAAACTTTCTGCCCCAGTACTGCCCGACTGGCTCACACACATGGGGGCTGATTTACGAACGGTTTGCGCCATGAGTTGCAGCGCACAGGGATGCGCAATGGCCGTTTTTGTATTTAAAAAACATTTGCGCCTGTAACACAGCACAATTCCCCATTTATTAATATATTCTCGGCGCATGGGAGGTGGCGATCGGTGCACCACCATAGACATGGCGCACTGCATCTTCAACTCAGAATAAAGCTGGAAGTGCCAATATTATGGGGGTGATGTGGGGTGATGTGAAGAAGTATAGTCATAATTGTCCAAGTAACAAATATGCCCAAAATAGAATGAGAAAGTGACTTTCTCTGAACAAGCCTGCTGCGCCTGCAAATACACTTAGAACTGCGCAAGGTCAATTTATGCACTGCGCATGCGCAAGCGGCATTTGCGTTCGTTCAAATGCTTTGGTTCACTGCGCCGGCAAAAACTTAGTAAATGTCAAGCAACGTAATTGCATTTGCATAAGTTGAATGGGCACACCTCTCAACTTCTATGGGTTTTTTTAAGGCTATTTGCACACAGGTCAGTGTTAGCATTAAGAAAAAAAAAATTAAGAAAAAAAAAAAATTAAGAAAAAAAAAATGGCCCTTCATGTCTGGTATTTATTTTAAGGGGAACCCTGTGCCCTAAAAAAAAATGGCGTGGGGGGGTCCCCCTCAAAATCCATATCAGACCCTTATCCGAGCACACAACCTGGCAGGCCTGGCAGAAAAAGAGTGGGTACGAGAGAGCGCCCCCCCCCTCCTGAACCGTACCAGACCACATGCCCTCAACATTGGGAGGGTGCTTTTACCCCCCAAAGCACCTTGTTCCCATGTTGATGAGGACAAGGGACTCATCCCCACAACCCTGGCCAGTGGTTAACAAGGGGACCCCCAGATCCCGGCCCACCCCACTCCCTACCATTTCACCAAAAAAGTTACAAAAGTGTTAAAAATGACAAGAGACAGTTTTTGACAATTCCTTTATTAAAGTCTTCTTTTTTCATCTTCTTTGGGTCTTCTTCCTTCTTCTTTCCTTCATCCTTCTGTTTCTTCCTCCATCTTCTTCTTCCTCCAATCCTCTGCTTCTTGCTCCGGTGTTCTCGTCCGGCATCTTCCTCCACGGCGTCTCTTCTTCTTCGCTTCGTTCTCGGGCCGCTCCACATCCATGGGAGGCTCCCGGTGTGTGGCGCTTCTCTTCTTCTGAAAGTTCTTATATAACGGAGGACGGGGCCACCCGGTGACCACGCCCCCCTCTGACGCACGGTTACGTTATATAAGTGTCAGAAGAAGAGAAGCATCACACAGCGGGAGCCTCCCATTGCGCGGAGCGGCCCGAAAACGAAGCGAGGAAGAAGAGACGCCGCGGAGGAAGATGCCGGACGAGAACACCGGAGCAAGAAGCAGAGGATCGGAGGAGGAAGAAGATGGAGGAAGAAGAAGATGGAGGAAGAAACCAAAGGATGAAGGAAAGGAGAAGGAAGAAGACCCAAAGAAGATGAGAGAAGAAGACTTTAATAAAGGAATTGTAATTTTTAACACTTTTTTCACTTTTTTGGTGAAATGATAGGGGTACTTTTGTACTTCCAAATTCCGATAAGCCCCCTGCCCGCAGACCCCCACAACCACCGGCCAGGGTTGTGGGGATGAGGCCCTTGTCCTCATCAACATCGGGACAAGGTGCTTTGGGGGTACCCCAAAGCACCCTCCCAATGTTGAGGGCATGTGGCCTGGTACGGTTCAGGAGGGGGGGCGCTCTCTCGTCCCCCCCTCTTTTCCTGCGGCCTGTCAGGTTGCGTGCTCGGATAAGGGTCTGGTATGGATTTTGAGGGGGACCTGAAAGGCCTGGTATGCTCTTGGAGGGGAACCCATGCCGTTTTTTTCAAATTAAAGTCCCCTGGCCTGGGGCGACTTAAAGTCGTGTTGTAAGACGCCCCAAGTAGTGTTGTAAGTCGCCCCAAGTCGTGCTGGAAGTCGTGTTGCCCCTGTGTGAATGGACTGTTAATGATACGGCGTGCGCTATTATCAATGGCATAGTATTATCGCGTGCGCCGGCATATTATGTGTTGGGCTTATGCGTGCACCGGTTCACGCGCTCAATTAATAATTTATTCGGTGCACCAATTAAGGTGTGAACTGGTGCAGCGCTTTCGTCTTAGTAAATCAGTCCCATGGACTCCTACCAGGGCAAAGTTAGATGAAGACTTGGCACTACAGGGTCTTCAAGAGAGACCTGCTACAGATGTCAGTCTCTCCCCTTGTCTATCCCTGCACCTTGCTGATCTACTCACTGTTTCTCCATGCTCCTTTCCCACTGCCCCTCCAGCATGAATCCTCCCACTGCTTTCTGTGTTAGGATCCTTCCAGGCCAGCTTTCCTGAGCACCTAGCCCTGAGTAGGTACTTACACTCCTTGCCCCCCCAATAAGGTGTCCCTCTAAAGTCTTCCACCCGACTCCCCTGCTGGAATGGCTCATGACTATTATGGGGCTGTCTCAGTCCCCTACCAGATTGTCTGAAGCTCCATAAGTATTCATGGCAGCTCCTCCTAACCCCGGCCCTCTACTTCTAGATGGTTCTCTAAATTTCTAGACACTAAGGGAAGGTACCAGAGAGCTGCCAGGATGAGTCATCCAGTCCTGGCCTCTAGTAATCCTGACCCAATTCAGTGACTCGGGTTATTCCTGGCCAGAAATATGATTTACCTACTCTCAGCTCTAGTAGCACACACTAGACATCGTCAAGTGAGTGAGAATCAAACAAACATCCAGTCTATAGGCAGCTGCTAAAAAAATCCAGATGAGATCCAAACATAAAAATATAGCAGAAATGAGCACTGCTCATTTCTGCTATAGTAATAGAAGTAATAATAGAAATTAGTAATAGATAGTAATAGAAATTAATTTCACCTGCTGTCCTAGCCACTGCCTGGGGTTGCCCTCATGCTCCCCTCTCTCTTCTCCTCCTCCTCCTCTTATCATCACAGACACACCCGGGCTGGGGAGAAGATGCAGCCAGTGAAAGAAAGCGCAAGAAGGAGGGTAGGCAGAGCATTAGGCTCCGCCTCCGCCAGTCAGAGGGAATGCAGCCAGTCACCAACCTTATGGGGGCGCCAGTCGCTCAACCACCCTCAGCCAAGCGCGCCCAAATGACTGCTGCCCATTATTTACTAGTGCCGCACTACAGCATGACGGGAGGCGGGAGGCAGTCATGGGTGGAGGCCGCGGGAGCCGTGACTCAGTGAGACGGGTCAGGGGGGCTTTCCTGCTGCCTCCCGCAAAGTGCCGCCCTAGGCCTGGGCCTTGTCAGCCTAGGCCAAAAGACAGCACTGCCTTTACCGAGTTCCAGAATCCGTCCAGAACCCCATAAAATAAGAACTGAACGAAATGTTGCACCTGGGAATTATCCAACCCTCCCAGAACCCCTGGGCCTCACCTGTTGTTCTTGTACCCAAGAAAGATAGTACCATTCGATTTTGTGTAGACTACCGACGTCTTAATGACCACACCGTTAGCGCCGCGTACCTGATGCCCCATATAGATGACCTGCTGGACTGTCTGGGGCCTGCTATGTCACTACACTGGGGTTGAGCAAGGGTTACTGGCAAATCCCCTTAACCGGGGAAGGGAGGGAATGTTCTGCCTTCTTCACCCCCTTTGGGCTGTTTGAATTTCTTAACATGCCCTTTGGGATGAAGAATGCCCCTGCCACCTTCCAGCGCACCGTGGATCAGTTGCTGCAGGGCTACCAAGACTTTGCCTGCACCCACCTTGATGACATTGCCATCTTCAGTGAAACATGGGAATACCACCTTTGGCATGTGGGCACCATCCTAGACCTAATTACAGGGGTCGACCTCACTATCCGGCCCGATAAGTGCAAGATGGGAATTGCCGAGTGTCAGGGCTGGGCTCAGCCCCTCCTTCTCTAAGCTGGCCGCTCAGCTGTCGGCTAATTGCCAGCTTCTATCTCTCCACAGTGACCAACCTGTTAATGATATCATGCTCATCAGCCCTGCCTACTTAAGCAGACCAGTCCAAATGATCTTTACCTTCGCCTTGGTCACATCTCTAGAGACGCTCTCCTGTGTTCCTGTTAAAGACTTGCTTGGCTGATATTCCTTCTGGCTCTAGATCCTGCTTGCTATTCTACTACGCTCATCTCTGGCTCCCTGATGTTTTGGTTTGTCTGACTATCCGTTCCGGTTGCTGAACTCTGGCTATGTTTTGACTATGTTTACCTTTTTTTGTTATTATTAAACAAGTGTGATTTAACTGTACTTCTGTCTCAGTCTGATGCATGGTTTCTGACAGTAGGCTAAGGCCGTGACATCAGAAGATGCAGTGAATCCACTTGTTGGTAATATTTTTTCCAGGTTGGATGAGCAGGATCACTGCATGGATCAGTTTGCTATGCCGTTAGAAATGCTCCCGAGTCGCACGGCTCACCGGGAATCTCCCACTGTGGCTGCTCCGGTACAACCTGTGTTGCAGGCCGTCCCTGCTGCTGCTCCAGTACGAGAACTGTTGCCGATTACGCCATTGAATTACGTTCTCTGACAGCAGAGGTTGCTTGGAACAACGGGTCCCTCGTGGCTGCTTTTTGTCATGGTCTCTCGGATACCATCAAGGATGAGATAGCAGCCTGAGATATACCCACTGAGCTGGAGAGGTTGATCATGTTTGCCATCCTCATTGACTCCAGACTCAGAGAAAGACTCCCTTCCTTGTGGAAGCCTCCTGTACATTTATGGTCTAGAGCCCTACGGACGATATGAGTAACGATGACACACAGGAACAACACAAAACTTACCAACATGAAATAGACCCGAAAGCATGCCTTGGTCTACCGTATGGTACACCAAAATAAGGGGGCATACCCTAGATAAGGAATGATAAAATAAGTAGTTATGGAATAATGTGAAATGAGTATTCAGTCTGGGGTAAGAATACTTGGAAGAGGCTTTTAAAAAAGGGGAGGGTGGGTGGGTATCTCGCACAGGAAACCGACAAAGACCAGCGGCCTTTGGGCTGCTTAAATACCCTCCGGGCTCCTCCCATAACTTCAGGCCGGTACCCGGCCTTCCAATTTGTCTCTGAACTTTGCAGTACCACCCTTGCCTCCCTCACCTCCCATGCCTCCTGGTACCGAGTCGGTCTGTGAAGATGAACCCATGCACTTGGGCTTCACATGTTTCTCTGTGGATGAGAGAACCCTTAGGAGAAGGGAGAGATTGTGCCTTTATTGTGGCCAGGCAGGTTACTTTTTAAAGTCTTGTCCTACCTGTCCAGGGAACGCCCGAACCTTGAGGTCCTGTCATGGACAGACCTTAGGTGGCGTTGTTTTGTCCCCAGTGATCCAGAAGGATAAGCTCCTGGTTTTGGTTACCCTTTCTTGGGCTGAGTCATCCGTCGAGATACAGGCTCTAATCGACACTGGGGCTGCAGGAATGTCCATTGATGCTGCCTTTGTATCGAAGCACTGGATTCCGCTGCAGCTGTGTTACACTCCACTTTGAGGCTCTTGACGGAAGACCTCTACAGCCTGCCCATGTGACTCATGAGACTGTTCTGTTGTCCATGGCCGTAGGGGCTCTTCACCATTAGATAATCCAATTCCAAGTTATTTTCTCACCAAAGTTTCCACTGGTTATTGGTTATCCTTGGTTATAGAGGCACAACCCCTATTTTGATTGGTTCCATACTGAGGTTCTCTTCTGGTCACCACAATGCAGTAAGACATGCTTCCAGAAGGTAGCCAAGGTCCTGTGCACCTCTTCACTCTCCTCCCTGCTGGAGGAGTACCGCGATTTTAGCGATGTCTTTGACAAAGGTCATGCCAGTAGTTTGCCTCCACACCGGTTGTATGATTGTGCAATTGACCTTCAACCTGGTGCCATACCCCCCTCGTTAAGGCCATGGAGGAGTATGTTTCAGATGCACTTTCTTGAGGTTTCATCCGCAAATCCTTGTCTCCTGCTTGTGCTGGTTTCTTCCCGTGAGGATTAAGGAGGGTGACGAGTGGAAAACTGCATTTAATACCAGAACAGGCCATTAAGAGTACCTCCTAATGCCTTTTGGCCTTTGTAACTCCCCGGAAGTTTTCAAGGAATTTATTAACAATGTCCTCCGAGATTTGTTGCAGTTATGTGTCGTGGTTTATCTCGACGATATCCTCATATTTTCCAAGTCCCTGGATAGCGACCACACAGATGTCTGTCGTGTGCTTCAGAAACGAATGCCGCGTACACACGTTCGGACTTTGTCCGCCGGACCTAGTCCGACGGATTGTCCGCCGGACTTTCCGAGGGGGGACTTGCCCACACATGCCCGGACTTCCGAGCGTGTGACTTGCCCACACACGCCTGGACTTCTCCGGCGGACAGTCCGCGGGAAAAAGTCAGCGGGACTTTTGAAAATGAACGGACTTGCCCACACACGGAGCAGTCCGTTCATTTAGAACGTAACTGCAGGTAGACGGGGCTAGCGGAGGCAGTGAATGCCGCCGCGCTAGCCCCGTCACCTGGCATGGATTTAAAGGGAATCCCCACGCCGAAAAAAAAACGGCGTGGGGGTCCCCCCCAAATCCATCTCAGACCCTTATCCGAGCACGCAGCCCGGCAGGCCAGGAAAGGGGTGGGGACGAGCGAGCGCCCCCCCTCCTGAGCCATACCAGGCCGCGTGCCCTCAACATGGGGGGTGCCCTGGGGAAAGGGGGGCCGTGTGGCCCCCCCCACCCCAAAGCACCTTGTCCCCATCCGCTCTCTTCCTGGGAAACACAGACAACACTGGTCTGTGAGGGCAAAAAGGTCTGACATCAGCAAGGGTTTTACGCTATGGGAGCATCTTTTCCTTCCTTTATGATTCCATGCTGATGCTGGTGGGTTTTTTGGTCTACACCCCTGGAGGAGTCCGGTACAGAGATCTGGCCCGATAGGAAAATTTTACCCTAAGTTTGCATCTCGAGGTGATCCATACCTGGTGAAGTCCGGATCCTGTGGTGAGGTTCTACGGTTCAGGGTACATCCAGTACCATCTTCATACAGGCTTGGTTAAAGCTTGCCTCTGGTAAGCTTAATGGTAGAGTGGTGGTGGATCACACGTATTGGTGATATTCATTTCCAAGTTTGGTGGCACTAGTTGGATATCACATTGTCATATTATCTTCATCTTTTTGGACACTCACTGGTGTTATTATTATCATGGACTTCTTTATTGCCTAAGGACTTTATGGCTCATTGCACTAATATAGTTCTATTATTTATGTGTCACGTATAGTCGCACAAATATTACGTTTTGTGGTTTATGAAATTTTGGTACAGTCAATTGTATGATTTTACAACTCACGTTTATTTTAGTCACATCAATTTACATAGCGCGGCCTTTTGTGTATTACACCTTGTCCCCATGTTGATAAAGACAAGGGCCTCTTCCCGACAACCCTGGCCGTTGGTTGTCGGGGTCTGCGGGCGGGGGCTTATCGGAATCTGAGAGCCCCCTTTTATAAGGGGGCCCCCAGATCCCGCCCCCCCACCCTATGTGAATGAGTATGGGGTACGATGTACCCCTACCCATTCACCTAAGGTGTAAAATGTAAAGAAAAAAAACACACAATTGTTGAAAAATATTTTATTGCACTGCTCCGGGGGTCTTCTTCCGTCTTGGGGGGTCTTCTCGCCGGACTCCTCCGCCATTTACCTAGCTCTTTTACCGAGCAGAGGAGGCCGGCTACCTTCTTCGTCGTCGACGCCGTCGTCTGGGGTCTCGATCCGCCTTCGGGGGTCTTCCGGGGTCTCTTCTGTTCTTGCCGCGGTCGTCGTTTTCCGCGCCGCCTTCTTCTTCTTCTTTTTCTTCTCCTTCCGATGTTGACCTGTCGCTGTCTCTGGCCGGAATGCCAGAGCCGCGCTGTGCTGGGACTTATATAGGGACAAGGGGACAGGGTCACATGCTCATGTCACATGGTGACCCCGCCCCCCTGTGATTTCACAGTCCCAGCATCCTCCGGGACGAGAAGAAGAAGAAGAAGAAGATGATGATGATGATAGCCGGCCTCCTCTGCTCGGTAAAAGAGCTAGGTAAATGGCAGAGGAGTCCGGCGAGAAGACCCCCGGAGCAGTGCAATGAAATATTTTTAAACAATTGTGTGTTTTTTTTTCTTTACATTTTACACCTTAGGTGAATGGGTGCTCGCTCGTCCCCACCCCTTTCCTGGCCTGCCGGGCTGCGTGCTCGGATAAAGGTCTGAGATGGATTTGGGGGGGACCCCCACGCCGTTTTTTTGGCGTGGGGATTCCATTTAAATCCATGCCAGGTGACGGGGCTAGCGCGGCGGCATTCACTGCCTTCGCTAGCTCCGTCTACCTGAAGTCACGTGCTAAATGAACGGACTTTCCGATGAGCGGCAAGTCCATTCATTTCAAAAGTCCGGCGGACTAGCCTACTAACGGCGGGATTGTCCGCCGGACTGCCAAGTCCAGCGGATAATTTTAGAACAAAACTTAAAACCTAGTCCGCCCGACTTTTGGCGCCAAAAAGTCCGCCGGCGCCCACACACGAGGGGATTGTCCGGCGGACTCGAGTCCAGCAGACAATCCCGCGGGATAGTCCCTTCGTGTGTACGCGGCATAAGAGAGAACAATCTCTATTGTAAATTGGAGAAGTGCAAATTCCATTGTGAACAGGTTAAATTCCTGGGTTATGTCATTTCCCCTGCTGGTTTTTCGACGGACCCAGAAAAACTTTCAGCAGTCCTACAGTGGCCCCGACCCATGGGTTTACGTCCTCTGCAGTGTTTTCTTGGCTTTGCCAACAATTATCCTAAGTTTATTCGTAACTTCACATCTCCGGTCAAGCCCCTGACTGATATGACCAGAAAGGACGGTAACCCACAGAGTTGGTCTCCATAGTCCATTAAGGCCCTTGAGAGTCTCAAGGCTGCCTTTGTTTCTGCTCCTGTGTTGGCACATCCTGATCCTACGTTACCTTTTATCCTTGAGGTTGACGCTTCTGAGACTGGAGTTGGCGCCCTTCTGTCTCAACGTCCTACCTCTGAGAGCGATATGCATCCTTGTGGCTACTTTTCCAAGAAATTGGCACCTGCGGAATGACAGAGAGCTGTTAGCGATCATTGTAGCCCTGAAAGAATGGAGACATCTCCTCGAAGGTACCACTGTGCCGGTTCTTATTCTTACTAACCAAAAGAATCTCACATTCTTGTCTGACGCTAAACGCCTCTCTCCTGTAAGGGCGCAATGGGCGCTTTTCTTTTCTAGTTTCAATTACATTGTCTCATTTTTACCCGGGACTAAGAATGTAAGGGCTGACGCTTTGTCATGACAATTTTCCTCCACTTCCAAGATGGAGTCGGTTCCGGTTCCTGTGATTCCTCCTGATTGTATTCTGGCTACGGTTCGCACCAGTCTCACTTCTCCTTTGGGTGACAAAATTCTTGCTGCTTAGGTCCATGCTCCTCCTGAGAAACCTTGTGACTGCTGCTTTGTCCCAGAGAGTCTCCGTACTGCCGTGCTCCAGACTTACCACTTTCCCAAGCCTGCTGGCCACTCTGGGAAGAATCAACTATTTTGGGCCATTTCCCAACAATTCTGGTGGCCTAGTCTACGTGCTGATGTAACCGCTTTCGTAGCTGCCTGTTCCGTGTGTGCCCAGAGTAATGCCCCATACACAAGGTCGGAAAATCCGACCACAAAATCCATCAGATTTTTTCTGACGGATTTTGTCCGACACTGGTGTTGCATACACACGGTCAGACAAAGTTGTCGGAAAATCCGATCATTCCGAACGTGGTGACGTTAGTTGCCTATGACGGGACTACGTAGAGGCTAGTAGCCAATAGCTTTGGTCTTGTAATGTGATTTGAGCATGCGTGGCACTTTGTCCGTCGGAATTCTCTACACACGATGGGAAAAAGTCCGATAGGACTTTGTTGTCGGAAAATTTGAGAGCAGGAGATAAAACTTTGTCCAACGGAAAATCCGACGGAAAAAGTCCGATGGAGCCTACACACGGTCGGAATTTCCGACAACATTGTCCGAAATCCGACCGTGTGTACGGGGCATAAGACTCCACGACACCTTCCAATGGGCCTCCTACAACCCATACCCAATGGAGAGAGGCCCTGGACCCACCTGTCTATGGATTTCATTGTGGAGTTACCCAACTCCCGGGGCAACACAGTTATCCTTATGGTGGTTGACCAGTTCTCGAAAATGTCCCATTATATTCCACTTAAGAAGTTGCCCACGTCTAAGGAACTGGCTTCCATTTTTGCTCGGGAGATCTTTCGCTTACATCAGCCTTTTGTGAAGTTGGGAATTCAGCTTGTTTTCTCCTCTGTGTATTACCTGCAGTCTAATTGGGCTTCAGAACGAGCCAATCAGTCCTTGTCAACGTTGCTATATTTCTGACCATCATATCAACTGGTCAGACCTCTTACCGTGGGCAGAGTTTTCTCACAATAGCGCCTTGAATTCTGCTTCCCGATTGTCCCCGTTTATGGCGAACTATGGTTTCCAACCTTCCATGTTGCCTGACTTATTTGTTCCGCAGAGTATTCCTGCGTTAGAGGAGCATCTCCATGGTCTTTGTTCCACTTGGGCACAAGTCCAGGAGGCTTTGTGACATGCTAATTATAGGTACAGACTCCCATGCTGACCGCAGACGCTTGCCTGTGCCTTCCTATCAGGTTGGGGACAGGGTCTGGCTGTCATCTCGCAACCTCCGTCTTCATGTTCCCTCTCTGAAGTTCGCACCTCGGTTTATTGGGCCTTTCAGTATTCTTCACAGGATTAACCCAGTGGCTTACGCATTAGACCTTCCTTCTAATATGCGTAATTTTAATGTATTTCATGTCTCCTTATTAAAGCCTTTGGTCTGCCCCCGCTTTACCACCTCTGTGCCTCGTCCTCACCCTGTACAGTTTGAGAACCATGAGGAGTATGAGGTACAGTCCATTGGTGACTCCTGTAGGTTCCGTGGGTGCATACAGTACCTGGTGCATTGGAAAGGGTACGGTCCAGAGACACGCTCTTGGGTCTCATCCTCAGACGTACATGCCCCTGTCCTCCTCTATGATTTCCATAGACGTTTTCCCCTCAAGCCTGGCCCTCCGAGGGGGAGGGGTCATTGAGGAGGGGGTACTGTCAGGGCTGGGCTCAGCCCTTCTTTCTCTAAGCTGCCCACTCAGCTGTCGGCTAATTGCCAGCTCCTATCTATCCACAGTGACTCACCTGTTGATGAAATCCTGCTCATCAGTCCTGCCTACTTAAGCCGTCCAGTCCAGATGATCTCGGCCTTTGCCTTGATCACATCTCTAGAGACGCTCGCCTGTGTTCCTGTTAAAGACTTGCTTGGCTGACATTCCTTATGGCTCCAGATCCTGCTTGCTGTTCTACTACGCTCATCTCTGGCTCCCTGACGTTTTGGCTTGTCTGACTATCCATTTCGGTTCCTGAACTCTGGCTATGTTTTGACTACGTTTACTCTGTATACCTTTTTTTATTATTATTAAACAAGTGTGATTTAACTGTACTTCTGTCTCAGTCTGATTCATGGTTTCTGACACCGAGGTCCAATAATTGGGACACCGGGTGGTAGGAGGCAGACTGCGCCCCGAACCAGCTAAAATCAAAGCCATTAGGCACTGGCCCACTCCTCAGAATAAAAAGCACTGCTAACTATTATCTTAAATTTGTTCCCCATTTCAGCACAATTGCCAAGCCACTGATGGACCTGACCAAGAAGACTATGTCCAGGGTGGTGACGTGGACCCCGGCTTGCCAGTCCACCTCTGACCAGCTGAAAGAGGCCCTCTCCCGTGACCCCGTCCAGGAAGCTCTAAACTACAAGCAAGACGGACATTGGCATCACCAGCCTGGGGCCACAGGGGGCACTGACCCCCCAACATCATACTGGGCCCTCCCATGTGCCCCCCAACAGGGCCTGACTTGCCTACCGGGGCTGCCTGCCCTGGGGCTTGGCCGCGCGTGGCTGCAGCGCTCCCCTCCCTCCTTCTCACTCACAGGCACAGTGGGAGACCGCTGTGTCACGGAGCTTTGAAATGTTGTTCAACAACATTTCACAATCACACTCAGCTCTGTGACACAGCACTAAGGCTGCAAGATGGTGAGGCTGTCAAGAAGGCACAGAGGCTACAATGAGGACACAGTAGGTAAGGCTGCAATGAGGGCACGGTGAGGCTGAAATGAGATGGGCATGGTGAGACTGCAATGAGGGCACAGTAAGTCTGCAATGAGATGGGCACAATGAGACTGCAATGACGGCATGGTAAGGCGGCAATGATGGGCACAGTAAGGCGGCAATGATGGGCACAGTAAGGCTGCAATGAGGGGACCGTGAGGCTGCAATGATGGACATGTAAAGCTACAATGATGGGCACAGTAAGGCTGCAATGATGGTGAGGCTGCAATGAGGGCACGGTAAGGCGACAATGATGGGCACAGTAAGGCTGCAATGAGGGCACTGTGAGGCTGCAATGAGGGCACAGTATGGCAGCAATGATGGGCACAGTAAGGCGGCAATGATGGGCTCAGTAAGGCTGCAATGAGGGCACAGTGAGGCTGCATGGAGGGCACAGTAAGGCGGCAATGATGGGCACGGTGAGACTGCAATTATGGGCACGGTGAGGCTGCAATGATGGGCACAGTAAGGTGGCAATGATGGGCACAGTAAGGTGGCAATGATGGGCATGGTGAGGCTGCAATGAGGGCAGAGTAAGGCGGCAATGATGGACACAGTAAGGCAGCAATGATGGGCACAGTGAGGCTGCAATACTTTGTCCGTGCTGCAGCCCCTCCCTCCCCCCCCCCCCCCCCACCTGCCACATTTTGATTACAGTTCCAGGAAGAAGAAGCCAGAATCAGTACCTGCCAGCACCCATGTGAGTTTTTTTTTCTTTATGTTTACTTCAGGGAGGAGGAAAAGGAGGTTCTGCAGCAGCAGGGACAGTCATAGATTCATGCTTTTAGTGCAGATGATGGGGGAAGAGAGGAACAGGACTCTTATCTATTCATGTTGTCATGTATTTACTCTGGCACTACCACCCTAACCTGCCACTATTGCCTAACCTGGCACTACCACCCTAATCTGCCACTATTACCTAACCTGCCACTACCACCTTAACCTGGCACTACCACCCTAACCTGCCACTATTACCTAACCTGGCACTACCACCCTAACTTGCCACTATTACCTAACCTAGCTCTATTACCTAAGCTGGCACTACCACTCTAACCTGGCACTGCCACCCAACCTGGCACTATTACCTAACCTGGCACTATTATCTAACCTGGCACTACCACCCTACCTGGCACTATCACTTAACCTGGCACTATAACCTAACCTGGCACTATTGTATATCACCTAAACTGGCACTACCACCTAACCTGGCACTATTGTATATCACCTAACCTGCCACTACCACCTAACCTGGTACTACCACCTAATCTGGCACTATAGTATATCACCCTAACCTGGCACTATATCACCCTAACCTGGCACTATATCACCCCAATCTGCCAGTATAGTACCCTAACATCACTTGACGTCGACGTACGGTTCGCTTCCTGTCCGCCTGGAGGGAGGGATGCCAGATATAGGATCCGCCCCAGGTGCCAATATTGAAAAACATTTATTATTTTCCTTCTACTTCACAATTATGTACCACTTTGTGTTGGTCTATCACATAAAATCCCAATAAAATACATTTACATTTTTGGTTGTAACATGACAAAATGTGGAAAATTTCAAGGGGCGTGAATACCTTTTCAAGGCACTGTATGTGTGTGTATATATATACATTTTTATTGTTGGCCCCCCCCTACTTTTGTCCCTGTGCCCCCCTAAATATAAAAGCTGGAGACGCCACTGCAGACGGATGCCTCCACATATGGGCTGGGGGCTGTCCTCAGCCAGGTAAATGAGGAGGGGGAGGAGCATCCGGTGGTCTTCCTTAGCTGAAAGTTGCTGTACAGGGAGGTGGCCTATGCCACCATCGAAAAGGAGTGCCTGGCTATAGTATGGGCCTTGAAAAAACTGCAACCCTATTTGTACGGCAGGGAGTTCACCATTCTAATGGACCACAACTCCCTCATCTGGCTGAATCGGGTCTCAGGGGATAATGACTGCCTGCTAAGGTGGAGTTTGGCCTTACACCCGTACAACTTCACTATTCAGTACCGAAGGGGGACCCAACACCAAAATGCAGATGGGCTGTCCCATCAACAAGATTCCCAGTAAAGTCCAGAAACCCTAGTGCCTCTATGGTAGCCTGTTGAGGTTCCCCTTTTGGCACTCGTAAAGGGGAGGGGGAGGGGTTGTCATGGGCACACTACTTCCCCTGATTGCCCTACTGTTCCCCAGCACCAGCCCTACAAGTTTTTGCACCAAGTGTCACTGGGACGGGAGTCACTTTGAGTGTGGTTGTATTCAATTGTTCTGTGTCTGTCGGCCTTTGTGAGAAAAGTATATTATGGGATGTATGTCCATGTGGAGGGGGGGAACTCCTCCAGCAGCCCCTCCCTGCTGATAAGACTGTTTACTGATGAGTAGTTTGAATACACCTGACCTGTGTGTCTATTGTTATTAGACAGTTTACACCACCCTGAATCCAAGGGAGGGGGGGTGTCCCTGAGTTTTTATATCTGTTGTTACATGTGCTTAAATAAAGAGTCTGATGTTTTTCACCCTACACTGAGTTACGGCTAGTGATTGGGTGGGCCAATACCGGACAGAGGAAGCATTTACGGTGAAAATAGTCCTGTTGAGGACGGAGGTCCGTTACAATTAGGTAAGATTATTTTTTTTTTGCATAGGTCCAACTTGGACCAAGTGCTAAGCAGCTGCATATGATATCTGCATAGTAACCATAGAGGGTTGCTTGCAAGGCACTGCTGCCATTCATAGAAAGACTTGTATTCTTGCATGTTCTCTGATTGAACAAGGGGAAAAGTGGAGGCATTGATATCACAATCTCTATCTAGTCCACTCAAAGAATGCCTTATATTCTTAAAAAAATACAAGGCTTTCTCTGAAAGCAGCTTGACACTGGACACCCAGTGGTTACTATGCTGAAGAACTGGCATTGGACCCCAAAGGGCTACTGTAGTATTACTGTGCTGTACAGCTACTACTGTAGTTGTACAATGATTTGCAGCTTACACAAGCATTGTTCAGATATGAGACATGCATTCTTTCATTGGTCTAAGATGGACCAATGTAACTATGCAATAAAATTCATACCTAAACTTCAGCTTTAACTCTAGCAAAGGCTATCACAATTTCAAGGCAAAATGAGACTTCTGTGGCTGAGGCAAAAACCTGCAGTCATGGGACTAGTGGCACCATACAGGCTGTAAATTCAGAATCTGCCTCAACATTCAGGCCCAGTGCAAGGGTACAACAGCAACTAGAGATTCATCTATACTTCAATGCAGAGCAACACATACACAGAACAAGCACGTTTCAGGTGTGGTGCAAGCACAATTCATAGAAGAAGGCAAACTGCATCTCCATACATGCTCTTAAATATTTTCGTATATTTTTCTACTCCATAAAAGACACTGGTAGTACAGCAGATGTTAATGCATTTCAGCCATGTCGGCCTTGCTGAAACGTGTTGACATCTGCTACTACAAGTGTCTTTCATGGAGTACCAATAAATATGAAGATATTTAAGAGCCATGTATGGAGTTACGAACTGTCTTCTTCTATGAATTATGCTTGGAGCTGTGTGACTGCTCATCCTGCACCTGACGGCTCTAGAGAATTTTCTTACACCCCAGGGTAGTAGCACCTTATTCTTACTTTGTGGTGCAAAACAGTACACTACAGACTATGCTACATGCACTGTTAAAAATTAACGGTGCTATAAATGGTAGAAAATGAGACACTGAAAAAAATCTACTATACTAAAAAATCCACTGTTATAATGGGCAGGGCTCTTTGGGCAAAAATGCAACAAACAGGACTCTTTGGGTGCACTTAATCCATGATTAGTGTGATGGTCTTATCACAACAGTTCCAGTTGGCCTTATGCTACCAGTGTCCAAATTTTCCCCGTTCAGAGACACCTCACTGGGCTGTGCAAAGATATTGGTTAACAAAATTTAAAAGCAATCATATAAAAAAACAGTGTATTTGAAATTATGATAGTTTCTCTGTATGATCAGCGGTTTCCCAAGAATTCTTGGAAAATTATTAGAACTAGCTTGTCATGCGCGCCTTGTACAAGTACAATTTCAAGACATTCTACAAAGCAAATAGCCAATTTTAGAAAATAAATTGAGCCCTGTTCTATGACCTTAAGGCGATTGTAATGTTTTTTTTTGTTAAAAATAACAAACATGTTATACTTACCTGCCCTGTGTAGTGGTTTTGCACAGAACAGCCTAGATCCCCCTCCTCTTGGGTCCCTCTTCGGCTCTCCTGGGCCCTCCCTCCTGCTGAGTGCCCCCACATCAAGCAGCTTGCTATGGGGGCACCCAAGCTGAGCCACAGCTTCCTGTGTCCATTCATACATGGAGCCGTGGCCCATCCCGCCCCCTTTCTTTCCTTATTGGCCAACTGACTTTTACAGCAGCGGGAGCCAATGGCACAGCGATGCTGTCTCAGCCAATGAGGAGGGGAGTCCCAGGCAGCCAAGACACTCCTGCAACATTGCTGGATCGTGATGGACCTCAGGTAAGTATTAGGGCGGCTGGGGGGGGGGGAGGCTGCTGCACACAGAAGGTTTTTTATCTTAATGCATAAAATGCATTAGGATAAAAACCTTCTGCCTTTACAACCACTTTAACATGAACTGTCTTTAGCTGATGGCTAAATTGTGTATGGATCTCCTTACTTACTGAAACCACCAGGGACCTTGAGAGAGCGCCATATAAAACTTGCGAATGGCACACATGATGAGATTATCAGACCAATGATCATCCTTTTATTTGCATGATAGTCTCCATATCGAAAATAAAGAGGTTACTAAAGTTCATGACAGAATAAAAATTCGGAAGTGGTGTAATGTGTTGTATTGTACTTGTATTGCATTTTCGAACGAAAACTGTACTGATTAAATGAAAATTATACGATCTGGTATCGTGCGAGAAAAAGTTTTGTGTTTGTCCCTCTAGATAATTTTGGACGTAAGCTGTGTACTAACGACCAGATTATTGTACAATCGATTTGAAAGCTGTATTTTTTGTATGATTTTCTGATCATGTGTACTAGGCTTTAACCAGTTCAATACCCGCCCATAGTCATGACGCCCACAAGGTGGATCTACCATCCTGGGTGGGCGTCATATGTCCTCGGATTCCCGGCCGCCTGGGGGGCGCGCCGCCGCGCGCCCGCGGCATCGCTCGGGACCCGGTGCGAGTGCCCGGCGGCCGCGATGTCCGCCGGGCACCCGCGATTGCCCGTTAAAACAACGGGACTGGGCGGGACCGTGGAGCTGTGTGTGTAAACACACAGCTCCACGTCCTGTCAGCGGGGAGGAGACCGATCATGTGATCCCAGTACAGAGGATCACCTATCGGTCTCCTCCCCTTGAAAGTGTATTTTTTTGTATGATTTAGAATCACGTCTATTAGGGAACACATTAACCCCTCCAGCGCCCTCTAGTGTTAACCCCTTCCCTGACAGTCACATTTACACAGTAATCATTGCAATTTTATAGCAACGATCGCTGTGTAAATGTGAATGGTTCCAAAAATGTGTCAAAAGTGTCCGAAGTGTCCGCCGCATGTCGCAGTCACGAAAAAAAAATCGCAAATCGCCGCCATTACTAGTAAAAAAAAAAAAAAAAAAAATTCAATAAATCTATCCCCTATTTTGTAGACGCTATAACTTTTGCGCAAACCGATCAATATACGCTTATTGCGATTTTTTTTACCAAAAATATGTAGAAGAATACGTATCGGCCTAAACTGAGGAAAAAAATTGTTTTTTTTTAAAAAAATGGGATATTTATTATAGCAAAAAGTAAAAAATATTGTGTTTTTTTTCAAAATTGTCGCTCTTCTTTTGTTTATAGCGCAAAAAATAAAAACCGCAGGGGCGATCAAATACCACCAAAAGAAAGCTCTATTTGTGGGAAAAAAAGGACGTCAATTTTTTGGGTGTAACGTCGCACGACCGCGCAATTGTTAGTTAAAGCGACGCAGTGCCGAATCGCAAAAAGTGCTCTGGTAAGGAAGGGTGTTTAAAAGCCCTGTATTGAAGCGGTTAAGCTGGTCATACACATATAGATTTTTTCTGTTTACCCCGCAGAACCTCCCACTGCAGCTACTGTATTTTGACAGTCGCCTCTAAAAACTGTGAAAATCTTCAAACAGTGCCAACATCTATTTGGATTGCGTTGTTTGGCCGACACCTTTCCACTTGGCTAATTTGATTTTTCAATCATGGTTTGTCAGGTGTGAGGTAGCCAACAGGGCCACCTTCAATGTTAAAAAATAACAGTTTTCTGCTGTCCGTAAACAACAGGAAAGGGCCTGTAAAAAATCTGCTTGTTCCTGGTTCCGGAACTGCGCATGCCAGCCTATTAATATTTGGCTGAGCTCAGCTCTGCTCAGCCTTCAACTCGCATGGGGCTGGGTGCGTAGTGGTGTTGAGGCACTTGGCGGCTTTTCCACAAATTTGAAAGACTCTAAGGAAGAGGTGCAGGAGGAGAGGAGGACCAAAAGACTAAGCCTTCCCTTAGTGCTCTGCATGGATTTGGGAGATTGTGGGAAGTCAGTGTGTGACAGCTTCAGGCCACACAGAGTCTGTGAGGCAGTCAGTCACTCTGTGGGGGGTAACTGATGTAAGTGGGGACCTTATGGTAAGTGGGGACACTGACATAAAGGTTCCCGCTTATATCAGTGTCCTTACTCCCCTCTTACATCAGTGACCCCCTCCTTACCTTAGTGTCTTTACTCTGAGGACTCTGGTGTAAAGGGAAACTCTGATATAAGGGGGTCTCTGGTCACCAAAGCCCCCACATGTCAGAGTTCCCAGCGTTCCCCCTTTTCATTAGAGTCTGCAGAGTTCCCCCTTACATCAGAGTGTGCAGGGTTCCCACTTACAGAGGTAAGGAGTAAACAAGGTTCTGGGAACACTGGGAACTCTGATGTAAGGGGGGACTCTAATGTAAGGGGGGATGCTGTGGACCCTAATGTAAGGGGGGGGGGCGCTGTTGATCCTGATGTAAGGGGGAACCCTGGGATCTCTGATGTAAGAAGGAACTCTGGGGACTCTAATGTAAAGGGGAACTCTGTGAACTCTGATGTAAGGAGGGAATGCTGAACAAACTCTGATTTAAGGAGGAATTCTCTGGACTCTTATGGAATAGGGAACTCTGATGTAAGGGGGCACTCTGGTGGAAGGTGATCAATGGGGACTTTGATATAAGGGGGGCTCTGATGTAAGGAGGGACTGTTGGAACCCTGATATATAGGGGGATGCTGGGGACCTTGATGTAAACAGAGGGTTCATCTGGACTGTTTCACTCTATATGTTGTTTTGTATGTTACTTACTCCTGAACAAGATGGTCATTGTCTCAACAGTTGCTGATTTTAATCAAGTTTTCCTTTAAGGTAGGCTCAGTCAGACAAAAAGATATACTTTTTGTGTGTATAAAAGTATATATAATGGAAGTTATTTTTTTTTAAATGATCCTTTGTCCTGAGGTTTATTTGTGTCTGTGAGGCTGTCAGTTGTGATACAGTAATTAGGAATATTTTTGGACACAAGGACTGTTATATACATGCAGTGCATATAACGACTAGGTACAGTTTTTGTTTATTGATCCCCCTTAAAGCCCCTCTCACTGTTATGGCCCGTACACACGATCTGAAAATGGGACGGAAAATACTGCTTTTCAACGCAATCGTACAATAATCGGATCTTTAGTACAGAGCTTTCGAGAAATGCTCACGGCAGTTCATCCGATATTATTCGATTGCACAAGCACAGAATTTTTTCTCGTACGATACCAGATCGTACAATTTTCGCTTAGTCAGTACAGTTGTCCAAAATTACAATACAAATACACATGACATCCCTTCCGATTTTTTTTATATGTCGTACGAGAATTTTTGTAAATTTAGTAACCTATTAAGTTTCTACTTGCGACTAGAAAGTAAAAAAAGTCGCACAATCTGTCGTCTGATTTTCAGATCGTGTGTACGGGCATTAGGCAAAATGTAGCCATGCATACCGTTCCACAGAACTTTTGTTCTGTTTTATCTTAGGATCCCCCAGGCCTTTCATACTCCTAATCATGCTTACATTTTGTCACTCTGTTTTGAGTTTTTATTTGTAAAGTCAGAGAGATTGCTTATTATGAGTAAACTGTTTAAGTGTCAATTGTCTTAGCTCATAATACTAGCTTCTGTCATATTTCAGGATGTCAGTAAAAACTGTGCTCTGTCAGTATCTTTTCTATATTTTGTCAATGAAAAAAAAACATGGAGGGTTGGTATCAGGGAAATTAGTAGACCAGACTGTGTGGACTGCACAGAGGAAACCCAAACACATATAAGTGAAATAATAAGTGTTTATTTAAATAAACGACAAGGAGTGAAAACAAATAGTGTACTACAAACCACAAACTACAAACAAACAATATATACAATAAAAGGGCAATACCGGAATCACAAGCGATTAGCCAAGCCAGGGTCATGCACGGGAGATCAGCAGATGAACAAGGGCAGGATGGGAGAGGGAACTAAGGATGGGAAAGGGCAACAAAGGAGCAGGAACTCAGGAACACCGGATCAGGAAGGGAAGGGAAGGGAAGGGTACAGGTTACAGGTCTCAGGTTACAGGTCTCAGGTTACAGGTCTCAGGTTACAGGTCTCAGGTTACAGGTCTCAGGTTACAGGTCTCAGGTTACAGGTCTCAGGTTACAGGTCTCAGGTTCTGGGCACAAGGAAGAGAGATACCAAGGCAAGTGTGTGAGGGCTGGCCGGGTATTTATAATCTGCCAGTGATTGGCCTCATGTGACAGCTGAGCGGAGAAAGGGCTGTCTGCTCCACACTGCCAGGATCCATCCGCTGGTGGACGCCAGTACTGCGGCCCAAAGATGATATCCCAGCAGGGAAGGCCTCTCCTGACAGTTATAAACTGCCAGGAGACACCTGCTGGTGGACCACAGTACTGCACGCCAAATGATGGGTCTTACCAGCGGACGGATCCATTCCTGACAGTACCCCCCTCAAAGGAGCGGCCTCCGGACGCTCCAACTAGCTGCTGCTGGGACAAGTCCATGGCATTGAGGTAGGCAGCGGGCACTTCAAGCTGGGCAGTAGGCACTTCAAGCTGGGCAGCAGGCACGGGCACTTTAGGCTGGGCAGCAGGAACAGGCACATCAAGCTGGGCAGCAGGAACAGGCACATCAAGCTGGGCAGCAGGAACAGGCACATCAAGCTGGGCAGCAGGAACAGGCACATCAAGCTGGGCAGCAGGAACGGGCACATCAAGCTGGGAAGCAGGAACAGGCACATCAAGCTGGGCAGTAGGCACGGGCACTTTAGGCTGGGCAGCAGGCACGGGCACATCAAGCTGGGCAGCAGGTACGGGCACATCAAGCTGGGAAGCGGGAACAGGCACATCAGGCTGGGCAGCAGGAACAGGCACATCAAGCTGGGCAGCAGGAACGGGCACATCAAGCTGGGCAGCAGGAACGGGCACATCAAGCTGGGCAGCAGGCAGGGGCACATCAAGCTGGGCAGCAGGAACGGCACATCAAGCTGGGCAGCAGGAACAGGCACATCAAGCTGGGCAGTAGGCACGGCACTTTAGGCTGGGCAGCAGGTAGGGGCACTTTTGGCTGGGCAGCGGGAACAGGCACATCAGGCTGGGCAGCAGGAACAGGCACATCAAGCTGGGCAGCAGGAACAGGCACATCAAGCTGGGCAGCAGGAACAGGCACATCAAGCTGGGCAGCAGGAACAGGCACATCAAGCTGGGCAGCAGGAACAGGCACATCAAGCTGGGCAGTCGGAACAGGCACATCAAGCTGGGCATCAGACAGGAACACTTCGGGCTGGGCAGGAGACAGGAACACTTCGGGCTGGGCAGCAGGAACAGGAACACTTCGGGCTGGGCAGCAGACAGGAACACTTCGGGCTGGGCAGCAGACAGGAACACTTCGGGCTGGGCAGCAGACAGGAACACTTCGGGCTGGGCAGCAGACAGGAACACTTCGGGCTGGGCAGCAGACAGGAACTCTTCGGGCTGGGCAGCAGACAGGAACTCATCGGGCTGGGCAGCAGACAGGAACACATCGGGCTGGGCAGCAGACACTGGGACCTTAGGCCGAACAGCAAGTACCGTAAGGGCAGGCTGGATAACAGGCACATCGGACTGGTAAGCTGGCACATCAGACCGAGAGGCTGGCACATCAGACCGAGAGGCTGGCACATCAAATTTGAGGACTGGCACATCAGACTGGGAAACTGGCACATCAGACTGGGAAGCTGGCACATCCGACTGGGAAGCTGGCACATCCGACTGGGAAGCTGGCACATCCGACTGGGAAGCTGGCACATCAGACTTGGAAACTGGCACATCAGACTGGGAAGCTGGCACATCAGACTTGGAAACTGGCACATCAGACTTGGAAACTGGCACATCAGACTGGAAAGCTGGCACATCAGATTGGAGGGCTGGCACATCAGACTGGGAAGCTGGCACATCAGACTGGGAAGCTGGCACATCAGACTGGGAAGCTGGCACATCAGATTGGAGGACTGGCACATCAGACTGGGAAGCTGGCACATCAGACTGGGAAGCTGGCACATCAGATTTGAGGACTGGCACATCAGACTGGGAAACTGGCACATCAGACTGGGAAGCTGGCACATCAGATTTGAGGACTGGCACATCAGATTGGGAGACTGGCACATCAGACTGGGAAGCTGGCACATCCGACTGGGAAGCTGGCACATCCGACTGGGAAGCTGGCACATCCGACTGGGAAGCTGGCAGCAGGGCAGCAGACTGGAAGGCCGGCACCGAGACAGCAGACTGGGAAGCTGGCAGCGGGTAATCAAGCTGGAAAGCTGGCAGCGGGTCATCAGGCTGGAAAGCTGGCAGCGGGTCATCAGGCTGGAAAGCTGGCAGCGGGTCATCAGGCTGGAAAGCTGGCAGCGGGTCATCAGGCTGGAAAGCTGGCAGCGGTCATCAGGCTGAAAAGCTGGGACGTCAAGCTGGGTAGCAGGAACTGGGACGTCAAGCTGGGTAGCAGGAACTGGGACGTCAGGCTGGGTAGCAGGAACTGGGACGTCAGGCTGGGTAGCAGGAACTGGGACGTCAGGCTGGGTAGCAGGAACTGGGACGTCAGGCTGGGTAGCAGGAACTGGGACGTCAGGCTGGGTAGCAGGAACTGGGACGTCAGGCTGGGTAGCAGGAACTGGGACGTCAGGCTGGGTAGCAGGAACTGGGACGTCAGGCTGGGTAGCAGGAACTGGACGTCAGGCTGGGTAGCAGGAACTGGGACGTCAGGCTGGGTAGCAGGAACTGGGACGTCAGGCTGGGTAGCAGGAACAGGCACATCAAGCTGGGCAGCAGGAACAGGCACATCAAGCTGGGCAGCAGGAACAGGCACATCAGCTGGGCAGCAGGAACAGCACATCAAGCTGGGCAGCAGGAACAGGCACATCAAGCTGGGCAGCAGGAACAGGTACATCAAGCTGGGCAGTCGGAACAGGCACATCAAGCTGGGCAGCAGACAGGAACACTTGGGGCTGGGCAGCAGACAGGAACACTTCGGGCTGGGCAGCAGACAGGAACACTTCGGGCTGGGCAGCAGACAGGAACACTTCGGGCTGGGCAGCAGACAGGAACACTTCGGGCTGGGCAGCAGACAGGAACTCATCGGGCTGGGCAGCAGGAACACTTCGGGCTGGGCAGCAGACAGGAACTCATCGGGCTGGGCAGCAGACAGGAACACATCAGACTGGGACCTTAGGCCGAACAGCAAGTACCGTAAGGGCAGGCTGGATAACAGGCACATCGGACTGGTAAGCTGGCACATGGGAAGCTGGCACATCAGACCGAGAGGCTGGCACATCAAATTTGAGGACTGGCACATCAGACTGGAAAGCTGGCACATCAGATTGGAGGGCTGGCACATCAGACTGGGAAGCTGGCAAGCTGGCACATCAGACTTGGAAACTGGCACATCAGACTTGGAAACTGGCACATCAGACTGGAAAGCTGGCACATCAGATTGGAGGGCTGGCACATCAGACTGGGAAGCTGGCACATCAGACTGGAAGCTGGCACATCAGACTGGAAGCTGGCACATCAGATTGGAGGACTGGCACATCCGACTGGGAAGCTGGCACATCCGACTGGGGAGCTGGCACATCAGACTGGGAAACTGGCACATCAGACTGGGAAGCTGGCACATCAGATTTGAGGACTGGCACATCAGATTGGGAGACTGGCACATCCGACTGGGAAGCTGGCAGACTGGGAAGCTGGCACATCCGACTGGGAAGCTGGCAGCGGGGCAGCAGACTGGAAGGCCGGCACCGAGACAGCAGACTGGGAAGCTGGCAGCGGGTCATCAGGCTGGGTAGCAGGAACTGGGACGTCAAGCTGGGTAGCAGGAACTGGGTAGTCAGGCTGGGTAGCAGGAACTGGGACGTCAGGCTGGGTACTGGGACGTCAGGCTGGGTAGCAGGAACTGGGACGTCAGGCTGGGTAGCAGGAACTGGGACGTCAGGCTGGGTAGCAGGAACTGGGACGTCAGGCTGGGTAGCAGGAACTGGGACGTCAGGCTGGGTAGCAGGAACTGGGACGTCAGGCTGGGTAGCAGGAACTGGGACGTCAGGCTGGGTAGCAGGAACTGGGACGTCAGGCTGGGTAGCAGGAACTGGGACGTCAGGCTGGGTAGCAGGAACTGGGACGTCAGGCTGGGTAGCAGGAACTGGGACGTCAGGCTGGGTAGCAGGAACTGGGACGTCAGGCTGGGTAGCAGGAACTGGGACGTCAGGCTGGGTAGCAGGAACTGGGACGTCAGGCTGGGTAGCAGGAACTGGGGTGGAGGCAGGTTGGGTTACTGGCAGGATAGTGTGGGTCGGAAAGAACTTCCGTTTCTTTTTTGGCTTAGCCTCTGCAGCTTTGTACGTGGGTGCAGGGCTGTAAGAAAAGAAAGTTTCCGGGCAAAATGAAGACCAAGGAACAGTAGCTGGAGGAGGAATTTGTGGGACTGTTACAGGTGGAGGAGAAGAGGCAGGTGGGCTAAAGGCAGGATAGGTGCTACACTTGGCGACTGGATAATAGTATTTGGTAGAAAGTAGAGAAAACTGGGCTGTAGCTGAGGTTGTCATAGGCAATGGGGAGATAGATACTTGCGAAGGTAGGTGATTAATGACAGGGCTGGGATGTTGTGGCTTAGCTAAATACAAGAGATCTGACCATGCTAGTAGCACAGGTTGGACAAATGCTGGTTCACACACAGCCTGACTAACCAGAGATTGCACTGAATTGATGCAATCAGTCAACACCTGCTGTGAACAAGAGGAATACCGTTCCATGAAATAGGCTGGATCATCGTCTAACAACCATACCCGGGATTCAACTTCGCCATAATTGAATGGGGGAGAGAAATCATCATTTCCTTCTGGAGAACATGACAGGGCTGGCTTAGCACATAATTTAATTAGGTGCTGAACATCCTCAAATAACATATAGCCTTCATCCACCAGGGAATGAGCTGATCGGATGGTTTCCATCAGCTGGTCACTAGTCCATCCTTTTAACATCTGACAACAAGATTCACCATCCTCTTCTGCCAGCAGAGAATAATAAAGGATTTCATTGTAATCCATTTTGGCAGACTAACGAACCAAGATGGTTCCTCAATGCAGCCACGTCTGGTCAGGGATGGCCTTGGTATACTATCAGGGAAATTAGTAGACCAGACTGTGTGGACTGCACAGAGGAAACCCAAACACATATAAGTGAAATAATAAGTGTTTATTTAAATAAACGACAAGGAGTGAAAACAAATAGTGTACTACAAACCACAAACTACAAACAAATAATATATACAATAAAAGGGCAATACCGGAATCACAAACGATTAGCCAAGCCAGGGTCATGCACGGGAGATCAGCAGATGAACAAGGGCAGGATGGGAGAGGGAACTAAGGATGGGAAAGGGCAACAAAGGAGCAGGAACTCAGGAACACCGGATCAGGAAGGGAAGGGTACAGGGTACAGGTTACAGGTCTCAGGTTACAGGTCTCAGGTTACAGGTCTCAGGTTACAGGTCTCAGGTTACAGGTCTCAGGTTACAGGTCTCAGGTTACAGGTCTCAGGTTACAGGTCTCAGGTTACAGGTCTCAGGTTACAGGTCTCAGGTTACAGGTCTCAGGTTACAGGTCTCAGGTTACAGGTCTCAGGTTACAGGTCTCAGGTTACAGGTCTCAGGTTACAGGTCTCAGGTTCTGGGCACAAGGAAGAGAGATACCAAGGCAAGTGTGTGAGGGCTGGCCGGGTATTTATAATCTGCCAGTGATTGGCCTCATGTGACAGCTGAGCGGAGAAAGGGCTGTCTGCTCCACACTGCCAGGATCCATCCGCTGGTGGACGCCAGTACTGCGGCCCAAAGATGATATCCCAGCAGGGAAGGCCTCTCCTGACAGTTATAAACTGCCAGGAGACACCTGCTGGTGGACCACAGTACTGCACGCCAAATGATGGGTCTTACCAGCGGACGGATCCATTCCTGACAGTTGGCAACACTGGCCACCTTAAGTAAACTATACTATACTGGTGGCCAGGCGTGGATGCCCAAGTACTAACTGCTATTTAATCTTGCATTACAGAGTCATAACAAATCTGCTATCATGCACACTCCACCACTTCAGCCAGTGTCCTTTCCTTATTCTGCTTTGGAGAAGCTTGCTATTGGTGTTGTAGATTGTTTTCACAATAGCACTTATGAACTAGTGATTTGTTATTACATTATTGAATTTTTAAAATAAATGGGCAAAAATGGGTCTCAAATGTAACATCTGCTACTCTACTTACATTTTTATCAACAGAATTCAGATAACCCAAATAAACTAGTGTCTGATAATGGACTACAATTAGTTTCATATGAATTTGAATCCTTTCTGAGACAGAAAAATATTGTGCATAGGAAATTCTCAGTTTATTACCTACAGAGTTCTTGCATGTCTACAGAGTGACTAGACATGTAATCAAATACACAAGCATCACCAGCTGAACTACTACACGGAGGACAAATGCAAACTAAGCGGCATGTTGCAGACTTACAACTACCACAAAGTTCAGTATCTCTGAAAACCTCAGTTGCTGAAAATGATAAAGATCAACAAGGAAAAAATAGGCAAACATGGTGATGGAGAAATATACTTTCAGCTTGGATCTCTAGTTAGAGTTAAGAAAGTTGGCTTAGTGAAACAGGAACAGTCCAAATGGTCCAATTCACTTTGAATAGCAAGTCAACAAGGACCTTACCCATGTGAACTCTCCGATGTACACATAAGGAATGCCAGTCATCTTGCACCTGTCAGGCAGTACTTTTCAAAAGTTTCATTTGGCAAAGGATATTTTCCTATTCCCAATAACAATCAAACTGAAAACCAGGAACCCAGACTTCCTAGACATATTCAAAGAATCAAAAGGCCTCCTCTGTGGATCAAGGGTTGTACGATAATTCATTGCACTTTTTTCTCATAAAATTCTTTGCATTGTTGGCTGTGCTATTCAATATTGAGGATAAAGATGCTTTTGACCTATAAGAAGAATACACAGTGTTCATTCCTCTGCCCTATAGTAGATCCAAAGTAAGGGAAGCACAACTAAAGTTTAATATTCAAAATGGGGTATTAATAGGACATGTGGAAAAATAGGGGCTAAATAACAGATAACTCAACCAGTTTTACTTCTGTAGGCTGCTTTAAATTATATGTTCTGTGAGCATCCTGATGGCAGGCTCCATCTTATGGGCCACAACTAGGGATGAGCCGAACACCCCCCCAGTTTGGTTCGCAGCAGAACATGCACACAGGCAAAAAATTTGTGTGACCACTGTTAAAGTCTATGGGACACAAATGTGAAAAATCTAAAGTGCTAATTTTAAAGGCTTATATGCAAGTTATTGCCATAAAAAGTGTTTGGGGACTAGGGTCCTGCCCCAGGGGACATGTATCAATGCAAAAAAAGTTAAAAAAATGGTAGTTTTTTCATGAGCATTGATTTCAATAGAAAATGGAATATTCCTTTAAATATCTTGCCTGGGGGGTTTCCTTAGTCTGCCTGTAATGTAGCACATGTTTCCCAAGAAAAAAATGTCATTTAAAACTCACAGCTGTAATGTATTGTCGGATCCCGGCAATACAGATAAAAATCATTGAAAAAAATGGCATGGGTCCCCCCCAGTCCATTAGTCCCTTTGGGTCTGGTAAGAGTATTAAGGGGAACCCTGAGCCAAAAAAATGGCGTGGGGGTCCCCTCCAAAATCCATACCAGACCCTTATCCGAGCATGCAACCTGGCAGGCCGCAGGAAAAGAGGTGGGACGAGAGAGTGCTACCCCCCCTCCTGAACCATACCAGGCCACATGCCCTCAACATGGGGAGGGTGCTTTGGGGTCTCCACAACCCTTGCCCGGTTGTTGTGGGGGTCTGCGGGCGGGGGGCTTATCAGAATATGGAAGCCCCCTTTAACAAGGGGGCCCCAAGATCTGGGCCCCCCTTTGTGAATGAGTATTGGGTACATTGTACCCCTACACATTCACCGAAAAAAGTGTCAAAGTAAAAATGACAGGAGACAGTTTTGGACAATTCCTTTATTAAAAAAAAAAGTGTCCCGCAATGTCAATCCATCTTCAATCAAAGCGCCCATGACCGTGACATCAGAGGGGGCGGGGTCACTTGTTTACATCACCGGGTGGCCACACTTTTTTTTAATAAAGGAATTGTCCAAAACTGTCTCCTGTCATTTTTACTTTTTTGACACTTTTTTGGGTGAATTAGTAGCCTATACCCATTCACATAGGGGGGCCTAGATCTGGGGGCTCCCTTGTTAAAGGGGGCTTCCAGATTCCGATAAGCCCCCTGCCCGCAGACCCCCACAACCACCGGGCAAGGGTTGTGGAGAAGAGGCCCTTGTCCACATCAACATGGGGACAAGGTGTTTTGGGGGGACCCCAAAGCACCCTCCCCATGTTGAGGGCATGTGGCCTGGTACAGTTCAGGAGGTGGGGTCGCTCTCTCGTCGCCCCCTTTTCCTGCAGCCTGCGTGCTTGGATAAGGGTCTGGTATGGATTTTGGGGGGACCCCAACGCCATTTCTTTTTAATTTTGGCACGGGGTTCCCCCCGTAAAATCCTTACCATTCCATACCTGAAGTGCCTGGTATGGATTTCAGGGGGGACCCCCACACCATTTTTTGTTTTAAAATTTGGCACAGGGTTTTACTTAATATGCATACAGACCCAAAGGGCCTGGTAATGGACTGGGGGGGGGGGGGGGGAACTCACGCCATTTTTTCAATGATTTGTATGTATATTGTCGGGATCAGGCAATACATTACAGCCACGAGCAGTTTTAAATAACATTTTTTCCTTTAGAAATGTAATTTTGCTGCTCTCATTCATTACACTATATACGGCCACTATGTAAGCAGCCTTACATAGTATGGGGCATGGACTTAGCCCCCTGAGCCATGATTGGCCAAAGGCACCCTGCCTTTGGCCAATCATGGCTCTCACAGCAGAGCACGCTGTGATTGGCCAAAGCATGCAGGTCAGGTGCATGCTTTGGCCAATCAGTAGCCATCAATGCACTGCGATCTCGCAGTGCATTGACGGCCTCGCAGTGCATTATGGGGCGTTCTGCGGGTGCTCAATTTTCCCGTTGATGCCCCATAATGTTCTAAATTTGGCGAACGGGCAAACATCGGGCTCATCCCTAGCCACAACATGACCTAATGTTTAACACAGCTACATCACCACATATAGGGGTTCTCTAACTCAAACTCAACATCATCATACATTTGGTAATGCAATATACAATTATTAGAAAGCATCTTATTGTTTACCATCAAGCAATACTATAGCAGCCCATAGATGACTCGATTCAGTCAGTGTTGATGGGTGAATGCCTCCCGCAGCGCTATTGTGTACTGCCAGCGAGGTGGACGTGGGGAGCTTTCCTGACCAGCAGAACACGATGATTACTGCTAGCGGCTATAGCCGCTGACAGTAATCAAATATAGAAGATCAGACAGGCAAGCTGTATCCATCGATCAACTTGGGTACAATCAGCCTGCCCATACATGGATCAAATCACGGTCTGTCTCTGCTTAAATGGCTTCAAAATTCCCAGAAATGTTACATCTCTAAAGACTCAAAGCCCATTTAAAAGATCTTACAAAAAAGAAAGTAAATAGATGCAGAGTGAGGGGACCTTCCATTTCCTTCTCCTATTTTCCCCATCATAATCTAGAGCTTGTTGCAGAGAAACACAGTATATATAAATACCTAATATACCCAGTGCCTGGGGCCCTCGGGGCATGCTAGATCATATTCTGCAGCTGGGATCCCACTCTTAGGAACTACCCCACTGCATGGCTCCAGTTCTGCCAATCAAGGCTTTATGTGGTTCCAGAAGTATGCAGTGTCACCATTGGACCTTCATGATGTGTCCTTAAACTGAATATATATGAGCATACCTAGGAACTTTTCTGAATCCATGGGCCAGAGAATTTGGGACGGGTTGAGGAGCAGGGGGCAAAGATGATAGTGTTGTACACAGCACACTACACCAATATGACTTTAATGGTTGTGTCATGGGCCAAATGGTTGAGGCACAACACACAAAATTAAAACATTTAATATATCCTGTCCCACAGTACCATGGGGCTAACAGTGGGGAAGAAAAAAAATAAAAAAATCCCCCCTCGAAATGCATATCATTCCCTTCTCCAAGCATGCAGTCTCGCTGGCCAGGAAAAGAAGGGCGGGCTGCAAGTATTCGCCTCCATTGGCAATCATGTCATCCATCAATATAGATTCAGGTCAATCAAGATGAACGATGCCTGCCGACCCGCCAAAACAAAACCCAGTGACTGTCAACTTAATGTGTTCCCAAAGGACTCGCACCTTTGGACTTGTAGCAAATTACGTTACCTCGCCCTGCAGCTGAATGTAAAAAAAAATGTGGGGGGTCCCAGGTGACATTACTGACCAAATATGACCATGAACATCCTAACTAACATTGTAGTTGACATTGCCAGTGGCAGCTCCCCTTGCCCTTGATTTAACAATCACTTTCCTATTAGCCTTGAAAAGGAAGAAAAGAGATTTCAACATTCAACCTTATATTGACTTCAATGGGCTCCACAATAAAGTTTGCAGTTTGTAGATTTTTTAACATGTGCAGCAGTTTCATCCATCACCTGTTACAACTTTACTTCCTATTAGTGTAAAATTTAAGAAAGAATTGTACTCCCTTGTTAGGGCAACAAGGGGGTCACAAAGGGTCTCAATCTACAGCATAATGTAGCTCCCTGACCCCCCCCCCCCCCACACACACACACACACACACACACACACATGCTCTCTGCCTGCCATGAAAGTGTTTGTAATATCAACAAAAAAAAAAGGAAACCGATTGTAATTTTCCTTTTCCTGATACATAAGCATGACAGCATATACAAATGGGTAGGCTCCACCCCCTGCCAATCACAGGACCGGTTATACAATATAAGTAAGTAATTTCACCCAAGGTGGCATTCTCATACTAATACTCAATGCAAAGCCCCAAGGGAGGGGTTTGTATGCTGTCATGCTTGTGTATCAGTAAAGGAAATTTTCAGTTTTCCTGACACAAGCATGATAGCATATACAAATGGGATGTAGCATGTCACAAATCACAAAGGAGGGTAATGCTGAAGTATTTTAATCAACATATTATTAGATTAATTTGAAAGCCGCCTTGGGGGAAATTACTTATATTGTATAACCAGTCCTGTGATTGGGCAGGGGGCGGAGCTTACCCATTTGTATATGCTGTCATGCCTGTGTCAGGAGAAATATATTTAGATACAGTCGAAAATTCTAAAAACTCCTGTCAGTTTTTGTGCCCTATTCAAGACATTTCCCTTTACTTCCTTTCCAAGAGACATTTGATTAAATATTTTTTTAATCAGAGAAAATTAGAGGACTCCTCACAACATTTTGTTGTGTGCATAACAAGATACAAAAGATTTGTGAGTGAACATAAATGCAGTATGTAGTATGCCAATCCTCAGGGGAGATTTTGCTCTCCAAGTCTCTGGACCAGGATCTAATGAAAGTGGGATGTAAGTTGAATGGTTTTATACACAGTGGAACGTAGGTGATGAGGAGTTTACAAAACTCAGTTAAAGATCTGTGCGTAAGGCCTGTAGAGTGAACTGATTTACAAAATGAGGATCACTGAAATCTCATGAGACAGTTTACAGAGCATGGGCTACAAGCAGGGGAAAAATGAAAAGGCATGTGGAAAGATGAATGAAAGAATGTGCCATAGGCAAAGTGGCTTCAGTGTATGTACCAAATGAGGGCATGTTAGAGCTGTTTGGTAAGTCAGGGTTGACGAAGAGAGGAAAAGGTGGACTGGGTTCTGTCAAAAGCAAGAATTAAGATTGTGAACAATACCATTTGTGTAGGGTGGCTGTCGTGAGGGGGGAGAGGGAAAGTGTGAAAAATCTGGCTATAACCCCAAGGTAATGGTTGGAGGTCCACGGGTGACCTATCTTGTTCTATCAGAGTGGAAGCTTCAGCTAGTGGTCTAGGGCAATGCTTGTCAACTCCAGTCCTCAAGTACCCCCAACCGGTAATTTTTTCAGGCTTTCCATTATTTTGCACAGGTGTATTGATCAGTTTCACTGCCTTAGTAATTACCACAGCTGTTTCATCTGAGGAAAATCCTGAAAACATGACCTGTTGGGGATTCTTGAGGACTAGAGTTGAGAAACATTAGTCTAGGGAACATGTCTATGATTCTCAAGATAATTGTGGACGTATGGTAAAGTACAAAATCAGGGAGGCCCATGCCACCATGTAGTTTCAGGTTACAAAGGAGTTTATGTCGTAAGCGAGATAATATTTTTTGCTAGAGAAATTGCATTGGGAGAGTGTGTAGATTACAGAAGATTACATGAGGGAATAATTTGAATGGTTCGGAGAATGTATAATAGTTTAGGTAAAGTGTCCATTGTTAATGTATATTTTTTCTTCCAAACCAGGGTATATGGATTTGACGTCACAAGTCTAGATCT
Source organism: Lithobates sylvaticus (assembly GCA_028564925.1). NCBI lineage: Eukaryota > Metazoa > Chordata > Amphibia > Anura > Ranidae > Lithobates > Lithobates sylvaticus. Next base: position 117,924,785 of record CM053038.1, on the reverse strand, counting down.
TTATGGCTTTTGGACAACAAAAATGGTATTTAAAAGTGTAAAGATCTAAGAGATGTGTGGGAAAAGCATACCCAAGTATGCACTACTCCTGTGTCCTGGGCTTCCAGAGGGCAGAGATACTGTACAATGAGGGCTTCAGTTTTAGAGACATTCAACCTAAAATTATATCCATAAGTATAAAGTGTATACTGATATGTGGCTGTTGAACATATACCAATGAGTCAACAGCGTATAACGAAAGCTTATGGTGAACAGAAGGTGTCTTGATCCCTTTAATAGAGTCATTTTGCCTGATCACTTGGACTAGGTGATCGCAAACAATAGGGGAGATGGGGCAACCTTGTCTGTTACCATCAGAGATGGGAAAGGGTTCAGAACTGGAGCCATTTACCAAAACCGTTGCCAAAGGAGAGGACTAAAGAGGCATAATTTTAGAGCTCATGTAATGTCCCAGGCCAATTTGTTCAAGAGAAAAGAGTAGGAACTGCCAGTTGACCCTATCAATCACCTTTTCAACGTCGATGACAGGAGACAAGCTATCAATTCTTGTTAGTGAATATATGAGATAAGGTGAATGATCTTGGTTGTGTTGTCCCTGGAACAAAACCCACCTGATCTCTGTGTATAATATGAGGAAGGAGAGGAGATATCCAATTCTCAAGAATTTTGGAAAAATTTTCAAGTCAATGTGTAAAAGGAAAATCGGCCTATAACTGCTACATTTGAATGGATCTTTGTCTAGCTTAGGAAGGGTGGCTATCTGAGCCTTGAGAAATTGTGTTGGTTGACGGACTATGACCCTCATCTATTGAAATAAAGGCTAGGGCCATAATTGGTACCAACAGCGTGGCAAAGATTTTGTAGACTCTAGATGAAAAGCTGCCAGGGCTTGGCCTTTTTCAATTTTTCAGGCCTTTGATAACTTCCAACTAATCCATAGTAGGTAGGGCAGTTTCTTGAATATAGGTTGACATAGCATCCTCAAAAGATGTGTTCTTAGGATTAGGTTGATCAGGAGATAAATTATATATTTTTCCGTAATAATTGTGGAATTCAGAAGAGATCCCTGTGTTATTCAAAATGTTGCTGTTATTAGTTGGTATGGGCCAAATGTCACTCAACGTTTCTTGGCCAATTAGATTTGAGATTGAGTTTCGAATACATGTAAAAGATCCCATCTGGCCAACTCACAACTTTACATCACATTGACACGGAGCACAAGGACAAATGTAGAGATTGAATCTCCCCAGTGACACAAACAACAATATAAATTTGACAAAGATTTTAATTTTTCAAACTTGGCTATAGATACTTTACATTTAAAGCATTATATCACTAAATCCTGTGGTCAGTAAATGACAGGTATTGGGATGGTGCCATGATGTGAATTGGTATAAAAGACTCTTCAGTCTTTAAGGAAATGGATTGGTTCACCCATGAAAATTGATGATGCAGCAAGCATTCATTGGTTGTTCAATTGAAAAATGTAGCTGGAAAATTGATTGAATTTTACGGGAACCAATCAATGTATCACTAATCACAGTTCTATTCTCATGAGACACATGTTGGAACAATTGCATATCAAATTTCAGAACTTCAGAGCAGACAGACTGATTACAGATTGATAACTCTGGGGTATGGCATCAATGTCATGAATGTTGCACTGAAATAAAATATCATCCTAATTATTTCTAATAGGATTGTCCAAATCCAAAGTTTGACAGAGCCAAAAATGATTTTCAGGTTGTCACTATGGCATTACTTCATTTTCCTGTCGTTGCTGTTCATTTATGTAGTGAGGTGCCAGGATTCACATCAGTCCTGTATCATGGCTCAAAGGAGCCAATAATAAAATAGTGTATAATTAACAGGAGTGCTTATAGTAATGAAAGTGTTAAACCAGATGAGAAAAAAAATGGCATTTCTTGTGTGACAAAGAGCAGCACAAAACGCTTTTCATGGGAAGACACCTCAGTAAAGAATTTATTTCAATGCTCCCCCTCCCCTTACACTCCTTATGCTTTCCTTCCCCTTTCTAGTCAAAAGCCTAGCTGAAAGCCTTTTCATTCTCCTCTCTATATTTTTATCTCAGGGTCCAAGTTCATTTTGTTTTTTTCTTTATTTGGCTTGGCATGTTAAAGCAATCTTCATTTCCCCAGTGTGATTGTGGCAGGGAGCTGCGAGGGATAACACCTGCTATTCATAGGTCTCCTTTCATCTCCTCTTCGTCCCCACGCACTTACCTTTCATTCTGCAGGGCTCATGGAGATGTTAGAGTGATTGGTTTATGCTCTGCATAGACAAATATGTCATGCTTTGTTGGCCTTACGAAGCGGTGTCAGCCTTATTGTAATGCTTCTGAAGCCCTCGCTGCCAGTTTCTATACTAATTGCTAAATATTAATTACAGTTAGACCATTCCAGGACAGCAGTTCTTTTTAATTTATCCTAGCTTGCAAACATACATGTGTATTGTACAGCTACGGCAGGCCTGAAGTCAAAATTTCCTGTACCTCTTGCTACTGCCAGTATAACAATAACAGTCTGTCCCCTGATATACTTACCTCTCTAATGGACCTGGGTCAACCAAGTCCATCCAGCCACTAATTCACTCAGAATTTTGCTTTTTCAATATGGCGCAAGCACAACATTTTTTATTTTTCAAGGTGGTGTAAGTTTGTGACCTAAAGAAATGCACCACTCAGAGTGCATTGTGGTGCCACACTAATTGATAACCATGGTAAAAGTAGGCTGCTATCTTAATGTTTCTTTGAAAATGTTTCTTGACTGTTTCTCTGAAATTTACATGAACTTGCCTAAATATAATACTATGCGAACTATGCTTTACAAACAATCCTGATTATGCAACTTCCTTTAATAAAAGAGCAGCACCCATTACACAGTTTTGTATTTTTTTTCAGCAATGACTCCCTCCACACCTATCTGCTTTCGGTCACATAACACCTCAGAGCCACAAAAGAAGTCAGGGCTGATAGACCTCTGTGAGGAGCTGGGATTTCTCTCTTGACTTAAAGTGGAAGTAAACCCTCTGGGACCCCTTTGGCCTACAGGTAAGCCTAGATTAAGGCTTACCTGTAGGTCCAATAAATATCTCCTAAACCTACATGGTTTAGGAGATATTTGGAAAAGAAAATGCACCGCTATCTACGGCGCATGCGCCGTAGACAGCGGCGCGCAGGCGCACTGCGCATGCCGAGATCACGGCGATATGCTGCTCTCGTGCGCATGCGTGGGAGTGACGTCATCGCCTCTCCAGCGAATCACAGCGCTGGAGCGGCGAGACCCGGAAGTCACTCCGGGTTTGATGGCGACGCCGAAGATCGTGGATGTAGACCGCTACGGGGGCTTCGTTCTCAGGTAAGTCATTCATAATGAGCTAGTATGCTATGCATACTAGCTCATTATGCCTTTGCCTTGCAGGTTCCTATTTTTTTTTTTTTTTAAACGGCTTTACTTCCTCTTTAAGGAGCAGATAGCTATATAATTGTAAAGGTCTTTTTGTTGAAGGGTGGTTGTGAGCAGATATGGGGGACTCGAGTCGCATGACTTGACTCGAGTCAGACTCGAGTCGGCTATTTGAGGACTTGCGACTTGCTTGACAAAATTAAACAAATGACTCGACTTGACTTTGACTTGACACTAATGACTTGTGACTTGACTTTGACTTGGGCCCTATGACTTGGCAAGTCATTACTACCACTAACCATTGCAGTGTAAAAGCCGCGCCTCCTTGTCTGTGATAGGCGGAACCGCGCCTCCTTGTCTGTGATAGGCGGAACACTCAATTTCACAGCAGGCAGTGTTCCGCCTATCACGGACATCCTCTCATCCTCGTCTGTGTTATGAGGATGAGCGGATAGCCGTGATAGGCGGAACACTGAATGCTGGGAAATAAATTGAGTGTTCCGCCTATCACAGACGATGAAGAGGCGCGATTTTGCAATACTGGGGTCTGGAAACGTGGAATGGCCGCCGGGACGCCGATGGGACGCCGCCGACCAGGTACACCGGCGCTGACAGTATACGCCGGTCGGTGTTGTGCAAATTATTAATTTTTTTTTTTACAGCATTATTGTCTAAGTCCAAGGGGTCTGACTCATATAAAAAAAAAAAAAACATTGGCACTAATGAACTGACAATCGTAGGAAAGAAATACACATATTGGAGACAATAGGGGCCATTGTGAATAATTGCCCCTATTGTCTCCAATATGACTATTTCCTATGATTGTCAGTTCATTGATTTACATTGATCCTATGTGAAGTCCTAATGTTTAGTACTATATTTATGACCAGTTGCTGTAGGTGTGCAATTTGCTTATAACCAGCTATGGGGTTGTGCAATTAATGAGTTGGAACTTGGAAGCTGTCCGATAGATCAGTTTAAGTTTATATGGAGGTGCGCAATTATTAACCAGTTTATAACAAGCTGTGGGGGCATGCAATTAATTTGCTTATAATAAGCTATGGGGGTGTGCAATTCATTTATAACCAGATATAGGGTTGTGCAAATATTAATTTTGACTTGGGAGGTATGCAATTGATCAGTTTAAAACCAGCTATGGGGTGTGTGCAATTAATCAGACAGTTTGACTTGGGAGGTGTGCAATGGATCCACTGGTTATTAACTGGCATTGCACACCCCCATAGCTTGTTATAAACTGGTCAATTGCACACCTCCCAGGTCAAACTGATCAATTGCACACCACACCCCCATAGCGGATTATAAATTGATCAATTGCACACCCCCATAGCGGATTATAAAAAATTGGTCCATTGCACACCCCCATACTTGGTTATACACGGATCCATTGCACACCTCCCAACTGATTAATTGCACACACCCCATAGCTGGTTTTAAACTGATCACGAGGACCCCTGGCCCATTCTTAACACAGCAGTGGTAAACTGGCCACCCTTGCCCTATTTAAATGGCAGCTTCTCAGAATGGCCCATTGTGCTTCCATTCCCACCCACCAGTCTTTTTTTTGCCGGCCTGTGCCACCCCTTTGTCTGCCCAGCTGCTTTGCCATTACTGATCAGCAGCAGCTGGGGGAACAATGACAGTGGCAGGGTCCGGTGTGCCCCCCTCCAGAGAGTCACAGACAGCCGCGGCAAAACTGGCACAGGAGACTGAAGTATTTGCCCGTCTGACTGCAGGCGTGATCTGCATGCCAGGCAGGGCTCGGTGAGAGAGTAGCTGGCAGAGGCTGGTGCTGAGAGTGTACTATAAGAACGGTAATGTATAGCAAACCCTAGACAACCAAATGGTGGGCAGTAATGTATAGCAACCCCTAGCAACTGAATGGTGAGTTCATTAATAATTGAACATGTTACTTGTTTGTTGCCTAAATACTAAAATTTACACTTAAAACTGTATTTTTTTTTTTAATTTTTGGAAATGCCAGTAAAAACTTGCCTGTGCCAGCCCAGTACATTTTGGGTGTCACGTGTGGCTGTTCTGTCACAGAGGAAGAGAGAGATCTTGTGTCTAAGCTGAAACGCAGATCTCTCTTTTCTTCTAACACATCCATCCCTGCCACAGTTAGAAAGCAGTCCCTAGGAGCATACCTAACCCCTTGATCACCCCTAGTGTTAACCCCTCCCCTGCCAGTGTCATTTATACAGTAACAGTGCATTTTCTTTAGCACTAGTCACTGTATTGGATTGGTGTCACTGGTGCCAATAAATAGTTTTGTAAGTAAGCAACACCTTATTTTCTGGCAGTGCCCCTCCCGACACAGTATACTCTGGATCCGCCCCTGAGAGACCAACGCACAAGACAGCTATAATGGAGGGAGCGATTCCAAAAATAATTAAATTTGGATTTAAGGATTATGTTTTAGATGTTGGCGAAAAGAAGAGAACGGCGATGTGCAAGGTCTGCAGCTCAAAAATAAGAGACACGTCAACCACAACATCCAACTTCATCCGTCACTACAAAACCCACAAAGAAAGGTAGGTACAGTAACGTGTATGGGTGGGAGCAGAGTGTATTGTTGTTAAAATCAATAAATCACATAGCTAACTTTATTTTCCATCTCTCTTCTGTTTACTCTATAGATATGAAGAGTACATCCATACCAAAGGGACTTTTGATGCTAGCCAGCCTCAAATCTCACAATTCATTGCACAGGGGACTGTGCAGCTATACCACTGCAACCACCAGCAGCAGAAGGCAATTACAAACTCAATCCTGTCAGACCTCATTATAAACTGCAACATGCCACTGTCCATCATTGAACATCAAAGCTTTCGTCGTTTTTTGTCAATAGTAGACAACAAGTACCAGGGCCGATCCTTCCCGGGGTGCAGCGGGTGCCCGGCACCCCAGCGCTGCATTTTAATTTAGAAGAGGGGCGCCGCCGCGCCGGCCGACGCTAAGCGCACTGGCTTGCTAGAAGCCAGTGACGTCAGTGAGAGACCGCGGCCGCCCCTGCATTCAGAGCGCGCCGCGGCCTCCCCAGGATCCACTGCGCGCCGCGGCCTCCCCAGGATCCATTGCGCGCCGCCTCTGCGGCTAGTGTACAAGCTCCGCCCCCACCGCTGCAATGTTCTTCAGGCAGCGTGGCTCAGAGGGGGCGGACGAGTGAACGGAGCTTAGAGAGCGCTGAAGACTGGGGAGAGGAGACGAGACGAGACGAGTGAGTGACCCACTGCACCGGACCAGGAACTGGAAGTAAGTGTGCCCATCAAGCGCCCACTGTGTCCATTAAAAGCTGCCACTGTGCCCACTAAAATGCCCACTGTGCCCATCAAGCGCCCACTGTGCCCAACCAAAGCTGCCACTGTGCCCATAAAACGCCCACTGTGCCCATCAAACGCCCACTGTGCCCATCAAACGCCCACCATGCCCATCAAAAGCTGCCTCTGCCCATGAAATGCCCACTGTGCCCATCAAACGCCCACCATGCCCATCAAAAGCTGCCTCTGCCCATGAAACGCCCACTGTGCCCATCAAAATCTGCTACTGTGCCCATCAAACGCCGCCAGTGTGCCCATCAAACGCCGCCAGTGTGCCCATCAAACGCCACCACTGTGCCCATCAAACGCCGCCACTGTGCCCATCAAACGCCGCCACTGTGCCCATCAAACGCAGCCACCGTGCCCATCAAAAGCTGCCACCGTGCCCATCAAAAGCTGCCACCGTGCCCTTCCAAAGCTGCCACTGTGCCCAAACGCCCACTATGCCCATCAATCGCCCACTGTGCCCATCAAAAGCTGCCTCTGTGCCCATCAAAAGCTGCCACTGTGCCCATCAAATGCTGTCACTGTGCCCATCAAACGCCGCCACTGTGCCCATCAAACGCCGCCACTGTGCCCATCAAACGCAGCCACTGCGCCCATCAAAAGCTGCCACTGTGCCCATCAAACACAGCCACTGTGCCCATCAAATGCAGCCACCATGCCCATCAAACGCCCACCATGCCCATCAAAAGCAGCCACTGTGCCCATCAAAAGCAGCCACTGTGCCCATCAAACGCCCACCATGCCCATCAAAAGCAGCCACTGTGCCCATCAAAAGCAGCCACTGTGCCCATCAAAAGCAGCCACTGTGCCCATCAAACGCTGCCACTGTGCCCATCAAACGCAGCCACTGTGCCCATCAAATGTAGCCACTGTGCCCATCAAATGTAGCCACTGTGCCCATCAAACGCTGCCACTGTGCCCATCAAACGCTGCCACTGTGCCCATCAAACGCTGCCACTGTGCCCATCAAACGCTGCCACTGTGCCCATCAAACGCAGCCACTGTGCCCCATCAAATGCAGCCACTGTGCCCATCAAATGCAGCCACTGTGCCATCAAACGCTGCCACTGTGCCCATCAAATGCAGCCACTGTGCCATCAAAACGCTGCCACTGTGCCCATCAAACGAAGGGGGGGTTGAGCAGACGGGGAGGGGGGTAATTGTGCAGACTGGGGAAGGGGGGATTGTTCAGACTGGGGGGGGGGGTAATTGTACAGACTGGGGGAAGGGGGGATTGTGCAGACTAGGGGAGGGGGGTAATTGTGCAGACTGGGGGGAGGTGGGCTTGTGCAGACTAGGGGTATGGGGGATTGGGCAGACGGGGGTAAGGGGGATTGAACAGACTAGGGGGGAGTTGTGCAGAATGGGAGGGGCTGGAGAACTGAGAGTAGCACACGCAGAGGAAACTCCCAGAGTCTTGGAGGCAGGCAGAGGCAGGGCACACCAGGGAGTCATGACGCACGTGACTGGCTCAAGTTGTGGGGCTAGATGCTGGTTTGCAACAACTTGATCCCAGGACCAGGAGCATCAGCCCCCCAGGAGGCCATGCAAGGACTTGCTGAGCTGAGATGAGAGACCCTGACACAGCTGACCCCCCCCACATCAGGCTGCATTGATGGGCACTGCTGAGGCGGCACTGATTGTCACTGATGAGGCTAAGCGTATGGGCACTGGTGAGCCTGCATTGATGGGCACTGATCGGGCAGTCTCCCACCATTTCTTGTATCATGTCTGCAGTCTCTGACCATCTCTTGTATCCTGCCTGCAGTCTTTGAAAATCTCCTGTAGTGTGTTTGCAGTCTCTGACAATTTCTTGTATCATGTCTGCAGTCTCTGACCATCTTCTGTAGTATTTCTGCAGTCTCTGATCATCTCTTGTACTATTTCTGCAGTCTCTGGCCATTTCTTGTATTATATCTGCAGCCTCTGACCATCTTCTGTAGTATGTCTGCCGTCTCTGACCAGCTCTTGTATCATGTCTGCAGTCTCTGACCAGCTCTTGTATTATGAAAATAGATGCATGAATTAGAGCGGCTCTATCAATTTGGGACTATTTAGCTTTGAATAGAACTCATCCAGATTATATTGTTGAATTTATTTGTTTATGAGTGTTTTTGCACAAAAATAATTTTCTTATCAAAAGAATAATTCACTTATCCTAATACTAGTCTGTTTCCCTGCGATTTCTGGTGAATCGCATGTAATCTATACATTCACGTTTTACTAGTTTTTATTTGTAAATTGCCTCTCTTGCGTTCAGGAGAGTTTTTTCACAGATTTATTTACCACACGGATTAGGGTCTGGTAATACATTTACATTTTGGTATGTTCACATGATCATCCTGTTGATATATCTACACCTTTTTAGGTTTTAATCATTTACTTTTAGAGATTGTCACTATTTGTCATGTCATTTGACATGCTCTAATATTCAAATTCACTGGAAAAGTGTCTTTTCATTATTTTCTGCCACACACGGTCTGCTTGCAGGATTAGATTGCCTGCACAGCTTCATGTGAAGCAGGGACATCTAATTTTATAAGCGCTGCACTATCTATTTTCATTTCTTCCATACAATTGTGTCTAATTGTTGTGCTAGCAGCTAATACTAGGCTGGTTTGGCGCAGTATTTCTCCTTATTTTTTATCTCTTGTATTATGTCTGCAGTCTCTGACCATCTTTTGTAGTATGTCTGCAGTCTCTGACCATCTTATGTATCATGCCTGCAGTCTCTGACCCTCTCCTGCATCATGTCTGCAGTCTCTGACCCTCTCCTGCATCATGTCTGCAGTCTCTGACCATCTCTTGTATCATGTCTGCAGTCTCTGACCATCTTTTGAAGTAAGTCTGCAGTCTCTGACCATTTCTTGTATCATGTCTGCAGTCTCTGACCATTTCTTGTACTATGTCTGCAGTCTCTGACCATTTCTTGTATCATGTCTGCAGTCTCTGACCATTTCTTGTATCATGTCTGCAGTCTCTGACCATTTCTTGTATCATGTTTGCAGTCTCTGACCATTTCTTGTATCATGTTTGCAGTCTCTGACCATCTTTTGAAGTAAGTCTGCAGTCCCTGACCATCTGTTGTACTATGTCTGCAGTCCCTGACCATCTGTTGTACTATGTCTGCAGTCTCTGACCATCACTTGTATTATGTCTGCAGTCTGACCATTTCTTGTATCATGTCTGCAGTCTCTGACCATTTCTTGTATCATGTCTGCAGTCTCTGACCATTTCTTGTATCATGTTTGCAGTCTCTGACCATTTCTTGTATCATGTCTGCAGTCTCTGACCATTTCTTGTATCATGTCTGCAGTCTCTGACCATTTCTTGTATCATGTTTGCAGTCTCTGACCATTTCTTGTATCATGGTTGCAGTCTCTGACCATCTTTTGAAGTAAGTCTGCAGTCCCTGACCATCTGTTGTACTATGTCTGCAGTCTCTGACCATCTCTTGTACTATGTCTGCAGTCTCTGACCATCTCTTGTACTATGTCTGCTGTCTCTGACCATCACTTGTATTATGTCTGCAGTCTGACCATTTCTTGTATCATGTTTGCAGTCTCTGACCATCTCGTTCTCTTTATTGTTAAGAGATCATGGGAGGATACCAGGTTAACAAAGCCTCCTTAGGGGAGCATATCTGTGTTTAAGTTGTTGCCATAGAAACATTTGCAAAAGGGGAGGGGTTAGTAAGATGACCACGCCCACGTGGGGGCGCCCAAAATATTTCTGCACCCAGGCGTCTGTGACCCTAGGATCGGCCCTGACAAGTACTCTCCAGTAAGTAGAAGAACAATTACTGGCAAGCTTGACAATCTGGTGGCAGATAGGCAAATGAAGCTGAAAAATGAACTCGCAGCAGTAGATCATCTGTCAGTGACTGTAGATATATGGTCAGACCGCAGGATGAGAGGCTTTCTTGGAGTCACAGTGCACTGGATCAACATTGAGGAAGACCGTCTTCAGTTGAAATCACAGTTGCTTGCGTGCAACCGCTTCAAAGGTCCCCATACAGGGGAAAGAATTTGTGAGGAATTTGAGCGTGTATGTGAAGAGTACAAGATTAAAAAAAAGGTAGACCACATCATCTGTGACAACGCCGCAAACATGAAAAAAGCATTCACTACATGTTTTCCAGGACAGGGAGAAGAAGACGATGACCTCGATGATTCGGACATTTGGAATGACTTGTCAATGGAAGAACAGGAGATGCTTGACAATTATTTGAGTGCAAAAACCCAGACTAGACTTCAATGTTTTGCACACACGCTTCAATTAGTAATAGGTGATGGACTTAAGGAGACTAAATTAGTCAATGCAGCTCTCGCCAAAGCTTCCAGGTTGAGCTCCTTGTTACATACAAGCACCTCTTTCAAGGAAAAATTCGAAGAGGAGTTTGGACAGCGTGGAATCCCTGCCGCTGTTACCACACGCTGGAATTCCACACTGAGGCAATTGAAATCAGTGGTCAGCTGTGACCAGGTGAAACTGACTAGAATTCTTGAAGATGGGGGACACAGAGAGACTGTATTCACAGCTAGAGAGTGGAATCAGATTAAGGAACTCGTGGATGTCCTTCAACCTTTTGGAGAAGCCACAGACCTCTCACAGGGAGAAAAATTGTGACAATAAGTGCTGTTGTACCCTGTATCCTTTCTCTGAATCACCACTTGGACAATCATAAAGAGAGCGTGCGCTACCTTGGTGGCTTGATCCGTAGCCTGCAAGAATCACTCAAAAGACGATTCGGAGGGATCTTTGTCAATGTGAGGATGGCAGATGAACACAATGATGTAGCAACCTTACCCTTCTCTGACCCTCTATACCTAAAAGCTGCTCTGCTGGATCCTTCATTTGGCACCATGTGGTTGACCCATGATGTTTTGGCTCCCGAAAATATCAAGGAGGCTGTGTCTGCGATGATAAAAAGTATGTTATGTTTTTGTAATAATCCAATGTAATGCCAGATTGTAGGCTATAAAAGAATGTCAGTATGTTGATATACTCTACTCAGAGGTCTTCAACCCTCTCCTCAGGGATCCCCAGACAGGCCATGTTTTTGTTTTCACCCTAAAATAACACACCTGTTTCAATTAGTCAACTACTACACATTAAGCCTTTGATTAATCAAATCAGGTGTGTTATTTCATGGGGAAAAACTGAAATATGGCCTGTTTGGGGGACCCCAAGGAGAGGGTTGAAGACCTATGCACTAGATTGTCATGATCTGGTTGCTTTTGATATTTCAGTTGTGTTGTGACCATTTATGCTTGTGTTCTTCAGACTTGATTCTCAAAGAAGAGGACTGCAAGCCCACCCCACCAACCACCGATGAAGACGAGCAAATGCCAGTGGCAGAGCCAGAGAGTCAGTCTGGGCTGTTCTCAGCATACCACAAAAAACAAAAGAAAGATTCATGTTCTACTCCCCAAATTCAGCTGAACCAGTATTTAGAGATTTGTGATGGACAGAGTTGCCTTCAGTTTTGGGCCATGAACAGGCACATGTTCCCCTCTTTGCTCAGGGTAGCGGTAAGAGTTATGTCAGTCCCTGCATCAAGCGCACCTGTTGAACGTGTGTTCAGCCATGGTGGGGTGATAATGCGACCCCATCGCTCACAACTGAGCGAGAAAGTACTATCGAATTTAATTTTTTGCAAATGCAATGCATTGTAACTTTAGCTGGCCATGCACCTATAGATTATCTGCAGATGTTCTATGGTTAGATGGAAAAAGTGGGAGATTCCTCCATCCACACAGTTTAGCGAACATAGAGAAATCTGTTGCCCTTTTTCCATCTAACCATAGAAAATCTGCAGATAATCTATAGGTGTATGGCAAGCTTTACAATGCTTTGCATTTGAAAAAAATTAAACAAACAGCAAAAAAAAAACAATTTGTAAGTAAGTGGCTCATCACCATTCAAGTGTCTACATATACTTTATTAGTTTGAAGTTTAATGTTTAATGCATTGTAACTTAAGCTAGCCAATGGCCATACACCTATAGATTATCTGCAGATGTTCTATGGTTAGATGGAAAAAGTGGGAGATTCCTCAAACCACACAGTTTAGCGAACATAGAGAAATCTGTTGCCCTTTTTCCATCTAACCATAGAAAATCTGCAGATAATCTATAGGTGTATGGCCAGCTTTACAATGCATTGCATTTGCAAAAAATTTAACAAACAGCAAAAAAAAACTATTTGTAAGTGGCTCATCACCATTCAAGTGTCTAGATATACTTTATTATTTTGAAGTTTAATGTTGAAAATATTATTTTTAAAATAAAACCTTTCCTGAACAACACTGACTTTTAACTCATTTAAAGGTGGTAAATCAGTATTTTGACTTGATTTGTGACTTGACCAAAACAAATGACTTGACTTGACTTGCTTGACTTCTAGCAGGGACTCGACTTGACTTGCTTGCTTTTCGCCACAGTAACTTGGGACTTGCTTGTGACTTGAAGGTTACGACTTGAGACTTGCTTATGACTTGCACATGTGTGACTTACTCCCATCTGTCTGGTTGTGAGTCATGTGAAACCCCTACCTCACAGCCATTACCAGTTGCATAGCGTGGGTTGTCAGTGCCCAGGGCAAGGCAAGTAATTTGCGCTCCCTAACCCATAAACCTTTGCACTCCCTGAGTCCCTTCCACTAGTATTATATATGTGGTCTTTGTAGTTTATTTAATAAATATACTATATATTTAATAATATTTAATGAATATACTAAGGGAAGAATATATATTATACTGGTGGTTCGTAGCTAAGAATGGGGATCCAGGCACTGTTATGCCTGCTCTGCTGCTGCGAATGTGCTGTGGCCGTGGAAATTCAAAGGGTTTCTCCACTCACAGCATGAGCCTCTAATTGGCCTTTTATGATTGGTTGAATCTGAGATATCTATTTTTTACAGCTCAGGCTGTAAATAACAAGGAGCCCTTATATACAGCAGAGCAGGCAGCCAATAATAACCCTGACATAAGGTAGGGAAGTTAAAGAAGAGAAACCCGTTAATGGGAAGCGGGGAGGAGTGTCCCTTTGTTCCTCATATTTTTTTAACCTCTTCACCTGGAGCCATGGGGGCTGTGAATGGAGAAGACTGGTGTCCTTAAAGCGGTTCTGCACTCGTTTTTGTTTTTTGTTTTTTTTTGGGCTATATGCCAAGGGCATATAGCTCAATTGGGGGACTTACCTGTTCCATCTTCCATCTCGATCGCCGCCGGTTTTCATCTTCATCTTCTTCTTGTGTTCTTCTTGTCTGCTGGGGTCCATCTTGCCTGTGGGCATGTGAAACCCCACAGGCACTTTAGATGGCCCAGCATGCACCGCCGTTACTCGCGCGTGCGCAGTAACGGCACATCTGCCGACATCTCACGAGATTTCGGAAGATGTGGCCGAAATCTCGCGAGATTTCGGAAGATGCCCGCACTGACTCCTGGGATCAATGACACCAGATCCCAGGAGACAGTGCGGCGTGACGAGGATCCCCGCAAGACCCCGCCCACCCCCGAAGAGACAGAAGACAGGAAGTCCTCGATTACAAGGTAAGTTAAAAAAAAAAAAAAAAACATTTCATTTAGTACTCTTTGCCTGATTTGGAAGGCAAAGAGATTTACTAAATGAAATGGGTGCAGAACCGCTTTAATAATCTGTCATAGCAGAGCAGCCAGTCATTAACCCACTGTGATCACACCCCCCAGATACCCCCACCCTGATCATGAATGAAGCTCATTCATAAAAGTTGTGAGTTGTGTATACATTGTGATCATGTGATTGTATACCCATCACGTGATACCCCAGCTGCTTTGAGCCTGGGAACCGTATACTACTGTGTCCACTGGACACAGCGGTTATGGGAGCAGCGCCCTGCATGCCCCAAGGAGAGAACCACTGCACATGTGCGAAGCAACATATATTTACATTACTGAGCCTGGCCGTGCCTCCCACCCATAGTACAAGTACTGTGGGCAGTCCTAAAGCAGTTAAAAATACATTTTGTGCCACCATCCTGTATAGTAAAGGTCTACAGCTTGTTTAACTTGGAGGGTATTAAGCAGAGCAACACTTAAAGCTAGATTCCAGGATTCAGCAACTTTGTAAAAACTGCAGGCATACAATGAGTTTAGTCTAACAAGGTAGAATTATCTCTATTACTCACATCTGACCGGTTTATTGTGCTTCAACGCTGCTCACTGTGGTCTCAGTTCCTTTAAGAGCAGAGTCACTGGAACTGCTATTCCCACCCCTTTCCTCCTTCTGTCCATTCACAGAAGCCTTTGTATTATGTGAACTGATTCACAAAATACAAAGGCTTCTGTGAATAGGTAGCAGAGGGGAGGGATGGGCATAGCTGCTGTGTGTCCTTCTTTCATCTCACAGCTGGAGTGTTTTATCTGGGAGTGCAATAAACCTGTCACATATAAGTAATAAATGACATGCACCTAATTAGACTTAACTCATAATGTGCCTGCACCTTTTACTGAATTTCTGGAATTCAGCTTTAACTTATTCCTCACTCTCCTGACAGCTGGTATTCTTCTCTGATTTGCTATAGCCCCAGAATGTGGTGGGCCATTGACCTTCTCACGCACAATACGGGAGCACTAGTTCTGCATTGTAAAAGGTGATCTCAGAGGAGGAGTGGCCCCACCAACAGTGCAAAGTGGGGCTTCAGGGAACCTGTTGTCCATCCCGGAACTGGCAGGGACTTTACACCACTCTGGATTATATGAGACGTAGGTCCCTATTACCTTTACTTACCTTTGCACGTATTGTAGGACATACTGCATATAAGCACACTGGGCACAGTGGTGCAGTAATATGTGTTCTCTTGGTCTGCTCCTGTATGGATCTTCACAGACAGGCAATGAGCCCTGCAGTGACCCTTTCTTCCTGAAACAGAAGAATACAAATGATTATAATGAACAGATAAAAAAGCTACTATAATGGTGTTACAGTACAGTTAAAGTCCAAGTCAAGCTTGAATGTAAATTTAACCCCCCCCCCCCCCCCCCCAGCCTTTAAAAAAAAAAAAAACAATAAAGGAATCTTAAAATATCAACATACTGCTTTTGTCTTGTGTTGCATAATGTTTATGCTGCAGTTGATATGCATTAAAGGTAAATGTTGAGAAGTCTCATATGCATGAACATATTATGATACGATCTTTAAAAAAAGAAGTACCATATATACTCGAGTATAAGCCGAGGCACCTAATTTTACCACAAAAAGCTGGGAAAACTTATTGACTCGAGTATAAGCCTAGGGCGAGAAATGCGCAGCTACTGTAAGTGGAAAAGAGGGTCAACAATGCCCATTTGCAGCCTCACTGTGTCCATTTGCAGCCATAGGTCCCCCGAACTTCAAACTTGATAGTTTAGGCCTCCTAGCTGCAGCTAAAATTTGGGGTCTCTGGACCCAAAGGGTCCCGAAATGACATTGCTGCAGATGGACACAGTTGACCGACTTTGTGGCCCCATATCTCGGGGTCACCTGGTGCTAGGAACCCCAAATCTGGTATGCAAACCCAGTGGAACTAGCACTACAACAATATCCAAGAAACGGGGCCCCAAAGTCGGTTCATAAAATGTTAAGCACTTTTCTGCAGCAGAGAATGACATTTTCCGAACCGACTTTGGGGCCCCGTATCTCAGGGGCCACTTGGTGCTAGGAACCCCATCTTTGGATATGTTGTAGTGCTAGTTCGACTAAGTTTGCACACCAAATGGTTCAAATGTTTCCTAGCACCAAGTGGCCCCGAGATATGGGCCCCAAAGTCGGGCCGGAAAATGTCATTCTCTGCTGCAGAAAAGTGCTTGATGAGTATAAGCCGAGGGGGGCATTTTCAGCACAAAAAAATGTGCTGAAAAACTCGGCTTATACTCGAGTATATACGGTATGTGTTTTTTTTTTTCATTTTAGAATCATACTTACCTAGGTGGATGTAGCATTGGTCTGATGCTGCATCCTGCTCCCGCTCTGAGGCAAAGAACCTTTTTTCAGCCAAGGCATCCTTTAAAATTATGGACAGTCTCGTGTTTTCAACTATACAACCTTATAGGAAAATTGTTCTTATACCTTTTTCTTATTGCTCTATTGTTGTATTGCTATGTTTTTCCTAATTTTGTTGTTTTTTTTATTATATACATCTTATATTCATTTCATATTTGATATACTGTATTTATCGGCGTATAAAACTCACTTTTTCCCCCTTAAAATTGGGGGAAAGTCGTGGGTGCGTGTTATACACGACCCCCCCAAAAAATGTGGCTAAAAAAATCAAACGGCGACGAAAAATAGCCACCGCCGTCCAAAAAAAACAAACGCTGCCGAAAAAGACTGAGCGCCGACGAAAAAGAGCGATCTGACTGCCCGGCTCCGCTCGCAGTCCCACCTCCCTGCGCTCGCTTCCGAAACAGCAGGGAGGCGGGACTGTGAGCGGAACCGAACAGTCGGCTCGGTCTTTTCCGGCGGCACTCGCTCTGTATTTTCCGGCGGCGCTCGCTCAGTCTTTTCCGGCGGCACTCGCTCTGTATTTTCCAGCGGCGCTCGCTCGGTCTTTTCTGGCGGCGCTAGATTCATCCCACTACTTAATGAAGTTAAAAACGATATAAAAACATGGCAATGAGGTCAATTTCCTGGATAGGAAGAATAAACACGTAAAAAAGGTTGATTTTACCAAAAATAGTAAATAACACCTTGCTTACTAGGAAAAAGATAAAAGGAGGGATGTCACTCCCAGGTGTGGGAAGGTATTATAAGGCAATCATACTAGCAAGACTGGTTGAATGGGCAAATATAAACACAAAAAAAAGATGGGTAAAAATGGAGGATACACTTTATGGTACACAATTGCAAAAAATGATCTGGATTCCACCAAAATTTAGAACGCCAAGTAAAAATATATATGAGATAACTAAAATAGTAAAACATGGGATATACTTTACCGTAAAGAAAAATGGAAGTATAATTCACTACTAATTCCATTAACGGCACACATTTTTTTATACCAGGAAATGGGACACGAATGGGAAAACAAATGGGTAATGCACAGTTAAAGGACATTATAACTTACGGTAAAATCCGATCAAAACAGGATCTAAAATTGATTCACGGGTGGTCCTACTTAAATGAATGGGAGTTTTTACAATTAAAACATGTTATAAGCACTATCCCCCCAACCAATTAGAGAGGAGAATGAGTTATCACCAATAGAAAAGCTTTGTAACGCAAAAAAGCCTGTAAGACATGGGACATCCAAGATATATGAAATATTATCAGAACTAGAAGGACAGGGAACCCTACCTTTTATAGGAAAATGGGAACAGGATATGGGTAAAAAAATAGATGAAAGACAAATAATAGGCGCAATATACAACTATACATCAGACATAACAATAGAGGCAAATTACAAGTGTATGGTACGCTGGCATATGACACCAGATAGAATCAACAAAATTCAGCCAACTAAGTCCCCACTGTGCTGGAGGAACTGTAAACAAGGCACAACATTCCATAGATGGTGGGAATGTCCAGAGATAAAGGACTACTGGCAAAGTATTTTGGAGCATACAGAGGCGATAACAGGAGAAAGGATCCCCCAACACCCTTGGAACTGTCTGTTCCATGGAACAACTAAATCAGTGAAACAATACAAAAAAACATTGGTCCCATCCCTGCTCAACGCAGCAAAAGCCCTTATCCCCAAAAAATGGCTGTGTACTAAGAAGCCAAGTATTAAAGAGTGGCTACAGAGAGTAGACCACATTGGTAATATGGAGTACCTAAGCTGCGCGGAGCAAGGACAGATCCAAATTCTTAGAGAAACCTGGGCAAGATGGTATAGATATAAAACGTCAGAAAAATATTCTCAGGGAATGATTGAATCTGCTTAAAGAGGGATTGTACCTGAACATTTTTTTTTAAAAGCCAGCAGCTACAAATACTGCAGCTGCTGACTTTTAATAAATGGACGCTTACCTGTCACAGGGTCCAGCGATGTCGGCAGCAGAGGCCAATCAATCGCTCGGCTCTCTGCTGCTGCCGATGCCATTATCGGTGAGGGAATCAGGAAGTGAAGCGTTGCGGCTTCACTTCCCAGTTCCCTACTGCGCATGCGCGAGTCGCACAGCGCAATGAGAATCGTCCGCGCTGTCTGCTGGGACCCGTGTGTGTCCCGGCAGACAGCGCGCCGAGACAGAAGGAGGCATAGACTCCCGTGGAATTCTATGCCCGGAAGTGGGTGTAAATACCTGTCTTAGACAGGTATCTGCACCCCCCTGAAAGGTGCCAAATGTGACACCGGAGGGGGGGAGGGTTCCGATGAGCAGAAGTTCCACTTTAGGGTGGAATACCGCTTTAAAGAGGATAGATGACGAGGACAACAGACAAGATGGGAGGATGGGAGTGTAGGGCCATTCATATTAGTACGACTTCAAGTCGTTCCGAGTTCAAAGTAGTCCCTGCACTACTTTGGTCCGATTTTGATGCCACTTACACAGGCATTTCTTGAAATCATGGTTAAATCGCGGCAAAAGTGTGAAAGGGGCCAAAAACTATGACGAAAATCAATGCCAACTTTTATTAGCAAATGAAAACGGAATGAAAATGTGAGGGAGGGACGTTTACCCACCTCAAATTCTGCTTTCCTCTGAGCTCCACCTGTTTGTTAAAGCCTCAGCCCCATGACCAGCTGTATTGGCTGAGAGACGCAGGCTCCCTCTGTCTGCTTGCTGCCTGGGAGTTCTGGATCAATGCCCTGCAAACCACATGGTGAGTGTTTTCTCTCCGAGCAAGGTAGCAGTGCTTAGCACTGTGTAAAATAACATCTTCCCCAAACCAGTTCTGTGCCCTGTGCCCTCCCTCACATTTACTTCCCCATCCCCGCTACATGTTCTTAGATTTGTACTCCAGGAGTATATAATGTGTTTGGAAATTCTAGAGAAATGCTTAAAGTGATATTAAAGCAGACCTTCAGTAATTTTTCCATCTTTCCATCTATTAAATCTTCTGCCCTTGTTGTTTTAACTTTGGATAGTAAGACATTTTTATTTTGTTTTTTTTTAAGTAAATACCTTATACAGTCCACTTCCTGTTTCTTGTCCGGTAAAAAGTCTAGGCTTATGACATCATGCACAGCTCTGTCTTTAACTTTGGTGAGAGTTTGCCAGAAAGGGAGGGGGATAAGTCATAGGAGGGCCAATGAGAGCTACAGGACTGCAGAGCTGGAGGTGTGCCTCTGTGAAAATCCAGGAAGCGAAGAGGCAGCAGCTTCACCTGCCCACAGTTAAAATGTTTGCAGCCAGACTCTGTAGAGGGAGATTTCTGCAACATGTTTGGCAGAACAGAATCACAGTATATATAAAATTATATGCAAAGTAGTTGGAGGGAAGCTTCAGAATGGCAAAGATGATTTTATTACAAATTATGTGAGCAGACTGCAGTTCCGCTTTAAAGTCTTGGTTTTCTAAAAAAAACAAAAAACATGTTATAATTACCTGCTCTGTGCAATGGTTTTGCACAGAGCAGCCCGGATCCTACTCTTCTTGGGTCCCATGCCAGCACTCTTGGCTGCTCCCTCCTGCTGGTTGCCCCCACAGCTAGCATCTTGCTATGGGGGCACCCAAGCTGAGCAGCTGCTCTGTGTGACCGTTCCTACATGGAGCTGTGGTTCAGCCCTGCCCCCTCCATCTCCTGATTGGCTCACTGGCGGCTGTGATTGCCAAAAGCCAATCAAGAGTGCGGGTCCCGGGAGAGGCAAGGTTTTTTACCTTCATGCATAGAATGCATGAAGGTAAAAAACATTATGCCTTTACAACCACTTTAACCACTTGCTTACTGGGCACTTAAACACCCTTCCTGCCCAGACCAATTTTCAGCTTTCGGTGCTCTCACACTTTGAATGACAATTACTCAGTCATGCAACACTGAACCCAAATGATTTTTTTGTCCTTTTTTTCCCACAAATAGAGCTTTCTTTTGGTGGTATTTGATCACCTCTGGGTTTTTTATTTTTTGCGCTATAAATGAAAAAAAAAGACCGAAAATTTGGAAAAAAAATGCATTTTTCTTTGTTTCTGTGATTAAATAGCAAATTATTAATTTTTCTTCATAAATTTTGGCCACAATTTATACTGCCACATATCTTTGGTAAAAATAACCCAAATTAGTGGATATTATTTGGTCTTTGTGAAAGTTACAGACTCTACAATCTGTGGTGCGAATCATACAAAATTGATCACATCTGATGCACTGGTGACCTATCTCATTTCTTGTGACCCGAACAAGCCAGGAAAGTACAAATACCCCCCAAATGACCCCTTTTTTGAAAGTAGACATTCCAAGGTATTTAGTAAGAGGCGTGGTGAGCTTTTTGACGTGGCACTGATGACAGATGGCACTGACGTGGCACTGATGTTGCACTGATGACAGATGGCACTGGGGACAGGTGGCACTGGGGACAGGTGGCACTGGCAGATGGCACGGATGGCACTGGGGACAGGTGTCACTGGCAGATGGCACGGATGGCACTCTGGGGACAGGTGGTACTGGGGACAGGTGGTACTGGTGACAGGTGGCAGCGGGGACAGGTGGTACTGGTGACAGGTGGCAGCGGGGACAGATCACTTTATTTTTCTTTTTTTTTACTTACGGCGCACCGGCGCCGTTCATCTCTCCCTCCTCACACGCTGTCTGTGTGAGGAGGCAGAGCGGCGCTGAGAGATGATCTCATATGTTTGCATATGAGATCATCTCTCATTGGACAGCCCAATCTCGCTGTAAACGGCCGCTGTGATTGGCCGTTTACAGCGATCTGTGACTGGCTGTGTCGGACGGACATGGCCAGCACAGAACTTCCCCGATGCGCGCTCTCAGGAGCGCGCATTAGGGAAGTAAACAGGAGGATGTCCAGGGACGTCCTCCCGGCAGGGAGCGTCCGCGCTGCAGCCGTCTTTCGGCTATAGCGTGGGCGCGTAGTGGTTAAATAAGGCATTACAATTTAACTAAACCCATTAGATTTTAGTTGATTAAAATGTAACAGAGATTTAAGTCAACTAAAATGTAACGTAGGTTTTACTAACTAAAATACGACTAAAACGAAAACAATTCAGATGACTAAAATACAACTAAAACTGCGCTTTAATCAAAATGACTAAAACAAAATCGAAATTTGATTTCAAAATTAACACTGTTCTATATACTGCCAGCAGCAGATTACATTTATGATTGCATTAAGTAACATCTTTGTGCCTAAAGTAAATGTGGTTACAGAACAATATAAATTTCTGCAATGTTTACAGCATAATGGCAAACCCGCAGTACAATTCATAGCAGCTTTAAGAGAGTTTGTTGTTCCATGTGCATTTGATGTTCTAATGATAAGGGACCAACTAGAAGAAAAACAAACTCGGCTCCCTTTAGAAAAAGATTGCTCTTGGAACATAATTTAACTCTAGCAAAGACTTTTACAATTTCAAGGCTGGAAATTGAGACTCTGCCTTTCATAAGGTACATATTCAATACAAAGGCACAGCAAGAGATTAATCTAAACTGCAATGTAGTGCTACACATATACAGAACAAGTACTGCTTCAGGTGTGGTTCAACAGATCATGTTGCATACTATGTCCTGCAAGAGTTGCACAATACCATAACTGCAAGAAAATAGGACACTTTGAAAAAAAATTGCTGCACTTTTATTGCTAGGCAAGTTCATACAGTTTCTGCCCTAGAGGTTATTGTCTTAAAGTCAGTGGCGTAACTAGAACCCTCAGGGCCCCGATGCAAGAAACCATGGAGGCCCCCCCCCCCCCCCCGACCTCCAGACAAAGCTCTTTACTCCGAGCCCGATGTTGGAACACCAGGGCCCGGTCACAAGTGGGTGGCTGCATATAAAGGAACCAATTTCTTAATTTTTATATAAAAACACACACACACTATATATATATATATATATATATATATATATATATATATATATATACATATATATATATATATATATACATATATATATATATATATATATATATATATATATATATATACATATATATATATACATATATATATATATATATATATATATATACATATATATATATATATATATATATATATATATATATATATATATATATATATATATATATATATATATATATATATACATATATATATATATATATACATATATATATATATATATATATATATATATATATATATATATATAAATGCACATATAAACCAGTGACAGCTGGTGCTCAAAATTTTTGGGGGGGCGCAAGCAAGAAAAAAAAAAATCAGAAATAAAAACATCAATTACAGCCACTGTATCATCAAATGTCGCCACTGTGCCCATCAAATGCTGCCACTGTGCCCATCAATTGCAGCCACTGTGCCCATCAATTGCAGCCACTGTACCATCAAATGTCGCCACTGTGCCCATCAATTGCAGCCACTGTACCATCAAATGTCGCCACTGTGCCCATAAATTGCAGCCACTGTACCATCAAACGCCACCACTGTAGCATCAAGTGTCGCCACTGTGCCCATCAAATGCTGCCACTGTGCCCATCAAACTCTGCTGCTGTGCCATCAAATGCCGCCACTGTGCCCATCAAATGCCGCCACTGTGCCCATCAAATGCTGCCAGTGTGCCCATTAAATGCTGCCGGTGTGCCAAATGCTGCCACTGTGAATCCCCACCGCCCGCTCGCACACCCACACACATATGCATGCACCCCCCCCACACACACACACACACATGCATGCACCCCCCCACACACACACACACATGCATGCGCCCCCCCACACACACATGCATGCACCCCCCCACACACACATGCATGCACCCACCCCCCCCCACACACACACACACACATGCATGCCCCCCCCACACACACACACATGCATGCACCCCCCCCCACACACACACACATGCATGCACCCCCCCACACACACATGCATGCACCCCCCCCCCCCCACACACATGCATGCGCCCCCCCCCCCCCTCAACACACACATGCATGCACCCCCCCACACACACACACACACATGCATGCCCCCCCACACACACACACGCATGCATGCACCCCCCACACACACATGCATGCACCCCCCACACACACACATGCATGCACCCCCTCACACACCCATGCATGCATGCACCCCCCCCACACACACACATGCATGCACCCCCCCACACACACATGCATGCACCCCCCCCACACACATGCATGCACCCCCCCCACACACACACACACATGCGTGCACCCCCCCCCACACACACACATGCATGCACCCCCCACACACACACACATGCACCCCCCACACACACACACACACATGCATGCACCCCCCCACACACACACACATGCATGCACCCCCACACACACACATGCATGCACCCCCCCACACACACACACATGCATGCACCCCCCCACACACACATGCATGCACCCCACACACACACACATGCACACACATATAAAGACACATACAGATACGGTAGATAATCTTATAAAAAAAACGTTAGACATACCTTCTTCCTGCCGGGTACTGCACTGTAGGGGGAGACAAAGAGCACAGCACAGCACACAGTGCTTTCACTTTAGGTATGTAAGGAGCTCCCTGCACAATTCCATTACAGCTCGGCTGACGATCGGGGAGCTCCTCTCAGCCTCCCCTCCTATCAAAGAGTACAGGGGGGCCTCAAGGCCCCCCTGCAGCAAGGGGCCCGGTCGCCATGGCGATCTCGGTGACCCCTATAATTTCGCCACTGCTTAAAGTAATTATAAACCTTGTAAAACTACCCATTCGGTTTAAAATAGGAATGAAAGGCAAAACATGTTTGTATAGATCTACAAATACATTATAAATCCCTGTTTTCCTTTTTTATAAGTGCTCACATTCCCTCTGTTCTCAGCTGCATAAGAGCTGGGGGGAGGAGAAGCAGCAGCACACTGAGCTTCCCAGTGAATGGCTGTGCAGCGGGGGTGTTTCAGGACAAGTCTGATCATTGGAGAAAAGCACACTGAGTTCCCAGCACAGCTAGTACAAAAACAAGAAAAAACACCTAAAGGGTGACAAGACTTTAATGGATGTAAGGTTGTCACTGAGGTAGACACACAATTTCAAAGGTATAAACCATCTTTATTATACATGGATTAAAAACCCATAGTTGGATTATCACAGACATCTCATTCTAAAAAAAACTGTGAGAATAGTATACAGGCATTAGGCTAAATCAGCGGCTTAGCATAGATACATATCTGAGTTAGAGAAATCTTCTGCTTCTTTAGAGAACTTTCATATGTGTCTAAAAAATTGTCAATTTTCAACAGGAATATTAATATACAATTAATATACAATTCATGACTTTATACCAAATTTAACAATATCTACGACCAAGCTAATCGCTTGCTCACCAACTCCATCAATATATTTTTTTTGTTCAATTTGGTATAAAGTCGTAAATTGTATATTAGTATTTCTGTTGAAAATTTACAATTTTTTAGAAACATTTGGAAGTTCCCTGAAGAAGCAGAAATGCTCTGCGAACCACGTTGGAACCTGATGTGTTATGGAAACGTATGTGAATAAACCTAATGTCTGTAACTCCAAATATGTATCTATGCTAAGCCACTGATTTAGCAGTATACTATTCTCACATATTTTTTTTAGAATGAGATGTCTTTCATGACCCAACTATGGGTTTTTAATCTATGTATAATAAAGATGGTTTATATCTTTTAAATTGTGTACGTGTCTACCTACGTGACAACCTCACATCCATTAACCACTTGCCGACCGCTGCACACTAATATACGTCGGCACAATGGCAGCAGTGAACAAATGGTTGTACCTGTATGTCCCCTTTAAGAGCAGGGGATAGCAGGCACACGCGTGTGCCCGCCGCACGCGTGCGCCCGCCGCATACAGCGTGACCGTGCCCGTGGGACCGGCAGACTCGATGTCCACCAGTCTCCCGGCGACCATGTCATGGAGCCGAAGAACAGGGAAGTGCTTATGTAAACAAGGCATTTCCCCGTTCTGCATTGTGTCATGACAGAGATCACTGCTCCCTGTCATCGGGAGCAGTGATCGATGTCATGTGACTTGAAGCCCATCCAAGTTAGAAACACTCCCTTGGACACACTTAACCCCTTCATCGCCCCCTAGTGGTTAACCCCTTCACAGCCATGTCATTTACACAGTAATCAGTGCATTTTTATAGCACTGATCGCTGTATAAATGACAATGGTCCCAAAATAGTGTCAAAAGTGTCCGATGTGTCTGCTATAATGTCACAGTCCCAATAAAATTTGCACATCGCCGTCATTACTAATTAAAAATTTTTTTTAAATTAAAATGCCATAAAACTATCCCCTATTTTGTAGACGCTATAATTTTTGCGCAAACCAATCAATATACACTTATTGCAATTTTTTTTACCAAAGATATGTAGAAGAATATATATTGGCTTGAGGAAAAAAAATGTATGTATTTTTGGGGGATATTTATTATAGCAAAAAGTAAAAACGAATGCGTTTTTTTCAAAATTGTCCCTATTTTTTTGTTTATAGCGCAAAAAAAAAATAAAAACCGCAGAGGCGATCAAATACCACCAAAATAAAGCTCTATTTGTGGGATAGGACGAATCGCAAAAAGTGCTCTGGTCAGGAAGGGGGTAAAATCTTCCAGGGCTATCGCACTTTAGGGGTGTTTTTTCTTTGTTCTTGTACTGTTTCCAATAGGATGTTCATGTGATTAGTTGTCCCTAGAACTGGTAATCTTATAATGTATATTCCTAGCATAGCTAGAGAACTGACCACGATGTGCTCTCCTGCTTAGTGTGGTCAGTTTTTAATAGCTTTTTTCGAATGTTTTATTTTCTTCACGTACTATAAAAATGCCAATAAAATGCTAACACTCCTAAACGCTACTGAAACGCTGCTACAAACCGGCACAAAAACTACATTATCAGCGTTTTTCATCCAGCATTTTTTACCTAGCGCTTTTTGAGCTTAATAAAACGCCAGTGTGTATGGAGCCTTAAACTGGGTAATTATCGTAGAGACCCTTTTCCTGTCCTTGGTTGCCTGTCAATGACTGTAAAACTAGTGTGCAAGCTATAAATAAAGTCTGGACACAGCGGTTAAGGGAGCAGTGCACCAGATCTACAATTAGTGGATGGTCTTGTCACAACAGTTCCAGTTGCCCCTTTGTTACCAGTGTCCAAAGCTTCGCCACTCAGCGACACCTCACTAGGCTGTGAAAAGAACTTTGTACACAAAATTAACCACTTGAGCTCCGGAAGGTTTTACCACCTTTATGACCAGGCCATTGTTGCTATTTAGCACTGCACTACTTTAACTGGTAATTGCGCAGTCATGCAACACTGTACCTAAATTAAATTTATATCATTTTTTTTCCCACACAAATAGAGCTTTCTTTTGGTATTTGATTACCACTGTTTTTTTTTATTGTTTTATTGTATAAAAGAAAAGAGATTGAAAATTTTGAGAAAAAAAAAACCCTAAGTTTTAACTAATTGTTATAAAACATATCCAATAAAAAAAATAAAAAATCTTCGTCAATTTAGGACAAAATGTATTATGCTACATGCCTTTGGTTAAAATCCTAATAAGTTCTAGCATCTACAAACTATGGTATACAGTATATACTGGTGGTGATCAGCGACTTGTGGGACTGTGGGACTGTGATAGTGCGGTGGGCAACTAACTGACACTGGTTGGGAACTAACTAACTGACACTGACATCACCAGTGACACTAATACAGTGATCAGTGATAATGCTATACACTGTCACTGTACTAATGACATTGGCTGGGAAGAGGTTAACATTTCAGGGTAATCAAGGGGTGTGTCTAACACATTTTAATGTGTGTATTATGTGCTGCTTTTTAAAAAAAATCTATGTACAGAGCCCTGTGTTGTTTGTGAACATAGGGCTCTGGGCTGTGATTGGACACAGCCAACCAGCAGGTCCCAGCCAATGAATCACAGTGTGAGTCATGGGTGAATGTGCCCACGTGCTCTGAACCTGGAAGAGGACAACAACATGCAGGTACGTCGCTGTGCCTGTAGGAGCTGCCAGTCCGTTGTACAAAGCGGGTGGGCGGTCCTAAAGTGGTTAAAGTGTGATCAGATGTGAAACCGGTGTGTCAGAAATGAGAGATAAGGTGCTTTCACTTCTCTGTAAGATGAGCGGTTTCCCAAGAACTTAGGAAATTACTATAACAAGCTTATCTTACATGCTCTGTACAAATACAATTACAGGACATTTTACAAAGCAAATTGCCAAACTCAGAAAATAAATTGAGTCCTGTTCTATGACCTTACTAGAGGATTAGACATGACCTGTCTTTAGTTGATAGCTATATTCTTCAAAGCTTACTAGTACCGGGGACCTTGAGAGAATGCTTTATGCAGCTTGCACATTAACCGCTTCCTGCCTGGCCACTGTACATATAAGACAAGGAGGGACAAGTGTTGTTCTGGGAGGATGTACCCATACCCTCTAATAGGGATGAGCCGAACACCCCCGGGTTCGGTTCGCACCAGAACCTTCGAACCGACCGAAAGTTCGCGCGAATTTTCGAACCCTATACGTTATAATGGACGCGAACGTTCGAAATCAAAAGTGCTAATTACAACGGCCAATATGCATGTTAATGTCATAAAACAGGTTTGGGGACCCGGGTCCTGCCCCAGGGGACATATATCAATGCAAAAAGAACTTTTAAAAACTAACGTTTTTTCGGGAGCAGTCATTTTAATGATGCATAAAGTGAAAAAAAAAAAGTGAAATTTTCCTTTAAATATGGTACCTGGGGGGTGTCCAAAGTATGCCTGTGAAGTGGCATGTGTTTCCCGTGTTTAGAACTGTCCTTGCACAAAATGACATTTGTAAAGGAAAAAAAAGAAGCCATTTAAAACCACTTGCGGCTTTAGGTTTGTTCTTAAGTAGAATCTGAACAGGTACATTATGAAGTGTAGCTCCATCCCAAAAAAAATATTTTTTTATGCTTTTTGGAGAACATAGGGAGGGGTTATCACCCCTGTAACATTTGCTGTCTTTGCACATCTGTTCAGAAAATTTCACCTCACTTTCCGTCCCAATGACAAATGTTTTTGGAAAAGTGGGGTTTTAATTGAAACAAGGATTGGTGATAAAGCATCAGTAGAGAGGAGATACCTTTTTCCCAAATTAAATCTAACATGATAGAATTTCCCTTCCTAGGGGTAGATTTCCTCTCACTTCCTGTTTTCTATTTCCGTTTGCAAGTAGGATTCGTTTGTAAGTTGGATGTTTGAAAGTAGGGGCCTGCCGTATATACTCTGCAGAAATTTGCCCTATTAGATGTTGGTGTAGCCACAAGACTGGTGGGCACAGGAATGGGCCCTGCTGTGAGTTATTAGATCAAGATTTCTAATTGCATGCACCTGTTGAACAGGGCAGAAAAATTGGGCCTTTGGTGGTGGTGGTGGTGGACGGTGTTGCCACAAGACTGTAAGCCCTCACAGTGACTCTTGGTGGGCGCAGGAATGGGCCCTGCTGTGAGTTATTAGATCAAGATTTGTAATTGCAAGCACCTGATGAACAGGGCAGAAAAATTGGGCCTTTGGCGGTGGTGGTGGACGGTGTTGCCACAAGACTGCAGGCCCTCATAGTTACTCTTGGTGGGCGCAGGAATGGGCCCTGCTGTGAACTATTAGATCAAGATTTGTAATTACCCGCCCCTGTTAAACAGGGGCTGAAAAATTGTGCCTTAGGCACTGGTGCTGGTGCCACAACACTGCAACCCCTCACAGAGACTGTACTTGGAGCACAGCAGTCACACATGTTGCGAAGCATTTTTTTAAAAAATTGTAAGTACACGCCCCTGTTAAACAGGGGCTGAAAAATTGTGCCTTAGGCACTGGTGCTGGTGCCACAACACTGCAACTCGGCCCTCACAGATACTGTACTTGGAGCACAGCAGTCACACGTGTTGCGAAGCATTTTTTTAAAAAATTGTAAGTACACGCCCCTGTTAAACAGGGGCTGAAAAATTGTGCCTTAGGCACTGGTGCTGGTGCCACAACACTGCAACCCGGCCCTCACAGATACTGTACTTGGAGCACAGCAGTCACACGTGTTGCGAAGCATTTTTTTAAAAAATTGTAAGTACACGCCCCTGTTAAACAGGGGCTGAAAAATTGTGCCTTAGGCACTGGTGCTGGTGCCACAACACTGCAACCCGGCCCTCACAGATACTGTACTTGGAGCACAGCAGTCACACGTGTTGCGAAGCATTTTTTTAAAAAATTGTAAGTACCCGCCTCTGTTAAACAGGGGCTGAAAAATTGTGCCTTAGGCACTGGTGCTGGTGCCACAACACTGCAACCCGGCCCTCACAGATACTGTACTTGGAGCACAGCAGTCACACGTGTTGCGAAGCATTTTTTTAAAAAATTGTAAGTACACGCCCCTGTTAAACAGGGGCTGAAAAATTGTGCCTTAGGCACTGGTGTGGTGGCATGGATCATTGAGGAGGAGGAAGAGGATAGTCAGTGAACATAAGAGGACAGTCACTCAGCATCAGCATAGGCAGTCTTGAAGGGATGTGACATTAAAAATTATTCGGTTATATCCGCCTCAGGTGCCTGGTAGCTGGTGGTGATCCAAGACTGATTCATTTTGATGAATGTCAGTCGATCAACCGAGGCGGTGGACAGGCGCACCCTATGATCAGTCACAAATCCTCCAGCAGCACTGAATGTGCGTTCGGAAAGAACGCTGGAGGCAGGACAGGCCAGTAGCTCAATTGCATACTGTGCAAGCTCTGGCCAGTGATCCATCCTCAGGACCCAGTAAGCCAGAGGATTTTCGGTGGGAAAGGTGTCCAAGTCTGACCTTGCCCCAAGGTATTCCTGCACCATGTATATCAGACGCTGGCGATGGTTGCTGGAACCGATCATACCTTGGGGCTGCGGACTAAAAAATTGTCTGAACGCATCGGTCAGACGTCCACCTTCCCCACCGCTCCTTCTGCCACTGACCGAAGCCTCAGCAACTCGTCGCCCAGGACCAGGAGTTTGTAGCCTCCCAGTTTCTGGGAACGCGTTGCACAGACCTTTCTGCAAGGCCTCCCTGAGATGTCTCATCCTCTGCTCCCTCTGCGACGGCAAGATAAGGTCCGCAACCTTACCCTTGTACGCGGATCAAGGAGAGTGGCCAGCCAGTAATGGTCCCTCTCCTTGATCCGAAGAACACGAGGATCCTTCCGCAGGCTTTGCAGGATCAGGGAGGCCATGCAGCGTAGGTTAGCTGAGGCATTCGGTCCGGAGTCTTCTGGGTCACTGAGGATGACATGATCGCCAGCCACCTCCTCCCAGCCACGTACAAGTCCACTGGTTTGTTGGGACTGTACATCATCCCTAAAAGACTGCTGCTGCTGATGCTGAGTGCCAGGCTCCACCTCCATGCTCACACAATCCTCCTCCTCCTCCTCCTCCTCCTGGTCCTCCTCATCCTCTTCCTGTGTGATGGGTGGGACAGAAGGAACACTGTCCGGATAAAGGGGGCCTTGAGAGGCAAGGAAGTCCTCCTCTTCCTGCCTCTGTTCTGCCTCAAGTGCCCTGTCCATTATCCCGCGCAGCGTATGCTCCAACAGGTGGACAAGACTGCACCTTGTCCTGCATCCCTCCCAGCTGCCAATAGAGTGACCCAATGGGCCGTGAAAGAAAGGTACCTTCCCTGTCCATGCCTGCTGGACCATGAGTCAGCGGTAATATGCACCTTACCGCTGACCGCCCAGTCCAGCGAGGCATGGACATTGCCCTCCACATGCCGGTAGAGAGACGGAATCGCCTTCCGCGAGAAAAAGTGGCGTTCGGGAACCTGCCACTGAGGAACCGCACATTGAACAAACTCACGGAAGGGGGCCGAGTCTACCAACTGAAAAGGCAGCAGTTGAAGTGCTAGCAATTTAGCCAGGCTAGCATTCAACCGCTGGGCATGTGGATGGCTGGGAGTGTACTTCTTTCTACGGTCCAGCAGCTGGGGCAGGGAAATTTGCCTGCTGCAATCGGACGTCGGTGTACTGCAAGTACTTGGTTGTGACACACCTAATTCTACACCTTCAGTCCTCTCAGAGCAGCTTTCAGAGAGGACTGAAGGTGTAGTGGGGTGGAGATCCCAGCTGAGGAGGAGCAAGGAGA
This sequence comes from Lithobates sylvaticus, assembly GCA_028564925.1. Classification (NCBI taxonomy): domain Eukaryota; kingdom Metazoa; phylum Chordata; class Amphibia; order Anura; family Ranidae; genus Lithobates; species Lithobates sylvaticus. Next base: position 117,892,775 of record CM053038.1, on the reverse strand, counting down.
GGTCCGCTTAGTTCTTTGGTGTGGGTCTTTTATGTGTGCCTGCCAACGAGCTGCATGGCAGGTCGCCATATGTCTGGTCATGCTTGTGGTGCCCAAGCGGCTGATGTTTTGGCCACGCGAGATACGCTTGAGACAAATATTGCAAATAGCAGTGGTGCGATCTGCTGCACTCGTCTCAAAAAAGGCCCACACCAAAGAATTTTTCTGATAACGTGCAGAGGCAGCGCCCTGCACAGGCGGAGCTCTGCGGTGTTGTACAGTTGCTGTGCTGGCCTCTACCTGGCCTCCAGGGGCATCCTGCCTCGTTGGACATGTGACGCCGCATCCTCCTCCTCCTCGTCCTCCTCCTCATCCTCTCTCCCTTGAGGCACCCACGTGGAGTCAGTGACCTCATCATCCCCTCCCTCTTCACCACTAGAGCAAACCTGGCAGTAAGCTGCAGCTGGTGGAACAGTACTGCCAGATTCCTCAAGCTGGGTATCGTCATCCGAGCCTTCGAATCGTTGGGCATCCTCCTGGAGCATGTACCCAACACTGTGCTCAAAGAGTTCGGGGGACTCCTCAGGAGGACATGGTGGGTCTAGGGAAGGGGTGGCTGATGATGCTCTGTCAGTACCCTGAGCCTGGGTGAGAGAGGATGAGGAGGATGAGGAGGGCTTGGTCATCCATTCTACCAAGCCTTCAGCATGATGCGGCTCCACATGTCCAGCTGCCGAAAACAAAGACGCGCGTGTCCCATGGCCACGTGCTGATGACGATGCACGACCACGTCCACGTCCACGGCCACGTCCACTAGAAACAGAGCCTGCCTGCCCTGTGTTCTTGGCTCTGCACGCTCTGCCTCCCCTTGGCGGTCTTCCAGCCATTGTAGTCGGTAGTCCTGTGGGTGCTGCTGAGAAGAATATATAGGAGCTCTGTGTGATGCCACTAACACACTAGAAGTCCTATGGGTGCTTCTGCAAAGAAAATAGAGGAGCTCTGTGTGATGCCACTAACACACTAGAAGTCCTGTGGGTGCTGCTGAGAAGAAAATATAGGAGCTCTGTGTGATGCCACTAACACACTAGAAGTCCTGTGGGTGCTTCTGCAAAGAAAATAGAGGAGCTCTGTGTGATGCCACTAACACACTAGAAGTCCTATGGGTGCTTCTGCAAAGAAAATAGAGGAGCTCTGTGTGATGCCACTAACACACTAGAAGTCCTGTGGGTGCTTCTGCAAAGAAAATAGAGGAGCTCTGTGTGATGCCACTAACACACTAGAAGTCCTGTGGGTGCTTCTGCAAAGAAAATAGAGGAGCTCTGTGTGATGCCACTAACACACTAGAAGTCCTATGGGTGCTTCTGCAAAGAAAATAGAGGAGCTCTGTGTGATGCCACTAACACACTAGAAGTCCTGTGGGTGCTTCTGCAAAGAAAATAGAGGAGCTCTGTGTGATGCCACTAACACACTAGAAGTCCTGTGGGTGCTTCTGCAAAGAAAATAGAGGAGCTCTGTGTGATGCCACTAACACACTAGAAGTCCTGTGGGTGCTGCTGAGAAGAATATATAGGAGCTCTGTGTGATGCCACTAACACACTAGAAGTCCTATGGGTGCTTCTGCAAAGAAAATAGAGGAGCTCTGTGTGATGGGACTAACACACTTCAAGTCCTATAGGTGCTTCTGGGAAGAAAATAAAGGTCTGTGTGATGGGACTAACACACTTCAAGTCCTATAGGTGCTTCTGGGAACAAAATATAGCTCTGTGTGTGTGATGGGACTAACACACTTCAAGTCCTATAGGTGCTTCTGGGAACAAAATATAGCTCTGTGTGTGTGATGGGACTAACACACTTCAAGTCCTATAGGTGCTTCTGGGAAGAAAATAAAGGTCTGTGTGATGGGACTAACACACTTCAAGTCCTATAGGTGCTTCTGGGAACAAAATATAGCTCTGTGTGTGTGATGGGACTAACACACTTCAAGTCCTATAGGTGCTTCTGGGAACAAAATATAGCTCTGTGTGTGTGATGGACTAACACACTTCAAGTCCTATAGGTGCTTCTGGGAACAAATATAGCTCTGTGTGTGTGATGGGACTAACACACTTCAAGTCCTATAGGTGCTTCTGGGAAAAAAATAAAGGTCTGTGTGTGTGATGGGACTAACACACTTCAAGTCCTATAGGTGCTTCTGGGAACAAAAATATAGCTCTGTGTGTGTGATGGGACTAACACACTTCAAGTCCTATAGGTGCTTCTGGGAACAAAATATAGCTCTGTGTGTGTGATGGGACTAACACACTTCAAGTCCTATAGGTGCTTCTGGGAACAAAATATAGATCTGTGTGTGTGATGGGACTAACACACTTCAAGTCCTATAGGTGCTTCTGGGAACAAAATATAGCTCTGTGTGTGTGATGGGACTAACACACTTCAAGTCCTATAGGTGCTTCTGGGAACAAAATATAGCTCTGTGTGTGTGATGGGACTAACACACTTCAAGTCCTATAGGTGCTTCTGGGAACAAAATATAGCTCTGTGTGTGTGATGGGACTAACACACTTCAAGTCCTATAGGTGCTTCTGGGAAGAAAATAAAGGTCTGTGTGTGTGATGGGACTAACACACTTCAAGTCCTATAGGTGCTTCTGGGAACAAAATATAGCTCTGTGTGTGTGATGGGACTAACACACTTCAAGTCCTATAGGTGCTTCTGGGAACAAAATATAGCTCTGTGTGTGTGATGGGACTAACACACTTCAAGTCCTATAGGTGCTTCTGGGAACAAAATAAAGGTCTGTGTGATGGGACTAACACACTTCAAGTCCTATAGGTGCTTCTGGGAACAAAATATAGCTCTGTGTGTGTGATGGGACTAACACACTTCAAGTCCTATAGGTGCTTCTGGGAACAAAATATAGCTCTGTGTGTGTGATGGGACTAACACACTTCAAGTCCTATAGGTGCTTCTGGGAACAAAATATAGCTCTGTGTGTGTGATGGGACTAACACACTTCAAGTCCTATAGGTGCTTCTGGGAAGAAAATAAAGGTCTGTGTGTGTGATGGGACTAACACACTTCAAGTCCTATAGGTGCTTCTGGGAACAAAATATAGCTCTGTGTGTGTGATGGGACTAACACACTTCAAGTCCTATAGGTGCTTCTGGGACAAAATATAGCTCTGTGTGTGTGATGGGACTAACACACTTCAAGTCCTATAGGTGCTTCTGGGAACAAAATATAGCTCTGTGTGTGTGATGGGACTAACACACTTCAAGTCCTATAGGTGCTTCTGGGAACAAAATATAGCTCTGTGTGTGTGATGGGACTAACACACTTCAAGTCCTATAGGTGCTTCTGGGAAGAAAATAAAGGTCTGTGTGATGGGACTAACACACTTCAAGTCCTATAGGTGCTTCTGGGAACAAAAATATAGCTCTGTGTGTGTGATGGGACTAACACACTTCAAGTCCTATAGGTGCTTCTGGGAACAAAATATAGCTCTGTGTGTGTGATGGGACTAACACACTTAAAGTCCTATAGGTGCTTCTGGGAACAAAAATATAGCTCTGTGTGTGTGATGGGACTAACACACTTCAAGTCCTATAGGTGCTTCTGGAACAAAATATAGCTCTGTGTGTGTGATGGGACTAACACACTTCAAGTCCTATAGGTGCTTCTGGGAACAAAATATAGCTCTGTGTGTGTGATGGGACTAACACACTTCAAGTCCTATAGGTGCTTCTGGGAACAAAATATAGCTCTGTGTGTGTGATGGGACTAACACACTTCAAGTCATAGGTGCTTCTGGGAACAAAATATAGCTCTGTGTGTGTGATGGGACTAACACACTTCAAGTCCTATAGGTGCTTCTGGGAACAAAATATAGCTCTGTGTGTGTGATGGGACTAACACACTTCAAGTCCTAAGGTGCTTCTGGGAACAAAATATAGCTCTGTGTGTGTGATGGGACTAACACACTTCAAGTCCTATAGGTGCTTCTGGGAACAAAATATAGCTCTGTGTGTGTGATGTGATGGGACTAACACACTTCAAGTCCTATAGGTGCTTCTGGGAACAAAATATAGCTCTGTGTGTGTGATGGGACTAACACACTTCAAGTCCTATAGGTGCTTCTGGGAACAAAATATAGCTCTGTGTGTTGGGACTAACACACTTCAAGTCCTATAGGTGCTTCTGGGAACAAAATATAGCTCTGTGTGTGTGATGGGACTAACACACTTCAAGTCCTATAGGTGCTTCTGGGAAGAAAATATAGCTCTGTGTGTGTGATGGGACTAACACACTACAAGTCAAGGTGCTTCTGGGAACAAAATATAGGAGCTCTGCCTGCCTGCCACGAACACACTACAAGTCCTATAGGTGCTTCTGGTAACAAAATATAGGAGCTTGCCTGCCTGCCACGAACAACTACAAGTCCTATAGGTGCTTCTGGTAACAAAATATAGGAGCTCTGCCTGCCTGCCACGAACACACTACAAGCCCCTCTTTCTCAATCAATCTTTGTAACTGAATCTATCTAACTCAATCTCTGTAAGTGAACCGCTTCCTGCCTGGCCACTGTACATATAAGACAAGGAGGGACAAGTGTTGTTCTGGGAGGATGTACCCATACCCTCTAAGAACTGTGCCTCGTATGTGCATACAGCGGCACGATCTATGACTGCTGTGTTCACCGGATACAGCATGTAGGCAGGAGGGAGGCCAGGACCCCTAAGGGAAGGAACAACACACAATGCTTGGATTTGCAGGAATTGTATTGTCAAGAACGTTCTAACATACAGTAACACAGTTACATACATAGTAGGTGAGGTTGAAAAAAGACACAAGTCAAACCTATGGTTACATAGTTACATAGTAGGTACTTAGAACTGGTGGCAACACTCACAGATGATTATACAGTACTTGCAGAGAGCGATGCTTGGAGACTGATAGTACCTGGCAATGGAGGTGCCTGGTAGGCAGTAAGCAGCGAAGGACTAGTAGCAGAAAGGGTTCCCACAGCAGCACTAATGAGAAATTCCTATACTATCCCTCGCCCTCTGGCTATGTGCCTGTGTGCCTCATGCTAGGCACACTCCCAGTCCAGCAAATTCCTGTCCCTTAACCAGCCACATGCAAAATGTGCACCAACTGCAGTGAGCCAGTGCCTTATATAAGCACTACCCTCCCCTGTCTGGGGCAGCAGTCTCCAACCGGACAGCGGCTCACCTGATGACAAGTATGGAGGCCTAAGAGGAATATGCCCTCCTCCTGTCCTCCACTCTCCCTGCCAGGTGGTTGCCATAGCACTACCTATGTAGGGAGGTCAACCTACACCTGCCTAAAAGCAGATCACCAATTGGTGTACTGGGCCGCTGTGTTCTGCCCTGCTACCATGTGATTACTGTGCCCAATCACAGCAATCACATGTCTAGTAGTAAATAATGTCTGTCATTGAGAACTACTGTGGTCTCTGTGATTGTCACAGTGATCACATGATACAGGGCCAATCACGGTGACCCTCTACCATGTGATAGCTGTGGCTAATCACAGCTATCACAGTAGTTCTCAATGCATGAATGCTATAGTAACACTCCACTGCTCTGGTGACAGTATATAAAAAAATTGTTAAAAGAAAAAGGAAAAACATTTTTTTTCACATACTGTTGCCAGAGCACTATGGTGACGTTGTACGACTGTGGCAGAGATCATGTAAAATGACTGCAATCGAGATAACTATTTATATATTTCATATGTGGAAATATAGTGATTGCAGCTGCCACTGAAATATTCATATCTATTCACTAGTGACACTTTAGCCTTAAATATCCTCTATTTTAATATGGCTGTTCTGATATCACTGTGCCTGGTCACTGTTACCCCAGTTACATTGTCCCTAATCACCTCCACACTAGTTATTGTGCCCCTGACCACTGCCACCCCAGTCCCAATGTCATCAGACCAGTGTAAGTCAGCAGCAGTGTCCCCAAAAACCACCACACCAGTGAAGTGTTGCCTCAGCCTGCCATCTATAGTAACCATGGCCTGTTTATTAATCACGTTTCTACCTGTTGCCTGGACTGATCCTTTGCCTGTTTGCTGACCATTTCTCTGGCTATGGCCTGAACTGACCCATCTGCATGTCTGACTGACTATACTGGTCCCAGCCATCCCCTGCAGACAACTGCACTCCTGGAACCACAAGAACTCTTTTGTTCTCCTGGCCAGTGAACATGGCATTCCTGGGGGCAGCCATATACCAGTAGGCTAGGCTTGCTTTCCTTATAGGAATAGGGATGGCTCCAGGTTAGGCTACACTAAGCTATATTCCCTGATCACTCGTATAGGGGAGACCATCACAGTACATTGGTTGTGCTACAATTGCTTGATTTGTGTGATACACAAGATACAATGTCTGATATATAATCAGTCCAAAAAGTGAAAAAATCTCACACATGTGCAATCACCACGCTTGAAGGAGGTAGCAGAATGTGTTTTGAGGTGTAATTCTAGGTATATGTGTGAGAAATATCTTATTAAATTGACAACTTTGTTTAAAAAATTAAATTTTCATTTTCTTTCTGCATTTTCCAAAAATTGTGGCGATAAAATTAAGTCTTCAAAAGACTCACCATACCTCTTAACTAGGGATGAGCCGAACACCCCCGGGTGCGGTTCGCACCAGAACCTGCGAACCGCCTGAAAGTTTGCGCGAACGTTAAAACCCTATTAGTTACAATGGACACGAACGTTCCAAATCTAAAGTGCTAATTATAACGGCCAATATGCATGTTAATGTCATAAAACAGGTTTGGGGACCCGGGTCTTGCCCCAAGGGACATGTATCAATGCAAAAAGAAGTTTTAAAAACTGAAGTTTTTTCGAAGGCAGTCATTTTAATGATGCATAAAGTGAAAAAAATGACATTTGTAAAGGACAAAAAGAAGCCATTTAAAACTGCTTGCGGCTTTAATGTCATGTCTTGTCCTGGCAATATGGATGAAAATATTTGAGAAAAATGGCATGGCTACCCCATACCCTACTCTTGGTGGACGCTGGAACGCCCTGCTTTGAACTATTATATCAGGAATTGTAATTACATGCCATTGTTGAACAGTGTTAGGAAAAATTGGGACTTTGGTGGTGGTGGTGGACGGTGTTGCCACAACACTGTAAGCCCTCACAGTTACTCTTGGTGGGCGCAGGAATGGGCCCTGCTGTGAATTATTAGCTCAAGATTTGTAATTACATGCCCCTGTTAAACAGGGGCTGAAAAATTGGGCCTTTGGTGGTGGTGGTGGACGGTGTTGCCACAACACTGTAAGCCCTCACAGTTACTCTTGGTGGGCGCAGGAATGGGCCCTGCTGTGAATTATTAGATCAAGAATTGTAATTGCATGCCCCTGTTGAACAGGGGCAGAAAAATTGGGCCTTTGGTGGTGGTGGTGGACGGTGTTGCCACAACACTGTAAGCCCTCACAGTTTCTCTTGGTGGGCACAGGAATGGGCCCTGCTGTGAATTATTAGATCAAGATTTGTAATTACACGCCCCTGTTAAACAGGGGCTGAAAAATTGTGCCTTTGGTGGTGGTGGTGCTGGTGCCACAACACCGCAACCCCTCACAGATACTGTAGTTGGAGCACAGCAATCAGCCCTGTTGCAAAGCATTGCATCAAAAATTGTAATTACACGCCCCTGTTAAACAGGGGCTGAAAAATTGTGACTTAGGCACTGGTGCTGGTGCCACAACACTGCAACCCCTCACAGATACTGCACTTGGAGCACAGCAATCAGACCTGTTGCAAAGCATTGCATAAAAAATTGTAATTACACGCCCCTGTTAAACAGGGGCTAAAAAATTGTGCCTTAGGCACTGGTGCTGGTGCCACAACACTGCAACCCCTCACAGATACTGTACTTGGAGCACAGCAATCAGACCTGTTGCAAAGCATTGCATAAAAAATTGTAATTACACGCCTCTGTTAAACAGGGGCTAAAAAATTGTGCCTTGGGCACTGGTGCTGGTGCCACAACACTGCAACCCCTCACAGATACTGTACTTGGAGCACAGCAATCAGACCTGTTGCAAAGCATTGCATAAAAAATTGTAATTACATGCCCCTGTTAAAAAGGGGCTGAAAAAGTGGGCCTTAGGCACTGGTTCTGGTGCCACAACACTGCAACCCCTTACAGATACTGTACTTGGCGCACAGCAATCAGACCTGTTGCAAAGCATTGCATAAAAAATTTTAATTACACGCCCCTGTTAAACAGGGGCTGAAAAAGTGGGCCTTAGCCACTGGTGGTGGCACCCAGAAACAAAAATGTTCTATCAAGCTATCATCAGGATCATTGAGGAGAAAGAGGATAATCAGTCAACATAACAGGACAGTCACTCAGCATCAGCATAGGCAGTCTTGAAGGGATGTGACATTTCAAAATAAATTATTCTGTTATATCAGCTTCAGGTGCCTGGTAGCTGGTGGTGATCCAAGACTGATTCATCTTTATGAAGGTCAGTCGATCAACCGAATCGGTGGACAGGCGCACCCTGTGATCGGTGACAAAGCCTCCAGCAGCACTGAATGTGCGTTCTGAAAGAACGCTGGATGCAGTAAAGGCCAGTAGCTCAATTGCATACTGTGCAAGCTCTGGCCAGTGATCCATCCTCAAGACCCAGTAAGCCAGAGGATTTTCGGTGGGAAAGGTGTCCAAGTCTGACCTTGCCCCTAGGTATTCCTGCACCATGTATATCAGACGCTGGCGATGGTTGCTGGAACCGATCATACCTTGGGGCTGCGGACTAAAAAATTGTCTGAACGCATCGGTCAGACGTCCACCTTGCCCACCGCTCCTTCTGCTACTGACCGAAGCCTCAGCAACTCGTCGTCCAGGACCAGGAGTTTGTAACCTCCCAGTCTCTGGGAACGCGTTGCACAGACCTTTCTGCAAGGCCTCCCGGAGATGTGTCATCCTCTGCTCCCTCTGCGATGGCAAGATAAGGTCCGCAACCTTACCCTTGTACTGTGGATCAAGGAGAGTGGCCAGCCAGTAATGGTCCCTCTCCTTGATCCGAAGAATACGAGGATCCTTCCGCAGGCTTTGCAGGATCAGGGAGGCCATGCAACGTAGGTTAGCTGAGGCATTCGGTCCGGAGTCTTCTGGGTCACTGAGGACGACATGATCTGCAGCCAACTCCTCCCAGCCACGCACAAGTCCACTGGTTTCTTGGGACTGTAAATCATCCCTAAAAGACTGCTGCTGCTGAGTACCAGGCTCCACCTTCATGCTGACACAATCCTCCTCCTCCTCATCCTCTTCCTGTGTGATGGGTGGGAGAGAAGGAACACTGTCTGGATAAAGGGGGCCTTGAGAGGCAAGGAAGTCCTCCTCTTCCTGCCTCTGTTCTGCCTCAAGTGCCCTGTCCATTATTCCATGCAGCGTATGCTCCAACAGGTGGACAAGAGGTACAGTGTCACTGATGCATGCACTGTCACTGCTCACCATCCTCCTGGCCTCCTCAAATGGTGACAGGACAATGCATGCATCCCTGATCATGCTCCACTGGCGTGGGGAAAAAAATCTGAGCCCCCCTGACCCAGTCCTGGTGCCGTAGTCGCACAGGTACTCATTTATGGCCCTCTGCTGCGTGTGCAGTCGCTGCAGCATGACCAACGTTCAGTTCCACCTGGTGGACATGTCACATATAAGGCGGTTCTTGGGCAGGTTCAACTCCTTTTGCAGCTCAGCCAGCCGAGCACTGGCATTATATGATCGGCGGAAATGCGCACAGACTTTCCTGGCCTGCCTCAGGACATCCTGTAAGCCTGGGTACCTGCCCAAGAACCGCTGAACCACCAGGTTAAGGACGTGAGCCATACAGGGCACATGGGTCAGCTGTCCCTGTCACAGGGCGGAGAGGAGGTTGGTGCCATTGTCACAAACCACCATTCCTGGCTTAAGCTGGCGTGGCGTCAACCACCTCTCGGCCTGCCCCTGCAGAGCTGACAGAACCTCTGCCCAAGTGTGGCTCCTGTCCCCCAAACACACCAGCGCAAGCACGGCATGGCATCTTTTTGCCTGTGTACTTGCATAGCCCTTTAGACGCCTACGGAGCACCGCTGGTTCCGAGGACAGAGCACTCGAAGAGGCCATGGAGGAAGAAGAAGAGGAGGGGGTGGAGAAGAGAGGTGTGTCACAACCAGTAGTAGCATTTTGGAGGCATGGTGGCGGTCCAACACTACTGCACCTTGTCCTGCATCCTTCCCAGCTGCCAAAAGAGTGACCCAATGGGCCGTGAAAGACAGGTAACGTCCCTGTCCATGCCTGCTGGACCATGAGTCAGCGGTAATATGCACCTTACCGCTGGCCGCCCTGTCCAGCGAGGCCAAGACATTGCCTTCCACATGCTGGTAGAGAGCCGGAATCGCCTTCCGTGACAAAAAGTGGCGTTTGGGAACCTGCCACTGGGGAACCGCACATTGAACAAACTCACGGAAGGGGGCCGAGTCTACCAACTGAAAAGGCAGCAGTTGAAGTGCTAGCAATTTAGCCAAGCTAGCATTCAACCGCTGGGCATGTGGATGGCTGGGAGTAAATTTCTTTCGACGGTCCAGCAGCTGGGGCAGGGAAATTTGCCTGGTACAATCGGACGTCGGTGTACTGCTAGCAGAGTGCCCACAAGTACTTGGCTGTGACACACCTAATTCCTCTCAGTGCAGCTTTCAGAGAGGACTGAAGGTATAGTGGGGTTGGAGATCCCAGCTGATGAGGAGCAAGGAGAGGTCCGCTTTGTTCTTTGGTGTGGGTCTTTAAGGTGCGCTTGCCAACGAGCTGCATGGCAGGTCAACATATGTCTGGTCATGCTTGTGGTGCCCAAGCGGCTGATGTTTTGGCCACGCTAGATACGCTTGAGACATATGTTGCAAATAGCAGCCGTGCGATCTGATGCACTCGTCTCAAAAAAGGCCCACACCAAAGAACTTTTGTAACAACGTGCAGAGGCAGCGCCCTGCACAGGCGGAGCTCTGCGGTGTGATTCATTTGGTGTGCTGGCCTCAAGCTGGCCCCCCGAGGGCATCCTGCCTCATTGGAGATGTGCCGCCTCCTCCTCCTCCTCATCCTCCTCCTCTCTCCGTTCAGGCACCCACGTGGCGTCAGTGACCTCATCATCCCCTCCCTCTTCACCACTGGAGCAAACCTGGCAGTAAGCTGCAGCTGGTGGAACATGACTGCCAGATTGCTGTCCTTGAGCATCCCCTCTCTCTGCGCTCACGCTACTGCCTTCCTCTAGCTGGGTATCATCATCGGAGCCTTCAAAACGCTGGGCATCCTTCTGGAGCATGTACCCAACACTGTGCTCAAACAGTTTAGGGGACTCCTCACAAGGTGGGTCTAGGGAAGGGGTGCCTAATGACATTGAGTACGCGTTGGCAGCTGCTTTGCCAGTACCCTGAGCCTGGGTGAGAGAGGATGAGGAGGATGAGGAGGGCTTGGTCATCCACTCTACCAAGCCTTCAGCATGATGCGGCTCAACATGTCCAGCTGCCGAAAATAAGGGCAAGCGTGTCCCATGGCCACGTGCTGATGATGATGCACCGCATCCACGACCAGCGCTGTTGTCTCTAGACACAGAGCCTGCTTGCCCTGTTTTCTTGGCTTGTGACTGTCTGCCTATCCTTGTTGGTCTTCCAGACATTGTAATGGGTAGTGTATATTGTGCTGGAGTCACACAGCACACACACTAACTCCTGCAGATGGCTGCCTTAGATGACAACAGGGCAGAAGGGCAGATACAGGGTGAGGTGGTTTAGTGTGCTGTGCTATACTCACACAGCACACACACACACTAACTCCTGCAGATGGCTGCCTTAGATGACAACAGGCCAGAAGGACAGATACAGGGTGAGGTGGTTTAGTGTGCTGTGCTATACTCACACAGCACACACACACACTAACTCCTGTTGATGGCTGCCTTAGATGACAACAGGGCAGAAGGGCAGATACAGGGTGAGGTGGTTTAGTGTGCTGTGCTATACTCACACAGCACACACACACTAACTCCTGCAGATGGCTGCCTTAGATGACAACAGGGCAGAAGGGCAGATACAGGGTGAGGTGGTTTAGTGTGCTGTGCTATACTCACACAGCACACACACACTAACTCCTGCAGATGGCTGGATTAGTAGAGAACAGCACTGAGAAGAACACAATATCCCTGCCTATTTTTCCTCTATCCCTACACTTTCCCCATAAGCAAAGGCTAAGAATAATACACTATCCCTGCCTATTTTTCCTCTTTCTCTAGAATTTCCCCACAAAGAAATGATTCAAATACACTGTGTACGTGTACAGTACACTATCACTGTTCCTCAAGCCGGAACACACTACAAGAGGCCGCCGGCGCGGCGGCCTTATATTGTGTGGGGCGTGTACTAAACCCCCTGAGCTATAATTGGCCACAGGCATCCTGCCTGTGGCCAATTATTTCTCTCCTCGCCGCTGGCTCTATGATTGGCCAAGCATGCAGGGTCACAGTGCATGCTTGGCCAATCATCAGCCAGCAATGCACTGTGACTGGCGCAGTGCATTGTGGACCGTTCGCATCACACAAATTTGATGAGAACAGCCCTCAGAGTTCTGCCCTCGACGAGTGGACGAACGGCCGATGTTCGATTCGAACATGGGGCCCATCCCTACTCTTAACATATCATGGGGTGTTTGCTGTCTAAAATGTGGTAATTTGTATGTGTTTCCACTGTTTTAGTTATCAGGATCTCCAAAAATGATAGGTAGTCAGGAAATTGGATGCATACTTTTTTCCCCAGAATGACTAAAAGAGCTCCTTGGATTTTGGGCCCCTCTATGTTGCTAGGCCATGAAAAAGTCTCACATGTGTGGTATCTCCATACTCAGGAGGCATAGCAGAATGTGTTTTGGGGTGTAATTATAATTATGTGTGTGAGAAATAACTTGGCAAAATTACAACTTTTTGAAAAAAAACTGTATTCAATTCCTTCATTTTCCAAAAGATTGGGACAAAAAATTACAACTTCAAGAAACGTACCATTGCTAAATACCTTGGACTGTCTACTTTCCCAAAGAAGAGTCATTTGGAGGTTTTTTTTACTGTGCTGACATTTTAGGGCCTCAAGAAATTAGATGGTCAATCACTACATCAGGACTGATCAATTTTCAAATATACAGTATATACTATAGTTTGCAGGCTCTATACCTTTCACACAGACTAAATAATATACACTAATTTGGGTTAATTTACCAACAAAATGTAATACAATACATTTTGGCCTAAATTTATGAAGAAAGACAAAAATAAAGAACAAAATTTGTTTTTTTTCTCAAAATCCTTGTATTTATAATCCTTAGAAAACCCAGTGATGATTAAATACTGCCAAACAAAAGCTCTATCTGTCACCAAATAAATTATAAAAATGTAATTTGGGTATAGTGTTGCATGACTGAGTAATTGTCATTCAAAGTAGGACAGCGCTAAGAGCTGAAAAATTGCTGGGCAGAAAGGGGGTGAAAGTGTCCAGTTTTGAAGTGGTTAAAATCACCAAGAATCGTAAGAACAAAGCAAAGACTGCGTGCACTATACTGGTGGCCTGGCATGGATGCCCAAGAACTAACTGCCGTTCAATCTTAAAATACTTGTGAGAGTTGTGGTAAATCTGGTGTCGCATACACTCAACCACTCCAGCCAGTGCCACATACTTATTCTTCTTGGAAGAAGCTTGTTATTGATGTTGTAATGCCTTTCACAGAGGCACCTATGGACTTCCAATTTGCTATAACATTAATAGATTATTAAAGTCAATGCAGAAATTGCATTTGTCTCAGTAAAACATCTGCTAAGGTTGCTGGCAGTGAAACACACTAAAATTAATATCTGCATCTGTATGGAGTTTGCATCTTTATTTCTGCTTAATAAAGACTTTACTATGACATGGCTGGCCATTTTTCTTTGATGTTTTTGCCAAAATACCATGAGATCTTATGTTTCCAGTATATAGGCTATGGTCTATGTCTTACATATATTTACATACATTTGCCATATTGTAACATCATTATAGCACCTGTTCAAAGGTGATGGTATTGAGTCAGAAGATATCTATACATCACTACTGGAGTAGTGGATTGCATCAGAGGTCACCTGTCCTCATAGATATCAACTATATGGATAAGGCAGGACCCTTGAAATGAAATGAGATCCTTCACTGGGTGTTGTGAACTGCACTAAAATATACAAATTGAAGTCCATTCTAGTATCTTTAGTATGAATTGATTGGAGGACTGCCTTTATAATATCTTGTTTCTAGAGAATGGCCATATTGGACATTGACTTTGATCTCATTTTGCAAGGTTGGAACCCCTGTTGTGTCCCCCATGAAGATGCTTACCTTGAGTCTCTAGCATGTTTGTTCCTTCTGTATGGAAATTGGTGGATTGACTCTATAACCTAGTGGCTGTCATTGCCTGCTCTACTACATGAATAAGTAAGGTCTACATAGCCTGGAGTCCTTTTCAGAATTCTATCTGAGCATGCATCCTTGCTGGCCAGGGGAGGGCAGCGGGTGTCTGCTACTTGAGTGCCCCAAAGTATACCCAGCCACATGTCCGACTCCTCAACATGGGAAGAGTACAATGCCAGGGAGGCCTCCCTGGCAAAGTATCCTATCCTCATGTCAGTGGTGGCTGGTGCTGAATTTTTTTTTTGTGTGGGGGGGGGGGGGGGGGCCCAAACAAACTGAAAAATTCAGAAAAATACTTAAAAAAAAAAAAAAAAAACAATTGCAGCCTCACTGTGCCTATGAAATTCAGCCACTTTGCCTATCAAATGCAGCCACTGTGCCCAGCACATGCAGCCACTGTGCCATCAAATGCAGCCACTGTGTCCATCATATGCAGCCACTGTGCCCATCATATGCAGCCACTGTGCCCATCATATGCAGCCACTGTGCCCATCAAATACAGCCACTGTTCCCATCAAATGCAGGCGCTGTGCCCATCAAATGCAGCCACTGTGCCATCATATGCATCCACTGTACCTATCAAATACAGCCACTTTGCCCATCCTATGCAGCCAATGTGCCCATCAAATACAGCCACTTTGCCATCAAATGCAGCCCCTGTGCCCATCATATGCAGCCACTGTGCCCAGCATATGCAGCCACTGTGCCCACCAAATACAGCCACTGTGCCCACCAAATACAGCCACTGTGCCCATCATGTGCAGCCACTGTGCCCATCATATGCAGCCATTTGTGCCCATCAAATGCAGCCACTTGTGCCCGTCAAATGCAGCCACTTTTGCCCAGTATATGCACCTACTTGTGCCAAGTATATGCAGCCACTTGTGCCCATCATATGCAGCCATTTGTGCCTGTCAAATGCACTTACCGCCTGGCAGCAGCTCCTCTCCAAGACAGTGCACCAGAGCAGCGGCAACCGTGTGTCTCCTCCCCTCCTCTTCCTAAGCGCCAGGCATCCAATAGGGTGGCCTGGTGCTTTGGCCAATCCGGAAACAGGTCTGATGCCCTGCCCCCTGATTGGCGGGGAGAAAGGTTAGTGTGAAAATAGCAAAAATAAATTTGCTATCCTTACACAATTGGGTGGAATCAGGGCACACTCTCTGCGCCCCGAGCCCACCCTATTTTGAAGCCTATTAGAGCCTCTGGCTCCAATCAGGTGCTTCAAAATGTAGCACCCCCTCCCGCTCACAATCCATGGGCCGCCCCTGCCTCATGTTGAAGGAGACAAGTGTCTTTATTACAAAAAAAACTGTCTAGTGTTGTAGATCCATATTAATCATGATCCCAGGTTACATTATTTACCGAGTGTGGTCCCTTGTTTACATTCAGCTATGAGACGGGAATTGTCATTTGTGGTGAGAGTCTGTTGGGAACGCATCATCTTGGTGGTCAACATGTTCTGTTTCAGCGGGTCAGCTGGCATTGTTTATTGGGATTAATGTGGGTGGCCCATTCACCGTTGATGCTGTGCTGGAGCTGATTTGTGTGTTGTGCTCTGAGAGTGCCTGTGGATGCCTCTGGCAGTCATCCCTCTTCAGTGCTCTGCACTGTGGATTACCGATCCTGGTGATTGCTTTGGGCGATCTTGTACATCTGCCTCTGCACTGTGAGCTGTTCACAGTCTTTTTACAGGTAAGTGATGCTGTATTTGTAAATAAACTTGCTACTACTATTCTTATCATTGTGCCCTTGCTACCTTATTTCTTTATTACATTGTTTTTTGTGCACTAAAATTCATGAAAGTGTATTTTTTCCTAAAAATGTGCAATTGATAAACCTGTGCGCAAATATTGTCCGACATAAATTGCAACAACAATCGTTTTTTCTCTAGGGCCTCTGCTTAAAAATATATAATGTTTAGGGGCTTTAAGTAATATTCTAGCAAAAAAAATGCAAATTGGGCCAGACTGGAAGTGGTTAAAGAAGGCTTTCAGATTCTAATAACCCCCCTTCCCCACAGACCTTAATATCCACTGGCCAGGGATGTGGGGAAAAGGCCCCTGTCCCAATGAACATGGGGTCAAAGAGCTTTGCCAGAAATCCCCCTGGTAAGGTACCCTCCCCATGTTCAGGGCATTTGACCTGGTATTGTTTTGGGTGGCCAGTGTCCTGGTATTGTTTGGGTGGCCTTTTTTCCTGTTTTTTCAGGGGAGGTCTGCAACATTTTTTTTTTTTTTTTTTTTTTTTCATGTTTTATATACAAAATGACAAAGCGCCTGAGCATTTACAGTGCCTTGAAAAAGTATTTATACCCCTTGAAATTTTCCACATTTTGTCGTGTTACAAAAACGTAAATTAATTTTATTGGGATTTTGTCTGATAGACCAACACAAAGTGGTACATAACTGTAAAGTGGAAGGAAAATGATAAATAGTTTTCAATTTTTTTTACAAATAAATATCTGAAAAGTGTGGCGTGCATTTGTATTCAGCCCCCTTTACTCTGATACACCTAACTAAAATCTAGTGGAACCAATTGCCTTGAGAAGTCACCTAATTAGTCAATAGAGTCCACCAGTGTTTAATTTAATCTCAGTATAAATACAGCTGTTCTGTGAAGCCCTCAGAGGTTTATTAGAGAACCTTAGTGAACAAACAGCATCATGAAGGCCAAGAAAGACACCAGATAGGTCAGGGATTAAGTTGTGGAGAAGTTTAAAGCAGGGTTAGGATATAAAAAAATATCCCAAGCTTTGAACATCTCACGGAGCACTGTTCAATCCATCATCTGAAAATAGAAAGCGTATGGCCCAACTGCAAACCTACCAAGACAAGGCCGTCCACCTAAACTGACAGGCCGGGTAAGGAGAGCATTAATCAGAAAAGCAGCCAAGAGGCCCATGGTAACTCTGGAGGAGCTGCAGAGATCCACAGCTCAGGTGGGAGAATCTGTTCACAGGACAACTATTATGCCACGTACACACGATCGGAATTCTCGTCAGAAAAAACTCTGCGGTTTTTCCAATGGAATTCCGACAGAATTCCGCTCAAGCTGTGTTGCCTACACACGATCACACCAAATTCCGACGGTCAATAACACAGCAGCATAACACACGTTCGACAGCACTATAAAAGGGAAGTTTAATGCGTCCGAGCATGCGTCTGAATTTTGCTTGTCGGAATTGCCTACACACGATGACCACTGACCTGTGACTTTGAAATCGTGCAATTTCAAGTGAAGTTGCACAATTTCAAAGTCAGATTCGATGTGAACAGGGGTTCAGAAAGTATATAAAAAATAAAAACAAATGCTCCTCCGCTTGAGAAATTGCTGTACAGCTGATTGAAAACAGATGTCTCTACTGGTCTAGTCACTGCATTTGGCTGCGCTGCCACTCTCAACAGGTTAGGGAATACCCAAACAGAACGCTAAAAAGGAAAAAGACAGAGGCCGCACCAGCCTTGCGCATTACCTTTGCGACAATTGTTTAATCTTTAAAAAGCACAGGGCCACCATCAGGAGGGTACAGCTGGTACACAAATAAGGGGCCAGGGCATCCAAGGGGCCCAGACCACGGGTCACACAATTCGGGACATCTTTAACAGGAGGCAGTTGCTGTCAGAGCGGACCGGCTGCCAGCATGCAGGTAAGAGTGGAGAGGTGGGCGGATACCCATGTGTGTGCGGGTCGGGAGGCCCACTGTCAGGCGCTGTGCAGGGTTGGGAGAAGTCAGCTGCTAGGTTGAAGGGCCCCATGGAGGAGGACATCAGGGGGAGGAGCCCCCTCGCTCCACTCCACTCCTCGCCAGCAGAGGGCCCCATGGAGGAGTAGGTCAGGGTGGAGAAGCCCCCCCGCTCTTTCTTGCAGCTGCCGCAGCAGATCCTGGTGCAGTGGGAACACAGGCTCTGCTACCCCTCCTGGCACTGCTGGACAGCTGAAAGCTGGGAGGACTGGTGCTTCCTTAGGTGTGTGTGACACTGCCCTACACCTGTCTCACTCCCACCTGTCCCTCTGCCCCACCTGTGACACTACCTCCCACCTGTCTCACTCCATCCCACCTGTCCCGCTTCCCCCCACCTGCCCCGCTGTCCCCGCACCTGTGACACTGCCCCCCACCTGTGACACTGCCCCCCACCTCTCCCGCTTCCCCCCACCTGTGACACTGCCTCCCACCTCTTTCAGTACACGTTTCCTGTAAATGTATCTATGGTCAACATATGTGCTTTTTGGATAGTAATCTATTTTTTATTTTCTAGTAAAATATCGTTTCAATCTATGATTTAATTTAATAGGTTTAATTTATTCCTTTTGTACCACCCGATTGTGATGAGCTATTTAGAGATTCTTACTGCTCTCTTAAGGGCTCATAGAATGATCAGATAACTATTAGGTCACCAGCTGCCAAGGGGTGACCTTCACTCTTGTTCCTGCCACATGTGCCCCCGTTCCAGTGTTTTGGGCAGTGAAAGACACAACAGGGGTCTAAACAGACGCTTGCAGCCTCTGCTGTACTTAGCAGACGGAGACAGGCACCATTGTCTGTTTCTGCTCCACAACTGATCACTCTAGAGCACTTTCATATTATCCAGTATTGAAGGAGATTACTACTGAGCCTAGTGCCTTGAATGTAATTGGTGACCAAACACATCCATACTTGTATGGCAAACAGCTGCATATAGTTTGGAAGCTTATGAGGTGACTGTGAGCTGGTCAACAGGAAAATTGACAATGTGATTGGTTTACCTAACATGAAACACTGGAGGTGGTAGTGTTCCTTTGTTAAACATCCAAGCATGAAAAGGGTTAAACAGTATTTTGCCTTTCAATTAGCTTGGGGTCATTATTTAACCTTTTCACTTCCAGGGGTTCACATTCAGAAAACCTTGAAGCTGGAAGAATAAGTCGTATACAATGTTGGATTGCAGAAGTATTATATTCTAGGTTTCAATGAGTGTATTTTCTATGCATATACATTTTCTATAGATACTCATATACAAATCTATACAATACATATATCATACACATTTGTTGGACATGGGCCAGAAGCCAGTCTATATAGTTAAGGAAGGCACTTTAATGAGTCAACGAGAAGAGGCCACATAGAATGAAAGGAGTACAAGGTAAAGAGAAGCCCTCCCTTTCGCTTCTGTTTACATTGACCCCTTGTTAAAAGTCTGGACCCACTAAGGATGTTTAAAGTGTAACTTCAGCCAAAACATTTTTCCACATCTGGATAGAGTGGGAAAAAGTTAGATCAACTGTTTTTAATTGCAGTTGGAGGCATCTTGAGGCAATTTCCCCCAACTTCTGTTCTGGTGACATTGTTATCCTTAGACAGGTAGTGCCTGTGTAGTTTTGCCAACCAGCTTTATGACCTGAAGAAGGGGTAATTCCCCCGAAACATGTAGTCACTGTTGTTGGCTTTTCCCCTCAGCGTTCCCGGACCGGTGTACTGACGAAAACTCCAACCCGCCAAAATCTCCAACCACATCACTTCCGGTGGCTCTCCAGCAGCAATAATTGGAGATTTTGACGAGTCAGCTGTTTTCACAGAACACCGGTACACTATGGTACACGACGAGTTGGCAGTTTGGACCGAACACGGGTAAGGAGGAAAAAAATTGTTGCCGCCTTGGAGGCAGCCATGTTGTTGGTTACTGACGGGTGAACTAACAATGTCAACTCATTATATCATGTACCATAGTGTATACGCTGCTGGTGTTCTGTGAAAACAGACAACTCGTCAAAATCTCCTATTATTGCTGCTGGAGAGTCATCGGAAGTGTCATGGTTGGAGATTTTGGTGAATTGGAGTTTTCAGGAAGAATACTGGCCTCCGTGCTTGGTGTTGCCCTGAGTTGGTGGATCTCCCCGGCAGTCCGTGATGTCATTTCCGGGCGGCGGGCATGGCTTTCTCCCTGCGAGTGGCCATTACTTCCTGGTGTCCCGTCTGCCGTCCATCTGCCCTGGTGTCCCCAGCCTGCTACGATCACCTCCACAGGAATTCATCTGCATTTCCTGACCCACTAGGCTTTAACACTGTCCCATCCTAAGATCCCTCCTGATCCTGACTATCCCCTTACATCTTGCACTTCAGCACAGTTGGCATCCTCCACACCCAGGAGCTCCCTTGTCATCCACGTGGCTCCAGCCTCCAGGTACTACCATCATTATGCTGTGGTCCATTCTGTCCACTGGTTGACCGCTCCATGACTGCTATATGCCTTAATTTTTACATTTATCTCCTATGGAATAAACGCTTTCTACTTTTACTTATCCAAGGTTGAGTTGTACAAGGGGAAGACAAGACAACAATTAAAAACTGATGTAGGTTCTTGCCTTTCCATGCTATACAAAAATTTCTATTGATGTCTGTGTTACCAGGATTGAAAATGAGGGGAAATCTCCCCAGCAGAGTTCATGACAGTAGTAAAGACCTGTAAAAAATTTGGAATGTAGTTGGGGAACACGTTAACAGCTGTGACATTGGATTTTAGGAGAGTGTCCAATTACTCAATATGCTCAAATGGAGGCGCAGACCCCTTTCTCTTTCTTTCATTGCTTTCTACTCCCTGAGTTCCCAGGGAAGATGAGTTTTATCTGCATCCCTCAGACGCTCAATGAGGGCACACCTGATGAGGCAGAGGTAGCTGTACAATTATCTACAGCCAGGCAGGTGTCCCTCCACCACTGACAGAAGCATCACGCGGGAAACTGGGCCAAAAGACCATCTACTGTGGGAAGTAACCCCTCAATTTCTAGCAGAGTAGTCTAGTTCCAGAGGGGTTGACCCCCTTACCCTGCTTCTTTGGGCCTTGGATCCCTCCAGCTGTTCACCTGTGTTACCAGAGCTACTGGACTTTAAGGGAGATAGTGTTTTATAAAGATAATTAAAAGTAGTAGTTGAGATAGTTGTTTGTGTTCTGAACTGTTGTACTGAAGTAGCGATTTTTAGCTAAATCCTCTGATGTTATAGAGTCTTACTGAGAATATGCTATGCAGCCACATGTTACTGATTGAGTAAAAGAGGAGCCCATGTTTGTGCAGCTTTAATATTGTTTTGCATTATTCTGCTGTCTATGTATGCTCTTTGCCATCCTCCTGACCCAGTTTTGCATCATTGTGTTGACCTTTGCACTTGATTAGTAAACTGCAATTAGCTACTCCCTATCTGATTGTGCTTTAAATAAGTACAGATATATGTGTAATGTTGGTGTACGCCTCCCTCCCCAGCATTTTTAAAAACATTTTTTTTTGTCCATGGGCCATGTGACATCATGCGTTCTCCATCTGCTGAAAGCCCCGGGTGGCTTGATGACACTTACCCAAGTTACATATCCTTGACACCCTAGGCTCACAGGAAGTGGTTTGAATGATGCTGGGAGTTATTCAGAATCCAAATAGGATCGGTGCTGGATAAAAGAGGGGG
The DNA here is from genome assembly GCA_028564925.1 of Lithobates sylvaticus. Classification (NCBI taxonomy): domain Eukaryota; kingdom Metazoa; phylum Chordata; class Amphibia; order Anura; family Ranidae; genus Lithobates; species Lithobates sylvaticus. The sequence goes on along the minus strand of CM053038.1, from coordinate 117,870,871 downwards.
GCAGCATTAGATAGGAGGTGAGTATTGCAGCCAAAGCTGCTTTTTTTTTTTTAAGATATAGGACGATTAATACTTAAAATAAAAAATAACTTTGAACTGGTCTTTAAATGTTACTAAGTGCAAAAATAAGAATACAGGTGAAAAAAAAGAAAAGCAGGGGAGATAATGTAACTTTAAATGGTTACACTTGCTAAGACTTATTGTCATGTTCTTGCTCTTGTGTGTTCCAAAGGACTAAGCTGACGTTTTCAAAGAAACTTCCTCGAACTGCAGCTTTAAAACCTTTACCACTCCCTGGGTCTTAATCGCCCCATCAGACTGCTATTCTTTTTATTTTTCCAACCCTAATGTTTGTGGAGAGAGATGCCCAGAAACAGCAGGAAGCAGCATTAATAGAGAAATGTATAGCTTTAAACTTCATTTATGGGGCAGAAGAAGGAGGGGGTCTTATATTATTCTCTTGCCATCTCTGAATGTGCATTTCCCATATAATAAGTGAATAATAATATGGAGTGATTGGTAAGAGTGGCCTTTTCTCCCCTCTCTGCATTTAATAAAATCACAAAATGGCTATCCCAACAGGTGGTCCCTTTCAAAGTCTTAAAACCACAAGAATCGGAACAAAAGAGGCATCCGTACCTAATGTTCAGTGGGATTTAGAAAGCTGTTCTTTCTTTTGTTAATTGTCAGATTTAGCTATGTTCATTGCTGTTGAACCACAAATTCAAGGCATTTTTAATGGACAGTTTTTTTGTCCATAAAAAGACACTGACGGCTGCTGACTAGCCAGCTAGCAGTATTTGTTAATGCGGGCCGGAAATGAGAGGTTAACAAGAAGCGGGACGGCCTCACTTCTAAAATAGGCAAGAAATACAAAAAAAGAAAGAAAAGAAAAAAACGGGAGCCACAAACTAGGACGTTTTAACACAAAGATTATTTTGGAATAAATACTCAGTACATTGGCACTGCTATTTCTTATAAGGAAAATGAGGCATTTTGGATGCAGTGTACAGAATGACTAATTCTGGTCAAGCCAGAATTAAACATTTGATAAGTACATGCACTGTATTTGAATGGTAAACATTAATCAGGTTTTCTTGTAAGGACTATGCAAGGAGCAAAGCATTATAGCTCTGGAGTCCTCCTCCTACGCATTAGCCCCTTGGACCAATTACAAGAATTAATGCTGGGCTGGTGGCCCTAAGATACCTCAATATTCACTGATCAATGTGGGACCCCCACTTCTTGACAAATGGTGGGCCTTATAAAACTAGCTTGTTCAGACCTGAAATCACAGGGGCTGGCAAAACTAAGTATTTCAACACCAACTTTCTTAGCGGTTCTAAGATGTCACGTGAATGTCAGGAGCCAAAAAGAAAGCTTGTGCTGGAAGATCTGAAAAAGTATGACACAATAAACCATGACCTTTGTATGGCACAATTTACATTGTACACTTTCTTTAACCCACAGAAATCTGCCCCTGCCACAAAAGGGCTAACTACTTGTGTTTACCGCCCAGGCCAACGGCTCCTAGCCCTCCCCTTCATCTGTGCTGCTCTTAAAGTGATTGTAATTTTTTTTTTTTTTTTAAATCACTTCAGTCCCGGAAGATTTACTCCCTTCCTGACCAGAGCACTTTTTACAATTTGGCACTGGGTCGCTTTAACTGACAATTGCGCTGTCATGCAATGCTGTACCCAAACGAAAACAGCGTCCTTTTATCCCCACAAATAGAGTTTTCTTTTGGTGGTATTTGATCACCTCTGCGGCTTTTATTTTTTGCGCTATAAACAAAAAAAGAGCGACAATTTTGAAAAAAAAATAACAATATTTTTTAGTTTTTGCTATAATAAATATCCCAAAAAATTATGTAAAAAACTAATTTCATCATCAGTTTAGGCCAATATATATTCTTCTTCGTAATTTTGGTTAAAAAAATTCTCAACAAGCGTATATTGATTGGTTTTGCGCAAAATTTATAGTGTCTACAATCTATGGGAATTTTGGCATTTTTATTATTATTTTTTTTTTTCTTACTAGTACTGGCAGTGATCTGCAATTTTTAGCGGTACTGCAAAATTGCGGCGGAAAGATGGGACACTTTTGACATATTTTTGGGACCACTGACATTTATACAGCGATCAGTGCTAAAAACATTCACTGATTACTGTGTAAATGTTATTGGTAGGGAAGGGGTTAACACTAGGGGGCGATCAAGAGGTTAAATGTGTGTTCCCTAGGTGTGTTCTAACTGTATGGGGATAGGACTGACTAGGGGAAGAACTTAGTAGGTACAAACAATATGTCTCCTCTCTCCTGACAGAACAGGGATTTGTGTGTGCTGACTCTAGTGCCCCCGAATGCGCGTGGCCGGCGGCAATCTCTCCCGCTGGCTACACACATCGGGTCCCCAATGGGGGAACTTGTGCGAGCCCTGCTACTGCGTCCACTGACACAGACAGCAGGACTTGTCACTAGCTTTGATTGACAGCACTGGGAGTCAAAGGCTCCAGATGCCCCAGCAAAGCCAGTGAGACAAGGACATGAGGGGAAAGCAGAGCTGCAGACATGCATGGCGCTGGATTGAATGAGGGCTCAGGTAAGTATAAGGTAAGTATAAGGTGGGTGTGGGGCCAAACTTGATGCCTAAACATTTTTTACCTTAATGCAAGGTAAAAAAACAGTTTAGGCTTTAGAACCACTTTTAGAAATAACATAGATGATTCATTTCGACCAGTGGGTTGGGCAAAAAAATGACTCTATTCCCCAATTCACACATTTGAGGTGGATGTGAGAATCTAGTGGCACTGATCAAGCAGATATTTTCCAACAGGGCCATGCATGGATCAAAATTGTATCCATATCTGTCCGGCTTAAGTTAGGATGTTGGTAGTTTTTTGTGGCTCTGGGGCTAAAACTTTTCTGTGGTGCCCCTAAAGAGATTTAGAAATAACACAATACAAAAAGAGAAAGGACTTTGAATGATGGACTAATATAAATCAAGTCTGCACTGGTTATTTAAACAAGGATTAATGTTAATTTCTTGTTGCTAAAACATTTAAAGGAAGCCTTTACCTCTGTTTACAATACTTCCTGACACTAACCAGAATGAAATATGTAAATCAGGAAAGCCAGAATACTTGATTTATACATTGAACTAATTTCATTGCAGCACATTGATTTCAGCATGCTGCCAATGAGGTAACTGGCAACATGCATTGTAGGCTGGGGAAACAGGAGCAATTTTTAGTAATGCAGTCATGCTAGAAAAATCCCATGAGGTGCATCACAGACAAAGAGATGTTGGTGCTTACCATTAAGCCCCCTCCCCCCTACACACACACACATTCCTATTGGTCACTATTATGTATTGTAGACATGTGCAATTCGTTTCGTTCCAAATTAGTTTTTTAACAAATTTCAACAAGTTCCTTAATTCAGAAATATCTGAATTAACGAAAGCCTGTCTAACTAATTTTGATAAATATTCGGAAATTCGAAGATTCGAAAATTCGAAAATTTGGAAATTTGGAATCTCGAAAATCCGGATATTCGAAAAGAACAATGAGAATCCGAAAATTCAAAAGAATGAAAATCTGAAAATAACGACGAAAATTCGAAAACCCGAAAATCTAAAATAATATCCAACTAATAATAACTTAACTATTACTAAACTATTAAATTATAGGTATTGGAATTTCCTTTCAAATTTGGCTGTTAGTGAACGTAACGAACATGAATTTATCAGAAGTTACAAATTATCCGAAATAACGAATTCCGTATCTAAATGAATGGAACGTAACTAATTACTTCTTATTATTATTTATTATTAATTTGTTATGTTCCATTTGTTTAGATGTGGCATTCGTTATTTTGGATAATTCGCAACTTCAGATAAATTCGTATTCGTTACATTCACTAACAGCCAAATTTGAAAGGAAATTACAATACCTATAATTTAATAGTTAGTTATTGTTAGTTAGTTATTATTTAGAATTTTTGAATTTACGAATTTTTGAATTTACGAATTTACGAAAAAAACAAATAAAATGAAAACGAACATGTTTTTTGGCAATGCACATGTCTTCAATGGATTGTCTCACTAGCCAATAGGAAGTACAGGGAGCACGCTGGGGTGGTCAAGCCTTGGCACTATAGGGAAGTGATAGAGCTTTGTCTGTAAGACTAGTTTGGCATTCAGCTGTACTTACAGGCTGTGGGGTTGTGCGGATAACATCAGTTTGAAATACTTTGGTGCATATGACCTGCAGTTAATCCTCTTATGACTTGCATCCTACCATCAAGTGGGTTTTTCATTCCAATAGACTTGTATGAGGATGAAAATCTTGCTTGAAGTAAACAAAAAGCCAGTTAACACAGGCCATAGACATGTTTAGCCACATTTAGATGTGTTTAGTCACACTTATGCCGCGTACACACGTTCGGACTTTGTCCGCCGGACCTAGTCCGGCGGATTGTCTGCTGGACCTAGTCCGGCGGGACTTCCCCACACACGGCCGGACTTCCGAGCGTGTGACTTGCCCACACACGCCCGGACTTCTCCGGCGGACAATCCGCTGGACAAAGTCCGCGGGACTTTTGAAAATGAACGGACTTGCCCACACACGGAGCAGTCCGTTCATTTCGAACGTAACTTCAGGTACGTAGCTAGCGTAGGCAGTAAATGCCTGCGCGCTAGCTCCGTCACCTGGCATGGATTTAAAGGGAATCCCCACGCCGAAAAACGGCGTGGGGGTCCCCCCAAATCCATGTCACCATGTCAGACCCTTATCCGAGCACGCAGCCTGGCCGGCCAGGAAAGGGGTGGGGACGAACGAGCGCCCCCCCCCCTCCTGAGCCGTACCAGGCCGCGTGCCCTCAACATGGGGGGTGCCCTGGGGAAAGGGGGGCCATGCGGCCCCCCCACCCCAAAGCACCTTGTCCCCATGTTGATGAGGACAAGGGCCTCTTCCCGACAACCCTGGCCGTTGGTTGTTGGGGTCTGCGGGCGGGGGCTTATCGGAATCTGGGAGCCCCCTTTTATAAGGGGGCCCCCAGATCCCGGCCCCCCACCCTATGTGAATGAGTATGGGGTACGATGTACCCCTACCCATTCACCTAAAGTGTAAAATGTAAAGTAAAGAAACCACACTTTTGAAAAAATATTTTATTGCACTGCTCCGGGGGTCTTCTTCCATCTTGGGGGTCTTCTTGCCGGACTCCTCCGCTCTCTTCTGCTCTTTTACCTAGCTCTTTCACGAGCGCCGTCGTCTGGGGTCTCAATCCGCCTTCGGGGGTCTTCCGGGGTCTTCCGGGGGTCTCTTCTGTTCTTGCGGCGGTCGTCATCTTCCGCGCCGCCGGCGCCTTCTTCTTCTTGTTCTTGTTCTTGTTCTTCTTCCGATGTTGACCCGATGCTCTCTCTGCCCGGAATGCCAGAGCCGCGCTGTGCTGGGACTTATATAGGGACATGGGGACAGGGTCACATGCTCATGTCACATGGTGACCCCGCCCCCCTGTGATGTCACAGTCCCGGAGGATGCTGGGACTGTGACATCACAAGGGGGCGGGGTCACCATGTGACATGAGCATGTGACCCTGTCCCCATGTCCCTATATAAGTCCCAGCACAGCGCGGCTCTGGCATTCCGGGCACAGACAGCAACGGGTCAACATCGGAAGAAGAAGAAGAACAAGAAGAAGAACAAGAACAAGAAGGCGCCGGCGGCGCGGAAGACGACGACCGCCGCAAGAACAGAAGAGACCCCGGAAGACCCCCGAAGGCGGATCGAGACCCCCAGACGACGGCAGCGGCGACGACGAAGAAGGTAGCCGGCCTCCTCCGCTCGTGAAAGAGCTAGGTAAAAGAGCAGAAGAGAGCGGAGGAGTCCGGCGAGAAGACCCCCAAGACGGAAGAAGACCCCCGGAGCAGTGCAATAAACTATTTTTTCAAAAGTGTGTGTGTTTTTGTACTTTACATTTTACACCTTAGGTGAATGGGTAGGGGTACATGGTACCCCATACTCATTCACATAGGGTGGGGGGCCGGGATCTGAGGGCCCCCTTATAAAAGGGGGCTCCCAGATTCCGATAAGCCCCCGCCCGCAGACCCCGACAACCAACGGCCAGGGTTGTCGGGAAGAGGCCCTTGTCCTCATCAACATGGGGACAAGGTGCTTTGGGGTGGGGGGGGCCGCACGGCCCCCCTTTCCCCAGGGCACCCCCCATGTTGAGGGCACGCGGCCTGGTACGGCTCAGGAGGGGGGGCGCTCGTTCGTCCCCACCCCTTTCCTGGCCGGCCGGGCTGCGTGCTCGGATAAGGGTCTGACATGGATTTGGGGGGGAACCCCCACGCCGTTTTTCGGCGTGGGGAGTCCCTTTAAATCCATGCCAGCTTACGGAGCTAGCGCGGCGGCATTTACTGCCTACTCTAGCTATGTAACCTGAAGTCACGTGCTAAATGAACGGACTTGGGGACGAGCGGCAAGTCCGTTCATTTAAAAAGTCCGGCGGACTAGCCTACTAACGGCGGGATTGTCCGCCGGACTGCCAAGTCCAGCGGATAGTTTTAAAACAAAACTTAAAACTTAGTCCGCCGGACTTTTGGCGCCAAAAAGTCCGCCGACGCCCACACACGAGGGGATTGTCCGCTGGAATTGAGTCCAGAGGATAATCCCGCGGGATAGTCCCTTCGTGTGTACGCGGCCTTAGAGTGTCCAGCTGGACCCTGGACCCACAGAAATTCTACGCTTAGGTTGAATGGAACCATGTCACCAGGTCTAGGACCTGTGACAAGTACCAGAAGGATGCAAGCAGGGAAGGGGGGAAAGGTGATCTGAGCAGAAGTGGGAGAGGGTACCTCTCAAAACCAGGTACCTACTCCCCCCCCCCCAAAAAAAAATGTGCCAACATTTTCAGAGGAGGGGAGGAAGCATGGAAGTTCCACTTTAAAGTGTATCTAAAGCCCAAGCTTTTTTTTAAAAAAGCGACTTGCTATGAGGTGCACTCTGCAGGGTGGAGGAGCACCATCAGGGTATTTAAGAAGAGAAGCGGTAAATATGACATGTTTGTTATTTCATTTAAAAAAAACAGAGTTATGCCCCGTACACACGGTCGGATTTTCCGACGGAAAATGTCCTATCGGACCATGTCAGAAAATCCGGCCGTGTGTGGGCTCCATCGGACTTTTTCCGTCGGAATTTCCGACGGAAAAAGTTTGAGATCCTGCTCTCAAATTTTCCGACAACAAAGTCCTATCAGACTTTTTCCGATCGTGTGTAGCGAATTCCGACGGACAAAGTGCCACGCATGCTCAGATCACATTACAAGACCAAAGCTATTGGCTACTAGCCTCTACGTAGTCCCGTCGTATGCAATGAACGTCACCACGTTCAGGATGATCGGATTTTCCGACAATTTTGTCCGACCGTGTGTATGCAACACCAGTGTCGGACAAAATCCGTCGGAAAAAATCAGACGGATTTTGTGGTCGGAATTTCCAACCGTGTGTACGGGGCATTAGACTCACCGGTAACTCTAATTCCAGTAGTCTTCCAGGACAGCCCTTGAGAGATTGAGCTCCTCCCATCAGCACAGGAAACACATTGCCAAATCACTTAAAAAGGCAGTCCCTCAGGAACATGGCCAGTCAAATGCAAGAATCGAAGGACAAAACTGAAAAACAAAACCAAAAACATTAGAATCAAAATCACTTTAGGGTTGGAACATGCTGTCCTGGAAGACTATTGGAAATAGAGTTATCGGTAAACTCCGGTTTTCTCTAGTCGTCTTCCAGGACAGCCCTTGAGAGAATCCCCATGTACTCATCAGATTAGGGGGGGGACAACAGCTTGGAGGATTTTTCTCCCAAATGCCTGGTCCTGACTAGATAACAGGTCATTTATGAAACTTCCTCTTTGCCGTTAGCTGCATTCTGGCAAAAGGTCGGCAGAATAATGTCCTGGGACCTATGGAATTTTGATGCTACTTTAGGAATGAATACAAGGTCTGTTCTCAAAATAACTCTGTCTTACAAGATGTGCAAAAAAAAATCTCTAGTAGAAAGTGCCTGGATCTCACTGACTCTGCGAGCTGATGTAATTGCAACTAATGAACGGTTATAAGGGTAAGCAATCTTAACCACTTGCCGACCGGCGCACGACGATATACGTCGACAGAATGGCACGTACAGGCAGGAGGGCGTATATATACGTCCCTCCTTTAGCCTGTCCGTGCCATCGGGAGCGCGCCGGGAGCGGCGCGCTCCCGCGCCGGGAGCGGCGCGCTCCCGCGTCGGTCGGGATCCCCGTGAGTCCGGCCGCAGTCCCCGCGGACTCGATCGCCGCGGGGACTCCCGCGATCGTCTCACGGAGCGGCTGAACGGGGAGATGCCGAGATAAACAGCATCTCCCCGTTCTGCCTAGCAACTAGTGACGCCGATCTCTGCTCCCTGTGATTGGAGCAGAGATCAGCATTCACTAGCTGACAGCCACGCCCCCCCACAGTAAAAAACACACCCCTAGGCATACTTAACTCTTTCACTGCCCCTTGTGGTTAACCCCTTCACTGCCAGTGTCATTTATACAGAAATCAATGCATTTAAATGCATTAATTGCTGTAAAAATGACAATGGTCCCAAAAATGTGTCAAAAATGTCCGATGTGTCCGCCATAATGTCGCAGTCACAAAAAAAAATCGCAGATCTCCGCCATTAATAATAATAAAAAAAATTATTAATAAAAATGCTATAAAAACTATCCCCTATCTTGTAAACGCTATAACTTCTGCGCAAACCGATCAATAATCGCTTATTGCGATTTTTTTTACCAAAAATATGTAGAAGAATACGTATCGGCCTAAACTGAGGAAAAAAAATGTTTTTTTATATATTTTTTGGGGATATTTATTATAGCAAAAAATAAAAAATAATGCATTTTTTTCAAAATTGTCGCTCTATTTTTGTTTATAGCGCAAAAAATAAAAACCGCAGGGGCGATCAAATACCACCAAAAGAAAGCTCTATTTGTGGGAAAAAAAGGACGTCAATTTTGTTTGGGAGCCACGTCGCACGACCGCGCAATTGTCAGTTAAAGCGACGCAGTGCCGAATCGCAAAAAGGGGCCTGGTCCTTTGGCTGCAAATTGGTCCGGTCTGAAAGTGGTTAAAGAGGTTTATGAGATTGGCTCAAAAGGTGCTTTAAGGAAGGCTTTGAGAACTATAGACAGGTCCCATGTTGCAATCTTGTCTCCCTGTACAGGTCTGCTTCTTGCTAAAGCTTTGCAAAATCTGACGATAAGAGGGCCGCCCTGTAGGGGATAGACACTCAGGGCAGCGATCTGTACCTTAAATTAACTAAGGGACAATACTTTAGCGACTTCATATTGAAGGAATTCCAGGATGTTGGACGAGTCCATGCTTGAATTTGTTCTATTATTGAGCCATTCATTAAATCTTTTCCAAACTTTCCCATATATTGCATTAGTGACCGGCTTACGACTCTGGAGCAAAGTGTGGACGATTCTCTCTGGTAAACCCCTGGCTTTTAAGATCTCTTCTTCAGAAGCCATGCTGCTAGTTTTAGCATGGACACTTGTGGATGGACCAGGAGCCCCTGGCAAAGAAGATATCGGGAAGCATCAGGGGGGCTGACCTGTTAGTTCGAGAACATTTGCAAACCATGGTCTCCTGGACAATATGGTGCCACCAGAAGCATTTGTGTCTCCTCCTGCAGAAATTTTGACAGAACTCTTGGAATGAGATGTAGGGGTGGAAACACATAACAAAGGTCCAAAGCCCAGGGGCTTTGGTGCGCATCTAGGGCTGATCCCCTGGATACAATGAAAAAAATCTGGGTACTTTTGCATTCTTCTTGGTTGCAAAAAAATCTACCTTTGGGTTTCCCCAGTATAAAACTATGATTTTGAACACCTCTGGATGTATCGACTATTCCTGGTTTGAGACATGCTATATCGTTCTGTTCTCCTTTCAGATGAAGTGCAGAAAAGGAACTGAGATTCTGTTCTGCCCACTAAAAAGTAGTCTTGGCAATCAACATTAATTGTGGACTTCTGGTTCCCCCCGTCTGTTGATGTATGCTACTGTCGTTATGTTGTCGGAGCGGATTTGGAGGCGACGCCTTGGATCTGGTCCTGATGAAAAGCCAACAATCCTCTGGATACAGTCATAAGTTCCCTCCAATTGGAGGAGAACTTCCTCTCTTTCGGGGTCCATCTGCCCTGGGAGCAATGATCGATGAGATTGGCTGCCTGGCATCCGTTATCAGAATGCAGGAGATGGTAAAACCCAATGCACTCCCCACTGCAAGTTCTCTCGGTTCTTCCACCACCATAGGGAACGCTTCACTCTGGAGTCACCCTTTCCTCCAAGTCTCTGCCCTTCAAATCCTCCAGGAGGAATTTATGCAAAATCCTTGGCTGTAATCGGGCCCATTGTACAGCAGGGATTGAGAATATCATTAGGCCCAGTGCTGACATTACTTCCCTCACAGTACAGCTTATTATAGGCTTACCTGTAGATAAAAATACAAAAAATGGGTATATAACCACTTTAATGGTTGGAGGTTTAGGATAAAAGCGGTTCTGCACACACTTCATTTAGTAAATCTATTTGCCTTCCAAATCAGGCAAAGAGTACTAAATGGCGTGTTTTTTTTTTTCACTTACCTTGTAATTGCTGCTCTGTCTCTTCGGGGGTGGGCGGGGTCTGTGCGTCGATCCTCGTCATGCCGCACTGTCTCCTGGGATCTGGTGTCATTGATCCCAGGAGTCAGTGTGGACATCCGCCGAAATCTCGTGAGATTTACGGGGCTCATGCCGAAATCTTGCGAGATTTACTGGGCTCCTGCCGAAATCTCGCAAGATTTCGGCAGATGTGGCCGAAATCTCGCGAGATTTTGGCGAACGTGAGCTACACTTTGCCGTTACTACGCACGCGCGAGGTCGGCACAATAACGGCGGTGCATGCTGGGCCATGCTGGAAACAGCAACCAGGAAATAGGTGCCTGTGTGGTTTCACATGCCCACAGGCAAGATGGCACCCAGCAGCAAGATTTTTTATAAGTGTTTTTAGGTGACGAAAACCGGCAGCAGTTCGCTTACAAAACGGAACACGTGAGTGATGAATTTACATATCATAATCGTTCTCATTGTACAAAAAAAAAAAAACATTACAGACAGTGTCACCCCGCTTTAACCTGAATTTTCCAGAGGGTTACCGTATTACATATACGTGCGAGTAAAAAACATTTCCTTGTTCTTGTACTGGCACTGGTACTAGCACTTCTTGATCCACAAGCTCCCCAGTCAGTAGTGGTAAAGCCCAGGCTTTTGCCAGGTCTCTCAACAGTCTCATAACAAGATATCTTGTAGATGGACCCATGTGACATTCCAAGGCGTAGCTCTCTTTCGGGGTCCATCTGCCCTGGGAGCAATGATCGATGAGATTGGCTGCCTGGCATCCGTTATCAGAATGCAGGAGATGGTAAAACCCAATGCACTCCCCACTGCAAGTTCTCTCGGCTCTTCCACCACCATAGGGAACGCTTCACTCTGGAGTCACCCTTTCCTCCAAGTCTCTGCCCTTCAAATCCTCCAGGAGGAATTTATGCAAAATCCTTGGCTGTAATCGGGCCCATTGTACAGCAGGGATTGAGAATATCATTAGGCCCAGTGCTGACATTACTTCCCTCACAGTACAGCTTATTATAGGCTTACCTGTAGATAAAAATACAAAAAATGGGTATATAACCACTTTAATGGTTGGAGGTTTAGGATAAAAGCGGTTCTGCACACACTTCATTTAGTAAATCTATTTGCCTTCCAAATCAGGCAAAGAGTACTAAATGGCGTGTTTTTTTTTTCACTTACCTTGTAATTGCTGCTCTGTCTCTTCGGGGGGGTCTGTGCGTCGATCCTCGTCATGCCGCACTGTCTCCTGGGATCTGGTGTCATTGATCCCAGGAGTCAGTGTGGACATCCGCCGAAATCTCGTGAGATTTACGGGGCTCATGCCGAAATCTTGCGAGATTTACTGGGCTCCTGCCGAAATCTCGCAAGATTTCGGCAGATGTGGCCGAAATCTCGCGAGATTTTGGCGAACGTGAGCTACACTTTGCCGTTACTACGCACGCGCGAGGTCGGCACAATAACGGCGGTGCATGCTGGGCCATGCTGGAAACAGCAACCAGGAAATAGGTGCCTGTGTGGTTTCACATGCCCACAGGCTAGATGGCACCCAGCAGCAAGATTTTTTATAAGTGTTTTTAGGTGACGAAAACCGGCAGCAGTTCGCTTACAAAACGGAACACGTGAGTGATGAATTTACATATCATAATCGTTCTCATTGTACAAAAAAAAAAAAAAACATTACAGACAGTGTCACCCCGCTTTAACCTGAATTTTCCAGAGGGTTACCGTATTACATATACGTGCGAGTAAAAAACATTTCCTTGTTCTTGTACTGGCACTGGTACTAGCACTTCTTGATCCACAAGCTCCCCAGTCAGTAGTGGTAAAGCCCAGGCTTTTGCCAGGTCTCTCAACAGTCTCATAACAAGATATCTTGTAGATGGACCCATGTGACATTCCAAGGCGTAGCTCTCTTTTACTATGTTTGTTACAAATTTGTTGGTCGTCACTTTTTCCCATTGTGGGAGACATCTTCTCAATCTACATCCCACCTGAAAACTGGCATCACTGGGGTTTTGACTGAGAGGGTTAAAGAGAATACCTCCCTTCCACTTAAGACCCGATCAATACTTCTTGGGTCTAAAATCCTTTTCCCCCTTTTTTTGCTGCTCCTTTGAGAAAAAAAATTTCCTCTAAAAACCCTTCTTCTTCATAGGAAATGTCTTCTTTCTGTCCATTGTTCTTTCCAGGACTGCCTCCAGATCAGGCCCAAACAGTAGATCTCCCGAGAAGGGGACACTGCATAGATGCAACTTTGAGACTGTGTCTCCAGCCGAGGTTTTTAACCATACCACTCTTCTAGCTGCCACTGAGAGCGGTGAACTTTTTACAGACTCTACTGACGTGTCTGCTATAAAACCCACAGCCTTGAACAACATCAGAAAGGACTTCAAAAGCTCTTGGATTACCTGCAATTAGGTGTTCTTGAAGTTTTCGAGAGCCAAAACTCCTAGTTTCCGGTGACACAAGTTGTAGCCAAGGCTGGTTTTAAATTGGACATAGATGCATCCCAAGTCCACTTCAAAAAATCTTTTTTTTTTAACATTTCTTTTTATTAAAGGGTTAAAGTATATAGGTACAAAACAAAGCTATTGGGCATTCCCCAGCTTGCAAGCGCGTAAAACATAACAGTACTAAGCAAGTGGATTACGGGCGTTTGATCATCAGCTGTGTATTCTGAGTCCGTCTACAGGTGCCAGACCTTCTCAAGTTTTTTAGGGCAACCTCAAGACCAATATGTAGCTTTGTATAGAGGTACAACCCTATTGATTAGACTCTTTCAAAAAGACAAATTGGGGGCCATAGCTGACTTCCACTTGAGCACTATTGCCTTCTTAGCATAAAATAATAGGAGACCCAATAAAGTGTGCATCGCCCTATTAATGGCCAAAGGTTCAACCAATCCCATAAGGCAAACGCCAACCCTTACAGGGACATGCATAGTAGTCAGACACACAGAGCTATATTTTCTTCCCAGAAGCACCTATAGGACTTGAAGTGTGTTAGTCCCATTACACACACAGAGCTATATTTTGTTCCCAGAAGCACCTATAGGACTTGAAGTGTGTTAGTCCCATTACACACACACACACAGAGCTATATTTGTTCCCAGAAGCACCTATTTTTAGTTCCCAGAAGAACCTATAGGACTTGAAGTGTGTTAGTCCCATTACACACACAGAGCTATATTTTGTTCCCAGAAGCACCTATAGGACTTGAAGTGTGTTAGTCCCATCACACACACAGAGCTATATTTTGTTCCCAGAAGCACCTATAGGACTTGAAGTGTGTTAGTCCCATCACACACACAGAGCTATATTTTGTTCCCAGAAGCACCTATAGGACTTGAAGTGTGTTAGTCCCATCACACACACAGAGCTATATTTTGTTCCCAGAAGCACCTATAGGACTTGAAGTGTGTTAGTCCCATCACACACACAGAGCTATATTTTGTTCCCAGAAGCACCTATAGGACTTGAAGTGTGTTAGTCCCATCACACACACAGAGCTATATTTTGTTCCCAGAAGCACCTATAGGACTTGAAGTGTGTTAGTCCCATTACACAGAGCTATATTTTCTTCCCAGAAGCACCTATAGGACTTGAAGTGTGTTAGTCCCATTACACACACAGAGCTATATTTTCTTCCCAGAAGCACCTATAGGACTTGAAGTGTGTTAGTCCCATTACACACACAGAGCTATATTTTGTTCCCAGAAGCCCCTATAGGACTTGAAGTGTGTTAGGCCCATTACACACACAGAGCTATATTTAGTTCCCAGAAGCACCTATAGGACTTGAAGTGTGTTAGTCCCATTACCAACACAGAGCTATATTTTCTTCCCAGAAGCACCTATAGGACTTGAAGTGTGTTAGTCCCATTACACACACAGAGCTATATTTTCTTCCCAGAAGCACCTATAGGACTTGAAGTGTGTTAGTCCCATTACACACACAGAGCTAAATTTTCTTCCCAGAAGCACCTATAGGACTTGAAGTGTGTTAGTCCCATTACACACACAGAGCTATATTTTGTTCCCAGAAGCACCTATAGGACTTGAAGTGTGTTAGTCCCATTACACACACAGAGCTATATTTTCTTCCCAGAAGCACCTATAGGACTTGAAGTGTGTTAGTCCCATTACACACACAGAGCTATATTTTGTTCCCAGAAGCACCTATAGGACTTGAAGTGTGTTAGTCCCATCACACACACAGAGCTATATTTTGTTCCCAGAAGCACCTATAGGACTTGAAGTGTGTTAGTCCCATCACACACACAGAGCTATATTTTGTTCCCAGAAGCACCTATAGGACTTGAAGTGTGTTAGTCCCATCACACACACAGAGCTATATTTTGTTCCCAGAAGCACCTATAGGACTTGAAGTGTGTTAGTCCCATCACACACACAGAGCTATATTTTGTTCCAGAAGCACCTATAGGACTTGAAGTGTGTTAGTCCCATCACACACACAGAGCTATATTTTGTTCCCAGAAGCACCTATAGGACTTGAAGTGTGTTAGTTCCATCACACACACAGAGCTATATTTTGTTCCCAGAAGCACCTATAGGACTTGAAGTGTGTTAGTCCCATTACACACACAGAGCTATATTTTCTTCCCAGAAGCACCTATAGGACTTGAAGTGTGTTAGTCCCATTACACACACAGAGCTATATTTTGTTCCCAGAAGCACCTATAGGACTTGAAGTGTGTTAGTCCCATTACACACACAGAGCTATATTTTCTTCCCAGAAGCACCTATAGGACTTGAAGTGTGTTAGTCCCATTACACACACAGAGCTATATTTTGTTCCCAGAAGCACCTATAGGACTTGAAGTGTGTTAGTCCCATCACACACACAGAGCTATATTTTGTTCCCAGAAGCACCTATAGGACTTGAAGTGTGTTAGTCCCATCACACACACAGAGCTATATTTTGTTCCCAGAAGCACCCATAGGACTTGAAGTGTGTTAGTCCCATCACACACACAGAGCTATATTTTGTTCCCAGAAGCACCTATAGGACTTGAAGTGTGTTAGTCCCATCACACACACAGAGCTATATTTTGTTCCCAGAAGCACCTATAGGACTTGAAGTGTGTTAGTCCCATCACACACACAGAGCTATATTTTGTTCCCAGAAGCACCTATAGGACTTGAAGTGTGTTAGTCCCATCACACACACAGAGCTATATTTTGTTCCCAGAAGCACCTATAGGACTTGAAGTGTGTTAGTCCCATCACACACACAGAGCTATATTTTGTTCCCAGAAGCACCTATAGGACTTGAAGTGTGTTAGTCCCATTACACACACAGAGCTATATTTTTTCCCAGAAGCACCTATAGGACTTGAAGTGTGTTAGTCCCATTACACACACAGAGCTATATTTTGTTCCAGAAGCACCTATAGGACTTGAAGTGTGTTAGTCCCATCACACACACAGAGCTATATTTTGTTCCCAGAAGCACCTATAGGACTTGAAGTGTGTTAGTCCCATCACACACACAGAGCTATATTTTCTTCCCAGAAGCACCTATAGGACTTGAAGTGTGTTAGTCCCATTACACACACAGAGCTATATTTTCTTCCCAGAAGCACCTATAGGACTTGAAGTGTGTTAGTCCCATCACACACACAGAGCTATATTTTGTTCCCAGAGGCACCTATAGGACTTGAAGTGTGTTAGTCCCATAACACACACACAGAGCTATATTTTCTTCCCAGAAGCACCTATAGGACTTGAAGTGTGTTAGTCCCATCACACACACAGAGCTATATTTTCTTCCCAGAAGCACCTATAGGACTTGAAGTGTGTTAGTCCCATCACACACACAGAGCTATATTTTCTTCCCAGAAGCACCTATAGGACTTGAAGTGTGTTAGTCCCATCACACAGAGCTCCTCGATTTTCTTTGCAGAAGCACCCATAGGACTTCTAGTGTGTTAGTGGCATCACACAGAGCTCCTATATATTCTTCTCAGCAGCACCCACAGGACTTCTAGTGTGTTAGTGGCATCACACAGAGCTCCTCTATTTTCTTTGCATAAGCACCCACAGGACTTCTAGTGTGTTAGTGGCATCACACAGAGCTCCTCTATTTTCTTTGCAGAAGCACCCACAGGACTTCTAGTGTGTTAGTGGCATCACACAGAGCTCCTCTATTTTCTTTGCATAAGCACCCACAGGACTTCTAGTGTGTTAGTGGCATCACACAGAGCTCCTCTATTTTCTTTGCAGAAGCACCCACAGGACTTCTAGTGTGTTAGTGGCATCACACAGAGCTCCTCTATTTTCTTTGCATAAGCACCCACAGGACTTCTAGTGTGTTAGTGGCATCACACAGAGCTCCTCTATTTTCTTCGCAGAAGCACCCTATGGACTTCTAGTGTGTTAGTGGCATCACACAGAGCTCCTATATATTCTTCTCAGCAGCACCCACAGGACTTCTAGTGTGTTAGTGGCATCACACAGAGCTCCTCTATTTTCTTTGCATAAGCACCCACAGGACTTCTAGTGTGTTAGTGGCATCACACAGAGCTCCTCTATTTTCTTTGCATAAGCACCCACAGGACTTCTAGTGTGTTAGTGGCATCACACAGAGCTCCTCTATTTTCTTTGCATAAGCACCCACAGGACTTCTAGTGTGTTAGTGGCATCACACAGAGCTCCTCTAATTTCTTTGCAGAAGCACCCATAGGACTTCTAGTGTGTTAGGGGCATCACACAGAGCTCCTATATATTCTTCTCAGCAGCACCCACATGACTTCTAGTGTGTTAGTGGCATCACACAGAGCTCCTCTATTTTCTTTGCATAAGCACCCACAGGACTTTCTAGTGTGTTAGTGGCATCACACAGAGCTCCTCTATTTTCTTTGCAGAAGCACCCACAGGACTTCTAGTGTGTTAGTGGCATCACACAGAGCTCCTATATATACTTCTCAGCAGCACCCACAGGACATCTAGTGTGTTAGTGGCATCACACAGAGCTCCTCTATTTTCTTTGCATAAGCACCCACAGGACTTCTAGTGTGTTAGTGGCATCACACAGAGCTCCTCTATTTTCTTTGCATAAGCACCCACAGGACTTCTAGTGTGTTAGTGGCATCACACAGAGCTCCTCTATTTTCTTTGCAGAAGCACCCATAGGACTTCTAGTGTGTTAGTGGCATCACACAGAGCTCCTATATATTCTTCTCAGCAGCACCCACAGGACTTCTAGTGTGTTAGTGGCATCACACAGAGCTCCTCTATTTTCTTTGCTGAAGCACCCACAGGACTTCTAGTGTGTTAGTGGCATCACACAGAGCTCCTCTATTTTCTTTGCATAAGCACCCACAGGACTTCTAGTGTGTTAGTGGCATCACACAGAGCTCCTCTATTTTCTTTGCAGAAGCACCCATAGGACTTCTAGTGTGTTAGTGGCATCACACAGAGCTCCTATATTTTCTTCTCAGCAGCACCCACAGGACTACCGACTACAATGGCTGGAAGACCGCCAAGGGGAGGCAGAGCGTGCAGAGCCTAGAACACAGGGCAGGCAGGCTCTGTTTCTAGTGGACGTGGCCGTGGACGTGGACGTGGTCGTGCATCGTCATCAGCACGTGGCCATGGGACACGCGCGTCTTTGTTTTCGGCAGCTGGACATGTGGAGCCGCATCATGCTGAAGGCTTGGTAGAATGGATGACCAAGCCCTCCTCATCCTCCTCATCCTCTCTCACCCAGGCTCAGGGTACTGACAGAGCATCATCAGCCACCCCTTCCCTAGACCCACCATGTCCTCCTGAGGAGTCCCCCGAACTCTTTGAGCACAGTGTTGGGTACATGCTCCAGGAGGATGCCCAACGATTCGAAGGCTCGGATGACGATACCCAGCTTGAGGAATCTGGCAGTACAGTTCCACCAGCTGCAGCTTACTGCCAGGTTTGCTCTAGTGGTGAAGAGGGAGGGGATGATGAGGTCACTGACTCCACGTGGGTGCCTCAAGGGAGAGAGGATGAGGAGGAGGACGAGGAGGAGGAGGATGCGGCGTCACATGTCCAACGAGGCAGGATGCCCCCTGGAGGCCAGGTAGAGGCCAGCACAGCAACTGTACAACACCGCAGAGCTCCGCCTGTGCAGGGCGCTGCCTCTGCACGTTATCAGAAAAGTTCTTTGGTGTGGGCCTTTTTTGAGACGAGTGCAGCAGATCGCACCACTGCTATTTGCAATATTTGTCTCAAGCGTATCTCGCGTGGCCAAAACATCAGCCGCTTGGGCACGACAAGCATGACCAGACATATGGCGACCTGCCATGCAGCTCGTTGGCAGGCACACATAAAAGACCCACACCAAAGAACTAAGCGGACCTCTCCTTGCTCCTCCTCAGCTGGGATCTCCATCCCCACTACACCTTCAGTCCTCTCTGAAAGCTGCTCTGAGAGGACTGAAGGTGTAGATTTCGGTGTGTCACAACCAAGTACTTGCAGTACACCGACGTCCGAATGCAGCAGGCAAATTTCCCTGCCCCAGCTGCTGGACCGTAGAAAGAAGTACACTCCCAGCCATCCACATGCCCAGCGGTTGAATGCTAGCCTTGCTAAATTGCTAGCACTTCAACTGCTGCCTTTTCAGTTGGTAGACTCGGCCCCCTTCCGTGAGTTTGTTCAATGTGCGGTTCCTCAGTGGCAGGTTCCCAAACGCCACTTTTTCTCGCGGAAGGCGATTCCGTCTCTCTACCGGCATGTGGAGGGCAATGTCCATGCCTCGCTGGACAGGGCGGTCAGCGGTAAGGTGCATATTACCGCTGACTCATGGTCCAGCAGGCATGGACAGGGACGGTACCTTTCTTTCACGGCCCATTGGGTCACTCTATTGGCAGCTGGGAGGGATGCAGGACAAGGTGCAGTAGTGTTGGAGGTTGTTCCGCCACCACGCCTCCAAAACGCGACTACTGCTACTGGTTGTGACACACCTCTCTCCCCACCCCCTCCTCTTCTTCTTCCTCCAGTGCTCTGTCCTTGGAACCAGCGGTGCTCCGTAGGCGTACAAGGGGCTACGCAAGTACGCAGGCAAAAAGATGCCATGCCGTGCTTGCGCTGGTGTGTTTGGGGGACAGGAGCCACACTGGGCCAGAGGTTCTGGCAGCTCTGCAGGGGCAGGCCGAGAGGTGGTTGACGCCACGTCAGCTTAAGCCAGGAATGGTCATTTCTGACAATGGCACCAACCTCCTCTCCGCCCTGCGACAGGGGCAGCTCACCCATGTGCCCTGCATGGCTCACGTCCTCAACCTGGTGGTGCAGCGGTTCTTGGGCAGGTTCCCAGGCTTACAGGATGTCCTGAGGCAGGCCAGGAAAGTCTGTGTGCATTTCCGCCGATCTTATAATGCCAGTGCTCGGCTGACTGAGCTGCAAAAGGAGCTGAACCTGCCCAAGAACCTGCCCAAGAACAGCCTAATAGGTGACATGCCCACCAGGTGGAACCCATCAGACAGGAAGAGGATGAGGAGGAGGAGGAGGAGGAAGGAGGATTGTGTGAGCATGGAGGTGGAGCCTGGCACTCAGCATCAGCAGCAGACTTTTAGGGATGATGTACAGTCCCACAAGCCAGTGGACTTGTACGTGGCTGGGAGGAGGAGGCTGCAGAGGGCCATCAATGAGTACCTTTGCGACTACGGCACCAGGACAGGGTCAGGGGAGCTTGTTTTTTTTCCCCACGTCAGTGGAGCATGATCAGGGATGCATGCACTGTCCTCTCACCATTTGAGGAGGCCACGAGGATGGTGAGCAGTGACAGTGCATGCATCAGTGACACTGTCCCTCTTGTCCACCTGTTGGAGCATACGCTGCGTGGGATAATGGACAGGGCACTTGAGGCAGAACAGAGGCAGGAAGAGGAGGACTTCCTTGCCTCTCAAGGCCCCCTTTATCTGGACAGTGTTCCTTCTGTCCCACCCATCACACAGGAAGAGGATGAGGAGGAGGAGGAGGAGGAGGAGGATTGTGTGTGAGCATGGAGGTGGAGCCTGGCACTCAGCATCAGCAGCAGCAGTCTTTTAGGGATGATGTACAGTCCCAACAAGCCAGTGGACTTGTACGTGGCTGGGAGGAGGTGGCTGGCGATCATGTCATCCTCAGTGACCCAGAAGACTCGGACCGAATGCCTCAGCTAACCTACGCTGCATGGCCTCCCTGATCCTGCAAAGCCTGCGGAAGGATCCTCGTGTTCTTCGGATCAAGGAGAGGGACCATTACTGGCTGGCCACTCTCCTTGATCCGCGGTACAAGGGTAAGGTTGCGGACCTTATCTTGCCGTCGCAGAGGGAGCAGAGGATGAGACATCTCAGGGAGGCCTTGCAGAAAGGTCTGTGCAACGCGTTCCCAGAAACTGGGAGGCTACAAACTCCTGGTCCTGGGCGACGAGTTGCTGAGGCTTCGGTCAGTGGCAGAAGGAGCGGTGGGGAAGGTGGACGTCTGACCGATGCGTTCAGACAATTTTTTAGTCCGCAGCCCCAAGGTATGATCGGTTCCAGCAACCATCGCCAGCGTCTGATATACATGGTGCAGGAATACCTTGGGGCAAGGTCAGACTTGGACACCTTTCCCACCGAAAATCCACTGGCTTACTGGGTCCTGAGGATGGATCACTGGCCAGAGCTTGCACAGTATGCAATTGAGCTACTGGCCTGTCCTGCCTCCAGCGTTCTTTCCGAACGCACATTCAGTGCTGCTGGAGGATTTGTGACTGATCATAGGGTGCGCCTGTCCACCGCCTCGGTTGATCGACTGACATTCATCAAAATGAATCAGTCTTGGATCACCACCAGCTACCAGGCACCTGAGGCGGATATAACCGAATAATTTTTAATGTCACATCCCTTCAAGACTGCCTATGCTGATGCTGAGTGACTGTCCTCTTATGTTCACTGACTATCCTCTTCCTCCTCCTCAATGATCCATGCCACCACACCAGTGCCTAAGGCACAATTTTTCAGCCCCTGTTTAACAGGGGCGTGTACTTACAATTTTTAAAAAAATGCTTCGCAACACGTGTGACTGCTGTGCTCCAAGTACAGTCTCTGTGAGGGCCGTGTTGCAGTGTTGTGGCACCAGCACCAGTGCCTAAGGCACAATTTTTCAGCCCCTGTTTAACAGGGGCGGGTACTTACAATTTTTTAAAAAAAATGCTTCGCAACACGTGTGACTGCTGTGCTCCAAGTACAGTCTCTGTGAGGGCCGTGTTGCAGTGTTGTGGCACCAGCACCAGTGCCTAAGGCACAATTTTCAGCCCCTGTTTAACAGGGGGGGGTACTTACAATTTTTTAAAAAAATGCTTCGCAACACGTGTGACTGCTGTGCTCCAAGTACAGTATCTGTGAGGGCCGGGTTGCAGTGTTGTGGCACCAGCACCAGTGCCTAAGGCACAATTTTTCAGCCCCTGTTTAACAGGGGCGTGTACTTACAATTTTTTAAAAAAATGCTTCGCAACACGTGTGACTGCTGTGCTCCAAGTACAGTATCTGTGAGGGCCGGGTTGCAGTGTTGTGGCACCAGCACCAGTGCCTAAGGCACAATTTTTCAGCCCCTGTTTAACAGGGGCGTGTACTTACAATTTTTTAAAAAAAAGCTTCGCAACACGTGTGACAGCTGTGCTCCAAGTACAGTCTCTGTGAGGGGTTGCAGTGTTGTGGCACCAGCACCAGTGCCTAAGGCACAATTTTTCAGCCCCTGTTTAACAGGGGCGGGTAATTACAAATCTTGATCTAATAGTTCACAGCAGGGCCCATTCCTGCGCCCACCAAGATTAACTATGAGGGCCTGCAGTCTTGTGGCAACACCGTCCAACACCAACGCCAAAGGCCCAATTTTTCTGCCCGTTTCATCAGGTGCTTGCAATTACAAATCTTGATCTAATAACTCACAGCAGGGCCCATTCCTGCGCCC
The DNA here is from genome assembly GCA_028564925.1 of Lithobates sylvaticus. Lineage (NCBI taxonomy): Eukaryota > Metazoa > Chordata > Amphibia > Anura > Ranidae > Lithobates > Lithobates sylvaticus. Next base: position 117,848,243 of record CM053038.1, on the reverse strand, counting down.
ACCAAGAGTAACTGTGAGAGCTTACAGTCTTGTGGCAAAACCGTCCACCACCACCACCACCACCCCAATTTTTCTGCCCTGTTCAACAGGTGCATGCAATTACAAATCTTGATCTATTAACTCACAGCAGGGCCCATTCCTGTGCCCACCAGTAGTCAGTGTAGCAATAAATTGAGTCACGTCTTGCCAATAGCTACGAATCTATGGACACTACCAGAAGATATGGGAAAATCCTGCAGGGTCACCAGGGCACCTCCAATAGCAAAAAGAGGAACTTGGGTAGATAAAGTGTAGTTTCTGTGGTGTAAAATACATTTGGTGCACTATTTTAAATGGGATCAACCGGTCTTTAGTCGATATTAATGCTTAAAATGGGCTATCCCAGTCTTCATTGTCCAAGTCCTGCTCCTCTGAACGCCACACCATAAGCAGGGCATCAAGACCCTCATGAACGGAGGGCAGTAGTGACTTATAGATCACAGAAAGTGTTTTTTGCAGAGCGTTATACCGAAGGAGAACCTCCAAATCATCCTGCTCCAACCTACATGGAGAGGATTCAAATTGGGATGTATAAGCGTGTCGGAGTTGCAGGAATCGGAAAAAGAACATGTTAGGTAGTGTAAATTTCTTTCTCAATCTGTCAAACGTGAATAATGCACTCCCATTACAAATATCTTAAAGGTATCTAACGTCTTTAGCAGGCCATAGCCCAGGGTCTGGTAGGGAGTAGAATTCCGGTAACATGGGATTAAACCGAAGCTGTGTTTATGGGGACCTTTTGTCCTGCACTGCATTGAGTTTAATAATGACAACATGCCAGTGCCTTGATAACCACTCTCATAGCATCAGTAAGGTGTGGGTGAGAGACTCTCTGACCCCTGTAAAGTAGATTACGGCAGGTCTAATAAGATCCTGCGTACACAGCTTCCAATACTACAGAAGCATTTGTGTCATCAGAGATGAGCCAATTGTGAGCATGGGTGAGCACGGCAGTCAAATATTAAGTATAAAAGTCAGGGCAGGCCAAGCCCCCAAATGTCCAAGGTCTGCATAAAACCTTTCTACTAAATCTAGCTGGGTGGGATTGCCATAAAAAGGAGCTTATAAGGGAATCTAACGGTTTAAAAAGGGATTTCGGTAACCAGACTGGGGAGTGCCTAAGGCTGTACAGGAGAACTGGGAGGATTTTTATTTTTAATTCGATTAATTCTCTTCAAAATGATGTCTGCTCTTCTATCCATGGGGTCATTCAGGTGGCCCATGTTTTCAGATGCCAAATCTAATTGTTTGGACACCTTGGATAGAGGTGCGTCTAATTTGGGATTCTTATTCTAAATAGCTTCAGTGCTTTTGTCAAAGGGAAATCTTTTCTTTAAATTATTATAGAAAAAAAGCCTTCTTGTCATGTTCAGACCACTCTTTACAAATTAGATCTGATAGAATCTGATGGACTTTGAAAATTCTCACTTTCTTTTTCCCCAGTCCCTGATACATCATATTATGCCTAGATAACTGTGTTTCTTCCTTTTGGATTTATGGAGTGTCATAAATTGTGCCCCGTAGGTCGTCCACCTCCTCCAGGGACAATTTATACTTTGCAGATTTGCTAGACTTGGCCTGGCCTTCGTCTTTATCAGATTCCGAGTTGGAGGAAGCTGGCCTGACCACAGTGGGGCTATGCTCTCTAGAGGATCTCTCAAAACCTCAGGGGACCAGAGTTTCTTGGGACAGGAGAAGAAGGAGCAGTTACAGTGTCACTGTTAGAATCTACAGGTGTGCTTGCATTGGAGATGAGCTTACAGAATGCCTTAAAGGTGGAAGACACTTGCTCTTTAAAGAAGCTAAGAATCTTTACCAGAGGAGAATCTGATTCAGATTTCAAAAGATTAGCAATGCATTGCTTGCATAGAGGTTTATTGTAGCTGGACAGCTGGACAGCTTGGAGCCACAATTAGGCTCCATGCACACTAGGCATAAAAAAATGTTTGTTTCCTTGGCAGAAAAAAACGCTCATATAAAGCATGTTTTGTACATAGTTTAGGCAAGTTTAGGAGAGTTTTGTGTTTTTTCTGCCAGAACGCTCCAATCAGAAATTCAAACCAGAAGGGGTTTTTTTTCCCACCTCTAAACGTTGAGCTTAAAATATGCCTGTATTTGTCCTAATGTGCAAGGACACATAGGATAACATTGAGCTGCTTCTACAGGCAAAACGCAAAACTCCTGTAGTAGTAGAGTTTTTAAGGCAGTGTGCATGGACCCATTTCTTCCGAGCCGACTTATCCTCTCTAGACGCCTCCTTGTTCTGTAGATAAAACACAAGGAAGGGAAGATAAGAGGCCTAGGCATCAAGAATAAACGCACCTTGTGATAAAACACATCCCAGCCTCAGCAGCACGTATCCTTCTGGGACTGTGAGGAAATCACCACCATGGGTTTCCCTAGTCCAGCCCCTGTCAACCACCACCACTAAATAAGATCTGCCCAGCAGCTTACCTGTGCATGGCTGGTGCCCGATTCCCCTGGAGTGTCCTGGGAGGCCGTTAGTCCCATCATGCTGGACACTGGTCTGGATAACATAGGCACAGTTTGGCCCTCCACTTCCTCCCTGTGCCTCAGAGACCCAGAGCTGGAAGTGTCAGTGCGCGATGAGGATGTCAATTCCACAGGCCCTGCGTCACCCGGCGCAGCTAAGCCCTCAGCCACTAAGGAACCACAGTCATCATGCCGCTGACCCTTGCCAGGTACTGGGAGGAGGTGGGAACAGGTCTGCTCTGATCAGCTGGACGGTACCTGAAACCAAAAAAGTGGGTAAGGATTTTTCAGAGTAAAATTCTGCATTGCTGGGTAAGACCCAGTCCCCCTGCAGCAACTCTCTTTTACCTTCAGGCAGCCGCTGAGATATGGAGTCCTCCCTGTAAAAGAAAATAAAAGATGGTTCCTCAGGCAACATGCCTCCTCTGATGGAGGAAACAAAAATGACAGGCCATGTTCCTGGGGGTCCGCCTTTTAACGACTTGCCTACTGGGCACTTAAACCCCCTTCCTGCACAGACCAATTTTCAGCTTTCAGTGCTCTCACACTTTGAATGACAATTGCACATTCATGCAACATTGTACCCAAACTACATTTTTATCATTTTTTTCACACAAGTAGAGTTTTCTTTTGGTGGTATTTAATCACTGCTGGGTTTTTTGATAAAAAAAAAAGACAGAAAATGTTGAAAAAAAATGTTTCATAGTTTGTTTTAAAATTTTGAAAACAGGTAATGTTTCTCCTTCATTGATGTGCGCTGATAAGGCTGCACTGATGAGCACTGATAAGGCGGCACTAATGAGCACTGATAGGTGGCACTGATAAGCACTAATGAAGCAGCACTGATAGGTGGCACTGAGAGCTGGCACTGATGGTTAACACTGATGGGCACTGGTAGGTGAAACTGATAGGCAGCACTGATCGGTGGCACTGATGTTAAGGCACTGGTGGGCATTGGTAGGGGGCACTGGTGGGCAAAGGTAGGTGGCACTGTGGGCACTGGTAGGTGGCCCTGGTGGCTACTGATAGGTGGCACTGGCAGGTGGCACTGGTGGGCACTGATGAGGCAGCCGCGGCTCTCTGTGTGAGGGACCAATGTCCCTCTGACAGAAGCTGGTGATCGGCTTTTTTTTCCTCTCACGCTGACAGCGTGAGGGGGGAAAAAATATCAATTACCGAGCTTCTGTTTACATCACGTGATCAGCTGTCATTGGCTGACAGCTGATCACTTGGTAAGGGGCCATGATTGGCCCCGTACTCTGATCTGTGATCAGCTGAGTCTCGTAGGCTAGTGATCACAGAGCTCGCCGCGCACGACCCGCAGGGACACGCAGGCAGTTCATGCAGGGGAGGACGTCCATGGACGCCCTCCTGGAAATGATGCTGTCTTTCGGCTATAGTGTGGGTGGCAAGTAGTTAAAGTGATTTGGTAATGTGTTTCCTGTGCCGAGGGGAGGAGCTCCATCTCCCAAAGGCTGTCCTGGAAGACGACTGGGGAAAATTGGGTTTAAAATCACTTTAATAAAAAAGAAGATTTAAAAAGAAGCATTAATTGAGTACTTGTGACCTTAATGTGCTACCATTTGAAGCTGGTTTTTACAGGACCGCTATGTGGTATTTATGCTTAGCCACAGTGGCAACCCAGGTTACATCTGTTGGTGGGATGTATTGCCATTCATTTTAAATGGAATCCCAAAGCACCTTGTTGATGGAGGAGTATTGCAGTGCGCTACCAGAAGTTGTACATGTACCACTTTTGGGCGTGTTTTGGTGCAACCCATTTTTTTTTTAAGTGTTAACACCCAGCAAAGATGTATTTGGGCTCCAAGTCAATTATTCCCAATGAAATCAGTACATACTGTATAAAATGAGAGGTAATCACAATAAAATGCTGCACTTCCACCTATACATTATTTTTCTAATGATGTAAAATGCTAATGTTACACGGTATGTTGTATTTTATTGACAGTTTAACTTTTTTGCTTAGTTAATTTCCAATAATTCACTAAAAAATAAAAGACCTCTTCAGTAAATTATCTCCATTAACATTAGAAACTAACTAATATTTATATATTGAATTTTTAAAAAGGTCCTTTCATCATCATAGAATTGAAAGAAGCCTGCCTGTTGCACCTCACATAACGTACAGTGCTTCAGTGATTCAATATATGGCCTTGTCTCCATTCCAGGAATAATTTGCAAGCTTTTGTTATATTTTGTGTACAATTAGCAATTTACTTTAAAAAATGCTTCACTGTGCAGTTTTAAAATCAGGCTTACAGAAAATGATTAGAGAACAGATCAATAAAGTTCAATGGCAGATCAGACACAAATGAGGAGGATATATAATGAGACAGACCTGTTTCTAAGAGCTTGTGCTCAGTACAGGATTTATTGATGTGTTTCTTTCCTAGAGAAATTGTTTGCAAAGTATAAGAAGCGTAACTTATATTTTCAACCTGGGTCGGTCTGTCTATGAAACTATTATTTTGTTTTAATTATTTTTATAAATCTATTCTATTGAAGCAGTTTTCAGCAATTTACAGTGCACTCTTTCAATATTAAAGCACAGTTCCAGCCATATTTTACACTTTTGATATAGTAGGGAGGATTCACATTTTGGGGGGGGGTTGTGACATCCATTGCAGAGATTTTCCTTTCCTGAAAACCCCTACAGGAAATGGGGGTAGGATAGTCACTGGGAAAGGAAGACCTGAAGAGCAAAAAAATAAATAAACACAATAGATGTTCTATTTCTCGGTCTGTGAATTTCTGTGTGCATTTTCACCCTGTATGTTGCCCTTGAAGCTGCATGAAAAGACTCTCTCTCTGCTATACAATGTTCAAAATATATATTTTTGCAGTAGTACATGTCTCCATGGCTGTTCCAAACTTCCAATGCATTTTTTTTTTTACAGTAGTTTGCCTATTAGCCTTAACTACTTGCTTACTGGGCACTTAAACCCCCTTCCTGCACAGACCAATTTTCAGCTTTCAGCTCTGTCACATTTTGAATGATAATGGACGGTCATGCTACACTGTACCCAAATGAAATTTTTATCATTTTTTTCCCACAAATAGAGCTTTCTTTTTGTGGTATTTGATCACCTCTGGGTTTTTAATTTTTTGTTAAAAAAATTAAAAAAGACTGAAAATTTTGAAAAAAAAAAAATACAAAACCATTTTATATTTTGTTATAAAATTTTGCAAACAGGTAATTTTTCTCCTTCATTGATGTACGCTGTTGAGGCTGCACTGATGGGCACTGATATGCACCCATAGGCTGCATTCATAGGCACTGATAAGGCAGCACTGGTGGGCACTGATAGGCGGCACTGGGAGGCACTGAGCGATGGCACTGGTGGGCATTGAGAGGTGGCCCTGAGGGGTGGCACTGACAGGCACTGAGGGGTGGCACTGATGGGAAGTGCTGGGCGGCACTGAAGGGCATTGATAGGTAGCACTGAAAGGTGGCAGTGATGGGCACTGATGGACACTGTTGAGTGGCAGTGATGGACAGTGAGGGGCACTGGTAGGTAACACTGATAGGGATCATTGCTAGGTGGCACTGATGAGGCATTGATTGGCACCATTTATGGGCATTGATAGGTCACACTCCTGGGCATTGTTAGTTGGCACTGACTTACACTGGTGGGCACTGATATGAACTGTGTGGGCACTGGCAGGCAGTACTGGTTGGCACAGATGAGGTGGCTGTGCCTCTTCCTCTTCTGGACTGATGTCCCTTACACAGAAGCCGGTGATCGGCTTTATTTATCCTCACGCTGTCAGAGAAAAAAAAAAACATTATCGATCTTCCGTTTACATCACGTGATCAGCTGTCATTGACTGACAGCTGATCAGGTGGTAAGGGGCCGGGATCACTGGGATCACCCGATTGATCACAGCGTGGGGAGCGCGCAAAGGGGAGGACGTCTATTGACGGCCTCCCAGCAATGTAGGTCCACGATGTAGCCGTCCTTCGGCTATAGTGCGGATGAGAACAGGTTAAAAATGGCCAGAATTTAACAATAAAATTTAATCTCTCATAGTATTCAATGGGATTTAACCCCTAAAAAAAATGCAGGGCTCACATATACAGTTAAAAAATAATGATAATAAATGTGTGACCGAATATAACACAATATGCGTGTAAAAACACAGGTATGATGTAAAAGGAACAACAAATAAATTAATATATAATGTCCACAAATGTGCAGAAAAAAAGTGTACAAAAACAGAAGGGGAAGGGTTGATTCAAAAAGTCCTGGTGTAAATAGACGCTGTCAGTAAGTTGACATCACAGAGGCGTAAATGGGAACAGGAGGCGTCAGTGAAAACATGACAGAAAGAAGATCTTGCAAGAGGAACCACCACCGACTGTGTGAAGGCTTACCAGAAACAGTGGACTTAAAGGGGCATATACCTCTTAAGTCATGCAGACTTGTGGTGATATTCACTGTTTAAAGTGAAGACAATCATGGATCTAGGTCACAACGATCACAATTCAGGGTCTGAAGGGCACTGGTCATTAGCAAGTTCACAGTAAAACATATGAATAAAGTTCACATGGAGGGAAGGAGGACCAAAGGATATCCATGTACTCAAACGATGAAACCAGAAATTAAAGAAAGGTTCCACATAGTGTGATATCGTTTAAAAAATAGATTTTAATAAAAAGAGGGTAAACAGGAACACTCACATTTCAAATGTAGATAAAGGCTCTTACAGAGACATGGAATAGCGCAATGATGTTGGCAGGACTCGACCCAACGCATTTCATCTACTTAGACATCATCTTGGGGTGTGAGTCCTTGCCACAAACACTGTGATTATATAGACTGTGGCCCCAAATTGAATCACGTATCGCCCGGAAGTTTCCGCGTGAGGATGCGTCACTTCCGGTCTGGGAAATTTAATATTCGTTATATGTAAAGCCTAAATGAGAAGGCTAAGTATAATATATATAAAATGAGAGAGCATGCCAAGAATCTGGCTAGCACTAGTGAATAATTATAATGAAATGTAAGTATAACAGATGGAAGAAAGAATGTGTGATCCACGCCTCACTCAGGTATGTGAGTCGTCAAACGGTACGCTCAATCTCCGTGCGAAGTGGGGAGGACGTACAGAGCCAAACCACGCTCTGAGCCACGAACGTCCGACGTCACATCTCCACTGCCCACATCAGGAAGTGAATGCGGGTCAAGCCTCGCTATGAAATAGCGTAGGAGACCAGAACATAGTACATGGATGGGAGTCACATGGTTCGCACGTTGACAGCAGTCACATGGACCACACCTGATATTGTCTCAGTGACACGCTATTAACAACTAGGGATAATGGAAGTCAAACTACACTAATGACCGAATCATAAATTGCCTCTGACAGATCAACGATAAAAGAAAGTTTAAACGAAAACTGCCCGATCAAATTGGAGCTGAATGACATATAGACAATACCGATAGCAAAGTGAATGGTAAAAACCACATACACATAACAGTCTGGTAGATCACAACATTAAAACATATCCGCAAATAGGTATATTTAGGTACCTCCAAGCATTTGATATGTATCTATATATATCAAAGAGCAGAAAAGCCAATAAGGCATAAAATCATCAATATCTTGATGAACAGTTAAAAGAGTAAGAAAAGATTAAATAATAGATACATGACATCATGTTCTATTAATAAAAGCATTAATGTCCCACTCCACATTCATTCCGAGTGGGGAGTGGGGCTGTAACTCATAGATCCAAAATGTTTCAAGTCTGGAGACCCCCCTAGTGGTAGCCCTCCCCCTCCAGGGGGGAATGAATCTATCAATCGCTAGAAACTCAGTGCCTCTAGGATCTCGATTGTGAAATTGACGGTAGTGTCTAGGACAGTGTGTTTAATACGTCCCATTTTAATCTTAGTGATATGTTCAGTGACCCTAGTAGCAAACGAACGTATGGTGCAACCAATGTATGGTGTGCCGCAAGGGCAGGTCACCAAATAAACAATATTATTGGTAACATACATGCATAATTTTTTAATAGGATATGTGCATTTAGTGATAGATGTGAACAATCTTTAGTTTTACATCTTCCACAAGTATTATACTGACAGACTGTACATTTCTTACATGGGTAATACCCAATCAGGTTATGAAAAAAAGATGCTCGAATGGGTGAATAAACTTGGGGGCGATCTTACTCCTCAAAGAGGGAGCTCCTCTGTAGATCACCTTTGCTCGTTCAGGTAATAGTGTACCTAGAATCCGAACACACTCCAATGACGGTCAACAATAGATTTAATCTGCTTGTGTTGTACAGAAAATGATGTTAGCAATGACCATTTGAAGGATTCATCAGAATCTTGCCAGGGTTTATCAGCCTGCAAGGATGCTCACTCAACTTGTAAAACATTATGAAAATCGAGATCAACTACACCTTGATCGTAACCTTTATCAGTACAGTTCCTGCTTTTTCGTAAAAATAACAACTAATTTTTTGTTGAGAATGATGGACTTTTTAGGCGTACAATCTAACTTTTTAAAAAGTTTAACAAAGTTTATTTAAAACATAAACATACAATTACTCAATGCAAAAAACATATACAGAGATCTGCAAAGAATACAAGAAAGACTACAAGCATATAGATAACTCTGCTAGAGGTAAACAATATGGATCATATGACCCCTCGGATCTGAATATTGACTTCTCGGAATTGTGAATAGCAATGATTTGTGATGGCAGCTGTCAGTGGGAATAAACCCATTACGATCAGTCGGTTTAAAATAAGTGCTAAACTTAAACTGACATGCACAGTGTTCTATTTCTAGATCCAAAAAATGAATTTTATTATGACTGAATACAAAACAATTCATCTGTCATTCATGTTAAGAACCAAAATTAATTGAGCTAACAATTCAGGGGTGCCATCCCATAGGAGGAGGATGTCGTCAATGTACCTCGCCCACAAGACAAGTTGTGGTCTGTCGTCGGCACAGAACACATTCTCCTCCCATTTGGCCATAAAAAGGTTGTCAAGACTGGGGAAAATGTTGCCCCCATTGCCACACCCTTCTGCTGTAGATAAAAACGATTGTCAAACCATAAGTAATTATGCTGAGTGGCGAACTCAAGTAGTTTAATAATATAAATTACCCTGGGACACGGCAAGAGTATGATCTCTACGCAAAAAATGTTGTACAGCCTCCACTCCTCTCTGGTGGGGAATACAAGTGTACAAGGAGGCCATATCTGCTGTAGCCAAGGTAGTAATCTCCTCCCACATTAACTGTTTCAAGCAATCTAATTGTATCCCTGGTATCTTTAAGATACATGGGCGTTTTGCGAATCAGGGGTAGGAGAGAAAAAAATCAATGTACGGACCAATCCGTGAAGTGATGGAGTCAATACCACTAATCATGGGGCATCCTGGGGGGTGTAATGGATCTTTGTGAATTTTGGGTAAATAGTACATTATTGAGATTCTGGGCGATTCAAGTTGTCTGCGTTGATGAGTCCCTGATTACGTTTTCTGGCCGCTTGTCTTTCAAACAGTATCTTCCCAGCAAGCGTGCCAGATACAAAGTCAAGATGTATAAGCTCTGTGACAGGGCCACAGGCTATACATGTAGTTTTATGGTTTACGAGGGAAAAGATAGCCATATAGATTTTGACAAACTGCCCAGATTACATAGGGAGCACTGGCAAGATTGTGTGGGACTTGGTGTCACCCTTATTCGGAAAGGGGTACCACTTGTACATGGACAAATATTACATGAGCGTGCCACTTTTTAGTCACTTGTTTGATCATCAGATTGGAGCATGTGGCACCGTGCGACCTAATCGCCGGGGCATTCCCCAGCGGCTTGTAGATTCCCGTCTTAGGCTGGGGGAGAGAGCCTGCTTCAAGTGTAATAATTTGCTCGCTGTGAGGTGGAGGGATAATAAGAATGTTTTCGTGTTCTTACCTCCCTTCATGCAGACACGACGGTCCAAATTCCTACGGCGACTGGTGTTGTGGAGAAACCCCTCTGTGTCCATGAATATAACCTTAATATGGGAGGGGTGGACCTCAATGACCAGTTGTTGGTGCCGTACCTAGTTGCCCATAAGGCCAGACGCTGGTACAAAAAAGTGTCTGTTTATTTATTTCAATTGGCTTTGCTGAACGCTCATGTGCTATACAGAGCTTCAGGACGGACTGGATCCTTCCTTAAATTCCAGTGCACCGCACCTTCCCAATCCAAATGCAATAAGCCGGCTGCACGAGAGGCATTTTCCTTATGTCCTCCCAAGTACCCCTACCCAACGAGCCCCCCAAAGAAGATGTTGTGTCTGCAGCAAGCGCAGAAATAGGCGTGACACCCGCTATTATTGTCCCTCCTGTCCTGACAATCCTGGTCTTTGCATTGGTGAATGTTTTGAACGCTACCATACACTAGTTGAGTATTAGCGTTGGGTACAGCACTGCACAGACTAGGCACACTTTCACAGGGTCTCCCAAGATGCCATCGCATTTTGAGAGACCCGAACAGTTACAAAAAAAAGTGTAAAAAAAAATAAATAAAAGCATTAACAGCTAGAGAGGGGCAAACCCTTCATTGTTCCAGACTTGACCTTCATCCCTAACCAGGACCTAGCTTCAGCCCTAATGATGTATTGCCACACAAGCCAAGAGCGATTGGGGTTTGGCAACCCACAGTCCTGGCCCTTTGCCCTAAAATGTAGCATTTTTATTTTTTATTAAACACGACATCTCTGCATCCTTAAGGTGGTTAGAAATAGTCTTTTTAATCCTTGTTAGATTTATGCATAGTGCCCTTCATGTAAAATGTAAAAAGTGCATCCTTTGAAAATCACAGTATTACTTCCCATTATCAGAGAACTAATTTCTTCATTTTCAAATGAACTGGGAAGGCAATACAAGGAAATTACATTTCTTCAAATATATATTGACGTTTTTCAACCCATGAATAAGATCTTAGCTACATGCCTTTGTATGAAGTACTTTGCATGACTGAAACAAAACCATTTGTTTTGCTTCTTCTTGCTGAGCTGAATGTATACACAAATTGATTTGTGTGATCAAGAATAGCACTTGGCCTTACAAGCAGCACACCTACGGAGGTTTGTCAAATGGAAGAGCTGCAGAGAGCTGAAAGTATGTGGATGTGCAATATGTAAAGCTGATGAAAGGAGGGACAAAAGTCATCAAAAAGGTTACCCCAGTTTTCTGGAAAAATTATCCTACAGCAAAGTTTTAAACTAAAATAGGCAGATGTTTGGTTTTCAGGAGGTGCACAGACAGAAGGCTTGTTAGGTCACACATTCAAACAAAACTAACACGGATGCACTCACTAGGTAGGTGAAATCCCTACATTCACTGAATGCAGTATTTTTTTCAGCGCAGTGCAAGGCACTGCCTCACTCTACGCATCAGCCAATTGAATTGGCGGAGGCCAGTGTAGAGGAGGGTGGAGATATGGAGACACAGGAGCCAGAGATGGGTAGCTCGTGACATTTAGAAGGAGAGGTAGAAGAGAGAGCGCTAGGGAGGCCAATCATGAGTTGGTAAACCCCAACAAATATGTCAAGTTGCATGATGTTGGGGATATCAGCTCAGGAGGTGGCAGTGCTGGAGCAGGCGCCCTCCCCTAGCTGCCAGGGGAGCAACAGCTCCGGTAAGGAGGGGGCCAGGGATACAGGACAGGTACTGGTAGTAGGGGATTCAATTATTAGGACAAAGAGGACAATCTGTCACAAAGACCATGGTTGCCGAACAGTATGTTGTCGGGCGATCGGGTTCGGCGCATTGCGGATTGGATGGACAGATTATTGGGCAGGGCTGGGGGGGACCCAGTTGTCATGGTACATGTTGGCACCAATGACAAAGTAAGAGAAAGAGTCCTAAAATATGATTTCAGGGACTTAGGGAATAGATTGAAGAGAAGGACCTCCATGGTGGTTTTCTCAGAAATACTACCTGTGCCTTGAGCCACAGCAGAGAGGCAGAAGGAGCTTAGGAAACTGAACAAGTGGCTGAGGAACTGGTGTAAGAAGGAAGGGTTCAGGTTGGGACAGGCTGCACCTTAATGGAGAGGGTGCAGCTCTATTGGGAAGAAAGATGGCCACCAAGTTGGAGGGGCTTTTAACCACCTAAGGACCGCCTCACGGCGATATACATCGGCAGAATGGCACGGCTGGGCACAAGCACGTAACTGTACGTGTCTCTTTAAGAGCCCAGCCGTGGGTCGCGTGCGCCACCGGCGGCGCGCTCGCAACCCGGTCCTGAGCACCGTGGCCGTGGGACCAGCGGACCCGATCGCCGCTGGTGTCCCGCGATCGGGTCACAGAGCTGAAGAACGTGGAGAAGTCTGTGTAAACAAACCTCTCCCCATGCTTCCTACTGAGCCTGTCACTGATCGTCTGTTCCCTGTCATAGGGAAAAATGATCAGTGACGTCAGACACCAAGCCACGCCCCCCTACAGTTAAAAAAAAACACACTTAACTCCTTCACTGCCAGTGTCATTTACACAGGAATCAGTGCATTTAAATAGCACTGATTGCTGTATAAATGACAATGGTCCCAAAAATGTGTCAAAAATGTCCGATTGTCTGCCATAATGCCGCAGTCACAATAAAAATCTCTGATCGCCGCCATTACTAGTAAAAAAAAAAAAAAAAATATTAAATAAAAATGCTATAAAACTATCCCCTATTTTGTAAACGCTATAACTTTTGCGCGAACCAATCCATAATCGTTAATTGCGTTTTTTTTTAGCAAAAATATGTAGAAAAATACGTATCGGCCTAAAATGAGGAAAAACATTTTTTTTATATATTTTTTGGGGATATTTATTATAGCAAAAAGTAAAAAATATAGAATTTTTTTCAAAATTGACGCTCTATTTTTGTTTATAGCGCAAAAAATAAAAAACGGCAGAGGTGATCAAATACCACCAAAAGAAAGCTCTATTTGTGGGGAAAAAAGGACGACAATTTTGTTTGGGAGCCACGTCGCACGACCGTGCAATTGTGAGTTAAAGCGACGCAGTGCCGTATCGCAAAAAGGGGTCTGGTCCTTTGGCTGCAAATTGGTAGGGGGCTTAAGTGGTTAAACTAGGTGTTTGGGGGGAGGGTCAATAAAAAAAATGGTCTAAAAAAATATAAAAGCAGCATCCTAACACTACAAGGAATACAATAAGAAGTGTAAGAACGCAATTAGGGCAGCTAAAAAGAAAAAAAAAAAAAAAGAAGACTACAAGAGACACATAGAGGAGAGTAAATAAAAACCCCAAGGATTTTTTTTAGATATATTAACAGTAGAAAAGCGAGGTAGGAGCACATTGCTCACATAAATGATGATGATGGGAGGATGGTTACAGATGACACAGAGAAGGCAACTGTACTAAAGGCTTTCTTCTCCTCAGTTTTTCCACTGGAGAAGGAGAGGTATACCGACCATGACTGGATTATTAATAACAAATCACAGGACGTACCCTTGTGGCTAACAGAGGCCAGAGTCAAGAAAAGAATAGATAAGCTTAACACAAATAAATCAACAGGACCATATGGCTTATACCCAAGAGTCCTCAAAGAACTAAGTCAGGTTATAGCTAGACCATTGTTCCGAATCTTTGCGGATAGCATACTGACAGGAATTGTACCAGCTGATTAGAGGAAAGTCATTGTGGTACCAATAGTCAAAAAAGGCAAACACATATTCCTGGTAACTAGAGGCCAGTCAGCCTAACATCAATAGTAGGTCAATTATTGGAGCGACTATATCCAAGAATTTGAAGAAGAAAACAGTATTGTAGTAATCAGCATTGGTTTACGAAGGGTCGCTCCTGCCCGACCATCTGTTGACATTCTACGAGCAAGTGAGCTGCCATCTAGATAGGGGGAGGCCTGTGGATGGGGTGTATCTAGATTTTTCAAAAGCATTCAATACAGTTCCCCATAAACGCTTAATCTACAAGCTGAGGTGTACAGGCATGGATCATAAGGTTTGTTCATGGATAGAAAACTGGTTACAGGGGATCGTCCAAAGGGTAGTGATAAAAAAAACATGTACTCTGTTTAAATTATTCATGAATTGGTGGGGGGCGTGGCCGAGACATGGAGGAGAGCAGACTTGTGTGAGCTGAGCTCCGTCTGACCGGCTCTCACAAATGCTGCATACAGCAGCACCGAACCCCGGAACGAGAACCCCACGACATGCCAAGACGGAGGAAGCCCTCCCCACAACCCCGGAGGAGCCCACGATTCTGCTCCAGCTCGCTGGAAGCCTACTTCACCAGCGAAAGTAGACGCCGCGAGGCCGCATCCAAGATGGTGCTGGGTGAGTGCTCACAGGCCGCACAAGAGGCATCAGTCACAGTGCCATCCACCTCCATCACCGCCACCACCTTCCTCACCAGAGTCACAGGGGAGCCCCTTCAGCAGTCCGAGCCGTCCGGATGAGTGGGAGACCCACAATCGCTCCCCACATAGGCCGCAACAGGCCCTATCCGCAAAGACCGCCATCCACCCCTCCTGCAACCCCCAGAGCCCCACCTCCACACTCCTCAAGCCCAAGGGGTCGCCAATGGCTCTTGAGGATGGAGATCTGAGGTCCCACATCCTGGCCCTTCCTACATGGGCTGACTTAGAAGGCTTCATGGCCTGGATGGAAAAGGCCTTTAGAAAAGACATTGAGGATTTGCAAGCAGACACTGCTCACATTGGGGGGAAGGGTAGAAACCCTAGAAGCCACAGTGGAAGATATACAGCCTGCCTAACAAGCCCTAAAAACATGATGCGTAGCACAGGACCATCGCATTGATTTCCTGCTAGATCAGCTTGATGATGTGGAAAATAGGAGCCGCAGGGTAAACATATGCATACGAGGCCTTCCTGAGGCCACGGGCCCGAGAGACATCATTCCCACCCTCCAAGGGGTATTTACACAGATCCTGGGCAAGGAAGCACCTGATCGCATAGAGATAGACCGTGCTCATCGAGCCCTCAGGCCCCCCTCTGCTGACTCTGATAAACCTCGGGACATTATTTGTAAGCTACACAAATATACCCTAAAGGAACGCATCATGTACCATGTCAGATGAGTTTGATTTGTGGACTTTGATGGAGCTAAGCTGTCCCTATTCCCTGATCTGTCCAGACGCACATTAATGCAACAAAGGGCCCTCAAGCCATTACTGGAAGTCCTGCAAGACGCCCACTTGGTCTACCGCTGGGGATTTCCCTTCAGTCTCACAGTCACTAAAGGGGGTCATCAAGTCACGCTAAGAAACAAAGCAGATTTACCCAACTTTCTCTCCCGCCTGGACTTGCCTATGGTAGATATTCCGGACTGGCGCACATCCACGGCTGTCCCGGTAACCACTGGGGCAGAGGCCTGGAAACAGGCTCGTCGCAGATGCCGCAAGAGGCACCAAGAGGACCCCGCAGGCACCGTTGGGAGAGAACCGCGTGCCCCTCCACCTGCTCGCTGAGTGCCGACCGCACATGACCTTCACAAAGGGGTCTTTTCACCCCTCAGGTGGTTTTCAAGTTCTCTTTCCTGGACTCTTTTTTTTCTAGTTGTCCCAACCAGTTAGATTTTTCTATGCAAAAGTTCGCACTTTTTATACCGCCTTAGTTGGGACTAAATGTTTTTGATTTTAGTTTCTATTTGCTCCTGTTACATTTATGACACTGCACCCGATCTACAGGTGTGCTCATGCACTAGAGTGGGTCCCTTAGTAGGGCTCCCCCCTCGATGTCTCCCCATTCACCCCCCATTAGGTGAACTCATGGGAGTTGTACCCCTTAGAGGGGACTGTCCTCGGTGCATGGGTCACCTAACCTGCTTAAGGGCGGTGACCCCTGCTCCGCTGACGTTAGTACAGACTATAGGCCTGAAAGGCAATACGATTTTTGTCTGTGTTAAATTGTTAATGTGTTACTTTCCTTTTACCCCCTTTTCTTGTGTGGGCCACACTGATATGTTCTTTCTCATCAGCATTCTAGGTTTACAGCACGATGTGTTGCAGGTCTCTCTCCCTCCTCCCCGCACCCACGTGGCGGTGCTAGTATTGACCAACTATGGCTGACCTGACGATCGTATCGTACAATGTCCGCGGTTTGAGTTCACCATTCAAAACGCAGTAAGTTGTGGCTCGAGACAAAGAGATTGGGAGCACATGTTTTATTTTTACATGAGACTCATTTCAGAACTGACTCGGTCCCCCGTCTCCCCACACAATCAGTGGTATCTAAGTAACTCACCCAGGCCTAAATCTGGTGGGGTAGCGATTGCGATACACAAAAATTGTCCTTTTCTCCCCCTGGACCCCCAGGTGGACCCTAACAGCAGATGTGTTTCTAAAAAGGTACCCTATTTGGCCGTAAGCTCACGCTTGTGGCACTTTACGCCCCTAATTTCGGACAACTAGGATTCCTAGAAAAACTACTAGATGAGCTATCCACCTATCGCAAAGGGAGACTAGTTATAGGTGGTGACTTCAATGTGTGCCCTGACTCCCAGATGGATACTTCCTCTGGCCGTTCCACACACTCCTTTGCCTTTCTCAAAAGATTTTGCAAGATGCTGCAGGCGAATCACTTGGTCGACTGCTGGAGAGTGCTCCACCCGACAGCAAAGGACTTCAGTTATTACTCCGCCACACACAATGTGTATACGCGAATAGATCTCTTAATGGTAGATCAGTGTCTGCTGGAGTCGCTCTCTGGTGCGCCAATCGGGTCACTGACGATCTCGGACTATGCACCCATCTCCTTCTCCCTGGCTCCCTCTTCTCCAGACGTCCAACACTGGACGTGGCAGCTAAACGAGAACCTGCTGGCTGATGCAGTGGCTCACCAGCGGGTCTCGGAAACCATTTCTCAATATTTCCGTGTTGGAGGGCCATAAAGCTGTGATTCATGGTGAACTCATTGCCCAGGGATCTAGACTCAAAAGCTTGCGGTGAGGAACTGCAGTCATTACTAACCCAGCTACGCGCAGCAGAGCTTAAACACAAACATCATTTGACCACCCAACTGTATGAGGAACTAGTGGCTCTTAGAGAAAAACTATCTGATCTACTAGAAAAGCGGACTAGGGATAGACTAAGATATGTCTCCCATAAGTTTTATGAGTTTGGCAACAAGTGTGGTAGACTCCTAGCTAGGGCCCTTAAAAAGCAACGAGCGTCAGGTCATGTTCTGAAACTACAAACCACCAGAAGCCCCCCCAACAGCAATATCCTTTAAAATTGCAGCAGAGAATAATATACCCAACTCTATCAACTCCCTGGAGGAAGCCCTGGCCCCAAGAATATCGGTAGAACTTAGTGAGCAGCTTGATCGCCCTGAGGCTGAAACAGAGATTGAGGCAGTTATTAAGGACCTTCCACTGGGAAAGAGCCCTGGCCTGGATGGGTTCACCAACTCATATTATCGAAAATTTGCCTCCCTCCTATCAGAACGCATGTGCACATACCTTTAATGCACTGGCGTCGGGTGCCTCGCTCCCAAAAGAGGCACTGTTAGCACATGTCACAGTTCTCCCGAAAGAGGGTAAGGATCCATCCGTCCCCAGCAGCTACAGGCCGATCTCACTGTTGAACACAGACGACATTTAAATACTAGCGAAGGTACTGGCTAATCGTCTCAAACCCATCATGCCCACAGTAATTCATCCGGACCAAACAGGTTTCATAATGGGAAGGGAGGCCAGGGATAACTCAAATAGAGCCATTCAGCTGATACAGTGGGCAGAGCAACAATGGCCCAGTTCACCCTGTCTTCTACTGTCCACAGATGCTGAAAAAGCATTCGATAGGGTGGACTGGGCCTATCTCCAGGCGGTATTGTCTAGACTGGGACTAGGGCATAATATGATTAGATGGATAAGCTCTTTATACAGCTCACCGGAAGCCCGGGTTAAAGTGAATGGGATGCTCTCTGACCCTTTCCCCATTAAGAACGCGACGATACAGGGCTGCCCCGTCTCCCCTAATCTTTGCCCTCACCCTGGAACCACTACTCAACAAAATACAGTCAAACCCAGACATTAGGGGATTCACGGTAGGGCCAACTGAACATAAACTTTCGGCATATGCGGATGACGTCTTAGTATCCTGAAAATTAATGTGCTGCAGAGAATTCTGTTCTACCTCCAGATGATACCTAGAACGCTCCCTAGATCTCTGTTCTCGGCTTTCAACAGTTTGTTTATAAGGTTCATATGGCAAGGTGGGATGCCCCGCTTAGCCCTCCGCACACTGCAACGTCCAAAGAGGTTTGGAGGTCTAGGAGTCCCTCCATTCCTGGATATTATGAGGCAGTTGCTCTGCAGAGGGTGTTAGACTGGCAGCATCATACTACAACTAAATCCTGGGTGCCCCTTGAAAAGTTCCTAGCGGGACATAACTTGTCTCACGCGCCATAGCTCCCCTGGGTTAATCGAGGCCTCTCGGGCTTTGTATCCCTGACCTCTGTCCACGTGCTGAGATTATGGGACAAACTGAATACACAGGAGCAATTGTCGCAACCGGTATCCCCAATCGCACCTCTAGGAGGCTTTCCCTGGTTTACTCCGGGGGAACATCTCCCTTATTTCGGTATGTGGGCAAGGGACAGGGAGATGCGCTGTGGGAGGTTCGTACACGAACAAGGCCTAGTCTCTTTGGACTGGCTACGCTCCCAATTTGGCCGCTTCCCGATGGACAAATGGCATTATAGACAATTGAAGCACTTTATCAGCAGCTTACCACATCGTATTAGACCTCCCTCCTCTTTGACCCTGTTTGAGAAGCTGTGTAAATCCTCTGACCCCATCCCTCACTCTATTTCAGTGCTTTATGAAATGTTGCAGTGTGCGGAGTCCCGTAAAAAGCCAACATATATACGTGAATGGGAGAGAGAACTGCAACACACGTTCACGGAGGTCCAATTGGATAGTCTGTATCGATTAACGCACAAGAGCTCAGTAGATACTAAAATGCAAGAAAATAGCTTTAAGATACTGACCAGGTGGTACATGGTTCCCACAACCTTAGCTAAGATGTATCCTACAGCCTATGCTGTCTGCTGGAGGGGCTGTGGGGCACCTTCCTCCACATTTGGTGGGAGTGCCAGCTGCTGAGGCCTTTCTAGCAAGACATTAGACAGCAAATAAAAACCATTACTGACGTAGACATGTCGGACTCCCCCATGGAGTTCCTGCTGCATGTGCCATCCATTCCCCTGCGTACCTACAGTAAATCTGTCCTCCCACACCTCTTAAAAGCCGCCCGGCGTCTTATCCCCACATCCGATTGGGTGTGTTTGCTAAACTCTATAATGGCGGCGGAGGAATGGATGGCAAAATGCAAAGATAGGTATGAGAAATTCTATGCTATTTGGGCCACATGGATGCACTATGCATCCCTCAAAACTCAGTCAACGTCCGTAGCCACCCCAACACTATCGGCCCATCAGGACACAGTTGATTGAGGTAGTCGAGACCTAGATGTTCTATCATCTCAGAATCCTAGCAATGACTGATGACCCAACATACCGTTGCTTCATAGAGCGAGTAATTCCTGGTGTACCCACCCTCCACCCTTTTCTCCCCATCTCCCTCTCCCACCTGCTACTCTGGGCCATGCGATTTGCAACAGGGGAAGCGTAGTTCTTCCCAAACAGAACCCAATTTCCTATAGCAATAGAGGTCCCCAAACCTCGAACCCCTCTAAAAGGGGGAACAATGTGTTGATGTCATATGAGACGTATTGATTACATGTCACTCGAGACATTGTAAAAACATGATACCCGGAGTTCCCCCCCAATGTTACCCCCCCTTCTGATTCATGTAATTGTGATGTTGTTTATGTTTTATGTTTTATGTTTTTCTTCTGACAAAATAAAATAAAGATTATATAAAAAAAATATATATATATTTATGAATTATATAGAGGATGGGATATATAGCTCAATCTCAATTTTTGCGGACGACACAAAAATATGCAGGACAATAACTTCACATCAGGTTATAGAAATTTTATAGAAAGACCTGAATAAAATAACAAAGTGGGCAACAACAAGGAAAATGAGGTTTAATGTGGAGAAATGTAAGGTAATGAACATGGGGGTTAAAAACATATATGCAAACTACCTACTAGGGGGGGAGAACCTCTTGGGGAATCAAGAATGGAAAAAGATCTGGGGGTCCTAGTAGACGACAAACTAAGCAATAGTATGCAATGTCATGGTGCAGCTACCAAACCCAGCAGAATATTAGCATGCATAAAAAGGGGATATACTCAAGAGATAAAAAACTATAATCCTGACACTTTATAGAAAAAAAAAAAAAAAACTCTGGTTAGGCCATGTCTGGAGTATTCTGTCCAGTTCTGGTCACCAGTCCTCAGAAGGGATGTGCTGGAGAGAGTCCAAAGAAAGGCAACAAAATTAATAAGGGGATTGGAGGTTCTCAAATACCAGGAACTAAAGCACTATAATAACAAGCACTACATTTATTTGCACTGGAGAAAAGATGTTTGAGAGGGGACATGATAGCGAGATTTACAAATACCTCAATGGTGATCCCAGCACAGGAAAAAAACGATTCAGTCTCTGAATGTAGGAGGGCATGGGGCCACATGATGAGATTGGAGGAGAAGCAGTTTAAGGTTAAAGTGTTTGTTATTTAATGAAATATATAAAAACGAGCCTTTACAAACATATCATACATACTTACCTCCACTGTTCAGCTTGTTTTGCAGAGTGACCCCGAACATCCTCTTCTGGGGTCCCTCGGCGGCTCTCATGGCTCCTCCCTGCATCAGATAACCCCCTAGGAGAAGCGCTCTCCCTGGGGGGGGGGGGGGGGGGGTACCTTGCGGGCGTGCCCCCGAGTCTAACATTTGCGTTCATAGACACGAATGATGGACCCACCCCCCAGCGCCCGTGTCATTGGATTTGATTAAAAGCCAATGTCTGCGCTGCTATCAATCTATCCAATCAAGAGCCAAGAACCCCGGGCAGAGGAACAGCACGTCTCCAGCGTGCAAAATTCCAGGGCTCAGCTAACTAAAACGGGGGGTGGGCGGGCCGGTCACTGCCAGGTGTTTTTTCACCTTAATGCAATGGCAAATTTATATTTGTCACACAACTGGGTGGGCTCGGGCGCAGAGCCCACCCTTTTATTTAAGCCAATTAGAGTCTCAGGCTCCAATCATGTGCTTCAAAAAAAATAAAAAAAAAATAAAACACACCCCATTGAAATTCATGCGTCCAGCGCCCTGCATGTAGATTAAGGGCCGAAGGCGTGAACTAGGGGGGGGCGGCGCTTCTGCCCCCCTAATGGACAGGCCGCCACTGGACACTACCCAGAAAAACAATCACCCAATATATGAATGCCTCTGGACTGGCCATCAGAAAGCCTTTTCAACTTACAGTACTAGCAGTTTGGTTTGTTGTACAGTAGGCTTTGGGTGGTGGTACTTTAGCCTAATGTTTAAGACAAGGGCAGCACAATTCTTTTTTTTTTTGTTACGTCAGCGAGCCCAGCCACTGGCAGCAATGAAGCCCCAGATCCTATTCTAAGACCTACATACAAGAGATAATTTGTTCAACCAGTTATAGGATACACTTATCTAAAAATGTAGATACACTTTATAGATGGATTATGCTTTGGTACACATTTGACAAAAGATGAAACTGAAATGTAACATTTAACTGAAAAAGTCATTTTATATACATAAAACACAATAATTTGTACACATTGGTTACTACAGCTGTATTTACCAATTAAAAAAAAGAAAACATAAGACCACAACTATAGCCAAGATATGATATTTCTAACCTACAGAAAATTAACTATTTTTTTAAACTTTATTCGTAAGTCATGATGCACACTAGGCCTGTACAACAAAGTTTGGGTATATTTCCCCACCTAAGACAGTAAAAGGCACTACACTGAAAATGCAGACTGACACAGTAAAATTCATGCAGACTGCAATTTCTATAGCACACTACACTGCAGGGCAGAGCGGCGAATGGGTCACACTGAATTGTATGACAATGTCTCCCTATGGTAGATGAGGTTTTTAATCACTGGGAAACTGGCAACCAACATGTGAACTGAGCCTTTTTTTTATGGTCAGCCTCGTCTTTAATACATATATTCTATTACATGGTTTTAGTGCTCATTTATCTGTATTTAATGTACATTGTTGTACTAGAAAAAATCTTTTTTTTTTTTTTTTTGCATGATTGGCTGATTTAAGTCACCCTACTCAACAAGTTCACTAAATCAGTCATTGTTTAATGGGATAGGTTAGGTATAAACAAGAAAACACAAAATTATGTTATTAAACTGAACATTTACATCAATAGTAAGATACTCATATGCTTCTTCCAAGTAAAAACTTCATCCAGACCAGTTTTCATACAGTAAGATTTGAACACATCTGTTGAACAACTCTCATATTTTCTGTACTTTTCAAAAAACTTGAACCTGACCCTTTGGAAGGTTGCAGCACTAAAGCTGAACCAAATTCCAGCCAGCACCATACAGTTTGATGTGAAGGCCTGTATCTAGGCTGACCCCTTTTTCCATTGGGCATTCGGACATTTTGGCACTGGGGCCAGCACCATGCTCTATGGCAGAACTAAATCAAGTTTAGGTAATAGATTCAGCTTTGATGAATATGTGAAAAGGCTCTTGGCAGAAGCACTGCTACCACCCATTCCTGAAGTAATGGAGTTTAGGCCTAGCCAACTCTAAGGGGCTATGTAAATTTCAATTAATTCTAAGACAACATCATAGAATACAGCACTATATAATACTTCAGTCAGCTAATAACTGTGGATGCAATTTCCTGTAACAAAGTCATCATGTATTCTTTTGCCTCAGAACATCTTCATCTTGTTCAAGTTCCCAGTTACATCTTTACTCTGGTATGATACTCTCCTAAAAATTCAGCTCTTGATGAACTTGGCCCAGTGGCAGGGTTTTGAGGTCAAAGAAAGGCTAAGTCAGCAAAACAGGAGAAATGGCAAGACGGAAAGTGATTCAACCTAGAAAAAGGTAACATGTCCTGCTAATGATCGACATAGTACTGCAACTTTTCAAGAAATTCCTCTTTTGCTTTTCTGCAGAAGTGTCTGTCTAAGTGCATTCATCTTCTGGTCAAGTTCCATCAAAGAATATCTCTGCAATGTTTAAAAAGAACAAATAGAAAATTAAACAAACCAATTTTAGAACAGAACTATAGGCAACAGTTTAATACATCATTTCAACATACTATATACATGAGAACAATCCACAAATCGTCTTTAGGCAATCCCCGAAAGTCCACACTGCCTCTACCTAAAAACTAAACATTGACCTTCTCTCTCTCAACTCATCCCCCCAGAGTTACTATCTTTTGTATCACTTGCCTCTTCCCATTTAGATTATAAACTCTAAAGAGCAGTGCCCTCCTAGGTCTGAACAAAATAAACAGAGTTCACCGTACTAAGCGATGTTAGTGCGGCGATCTCCCCCACTGTGCTATTGTATTCTGCCCCACCCCCCCAACCCAGAACACACTGATCCGATGCTGGTTACACAAATGTCCCTTTGAAAAACAGATGGTAGTTAGATCGGCTTCTGTCGGAAGACAGCTGTACACATGGACTTAATGTCGGCTGGGTCCTTTTGAACCGGTGGATTCCGGCTGATATTTGGCCCATGTGTACTTAGTTTGACCCGCTGGTCTTGCATTGTATTATAACAGTACTGTCGCTCTTTATATTGTAAAGAGCTGTGAATAATCATTTTTTGCAGAAATTTGTAATTGTTTTCCACCATGCTTGAAATTTACCCTGACACTGCTGACACCTATAGCGAAGCCCTGAACCTACTTTATTCTATGCAGCTAAAAGACATACAGCTTTGATAATAAAGCAAGACTCTAAAGAGGTCATTGAGTTTTTTCCTTTCTAATAGCAAACTCTGCGTTAAATTGACAGCACTGCAATGCAGTAGACACTGATTGGTTTATATGCCTTGTTCTACTTTAAAGTGACATTAAAGGTTTTTTTTTTCCTCAAAAATAACAAACATCTGCTCTGTGCAATGGTTTTGCACAGAACAGCCCCGATCCTCCTCTTCTACGGTTCCCTGTTGGTGCTCATGGCTCCTCCTCCTTTTGAGAGTGTGGGTTGATCATGCCCCCGCTTCCTAATCACTGGATTTAATCAACAGCAGCTGGAGCCAATGTCTCCCACTGCTACTAATCTGTCCTGTGAGGAGGAAGAGAGAGACAGCAGTTCTGATTGGGTTCAAGTAGGCATATTGGGGGGGTGGAGGTGGTATGGGGAGATGCACTTGAAGGTTTTTTTTTTACTTAATGCAGAGAATGCATTAAAGAAAAATAAAATAAAACACTTTCGCCTTTGCAACAGCTTCAACCGGAATTCAACTCTACAGGTGAAGAGAGGAAGTAACAGAGCACCACAAAAACAGGAAAATGTGCGTTCTGGTGTCTATTATGCAATTGCTTTGGTCACTAATGCATGGTGTGTTCGGGTGCCATTCACAAATAGGATTGTTGACTTGATTGTAAAATCCTTTTCTTAAAGTACATCACAGGACGCAGGATTGGCAGAGTCTTGGACCATGGATTATACTTCACCTCCAGGTAATTGGACACTGGCGAAAGCATAACTGAAAACCTAGTCCTGCCTAAGCCTTAAATTGTTTTTTGCTAGTGTCCTTAGATGGTGTTTACCAACCCTTCAGTTTTGTAGAAAGCAATACAGGAGATATCAGACACAGAGGGGAGGGTCCTCCAATGTACTTCAAAAAAAGGATTTAAAAAAGGTAAGTAAAAAAAAAAAAAAAAAAAAAATACCGCTTTCTTTATTGTACAGAACATGACAAAAGGATTGGCAAATTCCTAAAACAATCGGATGTCCAAAAGCAACCCCATGACGGATGGCCAACACAGCAAACAGGCACAAGAACCACAACAAGAACATGGAGAGATGAGTTAATAAATCCACCTAGCAATGGGGATATGAGACATAGCATGGCCCTTACAAGAGCCATCCAGACAGGATAACAGGATAAACAGGGAGTAAGACAGACAAATAGAGGGAGATATTACTCTCATAGCTCAAACCACATCCAAACAATGCAAAGCAACCCCCCTAAGGTGCTTAGGAGCAGGTTAGAAAGTTGTAACACAATGGTGCTGTGTAGTATAAGGCATGGCTCCTTACAAGATAGGGTTAGTATCTTGGAATGCTACGACCTGAAGTAAAGGCAAAGAGGAAGGCATCCTTAGGAGTAAGGTCTGGAAGAGGAATATTACCAATAGGCTCAAACGGCTGTTTCTGCAGTAAGCACAGAAGGAACAATGCAAATGACCCCCTGCATGAAAGCCCTCACCAAGGAATGAAAAGCAAGAGGTCTCTGAAATAGGACTGCCAAGGCTGGGATGTGACCCTTATTGGCACTTAAGGCAAAATGACTTGTCCAGACCAGACTAGAGAAAAGAGAACTAGTCCCACAGAATACATCCTGGGGTAAAACTGTCTGGACTCTCATCAACCAAGCATACTACATTTTTTACATGCAGTGGTAGAGCTTGTGGGAAGACGTCTTCCTAGCCTTTGCTTCAGCAGCAAAGCCGTTACATCCAGCAGCTGTGAAGCAGGAAAGTACACGGGTCCAGAGACAGCAGATCTGGTAGGTAATGCAGACTCCCAGAGTCTAGAGCAGGGTTTCTCAATTACAGTCCTCAAGGTGCACCAACAGGTCATGTTTTCAGGATTTTCCTTAGATGAAACGGCTGTGGTAATTAGTAAGGCAGTGAAATCAAATCACCTGTGCAAAATAATGGAAAGCCTGAAAACATGACCTGTTGGTGCGCCTTGAGGACTGGGAATTGAGAAACTTGGTCTAGAGAGCTGCAAAGGCCAACAGATGTTCCCCTACTTGAAGTGGGGGAACCTCTTTAACACAGGAAACCATCAAGTCCTTTTCTTAGTACAGGAGTTTGTTTCTTCTTCAAGAACTGGTTCTGGGCTTTGTCTTGGAGTTGGAGGCCTACCTGTGATGAAACAATGAAACTTTCATTCTAACAGAAGAAGAATTTGGACCTGCTCTCTTTTCATCTTTAGAGACAATAGGATACTTTTGCCCCCAGTAATCTTGTGGATAAAAAAGGTATCCATATTGGACCATGGCCCTGGACCCGTAGAGCAACCCACAAAGTTTCAATGTGATGCAACTGTGTGCCAAGAAACGTTTTTTCCATTGGATCCAGTGCCAGTTAGCAACTTGCAGCCTGACCCCGCTCTGCTTCCTGGGGATATGGGTACAGTCTCTCGAGGCAACTGATCTGGATGGATGCTGCTGGTTAAGGCCTCCAGTGCAAGCAAACAGGTGTCAGATGAAAACTTGCTGGAAAATCAAAGTAGGTACAACTAGTAGTAAAAAAATAAAATAAAAAAAATAAAAATTAAGAAAAAAGGATGGGCAGGGCTGTATTTTCAGCTTTGCTTTTACCAGTGTTCAATCACCTGGATGTGGAGCATAATCCATTGGTCTAAGAGTGAGACAATCCTGTATCCTGTGATGCAAAAAAAAGTTCTGCAATGCACCGCGTGTTACCACATCACATAGGCATGAATGGGTCCTTAAATATTTTAATGAATGGATTACTGGATTAACGTCTATCAATCTGGAATTCTATTTGAAGCATATTATAATACTGTACAGTATCATACTTTACAGACTTATTAAGCACAGTCTTTACTCTATCACGCCTTTAATGAATAGTACTTGCAGATATTATGTGGCCTTCACCTTAAGAGATGCCAGAACATTTTATAAAAAAAAATAAAAAATAAACATTGCCAATCCAAGTTTTTTTATTTTATTTTATGCAAGAAGGGCAAAAGGATGTAGCAGACAGCTTTTTTTTTAATGTAAGCATTATTTGCATACAGTTATTAGCTCCTAGACTTCAATTCTCTGTAGAACATTATCACGTTCAAAGCAACTTTTTTATTTTTCAAAGTATGCTCAATCATGTGCAAGCACATGATTGGATAATTGAATTTTCAAATTTGCAAAGGGAATTTGTGTTGATTTCTTTTAGCTTAGTGCACATGTGTCAAACACAAGGCCTGCCAGGCCATTTCATTTCATGTGGCCCTTGCTTCTCTCCTGCAGCTGCGGCACCCCTCTCCTACATTCGCGGAGACTGAGGCTCGTCTCTGCAGTCAGCGGTAGAGAGGACGACAGAACCTCCTACAGATCCTGTGCCTCTGTGTAGCCGTAGCAACCACTTGTCTCCACATTCCCTAGAGTCAGCATTCAGCAGACTCCAGCAGCCGAATCCAACTCTCCTCTGGTCCTCCTCCAGACCATGTACTTTCTGCTTCACAGCTCTGCCCCCAGCTTCTTCCCGGCAGCAGCACAAAGGTAATTGGGGGGGGGGGGGGGGGGTTCTTGACATCTAGTCTTACAGATGCAATCAACCCTTTGAGGGCAACCATAATATGCGGATGTAGCCCGCAATGAAATTGACTGACACCACTGGCTTAGTGAGCTGACATTGTGCAATCAAAGATTATTTTTTACATTTTCCTTGTACAGAATTGGGTATTCTTTGCAAAGTGAATTTTCACTAAAATCAAATCAAGCCCAAAGCTCTTAATCCAAGGTATTTATTCAGATGATTATTCCCTCCCTGCACAGGTATTCCTGCTATTTGACCCAACAGTCTTCAGTCACATAAGACTGACTATTCAACCTCTGTTGGGAAACCTGCATTAAAAAAAAAAATCACCTGAGAAGGAAGGACTTTCTTTCGCTTGTTTGACATATCCTGAAATAGAAATAATGTTAAGGATTCTTATCTTGTTCATACAGAAATGGTACACAAATACTGTGGTGATTAGAAAAAAAAAAAAAGACAATTCAATGCTATAAAGAACACAGTCAGATTGTATAGCTTAAAATGTATAGACACTGCTGCTGAAACATGGGGGTAGGTTTGATTTCAAAGTCATAAAATATAAAAAAGCCTTGAATGCTACTCACACATTCTGAGTGGAATACACAAAACAAACTACATTAGAATAAATCTGAATTGCTCAATGTGTAGATATGTCTGCCTACAGTGGGATAATGTATAAAATTATAGGACTCAGACTAATAGCATAGTGCAGCAACTAACAATTTCTTGTCTACTGTATCTTCATTGACTGCAAGCAGCAGCAGGGAATGGAACATCACGTCCCAGAAGCACATAGTAATAGAAAAGCAATTTTGTGTTAGAAGCGAATGCAGCTTTATGTGAAAGAGAAAAAAAAAAAGTATGGTACTTAAAAGAGGATCTTTAACCCTGCATGACACTGCCCCATCTCAGTAGGGTAACAGTTTGGGACCAAAATCAATTACATTAAAGCCCAATTCCATGATTAATTTTCACTTTAGTTGGTTTGGCCCAAGCTGGCTCAAAACAAACCATTTCCTTTACTAATTGATGCGCGCACTGTCAGCGCTGTATAACCATATAGCATCAGCTACATATAGTATATAGTGCTGTGTTCCAGCAGTAGTATAGCAACTACCCGTCTGCTGCTGGAACAAAATAGAGTCTGGATGAACACTGCTCAGTCACAGCCTTGTAGTTTTTATCAATAAATACAAGCCTTCCTCTGATTGGCTAAGATAGACTTTGGGCTTCATTCACCCGCTACTCTACCTCAGCCAATCTGAGGAAGCTTTATGCTCACTTGAAAAAGAAAAAAAAAATACAAGGCTTCGTGTGATTGGCTGAGCAGCACTCAGCTGGACTCGATTTTGTTCCAGCAGAAGGGGGGAGGCCCTGCGTGTAGTTTATACAGTGCTGTCAGCGAGCATATCAATTAGTAAAAGGAAATACTATAGGCAAAACTTTTTTTTAGAGTAAGGCTGGATTCACACCTATGCAGTTTTAGTGCTTTTTGCATTTTGCAGATTTGCACTACAGTCCATTTAACATGGTTTCCTATGGAACACATTCTGTAGTGCAAATCTGCAAAACGCAAAAAAAACTAAAAAATGCATAGGTGTGAATCCAGCTTAACCACTTTCAGACCGGACCAATTTGCAGCCAAAGCACCAGGCCCTTTTTTGCGATTCGGCACTGCGTCGCTTTAACTGACAATTGCACGGTCGTGCGACGTGGCTCCCAAACAAAATTGACGTCCTTTTTTTCCCACAAATAGAGCTTTCTTTTGGTGGTATTTGATCGCCCCTGCGGTTTTTATTTTTTGCGCTATAAACAAAAAAGAGCGACAATTTTGAAAAAAAAAGCATTATTTTTTATTTTTTGCTATAATAAATATCCCCCAAAAATATATAAAAAAAACTTTTTTTTTCCTCAGTTTAGGCCGATACGTATTCTTCTACATATTTTTGGTAAAAAAATTAAATAAAAAAAATCGCAATGAGCGATTATTGATTGGTTTGCGCAGAAGTTATAGCGTTTGCAAGATAGGGGATAGTTTTATAGCATTTTTATTAATATTTTTTTTTTTTTATTAGTAATGGCGGCGATCAGCGATTTTTATCATATATCATTTTACTACAACATATTACCTAATACTTTATTATACTCTTTTGAAGAATTAATTACTCTAAGTACAAATTTTAATAACCCCTCTACATGCATGGGCATATCCTTACTCTTATTGCAATAGGGAAGAGATTAATTCAAATTGCACTAATCTATAACTAAATCAATATTTTGACCAATATAGGAACATATTTTAAATCTGCCGATGTTGCTAAAACATTTTTAATTAATAAAGGAATGGCGGAGCCCGTTTTCTACAACGGACTACAACAAAATGGCCGCCATGTAATTTCCGTTTTTTTCCAATATAAACAATGAGGTTGCAACCAATCATGTCCCTCTGATGAAGTCACATGACGTAACGCGTAGGGAGAGATCGGAAATGGTCAACCTTTGAACCGGAAGTGATGTGAGATCGGCGTTCAGACGCCATTGTTTGCTACTTGCTTGATTTATTTTATCACATTGTAAGAGTCCAATTTATATGTTTTGTCAATAAAGTCTCCTTTTACCTACATACTTCACTATTGGAGGCACTCCTTTTGTTTTTCTCCTTCCTTTTCCCCGTTTTGTTGCTTATGAGATCGGAGAGTGGCCAATTATATCTATGTAGACTTTGGCTGGCTTAATCAGTATACAGAGGACAGCGATCCCAGGGACAACTTCCAGTATACCGCATCGGGATAAGGCTCCCCCAAACAAGGGAAGGAATTTAAAGGGTGAAGGAGGACCGTAAATCGCTTACACTACACGCTGAATGAAAGAGTATATGAGGTGAGAGGCTAGATAGCCCGTTGTTGGATTGCACACACCATGTTTGCTGACAGTTGTCTTTTCCATACTGGTGACATCTAATAGGAGAACATCCAGCATAGAACCTTCTTCACATCCATCTTAATTAGTATTATATGGGTTATCACCTATTGTTACTCACTGATTGAACTGTTTACTCACTGGATCACTTGATCAGAGACTTTATCCATAGATATTATTAGAGACTATTCACTTTATTCAATTCACTTGATTCATTGTTGGTGCACCTTTAGATCAATTTATATAATTTTGATTGCACTTTATATTTATATGGATGCACTACTACTAGTGGTGGCACATTTTTAAGTTTATTATTTGTAGGATTGTGTTTTAATTTATGCGCTAGATCACTTTATTATATTTACTTGTTTTTGTGTATTGTGAACACTATCAGGTTTGGCTGCTATTTTATTCCTAGTAAGATACATTATCTACATTGGATAACACATATAACTATCTATTTACTTCACTATTATTATTATTGTATGTTTTATTGCATATAAGGGATATTTATGCACATGCACTTATTAGTCTAAATTGTTCACGTGTGGACCACTTAGTTCCACTATCCAGCAGTAAAGCGCGGAGGTCACTCTTTATAATTTATAAGATCAGCGATTTTTATTGTGACTGCGACATTATGGCGGACACATTTTTTGGGACTATTGTCATTTATACAGCAATCAATGCTATTTAAATGCATTGATTCCTGTATAAATGACACTGGCAGTGAAGGGGTTAACCACAAGGGGGCAGTGTAGGGGTCAAGTATGCCTAGGGGTGTGTTTCTTACTGTGGGGGGGCGTGGCTGTCAGCTAGTGAATGCTGATCTCTGCTCCAATCACAGGGAGCAGAGATCGGCGTCACTAGTTGCTAGGCAGAACGGGGAGATGCTGTTTATCTCGGCATCTCCCCGTTCAGCCTTCCCGTGAGACGATCGCGGGTGTCCCCGCGGCGATTGAGTCCGCGGGGCGCGCGACCGGACTCACGGGGGTCCCGACCGGCGCGGGAGCGCGCCGCTCCCGATGGCACGGACAGGCATTAAGGAGGGACTTATATATACACCCTCCTGCCTGTACGTGCCATTCTGCCGACGTATATCTGTGTGCGCCGGTCGGGAAGTGGTTAAAGGAGGCCTATAACCCAATAGTTTTTTTTTTTTTGCCATTTGTGTCCCATTGGTGAGAGATTTACATTTACTTCCTGTCTCATAGCCAAAACAGGAAGAGAAGAAAGCTATGCAAATTAAAGTGGTAGTAAGCCCGTTTTTTTTTTTTTTAAACCACCTGCAAGACAAAGCCATAATGAGCTAGTATGACTAGCATACTAGCTCATTGTGCATCACTTACCTTAGATTGGGGCCCCTGACACCGTCCTCATCTCCCCCTCTAGCCGAAGCCATCTCTTCACAGATACGCATGCGCGTGGGAGACTTCAAATCCGGCAAGCCGGATTTGTGAATGGGGATTAACCCTGTGAATGCACCGTAGCCTACGGCGCGAATGCGCTGTAGACAACGTTGTAAAACTTTTTGTCAAATATCTCCTAAACCGCGTAGGTTTAGGAGATATTTCTTGTATCTACAGGTAAGCCTTAATCTAGGCTTACCTGTAGGTGCAAGTTGTAATTGAGGGTATACAACCACTTTAAGGGAATCCTGGACTCCAGGTCACCAGAACTAGTATCCCCATTGAAAGATCCCCCCCCCCCCCTCATTACTTTTTAGGGGGCAGTCCAAAATTTGTGATTTTTTTTTTTTTACTTTCACTTTTGATAATAACGGTAAAACAGAACAAATAGAGATAACGAGGACACAGATAGCAATAAAACCTGACAGGGGTCTAATCCTCTCCAGAAAAAATAAAAATAATTCTTTATCTTGGAGTACAGTACAGGATTATGCCAACTCAGTGAGACTCAAGTTTTTTTATTCAGTTGATGGAAGCATGAGCCTGACCCAAGAGTAATTGTACGACGCATGATATGACTTTTCTATAATTTGAGTCATTTATTTCTAGTAAGCCTCCTGTTGTGTCCTATGGTGGTGAAGACTCACTTGGCATAGGATTCAGAGCATGACCTTTTGGACATGCTTGTATTTCATATCAATCACGAGTGTGGACATTTGAAATTATTTATGGATATTTGATTTTGTTTTTTGTATCACATATTGTGTGCATTCGCAGTAATTAATGTGTTTGTTTGGAGAGGTTTGCAAGACATCAGAGTCTGCTTAGAGACCAGTAAAATAAAACTCTTGACATCCATACAGATGGATCCCTGCCATTAGCTGAAGTTGCAGCCTCTGCTACAGCTGTACAGACTGGTCTTGAGGTACACAGCTTGTTGCGAGTGCTGCTTTTGCTGTTCCTAGGCCATGCAGAGCGGAAGAGAAAAATAGGATTTTTATAACAGCTTACCTGTAAAATCCTTTTCTTTGAAGTACATCACGGGACACAGAGCCATAGTAATTTCTATGTGGGTTATAGGCCACCTTCAGGTGAGGGACACTGGTACACCCTAAGACAGGAAGTCCACTCCCTATATAACCCCTTCCACTACTGGGAATACCTCAGTTTTTGTAGCAAAGCAATACACGTGTATACCAGAAAGAGGGGAGGGACCTCTGTGTCCCGTGATGTACTTCAAAGAAAAGGATTTTTATAGGTAATATTATAAGTTATAAAAATCCTATTTTCTTAATCGTACATCACGGGACACAGAGCCATAGTAATTACTATGTGGGATGTCCCAGAGCAATGTCAACTGAGGGGAGGCAGACACAACAGAATTAGGGCAACATGAGACTAGAGGACATATACTGCTGCCTGCAGCACACTACGCCCAAAGGGGATATCCTCATGCCTTTTTACATTCACCTGATAAAATCTGGTAAATTTATGGACTGAAGACCAAGTTGAGGCCTTGCAGATTCGAACCATGGAAGCTTGGTGATGCACTCCCACAAAGCACTAACAGTCCTAGTGGAGTGCGCTTTTGATTTGAGAGGGTGGAATCCTCCTCTTTAAACCATAAGCTTGAACAGTTACTTGCTGAATCCATTTAGAAATAGCAGATTTTGATGCTGCCTGTCCTTTTTCTAGGACCTTCAGGCAACACAACAAAACATCTGTTTTTCGAATCTGAGCAGTCGCCTTCAAGTAGACCCTGAGTGCTCTCACCACATCAAGAGAATGTAGTAATTTCCCCTCTGAAGCCAACTCAGATACCTTTCTTGCAGAAGATATGGTTACCAGAAAATTAGTTTCCTTGTCAAAAGGACCAAGGGAATATGCTGTATCGGCTCAAAAAGGCTGTTTCAGCAATGCCAACAGAACTAAATTCAAGTCCCAAGGGTTCAGGGGTGACTTAACCGGAGGATTAATAGTCAAGAATTCTACCTATGACATACTTCCTGGGGTGCCAACCCCTGGATTCACAGCAGGAGACATACGCTTTCCAGACTCTATAATTTATGATTCTGGAAGCCAGCTTCTCTGCATTAACCAAAGTAAATACCACTGGACCCGACAGCCTGCGCTTCTTCAGAATGTGGGTCTCAATAGCCAAACTGTTAAATTTAGCGTTTGTAAAGGTAGGATGAATACCGGACCTAGCGAGAGAAGGTCTGGACGTGGTGGTAGGGTCCATGAGTCCCCTACCGCCATATTTATGATCTCTGCATACCAAGATCTTCTGGGCCACAAGAATCACCAATTTCCCTTCCTGCTTGATCCTGCGAAGCAGTTGTGGAAGCAGCAGAATAGGAGGAAATGCATAAATCAGCAAGAACAGATTCCCCAGAAATACTAAGGGATCTGTTCCGCATGCTACCGGATCCCTTGTCTTGACACAAAGTTGATGATTCTCTAGTTGAACCTGGACGCAAACAGATCTACGTCTGGGATCCCACATCTTCGGCGCATTGCCAGAAAGATATGGGGGGTGAATGGAACATTCTCCCGGGAACAACTGCTGGTGACTCTTTGTGACATTTTTTTTCCCTTCTGCAGATTCTTGGTTATCAACCAACAGAGGCTTTGGCGCACCCTGGAGACAGATACATTGGGAAATCTAGAGCTTGGATCTTCTTGTTCCAAGCCGATAAGATACTGTTTTGCAGCAGCCTCAAATGAAACTGAGCATAAGGAATGAAGCCTTGAATGAAGCCACCATCTTTCCCAACAACCTCATGCAAAGTCGAATAGAAGGATTCTTCTTTGCCTTGACCACCTGAATAAGTTCCTTTATGGCCCTGATCTTTGCCTGGGGTAAGAATACCCTTTTCTGGGCTGTATCAATAATTAGACCCAGGTATTCTAAACTCCTTGATAGTTTTTTTTTTTGAAAGGAGGATTTCTCTAGGTTGAGAGTCCAACCTAGGTATTCCGGGTAGTTGACTGTAGATCATACTTTGGTCTAAGCGGCTACTGACTGGTCTATCAAGAGCAGATCGTCTAGGTAAGCTATAATTGTTATACCTTGGGCCCTTAATCTGGCTACAGGAGGGGCCAGGACCTTTGTAAATACTCGAGGTGCAGTAGCTAGACCGAAAGGCAAAGCTACAAACTGAAAATGAAGATTTTTTTACCTTGAAGCGTAGATATTTCTGGTGAGCGGGAAATATAGGTACATGGAGGAATGCATCCCTGATGTCTATTGACGCCAGAAGTTCTCCACCTTATATGACGGAGACCACTGATCGGATTGACTCCATGCGAAAAGAGCGGATATTCAGAAACCAGTTTGGATCTTCTAGAATGGGTCTGACATACCCATTTGGTTTTGGTACCGTGAAAAGGTTTAGATAAAACCCCAATCCCTGCTCTTGCATGGGAACCACTAATGCCCCGTACACACGGAAAATATCCGATCGGACCATGTTGTAGGAAAATCCAAAAAATGTGTGGGCTCCATCGGACTTTTTCCTGCTCTCAAATTTTCCGACAACAAAATCCGATCGGACCTTTTCCGATCGTGTGTAGAGAATTCTGACGGACAAAGTGCCACGCATGCTCAGATCAAATTAGGAGACCAAAGCTATTGGCTACTAGCCTCTACGTAGTTCCGTCGTACACAACGAACGGATTTTCTGACAACTTTGTCTGACCATGTGTATGCCACACCAGTGTCGGACAAAATCCGTCCGAAAAAATCTGACGGATTTTGTTGTCGGAATTTTTGACCGTGTGTACGGGGCATAAGACCAATTTTTGGAGACAAAACATGGTCCAATGCTTGAAAGACAACTTTTTCTCTGGAATCTGAGAAAAACGAGGAGACAGGGACTTTCGGAACTCAAGTTTGAACCCTAGAGTTTATTGAGGACGTCACCCATCTGCAGCTTACGGCACCTGGTATTCCCAGGTGGTCCCCAATCCAGGTACTGGCCAGGTTAGCCTCTGAGATCAGACGAGATTGGGCGCTTTCAGGGTGATGTGGCTGTAGGCTCCCGACACTCTTCCCACCAAAACTGTGAGAACTGCAGAAATCTTCCACCCACTCGAGCAAGCGGGGGCGCCCCCTCATAAGGAGGCTCCAGTTTCCCTCTTGAACTTTGCGGCAGAGGCTGTCGTGACTGCCTGGAGGCAGATGCTCCTGGAACTGGAGAAGGAGCTTGTTTAAATGAAATACAATTACTCCTCTTCCTAACTAGCAAAAGGGTACTTTTTCCACTAGAAAAAGTGGGCATATCAACCGACTCAATGAAGGAGTAGCAAAAAATGCATTATCAATCTTTCAGATTATGAAACTGATCCCCGTGGATTTGACCCCTCAGAAGAGGAGTCATCAGCCTCTCCACGGCCCCCTGAGGGAAATTCATCTTCTCCCGCCCCAGATCCTCAGTTTGAGGGTCCTGGGTAATGGAAAAGGGACCTGTCCCATTTTATCCCATTCTGGGATGCGATTAAAGCCGCTAGCCAATCCTATTATGGCTTGAGTAAAAAAAAAAAAAAAAAAAAAAAAAAAACCACTCCAGTAATATAGACAGGGGCTTCAGTATTGAAAACAATTGCAATATTTGATAGCCCTGATGGCTCACTCTGACGGGCCACCCCCTGTCAGGAGAGGATGCCATTGTAGAGAGGAGTTTAGGCTGCTTAGAGCTTGAAGGAGTCCCCTTTGAGCCCTTTTTGGGGTGTTTCTACCTCCCCTTCTGACAATAGCCCGATGCATAAATGCAGAGGTACTGCCATAAAAAAAATAATAAAGCATTCACTGCTTGAGCAAAGTCCAGCAACTGTCGCTGCTATTAACGCTCAGCCTGATGCTTCAGTAAATGTGCCAAAGGAATACCTGTGTCACCACTTACATGCCCCTTTTTAGCTTTTGTGTCTCTCCAACAACTGCCGTCAGCAAAAAAATGGAGCCTTTTCAAAGTACCCTTGCGCTGGACGTTGCTGCACGCCAAAACATTGCGCTAAGCCACGCCCACACCGTGCCCCCCTCCTCTTTTCAAAAAAGAGCGTTTTCCAGCGCAAGGGCCTCCGATCCAATTGGCATGTGTGTGTGGGGGGAGGGCCGTGATCAAGAGGGCTGAGACAAACCGCCGCACAGAGGCGGTGGAGGACAGAGCGGCATCCACCGATTGTTCTGGCTTCTCCCTCTACTCAGAGAGGGGGGAGAGCTTTTGTCTGGGGGGGAGGGGGTTTAGAGAAAAAATACCTTACCGAAGTCCCGTGACTGCTAGCCGGAGGAAGCTGCAACTTCTGCTGACACAGCATGATCTGAGAAAGCATAACAGGGTACATGCGCTATACAGCCCCCAGTGGTGACTTTTAGGCATGACCACATTTACTTTTTAACCACTTCCTGACCGGCGCACACAGATGTATGTCGGCAGAATGGCACGGACAGGCAAATGGGCGTACAGGTACGTCCCTTTAAATTTGCCGCTGCACCATCGTATGTGCGCCGGTCGGGACCTCCGCGAGTCCGATCGCAGGACCCACGGACTCAATCGCCACTGGGATACCCGCGATCGTCTCACGGGAAGGAAGAACTAATGCTAATGTAAACAAGCATCTCCCCGTTCTGCCTAGTGACAGTGTCACTGATCTCTGCTCCCTGTGATCGGAGCAAAGATCAGTGACGTGTCATACACAGCCACACCCCCCCAGTTAGAAACACTCCCCAGGGCTCACTTAACCCCTACACTGCCACTTAGTGGTTAACCCCTTCACTGCCAGTGTCATTTACACAGGAATCTGTACATTTGTATAGCACTGATTGCTGTATAAATGACAATGGTCCCAAAAATGTCCGATGATGTGTCCGCCATAATGTCGCAGTCACAATAAAAATCGTTGTTTGCCATTACAAGTAAAAAAAAAAAAAAAATTAATAAAAATGCCATAAAACTATCCCCCATTTGTTAAATGCTATAGCTTTTGGGCAAACCAAGCGCTTATTGCGATTTTTTTTTAACAAAAATATGTAGAAGAATACGTATTGGCCTAAACTGAGGAAAACTTATTTTTAGAAATGCAACTTTATATATGGATGCTCCCCAAAGAAACTGGTAGCAAGAGAAAACAAAAAAACACTGCACATGAACAATTATTCTGGATGAACACCATGATTTCCCATCATGGTTACTTACCATAGACTGAAAATATTCAGGAGAAATGCCCTCCAACTCCAAGATTCTGTCTTCTAGCTTTTTAATTCTCTGATAAATGTCTTTTGGTACAGGTTGTCCTTGTATTATTTTGTTTGGATTGTGGGAAAAAAAAAAAAAAAAACAACATATTAGCTTGGCTGCCTGAAATATGCGGACATACAACAGCTCCAGACTCCTTAGGCTGGGTTCACACTATGTGCGGCGCAGGGCACAGCAAGGGGTCTGAATTAGGTCCGAATTAGGTCTGAATTTTTGCCTGAATTCAGACCTGAAACTGAGCCAAAGACGCACAGGACCCTTCTGCAGTGCGCTCTTCGGCTGCCCCAGAGATGTGTGAACCGGCTCCATTGAGAGTCGGTCACAATCTCCTGTCATGCGAATTGGATGTGGAGGAATCCCGCATCCAATTCGCATAAGTGGGAACACAACCTCAAACTGGTCTCTATTTATCTTTGTATTTTTAGCACTATTTGATTAACATTCCGAGTATGTTCCTTCTCTTTATGTAAAAGGAGTCCAAGATGGCTTCAATGAAAGACTACTTAGCTTGAAAGCGAAACTTGAGCTAAAAAAAAAAAAAAAAAAATGAAATGGGCAAACAGGCAGGTTTTCTAATGCAGAAGAAACACGCTTTGTCTCCTCTGCATTAAAGTTACTTACCTGTCTGTCCCACCCTGTACAGTAAGTTGCGCATATGTGGGAGTGACGTCACCCCGTCTGGCAAATGAAAGCGACTAGCAATCGAGACCTAGTACAGTCATTACAGTTTTGCTTGAAACGTCCCTAGATTTTTTTGGGCATAACATAACAAATAGTTTTATTCCCTTAATACATGCATTTTCCTTGACCTGTTCTGATGCATGAAAAAATTCTGTGAAAGGAGTTGTGCACAAAAACATACCAGCTGCCAGCTGTCATTCTGACACAATAACTTCAATACTTAAGTTCCTGACCAGAAACAAATATGCAGAGCAGGAATTCTAACTTTACACTGAAGTCAATGGGTTCACTTTTTCTGGGTCAGTGTAGAGGGCAGGAAACAAATATTTTCTGAAACGCCTTAGTAACCCACACTCGTCTCAGTACAGGTTTCCTTAAAAACTGGCTTGATCTTTGACAATACTGGAAACATTTGTAGAGACACATAAATTTGTTGGGAAATTACAACTTAAAGTGGTATTGAAAAAAAACAAATGCAATCTATATTTCTCTTTATTTGCCATGGTGATCCAGCCAGTAAACACACTTTCTGTCAAAGGCTGCTTTCACACTGGGGCGGTGCGGGGCGGCGACGGTAAAGCAGCGCTATATTTAGCGCTGCTTTACCATCGTTTTACCCGCGGTATGCGGCCGCTAGCGGGGTGGTTTTAACCACCCTCCGGCTTTCACACTGGAGTGAATGGGGACGGTTTTTTCAGGCGGTGTACAGGCGCTATTTTTAGCGCTGTACCGCCTGAAAACCGCCCCAGTGTGAAAGCAGCCTTAGAGTGCCTGCATTTTGGATGAGGTAGTAAAGTAGACCCCTTTGGACAGCAGCATTGTCAGGTAGGGGGGTAGTGTTAGACTAGAAGACTGAGATGGACTTGACTAACAAATTGAAGCCAAACTCCAGCTAGCATTTCAGAAGCAGTTATAGCAACAGTTTATTTATTTTCCTTTTTTTGAGATAAAGGTTTTACATACATACATAAATAAATAAATAAATGCTGACCACTGCAAGCACCCTTGTCAGTGTTAAATGGCTTGCCTCATCCCTCCAATTGCTACATTACAGAAAATAAAGGATAGTACATTGAAAATAACAGACTTATTGACACGATCGGCAATTAAAAAAAATAAAACAAAAAAAAAAAAAAAAATAAAATCTTAAAAAAGAAAAAAAAAAAAAAAACGCAGCCACCACAACTGAGAATTTGTGAACTGCAATTTAATAAAATTAGTTTTTGGTTTTAATAATGCTTTAAAGCAGGGGTGCCCAACCAGTGGCCTGGGGGCCACATGTGGCCCACGGAGCCCTCTGATGTGGCCCTCGACCGCCTGCTCTGTGATGGAATAGAATACTGTTATTAATAGTAAGTTTATTACTAAAATCACAGTGTACATATGGGCATATCTGTTCTGCAGTGGTTACTGGGCTGCTTTCAAACTGATCCGCAGGTGCAGAACAGTGCACCTGAGGGTTACCTGCACTGAGCCATAGGCCCCTTTCACACGGTCAGTCTGACCCAATTGGACCCTCCATTCACCTCTAAGGAGTAGCAGATGTAAATGGACTTGTGTACAAACGCCTACCTATAATCCGATCCACAAAAAGAAAAAAAAAGTAGAGTGGGCTCTATAGAGTAGAGTGGGCTGCCATGCACCCACTCCACTCATTGTGGCCCACGACCGGTTACCAAGTCGCTTAGGTGGCCCTCGCTCTTAAAAAGGTTGGGCACCCCTGCTTTAAAGTAACAATATTGAAAAGTATAGTAGCACGGTTTTTGCACAAATTACTTTATATATTTAGTAGGATAACAGAAGTCATTTTGGTACATTTATATTTTAAACAAAGTGACTATTTTTAAATTGTTTTTTTAATTTATAGGTCAGGTTTTGTCTATTTTTCTCACTCAATATTGTATTATTAACAAGTCACCCTTAAGGCTTGTCAAGTGTTTACTTAAGTAACTATTAATAAGTGTAGATATGCATCAAGTGCTCCTTGTGCTTGCATGCCTTTAACACAAACCCCTTTTTTGAAAACAGTGAACTTGCTAAATGGGAAAAGAATAAAACCCACAAACATTTAGCCATAAGGGTAAACTCCACTTCTTCTAAAAAAAATTGCCAATGTTAAAGTGGCTTGCTGGTTAGCACTGCTGCCTTGGTGTTCCTTATTTATATCCCGGTCAGGACAATACCTGGAGTTTGCACCTGAATTTTACATGTGCTCTCTGTGCTTACACGGTTTTTCTCTGGATCCTCTGGTTTCCTCCCACATTCCAAAGACAAGCTGGTAGGTTTTTTGGCTCCTGTCTAAACTGGTCCTGGTATGTGTATGCATGTGAAATAAGGACCACAGATAGTAAGCTAATGAGGGCAGGGGTACTGATGTTAAAATGTACAGCATGTAAAGCTCTGCATAAACTTGCTGTGCCATAATAGTATTTGTAATAAATGTTTAGTCAAAAAAAGAAAAAAAAAAAGTTTTCCGTTACAATTTTAATTTTTGCATGTATACATCCTGGCTCATTGTTGACATGTTGGGAGTCGAAAAATCAACGGCTGTCCAATAGCTAAAGAGGAATGCCATGGGACCCAGAAAAACTGGCAAGGAAATAATAGCAGCGTAGCATAGATTGGCAATCACATCCTTGACCTGTCACCACTGGGAAAGGGGTGCACCGACAATAGCTCACCCATACACAGAGGAATTTAGTTCTGCTTTTAGAGTGATATATATATATAAAAAAATAAAAAATAAAAAAAGAAGAAGAAGGTGGTTCACTCCATGCTCTCCCCCTCCTTACAGGTCAGATTGATGGCAGTGGGAGCCATTGGCTTCGCCCGCTGTCAATAAAAACCTGTGATGAGGGGGCAGGGCCCAAGCCACTCTGTCTAGGTCAATGGATGCAGAAAGCTCAGCTTGAGATCAACTGCTGCTGCTGCTGTCAATTAAATCATGCGACAAGGGGTGGAGATGAGCTACACTATCTGTCAATGGACGCAGATAGCTCAGCTCGGGATTGAGCCCTCAGGTGTGCCATAATAGGAAGCAGCTTCCTATGGTGGCATGGCAAGAAAAGCAAGATTGGGGCTGCTCTGTACAAAACCATTGCACAGTGCAGGCAAGTACAACAGGTTTGCTATTTAAAAACAAACATTTACGATAATGTTATACTTACCTGCTCTGTGAAATGGTTTTGTACAGAGTAGCCCCAATCCCTCTGCTGGTGCTACTGGCTCCTCCTCTTTTTGGTGTACCACCATGGGAAGCCACTCCCTATTGTGGCAGACCCGTGGGCTCAATCCCAAGCCGAGCTGTCTGTGTCCATTAACAGACAGTACGGCTTGCTTTTGCCCCCTTGTAACAGGATTTGATTGACAGCAGTAGAAATCAATGGCTCCCACTGTTATCATTCTGACCTGTGAGGAGGGAGAGAGCACACACAGAAAGCTGCTGCTCTGATGCACAGGGCTGGATCAAGATCGGGTTCAGATGGGGCTGGGGGGCAGTTGCACACAGATGTATTTTTTTTTTTTTTTAACATAATGCATAGAATGCATTAGGGTAAAAAAACTTTCTACCTTTACAACCACCTTAAATACATAGATTTGCATTTTAACAAAATCAGACTTGTGTTGTGAGAACAAGCTGTAAAGTATAGTCACGTTGTAAACTGCAAAACAGGAAACAGAGGCAGAGTATGTCATGAGTCAATATGGCTACATAACATGCTATACATAAAAAATAAAAAAAAAATAAAAAAAAAAGTGAAACCTTACCTAACCCTAGATATCATAAAAAAATAATCTTCCCTTACCCCATTCCATTTCAGCATGTTGTCACAACAGATGTTATTCATTTTAAAACTTAAAAATAAACTCGCAAGACAACATTACTAACAGTTTCCCTATTTAAAAAAAAAGAAATAAAAAAAAAAAAAAGAAAAAAAAAAAGGTTCTCCATTAAACAGGTATAAACGCTCACTTTCTAGAAATTATTAGCTGCATTTTTTTTTAATAGTGTTTCCATGATAAGTTCTAGTTATCGCATACGAGTTTTAGCCCTGAGAAGGAATATTGAAAAAAGATTATAAATAAAACAGTTGTATAAAAAGGAGTATTTTATGCAAGTCTATGTTTGACATGAAATGTTACCATTGCAAACTATATCATGTGTAATACATAAATACTTGATGGTTTTCAAAAGTCTGAATGATAAACAGAATAAAGAAAAAAAAAAAAAAAAAAAACAGCAATTATCTAGAATGTATAAGAAGCACTACCTGTCTTTAGCTGTAAGTGGCATTCAATGTTGTGTAGTCTCTCTTCTACAGCCCGATTTTCACAATCCCGTTGGAGAGAATGCATTCTTGTGTTAGAAGATGTGCCACCGCTTCTAGTCTGGGGCCCATAAGCATTTACAACCTTAGAAACTTATTTGAAGACACAAACTTTGTTATAATTCCTTTCAGTTATTCCATCGTTGTTCATCTCTAACATCAATCAGCAATATTTAATAACAAAACATGGTTAGTGGAAAATTTAGGCTTCATGCACACTAGCATTTTTCAGAAGCTCAAAAAAAAAAAAAAAAAAAAAAAAATGAAAAAAAGTGAGCGATCAGCCCACTACTACACAGGAGGAGCTTGTGAATGATCTCAAGGCAGTTGGGACCACAGTCACCAAACAAACCATTGGTAAACACAATACGCCGCCATGGATTGAAATCCTGCAGCACCCGCAAGGTCCCCCTTCTCAAGAAGCACATGTACAGGGCCATCCAAAGTTTGTCAATGAACAGCTAAAATCATTCAGAGAAGGATTAGGAGAAAGTGCTGAGGTCAGATGAAACCAAAATTGAGTGCTTTGGCATTAACTTGACTCGCTGTGTTTGGAGGAAGAAAAAAAATGCTGACTATGAACCTAAGAACACCATGCCTACAGTCAAGCACGGAGGTGGACACATTATCCTTTGAGGCTGTTTCTCTGCTAAAAAGGTACAGGCTGACTTTGCCGCATTGAGGGGCCAATGGATGGGGCCATGTTTTGTAAAATCTTGGATGAGAACCTTCTTCCCATAGCCAGAAGATGGGTCTTCCAGCATGACAATGACTCAAAACATACTGCCAAGGCAACAAAGGAGTGGCTCAAGAAGAAGCAGATTAAGGTCATAGAGTGGCCTAGCCAGTCTCCAGACCTTAATCCTATAGAAAATATATTGAGGGAACTGA
Source organism: Lithobates sylvaticus (assembly GCA_028564925.1). NCBI lineage: Eukaryota > Metazoa > Chordata > Amphibia > Anura > Ranidae > Lithobates > Lithobates sylvaticus. The sequence continues at coordinate 117,803,737 of CM053038.1, read as the reverse complement.
AACTTCGAGTTGCCAAGTGACAGCCAAGAAACCTACACCTATGATAAAAATGATAGACCCTTCATTTCTTTGTAAGTGGGCAAACTCACAAAATCTGCAGGGGATCATAGAATTATTTTCCCCACTGTATAAAGGGGAGGGTGTGCTTTGTCCTGTACTCCAAAATATAGTTTACAAGCAGATGCTGCCTCAAATCAATGAGTAGACCTTAACCAGCTTGTGGCAAAAATGTGATGCATTGACGTCACAAAATGGTGGTAAAAAAAAAAAAAAACTTTCTGCAGCCTCCACCAAGATGTCCGGTTCCCCCTTGCCTTCTGCAAATGTAAATGCACTAGAACGCAGGTCTTAAGCCCATGAAAGCAGAGCAGAAGAGTTTACTGCTGTTGGCAACATCTATTTCCATGTACAGTGCCTTGAAAAAGTATTCACACCCCTTAAAAACTTTTAAAATTTTGTCATGTTCCAATCAAAAACTTTTTATTGGGATTTTTGACAGATAATTGTGAAGTGGAAGGAAAATGATAAATGGTTTTCCAAATTTTCTACAAATTAAATATGTGAAAAGTGTGGCGTACATTTGTATTCAGTCCCCCCCCCCCCCCAGACTTTTGTTCGAAGGGCGTGTGCCAGGAACTTGTCTTGCATACATACTTGTCTGGTACACAATCGTCGGCCAACAAATATGAACGTAGTGACGTACTACAAGAAATTTCAGATCTTGAGTACCAGCCTTTGGGTACCTTCTGCTAATGTCGTGTTTGGTGAGCATTGATTCAGAGCATGCGTGTTTGTACTTTGGACTTTTGTGTGACGGACTTGTGTAGGAAAATCTAACAGACGGCCGAAAATTTTCTAGCCTGCCATCCAACATTTGTTGGCGGAAAGTTGGCCAACAATTGTCTGATGGAACGTACTAACGGTCGGATTTTAGGTAGTCTGTCATCACACAATTCCCTGCCGAAAAGCCGATCGTGTGTACGAGACTTAACACATGAATATGCTTTGATCTTAACCATTCTATTGTAGCTCTGGCTGTATGTTTAGGGTTATTGTCCTGCTGGAAGGTCAACCTCCGCCCCAGTCTCAAGTCTTTTGCAGACTCTAACAAGTTTTCTTATAAGATTGCCCTGTATTTAGCTCCATCCATCTTCCCATCAACTCTGACCAGCTTCCCTGTCCCTGCTGAAAACAAGCTTCCCCACAACATGGAACACGTGATATGCAGTGTTAGTTTTCCGCCACACATAGAGCTTTGCTTTTAGGCCAAAAAGTAAAAAATTCTAGTCTCACCTGACCACAGCACCTTCTTCCACATGTTTGCTGTGTTCCCCACATGGCTTTTCCCTAAATGCAAACGGGACTTATGGCTTTCTTTCAACAACTGTTTTCTTCTTGCCACTCTTCCATAAAGGCCAGGTTTGTGGAGTGCGCGACTAATAGTTGTCCTCTGGACAGATTCTCACACCTGAGCTGTGGATCTGTGCAGCTCCTCCAGTTACCATAGGCCTCTTGGCTGCTTCTCTGATTAATGCTCTCTTTGCCCGGCCTGTCAGTTTAGGTGGACGGCCATGTCTTGGAAGGTGTGCAGTTGTGCCAAACTCTTTCCATTTTCAAATGATGGATTGAACAGTGCTCTGCGTGATGTTCAAAGCTTGGGATGTTTTTTAATAACCTAACCCTGCCTAAACTTCTCCATAACTTTATCCCTGACCTGTCTGGTGTGTTCCTTGCCCTTCATGATGCGGTTTGTTCACTAGGGTTCTCTAACAAACCTCTGAGGGCTTCACAGAACATCTGTATTTATAATGAGATTATATTTCACACAGGTGAACTTCATTTACTATCTAGGTCACTTCTGAAGGCAATTGGTTTCTCTAGATTTTTTTTAGGGATATCAGAGTAAAGGGGGCAGAATGCAAGTGCACGCCACACTTTTCAGATATTTATTTGTAAAAAAAAAAAAAAAATGTTGAAATCAATTTATCATTTTCCTTCTATATGTGCCACTTGTGTTGGCTTATCACATAAAATCCCAATAAAATACATTTCCGTTTTTGGTTGCAACATGACAAAATGTGAAAAACAAGCAAAATTAATACTTTTTCAAGGCACTGTAGTGATAGCCTCTGGAGTAGATAAGACGATGTGGCAGAAAAATTCTGCTTTAGTCAGACAGGCCACATGTTGCAGGTCCGCGAGGAAGCCTGGATCCGGGGTGGGGGGGGGGAGTTGTGGAAGCAAGAATATGCTCCAGAACAAGGACCAGCTATTAACCCAAGAGGATCTGGAGTTTCCTCAGGACCTGCAGTAGAATTCTCACCATTAGTCGTTTGTGTTCCCACTCCTAAGTGCCTGTAATCAGCCATTGCTAAGTGAGGATCTTCCCCACGTGGTATTCATAGAATGGGTATGGACTAAGGGGGTTCAGTGTGTCAGGTATTAAGGAATCAAAATAATCCAGGCACTAACTGAATTCCTTGGGCTGTGTCTCTGAGGTATCAGGCAACAGCAAACAATCGGCTTACTTTGTTGGTGGAAGATGGCGACCGGAGTGCACTGCGGGAGGCTTAATAGAACTTCGTCACTAGCAAGAGAGTAACTTCCAGTAGTGATAGAAAAGAAAAGACAACTAGATAAAAAAAATAGGTAAATGCTATAATACCATTAGGCCAAATAAAGCAAGACAGCAATAGCTAGTGAAAAACACAGAGTGTAGATTACTCAAACCCTGTGCCTTCAAAAATTGCTTGTGTGCTCCTCATTGCAGGTGAGTCTTGCAGGATAAAAAGGATAGAATGCAGTTTGAACCACAGGTGTAAAGATCCATCAAGACATGTATATGCAGGTACCAGCATGTAAAACGTACAGGGAAACCCTGCCTTGTCCAGGCTTCACCTGTCATGGTGGATATACCCGCCTGCCCCCCCCCCCCCCCCCCCCCCCGGAGGTCTGCAGGCTCTTAGTGCCAAAAGGAGTGGACCACAGCCCTAGACCTGTATAGCACCCAACTACTAACGTACTGCACCTCGTGCGAATTTGCACACCAAATGTAGTATCCAGAGCCGCACTGAGCAGGCAGGTGTGTGTGTGTGTGTGTGTGTGTGTGTGTGTGTGTGTGTGTGTGTGTGTGTGTGTCTATGTATGTATATATATGCGGTGTTAATGGGAACACATAATCACATTGTGGGGTTTTCTCAAATCTTTTCAATAAAAGAACATGCTATACTTACCAGCTCTGTGCCATGGTTTTGCACAGAGCAGCACCAATCCTCTTCTGAGGTTACCTAATGCGTGCTCCTTGCTCCTCCTCCCTCCCTGCTAAGTGTCCACCATAGCAAGCCACTTGCTATGGAGGCACTCGTGTGTTTTTTTTCCACGAAAGAACTAACCTATATCCCTGCAGTTTACTGTACTGTTCATAGCTTCATTGATGCAAGATACTACAGACAATGCTCCAAGGATGGCTCTTATACAGCAAAGGATTCTGCTGTTCACCCCCTCCCTACCTTGCATATTCACCAAAACACCCTGTATTCTGTTAACAGAATGAAAAGCATTCTGTGAATAGACAAGTGGAAATCCTGTCATTTGCTCACTCGCCCCTCCTCTCTCCCTTGAACAGACTTCAAGGCTGAATGGACATGTGGAAGAAAGGGTGGGTGAGCAACAGGAATCTTCACTGTATGAAAAATGAGTGGTCAGTCACAGTGCAAAAAGGAAAGCACTACCTGTAGTAAATGGCATCAATGATTTGTACAGTAATCAGCAGCGATCTAAGTGAAGTTAAATAATAAAAACACACACATATATATATATATATATATATATATATATATATATATATATATATATATATATATATATATATATATATATATATATATATATATATATATATATATATATATATATATATATATATATATATATATATATATATATATATATATATATATTTGCCCTGAAGTTCCTAGAGCCCTTTCATACTGCACCTTTTATGTGGCTCTTGAATCCAGGAAATGGGGTAAAAACAGCATCCGTTCTGGCACAACTGTTTTCTGCAAAAGTTAAAGAACAAAGTAGTTGCAGGATACATAATATGGCAATGAAACAATATATTGCAATGTACATTTTGACAGCAATACTAAATAAACGCAAAACATGAATTTTAAAAAAGGCCAATGTTACCTTGGGCATAAGTAAATGTAATGGTCCTTTTTTCTGGATCACAGGTTGCTCCACAGGGGGCAGTAGGGTGGGGGATCCGAGACATTGCTTTGCTTTTTTATTTACAACACATTTTCAGATATAACAATATTCAGATATCGCCCAAATCATCCCCTCCGCTTCTCCCATGACCTCCTGCTTTCTAACTCCATTCTTATCTCCTCCCACGCTCGCCTTCAAGACTTATCCAGAGCCTCTCCCATCCTCTGGAACTCCCTGCCCCAGTCTGTCCGATCAGCCCCTACCCTGTCCACCTTTAGGAGATCCCTGAAAACTCATTTATTCAGGGAAGCCTATCCCACAAACACTTAACAATTGTCCCCGAGCCACCCCCATCAAATTATTCTCTGCAGCTATTACCTTTTGTACCACCACCCCCTCCCTTTAGAATGCAAGCTCTACGAGCAGGGCCGTCCTGTACCTTTTGTATTGAACTGCACTGTAATTGTGTTGTCCCCCCTATACATTGTAAAGCGCTGCTTAAACTGTTGGCGCTATATAAATCGTGTATAATAATAATAATAATATTATTATAGAAAATGCTCATGGTCAGTTTCTTACACATCACAATCAAGCATGTTTATTTATTTTTTAAGTGCAGTACTATTGAAAAAAAGAATTGAATCAGGATATAAATGTGAGGCACATAAGGCAAAGGCAGGTGTAAAGATCAGTCTATCCAAAAAAGGGATTTCATTTTTGCTTATAAAGCAGGGGGTGGAGAGATCAGCTACGAACGTCACGAACTATAGTGGAAGATGGTAAGGGAAAGCTCATGTGTTGTCAACATTATGGAGGGGGGCTGAAGTTACCCTCTAGACCTGTAAACATACATAAAGAACTTCAATATTTGTAATTATTAATGAAGGAGAACGTACAATGTACAAAGAACGTACAATGATATCCTTATAAGTTCTAGGTCCTAGCGGCTTGTTTACAATTGCAGTTGGGGGGGGGGCAGTAAAACCATATTTTTACCACCTCTCAACCTCTAGCTGAGAAATAAGTGGCCAGGGGGGTGTATACATAACACAGCCGTGATGTTTTGCGGGCGCAGCAGGAATTATACCCTCTGTCGCACCCAGCTGGCACTACTGCCCACCGAACGTTACCCATTCAAGTGATCCTTCTGCAACCGTGCACAGCCCACAAGGCTGCATAGTGGTAGTCTGGCATTTAGGGGGTTTAAACAGATGGTGAGGAGACGATACAACACCTGCTAACGGCCTGTCAAATGCTCTCTGAAAAAAGTGATCTAAACGCAAATTGCTCTTCAGACAGCAAAGTGTAAATGAGGTCTAAATGCTGCACTCTTGGTTTTCCCTGTATTTTCCTGCAGATTAGCTCAGTAGTCAACATTAAACAACTCCTGCCCTTTGCCCGTTTACAGGTGCTTCCTATAATACACAGACCAATCACTGCTGTTTTACCTTCTCATGCAAGGTGATATCACCACCCATATAGTAATATCTGAGCTTGTAAAGGCATTTGATGCATACAAAAAGCAGATTTATATCCTTTGTGGCTAGTGAGAAGCATTTCAATGCCTAGAAGGTTTAATAGAAGATGACATTCTCAAAATCAGCTTTTAAAAAATGAACCAATTGATCTAAAATTAGTCTGGTCATGCCCTTTGTGCTCCAAATTATAAAGCAATCCATGCTCCAGAAAATCTTAGGCACTGAGCATTTTAGGTAAATGATTTCAACATTACCCCATAAAGTGCTTGTGTTTAAAATAAAATATATGGATTCTAAGATGCACCTCTTTAAGTGAAAAAGGACAAATCATTGGTAAAATGAAACCAAAAGAAAAGTACAAAGCAAATTCAGAAACAAATATCCCAGTTTTATAAAGTCTATATGTCACACAAATTGACATATAGATTTTTTTTTTTTTTAGGCGACAGGATGCCAGTTGCAATTTACAATCAACATGCAACAATTGTACTGCATTTATGGTTTTATATGCAACAAAAATGAAAGCAAGTTGGTATTTGTGCTGCAATTTCATCTCGCTCTTTTCTGCTGGATGAATTGACTGAGCCACTAGCTGTAAAAAGCCATGAATCAGACAGAGAGCAGGCATTTTGAGTCATATCTCTGACTGAGATCACTGGGAAATGGACTGACTGTAGGAGCATTTACCTTGATTACAATCAATAACGTTGCAGAACTCCCGGACGTTGTTTTCATTGATCTCTGCTTGCTTTCTCTCCATGAATGCCAATATCCTTCTGTCAATCTACAGGGAGGAAAAAAAAAAAAAAGTGAGGGGGGAGCTGGAATCAGCTGTGTTAAGAATCCCACACAGCATGCATGCAGCCATCTACTTTAAAAACTTGGCTTTGATTTCGGACACTCACAATGACATTCTGAAAGCTAAAGTGGAGAAGAGCTGTAAAGAGTATTGTGGAGACAGCAACATAACAGCATCTCAAGGCAGACTCACTTTCAAGGAAAAAATATAAACTGACATATTTCTCTGTGAAAGAGAACTAAACATTACCATACAAATACTTACCCGAATTTAAAACATCTGGATAAAAAGTTTGCATCTTCTTAAACTTAAATTATTTGGGTAACAAAGAAATTTTTATTTCTTTATATTATCAGAATAGAATCATAGCTTAGCAAAACCCCAGCACATATAGTCCCTACGATAAGGGGAATCAGTCTTCCATACATAAAGTGGAACACATGTACTTTTTGGCCATACATTTTACAGGATTGTTACATTTACTAATCAAGCTCCATTCACGCGTGGCAATTCCAGAAAGCGCAACAGAACGCGCAGAAAACACGAGTTACGGTGCCAATAATTGTTAAAAGGCACCCAAAAACGAGCTACAAACGTACCACACTGCACTTCAAAAAAGGTTTTGGAGATTCTTTGGGGCGTTTGGGTAGCCCATTCAAGTGAAAAAAAAAAGCCCATGTTGCGTTTTCCAGGTGTTTCCATTGAAGTCTACAGGAATAAAAATATTCAATTCTGTCTGAAAAGTAGCTCATGTCCTTTCAGTGACAGGCGTTTTGCTACAAGCCTCAAAAAGCTCAAAATGTGAATGGGGCCTGAATATCCTCCAGGTCCAGCCGATCAAGGAGGCAGAAGATCCCCTACCAAGAGAAGATGCTAATGAGGGAACTCAAGGAAGCTTAAAGAGTAACTCCACTTTTGTTGAGAAAAAAAAACATTCCCCCCTGGGTGATCTATGTACATTGCAGGGATTTTAACAAGCGTTGTAGAGTCCTACCTTTTGTTATTCTGAAGAAATGTTTGTCTGTGTCCATGTGGAAAGTGAACCTATATGGGAGTAGTTTTGCAATTATCAATCAGCTGCTGCACCTGCACGGCTCTAATGAGGCAAATTGCAGGGTCTGCAACCCTTTAGACATGATTTCCCTTTGGAAGTATCTCATCAAAAAAAATAGGATTTGTATAACAGCTTATCTGTAAAATCCTTTTCTTGGAGTACATCATGGGACACAGAGCCTAAGTAATGACTTAATGGGTATATAGGCACCTTTAGGTGGTGGACACTGGTATACCCAATACAGGAAGTTCACTCCCTATATAGCCCCTCCTCCTTCCAGGAGCACATCAGTTTTTGCAGCAAAGCAATATACTTAAACCCCAAAAAGAGGGGAGGGACCTCTGTGTCTCATGATTTACTCCAAGAAAAGGATTTTACAGGTAAGCTGTTATAAAAATCCTATTTTCTTTATCGCACATCATGGGACACAGAGCCTAAGTAATAACTTAATTGGGCGTCCCATAGCAATGCTACTTGAGGGGAGGGAGACGCAACCCGCAGGGTACCCCCAGACTTGATGACCTATATTGCTGCCTGCAGCACACTGCGCCCAAAGGCGATATCCTCATATGTCCTTACATCCACTTGATAAAACTTGGTGAATATATGCACTGAAGACCAGTTGCGGCCTTACAGATCTGAGCCATGGAGGCCTGGTGACGCACTGCCCAAGAAGCACTAACCGACCTGGTAGAGTGCGCCTTAACTTGAAAAGGGGGAATCTTACCCCTTAAATCATAAGTTTGAATTATAACTTGCCAAATCCACTTAGCGACAGTGGATTTGAACGCCGCCTGTCCTTTTAGGACCCTCTGGCAGAAGACATCAGTCTTTCGAATCGGAGCAGGTGTCTTTAAATAGATTTTCACTGCTCTCACCACATCAAGACAATGTAGTAAATTCTCATCCCTGGAACATGATTTTGGAAAAAACTATGGCAGGACAAGATCTTGGTTCAGGTCAAAACCTGAAACCACTTTTGGTAAAAAGTCTGGACGAGGGCGTAACACCACTCTCTCCTCATGAATAATCAAATATGGCTCTTTACAAGAAAAAGCAGCCAAACTTTGAAACCCTCCTTGCTGAGGATATAGCGACCAAAAATACCAACTTCCTTGTCAGAAGGACTAGGGGGAATATGTTGTATCGGTTCAAATGGCTGTTTTTTGTAACACTAACAAAACTAAGTTCAAGTCCCAAGAGTTCAAAGGAGGTTTGACTGGCGGATTAAGCCACATCACCCCTTGTGTAAAACTCCGGACTAAATAATGTGAAGCAAGCAGTCTTTGAAATAAGACCGATAAAGCCGAGACTTGGCCTTTAATAGTACTCAAGGCCAATTTCATCTCTACCCCAAATTGTACAAAGGCAAGAATTCTGCCTAGGATATATCTCAGAGGGTGCCAACCCTTGGATTCACACCAGGAAACATAAGCCCTCCAAACCCTATAATATAGTTCTGGAAGCTGGTTTGGGGAGACACTGTCCCTTGAAGGCTAAGCGGATCAAATGCTTCTTACAAATAGGTTCCAAAGTCCAGCTCTTTTAGTTGAAGTGCCCTATGCATATATACCGACATTAGACACACATAAGGAGATGAGACTTCCAGCAATTGGTCACAGCTAAAATTTAATGCTCCACTTATTCTATAAGAATGGCTTCCAACCACTTATCTGTGGGTTCATTAAAGGCTGGTTGCTGGAGTAGTAAGCATCCATTTCAGAGGTGTAAACAGCTAATTGGGATGTTTTTAATGTCCATAGAGAAACAGTTGTAAAAAGCAAGTACAAGGAAAAAAGTCTTTGCAACATCAGAAGTTTTAAAGTGATATTAAACCCTCAATTTTTTTCCCTCTATTTATGTTCCTTAACAGTAGTGTTACATACACAGACTAACCTGTTTTCCCCATTTACGGTTCTCCTCTCTGAAGGGTGTTCCCTCTGCAGCGCCACTCTCGAGGACACCTATGTGCGCTCACACCATTGGGACTACATCCCTGCAGAGACACGCTGGCTGCACCTGCATGCACAGCAGCCCCAGAGGACACTGTAGCTCCACCTTCCATGTTCTTTGATTGATATGGGAATCTGGAGCTCTGGACTGCAGCCCGCCTCTGCACTGAGGCAATGCGCATTCGTATACCACTAAGCATGTTGGGACATGTAGTCCCAAAACCTAAATGACATAGGGGCTGGGAGCATGGTCAGAAGAATGGAAGCTGTGGTGCAGCAAAGCAAGAAGAGGATTCAATCCGTATGTAAAAAACCGAAACATTTTGGGGCAAAAATAAGTAACGATTTAGGATGTATGTACAACAAGTATTTAAAACATAAAAAAGGATGAGCTTTTAGAATCCCTTTTTAGCCAACCAAGACAGGTTAACAGACCTGATAGAAGCAGCAGGCTGATCCTCCAGTTTTAGAGTAGCATGCACTACATCAATAAGCGCCAATATTTTCTCCTTTAACCTGGGAGTAATAGAAGACTGAGACACCTTAGATATAAGCTAATCAGTTAAAGCTGAACCATAACCTCCTATACTTTACAGCAAAGGAAGCTCCTATCTTAGGCTCTTGTTTGATCTGCTATTACCATGGTGCCGAACACATGATCAGTTTTGACACCAGCCATTTGAAGACTTGATAGTTTGGTTGAGAGCACGTGTAACTGACCATTATGTCTTGAATGTAATTGTTTTAAGAAAATTGACAAGTTTACTTTAAGAACTGGAATGAATAAGAAGCTGCTATGGTTGTTGGCAAATCAGACATAAAATCTGCAAGAAAGGGTGCGGAAGCACACTTGTGGCCTTTGTAATCTGAGTCAGCAAATAACTGAGCAACTTGTGTCATGAAGTCTTGCATGACCGTGGTAAAAACCTCAGCCAAGAAGGCCCACCAACACCTGACAGAGTCAAAAAGAACTCTAAGGATGGAACAAATTCTAAGAGCAGAGGATAGCACTAATTCAGGTTGCAGATATCAGCAACATCAGTAGGCGTGCTGCAAATAGCCCCAAAAACTATTAGTAAAATATAAGTTGGTGGACATCTGGTACAGTAGGACTGTCTCCCCCACGTGTCTGGTATCAGTATGTTGCGATTGTGTGGCAAAAAGGCAACTTCTCAGATACTCACAAAGCCTTGACAGGTAATAGCAGGTGAGGGTTGGATGGCTGGAGGTGACCAAGGTCTCTGTAGGTGGGCAGCTGGAACAGGTTAAACTTACACACAGTGTTTTGCAAGCAGGAATAGCAGTGGGAAGATGCTTCAATGCTGTATGGCAGGAAAGAGTACAGAGCAGGTGTGACATTCTATACAGCGGAGGGCATCAGCACTTACTCCCACAGTGTTAACCCCTTTCACTGAATTAGCAGGGGGGGAAAAAGGGCGTAAAAGGCACCCAGTGACCCAAGTAATTGAGATAGTAGGCTGAGCATCAGGACCTAAGTGAGTCAAGGTAAGTGCTGTGGTGATTCCAGTGGCTCTGGACCAGCAAAGCTTTCCACAGCAAACTTGTATCAGAGCAGAATCCGGTTAGCACTGTACGTGAAGCTCAGGGTATGAACACTTCTGAGATATCCACACAAAATTTAGTCCAGCAGCATCCAGATGTGGTACTCCAAAAGCTAGGTTGAGGATGACCACATCATACAGCTGCAATCGAAGACACTAAGCATGAGCAGTCATGTAGAGAAGAGTTTTTCTTTTTTTTTTAAATTACCAGAGAGCTTGTCTTGTCACAGCACAGCTCTGAAAGTCTCTGCCTATGTGGAGGGGGGTGTGTGCCTTTCCTCCAATCGGCCATCTCCCAGTGTAATCCAAGACTATACTGCTGCTGCTGAGTGAGGAAGTGAAAATTCTAAAGTATTAACATTCAAATGTAAGGATTCTAAAGAATATAGCAAGCTGAAGACAGCAGATTTACATGTAAAACTTATGTAGGGAGATTTGTTTAATCTTCATGTATCATTTGAGGCACTTCACTGGGTATACGTGAGGGTTTACATCTACTTTAGGAAAAGACGTCCATTCGCCTAGAACACTAGAAAGTGTGCTGGTAGTGGAATGAGTTATCCTGTACTGGCCTACTGTTTTCATTTGCCAATGTTCAATCTTCCTAGGCAGCAGGATAACCCAAAGGTGCAAGACTTCCTGTGTCTCTCAAATGACAAGAAAGAAATAACAGCAAAGCAAAAAAATATTAAACATGTATTAAAATAACAATATTGGGTCTCAAAACAGATGAAGTAGTAGTATTTTTTTCCAAAATATCCCAGGGTGCCACCTTACCTCTGACTTTCCTGCTTGGATCTGTACGACTGCAGGATCAGTTAGACAGCTGGTGTCGGACACTCCTTTATCCAGAATACACTTTACTGTAATTCCAGGGTCCGGTTTCATGTTTTTTCTCACATTTGCACCACAGCTGTTTGTTCCATCACTTTCTCTGTCGACTCTCTTCTCTCCTTTACCAGAAGACAATGACTGAAGATGAGCTAAAAGAGGCTAAAAAAGAAAAAAGAACACAGGCTTATTAATATAAAAAAAGAGCATGCGTGCCATTATTGATATTCTAAACATTCATACCACACAGTTTGAGTTTAATTTGAATCTGCCACACATGCAAGAAAGCAAACATACAAAGCGTATATAAACCCAAAAATCCTAAAATTGCAGCTTACCAGTTCTTAGTTGTGGTGGCCTTGTGCGTTTTCCCATGTTATGTGCAATGGTGCACTGCGGTGCCATGGATTGTGAATGGCACCCGAATGCACTACAGTGCATCAAAAAGCAGGGTAATGCACTAAAATAAACTGGTTCACCAGCAAAAATGCTCCAGGTCCAGTTTTTGGTCTCTTGTGGTGCATTAGGGAGCCTATTCAAATGAAAATTGTGAGATGTAAAAGACCTGACTAGTGTGAATAGACCCCAAGTGTAAGAACAACATGATGCTTGCTGATGTTTATTTCCTCTCTCATTTGCCATGTCTCCCCCCCCACTCCCTTCCTTCCATAAATCTTTTGATTAAATCATGGCTTAAAAGGGGTTGTAAAGTCTACAGGTTTTTCCCCTTTAGGGCTCTTTCACATGGGACAGAACCGTAATGATCCGCCCCGTGAACATCCGCTGCTCAGTGGGGATCGCTTCGCTGATCCCTGCTGAGCCGGCGGATGACAACGCGGTCCCTGCACACTGTGCAGGGATCGCCCTGTCAGATCTCCGCTCTCCTCTATGGGGGATCGGATGAACACGGACCGTCTGAAAAAAAACAACAGAGCGCGCCCGTACGGTTGTCCCCATTAAAAGCGGCTCTCCGTGGGGGCACCCGATGCAGAGGAGGAGCCAGGAGCACCACCGGAGCACACCAGAAAAAAAGAGTATCGGAGCTGCTCTGTGCAAAACCCTTGCACACAGACTAGACAAGAAGAACATTTTTTTTTGTTGTTTTTTTTTTTTAAATAACAAACAAACCTTTACATCTATTTTAAGACTGCACTACCTCTTATTCTGGATTGGAAATTAATCAGTCGTCATTATTTCTAAGCTCTCAAACATTTAAAAAGTGTTTCTTAAAAGGTAATTTTTTTTTTACAAAAATAAAAAACGTCATACTTACCTGCTCTGTGCAATGGTTTTGTACAGAGCAATCTCGTTCCCCCTTCTCTTCTCGGGTCTCCCACCAGAGCTCCTGGCTCCTCCTCTTCATCCACTGCCCCCCATTAGGAGGCTGCTTCCTATGGGTGCACTCATGCAGGATCGCTCCCGAGCCCCGCTGCCTGGGCCCATAGACAGTGGGCATGGCTCCGCCCCCTCCTCACAGAGATTTTGTTCGACAGCAACGAGAGCCAATGGCACCTGCTGCTATGGATCTGCCCTGTGAAGAGGAACAGAGCAGAGAGCCGCTGCCCTCATGCACAGCGCTGGATCGTGATGGAGCACAGGTAAGTATAAGGGGAGCTGGATACAGGAGTTTTTTTTACCTTAATGCATAGAATGCAAAAAAACAAAAAAAATAAAAAAACAAAAAACACACACACACACACACACACACACACACACACACACACACACACACACACACACACACACTTCAGAACCACTTTAAAAAGGAAAAATGCTGCTTCTTTTCTCCCCCAGAATTTAAAGTTTATACGACGATTATAAGTGACAGCAGCAACAGATTTCATGCCATATGCGGAGACATACATGCCATGGCTGCCATTGCTGGCTTACTTTGAACAATGCTAGTTGCTTGGCATGAAAGTCTAACTCTGAAACACTTATGCATATCATTTTAAGAGGTAATGCTCCAAGAGTATCTCCTACAAACACATACAAGCATCAGATTCTTCAGAAATAAGAGTGACAATACTTGTAGGGCTATTCAAATTTCTTGGCCATCTTTGATTATACTCATGACAAAGGCCTTATGTACGAATATACATTATTTTATACTGTCAGTTTAAGTAGTAATGGATCAGCCAGAATTGTAACAACTTTTTCATTCTTTGCATCAATGGTTAATCCTGGATATGCATGGACACAATGCATATTGTGTTACAAGTATCACTTATTGCCTTTCTCAGTCAAGGTTACAGTAGATGCAGATTTTTTATGAATATGAAAACAAAGTATAAATCAAATGGGCATTCAGTCGTTTTGGGTCCAGGAAAATAAATTATGGCAAGAATTGCATTTTTCACCAACTTGGCAGTCATAGGCGTATACAGTACCGCCAGGTTTATGAACAGAAGCTGGAACTTGGCCATATTTCATCAACGCACTGCTTAGCCTTTTGTCTGTAAAGCATTTTCCTATACCTACAATATAATTAGTCCATTTTCTTATACACGTGCCAATACAAGGATCAGACATCAAGAGACTCTCATTGTACTGTATCCAGCGAGTGAAGTTTCTAGCTCACTTATTCACTACGATTATCTTAAAGTGGAGAGGGCTCTTTAAAGCCAAGTTCATCTTTAAGAAACAATAAATGCACATGGTTTTGCAGAAAAAAAAAAAAAAGAAGAGCAATTATTATGATCAGGCTCCTGCATACACTTCCTACCGCTCTCTGTCTGTACCTCTATACAGAGACTATCAGTTACTGAGCAACAGTAAATGTCAATGGGCTACGAGTGAGCTGATCAGTCATGGGGGGGGGGGGGGGGGGCGGGGTCATTGGGCAGGGTGCTTAGCAACATGTTAGACCCTAAAACACAGGTGCAACATGTTGCTAAAAAAAAGGTAGAGATAAAGTTTAACTGTACTTTGGCTCCAATGTAAAGCCCACCGCCAAATGAAATAAATAGTTACCCGTTTCCACTCTACTGGGACTTTTGTAGGCAGCTTGCCTGGCACCACACAGCTTCTCTTCAAATTTTAATCTAGGAAAGGAGGTATCAGGAAGCAGAGACCACCTCTGACACTACTTACAAAGTTTGAGCTCCAAAGCATTGCTTCTACAATGTGTACAAACCAATCAATCTTATGATTCATTTCCTTCCTCCTTGCCATTGTGCAAAGCACATTCATAACGAAAAATGTATCAGGCATTATACACATACACATTCTGGAGGTGGTGAGGCCATCCACAGGGAACTGAACAATTTTAGAGTCAATGGGCTGGAGACATGCTGACTTGCCCTTATTGAATTCAGCTTCACTGGCACACTGCATACCAAGAATCCCCCCCCCCCCCCAAACACAGCCAGGCAGAAGGATTTCAGCAAGGGCACACACAGAATTTACATAATCCAGCTACTCATTTGAATTTCCAGGTCCTCTTTAAAACTAGACATTTTTCTCAGTCAGGGCCAGTTCACACCATAGAAACGCATTCCAGATGCTTTTCTGCAGGCACGTTTTTGATGCAATCCAGTGCATTTTTCCCCTCTCATTTTTCTTAACTTTAAATAAGGACATGTGTGTTCCAGTGTGTTTTTAATGTGTTTTACAGCGTTCCAGTACAGTCCAGTGCAGGAAAATTTCAGCATGCTCTACTTTTTTTCTGGCACTGGAACTGCAAGCACTGGAGTGAACTATGCCATCATAAAACCATATAACCCAATTTCCATGTGTTTTTGATGCAGAAAAAATTAATAAAAAAAAAAAAAAAAGAAAAAAAAAAAAACATACTGGACTGCATATGGTGTGAACTGGCCATCAGTCCAATTTTGATGCAGAATTTAGAAGGTGTCCTTGATCATTCCCTAGGTTACTTCACTAAAAAAATCACCAAAATTACAGAGATGAAAAACAGTTGAACTGATGGCGCTGGCCTTTTCTATAGTGCGAGTTGAAGGCTTTGGCTTTTGTAGGGCATACCATTTGCATATAAGCAAGCTGACTCTAAACCTATAATCTAATCTAGAAGGATATACATGCCTCCTGCATGTATACTTATCTGTCAAATGTCTCCCCTCTGTCTGCTACCAGACCCGAAAAACTGCAGATTTTGTGGGTGGGTCTGTTTTCCAGGGCTCAGTGGGTGGAGTTGTGATGTTAGTTCAAAATAGTCAAAAATTTAAAAAAACGCCTAGAAACAAAAAACGCGGCTAAACAAGAGTTACCGCGTTTGGCACTTAAAATGCCTATAAACTCAGCGTCTGAACTCATTTTTTTTGCTTTCCCAAAAATGGCCTCTAAGCTCAACTGCCTAAAAACGACATTAAATGAATCTGTGTACATGTACACATAAGATAACATTGGATGAGTTCAGGGGCAGCTGAAAAAAGCAGCCAACTGCCTCTGAACGTCCGTTTACCAGCAGCAGTGAGGAAGGCTTCAGACTAGCTCCCAGTCATAGGATCTCACAGGCTCTGCACAGATGCCGAGTAGAAGGAGATGAGAAAAGATAAGTGCAGGGCATACAAGACATGTCCTGTGTACAGATAAGGGAGTTTTATGGATGTTTGCAATACGCCCAAAGTAGGCAACTGGTTATTAGCATCCTCAATTTAATATTTGGTAGCACACTCATTGGAAAAATATAACTGAAATCATTGCTTCCTGTAACCATCAATGAGTTTCTACTCCCCTCTACTGGAATTTTGGACCACTCTTCATCTCGCCAACTGCTCCAGGTCTCTCAGATTGGAAGGGTTCCTTTTCCCAACTGCTGCTTTGAGATCTCTTCACAGGTGCTCTATGGCAACGTTTCTCAACTCCAGTCCATTTTGTCATGTTACAACCAAAAATGTAAATGGCCCAGTCAAAGTCTCAAAAGTCAAAGCCAATTGAGAATCTGTGGCAAGACTTGAAAATTGCTGTTTACAGACGCTCTCTGTCCAATCTTACAGAGCTTGAGCTATTTTGCAAAAAAAGAATAGGCAAAAATGTCACTCTAGACGTGCAAAGCTGGAAGAGACATACCCAAAAAGATTTGCAGCTGTAATTGCAGATAAAGGTGGTTCTACAAAAGTATTGACTTGACGGGGGGGGGGGGGGGGGGGGGATGAATACAAATGCACGCCACAATTTTCACATATTTATTTGTATAAAGATTGGAAAACCATTTTTCATTTTCCTTCCACTTCACAATTATGTGCCACTTTGTGTTGGTCCCTCATATAAAATACACTCTAACACATGAAGATGCTTTTATCTAAAACCATTCCATTGTAGCTCTGGCTGTATGTTTAGGGTGAACCTCCGCCCCAGTATTTTCTTCTAATGCCTCGTACACACGTAGGGACTTTTGCCGGCGGACCTAGTCCAGCGGACAATCCCGCGGGACTTTCCAGCTAGGTCCGCTGGACTTTCCGAGGGTGTGGACTTGCCCACACACGCACGGACTTCTCCAGCGGATAATCCGCCGGCCAAAAGTCCGCGGGACTTTTGAAAATGAACGGACTTGCCCACACACGGAGCAGTCCGTTCATTTCGAACGTAACTTCAGGTTACGTAGCTAGCGTAGGCAGTAAATGCCGCCGCGCTAGCTCCGCAAGCTGGCATGGATTTAAAGGGAATCCCCACGCCGAAAAAACGGCGTGGGGGTTCCCCCCAAATCCAAGTCAGACCCTCATCCGAGCACGCAGCCTGGCAGGCCAGGAAAGGGGTGGGGACGAACGAGCGCCCCCCCCCTCCTGAGCCGTACCAGGCCGCGTGCCCTCAACATGGGGGGTGCCCTGGGGAAAGGGGGGCCGTGCGGCCCCCCCACCCCAAAGCACCTTGTCCCCATGTTGATGAGGACAAAGGCCTCTTCCCGACAACCCTGGCCGTTGGTTGTCGGGGTCTGCGGGCGGGGGCTTATCGGAATCTGGGAGCCCCCTTTAATAAGGGGGCCCCCAGATCCCGGCCCCCCACCCTATGTGAATGAGTATGGGGTACGATGTACCCCTACCCATTCACCTAAGGTGTAAAATGTAAAAGTACAAAAACACACACACTTTTGAAAAAATATTTTATTGCACTGCTCCGGGGGTCTTCTTCCGTCTTGGGGGTCTTCTCGCCGGACTCCTCCGCTCTCTTCTGCTCTTTTACCTAGCTCTTTCACGAGCGGGGGAAGTCCGGCTACCTTCTTCGTCGTCGCCGCCGTCGTCTGGGGTCTCGATCCGCCTTCGGGGGTCTTCCGGGGGTCTCTTCTGTTCTTGCGGCGGTCGTCGTCTTCCGCGCCGCCGGCGCCTTCTCCTTCTTCTTGTCCTTCTTCTTGTTCTTCTTGTTCCGATGTTGACCCGTCGCTGTCTCTGCCCGGAATGCCTGTGCCGCTCTGCGCTGAGACTTATATAGGGACATGGGGGACAGGGTCACATGTTCATGTCACATGGTGACCCCGCCCCCTTGCGATGTCACAGTCCCAGCATCCTCCGGGACTGTGACAACACAAGGGGGCGGGGTCACCATGTGACATGTGCATGTGACCCTGTCCCCCATGTCCCTATATAAAAGTCTCAGCGCAGAGCGGCACAGGCATTCCGGGCAGAGAGAGCGTCGGGTCAACATCGGAAGAAGAAGAACAAGAAGAAGGACAAGAAGAAGGAGAAGGCGCCGGCGGCGCGGAAGACGACGACCGCCGCAAGAACAGAAGAGACCCCCGGAAGACCCCCGAAGGCGGATCGAGACCCCCAGACGGCGGCGACGACGAAGAAGGTAGCCGGACTTCCCCCGCTCGGTAAAAGAGCTTGGTAAATGGCGGGGAGTCCGGCGAGAAGACCCCCAAGACGGAAGAAGACCCCCGAAGGCGGATCGAGACCCCCAGACGGCGGCGACGACGAAGAAGGTAGCCGGACTTCCCCCGCTCGTGAAAGAGCTAGGTAAAAGAGCAGAAGAGAGCGGAGGAGTCTGGCGAGAAGACCCCCAAGACGGAAGAAGACCCCCGGAGCAGTGCAATAAACTATTTTTTCAAAAGTGTGGGTGTTTTTTTTTTACTTTACATTTTACACCTTAGGTGAATGGGTAGGGGTACATCGTACCCCATACTCATTCACATAGGGTGGGGGGCCGGGATCTGGGGGCCCCCTTATTAAAGGGGGTTCCCAGATTCCGATAAGCCCCCGCCCGCAGACCCCGACAACCAACGGCCAGGGTTGTCGGGAAGAGGCCCTTGTCCTCATCAACATGGGGACAAGGTGCTTTGGGGTGGGGGGGCCGCACGGCCCCCCTTTCCCCAGGGCACCCCCCATGTTGAGGGCACGCGGCCTGGTACGGCTCAGAAGGGGGGGGGGGCGCTCGTTCGTCCCCACCCCTTTCCTGGCCTGCCAGGCTGCGTGCTCGGATGAGGGTCTGACATGGATTTGGGGGGAACCCCCACGCCGTTTTTTCGGCGTGGGGAGTCCCTTTAAATCCATGCCAGGTCACGGAGCTAGCGCGGCGGCAGTAACTGCCTACGCTAGCTACGTAACCTGAAGTCACGTGCTAAATGAACGGACTTGCCGATGAGCGGCAAGTCCCTTCATTTCAAAAGTCCCGCGGACTTGCCCACTAACGGCGGGATTGTCCGCTGGACTTCCAAGTCCAGCGGATAATTTGAAAACAAAACTTCAAACTTTAGTCCGCCGTACTTTGGCCAAAAAAAGTCCGCCGGCGCCCACACACGAGGGGATTATCCGCTGGACTTCAGTCCAGAGGACAATCCCGCGGGATTGTCCCTTCGTGTGTACGCGGCATAAGATTGCCCTGTATATGGCTCCATCCTTCTTCCATCAACTCTGATCAGCTTCCCTGTCCCTGCTGAAGAAAAGCATACACACAATATGATCCGGCCACCACCATGTTTCACAGTGGGGATGGTGTGTTCAGGGTGATGTGCAATGTTAGTTTTCCTCCACACATAGCATTTTGCTTTTAGGTCAAAAAGTTAAAATTTTGGTCTCATCTGACCAGCGCACCTTCTTCCACATGTTTGCTGTGTCACCCCATATAGCTTCTTGCAATTACAAATGGGACTTCTTATGGCTTTCCTTCAACAATGATTTTCTATTTGCCATTCTTCCATAAAAGCCACATTTGTGGAGTGCACAACTAATAGTTGTCCTGTGGACAGATTCTCCCACCTGTGCTGCGGATCGGTGCAGCTCCTCCATGCTTAACATGGGCATCTTGGCTGCTTCTCTGATTAATGCTCTCCTTGCCCAACCTGTTAGTTTAGGTGGATGGTCATGTCGTGGTAGGTTTGCAGTTGTACCATACTCTTTGCATTTTCGGATAGTGCTCTATGAGATGTTCAAAGCTTGGGATATTTGTTTAAAACCTAACCCTGCTTTAAACTTCTCCACAACTTTACCCCTGATCTGACCTATCTGGTGTGTTCCTTGGCATTCATGATGCTGTTTGTTCACTCAGGTCCTCTGACAAACCTCTGAGGGCTTCACAAAACAGCTGCATTTATACAGAGATAAAATTACACCCAGGTGGACTCTATTTACTAATTAGGTGACTTCTGAAGGCAATTGGTTCCACTAGATTTTAGTTAGGGGTATCTAGTTAGGGGTATCAGAGTAAAGGGGGCTGAATACAAATGCCCACCACACTTTTCAGATATTTGTATAAAATGTTGAAAACCATACATCATTTTCCTTCCACTTCACAATTATGTGCCACTTTGTGTTAGTCTATCACATAAAATACATTTACAGTTTTGGTTGTAACATGACAAAAATGTGGAAAATTTCAAGGGGTAATAATACTTTTCAAGGCACTGTAGATCTGGACTCATTGCTGGCCAGTTCAGTACTCTTCAGCGCTTTGTCTTTTTCTGGGTGCTTTTTGGCATGCTCCCTGGGTCATTGTCCAGCTGTAAGACCCATGGCCTCTGACGGAGACCCAACTTTCCAACACTGGGCCCTACTCTGCACTCCAAAATTCTTTGGTAGTGTTCAGATTTCATAAAACCATGCACACGGTGCATGGGCTTTACCATAAAGCTGTAATTTTGTATCATCTGTCCACAGCACATTCTCCCAAAAGGATTTTGGCTTCCTCAAGTAAAGTTTTGGGAAACTCTGATCAATTTTTCTTTTTTGTCCACATCCTTCTTGACAAACTTCTTGACAATGCTGCACACAGTGGACACAAGAACATTTCAATCTCTGGAGATGGACTTGTAACCTTAAGATTGTCCATGCTTTTCCACAATTTTTGTTCTCAAATCCTCAGATAATTCTTTGCTGCTCTTTCTCTTCTCCATGCTGGAGCACAGACACACACACACACACACACACACACAGAAAGGTTGAGTCAATTTTCACCATTTTAACTGGTTGCCGGTGTTATTTCTATATTGTCAGCACCTGTTAATTGATACAGGTGAGTTTAATTACAAATTACAGGCGCATCACATACTTGGAATTCAATTATTTCTTACAATTTTTAGAAGGTGCCAATAAGTTTTGTTGAGTCCATTTTCTGAGTTTTGTGTAGAATGTGTCCGATTTGGCTTTTTGTTTCTCCTTTGTGTCATACCAATACAAACAAAATAAACACGAGAATCCCTAAACATTTGTAATAATTTTCTAGGCGAAATGGTGCATTATCTGACAGAAATGCAGGGGTGCCAACATTTTTTGGCCATAACTGTATATAACTGTATATACTCAGTGAAGTGACAAATCTCAGATGATACACAGAGATTAAATAAATACTCCCGAGTTCTACCTGTTTTTCTACGGCCATCTGTCCTTCCCAAACACCATTTTAACACTAATGGTCCAACAGAGGAATGAGGCAGCAGAGAGAAGTAACACTCAGTGCTTTGGATAAAAACACAGACAGACTACAGAAGGATGTGCTTTGTTCATATTTCATGTTGGAGGTTTATAACCACTTTAACCTACTGCTGAAAAAGAGGAATCCCTTGGGTTGGAGTTCCCCAAGAAAATATGAACACCCTTTGGGAGGTGTCAGGAACCCAAAGATGCCGATCGCTATAGCAGCCTTTCCTAATGGAAATATATTGTTCCATTAGTAAAAAATTACTCAGGCCTACAGGAGTGGGATTTTTTATGTTGTCATTCCTTGTAAATGGACCCCTTCCACAACCTTGCAATGCCTTTTTGATATGGCTTAAAGACATGCCTGTTTCAGCCTTACCTTCTTATTATGTTTTCAACTATGCTTTAAATAAATCGTGAGGAATTTTATTGCAGCCAAATATGTCATGCTACATTTAGAGAGAACTTATATAGGGCAGTACGAAATGGCAAAGTCACATGTCATTGAGACTTAATTCTGGCATTATAAAAATGACTTGTCCAGGATAACAGATTGCAAAACAAAGGGAGCCTCTAGTAAGCAATTATAAAAAACTATTTATAATGTTTACAAAATTAATATTAGGAGAGGCAATGAAGGCATGTTGTATTGTTGGAAGACAACAATGAATTTGCTGCCATTCCACTATAAATATATTCCACAGCATTAAACAGCATTTGTGCTGTGTTGAGGAATTCGGTGGGACTATTGGGACAGAGCAAGGGTAGAATGAGGTATGAATTGACATGAATGAGTTTGTGTGTAGGGTGTGTGTGTATGGATGGATGTCAGTTGCAGTAGGGCATATTGGTCCAATCCTATCGCTGTTATTCTTAGGAGTAAACACGATGGAATAAAAACAGGAGCACTGGAAAGTTGTGATGTGATCCCCTTGCTTAAAAGATGCTACTACTGCTGTTAGTTTGTATTGTTTGATGTTTGTACTGTTAAAAATCAAAAATAAACACCTTTTAAAACAGCATTTGTGCTTTTGATGGGTCCAAAAAAAAAAAAAAAAAAAAAAAAAAAAAATCTACACAATTGGATAAAAAAAAAAAAAAAAAGAAGAAGATTACCTGCAGACCAGATATATGTTGTTGAAGAACACTGCACAGGAATTCAGGGCCCACATCTGGAAGGCACTGGATCTTATCCCAGTTAATAGTAAACCTCACTGCATCTTCAGACTGTTGAAGCTTGGAAGAAAAACAGAAACAAGTTAATCTACATTTTAAATAGCTGAATTTACATACGCTACTTGCATGGCTCATATCAGCCAGATGTCTGCATAGGGAATGCTGAGCAGGTGTCAGTTAACTATTTAAAAGGCATTAAATGAAAATGCATCTTTTTTTTTTTTTTTTTTTAAATATGTCTTACCAAACAATAAAAACACACATTTTAACCTATAGTGTTTCAGATATGGTCTATATGTTTTGGCTATTCTTCTGTCTGAATATCCGCGTCCGCTACGAAACATTTTACCACCCTTCATGACCAGGCAATTTGTTGCCATTTGGCACTGCGCTACTTTATCTGGCGATTACACGGTCATGCAAACACTGTACCCGAACAAAATTTATAAAAAAATTCCCACAAATAGTTTTCTTTTGGTGGTATTTGATCATCACCTGGTTATTTCTTTTTTTGCGCTATAAATCAAAAAATAAATAAATAATTTCTTCATACATTTTAGGTGAAAATTTATTCTGCTACATTTCTAAATAAATCACAATAAGTGTATATTGCTTTGCGTGAAAGTTATAGCGTCTACAAACTATTGGATAGAGAGAGATATATATATATATATATATATATATATATATATATATATATATATATATATATATATATATATATATATATAATATATATATATATATATAGGAAATTTTACAGTATCTCACAAAAGTGAGATCACCCCTCACATTTTTGTACTCATGCAGCCCCAGACACACGCTTGACACCATCAGAACCAAAATAAGTTAAATTTTGCTCTCATCAGACCACAGGACATGGTTCCAGTAATCCATGTCCTTAGTCTGCTTGTCTTCAGCAAACTGCGGGATTTCTTGTGCATTATCTTTAGAAGAGGCTTCCTTCTGTGACAACAGCCATGCAGACCAATTTGATGCAGTGTGTGGCGTATGGTCTAAGCACTGACAGGCTGTCCCCCCACCCCTTCAACCTCTGCAGCAATGCTGGCAGCACTCATACGTCTATTTCCCAAAAAGACAACTTCTGGATAAGATGCCGAGTACGTGCACTCAACTTCTTTGGCCGACCATGGCAAGGCCTGTTCTGAGTGGAACCTGTCCTGTTAAACCGCTGTATGGTCTTGGCCACTGTGCTGCAGCTCAGTTCAGGGTCTTGGCAATATTCTTATAGCCTAGGCCATCTTTATGTAAAGCAACAATTCTTTTTTTTTTGTAATGCAAAACTGCTTTTTTGGTTCAATATACTATATAACTTCAATGGAGAAGCTGCAGAAAAGCATGCAATGCGTTTTTGCAGCAATTTGTGTTTTTTAATCCGCCCAACAAATTGGCCAAAAAAAAAAAATGCAAAAACGCAAATCGCAGCAAAATCACGTGCGCAAAATTCAAATGCACAGCAAAAAGCACTGCAGAAAAAGGTCAAAAGCAAACTGCATAGGTGTGTACCGAGCCTTATGCTGGCCACACGGATCAATTTTCACATGAGAATATTCAGACGAAAAATGTTTGTACATTCACTGAATGAAAGAAGGTTGTTTGACAGTTTCACTTGTTTTTAAAATGAATGCGATTTCTGAACAGAAATCACATGGACTGTCTGAAAATTCCTTTGACCAAGAAGTTTTCTATTATTTCCAAATTTTCCCATCACTGTGGTTGACGAACAAACGTTCTTAAAAAAATTTTTTTTGAAGGAAGACATTCTAATGAAAAAAATGTGATCTCCGAGTCTGATATTTATCAGATTCACCCTTTAATAGTATATACAGTATATTTCCTCTAATAGTATATACAGTATATCGCCTCTAATAGTATATACAGTATATATATCTCTTCTGTCTGTTATTCTCAGAGTGGATAAGATATTTTGCTCCCTAACCATATAATTGGTTATTTATAATTACCACTACATAGAGATATTTAAGAATAAATTGTCTTTTTTTTAAACTTTACATATTAACTAAATTATACACCACACTTCTTTCTTTTAAGGTTATTAACCGATTAGTCGAAACAATAATCGGCCAACTAATCAATTATGAAAATAATCTACAATTTGATACACAGTGCTTTGAAAAAGTAGTCATATCCCTTGAAATTTTCCACATTTTGTCATGTTACAACCAAAAACATAAAATGGCATTTTATTGGGATTCTATGTGATAGACCAACACAAAATGGCACATAATTGTGAAGAGGAATGAAAATGATAAATGGGTTTCAACATTTTTTACAAATTAATATGTGAAAAGTGTGGCGTACATTTGTATTCAGCCCCCCTGAGTCAATACTTTGCAGAACCACCTTTCACAGCAATTACAGCTGCAAGTCTTTTTGGGGATGTCTCTACCAGCTTTGCACATCTAGAGAGTGATATTTTTGCCCATTCTTCTTTGCAAAATAGCTCAAGCTCTGTCAGATTGGACGGAGAGCATCTGAACAGCAATTTTCAAGTCTTGCCACAGATTCTCAATTGGATTTAGGTCTGGACTTTGACTGGGCCATTCCAACACATGAATATGCTTTGATCTAAACCTTTACATTGCAGCTCTGGCTGTATGTTAAGGGACGCTGTCCTGCTGAAAGGTGAACCTCCGCTCCAGTCTCAAGTCTTTTGCAGACTCTAACATGTTTTCTTCTAAGATTGCCCTGTATTTGGCTCCAAAAAAATTCTACAGGTTGCATGTTTTAAAATTACAAAGGAGATCCAGGGCTAGAATTACTGCTCTCGCTATATCGATCGCGGCGATACCTCACATGTGTGGTTTGAACACAGTTGTCATATGCAGGCGCTACTTACGTATGCATTCGTTTCTGCAGGGGAGCGCGTCGGGATGGGGAGCGTTTAAAAAAAAAATATATATATATATATATATATATATATATATATATATATATATATATATATATATATATATATATATATATATATATATATATATATATATATATATATATATATATATATATATATATATATATATATATATTTTTTTTTTTTTATTCTACCTTTTATTTTTACACTGTTTAAAAAAAAAAAAAAAAAACATTGTAAACATTGTAAACATCCCTTGTAATAGAGACCTCAAAAAGACCTCAGATTTACACTAAAATTCAATAAAAAAAAAAAAAAAATTTATAAAAAAAAAAATGGCCCTTTAAGGGCTATGGGCGGAAGTGACGGGGCTCCGGTAAGCGGTGGAGGGCACCGGATCGCGGCGGGAGGGGGCCCTCTCCCGCCGCCGATAAAAGTGATCTTGCGGCAAATCCGCCACAGAGACCACTCTTATCTTAAACAGGACCGCTCACTGAAGAAGAGGATACCAGGGTTATGGCAGCTAGCTGCTGCCATAACAACGATATCCTCCTTCAACGTACCGATGTATAACGACAGTGGGCGGTCCAGAAGTGGTTAAGATTTATCTTTCCTACAATTGTGGCTAGCACCAGGCTACATAACAGTTATATAAATGTTACATGTCTCAGTTTATGCAGACGTAGCATTTTCACAGAACCCATTCTTGTTCTTTTAATTACTGTTTGAATAACAGTATAGTCAGATGCAACAGATTTATAGACAGTATCTCACAAAATTGAGTACACCCCTCACATTTTTGTACATATTTTATTATATCTTTTCATGTGATAACACTGAAGAAATTACACTTTGCTAGTGAGTGTACAGCTTGTATAACAGTGTAAATTTGCTGTCCCCTCAAAATAACAACACACGGCCATTAATGTCTAAACCGCTGGCAACAAAAGTGAGTACACCAGACTCCACCTGCAAAGGGCATTTTGAACCAAACAGCTATTTCTTCATAGCAAAAACTGGTTAGTAGTCTGACCATGCCCCTAAATCGTAGGAACTCTGACATGTCCTTCCTCAATCCTTCAGCTGATGTCACACCATAGCTTCTGTCACTCAAACTGTGCAGGTCTGGAAGGGGATACCTCTGAACAGGAGTACAGGCACACTGTGTGTATGCATGCCTTCTGTAGCTCCTAATTAGAAAGCAGAGACGCAAACTGACCCCGATAGGACAGATCTGCTTCCATCCTTAGCGTGGTCAGACTGAAACAGAACAGAAGGGGAACTGACAGGATCACCAGGTACCTCACAGTTAAAGAGCAAACAAAAAAACACAACCATATTCTGGGGTAATATACACCTTAAAATGGTATCTGAATTTATTTCAGATCAATTGGACCTACCTAATATATGCTCTCCCCTGCGTTGCCTTCTGGGGGTCTTTGACTAGGAAGAGATGAATGCCCACACAAAATTGTTTCTTAGGATCCTGTACTTTGCAGTAAGGAAACCTATTGCCAGGAGGTGGATTCATCAGGAACAGCTGACACTTGGAATGTGGCTAAAGATTGTTAATACGGACATAATGATGTATAAGATGACCTATGAAGCTAGAGGAGCTCCCAAAAAGTTTAGGAAGGTATGGTTCAGATGGGTGGACTCTAAGAACACTCTGGAGGGTGAAGAGTAGCTGACTACTGCACATGATTAAAAAGGTTTTTAACTTCTTGCAAAAATAGGATGGACTGGAATAATGCGACAGCTAAGTACATGTCAGAGTGGTGAGTTTTCTTTGATAAAACAACACTAAATGCTGAGATCCATAGGGGGGGTGGAGGGGGAGTTAATTGTTTCCTATAGGAGTTCAGTTAATTAGAATTTCATTGTTTAATAAAAAAGAAAAAAATCTACTATATGGAAATATAGGAGAATAGCAATACTTTGAATGGATATGTATTGGAAAATTGAGGTCCGTACGGGTATTTGTTATGGTCCATTATCCATTGTGATTGTGTGATTGTGAGTGTAACATCTCTCAAATGTCTTGGATGTTTTTATTCATATGCATAATAAAAACTATTTTCAAAAAAAAATAAAAATAAAAAAAATGTATACACTTTAAAGTATAACTTAAAACAAACATTTTTTTTTTTAGTTTTGGATAGAGTGGGGAGGGATAAGAAACCCTGTCTGTGTCCCCGTTAAGGAGATCCACCTTCTTAGTTTGTCCTGTTTACAAGCGTTGCACTGATACCTGTATCGGTGCCGATACTAAGCATTCGTACAAGTACAAATGCTCCGATACCAAAACCGATACCTTCAGACTTGGTTCACATATGCGCTGGCTGGTTTGCAGTGCGATTTCATTCAGCAGTTCAGGTAAGATTCCAATGTGAATTGTATACGAGATTAGAAATCGCACCTGAACCGGACTTAAATGGCACAGGACTCTTTTTCAAATTGCACTGTGGCCGGCACATATGTGAACAGGCTGTAATAACCCCCTGTAACGCACATGGAAACTGATCGGAAATGGATGTCTCTGATGTGCCGTTTTCATGCATTAATGGCGTGAACGATCCCTAAAAAAATAAAAAAGCCACGTGACACTAGAGCTGCACGATTAATCGTTAAAAAAAATAAATCATACTGCATGCATCCCCCCGTTACCGTTCTTTAGAATGGACAGTCAGCTTTATCGTAATAACAACCGATATGCAGAGGATTACTTTTTCCAGTGGCTGTTATTACAAGCAGCTGGAGGGGACGTGCAACCCGCCAGGGCTCTCCCATCCCACCAGGAGGCCTGAGCAACCAGCTGGCACATCCGCAAGCTGGCCAAAGACCCAAACAAAGCCGATGCTTCGTTTGCGTCTCGGATCTAGTAACCTGGAAGCGATGTCATGACATCCCTTCCTCGTTATATGTCGGCTGTTTGAAGAGGAATATTATCTTCTTCGGTGGGCAGTCGGCTTTCAGAAAAAAGTGGTCTCTGCGGCGGCTTTACTGCATGATCACTTTTATCGGTGGGCGGAGGCGATCGGATCCATCTCGGTCTGTGGTAGGGAGCTGAATGAGGGGGAAGATGCTGAGCTCCATACCACTGCAGGACGGAAACAACATCAAAACGTCACTTCCACCCATAGCTCTTAAAGGTTTTTTTTTTTTTTTTTTTTTCAAACAACATTATTATTTTTTTTCCAGGCATTTTATTTTTTTTGCATTTTTGTGTAAATGTTAGATTTGAGGTCTTTTTGACCCCAGATCTCATATTTAAGGAGGTCCTGTCATGCTTTTTTTCTACTACAAAGTGACACAATTTTATTTTCTTAAAGAACAGTGTAAAAATAAAAAGTAAAATAAATAAGAAAAAATAAAACAAACAATTTTAACGTGCCCCGTCCCGCTGAGCTCTTGCACAGAAGTGAACGCATACGTGAGCAGCGCCCGCATATGAAAACGGTGTTCAAACCACACAAGTGAGGTATTGCTGCAATTTTGAAGCGTGACATGTTGGGTATTTACTTGGCGTAACATTATCTTTCACAATATAAAAAAAAAAAAAATTGGGCTAACTTTACTGTTGTCTTATTTTTTTAATTCAAATAAGTGTATTTTTTCCAAACAATGTGCCCTTGTAAGACCGCTGTGCAAATACGGTGTGACAGAAAGTATTGCAACGGCACGACCGCCATTTTATTCTCTAGGGTGTTAGAAAAAAAAAAATGAATGCTTGGGGGTTCCAAGTAATTTTCTAGCAAAAAAATGTTTTTTTAACTTGTAAACACCACATATCAAAAGAGGCTCTGTCCTTAACCACTTGCTTACTGGGCACTTAACCCCCCCTCCTGCCCAGACCAATTTTCAGCTTTCAGCGCTGTCACTCTTTGAATGACAATTGCGCACTCATGCTGCAGTGTTTACTCAAATTTTATTTTTATCATTTTTTCGCACAGATAGAGCTTTCTTTTGGTGGTATTCAATTGCTGCTGGATTTTTTTTTTTCTTTCTAAATAAAACAAAAAGGGATCGAAATTTAGCAAAAAATAAACTGTTTCATAGTTTGTTATAAAATGTTGAAAACAGGTAATTTTTCTCCTTCACTGATGTGCGTTGATAGGCGGCACTAACGGGCACTGATAAGGTGGCACTAATGGGCAACAGTAGGGGACACTGATCTGCACTGGTAGATGACACTGATGGGCAGCACTGATCTGTGGCACTGATTATTAGACAAAGATGGACATTGATTGGCAGCACTGGTGGGCATTGATGGGTGGCACTGGTAGGTGACAATGGTGGGCACAGCCGCAGCTTTCCGAGTGAGGGGCCGATGTCTCTCTGACAGAAGCCGGTGATCAGTATTTTTTTTTTCCTCACGCTATCAGAAAAAAAGCTGAACTGAGCTTCTGTTTACATCACATGATCAGCCATCATTGGTTGACAGCTGATCACGTGATAAGGGGCAGAGATCAACCCCTTACTTGGATCTGTGGTCAGCCGAGTCTTATAGACTCAGTGATCACAGAGCGTGTCGGGCGTGACACGCAGGGTCGCGTAGACTGCGCTTGCTCGGGAGGACGTCCATGAACGCCCTCCTGGCAATTAAGGCCCGCACTGCAGCTGTCTTTCGGCTATAGTGCGGGCACCAAGTAGTTAAAAGGCACCAGTTTTATAAAATAGAAAGTATTCAAAAATGCCGATCTTGACGCTTTGAATGCTTCCAAGTGCAGAGGAGGGGTTTGGGGGTCTTGTAGACCCCCCGATCCCTCCATAAAGAGTACCTGTCACTGCCCATTACTGTCAATAGGAATGTTTACATTCCTTGTGACAGCAATAACAGTGATAAAAAAAAATAAAAAAAAAATAAAAAAAAAAAAAAATGTAAAAGGACAGTATAAAAAGATTTGTTTTAAATGTACAAAATATCGGCCGGAGCGGTGTCAGAAATATTGGTATTGTATCGGCACCGAAAAGAAAATATTGGTCGATCCCTACTTCCCTCAACGGGACACAGGCAGAAAAGAAGGTGAGAGGTACAACCATTCCAAACGTAAAAACAAAAGTACCCCTAAATATTGAGATGTGATCCCCAGAGGCACCAACACATAAAGTGCAGAGCGCCCCCGGCAGGCTGCCATTGTACACAGACGGTGGACGGAGTATGATAGAACAAGGCCGGGCTCCGGAGCTCACCTTCTCTGCACAGGCGTGTAAAGCCTCCACAATCCCCCGCACCGCCCCCTCACAGCCCGGCTCGGTCGCCTCGGCCATCCGTTCCACTTTGGTCGCCATTATTCCGATAGAGGGAGGCTGCCAGGAACCATAGCAACGCTGCAATGCGACCGGCGCACGGCGCACAACGTCAGCGCACAGTGATTGGCTGAACATCTGAGGCGAACAGGGTGGGCGTGTCTGTGCGCGGATTGCTGTGGACGGTGTGGTGCACGTGTCATAAAGCTGTAATAGGCGGTTGTCAACTGGCTATCGTGAGAGAAGGTTCCTGAATCCTGAGGTGACAGTGCAGTGTGTGTGAGGGAGAAGCGGCCTTTCGACAGTATAAGAAAGGACATTTGTAATACCATTATGTCCTATCTATAGCCCAGTGTTCTCTAGAAGTGACAGTAAAATGCGCAGTGTGTGTTTCCCCTGTGCTCTGGCCTGTGGCCCACCATGTAACCAATGTAGTGTGTCCTTACAGCTGTGGTTACACAGCTTTCTGAGAGGAGGAGGAGGGACACCCTTTAGCATGAAGTGTGTAGGCACTGGACACAGGCTGTGAGGAGTTAACCACAGATATGCAGCCTCTTGATGGGTGGGCTTTGGCGCAGAGCCGCCGCATATTTGCACGTATTTGTGCGAATACAGCTGTGAAGAGAGCCACTTTCTATTAGCCACCAGGCTAATAGAAAGCTGCGATCAGGAGCGTTCAGATCATGTAACACGGCAGTCACATGCTCCTTAACCACTTGCTTACTGGGCACTTATACCGCCTTCCTGCACAGGCCAATTTTCAGCGCTGTCACACTTTGAATGACAATTGCACGGTCAGGCAACACTGCACCCATATGAATTTTTTGCTAAAGAAAGGAAAAAAGACAAAAATGTATAAAAAATAAAAAAGTTTTTAGTTGTTTGTTATAAAATTTAGCAAACGGGTAATTTTTCTCCTTCACTGATGGGCACTGATAGGCGGCACTGATGATGAGGCAGTGATGGGCACTGATAGGTGGCACTGGTGGGCACTGATTAGCAGTACTGATGGGCACTGATAGATGGCACTGATTAGCAGCACTGAAGGGCACATATTAGCAGCACTGGTGGGCACGAAGGGGACCGATGTCCCTCTAACAGAAATCGGTACATTGCTTTCTTTTTTTCTTCATGCTGACAGCTTGAAGAAAAAAAAAAGCAGATAATTGTCTTCTGTTTATCTCTGCGATCAGTTGTCCTCGGCTGACAGCTGATCACATGGTTAAGGGCCTGCTGTGATTGGTCCTTTACCTCAATCAGAGTTGGCACCTGCAGCCGATGTCCATCAGTCTTTCACCTCACCCCCTTGCAAATCAGCCAATCAGTCTGAGCCCCAAATCATGCAGCAGTCTCTTCTGCTTTTTGATGACTCTGTTAGCAGGGTTTCCCAGGGCCATCCACTTAGCCCTGCCCCAGAAGTGGAAGAGATTGTGTGCACCAATGCCCAACCACTTATGTTTCATGATGAGTACATGGGAGGACCATCGCAGCAATGCGACCGGCGCACGGCGCACAACGTCAGCGCACAGTGATTGGCTGAACATCTGAGGCGAACAGGGTGGGCGTGTCTGTGCGCGGATTGCTGTGGACGGTGTGGTGCACGTGTCATAAAGCTGTAATAGGCGGTTGTCAACTGGCTATCGTGAGAGAAGGTTCCTGAATCCTGAGGTGACAGTGCAGTGTGTGTGAGGGAGAAGCGGCCTTTCGACAGTATAAGAAAGGACATTTGTAATACCATTATGTCCTATCTATAGCCCAGTGTTCTCTAGAAGTGACAGTAAAATGCGCAGTGTGTGTTTCCCCTGTGCTCTGGCCTGTGGCCCACCATGTAACCAATGTAGTGTGTCCTTACAGCTGTGGTTACACAGCTTTCTGAGAGGAGGAGGAGGGACACCCTTTAGCATGAAGTGTGTAGGCACTGGACACAGGCGTACATACACAAGTTGTGAGGAGTTAACCACAGATATGCAGCCTCTTGATGGGTGGGCTTTGGCGCAGAGCCGCCGCATATTTGCACGTATTTGTGCGAATACAGCTGTGAAGAGAGCCACTTTCTATTAGCCACCAGGCTAATAGAAAGCTGCGATCAGGAGCGTTCAGATCATGTAACACGGCAGTCACATGCTCCTTAACCACTTGCTTACTGGGCACTTATACCGCCTTCCTGCACAGGCCAATTTTCAGCGCTGTCACACTTTGAATGACAATTGCACGGTCAGGCAACACTGCACCCATATGAATTTTTTGCTAAAGAAAGGAAAAAAGACAAAAATGTATAAAAAATAAAAAAGTTTTTAGTTGTTTGTTATAAAATTTAGCAAACGGGTAATTTTTCTCCTTCACTGATGGGCACTGATAGGCGGCACTGATGATGAGGCAGTGATGGGCACTGATAGGTGGCACTGGTGGGCACTGATTAGCAGTACTGATGGGCACTGATAGATGGCACTGATTAGCAGCACTGAAGGGCACATATTAGCAGCACTGGTGGGCACGAAGGGGACCGATGTCCCTCTAACAGAAATCGGTACATTGCTTTCTTTTTTTCTTCATGCTGACAGCTTGAAGAAAAAAAAAAGCAGATAATTGTCTTCTGTTTATCTCTGCGATCAGTTGTCCTCGGCTGACAGCTGATCACATGGTTAAGGGCCTGCTGTGATTGGTCCTTTACCTCAATCAGAGTTGGCACCTGCAGCCGATGTCCATCAGTCTTTCACCTCACCCCCTTGCAAATCAGCCAATCAGTCTGAGCCCCAAATCATGCAGCAGTCTCTTCTGCTTTTTGATGACTCTGTTAGCAGGGTTTCCCAGGGCCATCCACTTAGCCCTGCCCCAGAAGTGGAAGAGATTGTGTGCACCAATGCCCAACCACTTATGTTTCATGATGAGTACATGGGAGGACCATCGCAGCACGTCTCGGATGATGACGAAACACAGGTGCCAACTGCTGCTGCTTTCGCCATTGTGCAGACCGACAAGGAGGGCAGGGGTGAAGACTGGGTGGAAGATGATGTGGAGGACGATGAGGTCCTTGACCCCACATGGAATCAACGTCATGCAGGTGACCAGTGTAGTTCGGAGGAAGAGGCGGTGGTCGCACAGAGCCACCAGCACAGCAGAAGAGGGAGCAGGGTGCAAAAGCAGAGCGTCCGTCCCCTAGACAGTACGTCTGCTACTGCCCAACGCAGCAAGGGACCGAGCACACGAAAGCCAGGTCCAAGGAGTTCCCTAGCGTGGCAGTTCTTCAGACAATGTGCTGATGACGAGACACGAGTGGTTTGCACGCTGTGCGATCAGAGCCTGAAGCGAGGCATAAACGTTCTCAACCTGAGCACAACCTGCATGACCAGGCATCTAAGTGCAAAGCACGAGATGCAGTGGAGTAGACACCTCAAAAACCAAGAAAGGTCTCTGGCTCCTCCTGCTTTCTCTTCTGCTGCAGTCTCGGCCTCTTCATCCACCTCTGTAGTGACAGTGACACCTGCCAACCCGCAAACAGAGGATCTGCCAGCAACACTACCACCTGGGTCACCAACCATCTCCACAATGTCCCATGGAAGTGTTCAGCTCTCTATTTCCCAAACACTGGAGCGGAAGAGGAAGTACCCCCCTAGCCACCCGCGATCCCTGGCCCTGAATGC
Source organism: Lithobates sylvaticus (assembly GCA_028564925.1). Taxonomy (NCBI): domain Eukaryota; kingdom Metazoa; phylum Chordata; class Amphibia; order Anura; family Ranidae; genus Lithobates; species Lithobates sylvaticus. Next base: position 117,769,080 of record CM053038.1, on the reverse strand, counting down.
CAGCATTTCAAAATTCCTCGCCTTTGAAATGCTGTCATTTCGTCTGGTGGAGACGCAGAGTTTTAAAAGGCTGATGTCATTGGCTGTCCCACAGTACGTCGTGCCCAGCCGCCACTACTTTTCCAGACGAGCTATCCCTTCCCTGCACAACCAAGTGGGGGACAAAATCAGGTGTGCACTGCGCAACGCCATCTGTGGCAAGGTCCACCTAACTACGGATGCGTGGACCAGTAAGCACGGTCAGGGACGTTATATCTCCCTAACAGCACACTGGGTAAATGTAGTGGCGGCTGGGCCTGAGGCTGATAGCAGTTTGGCGCATGTCCTTCCACCACCGAGGATTGCAGGGCACTTCAGTTTGCCTCCTGTTGCTAACTCCTCCTAAACCGCCTCCTCATCCTCTACCGCCTCCTCATCCGGTCAGCGTAACACCTTTACCACCAACTTCAGCACAGCCAGGGCTAAACGACAGCAGGCAGTTTTAAAACTTTCCTGTTTGGGGGAAAAACCCACACCGCACAGGAGTTGTGGAGGGACATGGAACAACAGACCGATGAGTGGTTGGTGGCAGTGAGCCTCAAGCCCGGCCTGGTGGTGTGCGATAATGGGCGAAATCTCGTAGCAGCTCTGGGCCTAGGCGGTTTGACGCATATCCCTTGCCTGGCGCATGTGCTGAACTTGGTGGTCCAGAGGTTCCTTAACCGCTTCCCGACCGCCCACTGCATATATACGTCAGCAGAATGGCACGGGCAGGCAAAATCACGTACCTGTACGTGACCCTTTAAATGCCTGCCTGTGGGTCGCGCGCCGCCGGCGGCGTGCTCGCCACCCGGTCGGGAGCTCCGGGACCAGCGGACCCGATCGCCGCTGGTGTCCCGCGATTGGGTTGCGGAGCTGAAGAACGGGGAGAGGTATGTGTAAACAAACCTCTCCCCGCGCTTCCTACTCTGCCTGTCATTGATTGGCTGTTCCCGGTCATCGGGAAAGCCGATCAATGACGTCAGCCCCGCCCCCTAATGTAAAAAAACACACACACGTCACAGCCCATAACCCCTTCCCTCCCCCTAGTGGTTAACTCTTTCACTAGAACTGTTATTTATACAGGAATCAATGCATTTAAATAGCATTGACAGCTGTATAAATGACAATGGTCCCAAAAATGTCCGATGTGTCCGCCATAATGTTGCAGTCACAATAAAAATCGCTGATCGCCGCCATTACTAGTAAAAAAAAAAATATTAATAAAAATGCTATAAAACTATCCCTTATTTTGTAAACGCTAAAACTTTTGCGCAAACCAATCAATAATCGCTAATTGCGATTTTCTTTTACCAAAAATATGTAGAAGAATACGTATCGGCCTAAACTGAGGAAAAAATATGTTTTTTTATATATTTTTTGGGGATATTTATTATAGCAAAAAGCAAAAAATATTGCATTGTTTTCAAAATTGTTGCTCTATTTTTGTTTATAGCGCAAAAAATAAAAACCGCAGGGGAGATCAAATACCACCAAAAGAAAGCTCTATTTGTGGGAAAAAAAGGACGTAAATTTTGTTTGGGAGCCACGACGCACGACCGCGCAATTGTCAGTTAAAGCGACGCAGTGCCGAATCGCAAAAAGGGGCCTGGTCCTTTGGCTGCCAATTGGTCCGGGGCTGAAGTGATTAAGAATTACCCCGATATGGCAGAGCTGCTGCAGAAAGTGCGGGCCGTCTGTGCGCACTTTCGGCGTTCTCACCCTGCTGCTGCTCGCCTGTTAGCGCTGCAGCGTAACTTCGGCCTTCCCGCTCACCGTCTCATATGTGACGTGCCCAGAAGGTGGAACTCCACCTTGCACATGCTTGCCAGACTGTGCAAGCAGCAGCAGGCGATAGTGGAGTTTCAGCTGCAGCACGCACGCGTGAGTTGCTCTGCGGAACAGCACCACTTCACCGCCAATAACTGGGCCTCCATGGGAGACCTGTGTGCCTTGTTGCGCTGTTTCGAGTACTCCACCAACATGGCCAGTGCCGATGACGCCGTTCTCAGCGTTACTATCCCAGTTCTATGCCTCCTTTAAAAAAATCTTCAGGCGATGATGGAAGAGGATGTGGCACAGGAGGAGGAGGAGGAAGAGGGTTCATTTCCAAGGCTTTCAGGGCAGTCATTTACAAGTGGCTACGAGGGTGGGTTCCTGCACCAACAAGCGCCAGGTACACAATTGTCCGGCAGCAAGGGCACAGTTCTGGAGGATGACGAGGTGGAGGATGAGGAGGAGATGGAGGAGGAGGAACCATGTTCACAGCAGGGTGGCACCCAGACCAGCTCATGTCCATCACTGGTGCGTGGCTGGGGGGATACAGAGGACACAGACGATACACCTCCCACAGAGGACAGCTTTTCCTTGCCTCTGGGCAGCCTGGCACACATGAGCGATTACATGCTGCAGTGTCTCCGCAACGACCGCCGACTTGCCCACATTTTAACTGGTGCTGATTATTGGGTGGCCACCCTGCTGGATCCCCGTTACAAGGACAACGTGCTGTCCTTAATTACCTCACTGGAGTGTGATCGTAAGATGCGCGAGTACAAGCGCACGCTGGTAGACGCGCTGCTGGTGGCATTTCCACTTGGCAGCGGGGGTACGGTGGAAGCACAAGGCGAAGGCAGAGGAGGAGGAAGAGGTCGCCAACGCAGCCGGGGCACCACCAGAACCTAGAAGGCAGGGTTAGCATGGCCGAAATGTGGAAAAGCTTTGTCAGCACGCCACAACAACCAGCACCACCAGCTGAGATGGAACGTCTTAGCAGGAGGCAGCATTTCACCAACATGGTGGAGCAGTATGTGTGCACATGCTTACACGTACTGAATGACGGGTCTGCCCCCTTCAACTTCTGGGTCTCCAAATTGGACACATGGCCTGAGCTTGCCCTTTACGCCTTGGAGGTGCTGGCCTGCCCTGCAGCCAGTGTATTATCTGAACGTGTATTTAGCACGGCAGGGGGCGTTATCACAGACAAGCGCAGCCGCCTGTCCAGAGCCAATGTGGACAAGCTCACGTTCATTAAAATGAACCAGGCATGGATCCCAAAGGACTTGGCCGTACCTTGTGCAGAATAGACACATATACCGGTGCAGTACGGAGGACAAGGAGATTCACAAAATCTCCAAAGATGAACGTCGCCTGCGCAGTGAGTGCAGGTTCAAGCCCGACTATCCAAGTGGACATACGGTAGCACATAGTAACAGGGCCCCTCACGGGCTCGCTTGGCTAGGCTTCAACCTCGGATGATGTGGCTTGAACCTGGAGTCACCGCGCATCGTCTTCGGAGAGTTTCAAAATCCCCTTGTCCTACGTACTGAGCAAGCGCAGTACAGGGCGGACACTATGCGACGGGGGACAGAATTCGACACATCATTCACCACTAGCCTTACCCAGCCATTGTATTTTTGAACCAGTGTTGGCTACCTCGTCCTCCTCCACCGCCACTTCCACCTACACCGCCACCTCAACCTCCTACTCCATATGGACCTCGTCCTCCTAGGTCAAGATTATAATTTTTTCATTTTTTAAATTTCCAAGTATATTATTTTCCCACTATCTTATCCATTAAATTGAATAATTTTTTCCAGAAAGTGCGTATTCTGGGGTATTCCCACCATATGTGCGGCATCATTCTGTTGAGTTTCTGAGGTTCTTAATGACTTCCTGTACCTCTTCTGCTGAGAAGGGGGCCTCCAGCATTTTATTTTTTATGTTATTTTAAGTTATTTCCCTATCCACATTTGTTTGCAGAGCACTTGTCATGCTCTCAACAACATTTTGTTGCCATTTGCAGCCCTCTAGCCCTTTCCATTACTTTTTTACAGCCATTTTAGTCTTCAAAAGTTCGGGTCCCGGAGGGGGCGTGGTGACCGGACTCCAAGATGGCCGCTTAGCCCTGGAACTCCGCTAGTCCAGCTGAGGCAATTACCGAGTCTCCACATTTCCCGGTGGTAATTTCATCCCAAAGTGGGTCTGCAGCCTCTGCAGTCTCCCAGGAACGTTCCGGTGATGGCCAGGAACCGCAAAAATCCACAGCAACCGCGGAAGTTACCCGGGTATTTATGCTGCGAATGGTGCCTCACAAAATGGCGGCGGCGGCAGATCCTGTGACGGAGCGCTCCCACAGGGACAAGGCTCGGCTCTCAAGGGACATCCCTCCACCACTACTCACCCTCAGAAGGCCCCCAGCGACTCCTCATCCGGCCCTAATACTCCCACCACAAGAAGCCCTGCTAAATCCAGGCCGAGGAGGGACTCACCATATAGGCCGCATTCAGCTGCTGCAATCGAGGTAAGCGGTCCACACACAGCCACCGCTGGTCAGTTCAGTCAGAGAGGAGACCCCATTTCTGAATTTCCCACATCTGACAGGCCTGTTTCTGACACTGTTTTAAAAGACATGTTACTTTCTCTACGGTCATCACTTCAGGCTGATATGGTCAGAGGAATTAATGAATGCAGGAGGGAAGTTAACTCACTGGGCCTAAGGGTGGACAGAGTAGAACACAAAATGGAGGAATTTACCTCATCATACAATATAATGGTGGAATCAAATGCAGCACAAGGGGAAGATATTGGATGGATTAAAGATAAATTATCAGACCTTGAGGACCGCTCCAGGAGAAATAACCTGAAATTAAGGGGTGTCCCTGAAGATGTACCCCCAAATCAGCTATTACCATTTGCCCAAGCCCTTTTCTCAACTTTTTTACCTCAGGCGACTGCACAAGACCTCATTGTGGACAGGATTCATAGAATCCCCAAACCCTCCTTTCTACCAGCTGAAGTCCCTAGGGATGTTCTTCTGAGAATACATTTTTTCCATATTAAGGATCAGATTTTGCAAGCATCTAGAAAACAAGAAAATATTCCTCCACAATATGCCAATATTAGATTGCTTCCTGATCTGTCCAGGCACACTTTACAGCGACGTCGCAATCTCCTCACAATCACCAAAGCACTGAGGAACCATAACATACCTCACAAGTGGAAATATCCAGCCACGTTATCTATTACTCATAATGGTGCCACCTCCATGATCTCCTCTCTAGATGATGGTTTAAAATTACTACGTAAGTGGAATATACTACCTGACAGCAATATCCATTATCCTTCAGCAGATGGGCCGTCGTTTATTCAAAAATCGCACAAAAAAAACGCCGAAGGAAGCTATACCACGAATCGGCCTACCATATAATTGCCTCTTAGGATGAGTGACTTATACTCTTTATCCTATTCACCCCTGGTTACCAGTAGCAGATTGCTCTGCTCTTGGATCGATTATTTGATCCTTTTCTTATGATATTATTGATTTTGTTGACATTTTTTTGTTATTTTTGTCTTCTGTATTTTTTCCTTGATATGCACAGATCTTCTGCGAGCAACTTAATGCCCTTTGTCAACCTCAGAAACCTGTGTGATGCCTGCCAGCAGCTGGAAACGCTCTTGCCGGTTGCAGTGAGTACACTTTTGTCTGCCCTCCATATTCCTTACACTGAAGGTCAATGACGATCTCTTGCTTGTCAATCAACGCTCATGGTTTGAATCACCCGGCCAAACGATTTTCCCTATGGAATGAAGCCTATAAACATAAGGCGGATATTTTATGTGTACAGGAAACACACTTTCAACTTGATAACACCCCGTCATGTTCCCACAAGGACTTTACACATGTCTACTCAGCGTGTAATCCTCATAAAAAAGCTGGAGGTGTCCTTTTGGTCCTGAAGAATTCACTTTCCTTTCAACACAGGGATTTGTTTCTTGATGCTGCTGGCAGGTTTATCATTGTTTCAGGTGACATCAATTCCCAACCCTTCACTCTGGTTAATCTATATTCTCCAAATACCCATCAAATTCGTTTTTTCAATAAAGTCCTTTGCAAACTCAAGTCTATGCAATATGGTAAGGTTCTGATTTGCGGAGACTTTAACATTATCTCAGACCCTCAAATGGACACATCTTCAGCCAAAGTCCGCTCAACGCCAGCCCTGCAAACCATTCTTCATAAAGAGAAACTGTTCGATGCGTGGAGATGTCTCCATGCTGGTGAAAAAGACTTCACCTTTTTCTCCAATAGGCATCGCTCATATTCCCGTATTGACATGTATTTGACTGATAAATGGTTGTTACAGGATATAGCCATGGCTGCCATTCACGACATTACGTGGTCTGACCACGCTGCAATTTCCTTAACCATTATAGAAAAGGGTGTCTCCTCTTCACCTCCCATCTGGCGTTGCAACACTAGATTGATACAGGAACCTTCCTCTAGCAAGCTACTGGCACAACACATCACTAATTTTTTCTTAGATAACTATGGCTGAGTTACTGATCCACATATTCTGTGGAACGCTCACAAGGCATACATGAGAGGTATTCTCATACAAATGGGGGCTAGGGCCAAACGACAAAGATCTCAACAGCTTCAAACTGCACTCCATGATCTTAGAAATCTTGAAACACAAAATAAACAATTTGGAATGGTGATATTGCGCTAAAGTGCATCAAGCAATATGAATGTGTATGTGAACCAGTCTATAGCCAAATGTGTGTAATAAATAATCACTAAAGGCTCAAAAAACGTGATAATATGACACATAAAATATCAATAAAAAATATCATATAATGGACGTGGCAATATAAATCACATAAAACTATGATTTAAAAAGTGCATCAAGTGCTAAAAATAAAAATAGTGGATAAAACCAATACAATCCAAAATAACTACATCAGTGAGAATATTAAAATACTGAGAACATGGACCATGAAAACCACAGTATAGTAAAAATGAATACAATAGAAATATGGATGAATAAAAATATATATTAATAATTGATTTAAATAATTATGAAAAAAATCGAGTCCACCAGAGGATAAATGACTAAGGAAAACACGATGGTGATGACCCCCTTAAAATGACATTCTCAAAGTCTCTGATATCCTTAGAAGTAGTCTGAATTACTATCTTCAAACAGTGGGGAATGTTGGGTGGTGAGGACCTAATCCTAAATGGTGCTCACTAGCCTCTCACCTCTCAAACGATCAAAATGCGCATCAAAGCCAGTGTAGATGATCAGCTGCACTTCCGGATCCCTCCTTAGATATCTCCCAATAGAGTAATCAATCCGTTCCACAAATGGGGGGGAGGGGGGAAAGATTCCACTTCCTCAAAGTCGTGGACCCAGGGATGGTACTCTCCTTGTGGATGTGCAGTGATAACTGCGGTCCCTGCAGCAATGACTCACTCTCAAATATCAGTATGGGTGAGGGCAGAGATAAAAAGAGAAAAGAGGGGGACCCAATCGTGAAGTATGCCAAAAAATTAAAACATTTTATTCCAAAAAATAGGCGCTTACATTAAAATTGAGTACAAACAGCCAGAGACAAACGATTATGGTGTCCGTCTGACAGCACTTCCGGTATCCTCCGTCCAGCCAATCCCTACGCGTTGCGTCACGTGACCTCGTGACTTCATCAGGGGATGCTGATTGGCTGTATGGGCTTGTCTTTTATATGCATGAACCGGAAGTAAGGTGGCGGCCATTTTGCCAGGGTCCGTCAAAGTAAACAAAGCGCGGCCATTTTCTAGTGGTCTTATAGCGCTCTGTATAGCGGACATGTTTACTATCTGAAACAATTCAGAGGGTGGGGGTGGTTCCACTACATTTTTGACTACCAAATCTCTCACTGTAGGTGCCCGTTTATAAATAATTTTTGGTTTCTCTGGAAGGATAGTTTTGAGGTCTTTGTCGCTCTTCAGTATATGCCAGTGTTTCTGGATAATTTTAGCAACATCTTTATATTGTGCATTATAGTCCAGTATCAAACATGGGGCTTCACTCCAAGTGATTGACTTATTTTTGGGTTTGTCTTTGAGCATACTTGATCTATTCATACTTTCTACTTGGATAATTTGTTTTTTTATCCAGGATTCTTCATAGCCTTTTTCTTGGAACCTAGCACCGATTAAGTTAGCTTGGATTTTAAAATCTTCATCTCTGGTGCAGTTTCGTCGAATACGTACCAATTGTCCCTTCGGAATATTAAATAGCCAGGGTTTAAAATGACAGCTGTGAAGTGATATATAACTATTCGTGTCCACATTTTTGAAAATTGCCAATAACAGGAACGGTGTAAATGCGTTGTTCCAGTTTTATTTTATACCTATATCTTTGTCCCTCATTTTGTATATTTTTATATTCTTACATTTTTAAACCTTGATGTATGTATATCACTAGTTTGATTAACTATATACAGATTGTGGTAAGCCAAATAACGGTTTGTTGAGGCGAGAGGGGCACATCACTTAGACAACCAGCTAATTGTCTGTAAGTGTTACTTCAATGGCCATTAATCATCACCTTTCCTGACCACCTATGAATGGCCAGGGCGGGACTGGTCTCATATCATTCACCATACAACTCATCGACTAGTTTTGATGAAGGGACAATGTTTACCTTATCCATTTATACCCAGTGGACGTAATTAAGATTAAGCTATATTTACATCACTATGCTCTATGGAGAATTGTTTCAGATAGTAAACATGTCCGCTATACAGAGCGCTATAAGACCACTAGAAAATGGCCGCGCTTTGTTTACTTTGACGGACCCTGGCAAAATGGCCGCCACCTTACTTCCGGTTCATGCATATAAAAGACAAGCCCATACAGCCAATCAGCATCCCCTGATGAAGTCACGAGGTCACGTGACGCAACGCGTAGGGTTTGGCTGGACGGAGGATACCGGAAGTGCTGTCAGACGGACACCATAATCGTTTCTCTCTGGCTGTTTGTACTCAATTTTAATGTAAGCGCCTATTTTTTGGAATAAAATGTTTTAATTTTTTGGCATACTTCACGATTGGGTCCCCCTCTTTTCTCTTTTTATCTCTGCCCTCACCCATACTGATATTTGAGAGTGAGTCATTGCTGCAGGGACCGCAGTTATCACTGCACATCCACAAGGAGAGTACCATCCCTGGGTCCACGACTTTGAGGAAGTGGAATCTTTCCCCCTCCCCCCCATTTGTGGAACGGATTGATTACTCTATTGGGAGATATCTAAGGAGGGATCCGGAAGTGCAGCTGATCATCTACACTGGCTTTGATGCGCATTTTGATCGTTTGAGAGGTGAGAGGCTAGTGAGCACCATTAGGATTAGGTCCTCATCACACAACATTCCCCACTGTTTGAAGATAGTCTGAATTACTACTTCTAAGGATATCAGAGACTTTGAGAATGTCATTTTAAGGGGGTCATCACCATCGTGTTTTCCTTAGTCATTTATCCTCTGGTGGACTCGATTTTTTTCATCATTATTTAAATCAATTATTAATATATATTTTTATTCATCCATATTTCTATTGTATTCATTTTTATTATACTGTGGTTTTCATGGTCCATGTTCTCAGTATTTTAATATTCTCACTGATGTAGTTATTTTGGATTGTATTGGTTTTATCCACTATTTTTATTTTTAGCACTTGATGCACTTTTTAAATCATAGTTTTATGTGATTTATATTGCCACGTCCATTATATGATATTTTTTATTGATATTTTATGTGTCATATTATCACGTTTTTTGAGCCTTTAGTGATTATTTATTACACACATTTGGCTATAGACTGGTTCACATACACATTCATATTGCTTGATGCACTTTAGCGCAATATCACCATTCCAAATTTTTCTGTACGGGTTTGTTTTTACTCTTAGATTTTGCAGCTTTGTTTAGGAATTTTTTCCACATACAGCATCAGAATTCACACTCATTTATTTAAATAATTTTTTTCACATTCACTCACTCATCCAATTTATCAATATAGTCTCTAGTTCATTAAAACAGCGCGAAGGACACCCACATTCACAAAATAAACAATCTCCTACTTTACTAATATCTTGTGAATTATCTATCCTCAGGGAAAAGCTCAGGGAACTTTTATCCCAACAATATGACAGACATATCAGACGCTTAAAACTAAATTTCTACCATAATGCTAATAAAGCAGGCAAACTTTTAGCCAATAGATTGAAAGCACTATGCACTAAGACAAGGATAGCACACCTTAGACACCCTACTTTACACCACAAAATCATACATCCTCAGGCAATAGCTGATCAATTTGCCGAATATTACGGTTCACTTTATAATTTACATAGGGATCCTGCTACGACTCAACCCTCTAGGGAGAACATAAATGATTTCTTGCAACATATTCATTTACCTTCTCTCTCTACTGAACAACTAGAATCTCTTAATGCTCCCTTTACCTCTCATGAAGTTGAGAAAACTATTGCTTCGCTTCCTAATGGTAAGTCCCCTGGCCCTGACGGCTTCTCTAATGAATATCTTAAAGCATTTAAGCATATTGTTTCACCTTATCTTACACATTCTTTCAATAAAGCCGCTGAAAGTGCCAGTATGCCTCCAGATATGCTTAAAGCCTACATAATCACCCTGCCTAAACTTGGTAAGGAACCTGACACTCCGGCCAATTTTAGGCCGATATCACTACTAAATTCTGATACCAAGATGTATGCCAAATTGTTAGCCACTCGCTTATCACACATTCTTCCTTTATTAGTTAAAAATGATCAGATGGGATTTGTGAAGGGGAGACAAACTTCCGATGCCACTAGAAGGATTGTCAATATATTGTATCATGCTAAATTGCACCAAACGCCTTCTCTGCTGTTATCTATTGACGCAGAGAAGGCGTTCGATAGATTGTTCGATAGAGTCCATTGGACGTACATGGAAATGACGCTTATTAAGTTTGGATTCCAGGGTCGTATACTTCAAGCTATTTTGGCATTATACTCTTGCCCCACTGTACAGGTATACTTGACGAATGCTTTGTCCTCGCCCTTTGATATTAGAAATGGAACTAGGCAGGGTTGCCCCCTGTCTCCTTCCATTTTTAACCTTATGATGGAGCCTCTTGCAGAAACCGTAAGGTCACACCCACTAATCTTGGGTTTCCAGTTTGGTAATACTAAACATTCCATTAACCTTTTTGCTGATGACGTCATCTTACTATTGACTAACCCAAGAATTTCTCTGTCACATGCTCATGATGTCCTCCAAGCCTTCGGTAAGGTCTCATACTACAAGGTGAACTTTTCTAAATCTTTGATCCTTGCTCTTAAAATTCCACCCAAACTAAAACTTAATCTCCAATCACAATTTCCATATACGTGGAGTACTGACGGTGTTCCGTATCTGGGTATTGTTCTGAAGGCTAAAGTTTCTGAACTCGCTAAATCCAATTTAAAGCCACTTATTGCCAAACTGGAAACCCAACTTAAAGATTTTTCAATGAAAGAAGTTTCATGGTTTGGTAGAATTGCAGCGCATAAAATGCTGATCTTACCTCAAATACTATATGTTTTTCGCTCGCTGCCACTTCATATTCCACAACACTTTCTCAAAAAACTTACTACTATGTGCTGGAAGTATGTATGGAATGGTAAGAAAGCTTGATGCTCCAGGAACATAAGAGATTCGGCGGTGCAGGTTTACCTGACATCCATGACTATTACTGGGCAGTTAGATTGGACCAAATTAAACATTGGTTTCAGACTAATGACCCGCCAGTTTGGGTAGATATTGAAAATTCATTGGTTCCACTACCTGTGTCCAATGTACATACTCTTTTACTGACTGATGGTTGGTCTGCCTGGGACTTACGTAAACTATCCCCCACAATTCAGCATGGAGACACGTACTACCTACTACTCAAGATGACGTCACAGACTTGCCCTACAACATACCACTTTCTATTCTTGAGACGAAACTTCCAACCTTATCCGTAACTGACCTCATTAATAAAGGGATTACACTAGTATTTGACTTTTTCGATGGCACCCAACTTAAATCTGCAACGCAACTGACTTCGCAGTATAATCTCACTACTGACATGACACTTTGTACTCTTCAGATCATAGAGTTGCTCAAAACCTTACCTCCTCCATTACTTACCATTCCATGCAAACTATGGCAGTTTTACTCTCCAGGTAATAAAGAAGTGAAAGGAATTTCCTATTTGTACAATCTTTTACATGATAAATTACAATTTATCAAAACACCTGCTATGATCAAATGGGAAGCGGAACTCGGCTCTGACTTCTCGGAAGATCAGTGGCGTCACTCCTTCTCTGAAATTCATTCTGCATCTCATTGTGCCAAACATTGGGAACTTACCATTAAATTATCCAATAGATGGCACTATACTCCTTGTCGATTGGCGACTTTTTTTCCAGGTTTTTCTCCGAATTGTTGGAGGGAGTGTGGCCAGTTGGGCAATCTATTGCATATGCTTTGGTACTGTCCTACGGTTAAAAGCTTATGGAATGGTGTTTTTCAACTTATATCTACTGTTACGGGTATGCTCACTAACCCAGATCCTGCCTTAGGTATTCTTCATTTAAATATCGATAAGTTTCCTAAATCATTTCGACCAGTCATATCCCATATTTTACTTGAAACCAGATTACTGATTCTATGTAATTGGAAGTCTACCATTGCTATCAATGTATCAGATGTCACTTCTACGGTACGTAGAAACCATACTTTAGAACGTTTGATAGCAATAAATACTTTTAAGTGTGCACAGTTTGATAAATATTGGTCTATATGGCCTATGGATCCTTCTCAGGGTGACGCCTCGCTCCGTCTCCTGCTTGCTACGATTGCTCTATATTCATTACTGAATATGTTTCTATTTTGTATGTATTGTATTTTTACCGGATATTGACATGTATTCCACACAGTGCATATCTTATTGTTTATTTCTTTTAACCGCTTCAATACAGGGCTTTTAAACACCCTTCCTTACCAGAGCACTTTTTGCGATTCGGCACTGCGTCGCTTTAACTAACAATTGCGCGGTCGTGCAACGTTACACCCAAACAAAATTTACGTCCTTTTTTTCCCACAAATAGAGCTTTCTTTTGGTGGTATTTGATCGCCCCTGCGGTTTTTATTTTTTGCGCTATAAACAAAAGAAGAGCGACAATTTTGAAAAAAAACACAATATTTTTTACTTTTTGCTATAATAAATATCCCATTTTTTAAAAAAAAAAACTATTTTTTTCCTCAGTTTAGGCCGATACGTATTTTTCTACATATTTTTGGTAAAAAAAATCGCAATAGGCGTATATTGATCGGTTTGCGCAAAAGTTATAGCGTCTACAAAATAGGGGATAGATTTATTGAATTTTTTTTTTTTTTTTTTTTTTACTAGTAATGGCGGCGATCTGCGATTTTTTTTTTCGTGACTGCGACATTGCGGCGGACACTTCGGACACTTTTGACACATTTTTGGAACCATTCACATTTACACAGCGATCGTTGCTATAAAATTGCAATGATTACTGTGTAAATGTGACTGGCAGTGAAGGGGTTAACTCTAGGGGGCGCTGGAGGGGTTAATATGTTCCCTAATAGAAGTGATTCTAACTGTGGGGGGAGGGGACTTAAGGGGAGGAGACCGATCATGTGTTCCTCCGTACTGGGATCACATGATCGGTCTCCTCTGCACTGACAGGACGTGGAGCTGTGTGTTTACACACACAGCTCCACGGTCCCGCACGGTCCCGTTGTTTTAACGGGCAATCGCGGGTGCCCGGCGGACATCGCGGCCGCCGGGCACTCGCACCGTGTCCCGAGCGATGCCGCGCGCGCGCGATGCCGCGGGCGCGCGCGCGCCCCCCAGGCGGCCGGGAATGCGAGGACGTCATATGACGCCCACCCAGGATGGTAGATCCACCTTGTGGGCGTCATATGTACATGGGCGGGTATTGAAGTGGTTAATGTTTATTTATTTTCTGTATGTTTTCATGAAAATACTCAATAAAAATTGAATGATTCAAAAAAAAAAAGTTTGGGTCCCCATTGACTTCAATGGGGTTCGGAGTTCGGGGTCAAGTTCGGTCCCGAACCCGGACTTTTTTCCGAAGTTCGGCCGAACCCGAACATCCAGGTGTCCGCTCAACTCTACTTGAAACCTTAATGACTTGGAGAGGATCTGCAAAGAGGAGTGGGACAAAATCCCTCCTGAAATGTCTGCAAACCTGGTGGCCAACTATAAGAAACATCTGACCTCTGTGATTGCCAACAAGGGTTTTGAAATGTCTTTTTCTTGTTATTCTGTCTCTCACTGTTAAATCAAACCTACCATTAAAATTATAGACTGATCATTTCCTTCTATGTGGGCAAAGGTACAAAATCAGCAGGGAATCAAATACTTTTTCCCCTCACTGTACAAGTATATGTGTGTTTTCTTTATTTACGGTAACTCATTTTTTTGTCTTTTATTATTTAATTATTAAAAACGGAAATGGATAACATGGTAAATGGTGTTCATGTTAATCAGAATAAACAACATCAAACATTGGCCTCAATTTCACATAGGAAGAGAAATCAGAAAACAAAAATATTACATTAAAAGGAATATCATCATCATCAGCTTGACTTTTGACACAAAAAAATATATGCTACTGTTCACTGTAAAAATCTTTAATTATCCACAATTCAAAAGTTCTTTCTTGTGTATGATTTCTATTTTCATTGCCATATTCTTCCGGGTCATTCTTTGCATCGGATCATGCACATTTTGTTTATATTTGATTATTTCTGTACAATTACTGTACACATTGAGCGAAAATCAGACGTACTGTTCACGTGTGAAAAACATGTTCTAGATTACGCCTTTTTTGCATCTGAACAGTTGGAATTGGTTTTTGAAAGCTGTATACTAACGAACACATAATCAACTGACCTCATATGGAAATTTTCATATTGTGTGTATGGGCCTTAAATCTGTGGGAAGGCACATGCCAGCCTTGTTGCTTTAATATTCACCGGCAGGCTGGGCATCAAACAGTTTATCCTTAGCAAAAGGGCCTGATATGGGGTTAAACTCGACAAACTTTGTGACAGAGAAACAGGGTATATCTACGCTTTCCTGGTGTACGAAGGGAAGGACTCCCAACTGCACCCCCCTGAATGCCCAGAGTACCTTAGAGCCAATGGAAAAGTTGTCTGTGAGCTTGTCTATCCACTCCTTGGAAAGGGATTCTATCTTTATGTGGATAATTTTTATACGATCTTGCCCCTCTTCTGCAATCTTCACCAGAGGGAGACTCCAGCATGTGGTACAGTGAGAGCCAATAGAAAGGGCTTACCGCAAAAACTCATCAATGAAAGGCTATGTTGAGGGGAGACGGCATCTTTGTGGAAACAGGAGATAGTGGCTGTCATGTCGAGGGACAGACGAAATGTGCACATGCTCACAACGATCCATAGGGACACCTACGTGGAAGTCCCCAGAAGAAATGGGCCAGTATGGAAAACCAGCTTGTCTCCATGACTATAATTTGTTCATGGGGGGAGTGGACTTCAATGGTCAGATGATCGAACCCTACCTTCCCACAATAAAATCCTACCATTGGTATAAAAAAAGTCTCCATTTATTTTTTCAGTTTGGCCATGTATAACACTTATTTTATTTACCAAAAATCTACTGAGACCCCCGTATCCTATTTGCATTACCAAGAAGAAGTTGTATGAGATTATAAAATAAAGAATGAGGTGCTATACATGCTCATAAGAAAACTGGCACAAAGGAAAAGACTGCATCAAACTTAAATGTGCACATTAACCACTTCCGGACTGCCGCACGCTGATATACGTCCTCTCTTTGAATAGGGATATTGGTTTTTATGGCAGCAGTAGCTTTCTAGCTAGTATCCTCTTCTTCAGCGGGCGGTCCAGTTTCCGATAATAGTGGTCTCTGCGACGGATTCGCCGCAAGATCACTTTTATCGGCGGCGGGGGGGGGCGTAATTTCCGGGTCCATATTTGATACCCCACACCAGGCTTTGCACCTTCAGAGCAAGACGTGGAACGCACATTACCCCCAGGGATCAGCTAACTCACATACGCTGTTTATACCTAGTGCCAGGCCAGGCACTATCACATGTGAGAGTAACTGCCATCATTTCTGCTGTTTTTACTATATTAAAAATGACTATACTATGAGACTTTCATCCGTGTCATTTTTTACATTCTAGCTCCTTCCTGAGTGGCCATTGGAGTTGATTTATGCCATTAGTGGAACCTATCTGGTGTTCCCAAAGTGTTTTTTGACCATCCTGTAAAAAGGGGTGGCCATCTTCATACTGAGCTTTCGTGGTAGAAGATATAGAAGTTTATCTCAGAGTATTCCGTTTTGGTGTTGGGACTCATTCACTTATGGACTTTATGCTTGATTATTTTTTCATTAATGTGCACATTTAAGGGGGTTGTAAAGGTAAAAGTTTTTTCACCTTAATGCATGCTATGCATTAAGGTGAAAAAACATCCGTCAATGCCGGCCCCCCCAGGCCCCCTGTTATACTTACCTGACCCCTCAAAAGTCCCGCGCTCGCCCTCGACATCCTCTTCGCCGCTCACCCTGGCCGTTGATTGGCTAGAGTGGATGGATTGAAAGCAGCGCAGCCATTGGCTCGCGCTGCTGTCAATCACATCCAATGACGTGGTGCATCAGGGGCGCGCCGAGTGATACAGTGAGCAGCTATAGCCGCCAGCTGTATCGAGGGAGCTTGCATGAAGTTGTGGAGTCCTTGCGGGAGGGAGCCGAGACAGCCGCCGAGGGACCCCAGAAGACCAGGTTCGGGGCCACTCTGTGCAAAACGAGCTGCACAGTGGAGGTAAGTATAGCATGTTTGTTATTTAAAAAAAAATATGTTTTTCCTTTTAGTTTCCCTTTAAGTTTGATTGGTTTTCTTTTGTGACAGTTTTCATATGAACATGTATAGCACCTCATTCTTTATTTTATAATCTCATACAGTTCAGTGATTTGTTCATTTTAAAGGGGGCAGCTGTTGCTTTATATGTTCTCATCCCCACAAGGCACCATTTTTTGGTACACATTTTTGCTTACCAAGAAGAGGTTATCTCGGCCCTTTTGTACCCTGAAGGCCCACCAGAAAATCTTCGCTCTGATTTAGTGAGCAGACTCCATGAAAACATAATTGTCATTCACCTCTGGCTCCACACCCCTTATGACACTGCACTAATTTGTACATACTGCTGCCTTCTCTGGAACTGAACCTGGCCTGCTATACGATCACGCTTTTGCCGAACACTAAACTGTACCTAACTCTAACTGCTATGGAACTGGCTCTGGACTGTTTGACCATGTTTTTTGCCTGTCTCTTTGACAGATATTTTACCCTGCTATAGTAGGGGGAACACAGGGGTCTCACATATGTGAGGGGCTCCAGAATTGTTTTTGTGGATGAAGAAAATACATTTTTTAGTTTTCTCATTCCCGGGTTAGGGTCTGGAGACTCGGAAGCTTCAAAGAGATTTGGGTGGGAAAAGCCTCTACCCCTGTCCCTATTCTTTCCTGGTCTGCCACCTGTACTATGGACCATGTTCCTGCTTACTACCAGGACCAATATTTTGGCACTGCTGGCAATATCTCTACCTGCACTGACCCTGGACTGTATATGGACCGTATCCCTGGCTGTACTGACTATGGACAATATTCCTGCCTGCTGCCTGGACAATTCCATTCACTGTTGCTGACCACATCCCTGTCTGCTGCCTGGATCAGGGCTCTCCTCCTGTGGACAACTGCACTACTAAAACAACAGGTAATCTTTTGTTTACCCTTTGCTCAGCAGAATGTATTTTGGGGTGTAATTCTTGGTATGTACATGCTATGTGTTAGAAATATGAAGGGCCTTCAAAAATGTGATAGGTTTTTCAGGAATCTAGATGCGGAATTTATGTCCCTAGAACACCTGATGCTCCTTGGATGTTGGGCTTCTGTATGTGACCAGACTGTATAAAAGTCTCACACATGTGATATTACCATACTCAGGAGGAGTAGAAGAATGTATTTTAGGGTGTAATTTTTGCTATGTACATGCTATGTGTTGGAAATATCTTATAAATGGACAACTTTGTGTAAAAAAAAAAACCTCTGGAAAAAAATTAATCATTCAAAAGACTCATTATGTCTCTTAGATTATATGTTGGGGTGTTTGATTTGCAAAATGGCATCATTTTGTGGGCGTTTCCATTGTCCTGGTGCTCCAGGGCCTTCAAAAGTGTAATAGGTGGTTGAGAAATGAGATGTGTAATTTATGCTCCTAGAATGCCTAAAGGTGCTACTTTAATGTTGGGCCTCTGTATGTGGCAAAGTCTCACACATGTGTTATTGCCATACTCAGGAGGAGTAGCAGAATGTATTTTGGGGGTGTAATTTGTGGTATGCACATGCCATGTGAGAGAAATAACCTGTTTTGTGAAGAAAAAAAAATCTTAACTTTGCAAAGAATTGTGTGAAAAAATTACAACTTCAAAAAACTAACCATGTCTCTTACTAAATACCTTGGAATGTCTACTTTCCAAAAGGGGTAATTTGGGGTGTATATGTACTTTCCTGGCTAGTCAGTGTCTCATGAAATGAGATAGGCCCTCGGTACATCAGGTGTGAACAATTTTCAATGATTGGCACCATAGCTTGTAGACTCTATAACTTTCACAAAGACCAAATAATTTACACTTTTTTTTTACCAAACATATGTAGCAGTATACATTTTGGGCAACATTTATGAAGAATAATTACTAATTTGCTAAATTTTATAACTGAAACAAAGAAAAATGCATTTTTATTGCAAAATGTTCGTTTTTTTCCATTTATAGCACAAAAAATAAAAAACCCAGGAAAAAAAAAGACAAAAATTTCATATGGGTACAGTGTTGCATGACTGAGTAATTGTCATTCAAAATATGAGAGCACCTAAATCTGAAAATTGGTCTGGTTAGGAATCGTTGCAAAGGCAACGATTCCTCTCTTTAGTTCTCTATTCCCTCCCCTCTTCTGCGCCACCATCTTGGTTTGTCTTTTTTAAAGGTGTTTATTTTGTTTTGCATAAAGATAGAGGTACAGCGTACTAAAAGTACAGTAGAGCTAATGAGCTCAAGATTTGGTGTAACTAACCAAGATTACCAGACAAAGCACAAGGAACAAGAAAAAATAAGTCATACACACATGGCCCCCTCTCCCCCTGGGTCCACAATGTGAGTAGTGGAATAGTGCCTTAGGAGACAAAATTTATTGAAGGCATATCAAATTAAGAACTCAAGGGTGAGTTAAACACGAATGGTTGTGAACCTTCAGCCTGCAGAGTTTAGTAGAAGGTGGTATTCAGCTTGGTTTGATCATTCTCAAACAAGATCTGCTCAATAGGCCAGGGAGCCAAACCGAGTGAGGCATTTTGTATTAATAGACACTTAAGAAAAATTTGTTGGTAATATCTACACGGGACCGTAGATTTTCAAAAGAGAGTATAGAGCTTCCAGTTTACAGATGTGAAATATTGCCAATCCCCTTGGAAGTCCACCAGAGTTTGGATGGGCTGTAAGCTCTGTAAACGCTTCCTGCCTGGCCTATAGCAAAATTCTGGGTGGATGATGTCCTCCCCAGAACACTCTCCACGGGCTGTGCTGCGACACAATCTGTCACCCACTGTGTCCACTAGACTAATCACAGCAGATCACATGACAATTGTACACATTGGATGGCTTCCATTCATTGTGTACTAATGTGTTTATCTCTGTGATTGGTCAGAATGATCACATGGTACAGGCAGGGTTAATCGCAGCCCATCTATACCATGTGATTAGCTGTGGCTAATCACAACAGTAAGCACTGAATGAATGGATTTCATTTAGAAAAAATGGTTGTTTATAACAGTGATATTCACAGTTATACAGACTCATAGTGTGTAAAAAAAAAAAAAAAAAAATCATGATCACCTTCCCAGCGTAGTACAGTCTTACTTTGGTAGCACTGTGTTGCGCTGGTCACAGAATGCTAAAAAAGTAATAATATTAAAAAAATAAAATAAAAAGATAATTAAAACATCATTTTTACATACTGTCACAAGTCAATGGCCTTGATCACCACCACACCAGTTACATGCAATTCTGTACTGTTGACAGTATGTAAAAAAAAAAAAAAAAAAATGGGAAAACTTTTTTTACAATTCCCTTACTATTCAAAAAATTGTGAAAGAAATTACAACTTCAAAAAATTCAACATGCCTCCTACTAAATACCTTGGACTGTCTGCTTTCCAAAAAGGGGTCATTTGGGGGATATTTGTACTGTCCTGGCATTTTCAAATCTCAATAAATTAGGCTTGCAATACATCAAGAATCAGGATTGATCGATATATATATCATAGTTTGTGGACTCTATAACTTTCCTACAGACTAAATAATAAACACTGAATGTACCTCAGACGTCCACAGGGCTTTCCCCATTTAAGTTGGTGTACGGGCAAAGACCACAGATACTGCTTGATTTGGTGTAGGAAACTTAGGAAAGCGAGTCCTCTATCCATAAGACAGTCATTAAAAGTATAACCCAGATGAGAGAGAGTATTGCTAAGGTGATGAACACATGCAAATGCAACAGGAAGCACAAAGAAGGGCGTACAACTGGTCTTCCAAGCTTAAGCAGTTCCAGGTTGAGGATTGGATGGCTGTTCTCATACCTACAGTAGAAAACAAGTTGCTAGCCAGGTGGTAGGGGCTCTTTGAGTTGATGTAAATCTGCTGAAACCCTGGAAGGACCAATTACAGGTAGTTGCCCTGGGTAAGGTTAGTTGAAAGCTCCCTGTAGGGAAGAACTTGATTCTAGTCACCTCCCTGTCCAAGCCACAAACACATCAAGTAAAGGAGTTCTTACAGAGGAATAGAGAGAAGATCTCAGGACTGCCAGGTCTTAGCAGGGTTAATGAAACCTAATGCAAGGGACCGAGTGAAAACCCCCCAGACATCCCCAGAGCACATAGTGTCATTGTGATGCTGTGATATCCCACAGCTATCACATGGTACCTAGGTCAATCACAGCACCCTGTACTGTGTGATTAGTTGTAGTCAATAACAGATCATAATGGTAAATAAAAAAAAGAAGGAATTTGGAGTTGTTAGCAATAGTTATAGTTATAAGCAATAGTTTTATCTGTCATGGATGGCTTTCATTCATGACAGCTTGATTACAGTTTATACTACAAACTATAATCAAGCTGTCATGAATGAAAGCTATTCATGACAGCTAAAACTATTGCTTATAACTAAAACTGTTGCTAACAATTCCAAATCTCCTAATTCCTTCTTTTTATTTTTTTTTTAAAGATCGTAGCTACCCTCTCTTTCTCACTCGCAAGATGGGCTAGGGACTATGGACTTTTGATGTGTAATGTGTACAGAGCAGTGCGCATGACCGCAACTAACATGCACTGCTTGTTCCAAACAAATGGAAGTGATGGGGAAAAGTAGAGGTTCAGGAGCTCATGGAGGATGTTACAAGAAGGCTCAAAAAAATACAGTAAGAAACAATTTCTTGGTAAATAGATAACAGGGCCATTAAAGCGGTAGGTAAACCCGCTTGTTGATTTTTACCTACAGGTAAGCCTATAACCCTTACCTGTAGGTAAAATGAATATCTCCTAAACGTGCACCATTTAGGAGATATTCACGCTGGATGCAGCCAGTTACGTCACTGGCGCATGCGCTCTGAAGGTCCGGCATACCTTGCCGGACCTTCAGAGCTGCGTACCAGAACCGAGGGTTGAGGTCCTTGCGGCTCCGGCCAATCACATTGCGCAAACCCGGAAGAAAGACCGGGGGAAGATGTCAGCCTCTCAGCGGTGACAGCACAGCGCTGGAGGGCTTCGTTCCAAGGGATTTTATATTGTGATAGTATGCGATGCATACTAGCACATTATGCAATTACCTTATAGTTGTTGTTTTTTTTTTTTTAAATAGCTGCAGTTTACTACCACTTTTAAGTAGTGGAAGTGTATGGATTATTTTTTAAGGATATAGTTTTGTGTAAATTTACAGCAAAACTAAACCCATCGATAAAACTGTTTCCCAAAACAGCTACATTCAAGGCATGCCATAAATAACTGTCACAGATGCCTGTACTCTCAACCGAACTGTAAAGCCAACAAATGTTCACAAATGATCACGTGCAGCACAGTGATTATTGCAGCCCAAACAGAGGCTAAGATGGCAGCTTTCTTGGTGTAAAGGATAGAAGTGATTAGTTCTACTTTAGGTGATCTTTGAGACCATCAAATGGCTGGTCCTATAGCTGGTCATATTTGCAGAACCATGACAACTGCAACTCTAAATAGAGATAATAATAAGGCCCAAATGTTACAGTGGCAGCTGCTCAGCCTGTACAGTTGAATGACAGACTGAAGCGGTACCGATCACTCACTGTGTTCATTCAGAAAAGGAAGGGGACCGGTAAACTACATATTTAAAGCCTCCTTCTCCCGCTCTCCATTCTGAAACATCCCCTGCAGAACCTGGTGGGAGAGGAGGGAAGTCATCCCTCAGCAGCTGCAGGGATAGGAGGGAGAGGGGCAGGCAACAGGGGGGGAAAAAAAATAGAATTAAAATTAGACTTGAGAAACTTAACATTAATAAATCACTGGGACCAGATGGCTTGCACCCAAGGGTACTTAGGGAACTCAGTCAACTAATTGCCAGACTATTGTTCCTAATTTTTACTGACAGTCTACTGGCTGAAATGGTACCAGCTGATTGGAGAAAAGCCAATGTAGCACAAATATTTAAAAAGGGCCACAAATACATCCATGGGAATTACAGACCAGTTAGCCTAACATCAATAGTATATATATATATATATATATACAATATTTTAGTAATGAGAATGGTATCATTAGCAGTAATCAGCATGGATTCATGAAGAATCGTTCTTGCCAAACCAATCTACTAACCTTCTATGAGGAGGTGATTTAGTGGCTAGATAAAGGAAGGCTTGTAGACGTGGTGTATCTGGATTTTGCAAAAGCATTTGACACAGTTCCCCATAAACGTTTACTGTACAAAATAAGGTCCGTTGGCATGGACCATAGGGTGAGTACATGAATTGAAAACTGGCTACAAGGGTGAGTTCAGAGAGTGGTGATAAATGGGGAGTACTCGGAATGGTCAGGGGTGGGTAGTGGGGTCCCCCAGGATTCTGTGCTTTCCTATTTAATTTGTTCATAAACGACCTGGAGGATGGGGTAAACAGTTCAACCTCTGTATTTGTGGACGATACTAATCTAAGCAGGGCAATAACTTCTCTGCAGGATGTGGAAACCTTGCAAAAATATCTGAACAAATTGATGGGGTGGGCAACTACATGGCAAATGAGGTTCAATGTAGAAAAATGTAAAATAATGCATATGAATGCAATCTATACACTGGGGGGAGAACCTTTGGGGGAATCTAGGATGGAAAGGGACCTGGGGGTCCTAGTAGATGATAGGCTCAGCAATGGCATGCAATGCTAAGCTGCTGCTAACAAAGCAAAGAGAATATTGGCATGCATTAAAAAGGGGATCAACTCCAGAGATAAAACGATAATTCTCCCTCTCTACAAGACTCTGGTTCGGCCGCACCTAGAGTATGCTGTCCAGTTCTGGGCACCAGTCCTCAGGAAGGATGTACTGGAAATAGAGCGAGTACAAAGAAGGGCACCAAAGCTAAAGGGTCTGGAGGATATTAGTTATGAGGAAAGGTTGTGAGTGTGAGCACTGAACTTATTCTCTCTGGAGAAGAGATGCTTGAGAGGGATATGATTTCAATTTATAAATACCATACTGGTGACCCCACAATAGGGATACAACTTTTTCGCAGAAGGGAGTTTAACAAGACTCGTGGCCACTCATTAAAATTAGAAGAAAAGAGGTTTAACCTTGAACTGCGTAGAGGGTTCTTTACTGTAAGAGCGGCAAGGATGTGGAATTCCCTTCCACAGGTGGTGGTCTCAGCGGGGAGCATCAATAGTTTTAAGAAACTATTAGATAAGCACCTGAACTACCACAACATACAGGGATATACAATGTAATACTGACATATAATCACACACACAGGACTTGATGGACTTGTGTCAACCTCACCTACTACGTAACTATGTAAGAATCTGCGCTGCACGGGGTGATTAGGGTGTGCTCAGGGATACATGGCACACCCCGTGCGTATGCCTATGTCTGCAGCCCTCTCTTCTCTGCATCCATTCAAATTCCAGAATTTATACAGCCTGATAGCAGAGAAACTAGGCAGCAGACAGAAATAACACTTAAAGCGGAGTTCCACCTTTCAGGGGGGAGGGGGGTGCAGATACCTAAATAATACAGGTATCTGCACCCACTTCCGGGACTAGCTGCCCCGCCCCTATCCGAAGATGCCCGCCCATATCCGAGGGTTCCCGTTGTGTCTTGGGAAACACAGTTCCCAGGACACAACGGGGACCAATAAAGATGTGCAGCGCGACTCGCGCATGCGCAGTAGGGAACCGGGCAGTGAAGCCGTTGCGTCTTCACTTCCTGATTCCCTGACAGAGGATGGCGGCGGGGCAGCCGAGAGACGAGCGGTCGCTCGTCACATTCTGCCGACACCGCTGGAACCTGGAACTGGTAAGTGTCCATTTATTAAAAGTCAGCAGCTGCAGTATTTGTAGCTGCTGACTTTTAATATATTTGGTGCGGGTGGACCACCTCTTTAAGCTGGCCATACACCATATCATTTCAATTTTCTTTAGATTTACCTTCAACTATGTAGTGCAAGTGAGTGACATGTAAACCGGGAACATGTATAAAGGTAAACACGTTGTGAAATAGATATCATAAATAATATGACATATATGACATGTGCTAGTGACACCACAATAAAAAGTATATATAAATCAGTGAATTAATATAATGTAAAGTCCGAATCAAGTGGACCAATGATGCCAGCGAATCCTTGAAGTTGACTGGATAAAGATGATTACACAGCATGCCAGAAGATATAAAAGGATTGGGTACTCTTACCGCAAAAGTTGGATGCAGCTGCCATACGACATGTGCATCGGGTAGGCTTGTGCGCTAGACCTCTTGCGCCAAAAGGGTACTGAATCAGGCAGGCGGGAACCGGGAGGCAAACACCACGTCAGGTAGGAACCAAACAGCAGACACCACAACCGATGAACCTCACAAGGACAAGTTGTAAAATCCCAAGGCAGTCAACTCAATGTGATCCCAAAAACCAGGGAGAAAAGAGAAAATGGAAGCGACTCCAATGGTGCAGGTCAAAAATGTTTAAAATGTATTCACATTCGCATGTGACAAATAAAATCTGGAGAATGTAAAAAGAAAAGGGTCAGCAATGTGAGAAGTGCGAGATAGCTGGCCCGACGCGGCGTTTCGACACAAATCGTCATCTACTGGGGCATATCTCTGAGATATCCACTGAGAATGATTCCGCTGTCTTCTGGGACCTATGTGTGTCCCAGAAGGCAGCGGGGGGAGAAGGGGCCGGAAATACTCAGCGATCGCCACAGCGATCGTACCAAGAAGTGGGAGCGGGTACCTGCAGTCAAAACCAGGTACCCCCTCCCTCCAAAAAGTGCCAGATGTGGCAGTGGGGGAGGGGGGGGTGAGAATAAGCAGAGCCTTCCCTTTTGGGTGGAGCTCCGCTTCAAGCAGAATGCATGAGATTGCTAGAATGCTTGTATGTTTAACTGATCTGCTTCTTTCACAGCAAATTGCAGGGATTCCCTTTAGATCTTCTAAAAGCTGAAATTTGGATTTTGGGTGTAGTGACTCGTTAGAATATTAATCTCTCCTTTCATTAACCTGGAATTCCTTAAAGCAGAACCGCAAGCAGACACGAAAACACCAATAAAATGCTGTTTGTAATAATTAAAAATGACAGCATTTTAAATAGAACTAGTGTAAGTGCTAGAATTTCTATTAGAACTTCAGTAGAAGATGGTCGGGCTGCAGTAGGAGCCAGTCAGGTGCACTGCATGAAAATATACTCACAGGGAACGTGCTGACAGGAGGAAAGAGCAAAGGAATGAACTCAGCAGTCTGCTGCAGTTCCTTCATTGACTAATCACAAGCTAAGGGCAGAGAGGTGGCCAAACCATGTATTATAACTGCAGCACAGAAAAATCAGGTCACAGCTACACTGTGCTGTTCACCTGGGCTACGTACATCTCAGAAATGGATAAAAAGACATACAAATTATTTGACAGATTAAAAGACTTCCATATATAACTTTCATATGCACGTATGATAGCTGCTAGAATTCAAGTTTCAGGGCTTCTGGGGTGACTCGCAAATCATTTGGCCCCTCTCACAGAAACACAATTGTATAATTTCACTTTAAATAAAGATGGATACTAGGCATATATAAAGCCAATTAGTATAGCATATATTATCATCATAATCATTATTACATTATTTACTTTATTTTTAAATACAAACCTTTAAGGTACCTGAATTTGACTCAAGATCAGCTTCTTGCAGTCACAGTATAGCAAAGCTAGAGTGTGAGAGGAGTATAAGGAGCCGAGCAGTTCATGTGCTGACAAGAAGCATGCTGATAGGAGGAGAAGGCAGAGTGAACGAGAGATGAGCATTGTGCTGCTTTTCCATTCACTGCCCAGTTTCAGTTTTGTGCGGACCCAGGATGACCTAGGATCAGAGTGGTTGAATGATGTTGGCCTTCAGACTAGGGACATCTATCAGCAGAAAAAGTACTACAGGTAAAATTTCTTGATTTAAGCTGGTCTTGTTATTTTATTACTGGATGGATTATCCATTTGTATCATGTTATTTGTGGCTGAAGTTCTACTTTAAAATATGTAGACAAAAAAAATCTAATTTAATTTTTTTATTATAGTCTTAAAACTGCAAGCTTAAAAAAAATTCAGTATTAATTTGACAATATTTATCTATGGATGTTCATTCTTTAGAGAGTTTTTCTTCTTGTTATATTCTTTTTTGTTACATATGTGCTCTAGTTGCAAAATAGTCTGCCCCATTCTCCAGGACAAATGCTGTCAATCTAACATAAGCTGCTCCTTTCCCAGGTATCGCCTGTGTATTTTTTATTCCTTGTGAATAGGAAATGGCTTAAAGGGCACCTGGTTTCTCCAGGTCCCAGGGGCAGCTGTCTGGCCAGTGAATACCCGATTATTTCTTAACATGCTTTTGGCAGAATCTGTTTTCTTCATTTGCCTTTTCAGCAACATTTTCATTGACAGACTCTGGATATCCAGTTATAGAAATGTTGTCCATCCAAATTGTGAACAGGAACAATTGAGTTTTCTCTGTGGCACATGACTGTGGGAAAGTCTTCTTTAGCTATTCAGGCAATTTTCGTAGCGTTGCTCTGAAGAGCAGACATTGAGGAGAGCAAAAAGTACAATTAAGGAACAGAGCTATTTTGCTATTGAGAGTGTTAGTGTAGTCGGCTTTCTTATGTCATTTTTTAAGTTAGAGAATTAATAAAGGAAAAGAACCTTGCAGCTTTAGAGGTCCAAGAAAAAAAAAAAAAAAAATCTAAGAAAAGCTAATAAAAAATAAAAACTTTAAAACACACTTTTTATTTCTTGGGTGGTTTGTTACTTCAGCTTAAAAAAAAAAAAAAACAGTCGATAACACTCTGAGCCCTGCATATTTTATGGCATAATTCCTACAAAAGGGATTTGACCTAAAAGTTGTTGAGCACGGATGGGATAATTATATCTGCATTTTGTGTGACATGCTTGCATCAGGCTCTTCTAATAAGATGCTTGAATACGAGGAGTTCTTTTTCCTGAGATGCATCTAACGAACAAATTGTAATCTTCTAATCAGCTGTGTGGGGAATAAAGCTCTGGCAAAAAATGTAATTCTCTTCATGAAAAGGCCTTTGTTCTGTCTTCCTTGCCCTTATCACACTGGATTTGTCTAGCTTTGTTTTAGCTTGCGTAGAGAAGATGGTCATTGTTATTCTAAGTGGATTAATATTTTGGGATCACAGGAAGTAAAAAAAAATTCTATTTGTGTGGATATATATATATATATATATATATATATATAAGAAAACTAAGACATTTCCTATTGTTTTATGTATTGGTGAATCTGTGAAAGGCATTATACTATGGCATTAGCCAATAATGCAATTTTATTATTTTGGTTTAATACACAAAAAGCCTGCTGTGTATTGTAAAATATGTATAAAGTCAAACATTTATTTTAAGAATAAGTCAGTTCTCGTTGCCTTTTTTTCAGATTTTTATGAAATCGTGGGCAAAAAAAAATTCTGCTGTCTTAAGACCCACCCACAAACAGGTCACATCCAAAACCATGCCTACTGTTCACACATGTTTACATGTGTTATACGTGTTGGTGTGGTGTAGTGCTATTTATTCTTAATGGCACCTCAACGCACCTTGCCAGCACACCACAACATATGGTTATGCACTGCTGTTAAATAAATAGGCTGCCTTAGAGAAACAGATGTTTAAAGCGGTTCTGCACTGTCTGTATGTTTTTTTTTTTTTTTTAGTGCAATTGCCTATGAGATCTAGTTTAGGTACTCACGTGTCCTATTTCTGTAAATTGCTGCTGCCGGTTTTCGTCAGATAAAAGAGTTTTATAAAATATTTCCTGCTGGGGGCCATCTTGCCTGTGGGCATGTGAACCCACACAGGCACTTCAGATGGCTCAGCATGCCCCGCCGTTACTGCGCCGATCTCGCGCGTGCGCAGTAACGGCAAAGTGTAGCTCACGTTCGCAGACATCACCCGAAATCTCGCGAGATTTCGGAAGATGTCCGCACTGACTCCTGGGATCAATGACACCAGATCCCAGGAGACAGTGCGGCACGACGACGATCGACGCAGAGACCCCGCCCACCGCCGCAGAGACAGAGGAAAGGAAGTCAGCGATTACAAGGTAAGTGGGGAAAAAAAAAAAACACACACTTCATTTAGTACTCTTTGCCTGATTTGGAAGGCAAAGAGATTTACTAAATGAAATGTGTGCAGAACCACTTTAATCAGTATTAAAACAAGAAGCAAACATTTGTTATATTGCAGCTTACCAATACTTATATGTGGTGGGTGCATTAGTCTTCTTTTTCGGCTTTCTTACCTTTATTTTCATCTGGTGGTCCAGTCAGTACAGTTTTTCAACAGAACAAGTTCACCTGCAAATGTATAATTTAGAGTAGGGGTGTTCAACCTTTTGACCTTCCTGGGCCACATTGGAAGAAGAGGAATTGTCTTGGGCCACACATAAAATACACTAATAATAGCTAATGAACAAAAAAAGTCTGGCAGATCACAAGTTAACAATCACTGATATAGATAATGTTCCTATCTGAGTAATAAAACTCCATTATGTTTGTAAAATTTTTATTATAAAAGTAAAAGAGGGCAACATAAAACTAGTTTTTTGATAAACAAGCACATCATTACATGGTTCAATGGATGTAGTAGTAATTCTCAATAGATTCTCAAGGTGCAGGTATTTTGGTTCTAATTTCGCTCTTCGTGTGCTTCATCCTTGAAGATAGTTGCTCACAAATATAGGTGCTGCCGAAAAAAAAAAAAATGGAACCTGCAAGGCAAAGGCATAATGAGCTAGTATGCATAGCATACTAGCTCATTATGAATAACTTATCTGAGAACGAAGCCCCCGAAGCGACCCTCGTCTACGACCTCCGCCGCCGCCATCCATCCTGGAGTGACTTCCGGGTCTCGCCGCTCCAGCGCTGTCATTCGCTGGAGTGGCGATGACGTCCCTCCCGCGCATGCGCACGAGAGCGGCATATCGCCGTGATCTCAGCATGTTCAGTGCGCCTGCGTGCCGCTGTCTACGGCGCATGCGCCGTAGACAGCGATGCCTCTTTTTTTTCTAAATATCTCCTAAACCATGTAGGTTTAGGAGATATTTATTGGACCTACAGGTAAGCCTTAATCTAGGCTTACCTGTAGGTCAAAGTGGTTGTAAGGGTTTACAACCACTTTAACAGGAGAAAGCATACTCTTTAGCCCCATACACACGGTCGGAAAATCCGACCACCAAATCCATCGGATTTGGTCCGGCGGATTTAGTCCGACACTGGTGTTGCATACACCTGGTCGGACAAAGTTGTCGGAAAATCCGATCATTCTGAACGTGGTGACGTTTGTTGCCTACAACGGGACTACGTAGAGGCTAGTAGCCAATAGCTTTGGTCTTGTAATGTGATCTGAGCATGCGTGGCACTTTGTCCGTCGGAATTCGCTACACACGATCGGAATTGGTATGATCGGACTTTGTTGTCGGAATATTTATAGAGCAGGAGATAGAACTTTGTCAGTCGGACAATCCGATGGAAACTGTCCGATGGTGCCTACACACGGTCGGAATTTCCGACAACATTGTCCGATAGGACAGAATCCATCGGAAAATCCGACCGTGTGTATGGGGCCTTTGAAGATTTGGGAGATTGAACTATTACACTTCTTTCACTCCTTGCAATGGTTTACTGCAACTACTAACTTGCTGACATTTTCACACTGCATGACCCACTGGGAATCTCATTTAAACTTGTTGCACTGCTGGTACTACACCCCAATCCACCTAGCCACATTTTTTCAATTCTACTCCCCATTATACTGGAGAAATTGTGGTGAGTTGGGATCCCTCCTGCACATATGTTGGCTATGCCCTAAACTCACTCCCTTTTAGGAAAGCGTATTTCACTTTTTCTTTTTTGGAGCTGGCGCTAGAATTGCAGCTGATCCAGCCATGGCGCTCCTTTTGTGCAACTACGAATGCTGGCCTAAAAATCATCTGCCCTTCATTACCCACTGCTTGGTTAGTCAGGATATCTATAGCAATGACTTGGAAACAGTCAGTATCCCCCACCCCTCCCCCTCATACTTTGCATAATTTTATGCAAAGTGGTCGGCTTGACTTCGACACACCTCTTGTGTAATGTGCCAATCCGGTGCTAACCTTTATGTGGTTTGTAAGAAAATAAATATGCTATCTCCAAAAAAATTTAATGAAAAACGAATATAGGACAATGTTTAGGTGGCTGCTAGTAGTAATATGCATTCCCACACCCTGTGTGTATATAATAAATATGACACTGCTGCACCTACCTGACACCTCTAAAATTATATTTGTGATAATTAGCACTAAGTGGACCACTTATTATAGATTATTAATTATTTTATTCATTCTTCTTATCTTCTACCTCTGGTGATTCAACACAAATGTGTGTGCTGTGAATCCCACCATCGTTCTCCTATGCACTTTCTCCTGAGGAAGTCACGTGACTGGGATGACACGCATTTGGGCAGAGCCGGATGACTGACAGACAATTTTTTTAAAGGACCAAGCACCCTGGAAAAGTGGTTGTGGTGTATAGTATCTAAAGTGAAGATTGGAGGAGGAAATTGAAGTGTGAATACAATCAAGTGGGATTTGCAACAAGCCCGAGAGGGAAAGGTTTCTTGACCCAGACATTGCGCTGGTCCACTGTAAAAGGTGAGCGCATAGATGAATGGTGGTAGGATTTATGGCACATACATTTGTGTTGAATCACCAGAGGGGGGAGATAAAAAGAATGAATTACATTTTTTGGAAAAATATGTTTTTTATAATGAATTTATATTTTTGGACACTGAGAACTTTCTTTTTATTTCATATGTTTGATGATTATTGGAGTAGCATTGCATTATAAGTTGGTTATTAGTGTTTAACACAGGTATAAGTCCACTTAGTGCTAATTGACATACCTCTTGTACTGCTAGTCAGGAAGGGTGGCATGATAACTCCTACTGTTCTTCTTTGGGATGCCATTCTGTATGTCTATTTTTTCTTCTCTTTGTCATTGACATATTTTTCAATAATTGAGACATCCTGCTCTTGTGGTTGTTCATCTATTGTGTTCCATGTATATCATTAACATAGGGGCATTTCTTGGCCCCCTACTCTTCATTATACCTGATTGGTCTTGCTGAGTTCTACAACTAGTTTTCTCACTGGCATGACATGTTTAAAGTGGCATTAAAGTCTTGTTTTTTTTTTTTTGTTTTTTTTTTTAAATAATATATATGTCATACTTACCTGCTCTGTGCAATGGTTTTAAACAGGGCAGCCCAGATCCCCCTCTTCTCTGGTCCCTCGCCGGCGCTCCTGGCTATTCCCTTCTGCCGGGTGATGCTGCTTACTGTGGGGGCACTCAAGCAGGCACTCTCCCAAGCTGAGGCTCTGTTTGTCATCACCCCCTGCATCTCCTAATTGGCTCACTGGCTGTGATTGACAGCAGCAGGAGCCAATGGCTCTTGCTGCTGCCAAAAGCCAATCAGGAGTGCGAGTCCCCGGAGAGCCAAGGCTCTCGTGGACATCGCTGGATTAAGAGGGGGCTCAGGTAAGTATTAGGGGGGCTGCTGTGCAGAGAAGATTTTTTACTTTCATGCATAGAATGCATGAAGGTAAAAATCGTTGTGCCTTTACAACCATGTTAATTTGTGTCTTTGCAATGTGTAGTTACACTGGTTAGAAAAAAAAATCAACATTTTTATGTAAGTTTACGATAATGTGTTGGGCTGCATTCATAGCCATCTTGGGCCACAGGTTGGATGCCTTGATTTAGAGGGTTGAAACAAATCATGACAGGTGCTTAAAACAGAAGCTGTATCTACTGGCCAGATCATCAGGTGAAAAAAGTCTAAAAAAAAGAAAAATAATGCAGCCACCACAGCTAGCTTTGGGTAAGCTACAATATATTACAATTTAGGTTTTGAGGTTAATTCCACTTTAATGCAATCACATTTACACAGTGTACAAAAAAAAAGAGTGGCAGGTGAATTTGACTCACTAGTTTTTCTTGGTGTACAGCTCTCTGCCTCTGTGTAATGACCCCCTAATCTTCCAATGTGGACACCTGTTTCAGTGACAACTATCTTTGACGGATACCCTGTTGTGTTCCTGGGGCTGGAAGTGAAGGGAGATCTTCCTAATAGGACAACTACAGAAAAAAAAAAAAAAAAGCTTTTCCTACTCTGCCCAATTCTAAAAAATATTTTGGTGACTAACAATACTTTTTTGACAATATTGTCTTGTAAATACATTTTACTTTTTATGAAGTTCATAGACAAAATACAGGAGTTGGACAAAAATATGGAAACACCATGGTAAATGAACAAAATCGTTACCTAATATGTTGTTGGACCACATACAAGACGCCCTGGATTATGCTGGAAATTGACAAATATTATTCCAGGTCACAATCCTGCTCAATGTCCTTTTTGTCTCTTTCAGTCAGTTGACCATGTCGATTGCAATTATGCTTATCAGATGAAGTTTCCTGGAAACTGTATACCGTCATAACCTGTGATACTGTACCCCCGACACCACAAATAAATTGGCAACTTCAGTAATAGAGACACCAGGTAAGCGAGCACCAACAATTTGCCCTCTTTGAAACTCAGTAAGCTCCAACTGAATCCGTATTACTGGCAGTGCACCAGTGAATGACTAAAGTGAGGCTTCCCACCTGTTAGCTAGGTGTCTCATCACACAGTGGAAGCAAAAGAATGTGAGGAAAGGGGGCATAGCTTGTTTTAAAGCCCCCCTTACCCTCATGGGATGGTGGTGGTATGAGTTTCAAGCCCCAAGTTTGTCATAGGTCAAAAAAGGTCAGCTGATTGGGAATGTTCTTGAAGTTCTGTGGGGTCCTCTAGGATAGGTCATTTAAGGTCACCAGACCCCACAGAACATTCCAAAAATTCCCATGACCCATATTTAAGCAGGAGGGTGAGGGGGTCTTTACCAGTCGCCAAAGGGATATTTGAAGAGCGCCCCACTGATTTTGGCCAATTTTGTTTACAGTTTTAAAGTATTTACTGATTAAAAGAGTTAGGCCTAGTTCACACTGGTGCGACATGCGCTCTGACTTTGAGAGCACATGTTGCATGACATGTAAAAATCCCCCTCCTATGAGAGCCTTCCTAACTGGTCCAACTTGTGTCGGTCTGACTTTGGAAAAGGTTCTTGCACTACTTTGGTCCAATTTCAGACCATAGATTTGAATGGAAGTCGGATCCTCATCTTAATTGATGTGATTTGTATCCGACATTACAGGAAGATTACACAGGCATTCCCTGAAGTTGCTTCGAAGTTGCGTCAAAGTAACGTCAGTCGCCTGGCAAAGTCGGGTGACTTTCATGTTGGAGCAGCGTGAACCTGGCCTTATGGTGAATTATTAATTGTTTATATTTGTGTGCTGCTGTTATTAATCCAGTTTGGTGTGTCTAGTGTTCTTTGTATGTTTTTAGTCCCATGTTACCTCACTTCCGCTTTCAACGCAAAACATGTTGTCACTTTCACACCTGCAAATCATGTAGTATATCCATATTTTTACACCTGTATCTAATTTGTATCAAAATAGATATATAAATTATAGATACACAAAAGAATTATAATGAAACTGTAGTTTTATACAGGGTAAGGCTGGTGTGCTTAAAAGCTGCTCTAAAAGTTTTTTCTATTTTGTTTGTAAAATCTGTAGCATTCTACCTGAAGCTGCAAAATATTTTTGTTGTTTATGGACAAACGTATAAAATTTTAGTGATATATTTGATACAGCATCATCATGTATGTTGAGGTGTCAAGTGTCTCAACAGTGAGAACAGTGCCAGCCTACGTTGTGCATTCTTTCACAAAAATAACAGAATGTATATTGCTGTTGTAGAACGATGTTAAGGGCAAAGATATACCATGGGAATTAGATGTAATAGATTTCATGCTATTAAACCCCAAACCAAAAATGTATTTTCCTGACAGACTCCATGGCAGCCTACGTGTGGGTTAACCCCGCCTCCTCTCCAATGCTATAGGTCCCCATTCCCATAAATGAACACTCACCACTCCATACTCTGTTCTTTTTTTGTCCTCCTCCAAATGGACCTTCACATGCTGTTCGCGTCCGGTCAGATCTTATGCCGCGTACACACGAAGGGACTATCCCGCGGGATTATCCGCTGGACCGAAGTCCAGCGGATAATCCCCTCGTGTGTGGGCGACGGCGGACTTTTTTTGCCCAAAGTCCGGCGGACTAAAGTTTTAAGTTTTGTTTTAAAATTATCCGCTGGACTTGGCAGTCCGGCGGACAATCCGGCCGTGTGTAGTATGGTCCGGCGGACCAAAAAGGACGCATGCTCAGTAGCAAGTATGTCACGGAATCGCTCGGTCTGGTAAAACTAGCCTTCGTTTTGAAGCTAGCACAATCGTCACGCTGCTGATTCTTTTTTGATATTTTCTGACAGCGGAATTTGTATGTTATCGTGCTTGAAGAATGATTTCGCCTTGCTGCTTGTATATTCACGCAGAGTCCTCCCGAACGTTTTTTCTTCATCATTCTTTAGTGAACTTATATATATATATTTGTATATATATATATATGTATATATATATATATATATATATATATATATATATATATATATATATATATATATATATATATATATATATATATATATATATACACACACATATATATATATATATATATATAGAACTATATATATATATACACACACATATATATATATATATATATATATATATATATAGATATATATATATATATATATATATATATATATATATATATATATATAGATCTAGAGATCTCTCTCTCTCTCTCTCTCTCTCTCTCTCTCTCTCTCTCTCTCTCTCTATTTATATATATTTTATTAGTTTTTGGTTAGCAAAAGGATTTTGGATTACACATGATTAAATTGGGGAGTCAGCAGAGCTTGCCCTTAATTCAGATCTTACACTCACATTTCCAGCGACTGCACTTGCAGTTCCATTGAAGTTGCACTTTACACTTGTATTGTCAAATGAATGTGCGTTTTGGAAATGACCTCCATATTATTTAGACATGTACCTGCCTACTCATAAATAAACTATGTTTTTCAATAACAAACACGTATATAATTATTTTGTTGAAATTAAATTACCATTTATTCTGGTTTAAACAAGGCTAAACAAAATAGGAAGGCAACACTGGAGCCACTTTGAGATTTGGTGAAGACTTTTTGCCCCCAAGGCAGACATCAAGTTTGTGAAGGCAAAAATTAAGCTTGGGCATATTCGATACAATATAGGGAGCACAAGAAGATTGTCCAGGAATCACACAGACCAGGAACAGCAGCAGATGACATCTATGTCCCCAAGCTGTGGCACTACAACAGCCTGCGTCTTCTGTCAGACCAGACTGAAGCCAGGCAATCACTTCCGACTCTTCCCACCACGCTGCCCTGCAGTCTTCCCTGCACGCTTCCTTGGAGGCTGACTTGTGGTAGGAGGAGGAGGAGGAGGAGGAGGAGGAGTTGCTGTCGGGCCTTCATGTGTCAGGCGGGTGGATTCAGTTAGTTGACCCCTCAAACCCCCCTGAAGAGCTGCAAAAAATAGGCCCTCGCACAGCTGCCGTTGGCCCTTCTCCATTTCCAGCAACCTGCTGGCCAAGTAGGTGGCATAGGCCTCTTCTGGAATGGGGGGTCTTTGGAGAATCTCACTCGCCTGCCGAATTAGGTTGAGTGATTCCTCCTCAACCCTGCTCATCCTCCTGGGCCTTCTTGTGGGTAAGCGCAGGGGTGGAGGTAGACTTCTTACAGTCTGGCTCACAGTCTGGCTCGTGCTGGGCCCAGCCACCTCCTGGCTCTCGCTGGTCATGGCCTCCTCCTCCATACCACTTGTCCCGGCATCATCCTGGGTCAGCTCATCCTGTGTCCAAAGAAAATCCAAAATCAAACACATGTTTTTTGGTTTATGGCCTCCTCAATCATACAATTGTAAATTTATGAACGTGCAGATAAATTTGAACAAATATCCAAAAGGCTATCATTTGGACCCCTGCATTTTCCAAGCAGATCACCAATCTTTTTTAACGCATTTTTGGCCACTACTGGATGTATGTATACACTATATATGTATACATATGTAGCACCAACACTTTTTAGAAGTGGGCGCTATTTTTTTGGGGTTTTTTTCTGAATTCTGAGTTCAGGGTGTTAATTGTTTCACATTTTTACGTTGACATCAGTTTGTCTGGCCTGTGCTGGAGTTCTGTCTGGTCCTAGGTGAGGTGAGGCACCTGTGACAGGCTCATAACACAGTCTGCTTGTACACATGATGAGGTTACATTTGCTCGGACACAATCAGTGGGAGCGTCTGGCCCCACTGTGTATTTTGGGAAGCGTGATTTGAGATGCTGAGGTCATGTGTTCAGGCTTGAGCTTCACTTTAGATTCCTGGTTCTGTTCCGCAACAACCCCACAAGTGTTCCTGGGCCCAGGAGTGTCTGCTGGCCCTGGAAGCCTGGTCACCCTGACCAGCCCCAGAGGCCCTTGTTGTCTGTGGTGGGGATCCATCCGTTCCCGAGCCTCAGAACTGGCTAGTTTGAGGCCCAGCAATTGAAGGAGGATTCTCAAGTGCCCCCGTGTCCTCTCAGGATTGGAGAGACATAGCGACTGGTACCGGCGAACACGGGGGAGGGGGCTCTTCGGAGGAGGGCAGTGGGTGTGGCTGCTTGTTATGAGCTAAGATGTATGGACACTAGTGAATTGCCATGCCCTACTGTTTTGCTGCAACGGCTGAAAGGTAAACGTAACCTGGGAACTGTTGCAAAAAACAACCTTTCCTTACAACATAGTGTGTGGCGGACACTTTGCTGGTTCCAAGTCACTTGTTGTTTGCTACATCTGCGGACAAGGGTATATCCAACAGTGAAGTGTCCAGTTGTGAGGGGCTACTCTCTGGCCTTTCTTACTTACCTTTCTTGGTCTGCCAGCAGTTCTGAAGTGTCTGAGCTTTTTCACCCATGCCCTCAATTTACAACCGAGACACTGTGTAATGTTTAAACGTTGTTAACCAATTATGCAAAATATGTCCAAATGAAAGGTGCTTGGAGTATGGGTCTCCGCAATTGATGGTTACTAACCTGGGGAACCCCTAGACAATGAATGACAAGCTACAAGAAGCGTGTAATCGGTAAGCCGTGAAAAGACATAGAGGCCTGTTATAGAGTGGGAGTGGAGGTGGTTCGGCATAATAGAATTGCTGATTAAAACATACATTTCTAAGCAATTCTAATCTTTACATTTACATCATTAATATTCACCCAATCACTATTTAGGCTCAAAAATATATACCTGGCTCCAGCTGGGCGCATCAGCCTGCTCCAAGGTGGAGGGGTCTTCTCTTTCCGTGAAAGCCTCAGCTGGGGTGGAGGGAAGAGTGGAGGGAAGGGTGGGGGGAAGAGTGGACAGTGATTGCCTGGGTTCCATCTGGTCACCTATAAAACCCAGTTGGTTGTAGTACCACAGCTTGGGTACATAAACATCCTCTGCTGCTGCTCCTGATATGACTGATTCCGCAATCTTCTTGCGCTCCCGCTTGTACATGTGCCTCAAACTAGAAATTCGGGCTTCAACAAACTTGATGTCTGCGTTGGGGACTCGAGTCTGCACAAAATCCAAAAGTGGCCCCAGTGTTACCTTCCGGACATCCCTATTTCCATATAAGGGGTTCTTGACCTCCCACAGGGTGGCATTTTTCCGGTACAGCGCAATAAATTCGGACATGAACTCCTGATCCTTAAATGGGTTTAACTGCAATGTTGACATGTTTGTTTCTGTTTTGTTAGTAATGGCAATACAAAAGACCAAAAACACAAATGTTACTAAAAACGCACATCCAGTTTTTACACCAAAACATTACACAACACACCCACACACAGGCAGCAACCCCTACACACAGGCAGCAACCCCTACACACAGGCAGCAACCCCTAGACACAGGCAGCAACCCCTACACACAGGCAGCAACACACACACACACCCCTACACACAGGCAGCAACCCCTACACACAGGCAGCAACACACACACACAGGCAGCGACCCCTACACACAGGCAGCAACACACCCACACACAGGCAGCAACCCCCCCACACAGGCAGCAACACACACACACACAGGCAGCAACCCCTACACACAGGCAGCAACACACACACACACAGGCAGCAACACACACACAGGCAGCAACACACACATATCATTAAAAAATGCAGGCCCAAAACCCAATAAACCACAGTAATGCATCCTAGAAAACACTTACCTTCGTACAGAGCGCTCGCTACTTCCGTTCGGAAACACGTGGGGGCCATCAAACAGCCTTATATACACTGCGCACGCATCAAAGTCCGCCTGCGTCCTCCGCGTCGCCCGCCCATGACGTTCCTCGTGACGAGTATTCCCCGCCCCGCTTCCCCTCGTTGCATTGTGGGTGAATAAGTACATGAAGATGGCGGACACATTCTCAGGCAGTAGCGCGGAGGAAAGCCCAGAAGCCCAGACATCTGCATCCAGCAGCAGATATAAGGCCACCAATATGGCCTTTGAAGAGATGGTGGAGATGGTGGACATCCTCCAAAGGGAAGATTACGACGGGGAAAATGGCCCCTACCCTCGACCCAACTTGCGCAAGGACAAGATTCTGAGTACAGTCGTCAGCACCCTGGAGCATAAGTTCGGCGTACGAAGGGGCAAGGATCAACTGCGCAAGCGATGGTCCGACATTAAATCCAGGGAGCCCGATCAGTACAGGAGAATTCGAAAATCCATCAAAAAAAGTAAGTCAAGCACGTGCGCTACTATGGTTATACTTGATATGTCTAATCTTGCGAATATTTTATTAGAATTCGTACGTGAATCCTGCGAAGATTTTATTAGCACTCGTACGTGAATCTTGCAAAGATGTTAGTAGCACTCGTACGTGAATCTTGCGAATATTTTATTGGAACTCGTACGTGAATCTGGCGAAGATTTTATTGGAACTCGTACGTGAATCTGGCGAAGATTTTATTGGAACTCGTACGTGAATCTGGCGAAGATTTTATTTGAACTCGTACGTGAATCTTGCGAAGATGTTATTAGCACTCGTACGTGAATCTTGCGAAGATGTTATTAGCACTCGTAAGTGAATCTTGCGAATATTTTATTGGAACTCGTATGTGAATCTGGCGAAGATTTTATTGGAACTCGTACGTGAATCTGGCGAAGATTTTATTTGAACTCGTACGTGAATCTTGCGAAGATGTTATTAGCACTCGTACGTGAATCTTGCGAAGATGTTATTAGCACTCGTACGTGAATCTTGCGAATATTTTATTGGAACTCGTACGTGAATCTGGCGAAGATTTTATTGGAACTCGTACGTGAATCTGGCGAAGATTTTATTGGAACTCGTACGTGAATCTGGCGAAGACTTGATGAAAGTTCGTTTGTCATGATAAAGTTGATTCAGTTTACCTGGCTGTGGGTTGTTGGAGTTGTAAGGTTGTTTATTATTGTCACCATCTATACTATTACTACTGTAGTAATGGTTTTATGGGTAACTTACACAGGGACTCCAGAAGATGGTTTGGGGGGGGGGGGGGGCGGCATAAATCTGTTAAGCAGGGTGTCAAGCTACAAATTCCCAAAAAATGCTCAGCATCTACAAATACTGTAGGTGATGACTTTTCAAAGAAGTACACTCACCTGTCACAGGGTCCAGCGACCTCAGCAGCCGAGACTAACCGTCCCTTGGATGCTGCAGCTACAATCTTTGATATTGGAATCATGAAATTAATCTTTGCGGCTTCACTTCCCCGGTCACTATTGGGCATGCGCCAGTTGCGCAATGCAATAGGACTGGTCCGCGCTAGCTCTGGGACCCCTGTGTGTCCCAGCAGACAGCACAGTGGGACGGGATGTGGCGTATACTTCTGTGGGAGTCTATGGCCGGATGTGTGTGCAAATACCTGCCTTACACAGGTATCTGCAACCCCTCCCCCCTAAAAGGTTACAAATAAGACACCAGAGGGGTGCAGGGATCCAATGAGCGGAAGTGCAACTTTAGGGTTGAAGGCCGGTTTAAGTATTGGAGTTTCATTAGATAGAGATTTCAATTCTGTATTCAAGTAGGATCTTGTAACAAACTGCTAATAATTGGACAACACTTTTAAACAATGTTTAATATTCATATTTCGGCACTCAAATATCAGTGTGATTAAAAGTGTACCTTTGTGTTCCATTACCATAGGGGGCAAAAGACTCAGACGTCACTCAGAACATCCCAGGACCTCCCGGCCTCAGCAGACCAATTGGGCAGTTAGCCCAAGCCCACGCGTGGATGTGGAGGAAGAGGTGCTTGAAGTGGAGCACATCTGCACCCCACCAAGTGAGTGTCTGAGAACACAGATTGAGCTACTAAATTAAGGTCTGCATGTTTTTGACATTTTTTTTCTTGTGTTTTATCTACCCAACTTTTAGGTGATGATGATCTGGTTGTGGAAGGCCAAGCTGCGGAGCCATTTTCCACTGACAGTGCCCACAGGCTTATTGGCCAGATCATGGCCTGGAATATGCAGCTGGAAAACATGCAGAAGGAGATGGCCACCATGCAGCAGGGAATGAAGGACATGATTGATGTTTTGGGGAGAATCTAAAGACCCCTTTTCCATTTCCAAACATCAATCATGTCCTTCATTCCCCTTTTGATCCGCAATTTTTTACCAATTTTAGATGGCAAATTTTGAATATGCACATGGTGTGTCAACATGTGCTATGTGCCATCAGGGGATCTCAATGTACGCATTTTGTGTTTGCAACCCCTAATGCTAGTAGGTGAGAGGAAAGGGGTTTCACACACAAAACACGTCCATTGATTCCCCATGATGGAACATAGCACATGTTGACATTACCCATTTTGATGTTAAATTTGTGTGCATATTCAAAATTTGGCTTCTACTGTACATGGGTTACCAGTTGAACTTTGTAAGTTCCCTAGTTTTACATTGGGTAAATATTTTATAATGAAAAAAAAATGTTTTTTATATTTGAAACCATGTTTTTATTTTTTCAAATTTTAAAAAATTTTCAAAATACCAAAAAAATATTAATATTACCAAAAAAAAATAAATATAAGAAATCAAAAAAAAATCTAAAAAAAAAACAGGTTTGGATGTGCACTATAATAAAAAAAAAATGTTTGCACAAATTAAACAATATGTGTGGCTTCTTCTTTTTAAATACTACCAGTTTGACCAAAAAATGTTGTGGTTCATTGACAAAGGGGCTTATTTACTAAACGCAAAACAAGTTTGGCACTATTAATAAGTGCACTAGGACAACATATAAAACAGCCAAAAAGAAAGGCAAAACAATACGAAAAAACAAATATTTGAAACAGAAATCAATGGATTTATTATTTAAACATAAAGTATGTTTTAAGGGTCTGCTGCCATTGCAATGGCCCCCCTACCATTAAAATAATTTAAATATCGGTCCCGCACTTGCTGTGCTGGTTGTGGGGCCAAGCCAAGACGGCGATTATCCAGCCCTGTCATCTCGCCCTCCACTCCGGCCTCAGGCCCAATAGGTACTGTGTAGCTGGCAGAATGTTTCCGGAGATAATTGTGCATTATACAGCATGCGAGAATAATTGTATTGAGTTTGTACTCTACCAGATGTATCGACGTTAAGAGCAATCTGAAACGGTTGGCCATAATTCCGAAGGCATTTTCCACAACCCTTCTTGCTCTGGCCAACCGAAAATTAAAAATCCTCCTCTCAGGGGTGAGGGATCTTTGGGGAAATGGCCTCATCAGGTGGTCACCCAGACCAAACGCCTCGTCGGCAATGAAAACAAAGGGGAGTCCCTCCACATTCTCTTCATCTGGTGGCAGCTCCAGGCCACCAGTCTGGAGACGATGGCAGAACTCCGTCTGGTTGAAGACTCCTCCATCCGACATCCGGCCGTTTTTCCCCACATCCACATAAAGAAACTCATATTGTGCCGACACCACCGCCATCAACACTATACTATGGAACCCCTTATAATTCCAATAGTTCCAATAGTAAGACCCCGAATGGGGTGGGGGCACAATTCGGACATGTTTCCCGTCAATCGCCCCTCCGCAGTTGGGAAAGTCCCAACGGGCAGCAAACTGGGAAGCCACAGTCTGCCATTCCTGTGGCGTGGAAGGACACTGTGAAGTCAAACAGAAAGATACAATTCTAATTAAAAACAAGCCAAAACACCAAACTAAATCCAAGAAATTAACAAACAATTTTGAACAACATATGTATTTTTTTTCTTAGTCCTTGAAATCAAGCAAAAATATTAAGGATAAGGGACAATTCTCTGATTGATGACCCCTCTGATGGCCCAGAGAAGATAATAATGGGGATGTGGGTGGGGAGTAATTAATTGTAAGGTCACACAATACACATGCAATCAATTTAACAGTGTGTGTGGGGGGGGGGGGGGGTAATTAGAAGCTGACCAAAAAGCACATGCAATCAATTAAACAGTGTGTGTGTGGGGGGGGGGGGGTTAATTAGAAGCTGACCAAAAAGCACATGCAATCAATTAAACAGTGTGTGGGGGGGGGGGGTTAATTAGAAGCTGACCAAAAAGCACATGCAATCAATTAAACAGTGTGTGTGGGTGGGGGGGGGGGGGGGGGGTGTGTGTGGGTTGTGGTGGGGGGGTTAATTAGAAGCTGACCAAAAAGCACATGCAATCAATTAAACAATGTGTGGGGGGGGGGGGGGGGGGTTTATTAGAAGCTGACCAAAAAGCACATGCAATCAATTAAACAGTGTGTGGGGGGGGGGGTTAATTAGAAGCTGACCAAAAAGCACATGCAATCAATTAAACAGTGTGTGGGGGGGGGGGTAATTAAAAGCTGACCAAAAAGCACATGCAATCAATTTAAAAATGAGGGGCAAGGGGGGTGAAAGGGGGGGGGGGGGTGAGTAAAGCAGTACAATGGAGCTGTTAAGATACATTTTTTACAAAATAAAGTGACTAGGCTAGGGGTGTTTAGGGGCCCAAGATTCCATGCTGGGGAGGTTGGTGCAAGCAAATATGCATGTGACCCACTAAATAATACATTCTAAAGCAATTTCGATAAGTGAACCATAAAATACTATACAAAAAAATAAAAAAATAAAAACCTGGCATGAATAGGGGACATTCATAGAATAGTCCTATCATGGTAATTAGCTAATGATGAAATTGATGCACTACATTAGCAAACATACAAGACATAGGTAATTTGAAAAGAGAAAACTTACCTTAATGTATTCCTCCTGCAGGACGTGGATAATGGCAGAACAGGTCTCTGGAATAATGAGCCCCAGAGCCTGGGGGGAGATGCCTGTCGTGAACTTGAGGTCCTGCAAGCTTCTCCCCATCGCCAAGTAACGCAACGTGGCGACTAGCCTCTGCTCCGCAGTGATGGCTTGCCGCATGCAGGTATTCTGCCTGCTAATATAAGGGAACAGCGAAGCCAACAGACGGTGAAAAATGGGGTCCGTTATCCTGAGATAATTCCTGAAATCATCAGGATTATTCTCACGGATCTCACGGAGCAAAGGCATGTGCGAGAATTGGTCACGCTG
Organism: Lithobates sylvaticus; assembly: GCA_028564925.1. Classification (NCBI taxonomy): domain Eukaryota; kingdom Metazoa; phylum Chordata; class Amphibia; order Anura; family Ranidae; genus Lithobates; species Lithobates sylvaticus. Next base: position 117,724,655 of record CM053038.1, on the reverse strand, counting down.
GCGCAGCCAATTCTTGGTCCATGAACTCCTCCTCACCCTATTCATGGACTGGGCTCGGGCCAAGGTGTTAACCGCAACACCGAGCCCCTGCACAGCACGAACTCGTTCCCGAGTACGTCCACATTCCATGGCTTCAAAACGGTCGGCTGATCAAACAAACAACTTAACCGAACGCACTGAAGAACAGCAAGGCCTATGAAGAACGACCTGAAAAAACAGGAACGAGCGGACCAGAACGGCCTGAGAACAGGTAGGAACTGATCCACACGCACTGAAAGACAGATACAAACCTCACAAGCACAAACTGAACGGCAGAAACGAGCGAATTAAGCAGAAGTCTGAGAAGCGCGAATCGTCTCTAACCAAACGTCAACTAACACGCGATACACACGAGATTAGCTGACGGTGCCCAAAGGGTGTCGTTTGGGATCTTGAGCTTCCTTTTTCTAGTCCCGTCGTACGTGCTGTACGTCATCGCGTGAACCGCCGGACTTTTTGCGTGATCGTGTGTGGTCAAGTCCGTTCGCTTTTTAGTCCAGCGGACCCAGCTGGAAAGTCCAGCGGATTGTCCGCTGGACTTAGGTCCGCCGGCAAAAGTCCGCACGTGTGTACGCGGCATTAGATTTTCTCTTGGCATACCTGTGTGGTGCAAGCTCTGTGCTTAGCCATGGGCGGGCGAGTAGCTTTGAGGCTGGATGGTTCCCCACGATAGGGTGATTGCCTCTGTATGCCCATCGGACGGACAGATGAACGAGTTTCATCAGCGGCTGGCAAGGTCTGCATCTCTTCCTATATATATATTGGCTCCATGGCAGTTATATTTGTGTCATATGTTTTATCCCTGGCATCCTGTGTATTCCCCTGTATGGCGGTTGGAGCGCTTCTGCGTTCCAGCTTGCCACAGCGTCTACCTCTGGCGAGACCGAGGCTTGGTTCGCGCATGCGCAGTTCGGCGTGTCGGACGGTCGCGGCGCATGCGCAGTACGGTCGTCTTCCACGGCGCAGGCGCGAGGTTGAGGGGCGGTGACGTCACGGGCGGGGAATTTAAAAATCAGGCTGCTGCTTCAGTCTCACTGGGTTCTACCAGTGCATTGGAAGCAGCAAGCCTGTTCCCCAGCCCCAGTTTGCAAGAGGTTAGTGTGCATATTCTTTTCATTATGTTTAAACCTGATTTGTTTTTTTATTTTTTTTAAACAAATATCAGAGGGTATATTTACATTTTTTATATATTTAAAGGTGTACATTTTTTCTTGATCTATTTAAAAAAAATAATAATAATTTTTTTCTTTTTGGCATACATTTTCTTGTTAGTGTGGCCGGCATTATGCTTAGGTCGCATTTTTCTCTTACAGACTGCAAATATTCATATTGTGACGCTCCTTGTCCAGAAATTATGGACAAATCGCCGCCTTTAAGTGGCCAGCCCTTATGCACTAGGTATGTGCTGGTAAAGGGAGGGGTTGAGATAAAGCTGCATTTTTTTTGCGTTTTGATGCCAATGTTTTTCCCCTTCCCCTGTGTGTTCTGCTTTAGCCCTCCTAGATTGGATTCGCAGGACAGGGACCTTGCCAGGCCACAACACCATTCATCCAGATCCAGGCGAGTCTCTCCTCATGGATCTCACCACCAGTGGAGAATTTCACATTCCTCCTCCAGACACCGCTCCCCCGCCATGATAGTCGCTCTGATCGCAGAGCCTGCTGGGGATGTGGGACTCGAGTCCCGGAGGGCAAATCCTTGTGTGACCGATGTTATGCCCAGGCGGTCGGGGAAAAAGATACGGAAAGCCAGCGTATGGATTTCCCTGGTGAAACGTGTCGTGCAGCAGTCGCTGAGAGACATGGATGCTTCTCACACATTGAGTCAATCCACTACTTTTGTCTGGTCCCCAGGCTGGCGAGGCCCGTGATGATCCGGTACATCCCAGCCCTACGGGGCTTCTGATGAATTCTCCGGAGATGAATTCCCAGGCGAGGAGGATATTGGGGGCTTTGACTTTGCTATGGTCTCGCCACTAATCAAAGCAATCAAGGAGGCCCTTAAGTGGGAAGACTCATCCACCCCCCCAGCCAAGCAGAAGAAATTCTTCAAACAGCTGGGTAAAGAACGTCCAAACTTCCCTCTACTTACCGAGCTGAAGGATATTATAGAGGAAGAGTGGAGCAAGGTGGATAGGAAGTCTTCCATGACCAATAAAACGTTCAGGTTATATCCCTTTAAAATGGAAGAGGTAAAGCATCTAGAGAACGCTCCGCTTGTAGATGCGGCTTTGATGCGTCTGGCTAAACATGTTACTCTCCCGTTGGAAGATTCGGTGTCCTTTAAGGATGGTCTGGAGAGAAATATTGACCAAGACCTTAAGAGAATCTATGGTCTTGCCGGATTGGCCTGTAAACCAGCTTTAGCCCTAGCGGCCATGTCCAAGGCCATGGAGGCTTGGACTGAAAACGTAGACTCCTTCCTTAAGGGTGTTTCTAAAGAGCTGGCTAGGAGTTCGGCGGCAGCAGAACTGAAGCTTGCGGCAGTCTTTTTGGGGGAGGCATCCATTGACCTGATCTGTCTGCTGGGACACATTATGTTGTCCTCAGTTACGGCTAAGCGAGCATTGTGGCTACGTCCCTGGCTCGCTGACCCGGTTTCCAAGCAAGCTTGGTGTAAAATCCCCTTTCAGGGATCTACATTATTTGGCAATAAGCTGGATGACGCTATAACACGTGCTACAGGCGGTAAGTCAGGCTTCCTTCCCCAGGACAGAAGGCTGCTCGGTTGGAAGAAGCCCCAGTTTAAAAGGCGCAGTCCAGAGCACTCAAGAGATGCACGCTCCTACAAGCCTGTAAGGGACTTCAGGAGGAATTGGAGCAGAGGGCAGGGTTCCTTTCGTAAGTCCGTCAAGAACCAGTCATCTGGTGGACGTGAGCCAGCCAAGTCCTTCTGAGATTGCGCCCGCTCAGGCGGGTCGGGTGGGGGCCCATCTATCCCTCTTCTGGCACGTCTGGGTGGCCTCGATCTCGGACTACTGGGTCGTCAAGATGGTTTTGTCAGGTCACAGATGGACCTTCTCCAGTATTCCTCCTCCCAGGTTCGTGTCCACCCTACTTCCTTGTTCGGAAGAACAAAGCTTGAACTGTTAAAGGCTCAGGGTGCAGTAGTTCAGGTGCCAAAGGAAGAACGGTTTCAGGGAATCTACTCCACCCTCTTCTTGGTACAAAAGAAAAGTGGATCTTGGTGCCCGGTGATAGATCTGACCTATCTAAATCAATTCATAGAGTACGGGAAGTTCAAAATGGAAACGCTCTTAACTATCCAGCAAGCCATCCAACCAGGGGATTGGATGATTTCAATCGACTTAAAGGACGCTTACTTTCACGTCCCGATAGAAGAAGACTTCCAAAAATTTCTAAGATTCCATGTCGGTCAAGACCATCTACAATTTATTTGCCTCCCTTTCGGGTTGACGACCTCCCCTCAAATTTTTTCAGAAGTGCTCCTGGCAGTTGTGGCCCTTCATGTTAAAAGGGGTACGACTGTACCATTACCTGGATGACCTTCTGGTTCTGTCACAAGACAAAGAGCAGTTGCTGGAACATCGGGAACAGGTGATTTCTACACTGTCCAGTTTCGGGCGGCTTCTGAACATGACAAAGAGTCATCTAGAGCCAACGCAATGTCTGATTTATTTGGGAGCCCAGTTCGACACTCTACAGAGTAGTATCTCACTTCCAGTGGAAAAAATTCCAACTATACGGGAAAGGGTCTCTCGAGCTCTACACACCCAGCATCTAAAGGCCTCTCAGTGCCTCGAGATCATAGGAACGATGGTCTCAATGACTCCTATGGTCAAATGGACCTTGTGGAGATTACGCCCGTTCCAGTCGGGTTTTCTCAGACAATGGAAAACAGGAAACAAAAAACAAAACATACGTATAACTTCAGCAATGAGGAACAGCCTCTTCTGGTGGCTTCAGCGCAGGAATCTGCTGACGTGTCACTCAATCACTCCCATCTCTTGGGTGAGGGTCACGACCGACGCCAGTGGGACCAGTTGGGGGGCTCTCTGCGGATCGAACCTTGTGCAGGGCAAATGGGACACAGGTCTCCCTGTTTCGGGGTCGAATATCTTGGAACTCCAAGCAGCATGGTGCGCTCTCCAGCACTTCTCTCATCTTCTGAAGGGGAAATCAGTGTTATTGCGGATGGACAACACCACAGCTGTCTCCTACGTGAAAAGGCAAGGGGCAAGGGGGCACTCTGAGCCCTACACTCCTCTGGGAAGTAGAACCCATCCTATCATGGGCACTAGAAAAACCTGGTAAACATCTCGGCAGTTTTTGTCCCAGGGGTTCAGAACTCGCAAGCGGACTTCCTGTCACGTACTCAGTTGGACAACAACGAGTGGTCCCTCCACGTTCAATCCTTCAAGTGGATCCTGTCACTGGGGGTCAATCCCGAGGTAGATCTATTCGCCTCTCCCTGCAATTTCAAGATGGAGAAGTTCTACACGCGAAGTCGCTGCAGCCAGGCCTTCGGAATAGATGCCGTGACGGACCAGTGGAAGTTCAAGAGGGCATATGCCTTCCCTCCACTTCCAGTAATTCTCAGATTCCTTGAGAGGCTCCAAATGGAAGCAGTAGAGGTGGTGACAATAGCTCCTTATTGGCCCAACAGGCCTTGGTTTCCCCTCTTAGTCCAACTCAGCATTCGGAAGCCGTTACCTCTCCCTCTCAGGCCGGACCTTCTTTCTCAGGGTGCAGTACTGCACCCTTGCCCGGCAGTGCTGAGACTGATGGTCTGGTTCTTGAGAGGAAGAGGCGAGAGTCTATCGGATGTGCTTCGAGTGTAATTTCTACCCTCATGAGCTCAAGGAGATCGAGCACGAACAAGGTCTATGGCAGAATGTGGTCCAAGTTTGTAGACTTTTGTTCATCCAGGAGTCCAGGACATTCTCGGGTTTTTGCAAACTGGCCTTGATCTTCCTTTGTCTATACGCTCCCTCAAGGTGCAAGTTTCGGCTTTGTCTGCCTTCTCCGGTACCTCCTGGGCAGTTCATCCATTGATCCGTCAGTTTTTTCGGGTGGGCCTCAAGACTTAAGCCCCAAAGAAAGCCTAGATTCCCCAAATGGGATCTTCCCCTTGTCCTTGACTCAATTTCTGGACTAAGTATGTCGAGCCATCCCCGCTTTCCATTAAGGACTTTTTGGCAAAGGTTGATTTTTTAGTAGCGGTTACTTCAGCCAAAAGAGTCTCGGAAAATGGGTCTTTGGGCTTCGAAGAACCTTTTTTTGACATTTTTCCCGGACCGAGTGGTCCTCATTTCTATGTTGGGATCCAACCCAAAGGTGACTTCGGTGTTCCATCAGAACCAAGAGATCGTTCTTCCTACCTTCAAGTCACCGGGATCTGATGATATTCATCCTCTAGATGTTGGGGAAGCCCTGAAAGAATACCTTCTAATCACTTCCTCTTTCAGGCGTTCCGATCATCTCTTTATACTGCACTCAGGCAGCAACAAAGGGAACAAAGCTTCAACCAAGACACTGGCAACCTGGATTGTAAGAACCATACAACAAGCTTATAGGGCTAAGGGCTTGGCTCCTCCAGAGGCGGTGACGGCACTCCACCAGAGGAATGGCTACTTTGTGGTGTTTTTAACTAGCCCTACAGAAAACGTCATTCTTGAATGTGTGCGCTGTAATATGTTGGCTATTGCTTGTTGATCTTATGGCAGCACCATCTTGAATTTAAACGCATTGGTGAGTGCTTCCCAAATATGTTTTTGTATGTTGTAATAAGCCCTGACCAGGTTTTTTTGGGTTAGAGCACCCCTCCCCCTCTTCATTACCTCTTATTTAGTGGCCACCAGTGTATAGGAGGAGTCCTTTAAGTTCTCCCACATAGAGGAGTTTGGCTCCCATGGTTGAGACGCAGGATCTTTCATTCTATTACTAGGGTAGGACCCACTAATTCGGGGTACTTTGTCGCAGTAAGTGGGCTTAGCACTATATAACCATATAGTGTGACCAAACCCCCGTATTTTTTGAATATGTTCAGGTGTTTTTAACTAGCCCTGCAGGAAACGTCATTCTTGAATGTGTGCGCTGTAATATGTTCGCTATTGCTTGTTGGTCTTATGGCAGCACCATCTTGAATTTAAACGCATTGGTGAGTGCTTCCCAAATATGTTTTTGTAAGATGTTGGGGAAGCCCTGAAAGAATACCTTCTAATCACTCCCTCTTTCAGGCGTTCCGATCATCTCTTTATACTGCACTCAGGCAGCAACAAAGGGAACAAAGCTTCAACCAGGACACTGGCAACCTGGATTGTAAGAACCATACAACAAGCTTATAGGGCTAAGGGCTTGGCTCCTCCAGAGGCGGCGACGGCACACTCCACCAGAGGAATGGCTACTTTGTGGGCGGCGGCCCGACATGTGGCTCCTGATACCATCTGATACATCAATCTCCTGATTGGGCCTCTATAAATACTTTCATGTCGCATTATTGCATTGAACCTGCTTCTTTGTCTTCTGTAAACTTTGGTTTAAAAATCCTATCGACCGATAGGTCAAATTAAATATTTTCTGTTTAAGCATACCCACCCGTGTGGTCGGCTAGTTATTTCCCACACGTAGGCTGCCATGGAGTCTGTCAGGAGAAAGGAAAATTTATTATCAAATACTTACCGTAATTTTCCTTCCCTGATGGACTCCATGGCAGACGGATTTCCCACCCATGAGTCTTATGAGTAGGCTAGTTACGGAACACAGTATGGAGTGGTGAGTGTTCATTTATGGGAATGGGGTCCTATAGCATTGGAGAGGAGGCGGGGTTAACCCACACGTAGGCTGCCATGGAGTCCATCAGGAATGGAAAATGACTGTATTGAAATGAAGTATTTGATAATAAATTTTCCTTTATATTGCAGCTTACTAATCATTAGCTGCATTGGTTTTCTTTTTAAGCCTTTTTGCCCTCCATTTTCACCTGGTGATCTGGCCAGTAAAACATCTCCTGTATTAGAGTGCCCCACTCTGGATGAAGGAGAACAGGGACCCTTTAATAGCAGCATTGTCAGTCTTGGTAGTGTCAAATGTACTAACAGATTTAGATTAACTAACAAATTAAAGCCAAACTGCAGCTCACACTTCATAAGCAGTTACAGCAACATTTTTTTTTTTCCTTTTGAAATAAAGGTTTTACATAAATAATAAAAGATGATCATTGTATGCACCCCTATCAACGGTAAATGGTTTGTTGCATCCTTTGAACTGCTTACTGTGCAAAAGAGCTTGTTTAAAAATACAACAAAAAAAAACAGGCTTACTGGCCAGATCACCAGGTGAAAATAACAGAAAGAAAGTCTTAAAAAGAAAACTAACGCAGCCACCACATCGCAGAATTGGTAAATTGCAAAATAATAAATGTTTTAGACGATTTAAAAGCTGAACTGTAGACAAACCGCTAAATACATACTTGGAACACCTGCCAAAATGTTTGCTATTTGTCTATCTAGTTCCATAACTCAGCACAGCCATTTTGATGACCTCATTGTCCATTAAGGGATACTTTAGACGGTGGAGCAGGCAGTCGGCAGGAGCCTTGGTCGCAGATGGAGCATTTTTTTCCTTTTTTCGGGTCCGGCGGTGTCGCGGGAGTCATGATTGACAATGGATCTACATCGGGGGACATTTTTTATTTTATTTTATTTTATTAATAAAGGAATTGTCAAAAACTGTGTGTGTGTTTTTATTTATTTTTAACACTTTTTTTGGTGAATGAGTAGGGGTACAATGTACAGGGCCAGATTCCCCACAAGGCCACTGAGGCCAGGCCTCGGGGCGGCAGTGGTGCAGGGGCAGCGCGGCTTCTGCGGCGACTTCTCTGCTTTCGCTAGAAACTCCCACCCGCTAGCCAGCCCGTTTTGTCGGCACCGCTTCTTATTTCACGGGGACCGACCGTGCTTGTGTATTCCCACTTCCTGGTGATGTCATCAGCCGGAAATGATGGCCGCGTTGCCGCCCATGTCTTGCATCATTTCCGGCTGATGACATCACGTCCGCCTAATCTTGCGTTCCACCGCTACCAGGAAGTGGAAGTACACAAGCCTGATCGGTCCCCATGAAAAAAGCAGCGGTGCCGGCGAAACGGGCTTGCTAGTGGGCGGGAGTTTGCCACCCCCCTGAATGTGCCCCTGAATGTCCCCTGTCCAGAGTCCCTTCTTGGTCCAGACACGACAGCCCACAGACAGTGGGCATCAGGGCTGCTGTTAGAAATCATGGGGCCCCGTACATCCTACCTGACGGGGCCCCCTTCGACCCGGTGGCAGGCGACGTGGCAAGTGACACCCTGCATCCGCTGATAAGTGATGTGGCAAGTGACACCCTGCATCTGCTGACAAGTGACGTGGCAAGTGACACCCTGCATCTGCTGACAAGTGACGTGGTAAGTGACACCCTGCATCCGCTGACAAGTGATGTGGCAAGTGACACCCTGCATCCGCTGACAAGTGATGTGGCAAGTGACACCCTGCATCCGCTGACAAGTGACGTGGCAAGTGACACCCTGCATCTGTTGACAAGTGACGTGGCAAGTGACAATCCGCATCTGAAGGAAGGTGACGTTGGCAAGTGACATGCTCAGGCTCCGACTGATTCTGCTTATGGTGAGTTGAACTATTTTATTTTATATAACAATGTAATAATAGAAATATTGCACTTCAATCATTTTTTTGGCGATACGGCACTGCGTCGATTTAACTGACAATTGCGTAAATGTGATCTATTGTAGCAGTCATCGATAAAGGACGAGGATAGTGTGTGTGTGTGTGGAGGGGGGCAGCATTGAAGGACCCGGCCAAGGGGCAGCAAAGGGAGTAAATCCGGGCCTGACAATGTACCCCTACTCATTCCTATGAAGGGGGGTGGGATATGGGGGCTCCATTTTTAAAGAGGGCTTCCAAATTCTGATAAGCCCCCTGCCTGCAGACCCCCATAACCACCGGCCAGGGTTGTGGGGAAGAGGCCCTTGTCTCCATTAACATGGGGGGCCAGTTCTCCGAACTTTGCAGTCCCACCCTTGCCTCCCTCACCACCCATGACTCCTGGTACCAAGTTGGTCTGTGAATATGAACCCATGCACTTGGGCTTCACGCGTCTCTCTGCGGATTATGCGGATGAGAGAACCCTTACGATCAGAAATTCCGCCAGCAAAAGTCCGATGAGAGCTTTTGGTCAGAAAATGCGACCATGTGTATGCTCCATCTGACTTTTCCTGGCGGAATTCCAGCCACCAAAAGATTGAGAGCAGGTTCTCAATTTTTCGCTCGGAAACAATTCGACACAAGCATTGAACTTAATTTTCATGGCTTGTTGTAGTGTTGTATGTCACTTTTGTGTGACCATGTATATGCAAGCCAAGCTTGAGTGGAATTCCGTCGGAAAAACCATCCAAGATTTTTCAGACTAAAAATTTGCTTGTGTGTACGCGGCATTAGGAGAAGGGAGAGAGTGTGCCTTTAGGCCCCTTTCACACCTAAGCATTTTTCAGGCGCTACAGCGCTAAAAATAGCGCCTGAAAAAAAGCGGGTCCTTTAACTCCAGTGTGAAAGCCAGAGGGCTTTCACACTGGAGCGGTGCGCTAGCAGGACAGTAAAAAAATGTCCTGCTAGAAGCATTTTTGGAGCGGTGCAATGGGATACCACGGCAATAACGCCGGCAAAGCGCCACTGCAGCGGCGCTTTGCGGGGGGTTTTAACCCTTTTTTGGCCGCTAGCGGGGGTTAAAACTGCCCGCTAGTGGCCAATACCGCGGCTAAAACGGCGGTAAAGCAGCGCTAAATATAGCGCTGCTTTACCGCCGACGCCCGCACCGCCCCAGTGTGAAAGGGGTCTTATTGTGACCAGGTAGGTCACTTTTTTTTTTTCTTGTCCTACCCCTCCAGGGAATGCCCGAACCTTGAGGTCCTGTGGCGTTGTTTCCCCAGTTATCCAGAAGGATAAGCCCCTGGTTTCGATTACCCTTTCTTGGACTGAGTCCTCCGTTGAGATACAGGCTCTAATCGACTCTGGGGCTGCAGGTCTGTTCATTGATGCTGCCTTTGTATCGAAGCCCTCGATTCCGCTGTAGCTGCGTGACACTCCACTTGCCATTGAGGCTCTTGACGGGAGACCTCTACAGCCTGCCCATGTGGCTCATGAGACTGTTCTGTTGTCCATGGCCGTAGGGGCTCTTCACCATGAGATAATCGAATTCCAAGTTATTTCCTCACCTAAGTTCCACTGGTTATTGGTTATCCTTGGTTACAGAGGCACAACCTCTCTTTTGATTGGCTCTGTGCTGAGGTTCTCTCCTGGTCGCCACAATGCAGTAAGACATGCTTCCAGAAGGTAGCCAAGGTCCTGTGCACCTCTTCACTCTCCTCCCTGCCGGAGTAGTACCGTGATTTTAGCGATTTCTTTGACAAAGGTCAAGCCAGTAGCTTGCCTCCACATTGGTCATATGATTGCGCAATTGACCTTCAACCTGGTGCCATAACCCCTCGTGACCAGGTTTACCCTTTGTGGGTCTTGGAGGATAAGGCCATGGAGGAGTATGTTGCAGACGCACTTTCTCAAGGTTTCATCCACAAATCCTCATCCCCTGCTGGTTCTGGTTTCTTCTTCGGGAAGAAGAAGAGTGGTGAACTGAGACCTTGTATTGATTATAGGGGTCTCAATCATTTCATGTTTAAGAATGCCTATCCGATTCCGTTGATTACGGAGTTATTTGACCGCCTCAAGGGAGCAATGGTTTTCACGAAGCTTGATTTGAGAGGGGCATGCAATCTTGTGAGGATTAAGAACGGCGACGAGTAGAAAACTGCGTTTAATACCAGAACAGACCATTATGAGTACCTCGTAATGCCTTTTGGCCTTTGTAACGCCCTGGCAGTTTTCCAGGAATTCATTAACGATGTCCTCCAAGATTTGTTGCAGTTATGTGTGGTGGTTTATCTCGATGATATCCTCATATTTTCCAAGTCCCTGGAGAGCCACCACACAGATGTCTGTCGTGTGCTTCAGAAATGAAGAGAGAACAATCTCTACTGTAAATTGGAGAAGTCCGAGTTCCATCGTGAACAGGTTAAATTCCTGGGTTATGTAATTTCCACTGCTGGTTTTTCGATACCCCAACCCGTGGGTTTACATCCTCTGCAGCGTTTCCTGGGCTTTGCCAATTATTATCGGAAGTTTCTTCATAACTTCTCATTTCTTGTCGAGCCCCTGACTGATATCACCAGAAAGGACGGAAAGTAATGGTCTCCGGAGTCCATTAAGGCCTTTGAGAGTCTCAAGGCTGCCTTTTGTTTCTGCTCCTGTGTTGGCACATCCTGATCCTACATTACCTTTTATCCTTGAGGTTGATGCTTCTGAGACTGGAGTTGGCGCCCTTCTGTCTGGACGTCCTACCTCTGCTTTGCATCCTTGTGGCTACTTTTCCAAGAAATTGTCGCCTGCGGAGTGCAATTACGAGATTTTTTGACAGAAAGCTGTTGGCGATCATTTTAGCCCTGAAAGAATGGAGACATCTCCTTGAATGTACCACTGTGCTGGTTCTCATTCTTACTGACCATAAGAATCTCACATTCTTGTCTGAGGCTAAACACCTCTCTCCAAGAAGGGCACGATGGGCTCTTTTCTTGTCAAATTTCAATTACATTGTCTCATTCTTTCCCGGTACTAAGAATGTAAGGGCTGACACCTTGTCACGACAATTTTCCTCCACTTACAAGTTGGAGTCGTTCCGGTTCCTGTGATTCCTCCTGATCGTATTCTGGCTACGGTTTGCACCAATCTCACTTCTCCTTTGGGTGACAAAATTGGGTCAGGTCCATGCTCCTCCTCCTAAATGTCCCCCCCAACTTCCCTTCCTGTTAGAGCAGTTGCACGGTATGTCTAAATGTGACTATGTAGTCCAGTATGCACTGTAGTGAGGCCATATATTGCAATGCAATCTAAAAGACCTGATCAAGCACTCATTTCTGGGAGGTGGCACTTCGCGCCCACAACCCCCCAAGGCAAAATATTTTTTAAATCACTTTTTCAATATTTTTTCACAGTGCTTTTGGGAGGTTGGGTGGTATGTAGCAGTGTACAGTGTCAGTAGTTTTTTTATTTTTAATAATTGATTTTTTTACAATTACATAATTTTTTTACATTTTTTTCCACAATGCTTTTTGGGGGGAGGGGGTTGGGGCAGTGGACAGTAGACATGTGCACTGCCAAAAAATTCGTTCATTTTTGTTTTCGTTTCATTCGTTTTTTTTGTTTTTTTTTCAGGTCATTCGTTATGATCGCAATTAGTAAATTTGTAAATTCGTACATTCGCACATTCACACATTCGTACATTCGCACATTTGTAAATTCGTACATTCGCACATTCGTACATTCGCACATTCGGACATTCGTAAATTTGTACATTCGTAAATTCGTACATTTGTAAATTAGAAAATTCATATATTTGTAAATTCGTACATTCCTAAATTTGGAAATTCGAAAATCCGAAAACCCAAAAATTCGAAAATCTGAAATAGTAACTATTAAATTATAGGTATTGTAATTTTCTTTCAAATTTGTCTGTTAGTCAACACGAATTTATCTGAAGTTACAAATTATCCAAAATAACGAATGCCGAATCTAAACAAAATGGAACGGAACAAATTAGTAACAAATAATAATAATAAAACGTTTTTATTATTATTATTGTTATTTATTATTCATTACGTTCCATTTGTTTGGATACGGCAATCGTTATTTCGGATAATTTGTAACTTAAGATAAATTTGTATTTGTTACGTTCACTAACAGCCAAATTTAAAAAGGAAATTACAATACCTATAATTTAATAGTTAGTAATAGTTATAGTAATAGTTAAGTTATTATTAGTTAATTATAAATTCAGATTTTCGAATTTATGAATGTACGAATTAACGAATGTGTGAATATACGAATGTGCAAATGTACGAATTTCTGAAAGTGCAAATTTACGAATGTCCAAATTTACGAAAGTGCAAATGTACGAATTTACGAATGCGCGAATTTATGAAAGTGCAAATGTACGAATTTATGAATGTGCGAATTTATGAAAGTGCAAATGTACGAATTTACGAATGTACGAATTTACGAAAGTGCAAATGTACGAATTTACAAATTTTCGAATATTCGGAAAAATTCGTTAAACGGATTTTCGTTAATTCGAATATTTCCGAATTAACAAATTTTGTCGAAATCCGTTAAAAAACGAATTTAAAACTAAACGAATTGCACATGTCTAGACAGTGTTGGTAGGGCTGGGGAGAGTGGTGTCAGATTTTTATTTAATTTTTTTTACACTTTTTCATTTTTTAGAATTTTTTTTTTTTTACAATATTTTTTTAATATATATTTTTGGGGGGATTGGTGAGATGTCAGGGGTCCAAACAGACCCCTGACATCCCCCCTTTGAGATAGACAAAGGGACAGAGGACACAGATTCCCCAGTCCCTTTCTCAGCACTAAAGATGAATGAACAGGAGACATTTATTTGTCTACTTTATTTATTTGTTGGGGAACTTGGGGACTGTCAGTGAGGTCACAGCAATCTGAATATTTTTTTTTTAATTCCTAGAAAATTGTCAACAACATATTGAGAAGCCAGCTGCATGGCTCTACAGGCACCACCAGATTAGAGAACCTGATCATCTAAACAGTAAGTGCCGGTGGGCGTGGCCGGCTGGCGCGGAAGAGGGTCGCTTAAACAGACTGCTCTGCACCCAGTCAGCTCGTCGGAGCAAATATCAGACACACAGAGCCTGAAAAAACAGCAATTTCACCCTCTCCCACATCGGGCACCCACTGGCTGCATGCCCCGCAAAAGGAAAGAAAGATCTCGTCTGGGGAAAGTTACGGATTTCTTCACACAGCCTCACCGTGTCTCCAGCCAAGATGGCGCCGCCAGCTCCTCTCATCTGTCGAATGGCAGCATGAAAGCAGGGCAGCAGGACTTCTCCTCAACAAACTTCCCAAGCTCACAGTCAAACAAGGGCAGAGCTTCCCAATCCTCATCCAGCCCTGTGAAGGCTAAGCTTAAAATGCATGTTGCATCCAACACAGACCTAGAGGTGGGTGACCTGTCATTAACCCTTGAGGACACTAGAGAGCTACAAAACTCCATACTGGAGTTTCCCACTACTAGCCAGCCAGTGCTTGATACCACATACCAAAGATATGCTAGTATCACTGAGGAGCACTATCCATGCTGATATCATGTCACTGACACAACAAATCAGAGGTTGTGGAAGTAAGCAAGTAAGGAAGTCACACATATAGAAGACAAAAGGAGAGAGTTTGCCTCTACATTCAATCATCTGATAGACTCTCATAACTCTCACGAGGATGACATCACCTGGATGAAATCAAAGATAGCAGACCTGGAGGACAGGTCCAGGTACAATAATATAAAAATAAGGGGCATCTCCGAATCAATCAAGCAACCCAAATTGTTAGCCTACTTTACTGATGTGATGAAGGAGGCCCTACCTGAAGTGCCACTAGAAGATCTATTAATAGACCGCATCCATAGATTTCCTAAACCGAAACACATCCCTGCCCACTTACCAAGAGATACCATCGCTCATATCCACTTCTTTCATACAAAAGAACAATTAATGGAGGCCTTTGGCAAGTAGACCAAATGCCAGAACGTCTACAGCCACTATCTCTATACGTTGACCTATCTGCGCACACTATGCAACAGTGCAGTAAACTAGCCACCATAACAAAGCCCTTAATAAATCACTGTATCTCCTATCAATGGAAATACCCGGCAAAACTTCTCATTACAAAAAATGATCTTGGCCTTTGGATCTTCACAGTTACTTCCCTTGCAGATGGTCTCCTCCTAATCTGGGACTGGCAAATCTTGGAACCGGAAACTCCTACTGCAACTAGGCCTCCTTCACCCCGTCTGGACCCTCCAGAACAAAGGGATTCTCCCTCCAGTTGAAGGTCTATGTGAGTAACCCTTACTACTAGAAAAAGTAGCTCCGTCAAGCTAAAGTTGTGCACATGCTGCCTACACTTGTTCACATTTGCAGTTGCACCACCACAGTTTGCGGTAAATACCCCGCTCAGATTCCAGTTGGAATCACACTTTTTGACACTGTTACGCTTGGATACTATAACTTTTCTCTTTCACGTCTCGCTTCTTTAAATTCCTTTACACACCTGATTACACAGTTACTACATCTCAAAACCAATACTGTGTCCATCACACTTCAGTTCCTCCAGCTGACACTAGTGGGTCATTACAGCCCCGAATGTAATGTAAGCAGTTCACCAGTCCTGTCTATTTGAAACCTCTGGGCTCAGAAGGTTTATCTACTGTACTCAACATCCAACTTACTCACCAAACCGATCCCGGCAAGAACACCAGCCGCAAGCCTGCAGTTTAAACTCTCCTTGTTGAATGTAAAGGGCCTAAATAGCCCCGCCAAATGACAAATGGCATGGAAAGAAGCACAGATGCTTAACTTTGATATCTTCTGTCTACAGGAGATACACTTTGCCTCCCAAAATCCTCCTAAGTGTAAACACAAAAACTTTTCTCACATATTCCAAGCTAGTGCATCTTCAAAAAAGAGAGGGGTATTAACAGCAGTTAAAGATTCAGTCGCTTTTACCTATATCTCACACAAATCTGACACACAGGGGAGATACCTAGTCCTGGTATGCAAGATAAATAATGTTACCTACTCCATTATTAACCTATACTTACCAAACATCAAACCGATCTTCTCGATGTACTGATGAAGAAAAAATGGAGGAAGGTTTATCCCCTCTGCCAGGGATGTGTCATTTTATGAGGAGATTTTCTGGACTCATCCTCCCTCCTAGATGTCTGGCGCTGTCAACACGCACAGAGAAAGACTTTTTTTTTTTTTTTTTTTTCCATGCTCATAAGACTTAGATACGCGCATAGACCTTTTCTTGACAGATACGTTTCTTCTGCAAAATATTTCAAAATCAGAAATAGGAAACATTACATGGTCAGACCATGCCCCTGTATCGATCACGGTGGGGAGGGGGGACTGGGAACAAGAGCAAACAGATGGCGCAACAATGTCCTACTAATGTCTCTACCTGAACATAAACAACATATACAACAAGCCTTGCAAGAATTCTTTGATCTGAATGCTCCGTCTGCCGGCGACCCCTTCACACTGTGGAATACACACAAGGTCTTCATTCAGGGTGTTTGGATGAAACAAAGTTCTATTGCTAAAAAGTGTAGGACACAGTGGCTGAATGATATCCTGACCTCCATAAAAAAAACTAGAACACTCCCACAAACAAACACCCCATTCACACATTCTAGACCAACTGAATCTGGAAGGGTTAAACCTTAGAAACCTTCTCCTGGACCAACATCACAAACAGGTGAAATCCTTAAAAGCTTATTTTTATTTCTATGGCAATAAATCTGGTAAATTATTGGCCCAACAGCTTAAGGACAAGACTGCTAGGCAAAAATATCTTTCATTCACATTCATATCTTTCATTCACAATCAGGTAAAAAGCTTTTAAACCCTCAAGATATGGCAGATGCGCAGATATTACAGCTCATTATTTAATACACAACATGACCCAAGTACCCCACAACCCACTCCAGAACTAATTGATGAGTTTCTAAATGCAGTCTCTTTGCCCACTCTGTCTCCAGAAAACAGAGCAACCCTCAATCAACCGTTCACAAAAAAAGAGATACTCACCAGGTCCCGATGGATTCTCATCTGAATATTACCAATTGTTCCACCATTTTCTCTCCCCTCATATGGAGGAGATGTTTAACGCCGCTGTGTCCAATGCTTCCTTTCCAGCCTAAATGTTAAATGTGAATATAATCACAATACCTAAACCGGTAAAAGACCCTGCGTATGTACAGAACTTTAGACCCATTTCACTTTTTTATGTGGTTTTGAAAGTTTATACAAAACTAATTTCCACCACCAGACTTTAACAATACCTACCCAATCTTGTAACATCTGACCAGTGTCAGAAACCATGAAATCAGGCCGAGACAGAAGTACATTTAAATCACACTTATTTAATAATAAAAGTAAAAAGAACAAACGTAGTCAAAACATAGCCAAAGTTCAGTAACCGGAACGGATAGTCAGCCAAGCCAGAAGTCAGGGATCAATGTAGTGGAACAGCAAGCAGGATCTGGAGCGAGAAGGGATGACGGCAAAGCAAGTCTTGAACAGGATCGCATGAGATAGTTTCTGTGATGTGACCAAGGCAAAGGCAGAGCTCTTCTGGACTGGACGGCTTAAGTAGGCAGGACTGACGAGCAGGATATCATCAACAGCTGAGTAACTGTGGAGAGATAGGAGCTGGCAATTTTCCAACAGCTGAGCGGCCAGCTCAGAGAAGGAAGGGCTGAGCCCAGCCCTGACAACCAGGTGGGATTTGTGCCAGGACGCCAAGCCCCGGATGCTACCAGGAGGGTCATAGACCTCATCCACCAGGCTGAGACCTGTCGGAGGCCTTCTTTGCTCCTAACAACAGACGGCCTTCAACAGATTACATTGGGGTTACCTGTCCTGAGTCTTGGAAAAATTCGGAGTTCAGGGCAAATTTTTTCTGCTATTACTGCCTTGTATATGTCCCTCAGCATTTGTTTACACAGAGGGCATATTTTCTAAAAATGTCACTATCACTAATGGAACATGTCAGAGCTGCCCCCTGTCTCCACTCATATTTGTCCTAATAATGGAGCCTCTAGTGGAGACTAGATCCCAGGATTCCATTAAAGGCAAACCCTCTAAAGGTCAATCCCATGCTATAACGCTCTTTGCAGATGACATCATATTGACCCTGGCTGTACACCAAATGAATTTAACTCCGTTTTCTTTTACAAGATAAACTAATCTAAATCTTGTATTATTGGGATAGATGTTGACAACACTCTAAAGTATGATTTACAATTCCAATGCTCGTACCCTTGGGTGTCAAACTCACTGCCATATCTGGGTATTTCATTAGCTTCCCCAATCTTCAACCTATGCAAAGAAAACCTACTTCCCCTGATAACAGAAGTTCAAAGCGACCTCAGTAAGATGGGCAAATTATACTTATCTTGGGCTGGGAGACTAGCCGCTTTAAAATGTCTATCCTTCCCAGGATATTATATATATTTCGGGCACTCCCAATCCAAGTACCTCCAGCTTTTTTCAAAACTATGAAAAAGGTCATTTTAACCTTCCTATGAGCTAAGGGTAAGGCTATATGTCCTCATGAAACTTTAAGACAACACAGGAGAGTGGGTGGTATGGGAGTGCCAGATTTACAAGATTATTACACAGCGACGCTTCTAGACCAACTCAGATTCTGGTTCTCACATTCCAAATTCTGGAACATGAAGCAGTGTCACTGGGGAACCTGCAGTCATTACTCCTAGCCAAAGCCTTTTACCCGAACCTTAAAATAGGTACTGACCATCCTACGATCTCAGCCTCCATATCAGCATGGAATAGCTTTTTTACAATGTGGGAACCACTCTGCTAACCCAGTAATGATTTCACTCACCATAAAAACGCTCATATTCATGAACCCAGATGTGGCGGTTAATAGTTGGATTGCCAAGTGGATTAATGAGGTCTCCTTGATACTCAGAAGATACTTTGAAGAAATTTATTCGAAATTTAATCTACCAAAAGGAGAATTTCTGACATATGCTCAACTACAATCCACCTTATCCCAGATTCCCTCATTTGTGTTAAAGCTCTCCCCTGAAGCATGGCAATTTTGGACCAAACCAAACCCTAAACGGAAGGAAATTTCCTTCTGGTATAATCGTCTACATGATAAACTTACCCTTTCCCCATCCAATCCATTGACTAAATGGTCGATCTAAATATGGACATTACTGACCAACAATGGCATTAAGCTATTGAAAATAATCTATCAGCCTCAAAATGTTCCACATATTGGGAGATGGCACAGAAAATACACCTTTGATGGTACTATACTCCGTACATACTTGCTAAATGTAACTCTAACCATTCTAACCTATGCTGGAGAGGCTGCGGCCTACTGGGCACATTGTCCCATGTGCTGTGGCTCTTCCCAAACATCTGTCATTTTTGGAACTCAATCTTTAGGCTCATATCAAAACTGACGGGGTTATCTCCAGACCCAACTCAAGGGTAGCTATTCTTAGTATTGTAATTCTTAGTATTGGAATAGAAACGTACCCACCTGACCTCGTGTTCATGCAGGTATTATTCACAGCACTCTTGATCCTTGTGAGAAAGTGGAAATCTAACTCAGCCCCTAATGTAGAAAAAGTAGTAAATCTCATCTCTGAAACAAACTACCTAGAGTATATTATGGCATATTATGGTTTAGAACTAAATATGGAAGGGACTATGGACTTTTTAGGCACCATAACACAATAATTTTTATAAATAAATCAAATTTATTGAGTATAAAAAAGTTCATACAAAACTTTAAAATTTCCGCCAACAGCAATTATATCCATATACAGCGTTTATACATATTACTGCTACTGTAACCTGACCATATTTCAATTGGAAACTATGAACAAACTAGGTTGTAGAAATTCCATAGTTGGGTTGAATAACTAACGGAGATGTGGGAATACAGTATTTGTGGTAAGGACATAATGTTCAAGAAGAATGGCTCAACAGGTTTCGTGTGTATGCACGCTTCTTCTGAAGCTTAACCTTTATTGCTAGCGGACAGTAGAAAAAGCAAAATAAATATAATATATAACACAATAATTACAAGAGATACAATACAAGAATTACTTGAAAAGTATACACAATCAATTATTGATCAGTTTAGGTGTGTTCTGGACAGTATAGATCAATCAGTCATCCTGCAGCAAGAGGAAAGGATCGAATCGCTATGGGGGCGTGCATAACATAATAAACACAAGCAGAAAGCATGTTCAAATTGTAGTATAAATGTGAAAAAGTGCAGCGCTCAGAAAAATGAGATAAAAAAAAATGAGATAAAAAAACTTGACCAATAACTGTAAAGGTGAGTGAATCAAGTCCTATTCCATGTGAATGGATACTGGTACTTGCGACAATTTGAGTGCATATAAACTTATAAACAACTTAATTACAGTGCAAACCTAAACCAAATATGTGTTGATATATGTTAAATACATAAACTAACATTTGCAAAAAAATATGTGAATACCCAAATCTATAAGTTCAAGCACATAAGTGCATCCAAATCGCATGCAGTGAAAAACACAAAAAAATCAATCAAAATAGTCAAACAGAGTCCTCAGTACTGAATATTGAGTACATAAACTAACATTTGCAAAAAAAATATATGTGAATACCCAAATCTATAGGTTCAAACAGATAAGTGCATCCAAATCGCATACAGTGAAAAACGCAAAAAAAACAATCAAACAGAGTCCTCAGTGTTCAGTAGCCTTTGACAGTCTCCTACACAGAGCGCTTCTGAGTGTAATAAGATTTTCTTAAAATTGACCTCGCAGTTCCCTTCAAGAGATATAAAGTAAGAAAAGGAGGCTTACCAGATGTCTGGTCTTTACCGCATATATCCCATCAAACGAGGTTCCAGGTACAGCGAATCAGCTGGGCAATTCCTCGCTCATCAGAGCGTGCATCAGGCTCCACCAAGTGCCTATATACCCCCTCTGGGGGGTCCGATCAGAGTCCCGCAGGGATACCAAAAATAAAACAAAAAAGGTCCGGATCGTGTAGTATGTTAAAACAAGGGATGCCTTTATTCTGGCTCAATGGGTCCAATGTACAGCACAGATAAGTAGCAATACAAAATAAAAACAGTTTCGCTACCTTGTAGCTAAGAAAGATAAAAACTCCTGGCCTGGGAGTGTAGAAGCGATCGCATATGCGCAGAGCGTGTGGGAGTGACTACCCGACGATCGTTTCGTCACAGCGTGACCCCTGATGATGTCACGCTGTGACGAAACGATCGTCGGGTAGTCACGCCCACACGCTCTGCGCATATGCGATCGCTTCTACACTCCCAGGCCAGGAGTTTTTATCTTTCTTAGCTACAAGGTAGCGAAACTGTTTTTATTTTGTATTGCTACTTATCTGTGCTGTACATTGGACCCATTGAGCCAGAATAAAGGCATCCCTTGTTTTAACATACTACACGATCCGGACCTTTTTTGTTTTATTTTTGGTATCCCTGCGGGACTCTGATCGGACCCCCCAGAGGGGGTATATAGGCACTTGGTGGAGCCTGATGCACGCTCTGATGAGCGAGGAATTGCCCAGCTGATTCGCTGTACCTGGAACCTCGTTTGATGGGATATATGCGGTAAAGACCAGACATCTGGTAAGCCTCCTTTTCTTACTTTATATCTCTTGAAGGGAACTGCGAGGTCAATTTTAAGAAAATCTTATTACACTCAGAAGCGCTCTGTGTAGGAGACTGTCAAAGGCTACTGAACACTGAGGACTCTGTTTGATTGTTTTTTTTGCGTTTTTCACTGTATGCGATTTGGATGCACTTATCTGTTTGAACCTATAGATTTGGGTATTCACATATATTTTTTTTGCAAATGTTAGTTTATGTACTCAATATTCAGTACTGAGGACTCTGTTTGACTATTTTGATTGATTTTTTTGTGTTTTTCACTGCATGCGATTTGGATGCACTTATGTGTTTGAACTTATAGATTTGGGTATTCACATATTTTTTTGCAAATGTTAGTTTATGTATTTAACATATATCAACACATATTTGGTTTAGGTTTGCACTGTAATTAAGTTGTTTATAAGTTTATATGCACTCAAATTGTCGCAAGTACCAGTATCCATTCACATGGAATAGGACTTGATTCACTCACCTTTACAGTTATTGGTCAAGTTTTTTTATCTCATTTTTTTTATCTCATTTTTCTGAGCGCTGCACTTTTTCACATTTATTTCTATTTTTGGTTTAGTATCTAGAGCCATAGTGTTCAGCTGCTCTGGTTATTTCCTAATTTTTTCCGAGCGCAGATTTCTTCCACATTTTTTTAAATTGTAGTATAAAAAATACTAGACTAAGTAACAATATGATCACTGTATATAACCAATAAAATGAGTTACTGGATAATTGTGTAGAGATGTATATATTTTTAATAAACCCCACCGTCAGAGGCCAATAAGTAAAATACCGTAACCATACACTGGCAGAGACGCTGGAAAATATGGGAATATTTGGTAATGAAACAGAGTAGATGTCATTACCTGGATGCCAAAATAGTGCCTAAAAAAGAGAGATTTAATAAGGTAAAATAAAACATGTACTGTTATTCATATACAGTGGGAGAATAGCCAAATATAGAGAATATAGTAATTATTGAGGGGCTCACCAAGTAAGACAACAGAGTGACAACTAAGTTTGTGACCCTTTCAATCTCTTAGTAGGCATTATATGCAATCCTGAATAGACAAGCCAAAAGGTGTCAACGTAGTTATTGCAGGGAGGCAGGGGGCGTTGCAGCAAACATCCAGCAGGTGCTGGGTAGCCAGGCAAATGCCTGGAAAACAAACATCAGACAATGAGCCAGGATACTCATAATGCCATGGAAGTATTATATGGTAAGAGCAATAAAACAAGCATTAGTCAATAAAAAAAGCCTACCTGCAATACAACCCTTTAGCAACACGCTCACCAGCGTCAGACCAATAGCATAATAAGTATGGGAACAGCTGTGTACAGCATGCAAGATGCGTGCTTTTTGTATGCACGTCCCGCCCGTAGTCAACCAATCCCTGCGTAGTAGTGCCGCATCGCAGTGAGTGGGTGGCACAGGAAGTGATTGGCAGAGGTCAGTGGAATAGCAGATGACAGCTACCCCTAGCGGACCCTGCCTGTGTCACAATAGTATAGCAAAATGTGACGCTGGGTGGCCACATAGTGCCAGTAACCAGCCTCAATATGCCACAGTATGCCGAGAGACCCATAGAACCTGCCAAGACACAAACTGACAAATAATGAATAAACAAGATAACTATAGAAAATTGTAGATGATATGTTAATTTAGATGGGTATTCAATCATTATAAATGTGAACCATAAATTAAATTCACTTCAATATTGTATAAACATTAAACTAAATGTCACTATTATTACATATGAATATGCAATACAGTGACATATGAAAATCATTGTTGCTTGGGACAGTAGGGGCGTCAAGGACTGGAAAACATCAGGAAAAACAAGAACAGAACAAAAAACAAAAGGGTAATATATTGCATCAGATCGAGAAAGTATGTTTGAATATTGATTTTATATGTAATAATTATGAATTTTAGATCTTAAGTGATTTGATTTTATAGGTTTTGAAAAGTATTGAAGGATTGTTATTACAGAAAAGATTTGTATGATTGTGCCTCATTGATACCAGGGGCCCTTTCTCCTTGTAACACGAACGTGGTGGGAGGACGCGCAGTGACGTCACCACGTTCGTGTTACAAGGAGAAAGGGCTTGATTGGATGCCGGCCGGCGCTTCTTTTAAATAATCGTTGGATTTCTTACTGCCTATTCTGTTCATAAGAATGTGAGTAATATCCGATTTTAAATAAAGTCATTCTAGTTTTTTACAATATCACGCTATGGTCTGCCTTTGTCATTTACATGGTGACCTTTGGATGCACCTTTGAGTGCTTTATCTGTCCATCCTGACACTTGGAAGTGTGCTTCTCCCTCCCCCCTGCTTTGGAGCTCTGGTTTGAATATACCGATCTTGGAGGATACTGTCTGAGGGGCAACTATACCTGATGTTTGGAATCCTGGGCTAAAGCTCAAACCTGAGTGCTTGTGTTTTCTATACATCTGGTAAGGAGCCTACTTACTGGTGGTGGCACTTTAATTAGAAGTGGAGCACATTGGTGTAGTGGAATCTACCGCATAAGAGGACTCTGATTCATTGTCTTCTTATTCATCTTTCACAAAGACTCTGAAAAATAACATTTACCATTGTCCACAGTTTTATATTTTAACAATTTCAGTTGAATATTTGTTCTTCATGTTTTTATAACCTGAGAATATACCATTACTGTTTGCCTATGCCCTTTTGAATCTGTGTGCAGACTTTATTTCTTAGGTTATTAGTACCTCAAATACTACTAATCAGATACACAGATCACTCATGTGTATTCGTTTTCATTATTGTTGTTTTAGTTTTACCTGGCGCAGTTTTTCTTTTTCTATAAGGTATATTACACCTTGAGTATTGCAGTCAGCATGAAAATTGGGAACAAAAGATTTGCCATTTGGAAGGGTGAAACAGGTACCTGTGTTTATCCATGGGCAGTATGAGCATTTCCCACATCTAGTCATACCATAAGGCCGTTGTCTGGAAATTGGTTTATTGGAGTAGTGGCTGGAAGTAAGCTTGTCACGTAGAGATCTAGATCTCCTAAAGGTTATATCAGGGCTAGGGCCCACATATTTGGGCAGACTAGGATCCCCATATAAAAGGGACCAGTGATTTGCTAGGATTTCACGTAGTTCCGAATGGTGTTTAGAGTATTTTGTGATGTATCTTACTGTTTCATTCTGTTTGGTGATCTTCTTTTTGTATAGTAATGAATTGCGTGACTGCCGAAGAGCTTTGTTGTAAGCTCTTCATAGGATAGGTCACGAAGTAAGTTGGCCTGTACCCTAAATTCGTCAGTATATGTGCAATTGCGCCTTAACCTTAAGTACTGTGCATAAGGGATTCTGCAAATTAAAGTTTCTGGGTGAGCACTGTCAGCGTGTAACAACGTGTTGCCGGCTATATCTTTTCTATAAAGGGTAGATGCTAGGCAACCCGCGTCATCTTTGAAAATAGTGAGGTCCAGGAAAGTGATCCTGGATGTATCACTAGAAAAAGTAAACTTCAAGTTAAATTGATTCTGGTTTAGAGCATCAATGAACATTTTAAGCATGGCAGCGGTGCCTGACCAAATAATAAAGATGTCATCAATAAGAGGCAGCCAACATAATGCATGACAGGTATAAATTGACAATATGTCATCTGAAAAGATAGTACGTCCCCCCCCCCCCCCCCCCCCCCCCCCCCCCCCCCCCCCAGGTACAGGTTGGCATGGTTGTCTCTCCAAATTCCATAAACAATGGACAATCCAAAGACATGCAGGTAGGTTAATTGGCTTCTGTCCAAAAATTTGCCCTAGTATATGAATGGGGACCTTGGATTTTGGGCTCCTTGAGGGTAGGGACTGATGTGAGTGTGCGATGTACAGGGATGGGGACAATTGTAGACACTCGCTCAGGTTGAACTGGATGGACTGATGTCTTTATTCAACCTTACTAACTATGAAACTATGAAACTATGAGTGCTTGGAAAGCCTTCCACAAAGAGTAAGAATCTCTCCCCTCCCTGATATAAAAGTAGGCTGGAACGATGGGACTGTACCATCTACCTTTTATAATGTTTCCCCCTATATCCCCTTTCCTATTCCCCTCTATCCCGTACTTCAGTGTAGAAATGCAAATATTATAGATATATCACTATAAGTTATAGTTATTAGTAGTTATAGCTGAACCTGTTACTTTGTAGACTTAAGGTAGTACAACAGATAGACAATAATGTTTACACTGAATACTACTCTACTAATAGGCATATGTTAGATGGTTGATTACTGTTGAAATGTTGGAACACTACTTGTGCTCAGATATATTGAATTTTTCATAATCTTCTTGAGCATATAATTCCTGTTTGTTTTCTAAGAATTTTTTTTCAATAAAAATTATTTGAAATAAACAGTAAGTGCTTATCTTTATTACTAATATACCACACACATTTTGTCTTTGCAGCCTACTGTACAAAGTAAGTGGGCAACACAGACAACATAAATCTTCTTTTTTTATTATTATTTAGTCACCCTCCTCCAAGACTCCAAAACAATTTTCAAAGCAATTTTGTAGCTTAAATATTGATATTTGCACTAAAAACAATCATTGTGGTTAATTTTTTAACTGACAGTAACATGTTTTGCCTCTGTCAGTAAATTATATATGTTGTATCAGCAGAAAATTGGCTTCATCAGTACATTTTTGTTGTTGTGTCAGTCAATTTCACT
Organism: Lithobates sylvaticus; assembly: GCA_028564925.1. Classification (NCBI taxonomy): domain Eukaryota; kingdom Metazoa; phylum Chordata; class Amphibia; order Anura; family Ranidae; genus Lithobates; species Lithobates sylvaticus. Next base: position 117,698,522 of record CM053038.1, on the reverse strand, counting down.
TTGGGAGTTTGGCAACCCTGCCTGGACCACCTCCTTACATGACTGCTGTCCAATATGCTGCTTAAGCCCTTGAAAATTAAAATACCGCCTTTTCACTAATTGGGTATTTGTAAAATCTAATCTTCCCCTCTTATAACAATACAGAGGGCTGACAATTCTGAAAGTTTTCTACTTTTAGAAATACATAGTACAAGGGTCTTTAAATGTTGAGACTTTAATTTTCACACTGATGAGGGTTTTTATAGTAATAGTAACAGTCATACTAGTTTATATATAGAAATGTAAGCGATGTAGTGCAAAAAGTATACATAAAAAACATAAATCTCATTCACATTATATATTCTTTTCCAGTGTCAAAAATATGTGCAATCTTCCACAATCTTCCTGAGCTTCTTATCTTTTAACTTATTGCAATATATGTGCTCAACTCCCTTAGTGGACCCTTATTCTCATCAAGGTCAACGAGTGTATTCTCAGGACCACAGGGTAACTCCTTCTCTCTTTAATGTATCTTCTCCACCTGCCACAAACCCCCTCTCACGGGTATGGATACACGCAAATAATAAAAAATATCTAGTGCTCTCTGTATTGAGGAAGATGATGAACAACCTGCTGAATTCTGCTCAAATTATAGCATTAAACTACAACTCACTATGTAATTATATTACATTAAATGGACCTTAATAATCATATCATATCAAGGTTCTAAAGGCTTATATTGCTCCATCCATGTTTAAATCTCCTTCACCGCTCTGTCTTTCCTTCTTTCCTCCTCAGCTCGTCACCCATATACCAGGCCACATGCAAACAGAAATATGACCAACACTGTACTCCACCAAAAAACGTTATTAAAAAATCTTTCAAGAATTCCACTCACATTAACAGAGCATCCACAGTGCTATTATATGTGCATGTTCAAATTTCATCCATAAAAGACAGTAAGTTCATGTTAAAACATCTGGAGCATATGCATCTTATGACTCCTGCAGTGTGGCTCTGCCCCATAGGGGCCATAAGATGCGTATATTCCTGATATCTTCCAGGGGCCCTTACTGGGGTGGCGCTATATTTGGGGGCTTGTCCCGTATACCCTGCTGCAGCCACGTGGGGTCAAGAGAAAGCTATCCAACTGGAGTTGTGTACAGTGGTGGAGATATGTTAAACCTAATGGACCGAAAGGAAAGTATGGCAGCTGGTGATAAAGGCTGTGCCAGAGCAATGGGCATATCTCATCGATATGAGGACTGAGTTTAGCCTGGATTGCACTTGTGCCTTACTAGTGTGGAGAGTGGCTGTACCGGTCTGCTTTCAGAAGGACATTGTGAGTTTTACAGAAGGGGTCGATGGTCAAGTAAAACCATTGCTACCAGTTGGGGACCTGGTGGAGGATCACTCGCAGGTCAGGTCAAAAAGCCCAGTGTTGGTGTAAGCTGAGTTACCCACATCTGGTTTGCTACAGTCTGGTGTCTGTGCAATTGCATTCTTTCTTTGAATTATGTCCAAACCCAGGGTGTCAGAGGTGTCAGGAGGCTTGCAAGGTCAGGGCAACCTTTGGGGACAGTCATCTCCCAGTGGCCTTTATGGAGGTGGCGCTACATATAGAATACTAGTTTACATGTAATGCTTGCTGCTCAGAAGGGCTCATACGTTTATATTTGTTATGCATGAAATACCATATAAAATTTACTTTGGATTGAAGAGATTGTCAGAGTACATGAAATGCATTAGACAGAAGATAATTCTGGACTGCCGCACTCCAAAAAAATATTTGACTTTTATTCAAAATATAGCATCAAAAATACATGCTTAGCTTATATTTTGAATAAAAGGCAAATATTTTGTCAGTGTTAATGAAGAAACAATATCGCGCTAAACTTTGGTAAGTAACTAAATAAACAGGTGTAACCCCTAAGCAGCTACATAAAAATGTGACGAAAATTTGATCAACAGTGGGAATGGAAATGTAGCGCTAAACAATGCACTGAGAAGTGCCGAAAAATTGATACCTAGTGCCGACAAAAATAAATACCAGAGTGACTGTCTAGTGAAAAGTACAACACAAAAACGCATCTAACATAAATGCATATAGACAATGCACCATACATACATATAATTAGTGCCTGTGAAGTGCATATAAAGTGCGTATAAACAATAAACCATACATGCATATAATTAGGGCTTGTAAAGAATTGGTGAAAATAAATGAAAATGTCCACCATAAGAAAAACACTTCAAATAAATGAATGTCCCAATGTGATGAACAGATGTAAATCTCAAAGGTAAATGAACACCAACAAGGAATAACTTGGACTGGATCCTCTTCCAGTATTCAGATCAATAAGGAAAAATGGATGTATGCTTACCAAAGCAAGTGGACTCCCTGTCAGCGACAGGAAAGTCAAACAAGCCTGTAGTATCCAGACACCGATGGATGGAACATCACGGGCACAAACTGATGAAATCCGTGGGCTTCTCACTGGGCGGTGGTGGGGCAGTTCTTCCAGGGCCCAAGGCAGAACCGGGTACACAGCTGTAAGCGCAGGACCACGAACTCCAATCGGTCAGACCGGACTGCAGGCAGGGTATGAGAACTGATGGCCAAAGACCACTAGGATGGGGTCAAGGCTCTCATAGGGTGTTGGTCAGAACTGTGGAGAAGAGAGGAGAGCCGCGGCATCAGTTCTCATACCCTGCCTGCAGTCCGGTCTGACCGATTGGAGTTCGTGGTCCTGCGCTTACAGCTGTGTACCCGGTTCTGCCTTGGGCCCTGGAAGAACTGCCCCACCACCGCCCAGTGAGAAGCCCACGGATTTCATCAGTTTGTGCCCGTGATGTTCCATCCATCGGTGTCTGGATACTACAGGCTTGTTTGACTTTCCTGTCGCTGACAGGGAGTCCACTTGCTTTGGTAAGCATACATCCATTTTTCCTTATTGATCTGAATACTGGAAGAGGATCCAGTCCAAGTTATTCCTTGTTGGTGTTCATTTACCTTTGAGATTTACATCTGTTCATCACATTGGGACATTCATTTATTTGAAGTGTTTTTCTTATGGTGGACATTTTCATTTATTTTCACCAATTCTTTACAAGCCCTAATTATATGCATGTATGGTTTATTGTTTATACGCACTTTATATGCACTTCACAGGCACTAATTATATGTATGTATGGTGCATTGTCTATATGCATTTATGTTAGATGCGTTTTTGTGTTGTACTTTTCACTAGACAGTCACTCTGGTATTTATTTTTGTCGGCACTAGGTATCAATTTTTCGGCACTTCTCAGTGCATTGTTTAGCGCTACATTTCCATTCCCAAATATTTTGTCAGCACCTGTGGCTTCCTAACTGGGGAAGAGGTATACCTTCATTAGACCCACCTGGAGCAGTAACACCCCTTCCTTCCCTGCATGAAATGCATGCAAACATGCATTAAGGCCCCTTTCACACTTGTGCGACTTCAAAGTCGATTTTACTGCGATTTTGCCGCGATTCACGACCGCAATTTTTGCTGCGACTTTGCCGTGATTTTAAGGAATGCCTGTGTAAGTGGCATCAAAATTGGACCAAAGTAGTTCAGGGACTACTTTGAAGTCGGAACGACTTGAAGTCGTACTAATATGAATGGCTGTCATTGGAAATCATGGGGAACGACTTGTCATGCTACTTTGCAGTCCCAAATCGTGGGACAAGTCATATAACTGTGAAAGGGGCCTTTAAAATGAGTTTCATGTGAATTTTTTTTGCAGTGTAGTATACAGTGAGTAGTACGATTGTACTAACTTAGTGTACTACAGTCAACAATCTTAGGAAACATGCTATTTTCCTTAATAGAGCTGTATAAGTGTGCAAGTAACACACATATATGTTAAATATTAGTTTATATAACCAAATGAAAGAGGAAAAAAGAAGAGCGAGTAAAGAAAGAGAAAAAGTGTGAGCGAGGGATTAGGAGAGGAGAGTGTAACCGTGTTGGATCCTGCCACTGTATTAGGATTAAAAATTACATAGGATTCTCATGGAGTGCAGTGAGTGAGGCGCTCCAGCATATTGCTTTTGAACAGAGAAAATATTTTTTTCAGTCTTCTGTGGGTATTGTAATTCCCAGATTTGGGGCCGGAGTCCAGAGGCTTTGAAAAGCTTTGAGTGTGAAGAAGCCTTGCCCTGCACTCCTGTGTCCAGGTTTTACCAGCAGACTGTGTGTGCAGCTGTGCACACCTGTTGTCATCAAGGCCATGTCTATAGTTCTAGTTCAGGGCTCCACCCAGGAGACATGAGATCCCCTACCCAGGTCAGGGTGGACAGTGTCGCAGAGAACTGTGAGAGTGCAGAGAGAGCTGAGAGAGAGGTACATTGGTTGTGCGTGAACCCAGGGGTGCTGTAAGACAGTGGGAAGACCAGACAAAAAGCCTAGGCTTGAGGCCACGGCAGTGATACTACAAGAAGAGGACACGATGCTTAAGGCGATTTTACTTTCATGTTTGAATTGATGGTAGAAACCCCTATAAGGGTAACCTTTTCATTTTGCTGAAGTTGAACTTACACTTTCTTTTTAACCTCTTCCCACCGAGGGTCCGCATATATGCGGCCTCTCAGCAGGTGGGCTTTAACGCTGAGAGGCCATATATATGCAGCCCTATGTAAACACTTTTTGTTATAATTCCACCAATGGGGATATTTGGTTGCCAATCCCAAAAGGTAGTTAAAGAAAAACAAATACCCCCCAATATGGGTATCAGGGACTTTTTAGGCAACAAGAGAGAAAATGTAGAGAGAAATTGTCTCAATATTATTTTATTTATGTATAAAAAAAATGTTGGTTAAATTATGGTGCAAACATCACCAAAAATGTATATAATTCATAAAAACAACAGGTTACAGACATGAAGCATTTATGCGTTGAAGATATTCAGCCCGACGCATTTCAGGACAATTTGTGCAGTCCTTTCATCAGGGGCATTCAAAGTGGAGTGAAATTATCTTAGCATATTCTGAAATCAAAAAGACAAAAAACAAACAATAATAATAATAGTAATAAAAAGATATCTACAAATCTGTATATAGACGAATACACACCCACATGTGCATGCGTCTACACACTCAAGAAAAATATATACAACAAAGAGAGAAACATGGATCAGAAGTTCCATCATGGACAGGGGCAGAAAAAAATGGGAGCATTGTTGAGACCATGATTAAAATCACCTACCGATTCATGAAAGTCAGTATTGCATACACCTCCAGATGGACATAGCGATTAGTGCAGTGTGTCCAAAAGACGCATCGAATGCTGTGCAAAGTATATGAGCTTAGTGGCTATTTTGTTCAAAGTGACTAGAATATTATAAGTAAGAATATAAGGTGGTTCAAAATAGTATATCTAGGAGATATCGCTGAAGATAGACATGTATTCTTTTACACCATAGATTCTGCAAGGTAAGAAGAAAAAAAACATATATGTAATATATTTAATTCTAATTATTCAAACATGAACATTTATTTATATATATTTGTTATTTAGACTCCAAAGGGTATTTATTGTTAATGACCCTAATTTTAATCCATAGATTAAAGTGGAGTTCCACCCATTTTTTATACTTACTTTCAATGGTATCCCCCTTGAGCATGCTTTTCCCAATGGAAGTTTTTTTTTTTTTTTTTGTTTGGAAATGCCTTTTTCAGCAGCACTTCCGACAGCCGATCGCCTAGGCTATTACGTCACTAGGCGATTCGCAAAGGCTCCTGGGGTAGCAGCGTCATGTATCCCAGGAGCCCCTGTGAATAACCTAGTGACGAAACCTCGCGTTATTTCGCCACTTTTTTTGTGGGTGGGGCTAGGACGGCCTTCAAACCTATAGCAGCTGTGTTTGTGGCCACGAGGGCTGAGCGGGAGGGGCGTGGTTTACAGGGCAGTGGGTGGGGCTGGGACGGCCTTCAAAACAGTACCAGCTCTGTTGATGGGAGGGCTAATCGGGAGGGGCGTGGCTTGCAAGGCGTTGGGTGGGGCTAGAACGGACTTCAAACATATGCCATCTGTGTTTGTGTCCAAGAGGGCTGAGCGGGAGGGGCGTGGTTTACAGGGCAGTGGGTGGGACTGGGACGGCCTTCAAAACAGTACCAGCTTTGTTAGTAGAAGGGAGAGCTGATCGGGAGGGGCGTGGCTTGCAAGGCAGTGGGTGGGGCTAGGACGGACTTAGTATCAGCATCAGAGCTAAGGGCTGAGCTGGAGGGGTCCGATATGTAATGATTGACAGGTCACCATAGCAACGGGACAGGGACTTCCGCTGACGCCGCCATTGCTATGGCAACCTGTCGGGAAGAGAGAAAACTCAGTGGCTTCACCGCGCAGGTGTGAGATTGGAACCTGCCTGCTGGATAGTCAGCTGCACGAAAATCCCGGAAATGAAGACAGGAGGATTTCAGATGCCCACAGCTAACATGGAACCTGCCTGCTTCCGAGATCTGGTTAGTAATAAACTTTTTTTACAGAAAGTAAAACGACAACACATATGACAGGTTCTAAATGGTCATGCATATTTTTAGACAAATACAGAGGAGTCTTTAAAAAAAAGTGTTTGGGGAACTGGAACTCCGCTTTAAACAGTCAATAAACTAAATATTCATTATTAATTCTTCAACACTGATGTATATCAGTGGGAAGATAAATATCATAACAAAATACTAGAGTAGGTTGTTTCCATATAATAATGAGAGAAAATTTCCTCAAAGCGGAAACATACTTTCTTAATGACCTATGTATAGCAGTATGGAGATAGATTAAGAATCTACCCCATGGATAGTTTCCATGTGGCAGTGTTGCAATCCTTCCACACCCAATAGAAGGTCAGACAAGATTTGTTTTAAATAGCAGAAAGTGTCTGTTTTATAAGCTGACAACCACATTGTATCTAAGGGTTCAGTGGCGCTTACCTAGTACTTAAAATAGCCAAGAAGAAGATCAGATACATTCAAGAATCCAGCATAAAAATGTTCTTAATACAGACGAGGATGCTAAGTATTATTGTGAGACTTCTGCTTTTATGGCGAGCAGATAGACACCCGCGCATGCGCAGTGTATCCCACTGCCTGCGCCTATGTTGTGTATCAATACAAAAGGCTGACACCACAGGGACGAGCGTGAGAAGATCCCGCGCATGCGGATATAGTACGATGCGCACGCATATGATCAACCGGCGCGCGACTATTACGTTGCGCAGCCGTGCGTTGCGTCTTTTGGGCACACTACACTAATCGCTATGTCCATCTGGAGGTGTATGCAATACTGACTTTCATGAATCGGTAGATGATTTTAATCATGGTCTCAACGATGCTCCCATTTTTTTCTGCCCCTGTCCATGATGGAACTTCTGATCCATGTTTCTCTCTTTGTTGTATATATTCTTCTTGAGTGTGTAGACACATGCACATGTGGGTGTGTATGCGTCTATATACAGATTTGTAGATATCTTTTTATTACTATTATTATTATTATTATTGTTTGTTTTTTGTCTTTTTGATTTCAGAATATGCTATGATAATTTCACTCCACTTTGAATGCCCCCGATGAAAGGACTGCACAAATTGTCCTTAAACGCGTCGGGCTGAATATCTTCAACGCATAAATGCTTCATGCAAAAAATGGATGTTTGGTATACGCGCCCTTCTATGTCCTATGCGGGCGCATGCGCGGTGGACACGGCTGACAATGGTGAGCTGTTGACCAAAGGCTGTAGAGGAGAGTTGGAGGAGAACTGGAAAGGAGGGAGCAGAGTCCTGTTGGGAGATTACATGCCTATATTTGTTTTTGCTCTGGTGAGTGCATCCCCATAGGGGAACCTAAATACACGTGGTGGAGTGTGCTGGTGGATGGACCAATCAGATTATACCATATCACATCATATATAGAAGTGTTTTCTTCCGCACCCATTTTCTGGATATTGCTGGACTGTTTTATTATATGAATAAACTATTTATTTTTCGATACGTATATTTATTTATTGATACATATATTTATTCATATTCATATATATATTTATCCGTTTTTATATATCAATTTATTTATTGATATATATATTTATCCGTATTTATTTATGCGTATATGATTTTATATTTACCCACCTATTTATCGGATTTTAGTTTCTGATTATTAAGCGCTGCTACGGTATTTTAATGAATTTATAATTTTTTCTCATTATCTTATTGTATTTATGCATAAATGCTTCATGTCTGTAACCTGTTGTTTTTATGAATTATATACATTTTTGGTGATGTTTGCACCGTAATTTAACAAAAATGTATTTTATACATAAATAAAATAATATTGAGACAATTTCTCTTTACATTTTCTCTCTTGTTGCCTAAAAAGTCCCTGATACCCATATTGGGGGGTATTTGTTTTTCTTTATGTAAACACTTTTCTGTGCTGAGTGCACCTCCTCGCGACAGTTATTAGCAGGGGCCAGAAAGCTCCCGATGCATACTTGCAATTGGGAGCTTTCTGATCATGTGACCACTGTGACAGCCAATCACAGCAGTCACATGACCCGAATGCCCGCCTCCACCTCCCAGGATTTAGAAGCTCTTAAAGGACGGGGGAAGTGGTTAAATAAAAGTAGGCCAACAAGCCCTAAAACACATTTCCAGGCTGGATTCAACTTACTGGAAAGTATAACACCCATCACACACACAGAGCTATATTTTCTTCCCAGAAGCACCTATAGGACTTGAAGTGTGTTAGTCCCATTACACACAAAGAGCTATACTTTGTTCCCAGAAGCACCTATAGGACTTGAAGTGTGTTAGTCCCATTTACACACACAGAGCTATATTTTCTTCCCAGAAGCACCTATAGGACTTGAAGTGTGTTAGTCCCATTACACACACAGAGCTATATTTTCTTCCCAGAAGCACCTATAGGACTTGAAGTGTGTTAGTCCCATTACACACACAGAGCTATATTTTCTTCCCAGAAGCACCTATAGGACTTGAAGTGTGTTAGTCCCATCACACACACAGAGCTATATTTTCTTCCCAGAAGCACCTATAGGACTTGAAGTGTGTTAGTCCCATTACACACAAAGAGCTATACTTTGTTCCCAGAAGCACCTATAGGACTTGAAGTGTGTTAGTCCCATTACACACACAGAGCTATATTTTCTTCCCAGAAGCACCTATAGGACTTGAAGTGTGTTAGTACCATCACACACACAGAGCTATATTTTCTTCCCAGAAGCACCCTATAGGACTTGAAGTGTTAGTCCCATTACACACACAGAGCTATATTTTCTTCCCAGAAAGCACCTATAGGACTTGAAGTGTGTTAGTCCCATTACACACACAGAGCTATATTTTCTTCCCAGAAGCACCTATAGGACTTGAAGTGTGTTAGTCCCATTACACACACAGAGCTATATTTTCTTCCCAGAAGCACCTATAGGACTTGAAGTGTGTAGTCCCATTACACACACAGAGCTATATTTTCTTCCCAGAAGCACCTATAGGACTTGAAGTGTGTTAGTCCCATTACACACACAGAGCTATATTTTCTTCCCAGAAGCACCTATAGGACTTGAAGTGTGTTAGTCCCATTACACACACAGAGCTATATTCTTCCCAGAAGCACATATAGGACTTGAAGTGTGTTAGTCCCATTACACAACACAGAGCTATATTTTCTTCCCAGAAGCACCTATAGGACTTGAATTGTGTTAGTCCCATCACACACACAGAGCTATATTTTCTTCCCAGAAGCACCTATAGGACTTGAAGTGTGTTAGTCCCATTACACACACAGAGCTATATTTTCTTCCCAGAAGCACCTATAGGACTTGAAGTGTGTTAGTCCCATTACACACACAGAGCTATATTTTCTTCCCAGAAGCACCTATAGGACTTGAAGTGTGTTAGTCCCATTACACACACAGAGCTATATTTTCTTCCCAGAAGCACCTATAGGACTTGAAGTGTGTTAGTCCCATTACACACACAGAGCTATATTTTCTTCCCAGAAGCACCTATAGGACTTGAAGTGTGTTAGTCCCATTACACACACAGAGCTATAATTTCTTCCCAGAAGCACCTATAGGACTTGAAGTGTGTTAGTCCCATCACACACACAGAGCTATATTTTCTTCCCAGAAGCACCTATAGGACTTGAAGTGTGTTAGTCCCATTACACACACAGAGCTATACTTTCTTCCCAGAAGCACCTATAGGACTTGAAGTGTGTTAGTCCCATTACACACACAGAGCTATATTTTCTTCCCAGAAGCACTATAGGACTTGAAGTGTGTTAGTCCCATTACACACAAAGAGCTATACTTTGTTCCCAGAAGCACCTATAGGACTTGAAGTGTGTTAGTCCCATTACACACACAGAGCTATATTTTCTTCCCAGAAGCACCTATAGGACTTGTAGTGTGTTCGTGGCAGGCAGGCAGAGCTCCTATATTTTGTTCCCACACACTTGAAGTGTGTTAGTCCCTACACACACAGAGCTATATTTTCTTCCCAGATGCACCTATAGGACTTGTAGTGTGTTAGTGGCAGGCAGGCAGAGCTCCTATATTTTGTTACCAGAAGCACCTATAGGACTTGTAGTGTGTTCGTGGCAGGCAGGCAGAGCTCCTATATTTTGTTCCCAGAGGCACCTATAGGACTTGAAGTGTGTTAGTCCCATTACACACACAGAGCTATATTTTCTTCCAGAAGCACCTATAGGACTTGAAGTGTGTTAGTCCCATTACACACACAGAGCAATATTTTATTCCCAGAAGCACCTATAGGACTTGAAGTGTGTTAGTCCCATCACACAGAGCTCCTCTATTTTCTTTGCATAAGCACCCCAGGACTTCTAGTGTGTTAGTGGCATCACACAGAGCTCCTATATATTCTTCTCAGCAGCACCCACAGGACTTTAGTGTGTTAGTGGCATCACACAGAGCACCTCTATTTTCTTTGCAGAAGCACCCACAGGAGTTCTAGTGTGTTAGTGGCATCACACAGAGCTCCTCTATTTTCTTTGCAGAAGCACCCACAGGACTTCTAGTGTGTTAGTGGCATCACACAGAGCTCCTCTATTTTCTTTGCAGAAGCACCCACAGGACTTCTAGTGTGTTTAGTGGCATCACACAGAGCTCCTCTATTTCTTTGCAGAAGCACCCATAGGACTTCTAGTGTGTTAGTGGCCCATCACACAGAGCTCCTCTATTTTCTTTGCAGAAGCACCCACAGGACTTAGTGTGTTAGTGGCATCACACAGAGCTCCTCTATATTTTCTTTGCAGAAGCACCCACAGGACTTTCTAGTGTGTTAGTGGCATCACACAGAGCTCCTCTATTTTCTTTGCAGAGCACCCATAGGACTTCTAGTGTGTTAGTGGCATCACACAGAGCTCCTATATTTTCTTCTCAGCAGCACCCACAGGACTCTAGTGTGTTAGTGGCATCACACAGAGCTCCTCTATTTTCTTTGCAGAAGCACCCACAGGACTTCTAGTGTGTTAGTGGCATCACACAGAGCTCCTCTATTTTCTTTGCAGAAGCACCCCACAGGACTTCTAGTGTGTTAGTTGGCATCACACAGAGCTCCTCTATTTTCTTTGCAGAAGCACCCACAGGACTTCTAGTGTGTTAGTGGCATCACACAGAGCTCCTCTATTTTCTTTGCAGAAGCACCCATAGGACTTCTAGTGTGTTAGTGGCATCACACAGAGCTCCTATATTTTCTTCTCAGAAGCACCCACAGGACTTCTAGTGTGTTAGTGGCATCACACAGAGCTCCTATATTTTCTTTGCAGAAGCACCCATAGGAATTCGAGTGTGTTAGTGGCATCACACACAGCTCCTATATTTTCTTCAGAAGCACCCACAGGACTTCTAGTGTTTAGTGGCATCACACAGAGCTCCTATATTTTCTTTGCAGAAGCACCCATAGGACTTCTAGTGTGTTAGTGGCATCACACAGAGCTCCTATATTTTCTTCTCAGAAGCACCCACAGGACTTCTAGTGTGTTAGTGGCATCACACAGAGCTCCTCTATTTTCTTTGCAGAAGCACCCACAGGACTTCTAGTGTGTTAGTGGCATCACACAGAGCTCCTATATTTTCTTTGCAGAAGCACCCACAGGACTTCTAGTGTGTTAGTGGCATCACACAGAGCTCCTCTATATTTTCTTTGCAGAAGCACCCATAGGACTTCTAGTGTGTTAGTGGCATCACACAGAGCTCCTATATTTTCCTTTGCAGAAGCACCTACAGGACTTCTAGTGTGTTAGTGGCATCACACAGAGCTCCTATATTTTCTTCTCTTCTGCAGCAGCACCCACAGGACTTCTAGTGTGTTAGTGGCATCACACAGAGCTCCTATATTTTCTTTGCAGAAGCACCCATAGGACTTCTAGTGTGTTAGTGGCATCACACAGAGCTCCTATATATTCTTCTCAGCAGCACCCACAGGACTTCTAGTGTGGTTAGTGGCATCACACAGAGCTCCTCTATTTTCTTTGCAGAAGCACCCATAGGACTTCTAGTGTGTTAGTGGCATCACACAGAGCTCCTATATATTCTTCTCAGCAGCACCCACAGGACTTCTAGTGTGTTAGTGGCATCACACAGAGCTCCTCTATTTTCTTTGCAGAAGCACCCACAGGACTTCTAGTGTGTTAGTGGCATCACACAGAGCTCCTCTATTTTCTTTGCAGAAGCACCCATAGGACTTTAGTGTGTTAGTGGCATCACACAGAGCTCCTATATATTCTTCTCAGCAGCACCCACAGGACTTCTAGTGTGTTAGTGGCATCACACAGAGCTCCTCTATTTTCTTTGCAGAAGCACCCACAGGACTTCTAGTGTGTTAGTGGCATCACACAGAGCTCCTCTATTTTCTTTGCAGAAGCACCCATAGGACTTCTAGTGTGTTAGTGGCATCACACAGAGCTCCTATATATTCTTCTCAGCAGCACCCACAGGACTTCTAGTGTGTTAGTGGCATCACACAGAGCTCCTATATTTTCTTTGCAGAAGCACCCATAGGACTTCTAGTGTGTTAGTGGCATCACACAGAGCTCCTATATTTTCTTCTCAGCAGCACCCACAGGACTTCTAGTGTGTTAGTGGCATCACACAGAGCTCCTATATTTTCTTTGCAGAAGCACCTATAGGACTTCTAGTGTGTTAGTGGCATCACACAGAGCTCCTATATTTTCTTCTCAGCAGCACCCACAGGACTTCTAGTGTGTTAGTGGCATCACACAGAGCTCCTATATTTTCTTTGCAGAAGCACCCATAGGACTTCTAGTGTGTTAGTGGCATCACACAGAGCTCCTATATTTTCTTCTCAGCAGCACCCACAGGACTTCTAGTGTGTTAGTGCATCACACAGAGCTCCTATATATTCTTCTCAGCAGCACCCACAGGACTTTAGTGTGTTAGTGGCATCACACAGAGCTCCTATATTTTCTTTGCAGAAGCACCCATAGGACTTCTAGTGTGTTAGTGGCATCACAGAGCTCCTATATTTTCTTCTCAGCAGCACCCACAGGACTTCTAGAGTGTTAGTGGCATCACACAGAGCTCCTATATTTTCTTTGCAGAAGCACCTATAGGACTTCTAGTGTGTTAGTGGCATCACACAGAGCTCCTATATTTTCTTCTCAGCAGCACCCACAGGACTACCGACTACAATGGCTGGAAGACCGCCAAGGGGAGGCAGAGCGTGCAGAGCCAAGAACACAGGGCAGACAGTCTCTGTTTCTAGTGGACGTGGCCGTGGACGTGGACGTGGTCGTGCATCGTCATCAGCACGTGGCCATGGGACACGCGCGTCTTTGTTTTCGGCAGCTGGACATGTGGAGCCGCATCATGCTGAAGGCTTGGTAGAATGGATGACCAAGCCCTCCTCATCCTCCTCATCCTCTCTCACCCAGGCTCAGGGTACTGACAGAGCATCATCAGCCACCCCTTCCCTAGACCCACCATGTCCTCCTGAGGAGTCCCCCGAACTCTTTGAGCACAGTGTTGGGTACATGCTCCAGGAGGATGCCCAACGATTCGAAGGCTCGGATGACGATACCCAGCTTGAGGAATCTGGCAGTACAGTTCCACCAGCTGCAGCTTACTGCCAGGTTTGCTCTAGTGGTGAAGAGGGAGGGGATGATGAGGTCACTGACTCCACGTGGGTGCCTCAAGGGAGAGAGGATGAGGAGGAGGACGAGGAGGAGGAGGATGCGGCGTCACATGTCCAACGAGGCAGGATGCCCCCTGGAGGCCAGGTAGAGGCCAGCACAGCAACTGTACAACACCGCAGAGCTCCGCCTGTGCAGGGCGCTGCCTCTGCACGTTATCAGAAAAGTTCTTTGGTGTGGGCCTTTTTTGAGACGAGTGCAGCAGATCGCACCACTGCTATTTGCAATATTTGTCTCAAGCGTATCTCGCGTGGCCAAAACATCAGCCGCTTGGGCACGACAAGCATGACCAGACATATGGCGACCTGCCATGCAGCTCGTTGGCAGGCACACATAAAAGACCCACACCAAAGAACTAAGCGGACCTCTCCTTGCTCCTCCTCAGCTGGGATCTCCATCCCCACTACACCTTCAGTCCTCTCTGAAAGCTGCTCTGAGAGGACTGAAGGTGTAGAATTCGGTGTGTCACAACCAAGTACTTGCAGTACACCGACGTCCGAATGCAGCAGGCAAATTTCCCTGCCCCAGCTGCTGGACCGTAGAAAGAAGTACACTCCCAGCCATCCACATGCCCAGCGGTTGAATGCTAGCCTTGCTAAATTGCTAGCACTTCAACTGCTGCCTTTTCAGTTGGTAGACTCGGCCCCCTTCCGTGAGTTTGTTCAATGTGCGGTTCCTCAGTGGCAGGTTCCCAAACGCCACTTTTTCTCGCGGAAGGCGATTCCGTCTCTCTACCGGCATGTGGAGGGCAATGTCCATGCCTCGCTGGACAGGGCGGTCAGCGGTAAGGTGCATATTACCGCTGACTCATGGTCCAGCAGGCATGGACAGGGACGGTACCTTTCTTTCACGGCCCATTGGGTCACTCTATTGGCAGCTGGGAGGGAATGCAGGACAAGGTGCAGTAGTGTTGGAGGTTGTTCCGCCACCACGCCTCCAAAACGCGACTACTGCTACTGGTTGTGACACACCTCTCTCCTCCACCCCCTCCTCTTCTTCTTCCTCCAGTGCTCTGTCCTTGGAACCAGCGGTGCTCCGTAGGCGTACAAGGGGCTACGCAAGTACGCAGGCAAAAAAGATGCCATGCCGTGCTTGCGCTGGTGTGTTTGGGGGACAGGAGCCACACTGGGCCAGAGGTTCTGGCAGCTCTGCAGGGGCAGGCCGAGAGGTGGTTGACGCCACGTCAGCTTAAGCCAGGAATGGTCGTTTCTGACAATGGCACCAACCTCCTCTCCGCCCTGCGACAGGGGCAGCTCACCCATGTGCCCTGCATGGCTCACGTCCTCAACCTGTGGTGCAGCGGTTCTTGGGCAGGTTCCCAGGCTTACAGGATGTCCTGAGGCAGGCCAGGAAAAGTCTGTGTGCATTTCCGCCGATCTTATAATGCCAGTGCTCGGCTGACTGAGCTGCAAAAGGAGCTGAACCTGCCCAAGAACCGCCTAATATCTGACATGCCCACCAGGTGGAACTCAACGTTGGCCATGCTGCAGCGACTGCACACGCAGCAGAGGGCCATCAATGAGTACCTTTGCGACTACGGCACCAGGACAGGGTCAGGGGAGCTTGGGTTTTTTTCCCCACGTCAGTGGAGCATGATCAGGGATGCATGCACTGTCCTCTCACCATTTGAGGAGGCCACGAGGATGGTGAGCAGTGACAGTGCATGCATCAGTGACACTGTCCCTCTTGTCCACCTGTTGGAGCATACGCTGCGTGGGATAATGGACAGGGCACTTGAGGCAGAACAGAGGCAGGAAGAGGAGGACTTCCTTGCTCTCAAGGCCCCCTTTATCCGGACAGTGTTCCTTCTGTCCCACCCATCACACAGGAAGAGGATGAGGAGGAGGAGGAGGAGGAGGAGGAGGAGGATTGTGTGAGCATGGAGGTGGAGCCTGGCACTCAGCATCAGCAGCAGCAGTCTTTTAGGGATGATGTACAGTCCCAACAAGCCAGTGGACTTGTACGTGGCTGGGAGGAGGTGGCTGGCGATCATGTCATCATAACAGGCCCCTACTTTCAAACATCCAACTTACAAACGACTCCTACTTGCAAATGGAAAGAGAAAACAGGAAGTGAGAGGAAATTAATGAGATACCACACATATCAAAAGGAATATATAGCTCTCTGCTCTTTCCTTCTATCTTGGTTCAAGCGTGTTAATATTAGAGGATCCTGTCATTTGAAGAAGGTTTAAAGATGGTGTATTTAGTATGATCCAGGGAGAGGTATTGTGGTAAAGAATTTTTGAGTTGTGCTAGTAAGAATTTCATGGTATGGAAATTTTTTACCAGTTAGTAGAGGTCTGATTTGGAAGATGGTGAAGGTTGCCTCCATTGGAGAGAAATTGGGCACCTCGCTGTTGTGAGGATGTGTGTGGTGAATTTGGTAAAATGTCTTAGTAAATTATTGACAGGCAACAAGATCATGAACAGGATCTAGAGGTATTGTTTGATGTGTCAACGTTGGACTTAGAAGAAATTATCGTCAGACATTAAAGTGTTACTAAACCCACAACAGTAAAAACAGTCTGTATATTCAGTAAAGCATGCTTGTTATATTTACTATGGAACCTAAGGGGTTAATCATCTGCATTGTGTAAAAAGGCTGTTTGATCCTGTCTGCTTTGATCTACCACTGCCCCCAATCCATCTGCTGATAGTACCAAGCCCCGGGAGGCACTCTGCACATGCTCAGTTTGATGTGTATTGCTACAGAGTTTTTTTTGTTGGGGGGGTGCATGTGATCAGGGGTCATGCAGCCTCATAGGACAGTCAGAGGAGAATGAAAACTCCTCCTACAAAGTTTTAACCAGTGCTTGGCCGGACACTGAAAGAAGTCACAAGGCTGCTATATACTGCTAATAATAAAAGGTATTAAGCAGTTTATATTTACTAAAATAATTGCATTTCCATGTTCTGTCTACTGTTTGAGACCAGTTATATTGAATTACAGCACGAACAGAAAGATAAAATCACAGGGTTGCCAGAAAGTAAAATTATATGAATAGGTATAGGCTTTTCTTGGTATATTGTACAGATTAATGTTTTGCTTTTATTACTTCAGATAGTTGCCCAGTCAACTATATTCAATTCCCTTCACAATGTCTTTTCCTAGATACACTTGTGATTGTGTTGACTTATATATTTTTTAAAGGATTGGTCCATTGTAAGCTCAAGAGTTTAAGATTAAAATAAAACTTTACTAAATAAACTAATTTTTAATGCTTTGAACAGTATTGTAACTTATTTGTTATATTCATTTTGCTCCAGTGCAAGGCCAGTTTCTTGTATTTTTACTTCTTATGCTGCTTGCTTTTTGCTGTGCATGCACATTGCTACTTCCAGGCATCTACTGAATGCTGTACTGCAATGATGGACTTTTCTTGCTGGGATAGCATCCTGTCATCCAACAATAACTCAACCAGTCACATGACTGGTACAATACTCTGACTTGCCAAAGAGATGAGGAGAAAGGCTAATTGTGAAGGTGCACATGTGTGAGTTTTTCACCTAATATCTTCTACAGGCAGGTTTGGTATTCAGGGAGAGGTAGTGCTCTGATTATAACAAGTAATGTAAATTGGTATATTATAGTCTAAATCGCAGTGCCACTGTGAATGCCGGTAAATATACTGTAACATTTACCTGCTTGCTGGAAATTAATTACAATGGCTTCATAAATGCCTATCACAGTAAATTTGTCAAATTATAAAGTCACTACAAAAACTGATTAAACTAATAAAAGTAAACCAATATAACTTCAGCGTTAAAAAAAAGTTGATTGTGCAAATTATAATAAATAATTAAATGTCCAACTCCAGTGCCGTTTAATCAAAAGTGCTCTTGTGCTTCATCCTCTGTGTTCACAAACCGCTCACCTCTGTATTTGACCCATAAAAATCTATAGACCAAATGTTCGTTTTCCTTTATAAGGGGTCTCAGACATTGCTGTATGGCCTCATGATTCTCCTTTCATTCTCTTTCTGATGTATACTTTAGGTGCTCTTCCCCTTTAAATGAGTAATGGCTTCAATGTTTATCACACCCAGATCCACCAGATTTAGCTTTAGCCTGGCAGGGACATTTAGCGGAGAGCACAGAACATACAACCGGCCATGCACACAGAGGAGAGTGAGGAAGCCGGACAGACCTCTCACTTCCCTAAAACTACACAGTCTGCACCCACCTGTCATATGATGAGCAGCATGTGAAGCCTGCTCAACAGTATACGGCCTGTCCTGTAATAGGTGAAATGTCCACCAGGCTATACATTTGTGCTGGCATTATGAGAGAGAGAAGCAAGGTCTAGGATCATTGTTAGGGAAACACCATAGTACGTGTTTTTTTTATTTGCCAAATTAATATTTATTTAAAGATGGACTTTTCAACAATTATATTTCTATGAAATATTTCCAAGAAATGTCATGTCTAATACATGTTATTGCTCTTTTTCAACTAAGACAACTGTTTAGCCTTGGTGACTATAAGAGATGATAAGCCTGATTACAACTTAGTAAATATGGTCTCTTGGATTTAGCTTGTGGTTCTGTGGAAAATTCATATTTTAGTGCCCTTTACGTCTTACCTTTCAATTAAATCAGCACAAGAATAAAATGTCGGCGTTATAATTTTCATTTTACGGGCAGGATGAGTTTAACAGCTCCCAGCCCACATGTCAAACCTTGGAGCGCTCAGATAGAAGCAGATTTCTTTCACATAAAACAAAATGTAATTTGGAAATATTTGGCTTGAAAGCTAAATTGCATGCTGGTGAGCTCCCAAGGTTACATTTGATTGAATGGGTGATAAAGAATAAAAGGAAACCATTTTCTGCTCGGCTCTGTAAAAGCCCTGAGTGGAATTTGTAAAACAAATGTTTATGAACACCAGAAAAGCAGTTCGACAATAGTAATTATGTAACAGTGACAAAATAAAGTTCATCTAATCACTGCATTCAGGTCCTGTTATAATAAGACGAATAATTCTTTATTTATAAGGCGCTTTGCAATCATTAAGAGGTTATACATTATAATTACCCAATTACAATTAGCGCTGAATTTATCTGCCTCAGCAGGGTGAATGGCTGACTCAGTTGGATAAGAATATAACCAGTGATGACAGGGTGATTTTAGGTGAGCCTTTTGATCAGTTATTTGGGGGAGATTTTCTTAAAGAAGAACTCCATCTACATTTCCTCCACCCCCTGAATTTATCTTAGTAAATAACTGGGACTCCTGCCATTTTGCACATATTGCATGGCACTAATTCCTCAGCTATACTAAGCTATGTGTATGATTGTCAGCTGGAAGCCATTCAAATACCCAGATGCATAACATTTCCATGTTGCTTCATTATGTTGTTGGTACTGGGACACAAATTAGGGTGAACTCTAGTCACCTGTAAAAATTAATAACGCAATGGTCCTGCATTGTGCACGAGGACGTGAAAAGACCGCCCGCATACTGGGAGCATCGAAGGAGAGCACCAGCTTCCAGGGGAGTGATTAATAATGTAATTATTGCTGCTTATTCTTTAGTCTCAATACAATAGAGGCCATTAACTCTTGCAGTGTGGGGTGAGGGAGGCACAAGTTATAAATTGATTTGCATTTTAACCTCCCTGGCAGTATTATTATGTCAGTATTTTTGAATGGCAAAGCGGTGCATTTTTTTGCATGGAAATTTGTTTTATATTGTAGGCCTGCAATTCTTCGGAATAACTCACTTAAATCTGTCCAAACAAGAGTCTAGGAGACATCCGAGGTATGATAAAGTTTGAAACATGAAATCACAAATGATAATATAATAAATAATTATAAATAAATATAAACATTAATAATATAATAATAATCAATTTTATTCAATAATGTAATCAAACCAAAAACAGTGAAATTTGTCCAAACAAGGGTGCAATATTACAAAAAATTTTGAAACATGGGACTGCACAAAGTCCAACGTCTGATTTTTATTCCACTGTCATTTCCCTTCATGCAACAAACCACGCACATCCTTGTAGGTGCCAGTGCATTATCATCCATGTGTGCAGGGTGTTCACTGCACAGGGGCCCACGAGGGGGAGGGGCCCACTTTTACCCACCCCACACCCATGGATGATTGTCACTTGACAGTGGGGGATGATTGGTGCGGCGGGGTACAGCTGCCGATCTCCTTGTAAAATAATAGCCTGATTTGGACAGGGGAATCAGTCTGGAGATTTAGAGACTGGTGGCTGCAGGTGAGCAGAGTATCTCTGACACTCGCACAGCCCAGCGAGCACACTCCCCTCTCCCCTCACGGACGGGAGAGAAGAGATGAATACAAGCTGCTGCTCCTCCTCCTGCCCCTGTGCCTCTTATGCCGGCCCAGACCATGCACTCTCCTATCCCGATGTGCAACTGTATCTGACAGGAGATGTGAGGACAGGAAATATGAATCATGCCGCTGTCTGAGCCTGAGATAACAACTTTAGCCCTCTGGCGAGTGGACACTGAGCTGTGCAGTGTACTGTGATTGCTGAACTGTCCCTATCTCCCTCCCTTGTCTCTCCCCCACCTCTCTGTTTTTCTATGAGCTTAACAAACTTCACTTCCAGTTGTCACTTTTTTTTTTCATTCAGGCTGGGTTCACACTAATGCAGTCTGCTGCATTGCATGTCATTTGTTCAGGAATCGCACCAGATTCCTGTACAAATGACATGCAACTTCAGTGCGGTGCAAATTGAGCAATACTTTATGCACTGGATCCACACCAAAAATGTGCAGGACACTTTTTTTGTCCACACTGGAATCGGATTGCATGGGTGTTCAGTACCATGCAACCTGCTTCCACAATTCGCAATGTGTTCTGCAAATCGACTTGGGGGTGTCATTAACTTTATATTGACACCCGCAGCAGTTCGCAAAGCACAGTGTAAATTGCCTGCGATTCTGATGTGGTGTGGGAACAGCACAGGAATCACTGCAGTTCCCGCACCACCTCAGTGTGAACTGGGCCTCAACCATTTTGTTAACAAAAAAACATCCAATTCCCCCATCTACACATTCAAGGTGTACTGGGGAATCCTCCCACTGACACAGTGACGGAATTACCATTGTTGCACTTGCAACCAGGTCCTGGTTTTCCGCCACAACGGGGGTTTCCAGCCTCCTCTTGCTGTCCTGCCCCTGCTATTGACAACAATTTGGTATCTCTGTCTCCATGGCAGTGGCTGCACCGCATTAGGACCCAGTAGTACATTATGGGGCTAATGGGCGCATACACAGGGGGGGAGGCTGGCATCACTACTGGTTGTAGACCACATCTTGGTTGTCCACATATTAGATCCTATCGGGAGCATCCCAATTGGCATGTCAACAGAGGAGGCTATGCAGCGTCACCGCTGCTAGGCGACTGGCAGAGAGCTCAGCTGTCTACAACCAGTAATGCCAGCCCTCCCGCACACGCACCCATGGCCGATGCGATCCAGTCCTCCTCCATGCTCATGGCCGATGCAATCCAGTCCTCCTCCATGCTGATGGCTGATGCGATACAGCCCTCCTCCATGCTGATGCCATCTGCCGATGGTGTCTAGGCTTCCTTCATGCTGATGCCGCCTGCTGATGGGGTCCATGCCTCCTCCATGCTGATGCCACTTTCCGTGGGGTCCATTCCTCCTCCATGCTGATGCCGCTTGCCGACCGGGCTGTGCTGATTCCGGGGCCACCTTCCGGCCGGGCTGTGCTGATTCTGGGACTGCCGACCGGCCGGACTGTGCCAATACGTGTGCCGCTGCCCAGTCTGATGTGCATCTGCCTGTTGCCCAGCCTTCTGATCTGGTGCCTGCTTCCCAGCCTGCCTCTGGACATCCTGTGCCCAACAACCAGCCTGGCTCTGTCTGCTGTCCGATGACAAGTCTACCATTGATCTAAGATATTGTCTCCCTACCACCCCGCTGAGTTCTATTGACTTTATGCCAGCTGTTCAGTTGGATTGTTATGCAAAGGCTGAGTGTCCATCTGCTAATGGGTCATCTGCTGGGCCTGAGATTCATTTGACGGTTGCCTCGATTGAGTCCCTCTGGCAGTTTGTTGCTCCTATGGTGCTATGGTGGTAACTGGTAGCTGCATTTGCCCTGGTCGTGGTAAGCTCCTGGGGAATGGCAGAGTACAATCTGTGCCTTGCCATGATCTGGATGCAATTGCCACAGCTACGGGTGTACTAGGGCAGGGGTAGGCAACCTGGGGCCTTCCAGCTGTTGTGGAACTACATTTCCCATGAGGCTATGCAAGGCTGGTAGTTACAATTATTCCCAGAGGCATGACAGGACTTGTAGTTCTGCAACAGCTGGAGGGCCCCAGGTTGCCTAACCCTGTACTAGGGGACCCGGGTCGGGTAACCAGTGCCTCAGAGAGATCTAGGTGGTTTTTGATGAGCAGAGCAAGTCCTGGAAACCAGGCAAGCTACAGGGTTATGATGAGACACTTCAGTGTCTGGGTTCCGGTACTGTTACATGACCCCGGGGCTAAGTCTGCAGATGACCTGTGGAACCCCAGCATTGGGGTACCTGCTGTCTTGAGGGACTACCGAATACTGTACATCTCAGAGGATCTGACCAGCATAAAACCTAGCCAGGTTTGGGACCCTGGCGGCAGGGTTCTCACAAAGCCTTTGGACATTGGCAGTGGGGTACTCAGTCGGCTTGCAGACCCCAGTAGTATAGCCTTATGAAGCATCCAGAGGCTGCTCCTTAAGGGGGGGAATCTGTCAGGGTTGAGTTCATCTGCTAGTGGCACTGGATTTCACTGGGCCGATGACTGCAGTTTCAGTGTCACCAGCATATTCTGATCAGCCACACCTGGCTCCAGCTGCCAGTTGGATATTTAAGGCTGCTCCTCCCTTCCCCCAGGGCGTCACTATCCTGTCTGATTGCCTCCTTGCTACCAGTTTGTGCTTGATATCTATCCTGAACCTTCCTGTGTCCTGATCCGTCCTGCACCCCCTTGCTCCCTGCTCTTGTACCCAGTCGTGTTTCCCTTCCTTGCATCCCTGTTACCTTTGTCCCTTATGTTGTAGATACTGTGTATACAGTAGATAGTAGTTAAGTTTCATTAGTTATTTTTGTTCTAGTTTGCTGGAGTGGTTTATATTTTCACTGGTTGTTGTGTGTGTTTACTGTAAATAAATATCACTTTAATGATAAATAAATTGTTTTTGGTCTCAGTTTCCTCATTTAGCTACGTGTCTAGTCTCTTTAGCCGCTGATTCCTAAGAGCAACCCTGGTAGCTCAGCCATTACACTGGACCCTTATGCAGTTCCCTGGTGTGCTGGTGACATATCTTTTGCTTTCCACCACCATAGGGGCCAAGATGGCAGTAAATTGGCCCTCTGCAGAATATGTGAAAGAGTCCTGCTGCAGGACCATAATAAAGGACCCCGGGATCAGTGGGAAGGACCCCAGGTACTAGTTACGCCTCTGATTCAGGGAGAATTTCCCCCAGGCCGCTCTAACTAATGTTAAATACGGCCGGCGGCCACTGCCTGTTGCCATTTTTTTCTCTACTTTAGGAAGTCTGGCTGGGGGGGGGGGGGGGGCGGTTTTATGACTGCAGCGGCCAGCTGGCCATTGTTGCATTTCAGGAGTTGGTGGTGAGAGCAGAGCAGAAGGAACTCCCGGAGTCTTAGAGGCAGGGCACGCCAGGTAGTCGGTACGCATGATTAGCTCGAGCTGCTGGGCTAGGCGCTTGGCTGAAGCTTGGCCCCAGAACCAGGAGACGTGTTTTATGGGTTAACAGGAAGAGGAGCCTAGGAGGAAGTACACATACTGACAACTCCTCCGAGGACACCTCCTGCCACCGACATTAAGAACTTCCTCCAGCACCTCGGAGGACACCTCCTGCCAATGACCCAGGGCAATCAGCTCACCAGCCTCAGAGCACCTGCCCACCATATCCATTCATCTTTACTATTGGAGGTGAAGGTAAACAAGGGTCACGTGACTGCCGTCCTGAGACATAGTGATGCATGAGAGAGAAACATGGATATTAGTTCATGCAGGAGGTTGTATCATTAGTGGCAATGTTCCAGGCTTACATTTTTTTGACTCCTTCATGACTGGAGAAAATTATGCCTTTTTAGGCGAAGGTTCAGCTGTTTATAACTTTGTGAATGCTCTATTTAGTAACACATAATTGAAAAGGGGATGCTGCATAAAGGAGGATGCTGTGATAGAGGTGAAGACAAGGTGCGTGATGGAGGTGAAGGGGGTGCGGTGATGGAGGTGAAGATGGGTTGCTGTGATGGAGGTGAAGATGGGGTGCTGTGATGGAGGTGAAGGGAGGTGCTGTGACGGAGGTGAAGACAAGGTGGAGTGAAGTTAAGTTTGGCCACACACACTTTTTGCTGTGGGGCGCATCAGGCTACAAGACTCCTCATTCCTAAGCTGTCCCTCTTTATCAAGTTCTAAAGTTGGGAGGTATGCCCCCCCCAGGAGGCCTTGGCGTGCAGGGACCTGCTGAGCTTCCAGGTGAGAGACTCTTACACTCCCAGATGACCCCCACATCCCCGCCCCCCCATACAACCCTTTTACCCATCCCCAGTGATCAGGCTGCACTGATGGGTACTGATCAGGCTGCACTGATGGGCACTATTCAGGCTGCGTTGATGGGCACTGGTCGGGCTGCACTGATGGGCACTGATCAGGCTGCATTGATGGACACTGGTGAGGCTGCATTGATGGGCACTGATCAGGCTGCATTGATGGGCACTGATCAGGCTCAATTGATGGGCACTGATGAGGCGGCACTAATGAGGCTGCACTGACTGCACTGATGGGCACTGACCAGGCTGCGTTGATGGGCACTGATCAGGCTGAGTTGTTGGGCATTGGTGAGGCTGCATTGGATGGGCACTGATCAGGCTGCATTGATGGGCACTAGTGAGGCTGCATGGATGGGCACTGATCAGGCTGCACTGATGGGCACTGATCAGGCTGCACTGATGGGCACTGGTGAGGCTGCATTGGATGGGCACTGGTGAGGCTGCATTGATGGACACTGGTGAGGCTGTATTGATGGGCACTGATCAGGCTGCATTGGTGGGCACTGGTCAGGCTGTGTTGATGGGCACTGATAGAGCTGCTTTGATGGTCACTGATCAGGCTGAGCTGTTGGGCACTGATCAGGCTGATCTGTTTGGCACTTGTGAGGCTGCATTGAAAAATCGGGTCGACATGGATGGTGAGCTGATTCAGTGGGTCAATGGGCCACTTGCCTGGACTTGCCCCCCCAGACCTAAGGCTGCCAGCCCTCCCCTGCATACTAGCCACCACTGTACACTCTGCACTCCTCACCTGCACATTCTACCCGCCTCCATACACTCCGCACTCCTCTCCTGTACATACTACCCACCTTCATACACTCGGTACTCCTCTCCTGCACAATTATACCCACCACCATACACTCCATACTCCTCTCCAGCACATACTACGCACCACCATACACTCCGCACTCCTTTCCTGCACATAATACCTGTGACGGAACGTGTATTCAAGGTGTCCGCCGTAAATGCTTCCTAAGTCCTGGGACATCAGTCCAATGGATCTTGTTATAGGAACCCCCAAGAATTAGACAGCACTAGTTCTTGAGGTACATTAGGAATGCTTTATTTGACATTTCACACACATATATATAGCCAGATGACTAAAAGCTAACCTAATTAGCATGAGCTAATTATCTTAATCATTGACCCAGACTAGATGACTGGCTGAAAAGACTTTTCAGGGTCAGACTTTAAGGCTCCTAGTTAATTGGAATGACTATTCAACAGACATTACCATAAACATTAACACAGGGCTAATTAGCACAACAACATTGTGTGGAATACTCCTTACAAGCCAGACCAGCCTCATTTACACAACAGACAGGTGGATGAGTTCATGACATTAGCATCTGACAGCTTGTGTCCCATTCAGTCTATTGCTAATATGCCAAATACATATACAGAGAGTGTGTCTTGGGGGGCCCGTAATCAGTTGGCAGGAGGCTCGCATTTAGTCCTCTCAAAAAGCCTGTGTCCCGGCTAGGTCTGTCACATTTCTCCCCTTTCGGCAGGAGACTAACACAGGAGGAGACCCCAGACGGGTTGACTCCGAAGTTAGTCCATAGTTCCAGTCCTCTAATGCCTGTACCCACACAGTACCTCAAACAAATTGTTTCAAACAGAGCACTCACCCAGCCAACCTCTGCCTCTCTCAAAGAACATATCTGCCGCTGGGGAGAGGCCTGGACTGGCCCTTCTCCCTGGAGTCTTTTCAGACACTGGAGAGAAGACAGGGTGACTAGGCTCACTCCATCATGCTGTTGGGGATCTGGGCCGACCGCACAGTATCCCTGGGTTATACTGGTGGAGACTGCATTCCCATCCACCTTTACAGGAAATCTGTCCTGTTTTAGTTGCGGGCAGAGGCCAGCAGCGCTCTGTTCCGTTGCCAGCAGTTCAGCTGGGCATAGGAGCTTCCCTACATCATCTGCTCCAGCTAACTGTTGGGGAGAGAGGCCGACTGCCCCAGCTCCCTGGAACTCTGCAGCTGTTACCGGTGCTGGGCAGAGGTTGGTAGCACTCTGCCCGGTTGCCAGCACTTCTGCTGGTTTTCTGTTAGTGGAGACCACAGGCCCATCCACCGACATCAGATCAAGCTGCTGTTGTGAGGTGACAACTGCATTCTCTCCTTGAACCCTGATCTGCAACTCGTGATGGACTGCCACCTCCTCACCCTGGGCCTCCAGAATTGCTGTAGGTGTGGGGCAGAGGTCTTGGACCCTCTGTTCAGTTACCAGATCTTCAGCTGGAGAAGTTTGTTGTAACTCCATAGATGCTGCTGGTAGAAGATCACATGTCCCTGTCAGTGTTGTGGGAGAAGGGCCAACTACCTCTTCCCTCAAGAAGGCCAAAGCCACTGTTGGTGCTGGGCAGAAGTTAGCAGAATTCTGCCCAATTGTCAGCACTTCCGCTTTGGGGACGACAATCTCCGGAGTTTCCACTGCCGACTCTCTGGCGTGCTGCTGAACGTGTTCTAGCAGTTTCCTGTATGCCCTTTCCAGATGTTGTTCCTTCCTTAACAAATGGTCCAAATCAGGTTTAAGCTCTGAGACACCTGCAAGACTGAGCATAGCCTCTCTATATTCTTGCAGGTCCTCAAGGGTAGGTTCCCCTTCATCGCCAAACACAAAACGATCTGTAAGGCTCTCCCACAGCAATCCAGGGCCTCCAAAGTCATATCCCTCTGGAGAGCATTCTGTTGTCTCCCCTAAATATCCCTGCTCTGCGTGCCATTGCAGAGCCCGATAACGATTGTCCAGCTCTATCTCCTGCTGGACCAGCCTGTCCAACTCAGTCACCCATTGCTCCTGGGGCTGCTCTCCCAGGAATGCCATCCGCAATGCCCGTTGGTCACTGGCCCGTTGCTCTTGGGTTGGAAAGAACTTGCCCTGTTTTATACCAGCGAGCTGGAGGGCTCCAATCCACAGCTCCACCCGAATCTGCTGCCTGAGCTCCAGGTATTCCTCCTCAGACACAGTCCTTGTGTATGCTGCAAGGATGATCCGCAGCACCCCCGGGAACTCTGATGCCAGATCCATATCTCCGCTAGGGTGACCGAAGTCTTCTATCCTGATCTTGGATCCCGGTGGAGGTTTGGATGTCCCAGACTGCAGGAAGCACGATCCCACTGCTTGCCAACAATGTGACGGAACGTGTATTCAAGGTGTCCGCCGTAAATGCTTCCTAAGTCCTGGGACATGAGTCCAATGGATCTGGTTATAGGAACCCCCAAGAATTAGACAGCACTAGTTCTTGAGGTACATCAGGAATGCTTTATTTGACATTTCACACACACATATATATATAGCCAGATGACTAAAAGCTAACCTAATTAGCATGAGCTAATTATCTTAATCATTGACCCAGACTAGTTGACTGGCTGAAAAGACTTTTCAGGGTCAGACTTTAAGGCTCCTAGTTAATTGGAATGACTATTCAACAGACATTACCATAAACACTAACACAGGGCTAATTAGCACAACAACATTGTGTGGAATACTCCTTACAAGCCAGACCAGCCTCATTTACACAACAGACAGGTGGCTTGAGTTCATGACATTAGCATCTGACAGCTTGTGTCCCATTCAGTCTATTGCTAATATGCCAAATACATATACAGAGAGTGTGTCTTAGGGGGCCCGTAATCAGTTGGCAGGAGGCTCGCATTTAGTCCTCTCAAAAAGCCTGTGTCCCGGCTAGGTCTGTCACAATACCCACCACCATACACTCCCTACTCCTCTTCTGCACATACTACCCACCTCCATACACTATGCACTCCTCTCCTGCACATACCACTGTACACTCTGCACTATACATTCCCTATTTAACTATACCACATTCTGCACTATGCAATTCATCTCAGACGCTATTAAACCACACCCCCTTTAAGCCACGCCCAATATTTAGCACAATTTAAGACACGGCCACAATTTGCCGCAGCGGGTTGCGCACGCCACATTTTTCTTATCAATACCTATGGCCCACTTTTTATCTTACACACGGGCCCACTGATTTCATGATATGCCCCTGGTAGGTGCTGACTTCTCAGTTGGTGGGATGTAGTCCATGACCAGTCAGGCGCTCAGGGTTGACCACGCAAACAGCACAATGTCCAGCTCTATCCACAGCCATTGATGGTGTTTGGTGGTTCACAAAGATTTTTGCTTTTTGCTATAATAAATATCCCCAAAAAATATATAAAAAAAAAGGTTTTTTTCCTCAGTTTAGGCCGATACGTATTCTTCTACATATTTTTGGTAAAAAAAAAAATCGCAATTAGCGATTATTGATTGGTTTGCGCAAAAGTTATAGCGTTTACAAAATAGGGGATAGTTTTATAGAATTTTTATTAATATTTTTTTTTTTTACTAGTAATGGCGGCGATCAGCGATTTTTATTGTGACTGCGACATTATGGCGGACACATCGGACATTTTTGACACATTTTTGGGACCATTGTCCTTTATACAGCAATCAATGCTATTTAAATGCATTGATTCCTGTATAAATGACACATGCAGTGAAAGAGTTAACCACTAGGGGGAGGGGAGGGGTTATGGGCTGTGACGTGTGTGTGTTTTTTTACATTAGGGGGCGGGGCTCACGTCTGATGTCATTGATCGGCTTTCCCGATGACAGGGAACAGCCAATCAATGACAGGCAGAGTAGGAAG
The DNA here is from genome assembly GCA_028564925.1 of Lithobates sylvaticus. Classification (NCBI taxonomy): domain Eukaryota; kingdom Metazoa; phylum Chordata; class Amphibia; order Anura; family Ranidae; genus Lithobates; species Lithobates sylvaticus. The sequence goes on along the minus strand of CM053038.1, from coordinate 117,669,092 downwards.
CGCGGGGAGAGGTTTGTTTACACAGACCTCTCCCCGTTCTTCAGCTCTGTGACCCGATCGCGGGACACCAGCGGCGATCGGGTCCGCTGGTCCCGTGGCCGGGGTCACGGAGCTCCCGACTGGGTCGCGAGCGCGCCGCTGGCGGCGCGCGACCCACGGCCAGGCAATCAAAGGGCCACGTACCTGTACGTGGTTTTGCCTGGCCGTGCCATTCTGCTGACGTATATATGCAGTGGGCGGTCGGGAAGCGGTTAACACTACAGGGATACTACAGTGTAACCCCAAGTGGGATTACCGCTTTTGGTACTGAAAATTAACCCCCAGCCACACCCGGGATTACCGCCAGGGAGGTTAATGAGTTAAATAAGTATTTGACCCCTTTGCAAAACATGACTTAGTACTTGGTGGCAAAACCCTTGTTGGCAATCAGAGTTCAAATGTTTCTTGTAGTTGGCCATCAGGTTTGCACATATCTCAGGAGGGATTTTGTCCCACTCCTCTTTGCAGATCTTCTCCAAGTCATTAAGGTTTTAAAGGCTAACATTTGGTAACTCAAACCTTCAGCTCCTCTTGAGACTGGACTCAACAGTCAAGGTGTGATCCAGGTAATAAAAGAGTTAAACACAAAAAGAACAAGATGGAGAAGTACCTCACCTAAAAGAGATTACTAAGGACCATGCAGCTTCAGATAGGGGAACTTTAATACAAAATTACAAATAGTAATAAAAAAAACTGGGTAAAAAATTCTCCACCAGCACCTCAGCCAAAAGAGTTAAAAAAGAAACGTTGTCTAATCAAAATGCAGCTGCAACATTCAGAACCGCTCATAAACACATATCCCAATCATAGTCCATAGAGCAGTACACTGGCTTTGTATAGTAAAATAAAGATCCACAGGATGTCAGATCAATTGTTGAAGTTACTGCCTAGGTTTCAAACTCATATAAGCAAATGTGTGGATGTGCGAATCCATGAGTTTATTAGTCCAAAAAAAAAAAAAAAGTTGTCCTGTCCCCTTAGCAGAAAAACACTGCTAAAGCATCATATTTTCACCTCCACGTCTGACGGTGGGGGATGGTGTTCTTGGGGTCATAGGCAGTATTCCTCCTCCTCCACACACAGCGAGTTGAGTTTATACAAAAGAGCTTGATTTTGGTCTCATCTGACCACAACACTTTCACCCAGTTCTCCTCTGAATCATTCAGATGTTCATTAGCAAACTTCAGACGGGCCTGCACATATGCTTTCTTGAGCAGAGACCTTGCAGGCGTTGCAGGATTTCAGTCCTTCGCGGCGTAGTGTGTTACCAATTGTTTTCTTGGTGACTATGGTTCCAGCTGCATTGAGATCATTGACAAGATTCTCCTGTGTAGTTCTGGGCTGATTCCTCACCGTTCTCATGATCATTGAAACTCCACGAGGTGAGACTGTTCATGGAGCCCCAGACCGAGGGAGATTTACAGTTATTTTGTGTTTCTTCCATTTGTGAATAATCGCACCAACTGTTGTCACCCTTTCATCAAGCTGCTTGTCGATGGTCTTGTATTCCAGCCATTGTATGTATGGCCATTCCAGCCTTGTGTAGGTCAACATTCTTGTCCCTGACATCCTTGGACAGCTCTTTGGTCTTGGCCATGGTGGAGAGATTGGAATCCGATTGATTGCTTCTGTGGACAGGTTTATTTTATACAGATAACAAGCTGAAATTAGGAGCACTCCCTACTCCTAATCTCAGCTCATTACCTGTATAGAAGACACACCTGGGAGCCAGAAATCTTTCTGATTGATGGGGGATGAAATACTTATTTCACTCATCAAAATGCAAATCAATTTATAACTTTTTTGAAATGCGTTTTTCTGGATATTTTTGTTGTTATTCAGTCTCTCAATGTTAAAATAAACCTACCATTACATTTCTAGACTGATAATTTATTTGTCAGTGGGCAAATGTACACAATCAGCAGGGGATCAAATACCGTTTTCCCTCACTGTAAATATAAGAAGGCCAGTATGGTGGCCTGAAATTATGGGAGTAGCCCAGAGGGTATTTAAGCAGCCCACTCGCCCATGCTCTTTGTCGGTTCCAGTGCGTGATACTACACATCACTGGGCCGACTCTTCCCAGCTCACCTCATGTTCGTGAGTCTGTGCATTCGATCGCAAGTGCATTTCGGCTTCTCTGTTCGTGGTCTTCGTCTGCGGTTCCCGCTTACTGTCGCAGGTAGTATTCAGACCTTTTCGTATCATGTGCAATTTTGCGATTCGACATGCTTCCTACCCTGCATCCCTTTCGTAAAAAAACTGTCCCTGAGTTGTCGGTCATGTCCCGACATCATTCCGCACAGGCGTAGTACATTCATAAAGTTCCTTCTGCCTAACATACGATTCATTTGTAAATCCAAGCCTTCGAGCCACTGTCAGTCGTTGCCTGATATCACTTGACATAGGCTTCACTGGTTATAAGATTCACTGTCCATGGGGTTGCTGTCTCATATATTTGGAGATGAGCATGTGTTGTTTGTACGGGTTCTGTGGCTGATTGAGGTGGTAATTAGACCCACCTGGTGCCTTGTCTGCACTTTGATTAGCCTTGGGGGCTGGGTGGTTGGTATGTGTTCGGTTTCAGTGTAAGGGGTGGCATACACTCTACAACCAATTCGTATCAGATTCATTTAATACTCCTTACTACCGATTCGTATCTGATTCATTTCATACATTTTACAACTGATTTGTATCAGAGTAATTTCTCTTTACAACCGATTCATATCAGATACATTGCATACTTTCTACCATTGCTATTTGTTGTATCCCCCATGCCGTGTGTTTTAGTTCCCGCAGCGGAACGTAGGAATCGTTTGTACACGGTTCTTCTCTCATTTATTTTCCAAACCAAAGTTATTTTCTGTGCGTCATGCATGGCGCCACACCACACTCTTCGAATGTGTTGCACACCCGCTCCAGTCCAATGCGAACTCAGTCGCATGGTCACTGTCGCAGTTAGGATTCGTTACTGTGTTTTGTCATGTCAAAATTCGTGGCCACTCGCGGTGTCGCCCATACCATGTGTTCGCTTCCTGCAGTGGAACTTACGAATCATTCGTACGCACTTCTTGCGTTCTATTTTCTAGACCAAACTTTGTTGTTTTGCCTCATGCACGGCAACATGCCACACCTTCCGGATATTTCGCACTCCCACTACAGTCCGCAGCAAACTCACTCGCATGAACCACTGCCGCAAGTAAGATTCGTTATCACATTCCTAACAATTCGTTACCATTCGTTGTCTCCCATATCGTTTGTTAGTTCACCCTACGGAACCTACAAATTAAACGGACGTTGTCCTTATCCCTTATACAGCAGTACTACTTACACCAGGTGTTTCTATCCTTTTATCAGTAACCCAATTCTCATTCGTTGAGACCCTTGCAGCCAAGAAAAAACGTCTCAGCTGCCTGTCACTCTTGTTGAGACCCTTCCAAAACGCAATGTCGTCTCAGCTACCCCCTACTCATAAGAAAAATAAAAATAAAGAAAAAAATAATAATATATAATAAACCTTTACCACCACGCAACCTCGGCCCAGCAACGTGACACCTGTTGAGACCCCTTTGCCACCACCCAATCTTGGCCCAGCAACCTGACACCTGTTGAGACCCTTGCAACCACGCAAAATCGTCTCAGCAGCCTGACACCCTTGTTGAAACCCTTGCCAATGCAATACCATCTCAGCAGCCTCACACTCTTTGAGACCCTTGCAACCACGCAATATCATCTCAAGACAAACCTCATACTCATTGAGACCCTTTCGACTTCACAATATTGTCTCAGCAGCCTGACACTCATAGAGACCCTTGCAACCACACAATACCGTCTCAAGCAACCCCCCACTCATCAAGACTTTTGTGACCACGCAGTTTCACCCCAGAAACCTGTCATTCATTGAGACCCTTGCAGCCAGACAAATCGTCTTAGCAGCCTGACACTCTTGTTGAGACCCTTGCAAACGCAATATCTTCTCAGCAGCCTCACACTCATCGAGACTCTTGCAAACGCAGTATCGTCTCTGCAAACCCGACACCCACTGAGACCCTTGCAAAACACAATATCGTCTCAGCAACCTCACACTCGTCTAGACCATTGTGACCACGCAATCTCGTCTCAGCAACCTGACACCTGTTAAGACCCTTGCAGTCATACAAAATCATCTCAGCAGCCTGACACTCATTTGAGACCCTTGCAAAATTTAATATCGTCGCACCAACTCCTCACTCGCCGAGACCACGCAATATCATCATAAAAACCCCTCATACTCATCGAGACCCTTGCAATGACGTAATATTGTCTCAGCAGCCTGATACTCACTGAGACCCCTGCAACCACGCAATACCATCTCAGCAACCTGACTGGGACCTTTGCAACCGCGCAATATCACAATAATATATTGTTGTATGTACTACATGAACAACATGTGGTTTATATATATATATATGTTTCTTAAATCTTGTTTATTTATTTTTAGAGAACGCAAAAATCTCCTGATGAAGCGGTTATACAACGCGTAACATGTAGGGAAATCAAGCAAAGCTATCTACGATACACTGTCTGTATATGTTTTTTTATGTCAAACTATTACTTGTCAGATCTGAGTATTACTATTCGAGTCTTCAAACGATATATGATCCAAGTTGACTACACTGGCAGTGTAATCTATAAGCTTTTAGGCTATTTGTATTTTTTGCAAATCTCTGTATGTCTTTTGCATTGAGTAATCTTATGTTTATTTTGTAAATAGATTTTGTTAACTTTAATAAACTTGTGTTTTATGCCTACAAAGTCCATCATTCTCAACAAAATTATTATTTTTTTTTCAATAAATTTCAAATATCGGGACGTGGCATGCTCTATTTTATATCGTATCCACAGTACCACCCTGTGGTGATACGTAATCATTTTAAAAGAACCGCGCAATATCGTCTCCGCAACCTGACTGAGACCCTTGCAACCACGCAATATTGTCTCAAAACAAACCTCATACTCATCAAGACCCTTGCAACCACGCAATATCGTCTCAAAACAAACCTCATACTCATCAAGACCCTTGCAACCACGCAATATCGTCTCAGCAAACCAGACTGAAACCCTTGCGACCACGCAATATCATCTCAGCAAACCAGACTGAGACCCTTGCAACCATGCAATGTCATCTCAAAAGACAAACCTTCATATTCATCAAGCCCCCTACAACCACACAATATCGTACCAGCAACCTGTCACTCATTGAGACCCTTGCAACCATGCAATTTGGTCTCAACAATCTGACACTCACTGAGACCCTTGCAACCACGTAATATCGTTTCCAGTAGTATAAAACACTTTGCGGCACGCACCTACGTGCAAACCCACATACAAACTAACTTGCAAACACACCTCAGTGGCACACAAACACGCAGCGGCACCCAGTTGGCCATTTATCTCCAGTGGCATGCAGGCCACTCATCTTTTCTCTGTCTTTCTCTCTGAGGTTAGTTCAGGTTTCCATCCGGCACCAGGTTGGACTTTATCTCCCCAGGTAAAAAATAAATAAATAAATAAAAATAAATAGGAGGGGAAGAATGTACAATTCGCATCTTCACCAGGGTCAGTCGCAGGACAGGGGTGGGCCAGTTCATTTCAGATAAAAGTCACACCAGGCCCACTGTCAGACGGTCATTTACCATCTCGATGACTTCCTGCTCATTGAACAACCAGGCACATCACCGGCAGATCTAGACAGGTTGAGAATAGTGTTCCGCAACCGCAAAGTGCCCATAGCCGAGCAAGTGGAAGGCCCGACACACTCGATTACCTTCCTAGGTGTCACTCTGGACACGCGTGCCATACAGGCTAGCCTGTCCCCTGACAAAATAGCCCGTTCCAGGACAGTTATCCACGACTTCACCCAGTCACAAGGGTGCACCATGAGGCAGTTGCAATCCTTACTAGGGATGCTGAACTTCGCGATGAGGATTATTCCTCAAGGACGGTCCTTTATATCACAGCTTTTAGTTTTTCTCACACCAGTGCAAGATCCAGACCAAGTTCTCAAACTAGATCTAGCATCAGTAGCAGACTTAGCTATGTGGGACAAGTTCCTCACCAGCTGGAACAGCATTTCAATGTTCATCTTGGCAGTGTCAGCCGAGCCACCACGAGGCGTCACTGATGCCGCAGCCTCTACCGGCTTCGTGGCCATTTTCGGCCGCTACTGGTTCGTCGAACCTTGGCCCCCAGAAATTCTCTTAAATTTCTTCATCACTCTTCGATCTGTATCTGTACATCCCATCGTGGCAGCTGCCCAGGTCTTGGGCCACATTTAGACAGGACAGACGGTGCTTTTCACCACGGACAATCAGGCCACGGCTGACATCATCAATAAAGGTAGATCCAAGTCACTGCCCATCATGTCCTTCCTGCACAGGCTTGCGCAGCTGTTACTCCATCACCAGTTTAATATCTTCTGTAGACATATCCCAGTCAAATGCATAATCGAAGCTGATGTGCTGTCCCATTTCAACCTTTGTTTTTCTAGCAGGAGCCTGGAGCCGACCCAACAACTACTCCTGCCCCACCCTGGTCATTGATGGCGATGGACTGAAGTCGCATCTCGCCAACACAACCCAGCTCATTAACCACTCTTTGGCACGCAACACACCAAGTTTTTGGCCTCTTGCCCCAGAGCAGCGATAGGCGATGTTAGACACATCCTGTCCTTTATATCGTATTGCCACACGCAGCTGGCCCTTTCTCACAATACTATCAGGCTATACCTAAGCATTTCCTGACCTTACAGAGCCCCAGTAAACCATCAGTATTCTCGGCTCATGCAGTCAAGTCCATCCTACGGGGCATACTGAAGCACCAACCCGTAGTCAGTGGCAAACACCTACCTATCACGAGTGCCCTCTTCAGGGACATGTCTGAAATCCTTACTTGTTCTCCGTCTGGGGCTTTGCCCAGCCTAGTCATCCAAGTGGCCATCTACCAGGCCTTCTACAGTTTCCTACGACCTAGTGAATTTACCGTCAGTGCCTCCGGCAGTCAGACACAGCTCTGACACCCCCTGACTCATTTTTTTGAACCATTACATCCTTCATCTCACAGTCTGCAAAACACAAGAATCCGGCCCGGGGTTGACATCAACCTGTTTTAGACTAACAATGCCTGATCTATTTACAGCCCATCCAAAAAAATTTACCATTGGGCTAGACGAGGCCAAGTATCTGGGGTATACCATTGGGAGAGGTATCATAAAGCCCCAGGTAAAAAAAATTGAGGCTATTCACATTTGGCCTTGCCCGCCAACAAGAAGCAGGTTTGAGCATTTTTAGGAATTGTTGGCCATTACCTGCACTTTATTCCTCAGGTTGCTCCCCTTACCAATTTGACAAAGGGAAGGAGTTCATCATAACCAAATGGACCTCAGAAGCAGTACTATCGCTTGGGTAGATATTTTAAACTGGTAACAGGTCATGCTCCATTAAAGTGGATGGCACAAAGTTAAAGAGACCAATATGGGGTGAATAGATGGTTCCTGGCCTTTACAGTGAAATACTGCCCAGGTATTAGGATGGGGAATGCAGATGCCTTGTCCCGAGTTCACGCATGCTTGGCAACCCCAGGGTTGAAATAAGGGGGGTATGTGACAGGAAGCATGTGAAGGGAAAACTACAGGTTGTGTCCAGGATGGGAGGTAAATTTGTCCCAGATTCAAGCAATTTACAGATTGTTTGTTTTTCTTTTTGTTTTGTGAAGTGAGCTTGCTTGGCTCTTTGAGGGGTTAAAGAGCTCAGCTGAAGCAAGTCTAGTACTCTGGGCTCTATAAAACTCCCAGGCTGGTTAGGGAGGATTCTGCATCCCAGAACCAGATGTGCAAGGGAGACTGGGGAGCAGCCATTTGCTTGTATGGTGAGATTAAAGGGGTTGTGTACCCTCATGGTTTTTCACCTTGCATTCTACGCATTAAGGTTAAAGACCTTTTTTAGTGCTGAAGCCCCCCAGTCCCCCCGTTTTACTTACCTGGACACTGTCATCCTCCGTCCGGGAACGAGCACACCATCTGTAGCTGGTGTCTCGTATCTCGATTGGGTAAATTGATAGCAGCGCAGCCATTGGCTCCTGCTGCTGTCAATCAAATCCAATGACGCAGCGCCAGAGGGCGGGCCGAGTCCTGCATTCTGTATGAATGGATACAGATGCGGGACTTGGGAGCGCGCCCGCAAGGGTGTCCACCAAGGAGAGTGCTTCTCCAACGTGGACACTCGATGCAGGGAGGAGACACCAGCGCTGCCATGGGACCCCAGAAGAGGAGGTTTGGGGCCACTCTGTGCAAACTGCACAGTGGAGGTAAGTATGACGTGTTTGTTAATTCAAAAAAAAACGAGGGTTTACAACCCCTTCAAGTCTGTGTTACTAAGGACTCTGATTTATTCTGTGTGACAGTTAGGTGCCTGGGCAGCAGTAGGTTGCTCCAGGAATTGTAATTAGGTTCCAGTATTTTTAGTTAGCTGCCCAACGTGGCAAGGATTTATTTTCTGTTCTTGAATTATTTTGATATTTTGCCTGTACTGTATGGACACAAACTTTGTAAATAAACTACACGTGTTTTTTACCAAGTTTCTGCCGTCTGCTGTGCCTTTTCACCATGCTGTGTACTCATCCAGGGAGACACGCACAACCCGCAAAATCATTACAATATATATTACATATTTAATTGTAGCTGTGGTTAGAAATAGTCATAGTATAATAAGGTGTTATAAGCAATATGGACAAACTTTAAAATTCAAAATATGTGATAATTAGTAGTATGTTAAACAACAACAAAAAAAAAAACAATCCCACTAGTTGTCATACATGAAGATATTAAATATTCTAAAGGAAAATTTAAAAAAAAATATGTAAAAATCTAGATTGGATCGATGAAAGAGTAAAGCCCCATACACACGGTCGGACTTTTTCATGGATTCTGTCCGATCGGACAAGGTTGTTGAAAAATCAGACCGTGTGTATGCACCATCGGACAGTGTTCGTCGGTTTGTCCGACGGACAAAGTCTTATCTCCTGCTGGAAAGATTTGCCGTCAACGCGGTCCGATCACACCAAATCCGATCGTGTGTACGGTTGTCCGACGGACAAAGTGCTACGCATGCTCAGAAGAAATTCTGTGACGGAAGCGCTCGGTCAGGTAAAACTACCTTTCCTAATCGACACAGCACATTCGTCACGCTGCAATGTTAAAATGTCTTTAATGCAGCGCATTCTCTTTTTCTTTACAATGCAACAAGAATGACATGTTTTAGCTGCTCCTATTCACCCGCACTTCTCACAAACTTAGTTCTTTATTACTTTGCAGCATTTATACACTACATGTTTATTTTTACTCAGATCGTAAAACAATCTTTGTTATTTTTTTTAACATGTTTTTTTTTTTTTTTTTGGGGAATACATATTTGAAGGAGAATTTGTTTGTTTTTTGGAGGGGGGTTGTATGTCTCAACTTAGCAAAACCACATTATTAACATTTGTATTTCTTGCTTAAATTTACTAGGAGTTTGTTGGTTGTTGGTGCCCCTTGTTAATTATACTTTAGGATTAGTGAAATGTGCCTGCCTACTCAAAGAAAAACTGTCATTGTAGAAAAGTAAAACACAATAGTCAATGATTATTTCAAATCCAAAAAACATTTATTTAGGTCTCAGCAACAAACCAAAGAGGAACGCAGCCATGGTGAAACTTGGGGAATTTGCAAAGCCTTGGACACCCATGGCAACCATCATTTTACAGGCTTAAACAATTGGGGGCATGAAGAGTACCTATCTAAATAATAAGGGAGCGCAATCTGGTCCTGAAGTCCAAAACATCCGGAACTGCAGCAGATGCCATCTAGGTCCCCAGGCTCTGGTCCTACGAGAGGCTCCATCTTCTCTCAGACCAGACTTAATCAAGGTCATCACTCTCTTGTCTTCCTTGTACGCTTCCTTCCACGCCGTGGTGCTGGTGCTGGTGGGGTGGCAGAAGGAGGAGGAGGAGGAGGCGGAGCAAGGTCACTCTCGCAAACATGTGTGAGTGGAGTCATCTCCCCAGCCATCCCCTCATTTAGTATTTTGAGGATGACCTCCTCACACATGCTGCGTTGCCCCGCCTCCATACCCGTAAATTTACTGCCAACCAAGGAGGCAAAGGCCTCCTCGTAGGTGGGTGTGGCATAGAGGGAGGCTGAGGCATCTCTGATCAGCTGGAGCGCTGACTCTCCCACCTCCCCCATGTTTTTCGCCCTTCTGTAGGGAAGGCGGAGGGGAGAGACTTGGGAGACAGTCAGGCTCCTACGCCTACCCCCCTCTTGGCTGCCACTACCCCCTGCCTCCTCCTGACTTCCACCTTCCACAGCCACCTCCTGGCTGAGGTCTTCCTGTGTCTGAAAAAGGGACATAGTTTCAGTTATTTGTTCATCAAACACACACAATTCTCATCTAGTGACTGTTGCAAAATGTTTACAAATAGAAAACCATACAATTCTCTGCCCTGCAGTTTAGATTCTTCCCAAAAATGTCTCCAACACCACTGTCTGTTGATATGTCAATCACGTTAGGAACTAAGCAATTGGGGGATCCTGAATTAACTGAACATCATTCATTATTCCCCAAACTGGTTACAAAACTACTATACCTGGAACAAGCTGGGCACCTGCACATATTCCATACTGGAAGGCCCAGGTTGGTCCTCGGAAGCCTCATCAGGGGTGGCGTGCCTGGAAGGACGCGTGCAAGGAAGAGTCGAGAGTGACTTCCTGACAGTAGCCTGGTCTTTGAGAAAGTGGAGCCTCTCATAGTACCAGAGCGTGGGGACATGGACATCAGCTGCTGCAGCTCCAGATGCTAGTGACTTCCGGACCTTATTGCGCTCCCGGAAATAGGTACTCTTCATGTTGTTGATCTTCACTTTTAAGTTTGCCACGGTTGCCATGGGCAGGGTAGGCTTTACAAATGCCACAAGTTTCAGCAGGGCTGCGTACCTCTTTGGTCTGTTGCTATAATCCCTGTGTTTCGCCTGCCATAAGAGGGGGAATTGCCGGTATTTATCAATGAAGAGGGGTAGAAAGCTCACGTCGTAGAAGGCCTCCATCACCTCTGCAAGACACAACGCCACACCAAACAATATAAATAATGTCAGCCTAAACTCTCCTAATCTACTCCATAAAGAAGCCTCAAGTTCTAATCAGTCTAGGCTAGTTATGTACCAACGTCAAATTGTACCTTCGTTTGTAGCGATCGTCTCGTGCGTGAGCTTTCTCTCCCCCTCGTCTCCCAGATCGTGGCTACGACACAGGCGTGTGACGTTTTATATACAGTGCGCATGCGTCAAACTCCGCCCCTGACGATCTTTCTCGTCTATTCCCCACCCCTTCTCTTTACGGCGCAGTGGGGAGAGCACATGGCGGGGACACAGCAGGTGCGCCCCAAATATCCCCCCAACGAGGAGGAGGACGAGGAAAGTCCGGAGGCAGAAACGTCCCGATCCCCGGAGCCTGAAATTCAAGGCCTCAAATATGTCATTTGGAGAAATGTTGGAGATGGTGGACATATTAAAGAGGAGCGACTATGATGGGAAGTATGGGCCTTACCTCAACCCCAATGTCCGCAAGGCCAAGATCATGTCTAAAGTTGTGAGAAGGCTGTATAATAATTTTGGGGTACAACGATCCAAAGAGCAACTGAGGAAACGCTGGTCAGACCTGAAACTGAGGGAGGCCGATCAGTACAGAAAGATCAAGCGAATTCTTCAAAAAAGTAAGTATTTGTGTTTTGTGTTTGATTTCTTGCTTGCATACTGCTCCATGTGGTTTGATTTTTACAAAGTTGTACATTCCAAAATGGCCACTTTCATGTTCGTCTGTGCATTCGATCGTACTCAGCCTCGATCTTTCTGCCACTGTCATGGTCGTGTGTGTGTCCATTCGATCGTACGCAACCTCGATCGTTCGGCCACTTATAATACGTGGTTTGGTGTTTTTTTTTTGGGGAAAGGAAGTTTGTTCTCACTAGAAATGTCATCAAGAATGTAAAGCCAATTTATTCAATGTAAAGGAGAGGTCACCCAGTAGCTGTTTACCCATCTGGACTCTAGAGCACTAGTGCTGGGACACCCAAACCCCCTTTTTATTAGGCTTTTCCACACATGTGCTCCAGTGGATACTAGAGGGGTGTCTCCATCACACAAACTTCTACCAAAAAGCTAGTCAGTTTAGCACCTTTACAAAGTGACTACATTCATGTAGTTGGCATTTGTAACTGGCCAAACTAAAATAGTGTCCGTCACTTTCAACCAATGTTTGTCATTTCCTATTTCTGCCCTCAATAGATTGTGTTGCTAATCTTCCTTTTGTACATTCTCATAGGGGAGCGAAAACTTGGGCCGTCTGAGGAAACCCCCAAACCAACACCTCCCAAAAAAGGGGAAAGAGCAGAAGCAGAGGAGGAGGAGGAGGAAGGAGAGATCATCGAACTTGGAGAAATTGTCACCACAACAGGTGAGTGTGGGAGAACACAGCTACTGGTAAGCTAATCCATGTATGGCTGCCTCATTTCCAACACCCCATTTTTGTTTGTTTTTGTGGTTTTTAGGTGACGTGGATGTTGTGGAAGAAAAATCGCACTTTACCACAGAGAGTGCCCACGTACTCATCGGAGAGAGATAATGGTCTGCAATAGAGATCTCGATTACATAAAGCAAAACATCAATGATGTTCAACAAAAATTGAAGAACATCATTGATGTTTTAGGAAAAATATGAAAACGCACCAAGTAATTAACACACATTTGTGCCAGCTTATGAACACATTTGCAACTTAAAAACTGTGTGAAATTTGAACATGCACACATTGTGTCCACATGTGCTAGCTCCCATCATGGTGGATGAATGCCAACGTTTTTTTTGGGGGTGCAAACACTTTACGAACTACGAAAGTGGTTGTGGTGAAGGGGTTGCACCCCCAAAAAACGTCCATTCATCCCCATGATGGAAAATGGCACTTTTGAAGCTTCTAGGCATGTGTTTTACCATCTAATGACCATTTTCAGACCCAAATTGTGTGCATGTTCCAAATTTCCACTTTTCGGGGGTGACCCCCCCATGTGATGAAGGCAAGATCAAACACACTTTGAACATATAGTCATGTCTGATCTTGTCTTCACTTTACAAAGTTGAACTTTCCTAGTTCATAGGTTCTGGTTAGCTCCATGCCTGGTTTTACCAATTGCGGAATGTTTGTGAACAATGTTGTAAATAACCAAGATGTTGTCAGTTTTGGCGTGAAGATTGTAAACGCACTTGTGAATGTTTTCCAAGTAAACTTTTTTATTTTTCGAAATGTGTGGCTTCCTTATTTAAAAAACACAATGCATTATGTATGTAAAATGTAAAGGATATGGGGGGCAATGGGTGTTATTTACTAAAGGCAAATCCACTTTGCACTGCAATTGTCTTGCCCAGGGAACTTTTTCAATGCACTTGTAGAGCATAGCGGATTTGACTTATGTAAATGACACCCACAGTGCTTTGTACGAAAACACGGAGCACAGCATTTTTGAGAATACACACATGTCAGACCTGGTGATGAAAAGGAGTATTTTGGGTGTCAGTTATGCAGTACAAACCTTCTCTAGACCAAAGATTAGGAAGCAAACACACAACATGAGAATAATCTTTTTGGGAAGAAGAGACTGTTACCTCCTTTTGCCCAGAAAGTGCATTCCCACTGTCGAAGGCAAAGGGAAAAAATGTCAAGGTAAAATAAGCTAAAAAGAAGACTGAAATGACAAGAAATCATAGGTTGGTTAAAATATCAGATTTATTAAAAAATGCCTCTCACACATCGTCAGGCAGAGCAATGGCCCCCCTACCCACAAAGTACTCCATATATTGCTCGCGGACCACGCGGGCATTTAGAGGGGGCAAGCCTGGACGTGCCACTTGAAGGGCTGTGAGGTCCGCATTTGGAGGGCCCTCCACATCTGGGCCAACGGGCACCACATAGTTCCTGTTATGTCTTTTGAGGAAGTTGTGCAATATGCAACAGGCAAGAACTATGTGGTTCAGTTTGTATTCCGCCAAGTTAAATGCCGTCAGGAACAGGCGGAAGCGGCTGGCCAGGATGCCAAAAGTGTTCTCCACCACTCTTCTGGCTCTGGACAGCCTGTAGTTGAAGACCCTCTGGTCCGGGGTGAGGGTCCTCATCGGGAACGGCCTCATCACATGGGGAGTCAACGCAAACGCTTCATCTGCGACAAAGACGAAGGGGAGTCCTTCGGCATTCTCCTCTGGAGGTGGCAAGCACAGACTGCCACTTTGGAGACGCCAGTAGAACTCCGTGTGCGTAATGGCACCACCATCCGAGATTCGGCCGTTCATCCCCACGTCCACATACATAAACTCGTATGTTGCCGACACGACCGCCAACATCACTACACTATTAAACCCTTTATAATTATAATAGTAGGACCCCGAGTTGGGCGGTGGGACGATGCGGACGTGTTTCCCATCAATTGCCCCTCCGCAGTTAGGAAAGTCCCAACGGCTGGCAAAGTGGGAGGCCACAGTCTGCCATTCCTGTGGCGTGGAAGGGAACTGTGGAATGAAACAAGTAAAAAAAATTAGTCACTTTGCACTTAAACATTGCAAGCAGATTAGACAATCAACATCTTGGAACAAGAGCATTGTATAAAAATTGGAGGCTGGAAAGTATTTGCACAGAAAAGTAGAGGCTCCCCTTCACAGATTACTCACCCCCCATCAATCCCCCCACTTCTGATGGGCCATTGGCAATAACTAGGGTTTTGGGGGGGGGGGCAGGTAACCCTCTGCACTTCATTGATTGGCAAATGGCTCAATAATGTGTGCTAGTTTGCCAGACCCTCTGTACTTAACACTATTGGCAGCCCCCAGGAAAGATAAAATAACATTTCAACCCCCCCCCCCCCCCCCAAAAAAAAGGCAGGCACATTGTGACATTCTGAAATTACCAAGCAAGCTAATAGGAGGGAAAGAAGACAAAAAATTAGGAAATGGAATGTATGGAGGCAGCCCCTTGCACTACATGCTTTGCTGAATTTCATCCCTAAAGATGCCCACTATAAAGAGGTAGGTATATAGTGTGTATGGACCTTGGGAAAGCCAGCAGATAAAGGATTGGTACCATCTGACAGAGCAGTTGGGGGAGGGGGTTCCTAATGAGCTTGCCACCCCCCCCCCCCCCCAAAAAAAAAAAAAAATTCTAAAGGGGCTCTACATGAAGTAAACCACACAGCAAACATTTGTGCATATTTTAGGGGGTGTTTGGGGGCAAACAATACTATGCAGCAGACAAAAGACATTGATTAAGTGACTAGGCCATAGGTGTCTATTGGGGCAGAAGAGCATGCTGGGGAGGTAAGTGAAGGGAAAAATGCATGAAGGAGAAAAGGGGCACAGCATATTAGAACATATTGCAATCATGGTAATTAGGGAAGGAGGTCAAAAATAGAAGACATTAGCAAACAGAGCATACATAGAAGGGAATAGTCAAGTAGAAATGTTACCTTAATATAGTCCTCCTGCAGGACCTGAATGATGGCAGAACAGGTCTCTGGAATAATGATTCCCAGGGCCTGGGGAGAGATACCTGAAGAGAACTTCAAATCCTGAAGACTTCTCCCTGTCGCCAAGTACCTCAACGTGGCAACAAGCCTCTGCTCCAGAGTAATGGCTTGTCTCATGCAGGTATCCTGCCGGCTGATAAAGGGGGTCAGCAAAGCCAAAAGACGGTGAAAATCGGGGTCCGTCATCCTGAGAAAGTTCCTGAAATCATCAGGATTATTCTCCCGGATCTCACGAAGCAAAGGCATGTGCGAGAATTGGTCACGCTGAAGCAACCAATTCTTGGTCCACATACTCCTCGTCACTCTGTTCATGGACGGGTCTTGGCTCAAAGCTAAAAGCCCGACACCAATTCCGCGTACAGCACGAACTCGGCAACGAGTACGCACGGGAAACATCGCTCACAAGGTCACAAAAGGTCGGCTGGTCAGAACGGACAAACAGAAAGCACCGATAAACAGCAAGGCCTGAAAGAACGAAATGAATACCAGCAACGAGCAGACAATAAGCAGTGAAAATCAAAGCGTCCTATATCAAGATATAGGCCGCAATGACCAACAAATGCGAACTGACTACACGCACTAATAAACAGATACGCACGACAAGCACAAACTGAAGAGCAGTAACGATCTGAGTCAGAAAACTGAGAAGCGCGAATCTTAAGTCACCAAACTTCGACTAACTCTCGATAAACACGGGATCAGCAGAAGGAGCCCAACGGGTGCCTGACGTGGTGCTGAACTTCCCCTTTTGTAATCTCGTGGACGACGACTTACGTCACGACGTTCTTCCGGACCGGATATTCCGACAACGTAGTCCACCGTGTGTACGCAACACCAACATCGGACAAAGTACGACGGACAAAATCCGACCGACCTGGTCCGCGGATTGTCCGACCGTGTGTATGGGGCTTAACACGTGTATATATAATGTGAACAACAGATTTGTAAATAAACATTTTATGTTTTAACTAAGATATACACACTTACCTGATGACACTGGGAATGTCAGAAGGAGACATTTTAATAGGCTTATGTCATATGCTAACATTTTAGCCACGGAAAACTTAGCACCATCCATTAATTTTATGAGCTGAAGGCTTCTAGCTTAAGATGAAATGGCATTTAGGAAGCTTATTCAAGCATTGCTGAGCTAATGGTAAAATAAACAGCATGCCACTAATACAAATGATCTTTATAGCCCTGTTAGTTGTGTTAAGCTTATCTCACCAGACTTCACACAGTTTGCTTCATAGGCATCCATTCAAAATACAGCACTTTCATTATACTGCCTGCTCAGAACACATGCGAACATTGGTAATAACACAAAGTAGTTTTTTTTTTTAAATTGAATGACTAAATGTTGTGGTAATTTTGCTACACATAGAAAAAGTATAAAGAATGGGCTTAGGTTGATAATTATGCAGTCCTGCTGATCCAGCGCTGCATACTGAACCAATCGACCAGTCTTGTTGCCACCTTTTGTCAGAACATCATGACCCCACTGCAGCAATGTAGTCATCCAAATACCCTACAACTTTGCAGTCCAGAAAATAATAGACTCAGGAATTTGCACATCCTAAATTAGCCACAAATTAAGGTGAGTATTTGGGTCTTTTAATGCAAAATGTAGCTAGCAACTAGCTAGTTGGGGGCATGGCCTGAGATAAGCTTTAACCACTTGCCTACCCTGCACTTACACCCCCTTCCTGCCCAGGCCATTTTTCAGCTTTCAGCGCTGGGACACTTTGAATGACAATTGCGCAGTCATGCTACACCGTACCCAAACAATTTTTTAGAATTTTCTTCTCACAAATAGATCTTTCTTTGGTGGTATTTCACTGCTGGGTTTTTTATTTTTTTCAACAAAAAAAAGACCAAACATTTTGAAAAGAAAATGTTTTTCACTTTTTTTCTGTCAGTAAATTTTGTAACTAAGTAATTTTTCGCCTTCACTGATGTGCGTTGATTCACTGATGGACACTGATAGGCTGATAGGCTGAACTGGTGGGCATTTATGAGGTGGCCCTTATAGGCACTGATGAGGTGGCACTTATGGGCACTGATTAGGTGGCACTGATGAGGAGGCACTAATATGCCGCACTTATGGGCACTAATAGGTGGCACTGATATGTGGCACTGATGAGCACTGTTAGGCGGCACTGGTGGGCACTGATAGGCGGCACTAGTGGGCACTGATAGGCAGCACTGGTGGGCACTGATAGGCGGCACGATAGGCGGTACTGATGGGCACTGATGGGCATTGATGGGTGGCACTGAGGGGCGACACTGATGGGCATTGATTGACAGCAGTGATGGGCAGTGATGGGCAGTGATAGGCAGCATGATAGGCGGCACTGATTGCCAGCACTGACTGGCATCCCTAATGGGCATTGATTGGTGGCACTTGTGGGCAGTGGTGAGCACTGATTGCTGCCACTGGTGGGCACTGATCGCTGGCATTGGTGGGCACTGATTTATGACACTGTTTTTCACTACTTAGTGCCCTGATTACATTCCTAAATGTCCCCCTGCGTGGAGATGCCGCTAATCGGCTCTCCTCGTCACACACTCTGTCAGTGTGAGGCGAGGAGCGCCAATTACTTGCACTTCCTTGTTTACATGTGACCGGCTGTGAATGGACACAGCCAATCACATGTTTAAAGAGCCACGGACGTGCCGTGTCCTAGCAACATGACACGGCCACGATCGCTGCGCCCCCGCGGCCGCGCAAGAGCGGCTGTTCTGGGGCGCCTTCATATGACGTCCACCCAGAACTGGAGATGCACCGCCCCGTCGTCATTTGACGGTGGGCAGGCAGCAACCAGTTAAAGTGATTGTAAACAATCACCTTATAAATCAACCCATTCAGTTTAAAAAATAAATGAAAGGCAAAACATTTTTGTATAGATATAAAAAATACATCATAAATAAATTTTTCCTTTTTTTACATTCCCTCTGTTCTCAGCTGCATAAGAGCTAGGTGGAGGAGAAGCAGCAGCACACTGAGCTTCCCGGTGAATGGCTGTACAGCGGGGGCATGTCAGGACAAGTCTGATCATTGTAGGAGAGAAGGCTGAGTTCCCAGCTTAGATTGAGAACTGACCACGGTGTGCTATTCTGCTTAGTGTGGTCAGTTTTTAATAGGCTTGTATGGTGAGATTAAAGGGGTTGTAAACCCTTATGGTTTTTCACCTTGCATTCTACGCATTAAGGTTAAAGACCTTTTTTAGTGCTGAAGCCCCCCAGTCCCCCCGTTTTACTTACCTGGACACTGTCATCCTCCGTCCGGGAATGAGCACACCATCTGTAGCAAATCATGGGGTAACCCCGGGATCACCCCAACTCTCAGTATAGCAGTTCCTGCGGTTGTGGACAGGGTTACATGGGCCATTGGATAATCCTTGACCACCCCATGTACAGAGACCACTCCAATCTTTTCCTGGGTATCTGATTTCCCCAAAACCTATCTGATCGGAGCAGGGTAACCCCACTGCCCGAGTCAAGAAGTGCTACAACTTCCTGCCCATTAACCTGCACCACACTCTCAAGTGGGCTTAGATTGTTCATGGGACCAGTGGCAAAAGCAAATATAGATCCATGTCGAGCCATGTCACATTCCATTGGCTCCTCCCACCTTGGCCACTGGGCCGCCATATGACCCAGTTGTTGGCAGGACCAACAGCAAACCTCAAGGGGTTCCCGTTCTCCCTGCCAACTCTCAGGAGGGTTTGATGTTAGGGTGCTTCTAGCGGGAGTGTCAGGCACCCAAACAGACCCCATGCATTCAACCGGTGCCATCTTCGTGCTGGAACGCACTTTCTTAGAATGGGCCAGCTCTCTGGTAATAGAGGGACTTTCCTGGACACTTTCTGCACAACTGTAGCGCTTGACAGCAGCAGCCATCTCTTCCAGGGACTGAGGCTCAGACGGAGCCACCCATTGGTGCAGTTCCTTAGGAAGACCATGCAAAAAGTGATCCAGTGCAACTCGCTCTACAATTTGAGTGGTGGTCTTCTCCTCTGCTTTCAGCCAATCCTGGAACATGTGCAGTAGACGATACAGTTGCGTACGGGCAGGCATCGCTCTGTCAAAGCGCCATTCATGAACATGGTTTGCCCTTAGAACCACAGTCACTCCCAGCCTGGCTAGGATTTTTTGCCTTAAGTAGTTTATAGTCCCATGCTAATTCAGAGGCCAAATCACAATAGGCCTGTTGAGGATCTACAGTCAGAAAAAGGAGCCAGCACATCCGTCCAGTCTTTCTCAGGGAGACCTTCCCTTGTTGCAATCCTTTCAAACCTTGCCATATAAGCTTCCACGTTATCTGTGGCTGTCATCTTTTGCACAGTCCGCTGCACTGCCTACAGCGGGGTCACCTTTCATTATTTCAGCCTGCTGGGTCACTGCCTTTTGCAGTCCTGCTAGCTGTTCAACCTGTAAGCTGTTTGTTTCCTGTTGCACAACGACTGCCTGGGCATTGGCCATTGCTAATTGTTTAATTAGCTCCTCCATTACTTGTTCTGAAGACTTCACAGCCTGTGCAGCTTTCACCCAGGACATGGGATTGGCCTGTACTCCTCAAACTGCCCGCATTCTCCACCAATTTGTAAGGGATCAGGGGGTGACAAGCCAGCTCAGACAGTTCAGTCAACTTAAAAGGCTTTATTCAGCAAAAAGAAACAGAAGATTGACAAGCTTTGTCTTTATAGGCAGTTCAAACAACACAAAAACTCTTCTTAGCAGTATAAGACAGTCCTTTTAAATAATGCTCAGCATCCCAGCCACAGCAAAGTCCCAGTTCAGGCAAGCTCACCAAGCAGGATCAAGTCATAGGTAACAGGGGTCCTTCCAGCTTCAAGATCCTCTCAGCTTTGATAGCTCAACAGCCATCTCTCTCCAAACACACTTCTCCTCTCTGACATTTTCAACTCAGCTGGCAATCAGCAGGTCTGAAGGGGAAATACCTGCCCTCTTCAAATAAACCCCTTCTTAACCCTGCCCCAGGCTGACTCTCCACATGTACTATACAGGACTAGGGCTCCTGCATTTTATGTGTGGATGTCAAGGTCCTGCCTATATTCCAGGGTTGGAGAAGATCAGAGAAGTGCTCCAGTTATCATAGAGCGAGAAATATGTGTTCCTCTGCTTAACATCTCCTCGGACTAAACAAGCAGACCACCCTTACTATATGGGGAGGAGGGAATACATTTTTAAGGGTGGCTGGAGGTCAACTTAAAAAAAAATTGTTCTAGCTTCTAGTTGGTATGAAGTCTAGGCCAAGGGTCTCAAATTGATGGTCCTCCAGCTGTTGCGAAACAACAAATCCCATGAGGCATTGCACGGCTGACAGTTACAAGCATGACTCCCACAAGCATAGGCATGATGGGAGTTTTGCAGCAGCTGAAGGGCCGCCAGTTTGAGACCCCTGGTCTGGGCTGTTGGAGAGATACCTGCACAAACATGCAGGAGCTTTAATTTCTTCCTTAACACCAAAATGCTAAGCTTTTCCAGGTAGACTTGAAACTTGCCCATTTACAGTGCCTTGAAAAAGTATTCATACCCCTTGAAATTTTCCACATTTTGTCATGTTACAACCAAAAACGTAAATGTATTTTATTGGGATTTTAGACCAACACAAAGTGGCATATAATTGTGAAGTAGAAGGAAAATGCTAAATGTGAGTCAATACTTTGTAGAGCCACCTTTCGCTGCAATTACAGCTGCAAGTCTTTTTGGGTATATCTCTACCAGCTTTGCACATCTGTAGAGTGAAATGTTTGCCCATTCTTCTTTGCAAAATAGCTCAAGCTCTGTCAGTTAGGATGGAGAGTGTCTGTGAACAGCAATTTTCAAGTCTTGCCACAGATTCTCAATTGGACTTTGACTGGGCCATTGTAACACATGAATATTCTTTGATCTATAGCTCTGAATGTATTTTTAGGGTCGTTGTCCTGCTGGAAGGTGAACCTCCGCCACAGTCTCAAGTCTTATGCAGACTCTAACAGGTTTTCTTCTAAGATTACCCTGTATTTGGCTACATCCAAATTCCCATCAACTCTGACCAGCTTCCCTGTCCCTGCTGAAGAAAAGTATCCCCACAACTTGATGCTGCCACCATCATTTCACGGTGGGGATGGTGTACTCCAGATGATGTGCAGTGTTAGTTTTCCGCCACACAGAGCGTTTTGCTTTTAGGCTAAAATTCAATTTTGGTCTCATCTGACCAGAGCACTTTATTCCACATGTTTGCTGTGTCCCCCACAAGGCTTCTCGCAAACTGGAAACAGGACTTCTTATGGCTTTCTTTCAACAATGGCTTTCTTCTTGACACTTCAAGGCCAGATTTGTGGAGTGCACAATAATAGTTGTCCTGTGGACAGATTCTCCCACCTGAGCTGTGGATCTCTGCAGCTCCTCCAGAGTTACCATGGGCCTTTTGGCTGCTTCTCTGATTAATGCCCTCCTTCCCCGGTCTGTCAGTTTAGGTGGACGGCCATGTCTTGGTAAGTTTGCAGTTGTGCCATACTCTTTCCATTTTCAGATGATGGATTAAACAGTGCTCCGTGAGATGTTCAAAGCTTGGGATATTTCTTTATAACCCCGTTTTAAACTTCTCCACAACTTTATCCCTGACTTGTCCGGTCTGTTCCTCAGCCTTCATGATGCTGTTTATTCACTAAGGTTATCTAACAAACCTCCGAGGGCTTCACAGAACAGCTGTATTTAGACTGAAATTAAATTACACACAGGTGGACTCTATTTACTAAATAGGTGACTTCTGAAGGCAATTGGTTCCACTACATTTTACTTAGGGGTGCACGCCACACTTTTCAGATATTTATTTGTAAAAAAATATGAAAACCATTTATCATTTTCCTTCCACTTCACAATAATTTGCCACTTTGTGTTGGTCTATCACATAAAATCCCAATAAAATACATTTATGTGTAGCGGGGCTGTTCCCCTTTTAGGGAAAAGACGTTTTCTAGCAGCAGCAGCAGGGGACGAAACTACGGTTCCCAGAAACCCCCTGGCTCCCAGGAGGTTGGATGTTCTTGCCCCAGAGACTGATGGGAGAAGTGATGTAAGGGGGAGAGAAGCCCGCCTCTTCCTCTTGGGACGCGGGACGTGAGAGAGGAGAGACACCTGTGCGGACCTGTGCTGTTACAGGCCTGAAGCCTGAGGCCTTGCAGCGGACCGGGGAGCCTTGCACCTCACTGCCAGCCTGAGTGGCACTGAGACTTTCATATTGCTACAGTCAAGCGGACTGGGGACCCGAACGCAGGGGCCGTGGTGGACGAGGCAGGATACAGCCGGTGGAGGTCCCGGGACCAAGGACGGTGTCCGGAGTGGTGAGCGAGCGAAAGCTCATCTTATGCCCGTTGCCCCCCTATATTTTATGCCTATTAGACTTCCGAGGCTATTTACTTCAAGTTGCAGAAGATTGTCCTCTCCCTTCTTTGTGGATTACAATTACTTTGCTTAAATCTTTATATGCACCACCTCTACAGATCTGGTGCCGGTGAAGAATTTGGTATTCCCTCAAGGACTGAGCTCCATGTTTAGGGATCAGGCCTGGTCCATTAGGTAGTCGCAATTAGGTTGTCGCACCCCAGTGGTGCTTAGGTAACGGTCGCTACACGTGGCGCTCCGTTCTTTCCCCCAAATTGTGGTTCAGTTATGTTATTGTAATACATACTGCAGGGACCTGCTAATGTGTTGTAAACCAAATGTTTGATGTATGTTACCACTTTTAAACTACCAGCAGTAAAGACAGTTAAATAGCTAGAAGATTGTCTGTGAGTTTGAGTTCATCACACTTAGAGCATAAGTGATTTTATGTGTGTTGCTATATTAACTGTGCCAGAGCGGGGTGGAGCAGATTGCCGGGAGGTTGGTGGAGCTGTACTCAGGGACCCAAATCAAACTTGCGGCCCTCTTAAGTGGGGGTATCGCTACACGTGGGGGCTCGTTCGGGATTCTGAGACAGCGGGAAAACCCGCCAGAATGTACCGGCATGGACCCGATAGAAGTGGGACGGTGGTACACAATATGGGGCACTGATCCAGCCGCAGCGGCAGTTATTGAACTACCGGGGATATGGCAGGAAGAGGCAGTGAAACAGCTCATAATGTCCCTATCCCCATGCCACAAAGCACGGATAATGGACATGAGAAATGATGCCGGGTGTTCATACGCTCTGATAAAGTGGAGAAGTGAGACCCCAGAGCAGTTTCAGGGCCAAAGCATTCAAGCGCTGGATGGCCAGACCTATCAATTGCTGCATGCGCTGCCGCGCAAGGGAGACTGTTTTCAAACGAAAACCATGCTACCCCCGAAGGCGGAAGAGCAGAAGGGCACAGAGAGTCCCGCACCTGTACAAACCATTCTTAGCGCAGAACTGTGCGCTGTCCTGGGGGAGATTGTGACTCAGTGCAGGAAAGATCCCGGGGATTACCCGATGTCAGGGTACAGAAGACTCTGAATGTTTTCAGGGAGGAAACCTGTACCCTCGGGGGAAGAGGGATTTGAAGAGTGGCTAGATGGCGCCACACAGGCTTTAGAAGAATGGGAAGTCCCAGAAGGTAGAAAGAAGCAAAGGATTGTTGAGAGCTTGAAGGGGCCTGCCTTAGAGGCCATACGCAACTTGAAGACAAGCAGGAAGGATTGCACTGCACAGGATTACTTAGACATCCTGGAGAGTGTGTTTGGTGGGACAGAGAGAATCACGGAGCTTACCTATCAACTGGAACACTGTTACCAGAAGACAGGGGAGAAGCTATCGGAGTATATGGGACGTATAGACAAGATCCTGCATAGGATTATCCTGAAGAAGGGGATAGATCCGGGGAAAGTAGACGAGGCCCGTGCCCAGCAGGTAATGAGGGGAGCCCAACCCCTGGACCCTATTGCACTGGTACTACGCACCCGACAGGACAGGAAGAGCCTGGACTACCCCGATCTCATTCGGATGGTCAGGGAGGAAGAGGCCATGTTGGAAGAGAAACGGGAAAAACAAGTGATGGAGCCCACAAAACTTCCAGTGGCAACGGTCCGGTCGGCCATAACCCCTAAAAGAAAGATGGAAGTGGATGCCCTGAAGTCACAGATGTCCCAGATGATGGAGATACTGACCTCTCTGGTGGCAAAAGAGGCGCCCAGTCCAAAGAGAGAAGCGAGCAGGAGGGAACTATTTCCAGTTGCTTCAACACCAGCATCCCTACCAGACTGGGGGGAGATGATCTGTTTTAACTGTGGGGGAGTTGGCCATATTGCAGCTATATGTCCCAGTCCCAAGAAGAAGAAAACAGATAGCCGCCAGCCGGCGGGAAACTCCAGAGGGCCCCGGTGAAGGAGTCAACCGGGTGCCCACCACCTTCAGTGAGCTCCAGGATGAATGGAACGGAAAAAAAGAGAGGGGACCAAACCCCTTGGAGGGAACCCAGGGTTCCTCAACCAAGATACACCCCAGAGAGAGGGGACCAGACCCCTCCAAAGAGACACAGCACTCCCAAGAAAGAACCTTTGAAAAAAAGAAATAACAATATCCCTCAGCGGGTTCGTACTCCCACAAAGAGGGAGAAAATCAATGCATGCCAGGCTCAGGAAAGAATAAAGTCCAAACATAGTTGGAGAAAGAAGAGTACAGCGAAGAAAGTAGCATCAACTCGGCCCTACCCAGAAGAGCTGGTTGGTCCATCTCCTACTGTACCCATCCAAGTGGAAGGAGTATACGCACAGGCCCTCCTGGACACTGGAGCACAAGTGACCTTATTATACAGGGACTTTTATGATAGATACCTGAGTCATTTGCCTATCCAGAAGATAGAGGAGCTGGAGATATGGGGGCTGGGAACTCAGAGTTTCCCCTACGATGGCTACCTGCCCATACAATTGACCTTCGACCCATCCGTGGCTGGGAAGACTGAAGTGTTTGACACCTTGGCAGTTGTGTGCCCTCGCCCGCCTGGAACCAGCAAGACTTCCCTAATCATAGGGACGAACACGGATATAGTCCGAAGGCTTCTGACCCCCCTGGTAAAGAAGCAGAATCATTCAGTTCCCAAGATCCATCCCATGCTGAAGACGGCCTATCAACGACTGGTTTTAGAACAGAAGACCCCAGGTGAGGGGATAGGGAAGGGGTGGAGACTTGGAAGAGAAGGAGCGGTGCTGCAGCCCGGAGAGGTCGCCTGCCTCAGGGCCACTGTGAAGCTTACCTGGGAGCAGCCTGGCCCCTTTGTCATGCTGGAATCCGACCCAATGGAGGGTCACTCAGGCCTGGAAGTGATACCGGAAGTGATCCCAATCAAGGCACTGAAGAAGGCCCGTGGGAGAGTCCCAGTGAGTGTGAGGAATCCTACGGAGAGGCCCGTAGAGATCCCTGCTAGGATGCTGCTGGGACAGGTGAGTCCTGCTGTCCCAGTTGGCTTGTCAGAAGTGAAGGGGACGGGTGGAGGAGAAGATGTTTGGGAAAAACTCTCCATGGAGAACCCGGACTTACCTGGAGCATGGAGGGAGAGAGCTAAGTCCCAGCTGACCAGATGGGAGAAGATTTTCTCCAAAGATGAGTTCGATGTGG
The DNA here is from genome assembly GCA_028564925.1 of Lithobates sylvaticus. NCBI lineage: Eukaryota > Metazoa > Chordata > Amphibia > Anura > Ranidae > Lithobates > Lithobates sylvaticus. The sequence goes on along the minus strand of CM053038.1, from coordinate 117,642,842 downwards.
GGTGTGCGAAGAGTGCCACCCATCGAATCCGTATGCAAGAAGACAAACCATTCAGGGAGAGAGTCAGGCGTGTTCCGCTGGCAGATCTGGAGGATCTGAGGGAACAGCTGGCGGAACTAAAGAAAACTGGAGTGATTCGGGAGTCCAGAAGCCCCTATGCCTCCCCAATAGTGGTGGTCCGGAAAAAGAATGGGTCGTTGAGGCTTTGCATTGACTACAGAACTCTCAACAGGAGGACCATTCCTGATCAGTACACCACGCCAAGGATAGAGGACGCCTTACAGAGTCTGTCTGGAGCCAAGTGGTTCAGCGTGATGGATCTCAAGAGCGGGTACTATCAAATCCCCATGCATCCAGAAGATAGAGAAAAGACCGCCTTCATAACCCCAGTAGGGTTCTTTGAGTTTAACAGGATGCCTCAGGGCCTGTCTGGAGCTCCTGCTACCTTTCAACGCCTCATGGAAAAGACTGTTGGAGACATGAACCTCATAGAAGTCCTTGTGTACCTGGACGATGTTATTGTCTTCGGGAAAACTTTGGAAGAACATGAAGCCAGATTGGAGAAAGTGTTGAGAAGGCTCAGTGAAGAGGGACTCAAACTTTCCCCCGAGAAGTGCCGGTTCTACCAGTCTTCTGTGAACTATCTGGGACACATAGTGTCTGAAAAGGGAGTGGCTACAGACCCTGAGAAGTTGGAGGCAGTTACTTCATGGCCAAGACCCACAACAGTCACCGAACTCAGATCTTTCCTGGGGTTCTGCTCCTACTATCGAAGGTTTGTGGATGGGTTCGCCCGTATTGCCAAACCCCTAAACGAACCACTCAAGACCGAAGGGGAAGAAGATGGCTTGGGACCCAGGAGGCCCGGTGAGTCGGTTCAAGACCAATGGAACCCAAGGTGCGAAGAAGCTTTCAGAACCCTGAAGAGGAGTCTCACCACAGCCCCAGTCTTGGCTTATGCTGACCCCACCAGACCATATGAGCTACATGTTGATGCCAGCCATGAGGGCCTAGGTGGAGTGCTCTACCAAGAGTATGAAGATCAGCTGCGACCAGTGGCCTATGTGAGCCGGAGCCTGACCCCCTCGGAGAAGAACTACCCCACCCATAAGTTGGAGTTCTTGGCCCTCAAATGGGCAGTAGTCGATAAACTAAAAGACTACCTTTATGGGGCCGAATTTACTGTAAAAACAGATAACAACACCTTGACCTATCTATTCACCACCGCCAAGCTGGATGCAACTGGACACAGGTGGTTGGCGGCGTTATCTGGATGCAACTTTAGCCTCAAGTACAGGCCAGGGGCTGGAAATAGGGATGCAGATGCCCTGTCCCGAAGATCTCATGTCATGGCCGATTATTGGGAAGACTGGACCCAAGTGGCACCAGAAGAAGTGCGAGCCCTTTGTCAGGGGGCTGAACTCCAAGCTAGAGGAGGATCCAGAGCCGAAGAGATAGGAGTCACCACAGTGGGGGTCCCTAAACATTACTGTGGGGTAACTCAACTAGAAGAAGAATGCCTACCGAAGCTGTCCAAGAAGGAGTTAAGGTGTGACCAATTGGAAGACCCCATGGGAAAATTGGTCCTGGAAGCATTGGAAAACAAAAGTCCAGAGGGACTTCGACATCACCCTTCCAAAGAAGCTCGCCTGCTGAGGAAAGAGTTAGATAAACTACAGGTGCATCAGGGAGTGGTCTACCGAAGGGGCCCCTCTGATAGCTCAGAAGATAAGTGGAAGTTGTTTCTCCCCGAGAAGCATCGGGAGACTGTGCTAATTGCCTTACATGACCAGCATGGTCATCTGGGGGCAGAGAGAACCTTCCAACTTGTCAGAAGCCGGTTCTATTGGCCCTGTATGAGGGCCGAAGTGGAGGAATATTGCCATTCCTGTGCACGATGCATCCAGAGAAAGACTTTACCCCATCAAGCTGCCCCAATGGACCATCTACAGAGTCAAGGCCCAATGGATCTGGTATGCATTGATTTTCTCTGCCTCGAACCCGATTTGAGTGGATTGGGAAATGTTCTGGTGATAACCGATCAATTCACCCGTTATGCCCAGGCTTTCCCAACCAAAGACCAGAAGGCTTCTACCGTGGCCAAGGTGCTCCTAGAAAAGTACTTTGTTCATTATGAATTACCACAGAGAATCCACTCAGACCAAGGGAGGGACTTTGAGAGTCGCCTGATCCAGAAGTTACTGGACTCTTTGGGAGTAGAGAAGACCAGAACTGCACCATACCACCCTCAAGGGGATGCCCAGCCTGAGAGGTTTAACCGGACCCTATTAAACATGCTTGGAACTCTAGAGACAGAGAAGAAGCAGCATTGGAGCCAACACATATCAGCTCTGGTGCATGCCTACAACTGCACCACAAGTGATGTGACGGGTTTCTCCCCCTACCGGCTCATGTTTGGGAGAGAAGCAAGATTGCCGGTGGATCTGGCTTTTGGCATTTCCCTAGACCATGTCTCTGCTACCTCCCACAAGGGATATGTGGATCGACTGAGATACAATTTGAAAGTGGCATACGAAAAAGCTCAGGTGGCCTCAGACCAGAGGGGAGCCCGAAACAAGCAGAACTTCGATCTGAAGGTTCAAGTACAAGACCTACAGCCTGGGGACCGTGTACTGTTACGCAATCTAGGAATCCCTGGAAAGCACAAGCTTGTTAATAGGTGGAGATCAGAGCCCTATGTCATCTGCAGAAAGTTACCTGGATTGCCGGTGTATAAGCTAAAGCCAGAAGGGAGAGTGGGGCCCTTGAAGACCTGGCATAGGAATCACTTACTCCCACTCACTGAAGCTGTCAGAATACCTCCAGTGAGGGATTTGCCTGAGTCTGTTCCCATACTGGATACCCCCAGACCCAACACTCGGTCCCAGACTTCCCGAGCTAGGGATGGATAAGATGGAACATTGAACCCAGAAGCTACAGAGTTTGTTCCATCCAGTGTTGTGCCCGAGTGCTGGGAAGATATCCCTGGCCTCTGCTCAGAAGAGGAGGAGGTAGATGTTCCAGAACCAGTGATACTGCCAGAATGTGTTCCTGAAGAAGAGCCTGTGGCGCTAGAGCCTGAAGTTCCAAGAGAACAAAGGGCTTGCAGAGTTGTGAGGCCTCCCAAGAAGCTAACTTACCCTCAAATGGTAAAAAGCTCAGAGGACTCTATTGTGACAGCTAGGAGAAATGCTGAACGCTCTGACCTACCCACTGTTCATTTAGTGGGGGACAACCCCAGCTCACTCTCTGGCACAGTTAGACAGGTCGCCCTTACTGAAGCGACCTGTAGACAGGACAGCTCCCCACCCTATGATGATTGGTGGGAGGCTCCTCTGTCTGTCCTATGTGAACGCATTGATTCAAAAAGGGCTGTTAGATTGAACAATGTCTTTGGGGACCAAAGATTCAAAGTGGGGGGAGTGTGTAGCGGGGGTGTTCCCCTTTTAGGGAAAAGACGTTTTCTAGCAGCAGCAGCAGGGGACGAAACTACGGTTCCCAGAAACCCCCTGGCTCCCAGGAGGTTGGATGTTCTTGCCCCAGAGACTGATGGGAGAAGTGATGTAAGGGGGAGAGAAGCCCGCCTCTTCCTCTTGGGACGCGGGACGTGAGAGAGAAGAGACACCTGTGCGGACCTGTGCTGTTACAGGCCTGAAGCCTGAGGCCTTGCAGCGGACCGGGGAGCCTTGCACCTCACTGCCAGCCTGAGTGGCACTGAGACTTTCATCTTGCTACAGTCAAGCGGACTGGGGACCCGAACGCAGGGGCCGTGGTGGACGAGGCAGGATACAGCCGGTGGAGGTCCCGGGACCAAGGACGGTGTCCGGAGTGGTGAGCGAGCGAAAGCTCATCTTATGCCTGTTGCCCCTCTATATTTTATGCCTATTAGACTTCCGAGGCTATTTACTTCAAGTTGCAGAAGATTGTCCTCTCCCTTCTTTGTGGATTACAATTACTTTGCTTAAATCTTTATGTGCACCACCTCTACAGATCTTGTGCCGGTGAAGAATTTTGTATTCCCTCAAGGACTGAGCTCCATGTTTAGGGATCAGGCCTGGTCCATTAGGTAGTCGCAATTAGGTTATCGCACCACAGTGGTGCTTAGGTAACGGTCGCTACACGTGGCGCTCCGTTCTTTCCCCCCCCATTGCGGTTCAGTTATGTTATTGTAATACATACTGCATGGACCTGCTAATGTGTTGTAAACCAAATGTTTGATGTATGTTACCACTTTTAAACTACCAGAAGTAAAGACAGTTAAATAGCTAGAAGATTGTCTGTGAGTTTGAGTTCATCACACTTAGAGCATAAGTGATTTTATGTGTGTTGCTATATTAACTGTGCCAGAGCGTGTAGAGCAGATTGCCGGGAGGTTGGTGGAACTGTACTCAGGGACCCAAATCAAACTTGCGGCTCTCTTAAGTGGGGGTATCGCTACATATGTTTTTGGTTGTAACATGACAAAATGTGGAACATTTCAAGGGGTATGAATACTTTTTCAAGGCACTGTAGATACCATTTCTCAAATGCTTATAAGCCCATTAATATGATAGACTTTAATGGCCAGTAGTAATGGATGGCTTGGGATGGGCAAGCTCCATCACAGCAAGGTGGTGCCAGAGCTTTCCTGGTTCAGTTAGACCTAGCAATTGTCCTTGCAGGATACTATTAAAGCTGATGCAGGTATGTGAAGGTGTCTCCAGAGTCCTATACTTTATACCTGCTAGTAGCTTTATTTTTCATTTTTTTCATTTTTTAAGTGACACAGTCACAGCTATACCTTGTCGTTGGTTGTAGGCACATAAAAATGTATTGGATTGATAGGTGCAATATTGTACATATATAGCATTCCTTATTATTGTCAGCTGAAAATGTCATTGCTACAAAGTTATTGACTCTTTCAGTCTGCACACATCTTCCTGTTATTCAGCATTTTCCATCACTGAGAAATAATTGCTTCTTGATTAGATCTTAATTGCTTCTTGATTGTTAGCTTTTGCCTTAGGTACTTGCATACATCTCTAGCTTTGCCTTTGTGTGGTACCCACTGCTCTTGTGTCTTTAGTACTGGAAGTGAATGAAAAAAAATATAGAATATCCAGCAGTAAATTTGTATATGCCACTAAATATTGTAATACTTAAAAAAAGGTGCACCCTATGGGTAAGGGCAAGTCTCAGGGAAAAATGGATGTTATAAGAAAGAACAGTACCACTAGCTAGTGTTTTTTCAATGGGCTTGACAAATGTTTTCTGACTGAAACATCTTGTGTGCCTTGTAGAAAATAGCCACTTCAAAAGGACCTGCTGGTGGCACTTCTGTATTAATATGACTGTGTATAAATACATTTCTTCTACACATCCCGATACTTGAGAAGAATTTCCCACTGAACACATGCAAAATCAGTAAGCATCAGAGGAAAGTGCAAATTCCAGATGGAGAATAATAAATCTAAAATATACAGAACAGAATTTTTATAAAACATAACAATTTGCTGGCAGTGTTTCTGCCTTCGTTTTCATGAGAGGTCATATCAAGCAAATCCATTTTCCTCTATCAAGAAGACTACCTATATTGGCACAATTATGGCAGCATACCATTGTGGGTAAGCTCTGCCTCCTCTTACCTATAGGACCAACTACCCTATAATTCTAAGCCCTTAGCCAAGCGCCAGCATTTTTTTCCCACTTTCCACTGTGCCACTACTAAAGGAGTCTTTATGTAGGGAGAGTCCTTGGGAACACTTAGCCTGTGATGTATAGCAGAGTACTTTTATTCTCCCAAGCTTGCCCAAGCTACATTGTACTTTCAGCTCTTTTACCTTGCACTTCTAGGTGCTTGCTTAGGTTCTTATTCCTGTCTATTTTAGTTGACTGCCTTGCTAATGAATTAACATCATGCACACCACCAAAGAACCATTAGGTAAGAGCAGGAAAGTCAGGAAAGCCCTTATTTTTCTGCTGACTTAAAGCGGTAGTAAACCCGCTGACATTTTTTTTTTTATACATCTGTAAGGGAAAAGGCATAATGAGCTAGTATGCACCGCATACTAGCTCATTATGAAATACTTACCCTAGAACGAGGCGTCGGTAACTCACCTGGTCCACGCCGAGGTCGCTGACATGTTGCCTCGGCATGTCTTCCGGGTATCGCGACTCCAGCGCTGTGAGTGGCTGGAGCCGCAATGTCGTCACTCCCGCGCATGCGCACGGGAGACTTCTTCCCGGCAGGCTTCGGATTCTGCCGGCCCTTCAGCCGAGAATCCCCGTGCGCATGCGCCGCTGCAGTTAGCGGCGCATTGCACAGGGAATATCTCCTAAACCGTACAGGTTTAGGAGATATATTTTTTTACCTACAGGTAAGCCTCATTATAGGCTTACCTGTAGGTGAAAGTCAAAATTTTGACTTTACTTCCACTTTAACAGAGGTGTTGCCTGACTGATCTGGCAATTTTGTTCTTTCAGCCTATCTCACCATCAGCGTCTTCTCAACACCTCAAGCTATCTCATCATTCCTCAAGCAGAAGGTCATTCTCAAAATCAAGGGAATGTTGTAGTAAATAAATATCATTCTTTGTTTAAATATTTTTTATTAAAGTTTCAAAACATTATAACAATACTGTAGATATATTCAAGTGCAAAGGCAAAATCAAGTGAGTACCAGCAAATGCAAACAAGAAGAACATTTGAGTAGCATATGTAAGAGACATTGATGTAGGTTTTTTATGGTCATGAACAGACTAAATTGGTTTTAGCACCACATCCCTGAATTTAATAGATGGAAAGAGAGGGAAATTGGGACTTTTTAGGTGCAGAGTAAATTGTCAAAATATCAAATATAATGTATAAAAATTATTTTATTTTCTATTTTGAGGAGCAAAAATAAAAAATTAAAATATAACAATGGCTGGTACAATTTATCACAATTTCATCGAAACAGCAATATAAGATGTACTTCCCAACATGTTTTGCCCATATATCGGGCTTCTTTAGGGGATGCTGTCTGGTTTGGGGGTACAAGCCTTCTATTGGAAGACACAGAAACATATATATGTCATATTAAATCAATATATTTTAAAATTTGTATAGTACATTAACATTTACATTTTTATTATGCATGTGCATCTCCACTGCCAAGGCACCACTGCTTACCTATATGTCCTAGAAATATAGATCCAAGAACTGCCGGGATAACAAGATGTCTAACTGCATCAAGGGAACCATGCGCTACAGGCGGCCATAGATGGCATTCAAGGACCAACTAAAAGGATAGGAAAATGTATCAGATGCGTTTAGATATCAGAAAGATGAAATATCCTACCATATGGGAACAACCCCCATAGAGCAAATGCAAAGTGCCCGCAAAGTGCAAAACACAGAACATAGTTACATAGGTAATCTGGTTGAAAAAAAGACACAAGTCCATCCAGTTTAACCAACATATTGGTTGTTCTGTATTAGAAATGACCATTATCATACAAGATGACCTGTATGCAATGTTAGGCTGCCCTAAGCATCATCAATGAGGAAAGAGGGGAAGAAAGAAAGGGGAAGAAAGGAAAGAGAGAAAAAAGGGAGAAAGCAACAGCCCACACTAGAGCGCAGTCTTATCACCACCACAACAGCCATTAAGCAGGGTGTTGAAGATATTGGATCTATGGGTCCAGGCCCTCTAAAATCGCAATAAGGTATCTTGCTAACCATCTTTTTATTAGTCATTATCCACGTTATTTTCTACTTTATTACCTCCAGGTCTACAAAACCACTCTTCCAGGTGGTTACGATAGCTATTTTGGATACCAAGAACATAAAGTATATCAAGGTCTGATTGTGTCTGGGTATCCAGTGGATGGGTTCATTAAATAGAGAAACCCTAGGGTTTTTGAGAATATTTACCATGGTTACAGAGTGAATCAGTACGTGAAATCCTATACAGAAATGCTTCACTTTATTGCACGACCACCATGTATGGTACAATGTCCCTACCTGCCCGCATCCCCAAAATCAAAGTTGTAATCAGTACCATCGAGAAAGTACCTTGTAATCTGCTTCTATAAGGGAGACATTCATGATGTCTTTATAAGTTCTATTTGTCCAAGCCCTCCAGTCCTCCTCATTTGTTTCTGTTCCCACATCCTTTTCCCATGCAAGCATGTGGGATAGTTTTTCAGTGGAGCTAACCAATTGCCTGTATAACTCTGAGATTCCACCCCTCTATGCCTTACCCTGGTAGCACTGGCTTTCGAAAGCTGTCCATGTCATGATATCATTTGTGAGACGTCGCAATGATTGGTAAAGTTTAAGTGTAAGATTTCTTGCATAGGGTAAGACTCAGAGCCCGACATACTGAGCAGCATAGAGCTGTTGAGTAAAGTGAGAAGTAGAATAAATGCCCCTATGTTCAAGGAAGTGTCCTATGTGATAAAGGTCTTTTTTCAGCCACCATTGAAAATCATGGGAATGAAGGCCAGGCAGGAATGCCAGGTTGTCAATGCTTGGTGCAACGGGAGTGTAAAGGGACTGGAGTATAGCCAATTTGGATAACGAATCCCACAATTGAAGGGAGTGGGACAGTGTTGGACTAAAAACTACCTGACATTTTTTAGATAGAATCCACATCAGGAGATCAATGGGCAAAGGGACACAGACTTGAGCCTCCAGAACTATTCAGTCTGGTCTATAAGATTTGGAATATAGTTGAGACAATTGGATAAGCCGGGCAGCCCTGTAATAAGGTACAGAACTCCCAACCTGCATGAGTCCCTGTTCTGTAGAGTGTACAGTGTGAAGATCAGCCGCTGGAACGCCACTGGCAGAGTGCAAAAGTAATATAGAATCTTGGGTAATAATACCATCTTAACTGACACGATCTTACCCATCCACGATAAATGAGCTAAAGATGACCACATCTACACTTCCTGCAATAGCTATGCGAATAATTAGCTTTATAAAGAGATGCTATACTGGAAGGTAATTTAATTCACTTTAGTAAGTAAAAGATCTTGGCTGCTAAAAAAATCCATATTGTTGTTTCAAACTCTATAGCCAGGGTCTTCTTAGTGATGATAAATAGTAATGGTGAAAGGGGATCATTCCTCACCCATAGTTGGTCAGAGGGATTGCTATATAAGGTCTGGAGGAAGGAGAAGAACTTATGACCAAAATGCTATCTAGAAAGGATCCTGAAAGGGTAGGTCCAGGATATAGTGTCAAACAATTTCCGTATATCTAGGGAAAGCAACATCCCTTTTTGTGACCTACCTCCATCCCGGGAAGAGTGTAGCATTGAAATGAAATTCATTGCTCTTCTGATTTGGTCGGCCTATCTTTTCGGTACATATCTGGCCTGGTCTACATGCTTGTAGCAGGCCATAAAGCTGTTTAACCTTGTGGCATACACTTTGACCGGTAGTTTCAGGTCGGTGTTTATCAAAGAAATTGGCTTATAGTTTCACTGGGGTTCTTATTGGGTTTTGTAAGCTCCATTTGAGTCCACATCCATAGGACCACCCTCTCTAAGAGCTTTAAAATATTTCACCAAATGTTGCAGTAATATTAGTGCAAATTTTTTAAATACAAAACCGTGAAGCCATCTGGCCCAGGTGTCTTTGATGATTTAGATTACTTGATATTCTGGAGGATTTCCACCTGGGTGATCTCTCTTTCCTAAACATCCCGACGAGAAGCTGATAAGGAAGGCAGTGGCAAGTGGGCCACAAAGTTATCAAAATACTGCACAAAATTCCTTAAGGACCGCTATGGGATTCTGAGTATATGCACCATCAGCCTTCCTTGATTTAGGCATCAACATAATTTGCAGTCTAGGCGTCAGTTTCCAGAATAACAGCTTCCAAGGATGATGAATTTGGTGATAAGATTTTGCCTTGGTCCATCTTAAGCCCCATACACACGCTCGGATTATCCGAGGACCAGGTCCGTCGGATCATGTCCGTCGTACTTTGTCCGATGTTGGTTTTGCGTACACACGGTCGGACAAAGTTGTCGGAAAATCCGATCATTCTGAACGTGGTGACGTTTTTTGCCTACGACGGGACTACGTAGAGGCTAGTAGCCAATAGCTTTGGTCTTGTAATGTGATCTGAGCATGCGTAGCACTTTGTCCGTCGGAATTCGCTACACACGATCGGATTTGGTGTGATCGGACTTTGTTGTCAAAAAATGTATCCAGCAGGAGATAGGACTTTGTCCGTCGGACAATCCGATGGAAACTGCCTACACACGGTCGGAATTTCCAACAACATTGTCTGATAGGACAGAATCCATCGGAAAATCCGACCGTGTGTATGGGGCTTTAGATGTTTTTCTGCCTTAGTTGTAAGGCAGAGATTAAGCTCTGTGTGGATTCGATTTTGCTCTGCAGGTCAAGATGTGGATTCTCTTTATGTTCTTTGAGTAGGGTTGTTAATTCTGATTATTTTTGGTGGATAAGGGCCTCAGAGTTTTTTATATCTAGAAGCCAATTGGATGGGGATACCTCTGACTGAGGCTTAATGAACAGCCCAAATAGTCTCATTAACATCAAAACAAATGGAGCGATTGCTAAGTAGGAATTCATTCAGTCACCACGAATAGGATGTACTAGCCTTGCAGATTGTGGAAATTGACGCCGCCAATGGCAAGTGGTCGGACTAAGGCAACTCTAAAATCTTGGATGAAATAAACAGAGGTAGATCACAGGAGGGAGTGAGTATGTGGTCAGTCCTGGAGTAGGTAGAGTGTACATGTGAATAATAAGAGAAATCCTACTTGGAATGGGTTAAATTCCCTCCATATGTTGATCAAAACAAAATGATGGAGTAATTTTGCAAATTTGGTGCCCACTATAGAGAGGCGTTGAATCTGGGACCTAGATTTATTCAGTCCAGAATATAGAGCTAAATTAGTATCCCCTCCTAGAAATACAGATCTGACAAAATTCAAGGATAGCGTCTGTAAGAGGGACTTAAAGAAAGATAGCTGATTGAAGTTAGGAGTGTTAAAAGTGAAAAAGTCATCTGCGCACCTTCTATTTTCCCAGCTACCAACAAATATCTACTATTAGGGTCTCTGAGGATATTGAAAGGTGACGAGGAAAGCCTTTTAGAAATGCACATTGCCACTCCCCGTGTTTTGTCAGGTGCACTTGCTAAGTAGAATTGGGGGCATTGTCCATGCAGAAAGGAAAGTCAATATGGGAAGGGGTGTGTGTTTTTAGCAAAAGCACCACCTCCGCCTCCACTGAATGATAATAATTAAAGGCCTTCCAGCACTTGACTGGAGAGTTTAGACCCTGAGTATCATGAGAAACAATGCAAAAAGGTTTAAAGATGCAAGAAGCAGCCATAACATAGGTACAGGGGTAAAGAGCTTACCTGTGAAGGCTTAATATTGTCAATCAGAGTGCGGGCTGTCCATGGCGGTGGGGACAAAGCAGGAAGGTGGGAAGAGGAGAGAGAAAAGAAGAAGAGAGGAAATACAGATCCACTGACTCTGGGAAAGCCAAAACTTCCTAAAAGCAGGAAAAGAGAACCAAACAATTGAAAGTCATCAAACAGTAACATAAATGCATTTCCTGAAGACGTTGCAGGGAAGCTTAAATGCTACATAGTACATAGTGATACATAGTTAGTAAGGTTGAATAAAGACACCAGTCCATCCAGTTCAACCTGAGTGAGTGTGAGTGCGTGTCTACAAGTGTCCCTATCCCTGTACATTGTGTCTCATTAAGATGCTTATCTATTATATTATTATTTTTTTATTTAAGGTACCCATATAGCGCCGACAATTTACGCAGCACTCCACACATACATTGCACACTCACATTGGTCCCTACCCTCAAGGAGCCCACAATCCAAGGTCCCCAACTCACATTCATATACTAGGGCCAATTTTGTACAGAAGCCAATTAACCTACCAGCATATCTTTGGAGTGTAGGAGGAAACCGGAATACCCAGAGGAAACCCACGCAGGCACAGGGAGAACATGCAAACTCCAGGCAGGTGGTGTCGTGGTTGGGATTTGAACCAGCGACCCTTTTTACTGCTAGGCAAAAGTGCTACCCACTACACCACTGTGCCGCCCAAATGCTGATCTTTTCTGAATGCTGTGGCGCCCTATTTGGGCATTAGGATCCTTTCTAGCCTTTTGCGTGATTCATTCTTTAATCCCATAAAAGTGAGGCTTGACAATGATGTCCCTTGGGGGCCCAGTCCAGCTGAAACTTATGACCAGGCTCATGAGGCATCAGGAGTCACATAAGTTTCATAACAGCAGCCTGCATGTCAGTAAAAGACTTTGGAATGCCGTTTCCTAAAGTTATATCTGTGTGACCTATCTTCAGGCCCTGTTCCAGTAATGCACAAAATCTGGCTATTATAATAGTCTCCAGAGTATTCAGGTTGGGAGGATTTGGATGGTAAAGTATGGAGTTTAGGACTGGCAATGTGGCTGCTCTGATAAGTAATAATTTCCCCCATAGCTCTGTCCAAAGAAGAATCTGTGGACTGTAGAGTGTCAGACTGGAGAGACACCTCCAAAGCAAGATGTAACCTGAGTGTGAATGGAAACCTGCTCACTCGGTCCAGGAGTAGAGATCCCTGTATGTGTCTCCTCGTAATCGGCTTCCTGCAGCATATCTGGCATGCTGTATGGACCTGCGGTGGCCATGTTGTCATCTGCCAGCTCCGAGATTTAATCCTCCAGTGGCTTTACAGTGAAGGCTTTCTGCTTCCCCTTCGCCCATTCTGGTTTGTGAGAGAGGTGGTGGGTGCCAGTATCGACTTGCTGGGTCCCCTCATGCTGCTAGATTCAGCAGGAGTCGCTTGATTTAGGCATCACTATGTCCTGCTGAATGCATGTGCCCTTGTAAATACCATTCTCAATGTAATAGTTGTTTAGGCAGTTCCTCATCCTATCAAATCAGCCTCAAGACGGACCAGTGCTGAGGAAGTGGAACATGGATAACGTGGCAAAAATGTATCTGCCAGGCCTGCTTCTCAACCCTGGGACAGACAACCTTTATTAAACAGACTATCCAGGAGTCCATTCAGGGGCTCTCTGTTACCCAAATCCCTACCATAAGAGACCTAAAGCCAGGTCTTTCCATGCAGCTCTCCATGCGTCTGGCTAACTGGGACAAGCAAGCGCTAGGGAAGAACTCTTCTCCTTTCCCATTGATGAAGTAGAATAAGGAAAGTAATGTTAAAAGAGTGGGGAAGATAGAGAAAAAAATCTTCGCTGGTGAACCATATTTCAAAACTGCATCCACTGAAGGAAGAGGATGCTCAAACATTTACTCATGCATCCCTCACAGATGCTTCAGTTATGCACCTGGCACACCATGTTACTCTGCCAATGGATGATGGTGAAAAATGACTACAAAACTGCTGGCAGTACATGTATACCAAAAATAGCCCTGACTATGGGTCAAGCCAGAGAATATTTAGACTGATGTCTGATGTGCAGAAAAAAAATAATATTAATCCACTGGTAGAACTTAAGCTGACCAGTGATTTTCTTGGTCAAGCAGTCATGGTTAGTCGGCACTCATCCCACATGACAAGAGACCCCACAGACAACAATAACTGTTAGAGAGGAGGCAAAGTAATGACAGATTCAGGGAGGCTAGATCTTATAGGGCCAGAAAGAGAGCCTTCGAAGAGCTGGAGAGGCATGCATTCATTATTCCTTATGTTGTTAAAGACCAAGGCCTCCTTTGCTGGAGAGAAACCATTTAGAAATGTGCCCACTCAAGCTTGTGAAGTAGGAGTAACTATTGTCTCAGCGTTCAGAAAAAAGGGATAGAGAGCTGAAATTATACTCTGCAGAGCTCTGAGAGCTGAATAGAGGGAAGCGACACACCCCCTTCACACAGTACTAGGGATGAGCCCACGGTTCGAGTCGAACGTAAGTTCAACTCGAACATCGGTGTTCGTTTGTTCTAAAACAAACCAAACATATGGGGCGTTTCCAAAAAATTTGAGCGCCGAAGAACGCCCCATAATGCACTGCGAAATCGCAGTGCATTGCTGTATGATGATTGGCCAAAGCATGCACCTGACCTGCATGCTTTCGCCAATCACAGCACACTCTGCTGAGAGAGCCATAATTGGCCAAAGGCAGGGTGCCTTTGGCCAATCAGGCTCAGGGGGCTAAGTCCACGCCCCACACTATATATAAGGCTGCTTACAGAGCGGTCGTGTGTAGTGTTGTTGGCGAGGACAGAGAGATAGTTTGAGTTAGATTAAGCAGGCAGGTTATTCAGTTAGTGGCAGTGTATTTGATATATACAGTCAGTCTAATATATATATATATATATATATATACCGTATATATATATGCTACATTTAGCATAGATAGACTATATATTCAGTGTTTACTCGATATTCAGTGCAGGCAGTGTATTAATATATATATATATATATATATACAGTGGTGTGAAAAAGTGTTTGCCCCCTTCCTCATTTCCTATTCCTTTGCATGTTTGTCACACTTAAGTGTTTCGGAACATCAAACCAATTTAAACAATAGTCAAGGACAACACAAGTAAACACAAAATGCAATTTGTAAATGAAGGTGTTTATTATTAAAGGTGAAAAAAAATCCAAACCATCATGGCCCTGTGTGAAAAAGTGATTGCCCCCCTTGTTAAAACATACTATAACTGTGGTTGTCCACACCTGAGTTCAATTTCTCTAGCCACACCCAGGCCTGATTATTGCCACACCTGTTCACAATCAAGGCATCACTTAAATAGGAGCTGCTTGACACAGTAAGGTCCACCAGAAGATCCTTAAAAGCTACACATCATGCCGAGACCCAAAGAAATTCAGGAACAATTGAGAAAGAAAGTAATTGAGATCTATCAGTCTGGAAAGGGTTATAAAGCCATTTCCAAAGCTTTGGGAATCCAGCGAACCACAGTGAGAGCCATTATCCACAAATGGCGAAGACATGGAACAGTGGTGAACCTTCCCAGGAGTGGCCGGCGCCCAAAATTACCCCAAGAGCGCAGCGACGACTCATCCAAGAGGTCACAAAAGACCCCACAACAACGTCCAAGGAACTGCAGGCCTCACTTGCCTCAGTTAAGGTCAGCGTTCATGCCTCCACCATCAGGAAAAGACTGGGCAAAAATGGCCTGGCAGAGTTCCAAGGAGAAAACCACTGCTGAGCAAAAAGAACATCAAAGCTCGTCTCAATTTCTCCACAACACATCTTGATGATCCCCAAGACTTTTGGGACAACATTCTGTGGACCGATGAGACAAAAGTGGAACTCTTTGGAAGGTGTGTGTCCAAGTATATCTGGCGTAGAAGGAACACTGCATTTCAGAAAAAGAACATTATACCAACAGTAAAATATGGTGGTGGTAGTGTGATGGTCTGGGGCTGTTTTGCTGCTTCAGGACCTGGAAGACTTGCCGTGATAAAAGGAACTATGAATTCTGCTGTCTACCAAGAGATCCTGAAGGAGAATGTCCGACCATCTGTTCGTGTACTCAAGCTGAAACGAACTTGGGTTCTGCAGCAGGACAATGATCCTAAACACACCAGCAAGTCCACCACCGAATGGCTGAAGAAAAACAAAATGAACTTTGGAGTGGCCTAGCCAAAGTCAGACCTGAATCCTATTGAGATGTTGTGGTATGACCTTAAAAAGGCTGTTCATGCTCGAAAACCCTCTAATGTAACTGAATTAGGACAATTCTGCAAAGATGAGTGGGCCAAAATTCCTCCAGGACGCTGTAAAAGCCTCATTGCACGTTATCGCAAACGCTTGGTTGCAGTTGTTGCTGCTAAGGGTGGCCCAACCAGTTATTAGGTTTTTATAGGGCAATCACTTTTTCACACAGGGCCATGATGGTTTGGATTTTTTTTCACCTTTAATAATAAACACCTTCATTTACAAATTGCATTTTGTGTTTACTTGTGTTGTCTTGACTATTGTTTAAATTGGTTTGATCCGAAACACTTAAGTGTGACAAACATGCAAAGGAACAGGAAATGAGTTTTTCACACCACTGTATATATATATATATATATATATATATATATATATATATACGTTGATAGATTTTAATAGGAGTCTGCCAAGGCTATGTCACCTCTTCTATTCTCTAACTACACCTCCTTCCTTGGTCAGTTGATTGCCTCCCATGAAATATCAGTATGAACGTCACATGTCTCGCTAAATCTCAAAATGTTCCAAAGCTGAGCTCATAATCCTTTCTCCACTCCATGCCCCCTCCTTTGACTTATTCAATCAAGTTTACTAGCACAGCTACCAATACTTATCCTCATTACAGGGTGATCTCCCCTTCCAGCTCTACAGCTAGACACTGTCAAAATCTTGCTGCCTTCAGTACAATAACATTTTTAAAATATTACTTTTCTTAACCAATGACACCACCAAGATACTTATTCACTCCCTTTTCATGTCTCACCTGTCTCATCTTGAGTATTGCTAGTCCCTCCTGTAGTGCTGATCACTTTATTCTGATACAATGACACAGCAAGGAGGATTACAGCTTCCACATCGAATGTGTGGATGGAGGAAATCGGGTAAATTTTTTTCATTTAACCCCCTGGCTGAATGAAAAAAACGGAATGAAAAAAACGAAAAATAGGCTAGCTTTAGCCTATGGGTGACATCACCGCTCAGGCATTCCAATCATTGCCATTGTTGGAACACTCTGTTATCCCCTGTAGCTGGCACAGGCTGACACAGGGGAGTCTACGTGACTGGAACAGAGTGGCCTGAGAATAACTAGGTATCCACATCTTTTTTGTACAGGGTGGTTAGTTTAGGTGTTAGAATGGGAGCAGTTCCACAATTAGATTTTCATAAGGGAGATTTTATCTTGGAATTTAACTTTAAACCCCTGTCAGGATTTTTTTTTATTGTCGTCTGTATCCACAAAGAGGAGATTTACTCAATCTCTCTGACCTGATGACCATTGTTAAGTTCTCACCAGAACAGGAATAGAAAATAAAACTTCCAATAGGGAAATTTGTTCTGGTAACAACTGTCTAAATTGGCATTTCCTTCCATTTAAAGAACATTTTCTCACTTCCTGTTGAAGCTACAGGGCAAGACATGTGAAACCTCCCTTAGGGTGCACAGAAGACAAGAAAAAGTTACATGGGTTTTAACTTTAGATATACTTGTCTATGTAAGCCCCCAGGAGCAAAGAAAATTATAGTGGAGCATGTGACTCACTATATATCATTGGTGGGCAGTCACGTGGGGCAGGTAAACTGTCTTTAGCTCTATGTAAGCCCTAACCAGAATAATTCAGAGCTTACACAGGTCTTCCTTTCCTCTTTCCTGGTGGCTTAACAAAGCAGTGAGGGAGTGAATAAAGGTGGATATGTGCTCCTGGGGAGGTATCAGCATTAAATCAAAACTATGGATTTTACCATGTATAATTTAAGCACAGGTTTTCTTTAAAGGTAAATTAGGTAGACTTGCAAACCTGAGAACCATTGCATTTTTTTAATTTTATTTTTATAGATTACAATAAATTACAATAAATCAATATTGTAGAAAAAAACAAGTTTCACAAGATAAAGTTGAAACATACAATAAAACTTCTTGCGTAAATAAGAGTTAGTAAAATAAAGATAAATTATATTATATAATGATAGATTATATAATAAATAATGTATTGTGTTAGAATATTCATATGAAAAAATAAAATAAAATTAACAAAATAGAAATGAAATCACAAGTATAAGAACAATACTCATGTATAATTATAAATGCTAAAAGGGGGTAATGATTAAATAATAATATAAGGTTTTATGAAACAATAATAGATTATAAACTACAGTCAGGGCCAAGGTCTGTCTATATGGCTTGGTAATCCCTGAGAAAGTAAGTGAACATATTTTCTACCCCTATTTGTACTATAAAAAGGGGTAGGGAAAGGGAAAGGTTAGTAATAGGAAAGGGGAGGAAGAAAAACCTTCCAGAGAGTAATATAATGTGGTATAGTAGAAATCATGTATCAAAGGGAGTACAGTATTTATCATATTTCTATGTGTCTATATCAATGATTTATTTGTACCTGGTGAAAGATAATGATCTATCCATGGTTTCCATATGGATTCAAATTTGAGAATTTTGTCTAGATAAATCGCTTCAGATTTTGCATGTACCATGGCTTCTGTCACTCTTTGTTTAACAGTTTGTATGCAAAGAGAGTTAGTTTTCCATGCTTTCACTATGGATTGTTTAGCTGCTGTTGTTATAAATAGTAATAGTTTAAATTGGCGAAGAGTCAAATTTTGGGGTTTATTAGAAATTTTAAATATTGTTGAAAGAATTTTGTATACTTTCTTCCAGAATGAGTTGGCTACGGGGCACTCCCACCAAATGTGTGTGTGTGTGCCTAGTGTTGTACATCCTCTGAAGCAGTTGGCAGGGTATTGATGGTTGAATTTGGCTAAACGTGTTGGAACTAAATACCATCTAGTAAGGACTTTGTAATTGGTCTCAAGTGCTACAATGTTAGGAGTAGCTGATTTAGTTGCTTGCCAGATTTGAGCCCACTCTTGTTCATCTAAATGGAGGTGGAGATCATTCTCCCATTTTCCTGTGTAGGATGGAGGGCATATAAATCCAAAATCAGTCCTCTTCTGTTTGAGTCTGATATACAGCTTTGTTCAAAAATAGAAAATGTATGAGGTGTAGTGGCTGTTGGTTTGTATGGGGTCAGAAAATTCTTAATTTGGAGATATCTGAAGGTTTCTGTTTGTGGTAGATCATGTTGTTCACATAAAGTTGGGAAAGGTATTATATTTGAAGATTGAAAGAATTGGTGGATTCGTAGCAGACCTGCTTTAGTCCATGCTGAAAAGGATTGTGGGCAGGACCAGGCCGGATAGAAGGAAGGGTTATGAAGGAAAGAGAGTAAAAGTTTATGTTTAGATTGGAAACAAAATCAAGTTTTTAACCTGTCCCATATGGAGATGCTATGTTTAGTGTAGGGATTAGTGATAGATTTCTGTTGAGTAGGGGTAAGCCAGAGGAGGTTTGCAGTGCAAAGGGGATCACAGTCCACAGATTCTAATGGTACCCATAAAGGTATTTCTTTAGTAGAATGATACTTTGTCAATTGAGCTTATTGTGCCTGGTACGTACCCCAAGTCCTCGTTTTATTTTGGGAGCATATAAAGTTTGTTTAGGTAGGCGTGGTCTAAGTTTATTCCAGATATATTGGATGGTTTTGCGTTGGAGGATGCGTAAGAAGTGTGAGGGAACTGTTATAGGAAGTACTCTAAAGAGGTAAAGAACATTTGGGAGAATGGACATTTTGATAACAGTTATCCGGCCCATCCATGCTAGAGGTATGGATGACCATGTGGAAAGTAACTTGGATAGTTGTGTTAACATTGGGGGATAGTTAGACATATAAAGATCACTTGGATTAGCTGTGAGGTTAATAACTAGATAGGTGATATGAGTCATTGACCAGGTAAATGGGAGAGAGCTGTGTAGTTGTAATTGAAGTTCAGGTGATAATGATACGTTTAGTGCCTTGGATTTTTGTGCATTAACTTTGGATCTTGATATAGGGCAGAAATCCATCTTAGGTGTGTACCAAATCCCCATTTATGGAGAATTGAATTTAAATAGGGCCAGGACAAGGAATGGAATGCCTTTCTAATATCTAGTGAGAGGAAGCAAGTTGGGATGTTTCGAGTACGGTCTGTGTGGGCTGAGATAGCAGCTCAACGTATGTTATCTCCTACTTGTCTGGAAGGAAAAAATCCAGTTTGGTCTCTGTGTATTAAGGTGCCTATAATAGGAAGTCTGGTTGAGATTATTTTAGCCAGTAATTTAATGTCTATATTAAGTATTGATATTGGTGTAAAATTGGACCAAGAAGTATCGTCTGCATTTGGTTCTGGTATCATAGAAATTGAGGTCATGAGGGATTCTGGACGGAAAGAGTGACCAATAAGAAGGGAATTAAAGGCATCAACCATAAGTGGTGAGAATAAATTAGCAAATCTTTTATAAGTGGCTGCAAAACCATCAATACCTGGGCATTTGCATGGTTTTAATGATTTTATTGCTGTTTGTATTTCTAGTTCAATAATAGGTTTATCTAGAGATTCTTGTTGAGAATTAGAAAGTGAAGGTAAGTTAATTGAGGACAGGAGGTTATTTAGTCTAGTTTGACCAAAGTCATGGGAATCTTTATAAAGTTCAGATGATCTCTTTTGGAATTCATGCAGAATTTTAATTGGGTTACTAGTATAGTTATCGTTGTTCAATTTCAATCTAATGCCCCGTACACACGGTCGGATTTTCCGACGGAAAATGTTCGATAGGATCATGTTGTCGGAAAATCCGACCGTGTGTGGGCTCCATCTGACTTTTTCCATCGGAATTTCCGACGCACAAAGTTTGAGAGCTGGATCTCATATTCTCCGACAACATGGTCTGATCGCATCAATTCCGATCGTGTGTAGCTTAGTCCGACGGACAAAGTGCCACGCATGCTCAGAAGAAATTTGGAGACAAAAGCTATTGGCTACTGGCCTCTACGTAGTCCCGCCGTACCTGTTGTACGTCACCTCGTTCAGAATGATCAGATTTTCCGACAACTTTGTCCAACCGTGTGTGGGCAACACCAGTTTCAGACAAAATCCGTCGAAAAATATCCAACGGATTTTGTGGTCGGAATGTCCGACCGTGTGTACGGGGCATAATCGGTTTCGGGCTGTAAGTTTTCTTTCGTAATGCAAGGGCTAGGAATGTATGAGGTTTGTTAGCCTTCATATAGAAAGTGTGTTTAGATTTTCGGAGAATCTTTTCCGTTGATTCCGTCAGAAGTAGATCAAGTTCTAAACGCTTTTTGTCATATTGTAACTCTGTTGACGGGGATGGATCAGATTGGAATTTCTCCAAAGCGTCATAGAATGCTTTTCCTTACTTCTTTTGAAGCTGTCTCTTTTGTTTATGGAAGTGAGAAGCCTGACTTATGCAGACACTGATACACTCTGATACATGGTTTAAGAGCTTCCCAATAAGTTAGAGGATTTTTATCGTTAGTATTATTGTTTGCAAAATACTCTTTGATAGCTTTCTCAATGATCTGTCTATATGAAGGCTGTGCAAGTAAACCGTCATTTATGTACCATGTTTTATAGTTCGGTCGAGGGATCAATGAGGAAAGGGATGTCAGGTCTATATTATGATCATGGTGCATGGTAAGATAGTTGAGTCTAGGATATATGCTGAAATATTGACATTAATAAAAAGATGGTCTATGCAAGAGAATTGTTTATGGGGATGTGAATAGTGAGTATATTGTCGTCTCGCCGGGTGTTGTTCCCTCCACGTATCTAGAAGGGAATATTGATTAAGTAGTTGTTAATAGGAACAGCGTTGAGTGCCAACTCAGAGTTGGGGACTTATTTAGGAATGGATATATTACGTGATTAGAGTCTCCTCCCAATATAAGTGTGCCATGTTTATGATTCTCTATGACAGAGAACAAGTGGGAGAGGAATGACAGTGGATTTTTATTTGGGGCATAATATGAAACTATAGTAGTTTCGGTATCTTGTAAAAGGCCCGTCAATATTATGTATCAACCTTCAGGGTCTTTAAGTTCTGTGTGAAGTGTAAATGGCGTTGTATGGTGGAACGCGTTAAAAAAACACCACTTTGTTTAGTATTTGTTGATGAAGTATAAACTTGAGGATATTTGCGGCTAAAGAATTTAGGACAAGAATGGGATGAAAAATGTGTCTCTTGAAGACAGACCACATGTGCATTTAGCTTTGAGAAAGATCGAAAAGCTTTAGTTCTTTTCAGGGGTGAGTTTAGACCCTGTACATTAAGGGTTACAATATTTAGAGGAGCCATTGTACAATTAGAATAAGGGGGAGATATGTAAAGAATAGGTTATATCTATATCTCTCTGGAAAATAATAGGGGGGGAATAATGAAAGGGGGTGTAGGAAATAAAGCAAGCATTAATAAATGGTTAGGTAATATTCTGCCTATTGATATGTGTTCAACAATTTAAGAAACTTTTTCATTTTTAACCAGAAAGAAAAATGCTCCTAAGAGGAGCAAGTATCCAAAGGTTGGTAGTAAACACCAACCTGTGGGTACACTTAGTCCAAAGAGTGTCCAAACAGTCTGTTAGGCACTCGAGGATGTATTGGAGGTGCAGTAACTATCTCCGGGACTACGATGGCCGTCATATAAAATGATTTGTAAATAAACATTTAATAACCAAGTCATTAGATAACTAAAAGTTTGAGGTACTAATAAAAAATGGATATTAGAACGGTAACTTGTTTATAAAGATATAACAGTGTTACTTTTAAACTAAATTTGGAATAAAATCGTTATTCTAGATATGGAATTAGGTATAAAGCTCATAGCATAGTAAAAAGAATGGGAATAAGCCACTCTACTTACTATGAAGATATTGTATTGCTTTATATAAGATAGTTAGAGTATAGCAATAACTAGATTACTATAATAATCGTATTCCATTTCAATAGGTAGAGATTTAGATCTCTTAGTTCATGGATGAAATAATAAAAACATAGATAAATAACTTCAAGAGATATTTGATCTCAAATAGTAAAATGATAAGCAGGTTTGGATATATCCAAACTCTGTAGACAGTCTAAGTAGAATCAATTATGGATTTTATCCAAATCTACTTGCCTAAGGTGTATGTTTGTTAGGATAGTATTGTTTATATTCATACTATCAAGAGAAAATTTAATCTAGAATAGTACATATATTTATAAGTATAAATACACATATATATTAATTCATTGGTTCAGTGTCTGAAGTAGGTACAGTGGTGTGAAAAAGTGTTTGCCCCCTTCCTCATTTCCTGTTCCTTTGCATGTTTGTCACACTTAAGTGTTTCGGAACATCAAACCAATTTAAACAATAGTCAAGGACAACACAAGTAAACACAAAATGCAATTTGTAAATGAAGGTGTTTATTATTAAAGGTGAAAAAAAATCCAAACCATCATGGCCCTGTGTGAAAAAGTGATTGCCCCCTAAACCTAATAACTGGTTGGGCCACCCTTAGCAGCAACAACTGCAACAAGCGTTTGCGATAACGTGCAATGAGGCTTTTACAGCGTCCTGGAGGAATTTTGGCCCACTCATCTTTGCAGAATTGTCCTAATTCAGTTACATTAGAGGGTTTTCGAGCATGAACAGCCTTTTTAAGGTCCTACCACAACATCTCAATAGGATTCAGGTCAGGACTTTGGCTAGGCCACTCCAAAGTCTTCATTTTGTTTTTCTTCAGCCATTCGGTGGTGGACTTGCTGGTGTGTTTAGGATCATTGTCCTGCTGCAGAACCCAAGTTCATTTCAGCTTGAGTACACGAACAGATGGTCGGACATTCTCCTTCAGGATCTCTTGGTAGACAGCAGAATTCATAGTTCCTTTTATCACGGCAAGTCTTCCAGGTCCTGAAGCAGCAAAACAGCCCCAGACCATCACACTACCACCACCATATTTTACTGTTGGTATAATGTTCTTTTTCTGAAATGCAGTGTTCCTTCTACGCCAGATATACTTGGACACACACCTTCCAAAGAGTTCCACTTTTGTCTCATCGGTCCACAGAATGTTGTCCCAAAAGTCTTGGTGATCATCAAGATGTGTTGTGGAGAAATTGAGACGAGCTTTGATGTTCTTTTTGCTCAGCAGTGGTTTTCTCCTTGGAACTCTGCCATGCAGGCCATTTTTGCCCAGTCTTTTCCTGATGGTGGAGGCATGAACGTTGACCTTAACTGAGGCAAGTGAGGCCTGCAGTTCCTTGGACGTTGTTGTGGGGTCTTTTGTGACCTCTTGGATGAGTCATCGCTGCGCTCTTGGGGTAATTTTGGGCGGCCGGGCACTGCTGGGAAGGTTCACCACTGTTCCATGTCTTCGCCATTTGTGGATAATGGCCCTCACTGTGATTCGCTGGATTCCCAAAGCTTTGGAAATGGCTTTATAACCCTTTCCAGACTGATAGATCTCAATTACTTTCTTTCTCAATTGTTCCTGAATTTCTTTGGGTCTCGGCATGATGTGTAGCTTTTAAGGATCTTCTGGTGGACCTTACTGTGTCAAGCAGCTCCTATTTAAGTGATGCCTTGATTGTGAACAGGTGTGGCAATAATCAGGCCTGGGTGTGGCTAGAGAAATTGAACTCTGGTGTGGACAACCAAAGTTATAGTATGTTTTAACAAGGGGGGCAATCACTTTTTCACACAGGGCCATGATGGTTTGGATTTTTTTTCACCTTTAATAATAAACACCTTCATTTACAAATTGCATTTTGTGTTTACTTGTGTTGTCCTTGACTATTGTTTAAATTGGTTTGATGTTCCGAAACACTTAAGTGTGACAAACATGCAAAGGAACAGGAAATGAGGAAGGGGGCAAACACTTTTTCACACCACTGTAAATCAAAATAACTTCGCTTATGAGTTCTAGAAAAATCTGTATCTGGAATAAAAACAACACTCCAGACATGATACACAACAACTAAGAATTATGTTCGTATCACAGGAAATAGAATGGGAGTAAACCATCCCTCTTCCTATGAAATATAGTGTGATATCTTATATTATTTAGTTAAAGTTTTAAAAACCTCTGGACTACTAAACAACCATATTTCATCTAACTAAACAAGGATTTAAATCTTTTAGTGCATAGTAGAAATATTAGAAATAGAGATATATAATCTTGAGATATTTGATCTCTAATAATAAAAACAATAATAAGTAGATTTGGATATATCCATACTATATATATGCAGACTAAGTATAATCAAATATGGATTATTATCCAGATCCACCTGTCTAAGGGGTGTGTGTTTTAGGATAGTATTGTTTATATTCATACTATAAAGAAAAAACTTCACCCAGTGTAATATATATATTTATAAGTATAAACATATATATCAATTCATTGGCTCAGTGTCTGGAGTAGGTGATGCAAAACGACTTCTTATGAGAATTATGCCGCGTACACATGACCAGACTTTTCGGCAGACTAAGTCTGAAGGTCTTCCCGACTGACTTTCGGCGGAGTTCCGACAGATTTTCCGAAACGTGATGATGTAAACGGGACTAAAAAAGGAAGTTCAAAAGCCAGTAGCCAATAGCTTTCCTTGCGTCGTATTTGGTCAATCGGACCAGCATACAGATGAACGGTTTTCCCCATAGGAATTGAGTCCGTCGGATAGATTTGAAACATGTTCTATTTCTAGTTTTTTTTTACGAAAACGATCGGATTAGCCCACACACGATCGCATTGTCTGACGAAGTAATTCTGTCAGACCTAGTCTGCTGGAAAGTCCGGTCGTGTTTACGCGGCATTAGAAGAAGCAAGTTGTTCTGAGGTGTCCTTTTGGTGTTGTGGAGAACCAGAGTTTGC
The DNA here is from genome assembly GCA_028564925.1 of Lithobates sylvaticus. Lineage (NCBI taxonomy): Eukaryota > Metazoa > Chordata > Amphibia > Anura > Ranidae > Lithobates > Lithobates sylvaticus. The sequence continues at coordinate 117,617,406 of CM053038.1, read as the reverse complement.
CCGTCGTTTGGATCCTTCTGCAGTTGCCTCAGGTGTTGACAGGCGAAGATCCAGGATTGTAGAAAGTAATTCATGAGCAGTTTTACAAGTATAGGTAGTTCCTTTGTATGTAAAATGAATTGCAAAGGGAAAAGTCCAGCGATATGTTATATGATGATGTTGGAGGACCTGTAAATGAGGTTTCATTTCTTTTTTCTTCAAAAGTGTCTATTAAAAAAGGTCTTGATAAATTTGGTAATCATGACCCCAAAATATTAAGGAATCTTTGTTGCGGGCTGCATCCAGTAATTTTTCCTTTGTGCGGAAGTAATAGAATTTAATAATTATATCCCTGGGGGGCCATTTTCCTTTCTTGGTGTTAGTGACCTGTGTATTCTGTCCATTTCAAGTCTTTCTATTGGAACAGAGTTTTCCAGTTCCTGAAATAGTGCTGTGTCTGTAGATTGTAGATCTTCAAGATTTTCAGGGATTCCTCTAATATGGATGTTAGATCTCCTGTTCCTATTCTCAAAGTCCTCAAGGCGGGTTTGGAGGGAAGAATATTCTTCTGTGAGGCCTTCCAATTCTTCAGCATGGTTAGATATTGTGGCATCAAGTTCATCAGTTTTCTGTTTTAGAATGGAGGTGCGCCGTCCTACCTCACAGATTTCTCTAGTTAATTTTTCTGTAATAGTGTCTGATGTATTCTGAAGGGCTTTATGTAGGACCCTCTCAAATTGACTAATCAGTTTAGAATTAGGTGAAGCCTGTTGTAGAGAATTAGAAATAATCCCAATGTCATATTCTGACTCAGCACGCTGTGTGGAAGCAGGAGACCGCAGCAGTTTCTGTGAGTGAGTTTGTGAGGGGAGCGGTACCGCCATTTTTGAAGTGGATTTAGTCAGAGAATCTTGCGCTTTCCCTGCTTTCAGTTTAGCTTTCCTTCCGCTGTACATCATCTCAAAAAATGCCCAGGGGTATTAGCAAGGTACCTGTTACGGATTTGGGTAGGTTTTCAGCCAAGACCCGGGTTATCAGCCGTTCGTGTCCCGGTCGGGGCAGAGTGCTCAGGCGGACATGTCTACCAGAGGCGACTTTGCGCATGCGCCTCGAACCATTGCATTTTTTTTGGAGAGCATCAGAACTAATTTACTTTATTAGTTGCCTTTGTTAGTTGCCTGGATTTAAAATAATTATAAAATGATTTTATATATATATATATATATATATATATATATATATTGTACAGGACGCAGTGGCTGGGTCCTGGAAGGACGCTATGTTTCCCCTCTGTTTGGTCTGTGATCCCTTTAAGGGAACAAAAAGGGTTAACTCACCTGTCAGAGGAGGTGGGTTTAAAAACAAGACAGGAAGTTGCAGATGGGTGGAGGAGTGCAGAGGAGATAGTGGTTTGTGTTTGGCTTGATTTGCAGCAACCAAAGTCAACAGCAGCGTTCGGCCTGGAAGCCTCCTAGCAGATGAAGTCACCTGCGACAGCACCCCAGGACTGTGTTTGATTGCGATAGCAATTCGGGACTTTGATAGTCGGTGAGACTGAAACCTTTTTCTTTTGTTTTGCTGCTGTGAAGCTGTTTAAGTTTAATAAAACCTCCTTTTGAACTAAAAGCCTGTGTCCTGCGGTCTAGCTGGTCCCCCGAACTTTACAAGTGGTGCTCGGATGCGGGCAGGACAGAGTAACAGGCGTGTTTTTTTTTTTTTTTGCTGGCTTTTGCATTTGAATTTAAAACTGACATTTAAAGGGACAGTACAGTGAATTTATGTCCTGGGTTAAAGCTGCCCAAACCCTGAAAGCTGAAGCAATGGAGGAACTAATTAAACAACTGTCCCTGGCTAATATACAAGCGCAGACCCGCCATGAGGAAGCTAATCAGCGCTTAGCAACTCAGCTGGAGGTACAGCAAGAAAATACTCGCCTGTTGGTGGCTCAGTTGGCAGCACAGCAAGCAACCCAGCAAGGGGTTATGCAGGCTCAGGTGACTGCCTTAAAAGAAGTAGTACAGCAGTTGTCTCAGGGTCGTGAGCAAGCGGCTGTTGCCCCTGGCAACCAGGTGACCGTGAGGGCAAGCCATTTTTTGCAGAAATTGTCCCTGAGTGATGATGTAGAGGCATTTCTTGCTACATTTGAGAGGACGGCAGAGAGAGAAGGGTGGCCCCAGGACCAGTGGGCCAGCCTAATTGCCCCTTTTCTCACCGGAGATCCTCAAAAAGCCTACTTCGACCTGCCACCAGAGGACGCTAAAGACTATCAAAAACTAAAGGCAGAAATACTGGCTCGTTTGGGGGTGACTACGGCCGTTCGGGCCCAACGAGTGCACCAATGGAAGTATTGTCCAGATCGTCCACCACGGTCTCAAATGCATGACCTGGTGCAACTGGTAAAAAAAATGGCTGCAGCCCGAAGTGTTGTCGGGCCCCCAAATCGTGGAGCGGGTCGTCCTGGACCGATACCTACGGTCACTGCCAGACGACCTTCAACGGTGGGTCAGCCATGGAGACCCCAAAACAGTGAACCTCCTTGTCGAGATGGTAGAGCGATATACAGTGGTGGAGGATCTGCTTGGCCCTACCAAGCGCCAAGGGCCCAGTCTGCCACGGCCTATTCGATCGACTGCCGCCCTTCGAAAGGATGTCCCCCGGAGCCCTGGAATCAACACTCCGGAAGGTCAAGAGTCACTCCCAGTACCTCCTCAGCGATCTGTTCCTGTTCGGAGAGGAGGGGATGTACAATGTTGGCGGTGTCATTCCTGGGGCCATACCCGGGCCCACTGCCCACTGCAAGAGGAGCCCATGGAATGCGGGGTTCTTCGGAGGGGGTCTTTTTATGCTCATAGAGCATGTACCACACACCTTGACCGCGGAGAAGAGAAATTTGAGTGTGTAGTCCAAGTGAACCACCTCCCTGCCTGGGCTTTGCTGGACTCCGGAAGCATGGTAACCCTTGTTCATCCTAGAGTACTTGGGAAGATCGGTCCGGTAAGCAAAACTTTACGGGTTGTATGCATTCACGGGGACACTAGAGAGTACCCTCTCATCTCGGTGTCCATCTCCACAGCATATGGCACTGGTACTCAAGAGGTGGGGGTGGTAAAGAACTTGATACATGATGTTATCATAGGACGAGACTGTCCATTTTTTGAAAAACTGTGGGGACAAGGAGAACTATCTGAACGATCCCAAGACTGGGGAGAAACTAGTTCCTCTGTTCCTATGGTTGAGGGTAATAACCCTGAGATGCCAAATGAACCTAATGTGGATCCAGTTGATACAAATGCTAATGATTGGGTTAATGGTGATGAAAGTAGTGCTGATACTGTGAAGGGTGTCAAAATGTGTGGTTCGCAGACCTACCTGAACACTGAGGAGGGGGAACCTTCCCCACTTCAGGTAATGCTGGGTGAAGAGGATGAGGAAGTGGCCTCTACCCCTGCCCTGCCGGATTTGGGTGTTCCCCAGGGGACATTTGGTACTGCCCAGATGCAGGACCCCACTTTGGCCCGTGCACGGGAACAAGTTGTAGTATTAAATGGGGTACCCCAAGAGCCAGGTGCGAATGAGCGGTGGCCCCACTTTGCCATATATAATGAATTGCTTTATCGGGTTACCAAAGTGAGAGAAAATGTGGTAGAACAATTATTGGTACCCCAACAGTATAGACGCAAGGTCCTGGACCTGGCCCATGATGATGTTTTAGGGGGACGCCTGGGAGTTGAAAAGACGGAGGCACGGATCACCGACCGGTTTTACTGGCCAGGTCTGAAAGCAGAGGTAAGAAGATACTGTGCCTCTTGTCCCACCTGTCAGTTGACCGCGCCGGTGACCCACTTCCGGAGCCCTTTGGTCCCTCTGCCCATAATTGAGGTCCCATTCGAGAGAATAGCCATGGATATAGTGGGTCCTTTGGTAAAGTCAGCTCGAGGTCACTCTTACATACTGGTGATCCTTGACTATGCCACCCGGTATCCTGAAGCGCTACCTCTGCGGAATACCTCCTCTAAGGCTATTGCTCGGGAATTATTCCAGTTGTTTACACGGACTGGTTTTCCCAAGGAAATACTCACGGACCAGGGCACCCCGTTTATGTCGAGGGTTATGGCTGATGTGTGCAAGCTGTTCCGGATTAAACAGCTGCGCACATTGGTCTACCATCCACAAACGGATGGGTTGGTAGAGCGCTTTAATAAGACCCTTAAGTCTATGCTCAAGCGGGTTGTACAAAGGGATGGGAAAGACTGGGACTGCCTGTTACCCGCTCTCCTATTTGCTATCCGGGAAGTGCCCCAGGCCTCCACTGGGTTTTCGCCCTTTGAGTTGGTATATGGGCGGAGACCTCGCGGACTACTGGATTTTGTTAAAGAGGAATGGGAAAGTGAACCTATTCAGCATAAGAGTGTTCTTGAATATGTTTCCCAAATGCAGGAGAGGATCCGAACTGTGATGCCTCTAGTCAAAGAACATTTGCAAAAAGCCCAGGAGGCTCAACGACGGGTCTATAATAGGGCTGCTAGAATAAGGAACTTCCAAGTGGGGGATCGAGTAGCGGTGTTGATCCCCACTGTGGAAAGTAAATTCTTGGCCAGGTGGCAAGGCCCCTTTGAAGTTGTAGAAAAAGTGGGAGAGGTAAATTATAGAGTCCACCAACCAGGTAAGAGGAAACCCTATCAGATATATCATGTAAACTTGTTAAAGCCCTGGACAGACAGGGAACCGGTGACCTCCCTGGCTGGTGCAAGACTTGAGCCTAGGGTTGGGGTGGAGAGTGTCCAAGTAGCAAATACCCTGTCTAGAGTCCAAAGTCAGCAGGCAAAGGAGTTCTTGCAGAGAAATAAAGAGAAATTTTCAGACTTGCCAGGGCTCACTAGTGTCATAGAGCATGATATTGTCACGGAACCAGGAGTCAAAGTTTTTGTCCGGCCTTACCGCATTCCAGAGGCCCAAAGGAAGGCTGTTTCAGAGGAAGTGAAGAAGATGTTGGACCTGGAGATTATTGAGGAATCACAGAGTGAGTGGTCAAGCCCGATTGTGTTGGTACCGAAGCCCAACGGGACTCTGCGATTCTGCAATGATTTCCGGAAACTAAATGAAGTTTCACGGTTTGATGCCTACCCCATGCCCCGGGTAGATGAGCTTATTGAGAGACTAGGTCCAGCCAGGTATATCACTACATTAGACCTTACCAAGGGGTATTGGCAAATCCCATTGACTAAGGCTGCTAGAGAGAAAACTGCTTTTTCTACCCCAGAGGGAAGTTTTCAGTACAAGAGAATGCCTTTTGGATTGCAAACTGCTCCAGCCACATTTCAGAGGGCAATGGATAGGATTTTACGTCCTCATCGGGAGTATGCCTCAGTATACTTTGATGACATAGTCATTTTTAGCAGAGACTGGGAGTCACACTTGCCCAAAGTCCAGGCAGTACTGGACTCTCTTTGGAAGGAGGGGTTTACAATAAACCCGGAAAAGTGTGCTTTGGGAATGGAGGAGGTGAAATACCTGGGCTATGTTGTGGGTAGAGGGGTAGTAAAACCTCAGGTCAACAAGGTAGAGGCTGTACAGAATTGGCCCCGCCCCCTCACAAAAAAACAGGTACGTGCATTCCTGGGTATGGTGGGATACTACAGGAAGTTTGTACCCAACTTTGCCACGTTGGCAGCTCCATTGACCGATCTGACTAAGGGTCGGAAATCGGTCATGGTGGAGTGGAATGCAGACGCTGAGAAAGCTTTTTTGGAGCTCAAGTCGGCACTGTGCCAACACCCTGTCCTAGTAGCACCCAATTTTTCAAAAGAGTTTGTTGTACAGACTGATGCTTCCGATGTAGGATTGGGAGCAGTTTTGTCACAGGTTATTCATGGCGAGGAGCACCCAGTAGTCTTCCTCAGTAGGAAGTTAACACCAGCGGAGAAAAACTACGCTATAATTGAACGAGAGTGTCTGGCCATTAAGTGGGCTCTGGAATCCCTCAGATATTACCTCTTGGGGAGGAAGTTTAGGCTGATTTCTGACCATGCCCCTTTAACATGGCTGAGACAAGGTAAAGGGACTAATGCCAGGGTTACCCGGTGGTTCCTGGCACTCCAGGAATTTAAATTTGTAGTGGAGCATAGGCCCGGGAGACTGCATCAAAATGCAGATGCCCTCTCCCGAGTCCATTGTTTGAGCTCCACGGTTGCCTCCACCTTCTTGGCGTTGGGGCACAGGGGGGGGATATGTACAGGACGCAGTGGCTGGGTCCTGGAAGGACGCTATGTTTCCCCTCTGTTTGGTCTGTGATCCCTTTAAGGGAACAAAAAGGGTTAACTCACCTGTCAGAGGAGGTGGGTTTAAAAACAAGACAGGAAGTTGCAGATGGGTGGAGGAGTGCAGAGGAGATAGTGGTTTGTGTTTGGCTTGATTTGCAGCAACCAAAGTCAACAGCAGCGTTCGGCCTGGAAGCCTCCTAGCAGATGAAGTCACCTGCGACAGCACCCCAGGACTGTGTTTGATTGCGATAGCAATTCGGGACTTTGATAGTCGGTGAGACTGAAACCTTTTTCTTTTGTTTTGCTGCTGTGAAGCTGTTTAAGTTTAATAAAACCTCCTTTTGAACTAAAAGCCTGTGTCCTGCGGTCTAGCTGGTCCCCCGAACTTTACAATATATATATATACACACACACACATATATATATATATATATATATATATATATATATATATATACGTATATATATATATAGTATATTGCTTTGTATGTTCCATTAACTTTTTTATTTAACAAATATTTGACATAAATGTAGGCGTCTTTTGTAAATGATATATGGCATTAGCAAGGATGGAGAGGGTCTTTTGATAAACATATCTTTACATAATATACAACATAATATTGTTCATCTGAATGCCCACTAAGTCAATGAACATACAGAGTTCAGAGGCTCTCCTGGCAGCTTGAACTGTCTGGCTGTCAGACTACAATGCTTTAACTTGGAAAGATGTACTCCGGAAGTGAGCCAGTGAAGCATGCACACTTGTGGTTGACCTATGTCCCAACCATCTAAAGTCTCACACTGTGCTTTTCTTATGGGGATCCTTTTCTACCCTTCAAAGAGTAATTTGCTATAATGTTGGAAAAGGTAACAAAGTTGTCATTAAGTGACACAGTGCTGGCCACTTTCCAGCCTTACTGGTGAGACCAACTTTACAGATAATACCTCTTCTGAAATTAAATGTGCATACTGTAAGAAAGTAATAGAGACCTATGTTTTTTTATCTGGTGACCTCGTCAGTGTATTTTTCATTTCTTTCTCAAGAAGACAAGAACGAAATGTTATAAAGCCCATGCTGGCTATAAAAAGTTGACACACAAACAGGTGTGCATTATGCAAAACAAACTGTGTGTACACTCCAGAAATATGCAGGGCATGTATAAGCTATAGATAGGAAGTACTGTTGTACAGAATTGCAAAGTAAACAACCTTATCATAGGACTATGATTTGTATCTTAGTTCTATTCTTTTATTGTTAACTTCATCACAAGAAACATATTGATTGGGGGGGGGGGGGGGCTTATAAAAAGTGTCTGAGACCAACTTTGTTTCTTAAATGGAGCACATCTAATACATTTTTATTTTCTAATCTATGTGGAAGAAATGTTCAGTGTAATTCCCTGGAACCAGCTCTCTGTGTAGATCCTCATAAGATCAGTAGTCATAGTGTACTTCCTGAAGCCTGTGTTATGTAACATTTGCTTTCTCTGTTCATGCAGGGCCAGGACAAGGGGGAGCAGAAAGGGGCACGTGCCCAGGCATAGCGTCTCTTTTTAGAGGGGGAACACGATGGGAGCTTCAGCCACTCCCTTCTCCTTGTGCATCACTGACAGGAGTGACTCTTCATGAATCTATTTTGCTAGAAGTCCATGGTACTCAGTATCCCATCCTCCAGCATCGGCCCTGTGCTCACCACTGTCACTTCTATTCACAGAAACTAGCTTACTGAACCAAGATCTGAGAAGGTGACTCCGAATGTACAATATTTCATAGGGGCCACAAGTTCCAGGACATTCTTGAGTCTGCTCAAAGAGGGGTATGAGAATGACCCACTTCTCAATCATCCTCCTAAGAACATTAACCTTGAGTACAAGAATGGCTTTTGGATGCAAGCACATCTTCTCTATGTACCTGAATCAGTTTGAGTAGAAGCCCTCAGGTTGGCGCATGACTAAACTTGGATGATCTTTGGACTTTTTATTTGATTTTGTAATTTTTATTTTTGCACAGTTGCAAGAGCTGTATTTATTTATGTTTTAAAGATGTGAAGAATTATGTGATCTTGTGTTTGACCTGTGCATACAGCAAGACACCCTGATCTTCTCCTTTGGGGTTAATCAAACCACTGTTTCATAAAGACCCTGGGGTCAATTTCAATGGACTTTTTGGTCAATCTTCCTCCCTCAAAAGAGATGAGCACTGTTTTGGTAGTTCTCTCACTAAGATGTCTCACTTTATACCTGGGAAGGGGGCACTCTGCTGAACAAACTGCAGAGTTGATTGTTTGAGAAGTCTTTAAACTACATGGAATTTCTGATGCTGTGGTTTCTGACAGAGGAGTACAGTTCATGGCAGGAAAAGGCAGCAGGGATTGCTAGATCTGCCTGGCTACACTCAGGAAACTGGCACTAGATTGTATGCTTAGTGATATTTATTTAGAGTGAAACTAAATCCTTCCAAAACTTAGTGACAGAATACCTGACTATTAAATAACAAACAGAAGCCTATCTAACAATTAACTATATACAATAAGGAGAACACAGAAAAGCAGGGAAAACTGGAGATGCAGGAAGCAGCTGGGATGGGAGAACAAAAACTGGTATTAGGAACAAGGCAGAGCAGGTACAGGGCAACAGGGTACAGGGCAGAAGCAAGACCAGGACCATGGCTAGAGGTATCTGGCAGCAAGCAAAACAATGGAGCGAGAGGCACTAATAGGGGAGGACATAAATTCCACTTCCAGCTGCTAGCACTACATGGAAACTGATAACTGGAATCTGCTGGCTGCTGAGAGACACCAGCTGGTGGACACTGGAATTACAACCCTCCGCCAAGGGAACCACAGTGCTAGGTGATCCAGGTCCTGATTAAGGATGAGCTCAGGCGTGTTCGCATGGTCCACGTGCAGAGCCCGCCAGGAAGTCGGCGCAGCGCTGCTAATCACAGGCAGTGAGACATTGCCCCGATGTGCGGCTGCAGAGATCGGGCAATGTCTCACTGCCTGCGATTAGCGCATCGCTGCGCCGACTTCCTGGCGGGCTCTGCACGTGGACCATGCGAACACGCCTGAGCTCATCCTTAGTCCTGATAGTTCACTTTGAAATTTTGGAAAAGCTGTTTATTAGCTTTAGGTATAACAATGAATCTGTCCTCTGTTTTCATCCTCAGTCTAATGGTCAGACCAAGAGGACCAATCAAAATTTGGAGCAGTATCTTCAATGTTTTGTCATCTATCTTCAGGATGACTGGATGAACTATCTTTCTACAGAAAAGTTCAACTATAACAAATATAAACATAGCTCCACTTCTCAAAGTCCTTTTTTCTTAAATACTGGGTATCATTCAGTTTTTATTCCTGATCTCCCTATCTCAACTCAAATTCATGCTGTTACCAACAGATTAACTACATTTCAGGAGATTCAGGAGAAATTGATTGAAACTTTGAAGGAGGCTCAGGAATATTACAAAAAGGGTGCTGACAGACATCACAGCTCACTCTCTACTTTTTATGTGGGTGACAAAGTTTGGTTATCTACCAAAAATTTTAAGAATTATATTCCATCTGCCATGTTGAGTCAAAAGCTTGTGGTACCTTTGCAGATCTCTGGCTTAAATCAACCTGGTCACCTTTCGCCTAAAAATTCTACAGTATGAAGATTTGCCCTGTTTTTCTCGTATTCCTACTCAAACCGCTTCATAAAAATCCTTTTTCTAGAAGAATACTTCCATCTCCTCCACCTGGTGCAGAGTGAAGAAGAATTTATGGTTGAAAGAATTCTTGATTCCAGGATCTTAAAGAACAAATTGCAATATCTGGTTCAATTGGAAGGATATGGACCAGAGGAAAATTATTGAGATCCTGAGGAGAACGTTAATGCTCCAAAATTAAGAAAAGAGTTCCACCTGATGTTTCCTCACAAACCTGGTCCTAAGATGTCCAGGGGCTGTCTTGGAAGGAGGGGAGTACTGTCGGGATCTGGATCTGAACTTGTGACCTCTGTGGTGCCTGGCTGTGGCTCCTCTCGCTGTGCGACCTGAGATGCTAGACAGCTCCCTGTCGGATCTCTTAGGACAATCTTGCTTTGTCTCATGTTTGTGGTGAACCTTGAACTCTTTGCTCCTCCCTTGAACTTCTTATTTAAGCCATGTCTCTGCACTTCCTGTTTGCCAGATTAGTGTACTCTCTCCAGCTGATATCTTGCTCCTTTGGCTTGTTCCTCGACTACACTTTGGCTTGATCCCAACCTGCAACCACTTGTTACCGAACTTTGGCTTGTTAACTCACTACGCTTCTGCTTGATCCCTACCTATATCTGCTGCTGGACCCCAGCTTACTGAGTCCTGGTGCAGTGATTCTGAGGACCGCGACCTGATACTAAAAAGCAGCAAAACCCATCTCCACCATCAGCAACTATGGTGAATACCAGTTAGTGCTTAGACCCCCCAACCCCTCCCCGCTTTGGGTGAGCCTACATCATCCACCAGGGTGACCTGCTTGTGTACTTATCCTGCTGGTCATTGGGAGCCTCTCTACTGCTATAGCTACTGGTCTCTGAGCCTGATCCCTGGCTGTGTGCAGAAATCTTTACTTTGTCTACTTTGAAGTACTGACGCCAAGTGCATTTAAAGAATATGTAAACCCAACATTTCATATTTCTGATATGTGCCTACTGTAGCATGTACTTGTATGAAAAAGTATCCTGTTTTCTTTGTATTGTTTCCTTTGTGTGAAATTCCTTGTGTTCCTGCCAGTCCTTCTTGATTTCTGTTTAAAAACTGACCACACTAGCTATGCTGGGAGCCTGCTCTGCTCCAATAATCAGTCTTGTCTTGACACCCCCTACCCCCCGAACAAGCTTTCACTGGGAGGCTTAGTGTACTGCTGTTTCTACTCCCCTTGCTCTTCTACAGCTGAGAACAGAGGGAATGTGCTTATAAAAAAGGAGATAAAAAGTATTGATAATGTTGTTTTTTTATATCTATACACAAATGTTTTGCCTTTCATTTATATTTTAATCAGAATGGATTGATTTACAAGGTGAGGGTTTACAATCACTTTAAGTCATTGGCATGGCTCCACATTGGCTTTGAGGAGTGTGATACACTCTGTTCGTCTGTTTGTCTGAGTTTTGTGGCCTCTACCAGGTTAGTCAAATTGTTTTACTCAAGGGTCAATCTTCCCCCTGCTTCTTGGTTATTGGCATTGGTGGTCTGGCTGTTTGAACCCAGGTTCTGAAAAACAGGGGACTTTTGAATTCTGTAATTCTGACCATGGTAAAAGCTTGTATATCTTTGTATCACTAGGTTTAGCTTTGAATTTCTGCTGGTCTTTCCCATGTGCCTTTTGGTGGGAGATGGTCTTTCCTTCCTCAAGTTGGGGGTAAAACAACATTGACCCTTAGCACCATTAAAGGCATGGTCCCTGCATTCTCTGTTCTTTTCCAACTTTGTCTCGCTAATCATTTGCTGAATTGCTCCTCCTGTTAGCCCTCCCCTTCAATAGTGGGATTTAAATCTAGTAGTCAAGAGTTTCAAAGATCTCCTTTTGAAACGTTTTGTGACAAATCCTTGACATTGCTATCCCATAAGGTAATCTTTCTTGTGGCTCTCACTTTGGACAGCATGGTCTCTGAATTATCAAGGAGCCCTATGTAATTTTACACAAGGATCCGGTTGCTTTGAGACCAGGTCCTCCTTTTCTCCAAGGTTGTCTCTGACTTTCACCATAATGAGGATATTGTGTTACCCTTGTTGTGTCTTGCACCAGTTCATCCCAAGGAAATCTCTGCCCATTGCCTGGTTTCTCCTTAACAAGGATATTGTGTTAACCTCATTATGCTTGACACCAGTTCATCCCAAAAAGATCACTCTCCATTGTCTGGATCTAGTGAGGTTGTAGTGAGGGCTGTAAGATTTTTTTCTTTTCTGCCACTGCATCTTTTAGGCAGGCAGAATCCCTATTTGTTATTCTAATCTACAAGGTCCTAAAAGAGGTGAGTGTGTAGCCCTAATAGTTGTAAATGCCTTTTTTTCTCATTACATCCTGCATTACTAGAGAAGTGAGTACCTCTTAAGCCCCATACACACGGTCGGAAAATCCGACCACCAAATCCATCGGATTTGGTCCGACGGATTTAGTCCGACACTGGTGTTGCATACACACGGTCGGACAAAGTTGTCGGAAAATCCGATCATTCTGAACGTGGTGACGTTTGTTGCCTACGACGAGACTACGTAGAGGCTAGTAGCCAATAGCTTTGGTCTTGTAATGTGATCTGAGCATGCGTAGCACTTTGTCCGTCGGAATTCACTACACACGATCGGATTTGGTGTGATCGGACTTTGTTGTCAAAAAATCTATCCAGCAGGAGATAGGACTTTGTCCGTCGGACAATCCGATGGAAACTGTCCGATGGTGCCTACACACCGTCGGAATTTCCGACAACATTGTCCGATAGGACAGAATCCATCGGAAAATCCGACCGTGTGTATCGGGCTTTAGGCTGTTTTGTCCTTAGACCTCTATGACTCATATCTGTAAGCCTGCAACCTGGTCTTCTTGTTTTGGGATTTTTTCTGTTGTTGGGCTCATTCACCTGTGCATTTAGGGGTGTCTGCCTCTAAGTTTAAGCTGCTTTTGGATCTTCCTTTTTTGCCTAATAAAGCTGTGCCTCCAATGGATGATAGAGAAAATAGGATTTTTTACTCACCATAAAATTCCTCTCTGAGTTCATTGAGGGACACAGCTATCTCTCTTCATATGATTTCCGCTTCAACTGGAAAGTCTAAGGTAGAAGGGCTTATAGCCTGTTAGGGGATGGGCCTTCAATTTATATATGCCTAGTGTCCATTTCTTTTGTAGACAACAGTACAACCCTTAGTTGCTTGATAAAGCTGTATCCCTCAAGGAACTCAGCGAAATGGATTTTACAGTGAGCACAAAAACATTTTCTTTAACAAAGGCTTTATTAACCACTTCAATACCGCCGTATAGTCATATGACGCCCACAAGGTGGATCTCCCATCCTGGGTGGGCGTCATATGACGTCCTCGCATTGCCGGCCGCCTGGGGGGCGCGGGCATCGCTCGGGACCCGGTGCGAGTGCCCGGCGGCCGCGATGTCTGCCGGGCACCCGCGATTGCCCGTTAAAACAATGGAACCGTGCGGGACCGTGGAGCTGTGTGTGTAAACACACAGCTCCACGTCCTGTCAGCGGAGAGGAGACCGATCATGTGATCCCAGTACGGAGGAACACATGATCGGTCTCCTCCCCTTGAGTCCCCTCCCCCACAGTTAGAATCACTCCTATAGGGAACACATTAACCCCTGCAGCGCCCCCTAGTGTTAACCCCCTTCCCTGCCAGTCACATTTACACAGTAATCATTGCAATTTTATAGCAACGATCGCTGTGTAAATGTGAATGGTTCCAAAAATGTGTCAAAAGTGTCCGAAGTGTCCGCCGCAATGTCGCAGTCATGAAAAAAAAATCGCAGATCGCCGCCATTACTAGTAAAAATAAAATAAAAATTCAATAAATCTATCCCCTATTTTGTAGACGCTATAACTTTTGCGCAAACCGATCAATATACGCTGATTGCAATTTTTTTTACCAAAAATATGTAGAAGAATACGTATCGGCCTAAACTGAGGAAAAAAATAGTTTTTTTTTTTTTTTAAAAATGGGATATTTATTATAGCAAAAAGTAAAAAATATTGTTTTTTTTTTCAAAATTGTCGCTCTTCTTTTGTTTATAGCGCAAAAAATAATAACCGCAGAGGTGATCAAATACCACCAAAAGAAAGCTCTATTTGTGGGAAAAAAAGGACGTCAATTTTGTTTGGGTGTAACGTCGCACAACCGCGCAATTGTTAGTTAAAGCGACGCAGTGCCGAATTGCAAAAAGTGCTCTGGTAAGGAAGGGTGAAAAATAGCCCGGTGCTGAAGCGGTTAATGAATAACAAAAAAAAAAAAATAGTACAATGATACTATTTGCAGTCAAAGAGAGACATAAAAATGTGCAGGTAGCATTTAGACAATAGAGTGGAACAAAGCGCATATTGGTTGGACAAAATTCCAAATATAGAGCGAAACCTATAAACAATTGGCACATACATAAAACAGGGGATGCAGAAACTGTTAACCTCCTTGGCGGTAACCCCGAGTCTGGCTCGGGGCCAGCTTTTTGTGCTGGGAGCGGTAACCCCGAGCCAGACTCGGGCTTGCGTTGCGGGATGCAGGGGGGGAAGTTACTTACCTTGTCCCCTGGATCCTGCGATGTCTCCCCGCTGTGTGAGCGAGCCGTCCGCTCGCTCGATTCACACAGTGCCGGGTGCCGCCGATCTCCGTTCCCTGTGACGTTACGACGCACGGAAGCGGAGATCGGCGCCAAATTCAAAAAAGTTTAAAAACACAACACATATACAATACTGTAATCTTACAGATTACAGTACTGTATACAAAAAATACACACCCCCTTTGTCCCTAGTGGTCTGCCCAGTGCCCTGCATGTCATTTTATATAATAAAAAGTTTTTTTTTTCTGCCTGGAAACTGGAGATTGTCCATAGCAACCAAAAAGTGTCCCTTTATGTCAAAAGTGGTTTTAGACAGCTAGAAAACACCGATAAAAAAATAAAATCACAATTTATCATCAAACAATAAATTTAATGACAGCGACTATTCTGCAACTGAGCAAATTTCAGTGTTTTTGATTTGATTACATTATTGAATCATTTTTATATATATTTTTATTATATTATAATTTATTATTTTGTGTTTCAAACTTTATCATACCCGGGATGTCTACTAGACTCTGGTTCGGACAGATTTAAGTGAGTTATTCATAAGAATTGCATGCCTACAATATAAAAACGCCAAATTTCCATGCAAAATAATTGTACCGCTTTCAGCACTAAATTCCAGCCAGAATCATACCGCCAGGGAGGTTAACAAGGAGGAGCACTGAAGTACATAAAGTAATTATCAGAGGTTGAGGTGCCCTATTCCCCCAATCCATTACAGGAAAATAAAAAAAGGCCATGGGAGGACATCCACAAAGAACCATTATGTGTATTAAACGGTCCAGAGAAGGTAGCAAAAAAGAGGAAAAGAAGAAAAAAAAAATAGGAAGAAGAGAACAGGTAAATAGAACGTAAGAAAGTGTCTGTGGGCTTAAAAAAAAAAGAGCCTAAAAAGGGCTTCTCTTAAAGTTGGAGTGTAATAATGTACGAAGTAAGGTGTAAACCCAAATCCATAATCTGTTCACTTTCCGGAAGCAAGTTGAGGGATAATTTGAGTGGAGACAATTAGAGCTAGTCAAGCAGGTGTGTAGTACCAGTGATATATCACTTTGTATGCTTCTCAAGGATGAGAACTTTTTTCGAGCATTTGGATACAGCCAAAGTCATAATCCACCCGTCCTGAGGATCCAACTTCATCCCCAGTTCGCTTTCCAACTGTTGCCTATACTGTTGCACGGGAGGTTTTTTAGTAGAGATTATCAAGGAATAAATTAAGGAAATGAGACCCGGCAAATGGGAGCGTGAGCTAACAAAATGCTTTCAATGGTATATTTACCAGGTTAAAAGAGAGCAAATGAAAAAAAAAATGTAAGGTTTTTACATACAGTTAACTTGTTTTGTAATTTTTTGTAGATAATTCCCTGTCAGGCATATTATTAGTGACCTTTTCACCTTATATTTTCCTAAATTCTTTAAAAACAGTCTGGCATTGTATGGGAGTTTGTCCATTCCTTATTGGGCAACATCTGCCCATGTGCAATCTAACGCTAATAACATATGGTTAGGAAATTATTTTTGTGGGGTTGTAGGCTGGTCACATTTTGCCCAGTGACCACACACTTAGTCACAAAAAATTGATTTATACAACTGGTCACAACATATCAAAGATTATGTGACCAGGAATCAACACTGGATATTTTGGTGTAAAATGGAGGGTACTAAAGACTGAGTGAGTGTGTAATTTTTACAAGAAAATTTGCTGGTTGTGAAGCCATCAGTATGTTCTTTCTCTTAAGAGTCCCCATCAACCATAGAGACCCCTTTGTTTAATTTGACACAGCTACAAGTAGCGAATGAAGCAGTGTGTCAAAACACAAATTTCCCTTGTGTTAATACATGTCCCCCACTGGGCCTTGTTAATCTCTTTCTTACTTTGGGACATTGTCATCTTGTGAGATCCTTTACCAGTTGCTGTTGCATAGATCTGCTCCATAGCTTTCTAAACTAGGAAATTATAGTGCACCAGTGTCTTTTGTGCAGTCATGTACTCCATGGTGTTAAAGGCATAACTTTGACACTGTCAGTCACTTCTAACATATAAATCTTTGTTCTGTTGTTCAAAGTGACTGTTTGCAATTTCTTCAGTCATTATCTCCTTTCATTCTTATTGCCGTAGAACAGTAAAACACCTTCTTCTGAGTTCACTCATAACCCTTACAATGTGTGAAAAGAGTTTACACGATTTAAACACCTCACAGAGCTGACATAAATCAGAGCTTAATACAGCCGAAGCAACAAAAATACTTTTCATTAAGAACAGATTGTTCAGTTCAATTGCTTTTAAAATTAGAAAATGCGATTGCATGGGATTTGTTCACAGGGCTGATGAAGAAAGGGTTAAGTGAGTCATTACAGTGCCCCAGGGGGACCTGTCAGGGTGCAGGGGTGGGGGACGACAAACTGCACTCTTTGCCCAATGAAGTGATTCTGCTGTCACTCTGCGGCAGCATGCAAGTATGAGAGGAACCATATAAATGCAAATTATTATGACATTGTTATTCTAATTAAGAGGACATCTATCCATTCACTCAGGGCTGATTAAATTATCATCTCACTCCTAACGCCTGGGAGAATATGCAAGCAAAGAGCGGTGAGGTACAGGAGTACTACGGAAATAGTCCCTCTCCACTTAAAGCAATGGTTCATGTTAACAAGGAAAGCTTACTAGAATTTTTTCATATTATTTTTGTGGCATTTTTTCCATTGGGTATGTAGTTTTAAGCACCAGTTCAAATAAAGAATGCAGTAGAATTAGGAAAGCTTCAGAAAATGGCAACTACTTTTTTAAGAGGACTTCAGCTAAACTATATTATTAAAAGTATTGGGACGTCTGCCTTTATATGCACTTTAATGGCATCCCAGTCATAGTCCATAGGGTTCCATATTGAGTTGGCCAACCCTTTGCACCTATAACAGCTTCAACAGTGTCCACAAGGTTTAGGAGTGTGTCTTTGGGAATGTTTGACCATTCTTCCAGAAGCGCATTTTTGAGGTCAGGCACTGATGTGGATGAGAAGGCCTGGCTTGCGGTATCCACTCTAATTCACCCTGAAGGTGTTCTATTGGGTTGAGGTCAGGACTCTGCGCAAGCCAGTCAAGTTCCACCACCCAAACTCACTCATTCATGTCTTTATGGACCTTGCTTTGTGCACTTGTGCACAGTCATGCTGGAACAGGAAGGGGCCATCCCCAAATTGTTCCCACAAAGTTGGGAGCATTAAATTATTAAAAACGTTTTTGTATGCTGATGCCTTAAGAGTTTCCTTCACTGGAACTAAGGGGCCAAGCCCAACCCCTGAAAAACAACCCCACACCATAATCCCCCCTCCACCAAATGATTTGGACCAGCGCACAAAATAAGGTCAATAAAGACATGGATGAGCTAGTTTGGGGTGGAGGAACTTGACTGGTCTGACCTCAACCCGATAGAATGCCTTTAGGAGAAATTAGAGAGGAGACTGCGAGTCAGGCCTTCTTGTCCCCATTAGTGCCTGACTGCACAAATGCGCTTCTGGAAGAATGGTCAAACATTCCCATAGACACATTCCTAAACCTTGTGGACAACCTTCCCTGAAAAGTTGAAGCTCTTATAGCTGCAAAGGGTTGGCCAACTCAATATTGAACTCTACAGACTAAGACCCCATACACACTATACAACTTTTGTTGTCTGATTTCCTTTAGATTTACCAAAATCATGTAGTGCAAGGGCCTGCCTGATTGCATACGAATTGAAACTCTTAAGGTTTGACCTCATATTATATGGTTTTGGTAAATCCGAAGGAAAAAATCTACAGAAAATTGTATAGTGTGTATCCAGCTTTAGACTAGGATGCCAAATTCATGTATGTGTAAAGGCAGGTGTCCCAATACTTTTGTTATAATGTATGTGGGAATATTGGATAAACTGAATTTGATCAGCCTTGAGAAGAGTTGACTTAGGAGGGACACGATCACTTTGTATAAATACATAAATGGTCTATATAGTAAACCTGGTGAAAATTTGATTTCACTATGACAGCACTAGGGGGCACTATTTGCACCTGAAGAAAAAAGAGATTTAACCTCTTATGCTAAAGAAAGGATTATTTACAGAAGGGATTATTTACAGTATGAGCTGTGAAGTAGTTTCCAAAAGAGATGGACCTATCCAATTTAGTCGATTTTTTTCAAAAAAAGGACTGACTTTTTCTAGATGTACAAAATATTTATGACTAATAATAAAACTGTTACATGTTGATGCAAGGGGTATTCAATAACCTTTGGGATCAGTGAGGATTTGTTTCCCAGTTAGAACAATTCCCTTATTGCTGCCAACTACGAGTTTAGCTTCCTTTTTTTTACGCAAACTAACTGACCTTATTACATTGTACTTTACAAAAGCACTGGGGAAATATCTAGTGCATTTCTCTTAAACTGCTGGTAATTAAAGGGGAGCTCAACCCAAAAGGGGAAACTCCGCTTGTGCGTACCCTGTCCCCCTCCACTGGCACATTTGGCACTTTTTGGGAGGGAGGGGGGAGCGGGTACCTGGTTTTGACAGGTACCCACTCCCACTCCTGGGTAAGATTGCTGCAGCGATCTCCAAATATTTCCGCCCCCCCCCCCCCCCGCTGCCTTCTGGGACACACACAGGCCCCAGAAGACAGCGGGACCATTTAGAAAGCGCAGCGCAATTAGTACATGCACAGTAAGAAATTGGCTGTGAAGCCTGAAGGCTTCACTGCCATTTTCCCTTACTAAAGATACCTGCACCCGAAGCTGATTGACGAATCAGCTCGGGGTGCCGACATCGCTGGATCCCTAGACAGGTAAGTGTGCTTAAATTTAAAGTCTGCAGGTACAGTATTTGTAGCTGCTGAGTTTTATTTTTTGTGCCCAGACTGGAGTTCCTCTTTAATATCCCAGTACTCTTATCTGCAATGGTTTAGAACTGGTATGATCTTTATTGCCTACTTACATTGGTCCAGCTTGGACCTGATGGGCCATTGGGGAAGCTGAGAATCACTGTATTACTTGGCATATCTGGTTGAGATAATTGATGTGTCTCAGCACCACATTCCAATCATAATTTACCTACGTTAAACATGAAAAGGTTTCCCACATTATAGATCACTTGGGGTGATTTATATCCTTTTAGTCCCTCATAACACTGCTTTTCGACACATATATAAATACTGATTTCACCACTCAACATTTCATATTAAATAGTCTTACAATGTTGAAGTGGTGAATGGAGGACACAGTCTTGCATAATAATAATATGATAGATAAGTAATTTCTACGGTATATATACTGTGTACTGTGTGTATACTGTATATATAAATTAGTCTACGTATGAGCTTTTTATTATACATTTTTTTATCCAACAAAATTTTATTTAGTTTGCATAGGTATATTACAAGCATATTTCTCCTTGCATTAAGTGTTAAATTGCATTACAAATAAAGTCTTCATTGCATTATGAGATTCATTGCAGTTTGTTCAACCAGAAAACAATTCCTTACGTATCTACATCAATAACATCACTTTATCCCCTTTATTATTTTGCATATCTCAATCCTCACCCGACATTTATTCCCAGTAATATATCTGCTACCATGTCCACTGGGGCTAGTCCTGGTACATCTAGCCACATTGCCCACAGTTTCTCAAACTTGTGCGCACTACCTCTGTGCTGGTATATCAATTTTTCCATTCGTAGCATCATTCCAATATTTTCAATCCATTGCTTTTTGGTCGGAGGAGCCTCAGATCTCCAATGTAGCATAATTATTTCCCTAGCCTGAAATAAAACTCTATGTACGGCCTCTCTGCAATGTTCTTCCCACTCGTATTCCTCCAGAGCACCCAAGACGCATGCTCTCGGGTCCTGTGGAAGGGAAACTTTAAATACTGAGTTGACCGTGGTCACTACATTTGCCCAATACGTATGTAGTTTGGGGCAGCGCCATAGCATATGGATAAGACTCCTGTGTTCTCTTTTGCATCTAGTACATGTGGGGTCAAGCTGTGGGTTCATCAAGTGAAGCCTGTGAGGGGTGTAATACGTTCGCAGCAGGATGGACAGCTGTGTCAGCCTTTGAGATACATTCAATGAGCACTAACCCACTGCCTGGAATATTTCCTCCCACTGTTCCCCATCTAATTGTCCGGCATCTGCGTTTTACCTCTCCCTTACCTTCAGAGGATGCCGCCCCATCGCGGATTGCAACAGGATAGCGTAGCATTGGGAGATAAATACTTTAGATGAGGCAGCATCCTCCATAAGGCTGAACACAGGGGTTGGGGACAAACGCCACTCCAAAGAGCGACTCTGTGCTGCCACCGCGTGGCTAAGTTGTATATATTGAAAATGCATTGATAGTAGAAGATCATAGGTTTCATTCAAATCCTCAAATGGGCGTAGCACCCCATTGCGGAATATGTGTTTGAGATGTGTAACCCCATACTTCTTCCACGTGTAGTTTGGCCAGTTCAGTGCATGTGTCATTCCACCATATGGGAATGTTGTCAAAACACAAACCTAAATTGATGACAAAATAAAAATTATATAAAATATATATATAAAAAAAAAATGTGTTTTAAAACACCAATGATGCTCTTATACAAGTGTGGTGTTATTATAACATCTAGATCAATACTAGACCAATCAAGTGGTGGACAGGGTTGGTCTTGTGAAATGCGATTCACCCGAATCGCATAAAATCCAAAAATAAATAAATAAAATGTGAACAAAAATTACCTAAATTACTAATAGTGATGAGACTGTAGCAGTAAGATTCATAGATTATTAAGCGTAGCCCCTGTGTAAACAAGGTATAACACCAAATAAAGTAAGACTTCAACTATAAAAGGTAAAGTGGGACATGCAATCTGGAAAATGTTAAACAGTGGATGATATGATCCTTAACCACTTCAGCCCCGGACCAATTGGCAGCCAAAGGACCAGGCCCCTTTTTGCGATTCGGCACTGCGTCGCTTTAACTGACAATCGCGCGGTCGTGCGACGTGGCTCCCAAACAAAATTGGCGTCCTTTTTTTCCCACAAATAGAGCTTTCTTTTGGTGGTATTTGATCGCCCCTGCGGTTTTTATTTTTTGCGCTATAAACAAAAATAGAGCGACAATTTTGAAAAAAATTCAATATTTTTAACTTTTTGCTATAATAACTATCCCCAAAAAATATATAAAAAAACATTTTTTTTCCTCAGTTTAGGCCGATACGTATTCTTCTACATATTTTTGGTAAAAAAAATCGCAATTAGCGATTATTGATTAGTTTGCGCAAAAGTTATAGCGTTTACAAAATAGGGGATAGTTTTATAGCATTTTTATTAATATTTTTTTTTTACTAGTAATGGCGGCGATCAGCGATTTTTATTGTGACTGCGACATTATGGCGGACACATCGGACATTTTTGACACATTTTTGGGACATTTGTCATTTATACAGAAATCAGTGCTATTTAAATAGCACTGATTCCTATTTAAATGACAGTGGCAGTGAAGGAGTTAACCACTAGGGGGCGGGGAGGAGTTAGTGTGACGTGTTGTGGTTTTTTTTACAGTAGGGGGGCGTGGCTGTACGTCTGACGTCATTGATCGTCTTTCCCGATGACAGGGAACAGCCGATCAATGACAGGCAGAGTAGGAAGCGCGGGGAGAGGTTTGTTTACACAAACCTCTCCCCGTTCTTCAGCTCCGTAACCCGATCGCGGGATACCAGCGGCGATGGGGTCCGCTGGTCCCGCGGCCGTGGTCACGGAGCTTTTGACCGGGTCGCGCGCGCGCCGCTGGGCAGGCAAATTAAAGGGGACGTACCCGTACGTGCTTTTGCCTGCCCGTGCCATTCTGTAGACGTATATCTACATGAGGCGGTCGGGAAGCGGTTAATAAGCAGTGATGCTAATATTGAACCTATAACCATAGGCAGCAGCCCTGTTGTATAAAATTAGAAAGCAACCGATAGTCCTTATATTGTGAGCAATGAAGTCCCCAAACAATATGTATAGTAGACAGCAGGATGGTGTTGCGTTTCTATACATTCATGGGTGTTATGGACCCAGACGACCCAAATATTATGGTGAGCTCTCCCCACAAACAGGAAAAGATAAGGCTGTGGTACTCTTACCAGAGATGGTGGACTCACAGGCCGTGGGTAGTGAGTCAAACAGGCATGGACCGGAACGACCGGCATTTTGGAGGCTGCAATAAGACCGACTGTATCCTCTGGATGGTTTATGGGTGATCACACCCTCCTACTCACCACAATGGTTTTTCCAGTTGTTCTTATGGGCAGCCAAAAAGATGTGAAGCCCCGATCGTGGTTCTCACCGCAAATGGATCAGGGTTATAACATGGAAAAAAGAGAGTATCTCCTCATGGTGTAAATCCAATATAAAAATGTATTTGTAAATACATTTTCCCCTTCAGACAACAAGGGTATGTAGCAATAAAAAACGGTTTAGTGAATAAAAAGCGCAAAGAAAAGTGGCTTGGGCAAGCATAAACCCTATGCGTTTTGTCTTCAGGAGACTTCAACTGGGGTACATGCTAGCTCGCCACCCCTTGCGCCTATATATACAGTATACAATTAAAAGGAACAACACCTGTCTCGAGCATGTGGGCCTCTACTTCTGGGATCTCGCGGCGTGCGTTCCAAACAACCTAAAGTCACCGGATGTAGTGGGGTATAAGCCAATCAAATCCTTATTCAGGAAGGGCCAAGCCTCGGGTTCAATCTATTAAAACATCCGGCGCCGCATTGAATGCACGTGGCCCGGCCTTACGCACATGACGTGTCTACGTCAGGCGTCATTGAAACCATGACAACCCGTCCCAACGCTGTCCAACACAGCGCGACCTCGCGTACATGACGTGTAAACATCAGACATATTGGTTTCACATTATTTTTGGATTTGATTCTGGGATAACCATTTGGTAACTCTTTTTGGTGTACCCCCCTATTACACTCCCACATAGCGAGTGCTTTTTATAGCAATTTACCTGCAACATATGTCGCTCACAGTTTCATATTTTGTGTATTGATCTAGATGTTATAATAACACCACACTTGTATAAGAGCATCATTGGTGTTTTAAAACACATTTTTTTTTATATATATATTTTATATAATTTTTATTTTGTCACCAATTTAGGTTTGTGTTTTGACAACATTCACATATTGGTTTCACATTATTTGGATTTGATTCTGGGATAACCATTTGGTAACTCTTTTTGGTGTACCCCCCTATTACACTCCCACATAGCGAGTGCTTTTTATAGCAATTTACCTGCAACACATGTCGCTCACAGTTTCATATTTTGTGTAGCTTATGTGAAGCAGGTACATTAATTGAATAAATTTCTTTAGCGCTGCACTTTTTACCTTATATTCTTTTCACAATTTGTCTAATTGTTGTGTTAGCCGCTTAGTAACTTGAGTTTGGCGCAGTATTTTTTCACATTTTTCACATTCCACCATATGGGACTGTACTCCATGTAACCTTCTGCATTTTGAAAATATTTAGTCTTATTCCATATTTTCTGTATTAAATTGAGGTTTGGGTATTTTTTATGAGGTTTGGCAAATGCCAAAGCCTCCAATGCCATAGGGACAGGTCCCCTAAGTACACTATGTAGTAGTAATTTTTGTGAAGAACTTTGCAAATGCCAAAGCCTCCAACGCCATGGGGACAGGTCCCCTACGTACACTATGTAGTAGTAATTTTTGTGAAGAACTTTGCAACCTTTACTCTGTCCCCCCCGTTGATGGAAACATGCTAATGAGGTGCTGCAGCTGAGCCGCCAGGTAGTACAACCAGGGGTTTGGCAATGCCAAGCCCCTGCTATCTTTAGGCCTCTGCAAGTGTTCCATTTTAATCCTTGGGTTTTTATCTTTCCATATGAGGCTGCAGAAGATGGTGTTTACAGTGCAAAATGTCTTCAGTGGGATAACCATGTGGGTATTATGGAGAAAGTACAGTAGTTGCGGCATAAGAATCATCTTAATCACCCTACCCGCAACTGATAGGCAGAGTGATTTCCAAGCTTTAACCTTGTCCCTAAATCTCAGTAGCAGGGGAGCAACATTTAAGTGCAGAAAATCCCTTGGTTTAGCTGTAATTTGGATCCCCAGGTATTAAAAAGACGTGGCTATGGGTATAGGGCAGGCGGAATTAACTATCTGTGTGTCGTCCCCATCCAGCAGGAGTAAAGCAAATTTTGACCAGTTAATAAGTAGGCCTGAAAATCTTCTAAATCTGGAAATGGCCGTCATGGCTTCCCTAAGGGAGAAATCCGTGTCTCCTAGAAGAAGCTTTTTATTATTTAGGTAAAATAGGTAAGTATATACAGGTGCATCTCATAAAATTTGAATATCATCAAAAAGTTAATTTATTTCAGTAATTCAATTCAAAAAGTGGTTCATGGTTCAAAAAGTGAAACTTATATATGTTATATAGATGCGTTACACACAGAGTGATACATTTCAATATTTTTTTTTCCTTTAATTTTGATGATTATGGCTTACAACTAGTGAAAATCCAAAATTCAGCATCTCGGAAAAGCAAAAATAACTATCTATTCAATGAGAAGACACTATACTTTTCCATTAATTATGTAACCCCTTTGGCTGGTTGTGAATTCCATAGCCTACATGCTCTACACACAGTACAATCATCATATTCAAGCAGTCACCATGTAAGACAGAAATATTCAATATAATGAGGACATGGTGGGGCAAACAGTTATGGCTTTAATACAGAAAATTACTACTATTGCTTCTATGATGCTCAGAGTCTCACATTCAAAGTGTATCTAAACCAAATAACACACATGTAATATATTTCAGCTTCAATTCTATTTTTTAGGCTTCTCCCTTTATATTCACTTGGTGGTCCTGCCAAAAACACACCTGTTCTATGGGCACAACAATCACTCAGTGTAGTCTATGAAGGAGCAGCATTGTTATCCCAGAGTGCTAATTTCTAGTTTGGACTACAGAACACCTCCTATTTACCTTATCTCCTTAAGGAGGTGTACTTTTAGCCAGTAGCATATATCTCACACAGGGCTAAAAACAATGCTTTAGATTTTATTGCAGCAGTGGCAGCACTGTCAACTCAGTACAGGAGATTAAGAGCTCACTGGATTTCTAGCACATCAAGAGGTGTTTTCTATATGTGCAGTATTTTTTAAGAGATAAAAAAACGGGGAAATATGTCTGTTTTGGTAAGATGTACAGTACTTAATTTTTTTTTTTACCCAGACATAAACTTGAAATCTTTAAGTACACCTTTAAGTATTAAACCAGCAGAATGGACAGAAGGGATCCCTAAAATGATGCAAATGTAACAGTTTTCATCTCTCAAATAATTTTTAATGTATGTTACATTTTGAAGTGCAAACCCGCCCAATATAAGAAAGTTGTTAGTCACATTTAACTTGTTCTGAAATGTTGAATGGTGATTAACTACTATTAGATTTCTCATCATTTGGATAAATGAGAACCTTCACAAACAATGGGATTGTTTTCCTAAAAAAATAGAGACTAATAACTAAATCTGGCCATATATGGATCAAAATTTGGCCTCATTAGATTGAATTTCAATCCATATTTAGGCACTTGGTTGCAGGGCCGAAACTAAGGGGGTGGGGGGGTTGGCGCCTGCTCCGGGCGACGCATCTAGGGGGGGGGCTGCCAGGGGTTCCGTCCCACCCCGCACTGGGAACTGCTGCTCCAAGGGTGTCACTGCCGCCCGATTAAGTTTAATAGACAGGCAGCGCCCGATGCATAGTTTGCCAAATACCAGAGAATCAAATAGGAGGGAAACTGCACAGGTGCACTAGCGCTGCATCACTCTTCTTTTCCCACCCACCCTATAGAAAGGCATTCCAGAGTGACGCTTCAGCTACTGTTGCTATGTTACGAAGCAACAGTAGCTGCAACGTTGCTCTGGAATGCTTTTCTATAGGACAACCAGGCAGGAGGAGCGGAGTGATTCAGCGCTAGTGCACCTGTGTGGTCTCCCTCCTATTTGATTCTCCGGTATTTGTCAAACTATGCCGCGGGTGCTGCCTGTCCATTACACTTGAACCAGCAGCAGAGACACCCTAGAGCAGAGGCACCTAGTGCGAGCGGAACCCCCGGCGGAGTGCTATGAGGTCTCCCTCCTAGTCCTCCCCAGTGCCCAAACAGCCTATGTGTTTTCTGCGTGAGGCATCCTAGAGAAGTGGAGGCTTCAATGAAGGCCCTGGACTGGGGGGGTGCAAAGGAAGGCCTGGACTGGGGGGGGGGTGCAGAGGAGGTGCTGGAGTAGGGAGGGGTGCAGTGGAGGCTCTGGACTAGGGGGGGAGTACACAGGAGGCCCTGGACTGGGGGGTGCAGATGAGGCCCTGGACTGGGGGTGCAGAAGAGACCCTGGACTGAGAGATGCAGAGGAGGCCCTGGACTAAGAGGGGAGTTGTCACGTACCTGATGGATTTGCAGTGGATGACCTCTCTTACACCTCTGACTCGAGGCCCCCCGGTAGAGCAGACAGGGAGCGCAGGAGTGCAGAGTCGCATGAGTGCCTGATCGGTTGCAGACTGTGGAATCCGAAGCAGCTGTAGGAGGAGCCGTAGCTCAGCAGGATTCTCCAGGCAGAGGAGTGGTGCAGGCAGGCCGGGTCATACACTGGCGGACATGTCAGGAGCAGATGTGGAGGCAGCAGAATAGTCAGGGTACAGGCCGGGTCGGTGATGGGCTGGCAGCGAGGTAGCAGAAAGATCAGGCAGGTGCGGTGGTCAGACAAGCCGGGTTGGGTGCAGGCGGAAAGCAGGAATCGTCAGAGGCAAGCCGGGTCGGGTAACAGGAACAGGTAACAAGATGCGTGTATCAGGAACACACGGAACGCTGTAGAGCAGACAGCACCGAGTCTGTGCACTGGCAGTGTGTAAATAGGCTGTTGGGCGCCAAAAGCTGTTACCGGGTGCGTGCGCACACGTGCGCACGCATGCGCACACGTGCGCACGCATGCGCACAAACATGCGCCAATGCGCACAAACGGGCATGCATGCGCACAAACATCTAGCGGTCCTGGGTTCTCATCTTCAATGCTGGCATGCCCTTCGTGTGCGCGCAAATGTGCGTGTGCGCACAACTGCGTGCATAGGCGCGCGCAGATGCACGGGAGGTGTTCTGACAGAGGCTGAGGTCACAGGTCGTATTCTTCGACCGCCATCTTGGGTCCTGGCTAGCCCTTCCTGACAGGAGTACACCGAAGGCCCTGGACTGGGGGCTATAGAGGAGGCCCTGGACTTAAAAAGTAGGGTTAATGTGGTAAAGGACCCGGATTTGGAGAGCAGGGTGCAGAGGAGGCTCTGAACTTGGAGTGGGCTGTAGAGGAGGCCTTGGACTAGGAGAGGAGTGAAGAGGAGGCCCTGGACCAGGGGGGTGGCTGCAGAAGAGGCCATTGACTAGGAATTGGTGGTTGGTGTTGCAAAGGCCCCTGGATAGGGGGTACAAGGGAGATACTGGACTAGGTGAGTGGGTTCCTGGAGGTTCCAGATTAGAAGAGATGGGTGTCTCGAGGCCCTGGACTAGGGCAGCAGGTGTCTGGAGGCCCTGGACTATGAGAGGGAGATCGTGGAGGTCCTCTGGATTAGGAAAGAGGGTTCCTGAAGGACCTTCCAGCTTCAGGGAGAAAGATCCTGGATTTAAAGCCTGGGATAAGGAAGAGCCTGCCTGGGCCCTGAAGGGTGAGTTCACAACATAAATGGAGACATTTATAATTTGTCGCAAGTAATGCCAAACAGGAGCAGAGATACAGGTCGCGTGATATATTTATTAAAGGAGATGTACAGCCAAAGCCGGCAGAGCAGAGCCAGAGACCAACAGCCACCAGCTCTCTACTCTGAGCACTGAGTGATCGGCTGTTTGATTACTCGGTTCTCAGCCATAGAGCCAGCAGGGGACAGGTGCAGCATTTACCTAGGTAAGTATCATGATCCATAAACAAAATTTCCATACTTCTCTTTTAATTATATTTAATTAATTTAACCACTTGCCTACCAGGCACGAACACCTCCTTCCTGACCAAGCCATTTTTCAGCTTTCAGCGCTGTCGCATTTTGAATGACAATTGCGCGGTCATGCAACGCTGTACCCAAATAAAATTTTTATCATTTTTTTTCCCACAGATAGAGCTTTATTTTGGTGGTATTTGATCACCTCTGCGGTTTTTTATTTCTTGCGCTATAAACAAAAGAAGAGGGACAAGTTTGAAAAAACATAATATTTTTTACTTTTTACTATAATAAATATCCAATTTTTTTTTTTTTTTTTTTTTAACAAATTTTTTCCTCAGTTTAGGCCGATACGTATTCTTCTAAATATTTTTGGTAAAAAAAATCGCAATAAGCGTATATTGATTGGTTTGCGCAAAAGTTATAGCGTCTACAAAATAGGGCATAGATTTATGAAATTTTTATTATTATTTTTTTTTTACTACTAATGGCGGCGATCTGCGATTTTTATCATGACTGCGACATTGCGGCGGACATATCGGACACTTTTGACACATTTTTGGGACCATTCACATTTATACAGCGATCCGTGCTATAAAAAATGCATTGATTACTGTATAAATGTGACTGGCAGGGAAGGGGTTAACACTAGGGGACGCTGCAGGGGTTAATATGTTCCCTATCTTAGTGATTCTAACTGTGGGGGGAGGGTACTGACTGGGGGAGGGGACCGATCGGTGTCCCTATGTACAAGGGACACACCATCGGTCTCCTCTCCAGTGACAGGACGTGGATCTGTGTGTTTACATACACAGATCCACGTCCTGCTCAGTTACTGGGCAATCGCGGGTGCCCGGTGGACATCGTGGCCGCCGGGCACGCGCATCGGGTCCCCAGTGACGCGGCGGGCACGCGTGCGTGCCTCCCGCGGTGCGCGCGGGCTCCCTAGTGGCCAAAATTGTAGCGCCGTCGTAGTTTCCTGCTATCTGGCCCACATGACACTTAGGCCTCATTCACATGGAGCATATGCGTTCATGCCAAGTGTGATGGCCGTGTACCGCGTGGGGATGTATGGTGTTCTGTGCATCCCTGTGCAGGCAGTCCAGTCAAAGTCAATTCAGGTGCAGCAGCTGAATGGATATTGTCGAATGTTAAAATTTGACATGCAGACAGGTAGGAATGCATGTTAGACATGTGCGATTCGTTTCGTATGAATCGGAAATTCGTACGAATTTTTCGAAATTCGTACATTCGTACAAATCCGAATTACGAATTTTTACGAATACGAATTCTGTACGAAATACAAAATTTTGTTTACGAATTTCGGATCCAAATTATCTGAATCCAAACTACCAAATAACTAATTTCAACTAATATGAAAGAAATTATAGCGGATATAACGAATGAATTTGAGATTCAGTATAACGAATATCGACACTCTACGAATAATAACACAAGTCTATTGTTCACCAATCACTCAGAGGAAGTACGAAATACAAAATTTCTTATTCGTAAACTAAATTTCGTATTTCGTACTTCCTCTGAGTGATTGGTGAACAATAGACAATAGACTTGTGTTATGTAACGTTAATACGTTTTCGGATAATTCGTTATTATTCGTAGAGTGTCGTTATTTGTTATCCAAATTAACGATTTGTAACGATTCGTACGAAATTCGTATTTCGTACGAATCCGAATTAAATTTCGTACACAAATTACGAATTACGAATTTTTTTTTTATACGAAATGGAACAAAACAAAACTAATTTTTTGACGGCTCCCATGTCTAATGCATGTATCCAAACACACAGTGTCTGCATTCGGATCTGTACGCCCACTTCAATAGGTGAAGCTCTCTGGTGAATGCAGATGCAGCAAAAGTGGCACAGCATACAGGACCTCAGCGCCTGTCTGAATGAGCCCTTAGGGGAATTTATCAAAACTGGAGCAGATAGAATATGGAGCAGCTGTGCATGGCAACCAATCAGTTCATAGATTTAATTTTTAAAGCTGAACAAACTGAAGATAGAAGCTGATTGGTTGCCATGCGCAGCTGTTCCAGATTCTGACTGCACCAGTTATGATAAATTCCCCTCACCGTGTTTTACATTTCTTACTCCTGACTACTACATTCTAAGTACAGCACATTCTTTGTTAAAGTGGTTGTAAAGGCACAAGATTTTTACTCTTCATGCATTCTATGTATGCAGGTAAAAAACCTTCTGTGTGCAGCAGCCCCCCTAGCCCCACCTAATACTTACCTGAGCCCCTTCCCAATCCAGCGATGTCAACAAGAGCCTTGGCTGTCCGGGCACTCAAACTCCTGATTGGCTTTTGGCAGCAGCGGTAGCCATTGCAAATAAATGACCAGCCCCGGGTGCTACTGCTTGGTTGTACAGAAGT
Source organism: Lithobates sylvaticus (assembly GCA_028564925.1). Classification (NCBI taxonomy): domain Eukaryota; kingdom Metazoa; phylum Chordata; class Amphibia; order Anura; family Ranidae; genus Lithobates; species Lithobates sylvaticus. The sequence goes on along the minus strand of CM053038.1, from coordinate 117,586,456 downwards.
CTATTTACTGATTAACTTCTGTACAACTAATCTCCTTGCTCAATCTCCCCACCATCACAACACAACAACTCAGCAGGGGGTGGGGTTGTATGGGAGTGGGGGGTAGGGGGTGTGAATAGGGTATGGGCTGCCTAAGCAAGTAGGGACTGGTGACTAAGCAAAATTAATGGTAAAATATTAAACTAAATTGAATTTATATCACAATGGGTAAATCTGTGTCTGTAGTGCATGTTCAAACCTTAAAGTGGTTGTAAACACTAGGACAAAAAAAAAACCCTGCAAGACAAAGGCATAATGAGCTAGTATGCATTACTTACCTTAGATCGAAGCCCCTGCAGTCGTCCTCATACAGGTGGCCGACATCGCTCCCGAAGTTACATCCGGGTATCGTGGGCTCCGGAGCTGTGATTGGCCGGAGCCGCGATGTCGTCACTATCGCGAATGCGCGCAGGAGCCGCCGGTAATGGCACACTTACTGAAGCAATGGCATGTACGTGCCATTGCTTCAGTTTGCTTCAGTGCGCATGTGCCGATGATGTCGGCACATGCAAATACAGGGGATTTCTCCTAAACCGTTCAGGTTTAGGAAATTTCTAGGGTAGCTACAGGTAAGCCTTATTATAGGCTTACCTGTAGCAAAAAGTGTGTTGTAAGGGTTTACAACCACTTTAATACCATAAATAATAACATGTTATTAGATTTTTGCTCCAGCAGTATATAATGTTTGCCAGTTCTAAAAAATAATGCATTAAAACCCATTCGATTTTAGTTGACTAAAATTAAAACAACTCAAAAAAAAAAAAAAAACTATAACTATACCTAAATCGAAATTTGATGTCAAAATTAACACTGCTGGCCATACATGGTTAGTTTAACAGTGGGACTCTAAGCCCATTGACTTCAGCTGCTGGTTGAGAAAATGTCCAACAAAATTAGATATAACAATCAACTCATGTCAGATATTGGACAACCATACACAGATTGAAATTTGTCAGGTTCCTGCTGAACTGGCCAAATGTTCATGGGTCTATGGCCATCGTTAGCGAACACAACTTCACTTATTTATTAACACGTTTTCTCCTATTTACTAATATGGAAAAACATAAAAAAAGATATACAGTATCTGACAAAAGTGAGTACACCCCTCACATTTTTGTAAATATTTTATTATTTTCATGTGACAACACTGAGGAAATTACACTTTGCTACATTGTAAAGTAGTGTGTGTACAGCTTGTATAACAGTGTAAATTTGCTGTCCCCTCAGCAAAGTTCAGATGGTGTCAAGCGTGTGTGGCGGCAATCAGGTGAGGAGTACAAAGACAAGTGTGTCTTACCTACAATCAAGCATGGTAGTGGGAGTGTCATGATCTGGGGCTGCATTAGTGCTGCCGTCACTGGGGAGCTACAGTTCATTGAGGGAACCATGAATGCCAACATGTACTGTGACATACTGAAACCGAGCATGATCCTCTCCCTTCGCAGGGCAGTATTCCAACATAACAACCCCAAACACACCTCAAAGACAACCACTGCCTTGCTAAAGAAGCTGAGGGTAAAGGTGATGGACTGGCCAAGCATGTCTCCAGAGCTAAACCCTATTGAGCATCTGTGGGGCATTCTCAAATGGAAGGTGGAGGAGCGCAAGGTCTCTAAATTCCACCAGCTCCGTGATGTCGTCATGGATGAGTGGAAGAGGACTCCAGTGACAACCTGTGAAGCTCTGGTGAACTCCATGCCCAAGAGGGTTAAGGCAGTGCTAGAAAATAATGGGGGCCACACAAAATATTGACAATTTGGACCCAATTTGGAAATTTTCACTTGTACTCACTTTTGTTGCCAGCAGTTTAGACATTAAGGGCTGTGTGTTGAGTTATTTTGAGGGGACAGAAAATGTACACTGTTATACAATCTGTACACTCACTACTTTATATTGTAACAAAGTGTCATTTCTTCAGTGTTGTTACATGAAAAGATATAATACAATATTTACAAAAATGTAAGGGGTGTACTCACTTTTGTGAGATACTGTATATATATATATATATATATATATATATATATATATATATATATATATATATATAGGCCTCCTGTATATGGGGCATCTGAAAAAGCCCCTCTAAACAGAAGAACTGCTGGCAGATAATCGTGTAAAAAAAAAAAAAGCTGCATGTCGCACGCACGTTTATGCATGTATATTGTTTGAGGGTAAATTAATTCTACTGGCCAGAATCTTAATTTAGTCTGGCCATTGGAATGCAATTAAGCACATACGTATGTGTTTTTGCATGTTTAGGCAGGTTGAAGCATGTACATGCATTTTCTTTCTGCTTTGCAGCTCCTCTCAGAACACGCCTTTGGTGTTTTTTTTCTGCCTGTAAACTCTCCTCTTCAGATACTCCTGTGCATGGCCACATAGATTAACATAGAGGTGCTTTTACAGGCAGAAAAATAAATTGCTGAATGCCTGTATAAGCAGTGTTTTTTAAGTGCTGTGTTCATGAGGCCTTATATATACTGTGTGTATATATATATATATATATATATATATATATATTAGGGCTGTGAAAATTAAAGATTAATTCCTTGAGTAATCGTAAATTTTTTTGATCAATCAAAATTTTTTTCATCGATCAAAATTCCTTTGATCGGTACTCATCTCTCCGCCGGCTTCCGGGTCTTCAGGGAGTTCCGCCGGAGATCGGGTGACGTCACTGACATCGACGTCACCGGACTCCTCCCCCTTCCCCAAGTGCCTCCGTCTTCTAACGAAGGGAAGGGGGGAGGAGTCCGGTTCAAGTTCTGATTGAACGGAACGTGTATGGGGGAGGAGCTATGCATGACATCACCCGCTGCTGCCCTACGGAACTAACGCGATTGTTGGCTTTACATGCTGTGTTTTTATCATCTTTATGTGAGTAGTTTGTGTTTGAACACAAAAATGTAATCTTATACTTAAGCGGTGAGCACTTAGATCTTTTCTTTCTACCCATGACCTGGCGTCCTTGCTGAGATCTAAGGAGACGTGAGAGAAGTTTATGGTCTGTATTAACCCTTTTGATACCCGCTTGCATGACCACCTGTTTGTACAGGGGTCCATGCCATAAGGTAAGATTGATTAGTTAGACCGGAGGTGGAGGGATTGTCACGCTACTGTGGAAAACAAAATTACTTACGTCAGTGCTACAGTTTGAATTTAAAACGTATTTGTGTGAACTGTGAAGTTAAGTCATGGATTGTGGAAACTAACTAGTGTCGGGTGATTATATATAGTGTATACCACATTTACCACTGACTAATGCAGAGTTGAAATGCAAGGAGATCAGCTAAAAGTAGTTGGATCTGTATGTGCGTTATAATTAATCTAAATTAGTCGATTAATCGATTAAAAAAAAATCGATTAATCGAACACAAACATTTTAATCAGTAACAGCCCTAATATATATATATATACATACACACACATTTTCTGACTTTTAAGAGAATTTGTTTAGACAATTTATTTTCCCTTCCCCTTACTTTCACAAGCAATAACATTTGAAGATTGAAAAACAAACGCTTTACTGAAGAATTGTTAAAAGAAACAGTTAAATAGTGCTTCAGAATGTATCAATTGTTTTATATTAGATCAATAAGCAGATGTAAAACTATTATAAAATCTAAACAGACCTCACTTAAAGTGATTGTAAAGGAAAAAATTGTATATAAAAAAAAGAACAAACATTTTATACTTACCTGCTCCATGCAGTGTTTTTGCACAGAGCAGCCCTGATGCTCCTTATCTCAGGTCCATCGCTGGCACTTTGGGCCCCTCCCCCTTACCAATTCCCCCTTAGCAAGCCGCTTGCTGTGGGGGCACTTGGGCATGCTTGCTCCCGAGCCGGTTTTCTGCGTCCATAAGACACATTGAGCATTTCTTAGCCCCACCCCCACTCCTGTCTCACTGGCTGTGATTGACAGCAGTGGGAGCCAATGGCTCCTGCTGCTGCATCTCAGCCAATCAGGAGGGAGAGACCTGGGAGAGAGTCAGGGAAATGACCGAAGAAGGACTGGCAATCCTGCCCAAGACAATCGTGGCCGCCACGGCACACAGTGTGACTGATGTGGGCAGTACTTCCGGCTCTATTTAAGCCCGCTTTTGGAGCCGCCCCTTGCTAGATTATCTTCAAGTTCCCAGTGTTTCCGTGATTCCAATTCCCCATTACCGACCAGGCTTGGTCTGTCTTCTGCTTCGAATCCTCTCCTGATTAACCCCTGGCTTGCCCCACCGACTACACTCTTGTTTGCTCCCTCATCTGTACTTCGCATCTGATACTTGTGGGCTAACCTCACTTTAACAACCCCAGGCTTGTCTTCCCCTTTCGTTCCCGGTTTGCCCTACTGGAGATGCCTACCTCAACTGAGTGCTCAGTGGCCCTATGGATCATCCCAGTAACTCTCAGTTCTCTTCAAGTGGCTGGTTCATCCAGCAACATCTGGAAAACAGTGCACATTTGGGCTCTGCGCTCCCTGTATCACTCCCAGGGAAGCACTGCACTTAGTCGCAAGAGGTGCCCTCTTAATGATCGGCCTCTTCATTGACTCCTGGCAGAGAGCCTCGGGTCCCGTGCACATCGAGATTGGGCTTAGGTAAGTATTAGGGCGGCTGAGGTGGGGGGGGGGGTGCACACTAAAAAACCTTCAGGCTGTGTTCACAATATTGCCGCATGTGGTTCACAGCAGGGGTCTGGTGCGTCCCCGTTCACCGTTTCAGGTCCGATTTCAGCCCGAATTTTTGGGTTGATTTCAGACCTGAAACAAACCAAAAGACGTACAGGACCCCTGTGCAAATTTGCACTGGAGATATGTGAGCTGGCTCTATAGAGAGCCGGTCACAATCTCCTATCATGCGAATTGGATGCATAGGTGTGACCCCAGCCTCAGTCTTTACATCCACTTTAAGCTGGCCTTATGTGGCTTGAAACTCGGTTTGTTTAGCTGGTACCGGATGAATTTCGATCCATGTATGGGTAGGGAGGTTGTACAGAGGTCAACCTACATATTGACTTCTATACAAGCAGCTTGACAGTATTTTTTCACTAGATCAGCGCTGCAGGCTATAGCCGGCAGCACTAATTAGTGTATTCTGATAGGGGGGAAGTCTCCCCACTATGAAAATACAATAGCTCAGTGAAGAGGATTCCTCCATCCACATCAAATGTGTGGATGGGGGAATCAAGTGCGTTTTTTTTTTTTGTTTACAAACGTTTTTATTATTTTCTTTGAACAGAGTAAATACAGAGTATACAAGCGATCAACAGATTATACTCGAATATCTAACCAACAGGTTATGTACAGTATAAGCAAGTTTTAGTACACCTCAGAAGATGGTGAATCGAACTATTGTATGGACAATGCATTCAATTCAGTTATATCTCAACATGGTCCATAGTCAGACCTGGTAATTCAAACATAAAGAAACCAGAGAGATGAGAGAAAATGATAACAAAATAAAGAAACCAAAAAACAAAGTGAACTGGCTTGACATTCTTCTGGAGCATTACCCTCGATACATGTCGAGGGAGGTGTAGCATTTCCTAATACATACTATTTATTGTTCCAGAGAGGCCCCCTCTAGTTGAAAGGCTGACCATTTGTTCCATTTGCTATCAAAAATATGCATGGTGTCCAAAAGGGTGTGGTGGATCTTTTCCATCAGCCTAATGGACTCCATCCGGAGAAGTACCTGTGACCAAGGCACAGAGTGGCTCTTCCAATTTAGTGCTATTGCCCATTGAATGGCGCTAAAAAGTGTGTGTATTAGCTTTTGTTGTGGGGGAATAGCCCCAGGTATGTCAGCATACAGGATGCACATTTGGAATGTAAGGGTCACTGAAACATCAGAGATCCTTGGGATCAGGTTGGCGGCTTTGGTCCATAGATGTGACAGAGCCCCGCAGGCCCAAAACGTGTGCAGCAGTGTGCCCCTGACCCGACATCCTCTAAAACATGTGTCAGGAACCAGAGGGAACATCCTGTGCAAACGGTCCGGGGTCTAGTACCATCTAGTGTGGAGCTTGAGGACCGTTTCCTTTACTGAGATAGAGCGTGTACATTTGTGCATATTGTCTACCATGTCCCGCCAGTCCGTGCGTTTTTTTTATTTAACTCATTGGTTGAACAAAAAAATCGACTAAGCTATGGGCTGCTTTATCTCGTAATTTTAAATCTAGAAGTACCACCTGAAGATAATAATAGGAAATAGGGATGATGTATAAAAACTAGATGAAACGAAAATAATATGTGGCCTAAAAGAACCAATGATATTAAACTTTAATCTTTGAATGGTTTCTATGGACAGTGTGGATTCGCTGTAAACCAGTTTATAATCTTTAGCTCTATTCATTTTTGCTTTTGAGCAACTTATTAACACAGACAAATTATTGTTCATATTTGGGTGTGTTCTAACTTTATTCACTGTCTATTAATGTCAAATCCTCAAATATAATTTAGCACTCTATTAACCACTTCAGCCCCAGAAGGATATGCTCCCTTAATGACCAGGCTATTTTTTGCGATACGGCACTGGGTCACTTTAACTGACAATTGCACGGTTGTGCAACGTTGTACCAAAATAAAATTGATGTCCTTTTTTCCCAAAAATAGAGCTTTTTTTTTGGTGGTGTTTGATCACCTCTGCGGTTTTTATTTTTTGCGCTATAAACAAAAAAATAGCAACAATTTTGAAAAAAAGAAACAATATTTTGTACTTTTTGCCATAATAAATACCCCCAAAATTTCAAAAAAAATGTCTTCCTCGGTTTAGGCCAATATGTATTCTTCAACATATTTTTTGGTAAAAAATCGCAATAAGCGTATATTGATTGGTTTGCGCAAAAGTTATAGCATCTACAAAATAGGAGATAGATTTATGGCATTTTTATAATAATATATAATAATTTTTACTAATAATGGCTGCGATCTTTAAGGGGACTGCGACATTGCGCCAGACAGATCAGACACGTTTGACACTTTTTTGGGACCATTGACATTTATACAATGATCAGTGCTATAAAAAAGCCAATGTCACTGGTAGGGTAGGGGTTGACACTAGGGGGCGATGAAGGGGTCAAGGGGTGTGTGTTTCTAATGCCGCGTACACACGACGGACTTTCCGGCAGACTAGGTCCGACAGTCTTCCCGACGAACTTTCGGTGGAGTTCCGACGGACTTTCCAAACGAACGGACTCAGCCACACACAAACGGACTAAGTCTGTTCGAAAGTCCATTAGTTTTGAACGTGATGACGTAAACGGGACTAAAAAAGGAAGTCCAATAGCCAGTAGCCAATAGCTTCCCTTGCGTCGTATTTGGTCCGTCGGACCAGCATACAGACGAACGGTTTTCCCGATAGGAATTGAGTCCATCGGACAGATTTGAAACATGTTCTTTTTTTAGGTCCGTCAGATTTTTTAAACGAAAAACTATTGGATTAGACCTAGACCTAGTCTACCGGAAAGTCCGGTCGTGTGTATGTGGCATAAGTGTGGGGGCAGTGTACTGACTGGAGGAGGAGACATATCGCTGTTCCTAATTACTAGGAACAGCAGATCTGTCTCTACTCTCCTGTCAGAAAAAACAGACAAATCCCCGTTCTGGCTCTTGTGCCCACGATCGCCAGTGGCCGGCAGACATCGTGCCCACCGGCCACGCACATCGGGTCGCCCGCCGTGCAGCAGGCGCATGCGTGCCTGCTATGGCTCTTAAATGAGCCGAGGTATGGCAATTTGCACAGGGGAGCCAACCTGCTGCCATAAATGTAAAAAAAATGTCTGTGCTGAAAGGTTGCCCTGCTTCTTAGAGAACACAGGAGGCCTCTAGCTCAGCATGGTCACCATTCTGAAAATGCTTTGCATTCTCTTAATGAGTGCATTACATTCTTCTATTGGACGAGGTGGGGAGGAAGGATAGTGATGTCACAAATTTTGTCTGGTTCATCAGGGACATAATTCAAATTTTCAACCAAACTGTGGCTTTTTTTTCAATCAAAAGGAGGTATTCTGACACATGTGGATATTGGCTGTCATAATACAATAGCGGGGAGATTCCTCCATTCACTTTGTTTTGCATGGATGGGAGAATTAATACATTTCTATCGTTCACCCCTAGGTTAAGCAAGAGGAATAATTTAGCATTTAACCAGTTTTAAAGTCAGAAACCTCCTCTCATTTTACTAACTTGGAAGGCTTCTGAGTGGGACTGCAGATCTATCCCTTGATTGTTGTTGTTCAGCTTCCCTGTCATGCACAAATGTGTACAGGTAAAGCCCCATACACACGCTCGGACAATCCGCGGACCAGGTCGGTCGGACTTTGTCCGACGTACTTTGTCCGATGTTGTCGTTGCGTACACACGGTCGGACTACGTTGTCGGAATATCCGGTCCGGAAGAACGTCGTGACGTAAGTCGTCGTCCACGAGATTACAAAAGGGAAGTTCAGCACCACGTCAGGCACCCGTTGGGCTCCTTCTGCTGATCCCGTGTTTATCGAGAGTTAGTGGAAGTTTGGTGACTTAAGATTCGCGCTTCTCAGTTTTCTGACTCAGATCGTTACTGCTCTTCAGTTTGTGCTTGTCGTGCGTATCTGTTTATTAGTGCGTGTAGTCAGTTCGCATTTGTTGGTCATTGCGGCCTATATCTTGATATAGGACGCTTTGATTTGCACTGCTTATTGTCTGCTCGTTGCTGGTATTCACTTCGTTCTTTCAGGCCTTGCTGTTTATCGGTGCTTTCTGTTTGTCCGTTCTGACCAGCCGACCTTTTGTGACCTTCTGAGCGATGTTTCCCGTGCGTACTCGTCGCCGAGTTCGTGCTGTACGCGGAATTGGTGTCGGGCTTTTAGCTTTGACCCAAGACCCGTCCATGAACAGAGTGATGAGGAGTATGTGGACCAAGAATTGGTTGCTTCAGCGTGACCAGTTCTCGCACATGCCTTTGCTTCGTGAGATCCGGGAGAATAATCCTGATGATTTCAGGAACTTTCTCAGGATGACGGACCCCGATTTTCACCGTCTTTTGGCTTTGCTGACCCCCTTTATCAGCCGGCAGGATACCTGCATGAGACAAGCCATTACTCCGGAGCAGAGGCTTGTTGCCACGTTGAGGTACTTGGCGACAGGGAGAAGTCTTCAGGATTTGAAGTTCTCTTCAGGTATCTCTCCCCAGGCCCTGGGAATCATTATTCCAGAGACCTGTTCTGCCATCATTCAGGTCCTGCAGGAGGACTATATTAAGGTAACATTTCTACTTTACTATTCCCTTCTATGTATGCTCTGTTTGCTAATGACTTGTATTTTTGACCTCCTTCCCTAATTACCATGATTGCAATATGTTCTAATATGCTGTGCCCCTTTTCTCCTTCATGCATTTTTCCCTTCACTTACCTCACCAGCATGCTCTTCTGCCCCAATAGACACCTATGGCCTACTCACTTAAGCAATGTCTTTTGTCTGCTGCATAGTATTGTTTGCCCCAAAAACCCCCTAAAATATGCAAAAATGTTTGCTGTGTGGTTTACTTCATGTAGAGCCCCCTTTTTTTGTTCTTTTGGTGGGGGGGGGGGGGGCAAACTCATTAGGAACCCCCTCCCCCAACTGCTCTGTCAGATGGTACCAATCCTTTATCTGCTGGCTTTCCCAAGGTCCATACACACTATATACCTACCTCTTTATAGTGCGCATCTTTAGGGATGAATTCAGCAAAGCATGTAGTGCAAGGGGACTGCCTCCATACATTCCATTTCCTATTTTTTTGTCTTCTTTCCCTCCTATTAGCTTGCTTGGTAATTTAATAATGTCACACTGTGCCTGCCTTTTTTGGGGGGGGGGGGGGGAAATGTTATTTGATCTTTCCTGTGGCCTGCCAATAGTGTTAAGTACAGAGGGTCTGGCCAAACTAGCCCACATTATTGAGCCATTTGCCAATCAATGAAGTGCAGAGGGTTACCTGTCCACCCCACCCCCCCCCCCCAAAACCATAGTTATTGCCAATGTCCCATCAGAAGTGGGGGGATTGATGGGGGGGTGAGTAATCTGTGAAGGGGAGCCTCTACTTTTCTGTGTAAATACTTTCCAGCCTCCAATTTTATACAATGCTCTTGTTCCAAGATGTTGATTGTCTAATCTGCTTGCAATGTTTAGGTGCAAAGTGACTAATTTTTTTTTCTTGTTTCACTCCACAGTTCCCTTCCACGCCACAGGAATGGCAGACTGTGGCCTCCCACTTTGCCAGCCGTTGGGACTTTCCTAACTGCGGAGGGGCAATTGATGGGAAACACGTCCGCATCGTCCCACCGCCCAACTCGGGGTCCTACTATTATAATTATAAAGGGTTTAATAGTGTAGTGATGTTGGCGGTGGTGTCGGCAACATACGAGTTTATGTATGTGGACGTGGGGATGAACGGCCGGATATCGGATGGTGGGGCCATTACGCACACGGAGTTCTACTGGCGTCTCCAAAGTGGCAGTCTGTGCTTGCCACCTCCAGAGGAGAATGCCGAAGGACTCCCCTTCGTCTTTGTCGCAGATGAAGCGTTTGCGCTGACTCCCCATGTGATGAGGCCGTTCCCGATGAGGACCCTCACCCCGGACCAGAGGGTCTTCAACTACAGGCTGTCCAGAGCCAGAAGAGTGGTGGAGAACGCTTTTGGCATCCTGGCCAGCCGCTTCCGCCTGTTCCTGACGGCATTTAACTTGGCGGAATACAAACTGAACCACATAGTTCTTGCCTGTTGCATATTGCACAACTTCCTCAAAAGACATAACAGGAACTATGTGGTGCCCGTTGGCCCAGATGTGGAGGGCCCTCCAAATGCGGACCTCACAGCCCTTCGAGTGGCACGTCCAGGCTTGCCCCCTCTCAATGCCCGCGTGGTCCGGGACCAATATATGGAATACTTTGTGGGTAGGGGGGCCATTGCTCTGCCTGACGATGTGTGAGAGGCATTTTTTAATAAATCTGATATTTTAACCAACCTCGGATTTCTTGTCATTTCAGTCTTCTTTTTAGCTTATTTTACTTTGTCATTTTTTCCCTTTGCCTTCGACAGTGGTAATGCACTTTCTGGGCAAAAGGAGGTAACAGTCTCTTCTTCCCAAAAAGATTATTCTCATGTGTGTTTGCTACCTAATCTTTGGTCTAGAGAAGGTTTGTCCTGCATAACTGACACCCAAAATACTCCTTTTCAGCACCAGGTCTGACATGTGTGTATTCTCCAAAATGCTGTGCTCCGTGTTTTCGTACAAAGCACTGTGGGTGTCATTTACATAAGTCAAATCCGCTATGCTCTACAAGTGCATTGAAAAAGTTCCCTGGGAAAGGAAATTGCAGTGCAAAGTGGATTTGCCTTTAGTAAATAACACCCATTGCCCCCCATATCCTTTACATTTTACATACATAATGCATTGTTTTATTTAAATAAGGAAGCCACACATTTTGAAAAATAAAAAAGTTTACTTGGAAAACATTCACAAGTGCGTTTACAATCTTCACGCCAAAACTGACAACATCTTGGTTATTTACAACATTATTTACAAAGATTACGCAATTGGTCAAACCAGGCATGGAGCTAAGCAGAACCTATGAAGTAGGAAAGTTCAACTTTGTAAAGTGAAGACAAGATCAGACATGACTATATGTTCAAAGTGTGTTTGATCTTGCCTTCATCACATGGGGGGGTCACCCCCGAAAAGTGGAAATTTGGAACATGCACACAATTTGGTTCTGAAAATGGTCATTAGATGGTAAAACACATGCCTAGAAGCTTCAAAAGTGCCATTTTCCATCATGGGGATGAATGGACGTTTTTTGTGGGTGCAACCCCTTCACCACAACCACTTTCGTAGTTCGTAAAGTGTTTGCACCCCCAAAAAAACGTTGCCATTCATCCACCATGATGGGAGCTAGCACATGTGGACACAATGTGTGCATGTTCCAAATTTCACACAGTTTTTAAGTTGCAAATGTGTTCAGAAGCTGGCACAAATGTGTGTAAATTACTTGGTGCTTTTTCATATTTTTCCTAAAACATCAATGATGTTCTTCAATTTTTGTTGAACATCATTGATGTTTTGCTTTATGTAATCTAGATCTCGATTGCAGACCATTATCTCTCCGATGAGTACGTGGGCACTCTCTGTGGTAAAGTGCGATTTTTCTTCCACAACATCCACGTCACCTAAAAACCACAAACAAAAAAAATGGGGTGTTGGAAATGAGGCAGCCATACATGGATTAGCTTACCAGTAGCTGTGTTCTCCCACACTCACCTGTTGTGGTGTCAATTTCTCCAAGTTCGATGATCTCTCCTTCCTCCTCCTCCTCTGCTTCTGCTCTTTCCCCTTTTTTGGTAGGTGTTGGTTTGGGGGTTTCCTCAGACGGCCCAAGTTTTCGCTCCCCTATGAGAATGTCCAAAAGGAAGATTTAGCAACACAAGCTATTGAGGGCAGAAATAGGAAATGACAAACATTGCTTGAAAGTGACGGACACTATTTTAGTTTGGCCAGTTACAAATGTCAACTACATGAATGAAGTCACTTTGTAAAGGTGCTAAACTGACTAGCTTTTTGGTAGAAGTTTGTGTGATGGAGACCCCCCTCTAGTATCCACTGGAGCACATGTGTGGAAAAGCATAATAAAAAGGGGGTTTGGGTGTCCCAGCACTAGTGCTCTAGAGTCCAGATGGGTAAACAGCTACTGAGTGACCTCTCCTTTACATTGAATAAATTGGCTTTACATTCTTGATGACATTTCTAGTGAGAACAAACTTCCTTTCCCCAAAAAAAACACCAAACATCGTATTATAAGTGGCCGAACGATCGAGGTTGCGTACGATCGAATGCACACACACACGACCATGACAGTGGCAGAAAGATCGAGGCTGAGTACGATCGAATGCACAGACGAACCTGAAAGTGGCCATTTTGGAATGTACAACTTGGTAAAAATCAAAACACAATGGAGCAGTATGCAAGCAAGAAATCAAACACAAAACACAACTACTTACTTTTTTGAAGAATTCTCTTGATCTTTCTGTACTGATCGGCCTCCCTCAGTTTCAGGTCTGACCAGCGTTTCCTGAGTTGCTCCTTGGATCGTTGTACCCCAAAATTATTGTACAGCCTTCTCACAACTTTAGACATGATCTTGGCCTTGCGGACATTGGGGTTGAGGTAAGGCCCATACTTCCCATCATAGTCGCTCCTCTTTAATATGTCCACCATCTCCAACATTTCTCCAAATGACATATTGGAGGCCTTGAATTTCAGGTTCCGGGATCGGGACGTTTCTGCCTCCGGACTTTCCTCGTCCTCCTCCTCGTTGGTGGGATATTTGTGGCGCACCTGCTGTGTCCCCGCCATGTGCTCTCCCCACTACGCCGTAAAGAGAAGGGGTGGGGAATAGACGAGAAAGATCGTCAGGGGCGGGCGGAGTTTGAAGCATGCGCAGTGTATATAAAACGTCACACGCCTGTGTCGTAGCCACGATCTGGGAGACGAGGGGAGAGAAAACTCACACGAGACGATCGCTACAAACGAAGGTACAATTTAACGTTGGTACATAACTAGCCTAGACTGATTTGAACTTGAGGCTTCTTTATGGAGAAGATTAGGAGAGTTTAGCCTGACATAATTTTGAGGGTTTTGTGTGTTGTTGTGTCTTGCAGAGATTGATATGAAGGGATTCAACGACATGAGTTTTCTCCCCCTCTTCATTGCCAAATACAGGGATTTTCCCATATTGTGGCAGGGTATACACCCACATTACACCAACAAACCAAAGAGGCACGCAGCCCTGGAGGAACTTGTGGAATTTGTCAAGCCAAGGTTCCCCACGGCAACTGTTGATGATATTAGAAAGAAAATTGGCAGCCTGAGGAGTGCGTATATCAGGGAGAGGAAGAAGGTCGTGAAGTCTGAGGAAACTGCAACTTCAGCAGATGAGGTCTATGTCCCCAAGCTCTGGTACTATCAGAGTCTCCATTTTCTGAAGGACCAGGCTGATGTCACGGAGCCAACCTCAACTCCTCCTTCCACGCTTCCTTGCGCACAGCCCACCCCTGATGAGGCTTCCGAGGATCAACCTGGGCCTTCCAGTCTGGAAGAGGTGGAGGAGCCCAGCTTGTTCCAGGTATAGTAGTTTTGCTACCATTTAGGGGAATAATGAATGATGTTCACTTAATTCAGGATCGCCAATTGCTTAGTTCCTAACGTGTTTGACATATCAACAGACAGTGGTGTGGGAGACATTTGGGGCCAGAATCTAAACTGCTGGGCTGAGAATTGTATGGTTTTCTATTTGTAAACATTTTGCACCAGTCACTAGATGAGAATTGTGTGTGTTTGATGAACAAATAACTGAAACTATGTCCCTTTTTCCTACACAGGAAGACCTCAGCCAGGAGGTGGCTGTGGAAGGTGGCAGTCAGGAGGTGGCTGTGGAAGGTGGCAGTCAGGAGGAGGCAGGGGTTAGTGGCAGCCACCAGCTGGGTAGTGGCAGCCAAGAGGGGGCTAGGCCTCGGAGCCTGACTGACACCCAAACCCCTCCCCTCCGCCCTCCGTACAAAAGGGCGAGAAGGGGGGGTTATGCGGCACAGTCAGCGCTCCGGATGATAAGAGAGGCTTCAGACTCCCTACATGCCACACCCGCCGACGAGGAGACCTTTGGCTCGGTGGTTGTCACAAAAATGATGGGTATGGAGGTGAGGCAACGCAACATGTGTGAGGGGCTCATCCTCCATGTCCTAAATAAGGGTAGGGCTGGGGAGATGACCCCAGTCACACATGTTTGCCATAGCTACCATGCTCCACCTCCTCCTCCTCCTCCTCCTCCTTCTGCCACCCCACCAGCACGACAGCCACAGCGTGGAAGGAAGCGTGGAAGGAAGACCTGAGAGTGACGACGTGGAATCAGTCTGGTCTGAGAGAAGATGGAGCCTCTCGTAGTACCAGAGCCTGGGGACCTAGATGGCATCTGCTGCAGTTCCGGATACTTTGGACTTCACGACCAGATTGCACTCCCCTTAATATACGTACTCCTCAGGCCCCCAATTTTCTACGCTTGAACAATGATGGTTGCCGTGGGGGGCCAAGGCTTTGCAAATTCCCCAAGTTTCACCATGGCTGCGTTCCTCTTTGGTTTGTTGGTGTGACCTAAATAAAGGTTTTTTTGCTTTGAAATAATCATTGACTATTGTGTTTTACTTTGCTACAATGACATTTTTTCTTTGAGTAAGCAGGTACATTTCACTAATCCTAAAGTAGAATTAACAAGGGGCACCAACAACAAACAAACTCCTAGTAAATGTAAGCAAGAAATACAAATGTAAATAATGTGTTTTTGGTAATTTGAGACACACAACCCCCCTCCAAAAAAAAAAAAAAAAAAACATTCAAATATGTATTCCCCCAAAAAAAAAAAAAAAAAGACAAATCATGGTAAAAAAATAACAAAGATTCTTTTCCGTTCAGAGTAAAAATAAACATGTAGTGTATAAATGGTGCAAAGTAATAAAGAAGTAAGTTTGTGAGAAGTGCGGGTGAATAGGAGCAGCTAAAAGATGTCATTCTTGTTGCATTGTAAAGAAAAAGAGAATGCGCTGCATTAAAGACATTTTAACATTGCAGCGTGACGAATGTGCTGTGTCGATTAGGAAAGGTAGTTTTACCTGACCGAGCGCTTCCGTCACAGAATTTCTTCTGAGCATGCGTAGCACTTTGTCCGTCGGACAAGCGTACACACGCTCGGATTTGGTGTGATCGGACCGGGTTGACGGCAGGAGATAAGACTTTGTCCGACGGACAAACCGACGAACACTGTCCGATGGTGCATACACACGGTCTGATTTTTCAACAACCTTGTCCGATCGGACCAAATTGATGAAAAAGTCCGACCGTGTGTATGGGGCTTTACACGGATCGGATTAGACCTAGACCTAGTCTACCGGAAAGTCCGGTCGTGTGTATGTGGCATAAGTGTGGGGGCAGTGTACTGACTGGAGGAGGAGACATATCGCTGTTCCTAATTACTAGGAACAGCAGATCTGTCTCTACTCTGCTGTCAGAATGGAGATTTGTGTGTTTACACAAAACAGACAAATCCCCGTTCTGGCTCTTGTGCCCACGATCGCCAGTGGCCGGCAGACATCGTGCCAGCCGGCCATGCACATCGGGTCGCCCGCCGTGCAGCAGGCGCATGCGTGCCTGCTATGGCTCTTAAATGAGCCGAGGTATGGCAATTTGCACAGGGGAGCCAACCTGCTGCCATAAATGTAAAAAAAAAAAATTGATGAAAAAGTCCGACCGTGTGTATGGGGCTTTAGCCTGCAGTGGAGTTACAGTGTGGGCAGTACTGGATCCCTGAAACACTCTGATATTTAAAGGCTCAAATTCCTAACCACTAGACATAAGTATCTGGGAAACTACAGGGGTGTAGCAAGGGGGTTAACCAGCTGTAGCAGATGAATAGGAGGATGGGAATAAGAGCCATTTGGTGGATAGGCTATGTCCCTGGAGTCAGAATAAATGCAACCATTTTAGGTTTGATGAGGTGTACTTTTAGTGTTTTTTTTAAGTGTCTCTGCTGAATACATTAGAAAGGGTTAATTATGTTGCATGGCAGAGAGCCAGTGTACTCTCTACCTACTGACATCACTAAGCTTTTAGATGTGCTGCCAAAGAACTTCTAGGTAGAGAACAAATGTGCTCGGTGAAGTGGGTCTCTATTGTCCATTGTATGACAAACTCCAAATATTACCAAGGGGAACATCTGACATGGAAACAGTTATTTGAATGAACTGTATCTGCTGTACCTCTTTGCAGCTTGCTCATTTCCCACTGCCACGGACTGTTCTGTGTTTGCCCCAAATGAATTCATTTGCGAACAATTAGACAGTAGATTGGTAATTGCCTATGAACCTTGGGCACAGTTCATGTGACTCTTTGGCTCCCTCATCCTCCCCCTTTTCCTGACCTCCCCTTGTGCTTTTAAACATAGCTGAAATCTCTTTCACTCCCCTCCCATTCCCCTTGTGGTCTCATCATGGCTTTGCTAGTGCTGCACCTGTCACCTGTGTGTTAGTATTCTTCGAAAAGATCGATTTACATAACCTCATTTAATGGTTCATAAATCATGCCCATTAAGCACCGCCAGCAGGAACTGAGGGTTCTAATTTATGCTGCTTTTCATAGCAGAAAATTGGGAGGCTCTTGCCCTTGGGATAAAGGGGCCAGGTCCTGCCTCTGATTGGTGATTGTCATGGAGAATGTCTAGTTGATGAGGACAGATTTTCACGTTATTGATTCTCTGCCAAAGCTCAGCGTGCGGCATTGTGAGGCGGGGGATCTGCTGCCAGCCGCGCTGATAGCAGAGCAAGTTTAGCATCACCTCCCCCCATCCAACACATACACACTTGTATCAAGACAACATCAGGATAGGGGGGGGGGGGGCAGGGGATTTAACAATGCTACATTTTCCAGTTCCACCAAAATTACGCAGGAGCACGTTAGAAACCCTTTCACTACCTTGTTGCACGGTGCTTTACCACTATATTTTTTTGGTTACAAGGGACAACAGACTGAGGTATCTAGGAGATTATAATGAAGGTAATTAACCATAAAAAACATTTAGTAAAACTTTTAATCTTGCCAGACTCGCAAAAAGTGTGTTATGCAGTGTGAGGATCACAAAGGATTAGCATAGGTATCAATTGAGTAAAGTTGGTCCTTAAATTGGATTGTTGTCACAATGTTCTTGCAGCAAGTTGTAATGAAAAGGTTAATAAGCCAAAGATCACATGGGTCTTAAAATAAAGGCAGGAGAAATGAATTGGGGATATGATATGTATAACAATTAGTAATGGCTCCACGTACAGACTGATGCCAGAAGTGGGGATTGTAACACTGTTATACTTTATCTGTTAGAGATTAATTTCATCCAATTGAGCATCAGCTTCTATTACAGTTAATTGCACTAAAGAGATTACAGTAATGGGTCTGCTATAATCCAAGTAAAAGGTTCTGTGAACAGAGCACAGCCTTTATAACAACACACAAAAACAAAATATAATAAAGGGTTCCTGTAGGCCACAACAATACTATCAAATAGGTATGACATTGGGTCTTCGATTTTTATGGATGGAAGATGTATATATATATATGGAAAAATCTAATTGAATTCACATTTTATTTTCAAAAGGTTTATTTTTACACATAAATGCTGATATTTGTTTTAATGCATTTTCTATCATTAATACATGTGCCATCTCTGTTATTTATCACGTAATAGAAAATGCTTTCTGCATGATCTGGTTTATTTCATAAGGTAGTTATGAGATACAAATAGTGTAAGCTTATAGCAACCAATTAGATTTCACTTTAGTCATAGTTTGGCACTCATAATATATAAAGATGATTTCTGGTGAGATGTTGTGGGTTAGAACTTTGCTCTCTATCTAATTAAATTAACCCATAAGGGCTTCCATGCGAGATTGTACGCATAGGATTGAGACCCTTGCTGACAGATGCTTCATTTGAAATCAGTGAATTTTAAATGATGGATCTGTCAAAGGGTTAAATTGCACACTCTAAAATCTTCTATGTAATTGAGCCTTAGTAATGACAATTTTCTATCAGCATCAACCAGCTTTAACCAGCTTTCAATTGCATAAACAACATGATCAACTCAACCTACCACCCAATGTTTACATTTAGATGAAATCGGGGGGAAGTAAGTTGCCTTAAACCACCTATTGATCATTTCTGCTAACAAAAGCTAGTTGAAAGTTGTTGAAATTGCTGAACAAAATGGCAATGTGTATGGCCAGTATGAGACTTCAAACATATCCTTCTGTCTGCCCCACTTTTAGGGAACTTTTCCCATTTTTTTGCCCATGCGCAGTAATAAAATCAATATAAATACTAAATGGGCTCAAATGCTCTGCTCAAACAGTGAGAAGTATTTTGTTATATATGTTGCTATTTATGTGTCTACCATTAATACTACGTAGCCTTGGCAGATTTCATTTTCATGCCTTTTAAGTAAGGCTTTGGAAAAAAAATATTTTTAGACACTTTCAACCTGTGTGGCTGTTGTCAAAATTTGGATTTCTTCTCTATTATACTTCACTATTGTGTACTTGGGTGGCTTTTGGGTAGAAGTGAAGACTCTATAGAAATATGTGCTTAGAATTATCTCCATATTTGCCTCTTTCATTTATATATAATACAAGCTCCGAATTTTAGGTTTATGTTTTTACAAAATAAAAAAATAAAAACATGGATTACATCTCTCCAAATACATGATAATTTCCACATGATTTGTTTATTTAAAGATGTTGCAAGTACAGAAAAAATTCCCAATGATCCTGCCAGAAATCCAGGAGCCAGTGAGCTCCTAATGTCCAACAGCTAACTAATATTTCTGCTTTTGCTTTACAAAAATCCCAGGCAGCAGTTTTAGCTCTGAGCTCTGCCTGAGTTCTCCCCTGCAGGAATACAGAATATATTTACCTCTACTCATCTCCATAACATAAGGGGCATATGTTCAGTAGTCCAGCAGGAGAGAACTCAGGACTACTTGAGATTTCAGTGCAGCAGAGTCAGCATTGTCAGATCACCACAGGGATTTAGGAGCTCGATGGATTTCTAGCTGGCTCAGCTGGTTATTTTATGTATGTCTGTAGTGTTTTTAAAGAGATAAAATATGGGGAAATACATTGGAGTGTTGTGCTTAATTCATTTGTTTTTATATTTACCAATACAGTGAACTTGGGACATAGATAGATGTTTATGGCTTGAATTTTTACAGAGTAGGCTCCAAGTCTCTTACAAAGTTTTATATTTACATCTTTAAATGTGTAAAGTGAAGGCAGGTGCACTCAGTGCTGGACAAGGTATCCAATAGCACCCAAGATGAGTAGATCTAATTGTACTTCCCTAAAATCTTCGATGTGGAGCTATACAAACTAACATAAAAAATTATTAACTAAAATTTTAGCTACAAAATGTAAGGGTTATAATAATTATTTGGGTTAACTACAAATTTTATTCTGTAATTTGCCCCTTTATAAAGGTACTAGAATCATGTTTATGGTATAAATTATATATATATATATATATATATATATATATATATATATATATATATATATATATATATATATTTGTTGCTACAAACTCAAATTAATGCAAATTTATAGGGGGAGCCACAATCTCCCAGTGTAATCTGCAGGACTAAACGCTGTCAGGACACGGCTGTGTGATGCAGAAGAAAGAATGGCTCCCACTTTAGATGCACCTCCACAGCATGGGACTAACAAAAAGTGCCTCTCCTGCCTACACCCACCCTACAGTAGATGCATTTCACCCTCTTTATTCATTAGTAAATCAGATCCATATATTTTATTAGTGTATAAAGTGCATTGACTGGGAAAGTGAGTTGATGATTTATACTTTCCCAATAAATGGGAATTCATTAGGGTTTCATTTATTTAAATAGGGTTTGCTTCTGTGTACGGGTCCCTAAAATGTGATAGATAGGTAATAATCTCTACTTGACATGCATTTTAGGAGTAAAATGTTATGGACAAGTGCATACCTTTTCCATATGCATGGCTTTACTCAATCAGCACAGAAATACCATGCTAAACAATGGTTGTTCAAAGCATATACTGTCCTTTTTGTTAAGGAATGCCTACTCTGGCTCTGAAGAGTGACTATTGTATAGTCTCCTGTTATGTTAATCTAGATTTTTTTCTTAACCATTACTCAACAGAGCAGAATGAGGAGGACAGAAATTGTCTCTAAAAATCTCTTCTGTTATAGTTGATCAACAGAATTAAATTGTATCTGTAGAAAGAACATTGACCTGTTGACCTCCACCAAACGGAAATGCACTGACATGACTTTACAATTACAGGTGACCTTGGCTATGGAACATATAGGACCCAGTAAGTAGTCTCATTACCAACAGTTTATAAATAAGTCTGCTAAGGTTTCTGATTCGCATTCACTTGTTTGTGTCATTTTCTACAGATTTATTTATGCATTTGCTTCCTCTGTAATTGGCTTGTATAGCGATTTTACATTACGTAGTTGTCTGGCAGGTTTAAATACATTCACATTGTAAAATCATATCTCTGCATTTTAATAAGCACCTACCCAATCAAATTATAGATAAAAGTACTACATTTAAACTTGCCATCACAAGGGATGGATGCTACAGCAAAGGTAGTGGTTTCATACTCTAAATAAAACAAAAAAGCTAAATAAAAACATAATGTGTATGGAAACATGATTTAGTCAGTGAGGATCTTCTGCATTGCAATATTGTTTTTAATCTATTTGAGCTATTAGTAACATTTGATTTCTTACTATAACATTTTTAATGTAAACATGCTAACGTTAAGAAGTGTTTAAAATAGCATTAAACAAAAAAGTAATAATATAGAATAAAATAAGTAGCATTTTTTTGTACCACAACTTATGTGAGTAATTTTTTCTGTAGTTCTCTAACCCAAAGGGCCGTGTTACAAAAGCAAAATGTGCATACAGTATACACATCTATGACAAGACGCCTACGTCAAAACATAGATACATAACAATGATACTAGCGGGCACAATGTATTCTATTTATTTATCTATCTTTTTTTTTTATATAGCCACCTATTGTTCCATACTACTTCTTAAAATAGATACATACATACATACAAACACAGACAGATAGCTATAGATATTTGAACTCATATGTACATTTTAAATCAAATGTTTTATAGATGTGTGTGTGTATGTATGTATATATATATATATATATATATATATATATATATATAAATATTGACGTGTGTGCTTTACAAAGCAATTTAGTTCCTTCAATCATGTTTGTATTTACTCCTACCTCATAGAGTGCAGAGTAGGACAATGCACTCATTTGCCATGTGATGAGCGCCAAGAAAAGAACAAACAACAAATAAACACAAAGAAAAGGCATAAAACAAGCAAATTATTATTTTCATCTTTTTTCCGCCTCTTCAGTAATTGACCGTTAATTATAATATGAAAAGGCGTTAGCTGATGGTTTGGCAAAGAAGAAAAAAAAACCCTCACTGTATGTGATTTAGATTCCCTAATGTTGGGCTATTGTCCTAGTGATGAATTATTGTCAGTGCATACGATGAGTCAAGGACATTGAAATGCCACTCAGTAAGAATCAAATTTGGCATGATAGCCCTCGTCAGAGGGAGAATCAATTCAGGACTGCCACTTGCCAGCTTTAAACTTCTCACTTGTAGGTGCTAGAGACCTTGTTGTGTGGCTTTTTAACGAGTCAACAAGTTCTACCTCTCGTGGAATGCGTGGTGCCTGTCACACATGTCTAAAAAAAAAAACTGTACTTGAAGGAAGCAGACAAGATTATTTCGGCCTGTCGAGCCAAACATGAAAGAGAATAAGCAAAGGCAGCAAAGGTTGGTGAGCCGCTTCAGTATCAGCTACTAAGATCTCGAGAGTATTTTAGATCATAATGTCCTCTATGAAGAGTGTACGTATTATAGCAACATAACACACTAAGTACGTGCTTTGTCTCTATGGGGGGCAGGAAAGACACCCAGGAACACAGAGGTAGCTCTCAGCAAAGATTACAGCATCATGCGTTTGCTCAGGGATTCCACTAAGGAGGTTGAGAAGCTTTTTTAGGTTTTTTTTTATTCTTTCCCTCACTTAAAGATAATTTATGAGGACAAGGAGAAGTTGCTCCTTGAAAATGCTATAGCAACTGTCACCCAGCAATCTGGCTTTGGATTCTCCTTAGAGGGCCGGCGTAGCTGTCTGCAGAGAAGTGGGGGCTGGCATCTAGATTTGCTTGAGAATTTCGCTGCTAACACAATAAAGATGTTCTATTTTCTCTGGCCCTTTAAAGTGTGAGTGCTTCTGAAAATGCGCCCTGCTGAAAGACACCGTGTCACAGAATACCGTGCTATAATTTTAATATTTGTTAAAGAAGAAAATGTATAGCAATAGTAATAAATTTTGCCTCAAATCTCAAAGAAATTAGCTTTAAATTCACATTTTTTTACTTTTTCTTTTGCATAATATATAGCAACACAAATACGAACATGTCTTGACAATTATATGCAATTTCCAAAAATCTGTGTGCTAATTATTATGGAAATTAGGATACATAGATACGGTGGATGGACAGATAGATAGATAGACAGACAGACAGATATGATTGCTTGACTGATAGATTGATATAAATGATTTTGCTCCAAATCTTTAGTAATATTAGTTATTCTCTAAATATATTTCAAAATAATTTATATTTATACCCTTTAAGGGACATATTCATTTTGTCCAACATGTAACCTTTTCTAGCAATTTAGCAACTGTACTAAGGTTATGGAAAGATAAGCTTTGTTAACTGTCTAGTTGACCCCAGTCTCTTTTGGATTCATGTAAGAAAAGTGTCTGAAACGATACTCTTTGTTTTTCTTGGATCCTTTCTATTATTTTGTATTAGAAAATCATTAGCTGGATTTGGTTCTGGTTTCAGGGCCCATCAGAAATGTTGGCCTGTAGTGTAGAGATGGGCCACTGCACACACTTGTAGGGGTATTGACCCAGATGCAATCCATGAAAAAAGTACGTAAAATATGCAGCAGGCAGTAGGTACACTCAATGGGACTTACAGCTGGTGGAATTTTCCAATGTAGTTTAAACAATGTCAATGTTTCGGCAGGAACAGCCAAAGACAAATACAGTAGTTACACACACAGGTATACGTTCACACAACCACCAACCCCCAGTAATAACTTCACCAAAAATAAATGCATGAAAAAGAATTAAAGAACAATACAATTAGAATTGATCACTGGTATCTTCTACCATAAATGATAGCAGTGCAGATTAAATACTATGGAAACAAACAAAGTAGCAAAAGGAGGGAAAGGTAAACTCAATGGAGCTACTCAAAGCAAGGAAATCAACACACATGGTGCAAGAACCAAACAAAAGCTCAGCAGAGAGAAATGGGCAACCTGTCACAAGATAGCCTCAGAAGAAGCAATTATAAATGCTTGCAAAATAAGCTGTTACCTGAAGAGAAAGCTACAGCATAGAGCAGGACAGAGACCCCTAGTGTCTCAGAGAGGGAGGCACCATACAGGAAGACATGCAATCGGTCAAGGATATCAGGCAAGTGGACCATCCACAGTAAAATCCAAAATAAAAAGGAGGATTGAAATAAATGGTACAACTGGGGCAGTCAGAAAGAGAGAAGACAAATGAAGGGGAAAGCGGGTTGGAAATGGGTCCTGAAAGCACACAGAAACGTACCCTGATGGGAAAAGGTGGAAAAATAGCAAATTTGAATAAAGCAAATCATGAGTAAGCAAACACAATGTTATTAAAAAAAAATGCAAAAACTAAACAATAAGGGGTCAGGGTAAGTGGGAAACTGCTCATTCATCCCTCTGTAATAAATTATTGTCCGTCATCTCCTCTTGGTGGAAGCGAAACATGATCAATGATTATGCATCTTAAGGTAGATATGGGATGTTGGAGTTCAATAAAATGTTGAGCCATTGTCTGGTTGCCGGCTCCTGAAGCCATAGCTTGTCTAATGGCTGATTTGTGATTCTGAAAAAGTTTCTTAAAAGTAATGATGGTTTTTCCCCACATAGTAGAGGCTGCAAGGGCAAATAAGTATATATGGTAGATAAAAAAACTTGAGGGGCAGTTAAGTTTGTATTGGATAGGTATACGTTTCCCAGATTGGGGGTGCATGAAGTAGGGACCTACTGTCATATGTCTACAAGTGGCACAATCAGGACAACGATAACATTCTCCAGGCCTGCTGGTGATAAGCCTGGTCGACCAAGGGTTTGGAGGAATGAAGCAAGTCCTCATTATCAATCCTTAAGAAAGCAGTCCCTAAGGAATCTTATGATGGGGTGGTGGAGAGTTAGCTGCGGTCAGGTTCTGGTTGCAGGAAATCAAGGGCTAGCATTGTAGCTTGAAAGCAGATGTTCCAACATAGTGGTGCAGCAATGCAAGGCCAGCCTTTCAGTGAAAAAGCATGGCCCAGCTGCAGGGTGCACGTCACACTGTGGGAGGAGCGAGTGCTGATAGCCGCGCTGCTGTGCTGTGTACATAAGCTGCCTGGGCTGGACTGACTTCACTGCATCACACAAGGAATCCAAACCCCTGCAGAGCAAACTCATTACTGTAATCTGTACATCAAGGTTTATTATTTTAAAATTTTCTCTTTATGGTTGACCTGGGTTGAGGGAAGGGGGGGTACTTTAGAGGTGTGGCCGGGTGCTTTGGAGGCCTAATGCACTGACCACTGGCTAAAATACTGACGACTGACTAAAGTACTGACCACTGGCTAATGTGCTGACCACTGGCTTACGCACATTTTATTTACCAAGCTTCTGTATGGGCTTCTGTATGGGTCGTGTATTTGAGTGCTGCTGTGTATGTGAGCTGTACATACTGTATACAAACTGCCAATCACTCCCTGGAGTACTACAACACCCAGCAGACCTCTCCACCCTAAACAGTAACCCACCATTTTTTTCAGAATATTTTTTTTTCTTGTTTTCCACCTCTAAATCTTATGCGTCTTATAGTCAGATGACTCTTCTGGAGCGAGAAATACGGTAATTAAGACAAACTCTCTTTTGGTTTACAAAGAGAGAAACACATTTTGTGAAACGTCAAGTCTTAATTTTATACATAGCCTATTTGACTTTCCTCCCTGCTAACCCAACTAAAACAAATACTGTTTTGGGCTCTTTTTGAAGAATGTTTGTACTAATTATTTATAGGGAACAGATATACTTTAAAATGATAAATGTGGGCCTACCAATTCAGTTATTGTCATCAGCCCAAGATGTCCTCAAGAATGAGTGCACTCTTTAACTACTTTAATAAATTACATATACCCTTTTCCTGTTTCATCGACTCTTATACCCCGTACACACGATCGGATTTTCCGAAAACAAATGATGGATGTGAGCTTGTTGGCAGAAAGTCCGATCGTGTGTATGCTCCATCGAACATTTGCTTTCGGACTTTCTGCCAATAAATGTTGGCTAGCAGGTTCTCAAATTTCCGCTAACAAATGTTTGTTGTCGGACTTTCCAATCGTGTGTACACAAGTCTGTCGGACACAAGTCCACGCATGCTCGGAATCAAGTACGAGCCGGAGATATAACTAGCGTTCGTCATGGAGATATCACTTATGTCTTTTACGTCACTACGTTCGTAATTGTTGCCCAACATTTGTGTGACCGTGTGTATGCAAGACAAGTTGGAGCCAACGTCTGAACAAAAATCCACAATTTTGTTGTCGGAAAGTCCGATCGTGTGTACGGGGCATTACTGTCCTTTAAAAATGATACTGGAATCATCAAGGTTCAGATTTTTTTCTCTTTTCCAATAAAGTCATCAGCATATATAGGGCAATGTGGTGTTCAAGTATCCTTAGTGTCCCTTTAGATGTGCATACTGCTTAAGCTAGAACTCATTTTGCTTGCCCAGATGAACTTGGAGTATGCACATCCAAAGGATTATCATGAATCCCTTTTTTTTATCAACAGAAAACATTTGCTTCATGTCTACCCTCCCTACTTTCTCAGCCATTCCCTTTTGTGCATACTTTCAGACACTTCATTGAAGAGTGTATAGTAAAGATGATTAGGGCAACTGACACAGAGTAAATCAAGTATAAAGAATTACATAACAAACAGTTCATTTTATTTTTATTAACTGCATTTATCCTTTAAAGTGTCCCTGACCCCTATAGGCTTATTCATTCCCGTGTAAACTATTTCAGTGGCTCAGAACACAAATAACAAACATTCTACCATGATTGTGATGTGAAGCAATTGAAAAAAATATTCCAAGAAATTGCAATATAATTACATATAGACAGACCCAAGTGTACTACAGTCAACATTGTAACCTGTTCACTTGACCATGAATACAAACCATGGTCTCTATTAGTTTACATTTTGTTGCATACAATAAACTTAAAATATTAGCTTTCAGTTTCCCATCATTGCTGTTAAGGATAAAGTAACCAAAGCAGTAAACCATATGGTATCTATGGAGATAAGCAATTACAAGAGGAAAGAAGACTCCAGGTAGATAAAAAAAAATTTGAAGCTACCCTTTGCATTGCACCATTGTTTAAAAAAAAAAAAAAAAAAAAACCTTTTTATTTTATTTTTTTAACTAAAAAAAGGCATGAGTGCCAGTTCTCTCCTTTGCCAAAACACTATAGAAACTGACAATGCAATTTAATACAATCAAACTTAATGTAATTATCTTGCTTGGATGTGAGCATAATAAGAATTTCTTTATTATTATCTTTGTTACCTATTGATTCTGACTTTACAATAGTTCCATTAACACCATTATATCACTGAGTAAATCAATTACTTTAATCCTCTGCTGTTCCAATCTTCTCCTTGCTATTTAACTGAGATTTATTTCCTGTTCATGAAAATGGGGATTAACATTGAATGTCTTTCTTGTAGCTATGATTGCCTCATATATAGATGGACAAACAGACAAAAGATAGATGATAGATAGACAAATACTTAGTTATTGTTTGACTGTCCTACAATATGAATAATGATACTATACTTGCACTGTCTACGGAATCCAATATGGCACATCAAATACAGTGCTTTGCAAAAGTATTAACCCCCTTGACATTTTTCGTGTTTTGTTGCCTCGCCACCTGGAATTAACATGGATTGTTTGAGGTTTTGCATCATTTAACCACTTCAGCCCTGGAGGATTTGGCTGCTCAATGACTGGAGCACTTTTTACAATTTGGCGCTGTGCTGCTTTAACTGGTAATTGCGCGGTCATGCAATGCTGTACCCAAACAAAAATTTGAGTCCTTTTTTTCCCACAAATAGAGCTTTCGTTTGATGGTATTTGATTGCCTCTGCGATTTTTTTTTGGGATATAAACGGAAAAAGACCGAAAATGTTGAAAAAAAACGATATTTTCTACTTTTTGTTATAATTTTTTTTTTAAAAAAACTCAATTTTAGTTATACATTTAGGCCAACATGTATTCAGCCACATGTCTTTGGTAAAAAAAAATGCCAATAAGTGTATAATTATTGGTTTGCACAAAAGTTATAGCGTCTACAAATTAGGGTACATTTTCTTGAATTTACGCAGCTTTTAGTTTGACTACCTATCTCATTTCCTAAGGTGCTAAAATGGCAGTACAACCCCCCCCCCCCAAATGACCTAATTTTGGAAAGTAGACACCCCAAGGAAATTGCTGAGAGGCATATTGAGCCCATTAAATATTATTTTTTTTTGTCACAAGTGATTGAAAAATTACAAAAAAAAAAATTACACAAAGTTGTCACTAAATGATATATTTCTCACACATGCCATTGTTATATGTGGAATTACACCCCAAAATACATTCTGCTGCTTCCCCTGAGTATGGGGATACCTCATGTGTGAGACTTTGTGGGAGCCTAGCCACGTACAGCACCCCGAAAACCAATCACTGCCTTCAGGATTTCTAAGGGTGTAAATTTTTGATTTCACTCCTCACTACCTATCACAGTTTTGAAGGCCATAAAATGCCAAAATAGCACAACCCCCCCCCCCCCCAAATGAACCCATTTTGGAAAGTAGACCCCAAGGATTTTTACTGATAGGCATGTTGAGTCCATGAAATATTTTATATTTTGCCACAAGTTGCAGGAACATTACAATTTTTTTTTTGTTTTTCCACAAAGTTGTCACTAAATGATCTATTGCTCAAACATGCCATGGGCATATGTGAAATTACACCCAAAAATACATTCTGATGCTTCTCCTGAGTACGGGGATACCACATGTGTGGGACTTTTTGGGAGCCTAGCCATGTACAGGACCCTGAAAACCAATCACCTTCCTAAGGGCCTAAAATGGAGGCCATGAAATGATAAGATAGCACAAACCCCCCCAAATGACCCCATTTTGGAAAGTAGACACCCCAAGCTATTTGAAATTACAATTTTTCTTTTTCTTTTTTTACATAACTTGTCAGTAAATTATATATTGTTCAAACATGGCATGGTTATATGTGGAATTACACCCCAAAATACATTTTGCTGCTTCTCCTGAGTACGGAGATACCACATGTGTGGAACTTTTTGGCAGTCTAATCGTGTAAGGCACCCCGAAAACCATAATTTTCCCGAAACTTGTGGCAAAATATTCCATGGATTCAACGTGCCTCTGAGCCAATAGCTTGGGGTGTCTACTTTCCAAAAAGGGGTCATTTGGGGGGGGGGGGGGGATTTGAACTGTCCTGGAATTTTTTGCACAACATTTAGAAGCTTATGTCACACATCACCCACTCTTCTAACCACTTGAAGACAAAGCCCTTTCTTTGAACCCCCAAACATTATATATTTTTTTAAAGCAGGTGGGTGTTGCATTTTTTTTTCACACAGTATTTGTGCAGCGATTTTTCAAACACAATCTTTTTGGAAAAAACACACTTTTTTAAACTTTAATGCACTAAAACACAGTATATTGCCCAAATGTTTGATGAAATAAAAAAGATGATCTTATGCCGAGCACATGGATACCAAACACGACATGCTTTTAAATTGCGCACAAACGACAGTGGCGACAAACTACATACATTTTTAAATGCTTTTACAGGTTACTATTTTAGATTTACAGAGGAGGTCTACTGCTAAAATTACTGCTCTCGGTCTGATCTTCATGGTAATACCTCACATGCATGGTGCAATTGCTGTTTACATATGACACCAGATCGACGCTTCCTTTCACCTTTGTGCATGAGCATGGGGGGACGGTGCTTTTTTTTATTATTATTTAATTTTTTTATTATTTTTTAATCATTTTTATTGTTATCTCTGGGAATGTAAATATCCCCTATGATAGCAATAGGTAGTGACAGGTACTCTTTTTTGAAAAAATTTGGGTCTATTAGACCCTAGATCTCTCCTCTGCCCTCAAAGCTTCTGACCACACCAAGATCGTGTGATAAAATGCTTTGCCAATTTCCCAATGTTGCTGTTTATATCCGGCGAAAACTAAGTCATAAAATGCTCGTAGATTCTGGTTTCTTAGGCCATAGAGATGATTGGAGCCATTCTGGTCTCTGATCAGCTCTATGGTCAGCTGGCGGAACCACCAGCTGCATTATCGGGGTTCCCTGTTGGGACAGGAGAGCCCGAGAAAACAATGGAAGACGGAGGGAGGGGCGAACGTTCCCTCCCACTGCTTATAAAAGCAGTCTAGAGGCTAAATGATTGCTTTTACATGAAAGCCGACCGCTGGCTGAAAAGAATGATACCAAGATGATACCTAAACCTGCAGGCATCATTCTGGTATAACCACTCAAAGTCCAGCAACATACCAGTACATTGCTGGTACTTGTTGGGCATACATTGTAATGTTCTTTTTTTCATGCAGCCTGTGGGCTGAACAAAAAAAAGAGATTGATCGGTGGGTATGCCCACCATTAGAATACCGCCCTTCATCCACTCACTTCTAATGATAGGCATACATGCACCATTTTTTTTTTAACTGTGGTGGTGAAATCACCTCCTACAGCGCTGGAGTCGCTGATTTACATATAATGGGAGCAAACGCTGTTGCTGTCAAGATGAATAAATCAGTGCTGCAGCTGAATGGCATACCTGCTATGCAAATGATGGTTAACAATAAAACAAAGTAACATTACATTATAACAGTAAGACTTACCATACCTGCAAAGCAAATACAATAAAACATAGCAAAAATAAAACATTTTTTAATGCAATCTGTGCCTAAAAAATATATGCTGAAGCATTGGGTAAATCCGCCCCTAATATTAGGAGCAAATCACTTCTCCACCCCTGTGTAACGCCGAACGCTCCGGGTGTCCCATCCATCCCGGAGCGCTCACGGCGTCCTCTGCCCTGCAGCGCCTTCGTCAGCTCCCCTGACCGCAGGCGCTGCCCTGTCTCCAGGATGCGATCCACGGCCCGCCCGGGGATCGCATCCCGCTCCCCTCACCTGACCTCGTCGGCTCCTTCCGGCGTGCGCGCGACACTGCTTTCATTTAAAGGGCCAGCGCACAAGTAATTGGTGCCTGTTCCAATTACCGTTTCGCCAGAATCTTCTTATACCCACTTCCCCTTCCTGTCCTGGCCGGATCTTGTGTTGCCTTATGTGCCCCAGTGAAAGCGTTTTGTGTTTGCTCCTACTGTGTATCCAGATCTCTGCTGTTGCCCCTGACTACAAACCATTGCCACCTGCCTTGACCTTTTGCTACATTTGACCTCGCCTCTGCTTAATCCTAGTGTACCGCGCCTGTCTCAGCTGTCCGTGGGGTCGAGTTGCTATTGGAAGACACGACCTGGTTGCTACCGCCGCTGCAAGTCCATCCCGCTTTGCGGCGGGCTCTGGTGAAAACCAGTAGCAACATTAGAACCGGTCCTCCAATACAACCCGTGCTATCGCCCCATTGGCATAGGGGATCCACCTCCTGTTCCCCGCCATACCCGGAGCGTGACAGTAGATCCGGCCATGGATCCCGCTGAGGTCCCGCTGCCTAGTCTTTCGCATCTGACCACGGTGGTCGCTCAACAGGGACAGCAATTGGCGCAATTGACTGCTATGTTACAGCAGCTTCTGCCATCTCCACCGCCAGCTCCTACATCTCCTCCACCACGAGTTGCTGCCGCTAGAATCCACCTTTCCCTTCCTGACAAATTCAATGGGGACCCCAAGCTTTGCCGAGGGTTCCTATCACAGTGTTCCCTCCATCTGGAGATGTTGTCGGACCAGTTCCCCACAGAACGGTCAAAGGTGGCGTTCGTGGTCAGCCTGCTATCTGATAAGGCCCTAGCCTGGGCTACACCGCTTTGGGATTGTGGCGATCCTGCCACAGCTTCAGTTCCAGCCTTCTTTTCTGAAGTTCGTAGTGTCTTCGAGGAGCCAGCCCGGGCTTCCCCAGCCGAGACGGCTCTCCTGAAGCTTGTCCAGGGGAACTCTTCAGTAGGCGACTACGCCATTGAGTTCTGCACCCTGGCATCTGAACTCTCTTGGAACAATGAGGCCCTCTGCGCGACCTTCAAAAAAGGCCTATCCAGTCACGTCAAAGATGTGCTGGCCACCCGCATTGACATGCGTTATACCGAAAGACGCCTAGAGTTACGCCAGGAGAAGGACTTTGTTCGCGTCAGGCGGTTTCCTCGCCTGGCACCTCTCTTCCAGAATCCTCTTCAACCCGTTCCTGCGCCTCCCGCTGAGGAGGCTATGCAAGTGGATCGTTCTCGCCTGACCACACAGAAGAGGTCTCGCCGCCGAGACCATAATCTGTGCCTGTATTGCGCCAGCCCTGACCATTTTTTAAAGGACTGCTCTATCCGCCCTCAGCGTCAGGGAAATGCTCGCACCTAGCTAACGTGGGAGAGGCGTTGCTAGGTGTGGATTCTTCCTCTCCACGTCTGACCGTTCCATTAAGGATTTCTCTGACCAAGAAATCCTCTTTCTCCGCTGTAGCCTTTCTGGACTCTGGCTCTGCAGGGAACTTCATTGAAGCCTCACTCATCAACAAATTTAATGTTCCAGTCATCCGTCTTGTCAAGCCATTTTTCATCACCTCGGTAAATGGTCAAAATTTGAACTGTATCGTGCGTTATCGCACCGAACTTCTCCTCATGAAAATTGGAGTTCTCCATCATGAAAAGATTGACTTTTTTGTGTTACCCAACTGTACCTCTGAGATCCTTTTGGGCCTACCCTGGCTCCAGCTGCATTCTCCTACCCTCGACTGGGCCTCGGGGGACATCAAAAGTTGGGGTCCTTCCTGCCACAGGCATTGCCTCAAAACGGTGCCCACTAAACGAGTTTCCGTCGCTACCTCTCTGCCTAGTCTCCCCAAGCCTTACCAGGACCTTGCTGATGTGTTTTGCAAAAAACAAGCTGAGGTCTTGCCGCCACATAGACCCTTTGATTCCCCTATTGATCTTCTTCCTGGGACCACTCCGTCCCGTGGCAGGATCTACCCTCTCTCCATCCCGGAGACACAAGCTATGACAGAGTACATCCAGGAGAACCTCAAGAGAGGTTTCATCCGCAAGTCTTCCTCCCTTGCTGGAGCAGGATTCTTCTTTGTCACCAAAAAGGACGGGTCCTTACGTCCCTGCATTGACTATCGTAGTCTTAATAAGATCACTGTGAAGAATCGCTACCCACTGCCTCTTATCTCAGAACTTTTTGACCGTTTGCGTGGAGCAAGCATTTTCACCAAACTGGACCTCCGGGGCGCATATAATCTTATCCGTAAAGGCGATTAGTGGAAAACTGCCTTTAACACCCGTGACGGACACTTTGAATATCTAGTCATGCCCTTTGGTTTATGCAATGCTCCTGCGGTCTTCCAAGACTTTGTGAATGAGATTTTCAGAGATTTACTGTACTCCTGTGTTGTTGTCTATCTGGATGATATCCTGATTTTCTCCTCTAGCCTAGAGGAACACCGTCTTCATGTCCGTCAAGTGCTCCAACGGCTCCGTGATAACCATCTTTACGCCAAACTAGAGAAATGTCTCTTTGAACGCCGCAGTCTTCCCTTCCTGAGTTACTTAGTCTCTGGGCAAGGTCTCCAAATGGACCCTGAGAAACTTTCTGCCGTCCTGAACTGGCCACGTCCCACCGGGCTACGGGCCATCCAGCGTTTCCTCGGATTCGCCAACTATTATCGCCAGTTCATTTCTCACTTCTCCACCATTGTGGCGCCTATTGTGGCACTAACCAAAAAGGATGCGAATCCGAGGTCCTGGCCTCCTCAAGCTGATGAGGCATTTAACCACCTCAAGTCTGTCTTTGCCTCTGCACCCGTTTTATCCAGGCCTGATCCTCTCAAACTGTTTCTCCTGGAAGTCGATGCCTCCTCTGTGGGAGCTGGAGCCGTGCTTCTCCAGAAAGACTCCAAGGGCAAGAACATCACCTGTGGTTTCTTTTCTAAGACCTTTTCCCCCCTGAAAAGAACTATTCCATCGGAGACCGTGAATTATTGGCCATTAAGCTAGCACTTGAGGAATGGAGACATCTCCTTGAGGGATCCGTTCACCTCATCACGATCTTCACGGATCACAAAAATCTCTCTTATCTCCAGTCCGCCCAGCGATTAAACCCACACCAAGCTAGGTGGTCGTTGTTTTTTGCCCGCTTCAACTTCGAGATCCATTTCCGTCCTGCGGACAAGAATGTCAGGGCTGACGCCCTATCACGTTCCACCGATACTTCTGAGTCCGACTCTCCTGTACAACACATTGTACCTCCTGAGTGTCTGATCTCTTCAGCTCCTGCCTCCTTGCTGCAAGTTCCTCCTGGGAAAACCTTGGTCCCTCCACGTCTTCGTCTTCAGATCCTCAAATGGGGTCACTCCTCTCATCTGGCTGGTCATCCTGGAGTCAAGAAATCCTCCCAACTGATTTCCAGGTATTACTGGTGGCCCTCCTTAAAAAAGGATGTGACGGACTTCGTACAGGCCTGTACTATATGTGCTCGAGACAAGACCCCTCACCAAAAGCCTGCTGGTCTTCTTCACCCTCTGCCTGTGCCTGAACGACCTTGGGTCCACATAGCTATGGACTTCATCACGGACCTTCCTCCTTCCCACGGCCACACTACCATATGGGTGGTCGTGGATCATTTCTCCAAAATGGCACATTTTGTCCCGCTTCCAGGTCTCCCTTCTGCACCTATACTTGCAAAACATTTCTTCCTCCAGATTTTTCGTCTTCATGGACTTCCATCTCACATCGTCTCGGATAGAGGCGTCCAGTTTGTGTCTAAGTTCTGGAGAGCTCTCTGCAGTCAATTGAAAGTCAAACTGGACTTCTCCTCTGCCTACCATCCACAGTCCAATGGACAAGTGGAGAGAGTCAACCAAACCCTTGGGGCCTACCTGCGACACTTTGTCTCTGCTCGTCAAGACAACTGGGCTGACCTCCTGCCCTGGGCCGAATTTTCTTACAACCTGAAAGAATCTGAGTCCTCCTCTAAATCACCCTTCTTCGTGGTTTACGGCCGTCATCCTCTTCCCCCCCTACCCATCCCCACTTCTTCTGGAGTCCCCGCTGTAGACAAAGTCACCCAAGAGCTGTCGTCCATCTGGAAAGAGACCCAAAAGTCGCTTGCCCTGGCCTCTTCTCGCATGAAGAAACATGCTGACAGTAAGAGAAGACCTTCTCCTGTATTCTCCCCTGGTGATAGGGTGTGGCTCTCCTCCAAGTACATCAGGTTCCGCATCCCCAGTTACAAGTTGGGTCTCCGCTACCTCGGTCCATTCAAGATCAAGGCTCGGATCAATTCCGTGTCCTACAAACTGCATCTTCCTCCTTCCCTCCGCATCCCCAACTCTTTCCATGTTTCCCTCCTCAAACCCTTTGTTCTTAATCACTTTTCCCCCAAGGTCACCGCTCCTGCTCCGGTCACCGGCTCCTCCGACATCTTCTCCGTTAAAGAGATCCTCGCCTCTAGAACCGTCCGAGGTAAACGCTTCTATCTTGTTGACTGGAAGAATTGTGGTCCTGAGGAGAGGTCCTGGGAACCTGAGGGTAACATCATTGACAAGGATCTCATCCTCAGGCTCTTGGGTTCCAAGAGGAGGGGGAGGCCCAAGAAGAGGGGGAGATCCAAGGGGGGGTACTGTAACGCAGAGAGCTCCGGGTGTCCCATCCATCCCGGAGCGCTCACGGCGTCCTCTGCCCTGCAGCGCCTCGGTCAGCTCCCCTGACCGCAGGCGCTGCCCTGTCTCCGGGATGCGATCCACGGCCCGCCCGCGGATCGCATCCCGCTCCCCTCACCTGGCCTCGTCGGCTCCTTCCGGCGTGCGCGCGCCCCCGTTCCCCAGGCGCGCGCGACACTGCTTTCATTTAAAGGGCCAGCGCACAAGTAATTGGTGCCTGGTCCAATTACCGTTTCGCCAGAATCTTCTTATACCCACTTCCCCTTCCTGTCCTGGCCGGATCTTGTGTTGCCTTATGTGCCCCAGTGAAAGCGTTTTGTGTTTGCTCCTACTGTGTATCCAGATCTCTGCTGTTGCCCCTGACTACGAACCATTGCCACCTGCCTTGACCTTTTGCTACGTTTGACCTTGCCTCTGCTTAATCCTAGTGTACCGCGCCTGTCTCAGCTGTCCGTGGGGTCGAGTTGCTATTGGAAGACACGCCCTGGTTGCTACCGCCGCTGCAAGTCCATCACGCTTTGCGGCGGGCTCTGGTGAAAACCAGTAGCAACATTAGAACCGGTCCTCCAATACAACCCGTGCTATCGCCCCATTGGCATAGGGGATCCACCTCCTGTTCCCCGCCATACCCGGAGCGTGACACCCTGCCCCCATGCTTCGGCATATATGCTCTTTTTTTTAACTGTGGTGGTGAAATCACCTCGGACAGCGCTGGAGTCACGGCTTTACATATCGTGGGAGCAAACGCTGTTGCTGTCAAGATAAATAAACCCATACTGCAGCTGAATGGCGTACCTGAAAACAAAAAAATGGTTAACAATAAAACACAGTAAACAGTAAAGTATAAAAGAATTACATACCTGAAAAGCAAACATGATAAAACATAGTAACAATAAAACATTGTATTGTAGAATACAGTAAAAAAAAAGAGCAGAACAATAGAGAGAGAATAGAGGGAGAGAGAGCAATAAAACGACAACTATTGTTTTATTGTGTGTATATATATATATATATATATATATTTTTACACTTTTTTTGTAACTGTAACGGTTGTAACGGTTCAGTTCCAGGTTTGAGTCTCCCAAAATGCAATGGCATCTTTGGAGACCCTGTGAATGTGTGTCCTAGTCTGTGCAGTGCTGTACCCTACACTAATACTCCACTAGTGTATGGTAGTGTTCAAATCATTCACCAATGCAAAGACCAGGATAGTCAGGACAGGAGGGACAATAATAGCGGGTGTCACGCCAATAGCCGCGCTTTCTACAGACACAACATTTTCTTTGGGGGGGCTCGTTGGGTAGGGGTAGGAAAATGCCTCTCTTGCAGCCGGCTTACTGCATTTGGATTGGAAGGTTGGGCCACAGCACCGTCTGGAAACAGAAGGGCTGTGATGATCTCTTCCTGGAATTTAAGGAAGGATCCAGTTCATCCTGAAGCATTTTATAGCACATAAGCATTCAGCAGAGTCAATTGAAATAAGTATACAGACACTTTTTGTACCAGCGTCTTGTCTTACGGACAATTAGGTACAGCGCCAACAACTGGTCGTTGAGGTCCACCCCTCCCATATTAAGGTTATATTCGTAGACACAGAGGTGTTTCTCCACAACACCAGTCGCCGTAAGATTTTTGACCGTCGTGTCTGCGTGAAGGGAGGACAGAACGAAAACATTCTGATTATGCCTCCACTTCACAGTGAGCAAATTATTACACTTCGAGCAGACTCTCTACCCCAGCCTAAGATGGGAATCTACAAGCCGCTGGGATAAGCCCCAGTGATTAGATCTCACAGTGCCACATGCTCCAATTTGGTGATCAAACAAGTGACTAAAAGGTGGCATGCTCTTGTAATAATTGTCCACATACAAGTGGTACCCCTTTCTGAATAAGGGTGACACCAAGTCTCACACAATCTTACCAGCGCTCCCTATGTAATCTGGGCAGTTCTTCGGCTCTACGTTACTATCTCTTCCCTTGTAAACCATAAAACTATATGTATAGCCTGTGGCCCTGTCACAGAGCTTATACGTCTTGACCCCATATCTGGCACGCTTGCTGGGATGATACTGTTTGAAAGACAAGCGGCCATAAAACTTAATCAGGGGCTCATCAATGCAGACAACTTGATTGGGAGTAAACAAGGCTGCAAACCGTTGGTTGAAGTGGATACGAGGTGCCGAATTTCGTAGAGCCGATCGTATCCATGGTCACACCGAGGACAACTGAGTTAATTTTCGTTGAAGTGCATGAACCGCAAGATCTGCTCATATCATGCCCTGGTTATTGAGGCAGAGAACACGGGCATATGGTGAATTGGGTCAGTGGACCAATATGACCACAACTCACTCTTTTTGGTTATGCCCATGAGGAGGGATAGGCCCAGAAAGGTCTTAAATTTGGAAACCATAATTGGTTTCCAATCTCTGGCAAGGGTCAAATGGGGATTAGCGGCAATGAATTGACCAGCATACAAATTGCTTTGGTCCACAATAGATCTATAGAGATCTTCAGTGAAAAACATTGAATAAAAATCAAGTGACGTAAAATCAACTGTTTCCACCTGAATTCCGGGTTGGCCAGTGAATGGGGGAAGTACGGGTGCTGCAGAAGTGGTGGGTTCCCAATTAGGATTGGCGAATGCAGCAGGAAGGGAACTATGGGCTCAATCGGCCTGTGTTTGTCTTCTTCCTGGTGGCTGCAGGACACTAGTTGTGCTAGCCACTGCACCAGCTTGAACTGCACTTGTGGGACTCGCCACATCACCATGTGTTACTGCAGTGCTGGTTTGACTATGACCAGGGCGTACTAGGCCGCTAGTGCTTTCCAGTTCACCAGAAGGATGAGCGGCGCTAGTACTGGCTCTCTGCTCCATACGAGAGCCCTGCAGTTCTTGCACCTCAATGACAGCAGAAGAATGGGGTCTGGTACGCCTGACCTTGGCAGGGACCACAACTCCGTCGTCAGAGCTATCTGTCAGGGTGCCGCTGCTGTCTACAGGGGTAAAGAGGTAAGCTGTGAATGGGTGGGATACAGAGGTGAACATGGATGGTGAGGTACAGAGATGGACAGGGGATGCAGAGGTGAATGTGGATGGGGGTACAGAGGTGGATGGGAGATAGAGAAGTGAGCTGTAGATAGAGGGCTACAGAGGTCAGCTGTGGATGGGGGGAAACAGAGGTGAACGTGGATGGGGAAACAGAGGTGAAGTGTGGATGGGGGGTGGTACAGAGGTAGACAGGGGATACAGAAGTGAGCTGTGGATGGAGGGGTGCAGAGGTGAGCTGTGGATGGAGGGGGGTATAGAGGTGAGCTGTGGATGGAGGGGGTACATACAGTGGTGTGAAAAAGTGTTTGCCCCCTTCCTCATTTCCTGTTCCTTTGCATGTTTGTCACACTTAAGTGTTTCGGAACATCAAACCAATTTAAACAATAGTCAAGGACAACACAAGTAAACACAAAATGCAATTTGTAAATGAAGGTGTTTATTATTAAAGGTGAAAAAAAATCCAAACCATCATGGCCCTGTGTGAAAAAGTGATTGCCCCCTAAACCTAATAACTGGTTGGGCCACTCTTAGCAGCAACAACTGCAACCAAGCGTTTGCGATAACGTGCAATGAGGCTTTTACAGCGTCCTGGAGGAATTTTGGCCCACTCATCTTTGCAGAATTGTCCTAATTCAGTTACATTAGAGGGTTTTCGAGCATGAACGGCCTTTTTAAGGTCATACCACAACATCTCAATAGGATTCAGGTCAGGACTTTGGCTAGGCCACTTCAAAGTCTTCATTTTGTTTTTCTTCAGCCATTCGGTGGTGGACTTGCTGGTGTGTTTAGGATCATTGTCCTGCTGCAGAACCCAAGTTCGTTTCAGCTTGAGTACACGAACAGATGGTCGGACATTCTCCTTCAGGATCTCTTGGTAGACAGCAGAATTCATAGTTCCTTTTATCACGGCAAGTCTTCCAGGTCCTGAAGCAGCAAAACAGCCCCAGACCATCACACTACCACCACCATATTTTACTGTTGGTATAATGTTCTTTTTCTGAAATGCAGTGTTCCTTCTACGCCAGATATACTTGGACACACACCTTCCAAAGAGTTCCACTTTTGTCTCATCGGTCCACAGAATGTTGTCCCAAAAGTCTTGGGGATCATCAAGATGTGTTGTGGAGAAATTGAGACGAGCTTTGATGTTCTTTTTGCTCAGCAGTGGTTTTCTCCTTGGAACTCTGCCATGCAGGCCATTTTTGCCCAGTCTTTTCCTGATGGTGGAGGCATGAACGCTGACCTTAACTGAGGCAAGTGAGGCCTGCAGTTCCTTGGACGTTGTTGTGGGGTCTTTTGTGACCTCTTGGATGAGTCGTCGCTGCGCTCTTGGGGTAATTTTGGGCGGCCGGCCACTCCTGGGAAGGTTCACCACTGTTCCATGTCTTCGCCATTTGTGGATAATGGCTCTCACTGTGGTTCGCTGGATTCCCAAAGCTTTGGAAATGGCTTTATAACCCTTTCCAGACTGATAGATCTCAATTACTTTCTTTCTCAATTGTTCCTGAATTTCTTTGGGTCTCGGCATGATGTGTAGCTTTTAAGGATCTTCTGGTGGACCTTACTGTGTCAAGCAGCTCCTATTTAAGTGATGCCTTGATTGTGAACAGGTGTGGCAATAATCAGGCCTGGGTGTGGCTAGAGAAATTGAACTCAGGTGTGGACAACCACAGTTATAGTATGTTTTAACAATGGGGGCAATCACTTTTTCACACAGGGCCATGATGGTTTGGATTTTTTTTCACCTTTAATAATAAACACCTTCATTTACAAATTGCATTTTGTGTTTACTTGTGTTGTCCTTGACTATTGTTTAAATTGGTTTGATGTTCCGAAACACTTAAGTGTGACAAACATGCAAAGGAACAGGAAATGAGGAAGGGGGCAAACACTTTTTCACACCACTGTAGGTGAGCTGTGGATGGAGGGGGGTACAGAGGTGAACTGTGGATGGAGGGGGGTACAGAGGTGAGCTGTGGATGGAGGGGGTATAGATGTGAGCTGTGGATGGAGGGGGTACAGAGGTGAGCTGTGGATGGAGGTGGGTACAGAGGTGAGCTGTGGATGGAGGGGGGTACAAAGGTGAACTGTGGATGAGGGTGTATAGGTAAGAAAAGTGTTGTGCAGAGGTGACCAATAGATGGTTACTTTGGGGGAGAAGGGGAGAATAGGCAAGTACTGCCCCTTGTGCTGATTTTTTTTTGTGCCCTGTATGATACAAACACCTCACAGTACACAGTCCGAATCCCTGTGTGTCATCCTGGACTCCTCTATCTCCCCCTTCCACCCATCATCCTGGACTCCCCTATTCCCCCCTGCATCATATTGAACTCCTCCACCCCCCCCCCCAATCATCCTGGACTCCCCAATCCCCCCATCATCCTGGACTTCCCTATCTCTCCCCCATCACCCTGCACTCCGCTATCCCCCCCACCCATCATATTGGACTCCTCTATGTCCCCCTCATCATAATTATTATTATACAGGATTTACCGTATTTATCGGCGTATAACACACACGGGCGTATAACACGCACCCCAAGTTTAGGAGGGCATTTTAAGGAAAAAACGTTTTAGGAGGGAAGTTTAGGGGGAAAAAAAACGTACATTTAAGCGTCATTTGCAGCTTGCCCAGCATCATTTGCAGCTTGCCCAGCGTCATTTGCAGCCTGCCCAGCGTCATTTGCAGCCTTGCCCAGCGTCATTTGCAGCTTGCCCAGTGTCATTTGCAGCTTGCCCAGTGTCATTTGTAGCTTGCCCAGTGTCATTTGCAGCTTGCCAGCGTCATTTGCAGCCTTGCCCACGTTTAAATTTCCCCCCGCCGAGACAGACTGTGCGTTCGCCGCCGAAAAAGACCGAACCGCCGCCGGAAGAGACCGAATCGCCGCCAAAAAAGACCAAAGCGCCGGCGGTAAAGACCGAGCCGACTGTTCTGCTCCGCTCGTGGTCCCGCCTCCCTGCTGTTTCGGGAGCGAGCGCAGGGAGGCGTGACTACGAGCGGAGCCGAACAGTCGGCTCAGTCTTTTCCGGCGGCGCTTCTGGCTTTTTTGGCGGCGATTCAGTCTTTTTCGTCGGCGCTTGCTATTTTTCGGCGCCGCACCCTATTTTTCAGCGCCGCACGCTATTTTTCAGCGCAGCTCGCTATTTTTGTCACTTTTTTTGGGGGGTATCGGCGTATAACACGCACCCACGACTTTCCCCCGATTTTAAGGGGGAAAGGGTGCGTGTTATACGCCGATAAATATGGTATATAGCGCCAAAATTTTGTGCATCGCTTTACAACATGAGGGCAGACAGTACAGTTACAATACAATTCAATACATACGTTTACGTGTGCTTTAGTTTTTTGGAATGTTGGGGTGGGGAGAAAATTTGCATGGGGGGGGGCCCAAGAAAATGTTTGCCCGGGGTCCAATCAATATTAAAGATGGCCCTGGACATAGTGTTGTCTTTGATGGCCAAAAAGTTCAATTTTAGTCTCATCAGACCAGAGCACCTTCCTCCATACATTTTTGGAGTGTCCCACATACCTTTTCGCAAACTCAAAACATGCCATTTTGTTTTTTGCTGAAAGTAATGGCTTTCTTCTGGCCACTCTGCCATAAAGCCCAATGGAGCTTACAGCTTATTGTCGTCCTATGTACAGATACTCCTGTCTCTGCTGTGGAACTCTGCAGCTCCTCCTCCTTAGGTCTCTGTGCTGCCTCTCTGATTAATGCCCTCCTTGCCTGGTCCGTGAGTTTTAGTGTCCGTGAGTTTTGGTGTCTCTTGGCAGGTTTGCTGTTGTGCCATGTTCTTTCCATTTGGTTATGATAGATTTGATGGTGCTCCTAGGGATCATCACAGATTTGAATATTTTTTTATATCCTAATCCTGACTTGTACTTCTCAAAACCATTGTCCCTTACTTTTGGAGAGTTCCTTGGTCTTCATGGGAGTGTTTTGTTAGTGGTGGCTCTTGCTTAGGTGTTGCAGCCTCTGGGGCCTTTAAAAAGGTGTGTATATGTAATGACAGATCATATGACACTTAGATTGCACGCAGGTAGACATCATTTCATTCAAGGTAATTGGTTGCACCAGAGCTTTTTATGGGCTTCATAACAAAGGGGGTGAATATATACGCACATGCCAATTATCATTTTTTTATTTCTGAAAAATAGTTTTATGTATATATTTTTTTAATTTTACTTTGCAAACTTAGACTATTGTGTTCTGATCCATCACATATAATTCAGATTAAAAAAACATTAACCAAAGGCTGTAATGTAACAAAATAGGTAAAAAGTCAAGGGGGGCGAATACTTTTGCAAGGCATTGTAATGTCGCTTACACACGGTCAGATTTTACGACAGGAAATGTTGGATGTGAGCTTGTTGGCTGAAATTCCGACCGTGTGTATGCTCCATCAAACATTTGTTGTCGGACTTTCCGATCATGTGTACACAAGTCCGTCGCACAAAAGTATAAAAATCAAGTGCTCGGTTTTGTAAAACTAGCGTTCGTAATGGAGTTATCACATTTGTCACGCGGCAAATTATAAAATCTCTCAATGCAATGCATTCTCTCCTTCTTTATAATGCTATAATAATGAAGTTGCTTTGCTGCTGATATTCACAGAGTTCTGACAAACATATTTTTTTATTATTTCTAGTGATCTCCAGAATAATATATATATTTTTTTTTCTAGTGATCTCCTTTTTTTCTTTTTTTTCTCGTGATTACCAGAATAATTTTTTTTTTTTTATAGTGATCTCCATAATAATTTTTATTTTCGTGTTGTGTGTCAAGTTACTACAACACCATTATTATCTTGTATTTTTTAACCTCAAAGATACAACTATGTTGGTGTCCCTTGTTAACCGCTTCCCGACCGCCTCCTGTAGATATACGTCAACAGAATGGCACGGGCAGGCAAAAGGACGTACCTGTACGTCCCCTTTAATTTGCCTGCCCGGGGGGCGCGCGCGCGCCGCCAGCGGCGTGCGCGCGACCCGGTCGGGAGCTCCGTGACCACGGCCGCGGGACCAGCGGACCCGATCGCCGCTGGTATCCCGCGATCGGGTTACGGAGCGGAAGAACGGGGAGAGGTCTATGTAAACAAACCTCTCCCCGCGCTTCCTACACTGACTGTCAGTGATCGGCGGTTCCCTGTCATCGGGAACGCCGATCAATGACGTCAGACGTACAGCCACGCCCCCCTACAGTAACCACAACACAACACGTCACACTGACTCCTCCCCGCCCCCTTGTGGTTAACCCCCTAACTACAACTGTCATTTACATAGGAATCAGTGCTATTTAAATAGCACTGATTTCTGTATAAATGACAAATGTCCCAAAAATGTGTCAAAAATGTCCGATGTGTCTGCCAAAATGTCGCAGTCACAATAAAAATCGCTGATCGCCGCCATTACTAATAAAAAAAAAATATTAATAAAAATGCTATAAAACTATCCCCTATTTTGTAAACGCTATAACTTTTGCGCAAACTAATCAATAATCGCTAATTGCGATTTTTTTTACCAAAAATACCATTTTTTACCAAAAATATGTAGAAGAATACGTATCGGCCTAAACTGAGGAAAAAAAATGTTTTTTTATATATTTTTTGGGGATATTTATTATAGCAAAAAGTAAAAAATATTGCATTTTTTTCAAAATTGTCGCTCTATTTTTGTTTATAGCGCAAAAAATAAAAACCGCAGGGGCGATCAAATACCACCAAAAGAAAGCTCTATTTGTGGGAAAAAAAGGACGCCAATTTTGTTTTGGAGCCACGTCGCATGACCGCGCAATTGTTAGTTAAAGCGACGCAGTGCCGAATTGCAAAAAGGGGCCTGGTC
This sequence comes from Lithobates sylvaticus, assembly GCA_028564925.1. Classification (NCBI taxonomy): domain Eukaryota; kingdom Metazoa; phylum Chordata; class Amphibia; order Anura; family Ranidae; genus Lithobates; species Lithobates sylvaticus. The sequence continues at coordinate 117,541,779 of CM053038.1, read as the reverse complement.
CTTTGGCTGCCAATTGGTCCGGGGCTGAAGTGGTTAAAATGTACCTGCCTACTCACAAACAAACTGTCCTTTTTTAAGTAAAACACATAGCCAAGTATTTGGCAAAACCAAACATTTTAATGTAATAGGGAGCACAAGGTCATAACAAAATAAAGAGGAAGGCAATGCCGGAGAAACTGGAAGTGGTGAAGCCTTTGTACCCCAGGGCAGACATCAATTATTTGACTGTCAAAATTGGTAACTTGAGGAGGGATGAGCCGAACACCCCCGGGTTCGGTTCGCACCAGAACCTTCGAACGGACCGAAAGTTTGCGCAAATTTTCGAACCCTATTCATTATAATGGACGCGAACGTTCGAAATCAAAATTGCTAATTACAACGGCCAATATGCATGTTAATGTCATAAAACAGGTTTGGGGACCCGGGTCCTGCCCCAGGGGACATATATCAATGCAAAAAGAACTTTTAAAAACTAACGTTTTTTCGGGAGCAGTCATTTTAATGATGCATAAAGTGAAAAAAAAGTGAAATTTTCCTTTAAATATGGTACCTGGGGGGTGTCTAAAGTATGCCTGTGAAGTGGCATGTGTTTCCCGTGTTTAGAACTGTCCTTGCACAAAATGACATTTGTAAAGGAAAAAAAGAAGCCATTTAAAACCACTTGCGGCTTTAATGGCTTAAAATCCTTGAGAAAATGGCATGGCTACCCCATCATCACCCCCCCCCCCCCACCCCAGCCCCTTTGGGTCTTGTATGGATATTAAGGGGGACCCCGCACCCAAAATAAAACCCTATACCTACAACCCTATATACTCTGAACAGCAGTATATAGGTGGTGCAAACAAGACACGGACTGTAGGTTTGTTCTTAAGTAGAATCTGATCAGGTACATTATGAAGTGTAGCTCCATCCCAAAAAAATCAATGTTTAAGCTTTTTGGAGAACATAGGGAGGGGTTTTTCCCCGACCCCCTGTCTTATCGTCACTATATTTTTTTTACATTTTTGATCACGCTATTTCATATATTTATTTATGATTTGAGTTGTCACCATACCCACAACTTCTAACCAAATAGATATTGGGGTACATGTCCAGATATCACGGGGGAAATGAATATTTTTCTCCGTTCAGTTTGGATATGTGTCTAATAGAGATAAGTACCACTTGGTGAATTTCGGGGATGTTGTCACAAACATTCCAAGTTATACTATATTAGTCACATAATAGTTAAAACCTTTGTTTTAGGTTTATTGCACATATTGAAACACTCGCCCTCACGGGCCATACATAATCTTAATTTATATTAATATATATTATTTTTTCATATTTCTGGCCTCTATAATTAAACAACTGAGCATTTGGACTGTTTAGGTTGTGACCAGAAATAATATGATATTAACACAAAGTTCCCTTGCAAATCTGATACTTATGGGCATTCTTTCCCTTAGTAAAGATGGAGTCCCTTCTGTGTCTTGCCTCCCATAACAAGGCTTGGTGCTATATAACGTGATGGCTCACTACACGGCCCTATCCCCATTGAAAACGTCTTGTATGACGAAACGCGTCTGGGTGGGCGTGTAGTGACGTCATCACGCTGTAGCGTCTCAGGAAGGAGGAAGGGTTCGTTATCGATGCCGGCCGGCGTCTGTTCTTTTATCCATTTGGAGCTTGTCCATGCTCTTTTTATTTCGATTTATGTGAGTACCTTTTCACTAATTAAATACTCAACTTTTAAAAACTATATTACACTATGGTCTGCCCTCTTTCTTTTTTTGGCAACTTTTGATGCACCGCCGAGTGCTACTCCCTGAATTAGATCCTTGCACTGGGTCTGGTCGGAAGTTTGTCTGTTGTGAGTGGCAGGCTTTGGGATACCTCTCGTTTGGATATCGCCTCTCCTTGGAAGTCAGGATTCCTGTATGGGCTTAGTTTGATTGGCTGTAACTTACCAACCATCTGGTAAGGAGATTTTATACTGGTGGCGGCACTTGTGTGTGATGTGGAGCACAGCGGTGTGATGAGAATATAAAAGTCTGCATCTCTTGGTTTCTAAGAATAAGAACTTACATCTTTCAGATGACATCCAGTTTATCACCTTTAATATAATTCCTACAGGCTTATCCTCGTGCTGTTTGATTTATTACAGTATAAGGATTGGTTTGCCACACTATGTATAATTTTTAATATTTTGTATGTACATTTTTCTCTTGATATTTATGACCAAAAGAAGAGTTTGTGTACATCACACATTCTTTACATTTTTTACATTTGTTTTTACTGGTTTCACACTAGTAGTCCCAAGTAGGAGTGTCATTATTACCTTATGGGACATTTAATTATTATATATATATTCTTGTACCTGGCGCAGTTTTTCTTGTTCCATAGGGAGGGGTTATCACCCCTGTAACATTTGCTGTCTTTGCACATCTGTTCAGAACATGTCACCTCACTTTCCGTCCCAATGACAAATGTTTTTGGAAAAGTGGGGTTTTAATTGAAACAAGGATTGGTGATAAAGCATCAGTAGAGAGGAGATACCTTTTTCCCAAATTAAATCAACAGGATAGAATTTCCCTTCCTAGGGGTAGATTTCCTCTCACTTCCTGTTTTCTCTTTCCGTTTGCAAGTAGGAGTCGTTTGTAAGTTGGATGTTTGAAAGTAGGGGCCTGCCGTATATACTCTGCAGAAATTTGCACTATTAGATGTTGGTGTAGCCACAAGACTGGTGGGCACAGGAATGGGCCCTGCTGTGAGTTAATAGATCAAGATTTGTACTTGCATGCACCTGTTGAACCGGGCATAAAAATTGGGCCTTTGGTGGTGGTGGTGGTGGACGGTGTTGCCACAAGACTGTAAGCCCTCACAGTTACTCTTGGTGGGTGCAGGAATGGGCCCTGCTGGGAGTTATTAGATCAAGATTTGTAATTGCATGCACCTGTTGAACAGGGCAGAAAAATTGGGCCTTTGGTGGTGGTGGTGGTGGTGGACGGTGTTGCCACAAGACTGTAGGCCCTCATAGTTACTCTTGGTGGGCGCAGGAATGGGCCCTGCTGTGAACTATTAGATCAAGATTTGTAATTACACGCCCCTGTTAAACAGGGGCTGAAAAATTGTGCCTTAGGCATTGGTGCTGGTGCCACAACACTGCAACCCCTCACAGATACTGTACTCTTAGCACAGCAATGAAACCTGTTGCAAAGCATTGCCTAAAAATTGTAATTACACGCCCCAACAGGGGCTGAAAAAATGTGCCTTAGGCACTGGTGCTGGTGCCACAACACTGCAACCCCTCACAGATACTGTACTTGGAGCACAGCAGTCACACCTGTTGCGAAGCATCTTTTTAAAAAATTGTAATTACACACCCCTGTTATACAGGGGCTGAAAAATTGTGCCTTAGGCACTGGTGCTGGTGCCACAACACTGCAACCCCTCACAGATACTATACTCTGAGCACAGCAATGAGACCTGTTGCAAAGCATTGCCTAAAAATTGTAATTACACGCCCTAACAGGGGCTGAAAAATTGTGCCTTAGGCACTGGTGCTGGTGCCACAACACTGCAACCCCTCACAGATACTGTACTTGGAGCACAGCAGTCACACCTGTTGCGAAGCATCTTTTTAAAAAATTGTAATTACACGCCCCTGTTATACAGGGGCTGAAAAATTGTGCCTTAGGCACTGGTGCTGGTGCCACAACACTGCAACCCCTCACAGATACTGTACTCTGAGCACAGCAATGAGACCTGTTGCAAAGCATTGCCTAAAAATTGTAATTACACGCCCCAAACAGGGGCTGAAAAATTGTGCCTTAGGCACTGGTGCTGGTGCCACAACACTTCAACCCCTCACAGATACTGTACTTGTAGCACAGCAGTCACACCTGTTGCGAAGCATCTTTTTAAAAAATTGTAAGTACACGCCCCTGTTATACAGGGGCTGAAAAATTGTGCCTTAGGCACTGGTGTGGTGGCATGGATCATTGAGGAGGAGGAAGAGGATAGTCAGTGAACATAACAGGACAGTCACTCAGCATCAGCATAGGCAGTCTTGAAGGGATGTGACATTATAAATTATTCCGTTATATCCGCTTCAGGTGCCTGGTAGCTGGTGGTGATCCAAGACTGATTCATTTTTATGAAGGTCAGTCGATCAACCGAGTCGGTGGACAGGCGCACCCTATGATCGGTGACAAATCCTCCAGCAGCACTGAATATGCGTTCGGAAAGAACGCTGGATGCAGGACAGGCCAGTAGCTCAATTGCATACTGTGCAAGCTCTGGCCAGTGATCCATCCTCAGGACCCAGTAAGCCAGAGGATTTTCGGTGGGAAAGGTGTCCAAGTCTGACCTTGCCCCTAGGTATTCCTGCACCATGTATATCAGACGCTGGCGATGGTTGCTGGAACCGATCATACCTTGGGGCTGCGGACTAAAAAATTGTCTGAACGCATCGGTCAGACGTCCACCTTCCCCACCGCTCCTTCTGCTACTGACCGAAGCCTCAGCAACTCGTCGTCCAGGACCAGGAGTTTGTAACCTCCCAGTTTCTGGGAACACGTTGCACAGACCTTTCTGCAAAGCCTCCCTGAGATGTCTCATCCTCTGCTCCTTCTGCGACGGCAAGATAAGGTCCGCAACCTTACCCTTGTACCGTGGATCAAGGAGAGTGGCCAGCCAGTAATGGTCCCTCTCCTTGATCCGAAGAACACGAGGATCCTTCCGCAGGCTTTGCAGGATCAGGGAGGCCATGCAGCGTAGGTTAGCTGAGGCATTCGGTCCGGAGTCTTCTGGGTCACTGAGGATGACATGATCGCCAGCCACCTCCTCCCAGCCACGTACAAGTCCACTGGTTTGTTGGGACTGTACATCATCCCTAAAAGACTGCTGCTGCTGATGCTGAGTGCCAGGCTCCACCTCCATGCTCACACAATCCTCCTCCTCCTCCTCCTCCTCATCCTCATCCTCTTCCTGTGTGATGGGTGGGACAGAAGGAACACTGTCTGGATAAAGGGGGCCTTGAGAGGCAAGGAAGTCCTCCTCTTCCTGCCTCTGTTCTGCCTCAAGTGCCCTGTCCATTATCCCACGCAGCGTATGCTCCAACAGGTGGACAAGAGGTACAGTGTCACTGATGCATGCACTGTCGCTGCTCACCATCCTCGTGGCCTCCTCAAATGGTGAGAGGACAGTGCATGCATCCCTGATCATGCTCCACTGACGTGGGGAAAAAAAGCCAAGCTCCCCTGACCCTGTCCTGGTGCCGTAGTCGCAAAGGTACTCATTGATGGCCCTCTGCTGCGTGTGCAGTCGCTGCAGCATGGCCAACGTTGAGTTCCACCTGGTGGGCATGTCACATATTAGGCGGTTCTTGGGCAGGTTCAGCTCCTTTTGCAGCTCAGTCAGCCGAGCACTGGCATTATAAGATCGGCGGAAATGCACACAGACTTTCCTGGCCTGCCTCAGGACATCCTGTAAGCCTGGGAACCTGCCCAAGAACCGCTGCACCACCAGGTTGAGGACGTGAGCCATACAGGGCACATGGGTGAGCTGCCCCTGTCGCAGGGCGGAGAGGAGGTTGGTGCCATTGTCAGAAACGACCATTCCTGGCTTAAGCTGGCGTGGCGTCAACCACCTCTAGGCCTGCCCCTGCAGAGCTGCCAGAACCTCTGGCCCAGTGTGGCTCCTGTCCCCCAAACACACCAGCGCAAGCACGGCATGGCATCTTTTTGCCTGCGTACTCGCGTAGCCCCTTGTACGCCTACGGAGCACCGCTGGTTCCGAGGACAGAGCACTGGAGGAAGAAGAAGAGGAGGGGGTGGAGGAGACAGGTGTGTCACAACCAGTAGTAGCATTTTGGAGGCGTGGTGGCGGAACAACCTCCAACACTACTGCACCTTGTCCTGCATCCCTCCCAGCTGCCAATAGAGTGACCCAATGGGCCGTGAAAGAAAGATAACGTCCCTGTCCATGCCTGCTGGACCATGAGTCAGCGGTAATATGCACCTTACCGCTGACCGCCCTGTCTAGCGAGGCATGGACATTGCCTTCCACATGCCGGTAGAGAGACGGAATCGCCTTCCGTGAGAAAAAGTGGCGTTTGGGAACCTGCCACTGAGGAACCGCACATTGAACAAACTCACGGAAGGGGGCCGAGTCTACCAACTGAAAAGGCAGCAGTTGAAGTGCTAGCAATTTAGCCAAGCTAGCATTCAACCGCTGGGCATGTGGATGGCTGGGAGTATACTTCTTTCGACGGTCCAGCAGCTGGGGCAGGGAAATTTGCCTGCTACAATCGGACGTCGGTGTACTGCAAGTACTTGGTTGTGACACACCTAATTCTACACCTTCAGTCCTCTCAGAGCAGCTTTCAGAGAGGACTGAAGATATAGTGGGGATGGAGATCCCAGCTGATGAGGAGCAAGGAGAGGTCCGCTTTGTTCTTTGGTGTGGGTCTTTTATGTGTGCTTGCCAACGAGCTGCATGGCAGGTCGACATATGTCTGCTCATGCTTGTGGTGCCCAAGCGGCTGATGTTTTGGCCACTCGAGATACGCTTGAGACAAATATTGCAAATAGCAGTGGTCCGATCTGATGCACTCGTCTCAAAAAAAGGCCCACACCAAAGAACTTTTGTGATAACGTGCAGAGGCAGCGCCCTGCACAGGCGGAGCTCTGCGGTGTGGTACAGTTGCTGTGCTGGCCTCTAGCTGGCCTCCAGGGGGCATCCTGCCTCGTTGGACATGTGACGCCGCATCCTCCTCCTCCTCCTCCTCCTCCTCTCTCCCTTCAGGCACCCACGTGGAGTCAGTGACCTCATCATCCCCTCCCTCTTCACCACTAGAGCAAACCTGGCAGTAAGCTGCAGCTGGTGGAACAGTACTGCCAGATTGCTGTCCTTCAGCATCCCCTCTCTTTGCGCGCACACTACTGCCTTCCTCAAGCTGGGTATCATCATCCGAGCCTTCGAATCGTTGGGCATCCTCCTGGAGCATGTACCCAACACTGTGCTCAAAGAGTTCGGGGGTTTCCTCAGGAGGACATGGTGGGTCTAGGGAAGGGGTGGCTGATGATGCCATTGAGTACGCGTTGGCAGCTGCTCTGCCAGTACCCTGAGCCTGGGTGAGAGATGATGAGGAGGATGAGGAGGGCTTGGTCATCCATTCTACCAAGCCTTCGGCATGATGCGGCTCCACATGTCCAGCTGCCGAAAACAAAGACAAGCGTGTCCCATGGCCACGTGCTGATGATGATGCACAACCACGTCCACGGCTAGCACTGTCGTCTCTAGAAACAGAGCCTGCCTGCCCTGTGTTCTTGCCTCGGCACGCTCTGCCTCTCCTTAGCGGTCTTCCAGCCATTGTAGTCGGTAGTGTATATAGTATAAAAAATGGGTGCTGCTGAGAAGAAAATATAGGAGCTCTGTGTGCTGCCACTAACACACTAGAAGTCCTATGGGTGCTGCTGAGAAGAAAATATAGGAGCTCTGTGTGATACCACTAACACACTAGAAGTCCTATGGGTGCTTCTGGGAAGAAAATATGGGAGCTCTGTGTGATGCCACTAACACACTAGAAGTCCTATGGGTGCTTCTGGGAAGAAAATATGGGAGCTCTGTGTGATGCCACTAACACACTAGAAGTCCTATGGGTGCTTCTGGGAAGAAAATATGGGAGCTCTGTGTGATGCCACTAACACACTAGAAGTCCTATGGGTGCTGCTGAGAAGAAAATATAGGAGCTCTGTGTGATGCCACTAACACACTAGAAGTCCTATGGGTGCTTCTGGGAAGAAAATATAGGAGCTCTGTGTGATGCCACTAACACACTAGAAGTCCTATGGGTGCTTCTGGGAAGAAAATATGGGAGCTCTGTGTGATGCCACTAACACACTAGAAGTCCTATGGGTGCTTCTGGGAAGCAAATATAGGAGCTCTGTGTGATGCCACTAACACACTAGAAGTCCTATGGGTGCTTCTGGGAAGAAAATATAGGAGCTCTGTGTGATGCCACTAACACACTAGAAGTCCTATGGGTGCTGCTGAGAAGAAAATATAGGAGCTCTGTGTGATGCCACTAACACACTAGAAGTCCTATGGGTGCTTCTGGGAAGAAAATATAGGAGCTCTGTGTGATGCCACTAACACACTAGAAGTCCTATGGGTGCTTCTGGGAAGAAAATATAGGAGCTCTGTGTGATGCCACTAACACACTAGAAGTCCTATGGGTGCTTCTGGGAAGAAAATATGGGAGCTCTGTGTGATGCCACTAACACACTAGAAGTCCTATGGGTGCTTCTGGGAAGAAAATATAGGAGCTCTGTGTGATGCCACTAACACACTAGAAGTCCTATGGGTGCTTCTGGGAAGAAAATATGGGAGCTCTGTGTGATGCCACTAACACACTAGAAGTCCTATGGGTGCTGCTGAGAAGAAAATATAGGAGCTCTGTGTGATGCCACTAACACACTAGAAGTCATATGGGCGGTTCTGGGAAGAAAATATAGGAGCTCTGTGTGATGCCACTAACACACTAGAAGTCCTATGGGTGCTGCTGAGAAGAAAATATAGGAGCTCTGTGTGATGCCACTAACACACTAGAAGTCCTATGGGTGCTTCTGGGAAGAAAATATAGGAGCTCTGTGTGATGCCACTAACACACTAGAAGTCCTATGGGTGCTTCTGGGAAGAAAATATGGGAGCTCTGTGTGATGCCACTAACACACTAGAGGTCCTATGGGTGCTTCTGGGAAGAAAATATGGGAGCTCTGTGTGATGCCACTAACACACTAGAAGTCCTATGGGTGCTTCATGGAAGAAAATATGGGAGCTCTGTGTGATGCCACTAACACACTAGAAGTCCTATGGGTGCTTCTGGGAAGAAAATATAGGAGCTCTGTGTGATGCCTCTAACACACTAGAAGTCCTATGGGTGCTTCTGGGAAGAAAATATGGGAGCTCTGTATGATGCCACTAACACACTAGAAGTCCTATGGGTGCTTCTGGGAAGAAAATATAGGAGCTCTGTGTGATGCCACTAACACACTAGAAGTCCTATGGGTGCTTCTGGGAAGAAAATATGGGAGCTCTGTGTGATGCCACTAACACACTAGAAGTCCTATGGGTGCTTCTGGGAAGAAAATATGGGAGCTCTGTGTGATGCCACTAACACACTAGAAGTCCTATGGGTGCTTCTGGGAAGAAAATATAGGAGCTCTGTGTGATGCCACTAACACACTAGAAGTCCTATGGGTGCTTCTGGGAAGAAAATATAGGAGCTCTGTGTGATGCCACTAACACACTAGAAGTCCTATGGGTGCTGCTGAGAAGAAAATATAGGAGCTCTGTGTGATGCCACTAACACACTAGAAGTCCTATGGGTGCTTCTGGGAAGAAAATATAGGAGCTCTGTGTGATGCCACTAACACACTAGAAGTCCTATGGGTGCTTCTGGGAAGAAAATATAGGAGCTCTGTGTGATACCACTAACACACTAGAAGTCCTATGGGTGCTTCTGGGAAGAAAATATAGGAGCTCTGTGTGATGCCACTAACACACTAGAAGTCCTATGGGTGCTTCTGGGAAGAAAATATAGGAGCTCTGTGTGATGCCACTAACACACTAGAAGTCCTATGGGTGCTTCTGGGAAGAAAATATGGGAGCTCTGTGTGATGCCACTAACACACTAGAAGTCCTATGGGTGCTTCTGGGAAGAAAATATGGGAGCTCTGTGTGATGCCACTAACACACTAGAAGTCCTATGGGTGCTTCTGGGAAGAACATATGGGAGCTCTGTGTGATGCCACTAACACACTAGAAGTCCTATGGGTGCTGCTGACAAGAAAATATAGGAGCTCTGTTTGCTGCCACTAACACACTAGAAGTCCTATGGGTGCCTTTGGGGTGCAATGCTGTGCTAACAGCACTGCGGTTGGTACTACTGCAATACTGTACTAACAGTAAGCACGCACCAGACTAATCCCCAGCAGCAGCTAAAAACACACTAACTGTGCAATCAGCAGCAATGAACGATCAATGACTTAGGTAGCAATGGTTTAGCAAAGAACTAGGCAATGGTTTAGCAAAGAAGAGCAAATCTTTCTGGAGCAATGAATCAAGCAAAGACAGAATCAGCAGACTGATCTCTCTAAAGCCGGAACTCATGTGACCGGCGCCGACGGCGTGGCGGCCTTTTAAATGGTGGGGCGTGTATGCCTGTAGCCAATTATTGCTCTCTGAGTTTCCGGCGCTGTGATTGGCCAAGCATGCGGGGTCACAGTGCATGCTTGGCCAATCATCAGCCAGCAATGCACTGCGCCGGCCGCGCCGGCCGCAATGCATTGCTGGGCCGCTCGCATCACACGAATGTAATGCGAACGGCCCAAATAGTTCTGGGCTCGCCGAGCGAGCGAACGCCCGGTGCTCGATGCGAACGTGGGTTCGCATCGAGCACCGGGCCCATCCCTAGTCCTGAGGCTGTGGTCTTACAACAGCCTGTGTTTTTTTCCAGACCACACCAAATCCAGGCCATCACTCTCAACACTTCCTTCCATGCTTCCTTCCATGCTGATGTGGTGGGTGGGGTGGCTGTGGTGTTGGTGGTGTTGCTGGAGGTGGTGGAGGAGCATGGTCAAACTCACACATGTGTGTTTGAGGTGTGAGTTCGCCCCTCGTCCCCTTGTTTAGGGCCTTCAGAATAATTTCTTCACATATCATGCGTTGGCCCTCCTCCATCTTTTCTAGTTTGCTGGCAGTGACACATCCAAATGCCTCGTGTACACCAGGGGTCGTGGCAATTGCCGCAGTAGCCTGTTTTAGGAAAGCAGCCGCGGACTCCTCAAGGCTCTTTGCCTTCTTGGTCCTTTTGGTTGGAGGGCGGAGGGGAGGAACCTGGGATTCCGTCAGGCTGCTTTCCATGGCCTCCTCCTGGCTGAGACTTTCCTGTGTCTGAAAATGGTACATAGTTTTAGGTTTTTGGTCATCAATCAAACACAATTTTGAGCTCATGACTGTTGCAAATTGAATGTTAACAAATAGAAAAGACTATCATTCTGACCCCAGCATTGTTCATTCTTGTCTCAATCATTTTTGGCTACTACTGTTTATTGATATGTAAACCACTTTGTTAAATCAGAAATTAGTGATCAATAACATCTAGTTAACATCATTACATTTTTGACAAGAAATATCTTCAACAATGCTATACCTGGGTCAAGCTGGGCTCCTCCACACCTTCTTCCTGGGTGGAATGCCCAGGTTGGACCTCAGGAGCCTCAGCTGATGTGGAAGGAAGTGTTGATAGCTATGGCCTGGGTTCTGTCTGGTCGGACAAAAAAAGGCAGACTGTCGTAGTACCACAGCCTGAGGACATATACGTCATCTGCTGCTGCTCCCTTTTATATGTGCTGTTCAGGCTACCAATTTTAGCCGTCAAATAGGTGATGTCTGCCGGGGATACAGCTTCACCAATTCCAACAGTATATCCAGCGCTGCCTTCCTCTTTTGCTTGTTGCATTGGACTTGCCAGAGACATGGCAGCTCCCTGTACTTGACTATGAAGTTGGGCAGGAAGTCAGGGGCTGTGAATCTATCCACCATTTTATCTGCAAGACACAAGACAAACCCTAATGTCAAGCTAAACTCTCCTGATCTTGTCCCAATATATGCCTCAAACTATAAATAGTATAGGCCACTAACTACTGATGCCCAAAGTTACAATTGTACATTAGTTTGAACGATTGGTGCTAATGATTCTCCGTCCTCCACTCACAGATCGTACGTACGTCTCCCGCGTATTAGGCTTTATATACACTGTGCATGCGTCAAACTCCGCCCCTGTCCTTCTTTCTAGTGTATTCCCCGCCTCTTCTCTTTCGGGGTAGAGCGAGAGCACATAGCGAAGACACAGAAGGTATGTGCTGAGAGCAGCAACGACGAGGAAAGCCCGGAGCAAGGCAGTTCCAGATCCAGGAGGAGATATAAGGCCTCAAATATGTCCTTTGAAGAGATGGTGGAGATGGTGGACATCTTGAAGAGCACAGGCTATGATGGGAATCATGGACCGTACAGCAACTCAAATGTGAGAAAGGCCAAGATCATGACTAAAGTTGTGAGAAGTCTGCACAGGACTTTTGGGGTACAACGATCCAAGGAGCAATTAAGGAAATGCTGGTCAGACCTGAAATTGAGGGAGCAGGATCAGTATAAAAGGATCAGGAAAGTACTGCAAAAAAGTAAGTATTTGTCGTGTGTTCCTATTAATATTGTTACTTTCGTGCTGGTCCATGTGCTTTTCTTTACTGTTGTTTAACCGGTTCCCGACCGGGGCACGACGATATATACGTCGGCAGAATGGCACGGACAGGCAGGAGGGCGTATATATAAGTCCCTCTTTAATGCCGTCCGTGCCATCGGGAGTGCACCGGTTGGGACCCCCGTGAGGCCGGTCGCGGGTCCCGCAGACTCGATCGCCGCGGGGACACCCGCGATCGTCTCACGGGAAGGCTGAACAGGGAGATGTGGAAATAAACAGCATCTCCCCGTTCTGCCTAGCAACTAGTGACGCAGATCTCTGCTCCCTGTGATTGGAGCAGAGATCAGCATTCACTAGCTGACAGCCACGCCCCCCCACAGTAAGAAACACACCCCTAGGCATACTTAACCCCTACACTGCCCCCTTGTGGTTAACCCCTTCACTGCCAGTGTCATTTATACAGGAATAAATGCATTTAAATAGCATTGATTGCTGTATAGATGACAATGGTCCCAAAAATGTGTCAAAAATGTCCGATGTGTCCGCCATAATGTCGCAGTCACAATAAAAATCGATGATCGCCGTCATTACTAATAAAAAAAAATTATTAATACAAATGCTATAAAACTATCCCCAATCTTGTAAACGCTATAACTTCTGCGCAAACCAATCAATAATTGCAACTTTTTTTACCAAAAATATGTAGAAGAATACGTATCGGCCTAAACTGAGGAAAAACACTTTTTTTTTATATATTTTTGGGGGATATTTATTATAGCAAAAAATAAAAAAGAATGCATTTTTTTTCAAAATTGTCACTCTTTTTTGTTTATAGCGCAAAAAATAAAAACCGCAGGAGCGATCAAATACCACCAAAAGAAAGCTCTATTTGTGGGAAAAAAAGGACGTCAATTTTGTTTGGGAGCCACGTCGCACGACCGCGCAATTGTCAGTTAAAGCGACGCAGTGCCGAATCGCAAAAAGGGGCCTGGTCCTTTGGCTGCAAATTGGTCCGGTCTGAAAGTGGTTAAAATACCAAGTTTGAGGTTCGTGGGCACAGTAATTGTTCATATTAAACATCATTCGTTTGACCACTAATACAACATTTTTGGCAGATGCAGGTTAACTACATTTGTTCATGCCTATTTTGACTAAAAGAAGTTTATTACATTGTTGTCTAGATGTGTTTGAAACTATAATGAAATGACAACTTGATTCAGTGTAAGGAGAGGACACTCAGCAGCTTTTTACACATCTGGATGCAGGAGCACTAACAACCTTTTTATGGTGTCCCACACAGGTGCTCCAGTGGATACTAGGGGTCTCTCCATGTGTGAAACTTGCACAAAACAGGTAAGTATTCCAGCATTTGAAAGGGAAAAAATCATGTCTTGAGCTTGGAACTCTGCCAAAACAGACAATTGGACGACACTTCCAAGCAATGCTTCATATTACTATTTCTAGCCTCAAATATCTATTTAGTTTTTTCAGTCAATGAAAGGCTTTTTTCCTTGTAGGAAATGCAACGTTTGTCAAATTAACTCTTCCAGAGGGTGAAAATGTGAAACTTTCCACTCCACTCAGATGAATAGGTCCTATAATATAGAGTCATTTATTACATGCTCTACAGAGTGTGTCGTATATCTGATTCAATGTCCATGCTCTAAACAATATATTGGGTGCACCAAAAGAGCTTTACATGTTCGTCTGGATGAACATGTAGGAAATATTAAACGTGGGTTTACTAAACACAATTTATGTAGGTATTATGACAAACATCATGATAAAAAACTCAAAGGGACCCTCTTTTTACCCATTGACAAAATACGTCCCCACTGAAGGGGTACTAATAAGATTTGATCAATTTCTAGGCTGGAAACAAAATGGATTTTTGACATGAGATCTTATGTGCCTTTTGGCTTAAATGTTGACTGGGATATAAATAGTTTTATTAATAATGCTTAAAACCATATTTTAGCTTTTAATTTTAAATATATTTTTTAATTCCAAGGTTTTATATCATTTCTATATGCGCTAACTTATATATAGATTGCATATTGTAATCTTTGCATTACGTATGTTTTATTATGTGACTTTTTAAATTTAAATTTTATTACTCGTGTCCTCTGAGATATAATTGTGTATACGACATCTAGCCCGGCTTCCAACACTTTCTCTTTGCTGTGGCCTTATGTTAGTTTATGTACTAGTGATACCATGTTCCACCATTAGATGGCGGTGGTGTCCATTATATATTTTTTGGTTTCCTCTATATATTCTGTCTTGCTAGGGCAGCCAGCATTTAAAATGGCGGTGCCCATATGTTCCCATCATTATCACCTGAGTGGCCCTTAGTTAAGACGGCGCCTTGGGACTATTTAAATGATGTACATGATGACACGATCACAGCAGCCAATCCCCAGACGACATCCTATGTTGACGAAACGCGAAGGGTGGGGCCTGTGATACTGACGTCATCACGTTTTCCTCTTCGGAGGTTGATGGTTACAGCAAGCAGCGAGCAGAGGAAGCTCGAGGCTATTTGATCTACTGTGGTACACTGCGCATAAAGATTTTTATCCTGTAAGTGCAATTTGTTTAAGTATAGTAAATTCATCTACTTAAATACTACACTATGGGAGCCCATTTTTGACATGGATCTAGCAGCTCCAGACATCTACACAGGTTTTTGGTAGACCGGATTCCCTGTGCTTGGTGCTGGGCCTCAGTGGTCAATTAAGTTGGTAAGGAGATTACATACTCAGGTGTAAAGCAATCTGGGGGAGGGATTTCTCTTAACTACTTTTCCTTGACATCTTGTTTCTACACCTGTATGAAAACCTACAGGTTAACCCTTCATCACATGAATATCCATTTGGGACTGTGCTCAGTTTCTCAATTTACATTCTTGGGACTCTGCCTTAGTCTTTTTTTCTTAGACTTTTTTTCACCACTGTATGAGAATTTTTATTATTTTTATATGGCGTTAGGTTATTTTTTATGAATACTCTCTACAGGTTTTTCAGCATTTAATATTATTGATTGTATATTATATATCTCACCGCTTTGAGCACGTTATTAATTTACTATTTGTTATCTCATTAGAGCACGTTATTGGTTAACACATTTTATGTTTTTCCCATCTTATTTGGTTGTAGTTTTCCACTTTCATGCATTTGAACTCTACCTTAGTTTTTATTTTTAGACTTTTTTCACCATTATCTGAATAATTTTTTTTTCCTTTTTCAAGGTATTGGGAATATATTTTTGCACAAGCTCTGCATCCACATCTTTTCCACTTATTTGAGTTTTGTATTTAAGACTTTTGGTGCTGGCAGCATTTTATTTACTGTATTTATCGGCGTATAACACGCACCGGCGTATAACACGCACCCCAAGTTTAGGAGGGCATTTTAAGGGAAAAAAGTTTTAGGAGGGAAGTTAGGGAAAAAAAAAAAACTTACATTTAAGCGTCATTTGCAGCTTGCCCAGCGTCATTGCAGCCTTGCCCAGCGTCATTGCAGCCTTGCCCAGCGTCATTGCAGCTTGTCCAGCGTCATTGCAGCCATGCCCAGCGTCATTGCAGCCATGCCCAGCGTCATTGCAGCCATGCCCAGCATCATTGCAGCCTTGCCCAGGGTCATTGCAGCCTTGCCCAGGGTCATTGCAGCCTTGCCCAGCTTCATTGCAGCCTTGCCCAGCGTCATTGCAGCCTTGCCCAGGGTCATTGCAGCCATGCCCAGCGACATTGTACCTTGCCAGCGTCATTGCAGCCATGCCCAGCGACATTAGAAGTCCGGTCCGGGTTTAAATTTCCCGCCGACGAGACTCTGTCGCGCGCGCCGCCGAAAAAGTCCGAGGCGCGGCCGAAAAAGACCTAAGCGGCCCCGGAAAAGGCCGAGCCGACTGTTCAGCTCCGATCGCGGTCCCGCATCCCTGCTGTTTCCGGAGCGAGCGCAGGGAGGCGGGACTCCGAGCAGAGCCGAACAGTCTGCTCGGTCTATTCCGGCGCGGCTTCGGGTTTTTTCGGCCGCGCCTCGGTCTTTTTCGGCGGCGCTCGCTATTTTTCGGTGGCACTTGCCATTTTTGACATTTTTAAAATTTTTTTTTGGGGGTAAAAAGTGCGTGTTATACGCCGATAAATACGGTACTGTATTCATCTTTCGTTTTTCATATCTATTTTTAGCGCAGCGTTAACCTTTGTTTTTTTTTCAAAATCTGTCTGCTAAGTATACCGTTTTTGTATTTACATAGGGGAGAAAAGAATCGGGACATCTGAGACACAAGTAACCCCACACCTCCTGAAGAAAGGAAACTTAGCACACAATCTGAGGATGTGGATGCAGAACCTGAGGATGTGGATGCACAGGTTCAGGAAGTGGTGGGTGAAGTGGTCGAAATGGTGTCCACAACAGGTCAGTGTCTGAGGCCACAGCTTCAGGTAATAGATGGATACCTGCATGTTTATAATACATGGTGTGTTTTTTTATTTTTAGGTGATGTGGATGTTGTGGAAGAAGAAACTCACTTCAACAGTGCAAGTGCACAGGTACTCATCAGTGAGATCATGGTGTGCAATCGGGATTTAGAAAAGCTCAAGAAAAATATCAAAGATGTTCAAAAAAGACTAAGCAACATCATTTATGTTTTAGGCAAAATCTAAACCCCCCAAAAAATGTATTTTTGTACGTTTTTTAAAAGTTTTAAAGCAATTGCAAAGCCAAATTTTGAAGATGAACACAGTGTGTCAACATGTGCTGTCTACCATCATGGGATATCAATGTACGCGTTTTGTGGGGGCAACCCCTTCCTCCAAACTAAAGTAGGGGAGAGGATGGGGTTGCACCCTCGAAACACATCCATTGATCCCCCATGATGGGATCTAGCCCATGTTGACACACAATGGCTTATTTAAAAAAAAGCAAAACCACTTTGCACTACAAGTGCAATGCAAGTGCACTTGAAAGTGCACTTGTAGGGCAAAGTGGATTGTCCTTTCGGAAATAAGGCCCAGTGTGTCAACATGTGCTAGCTCCCATCATGGGGGATCAATGGACGTGTTTCGGGGGTGCAACCCCTTTCTCTCACAGACTTTAGTTTAGAGGAAGGGGTTTCACCCACAAAACACGTATATTGATATCCCATGATGGCAGATATTTTGAGTCCCAATTTGTGTGCATCTTCGAAATTTGACTTTTACAGGGGTGAGATCACCCCATTTGATGAAGGCAAAATCAACACAGTTTTGACATACTAATGTCTCATATGGTCTTCACTTTAGCAAAGTTGAACTTTGTAAGTTCCTGAGTTGGGGATGTGTATGTTATGGTTTTAAACATGCCTTTTTAGCCACAAAAATGGCTATATACTGTCAAACATACACGTTATACATCAAAGATGTTAGTTTTTAAAAAAAAACTTTTATAACACACATGTGAATGTGCTTGAAGTAAAACGTTTTATATTCAACAATGTGTGGCTTCTTCTTTCAATGCTCAATACCATTTTCTTTCTTTAAGTTGGTGTAATTACAGTGGCAATGGGGGGTATTTACTAAAGGCAAATCTACTTTGCACTTGCAAGTGCACTTGCAGTACTAAGTAGTGCAAAGTGAATTTGCCTTTAGTAAATAACCCCCACTGTACTGTAAAATTTGCCAAAATCAGGCCATTTTAGGGACTACAAGCAATTCATTCATGGAGTTGAAAATTATGATTTTTTTTATCATTAATGCATTACATACATTAAACAACAAAAACATTGTGTGTGTGTGTGTGTAGCAGACCCACAGCACAACATAATAGTTAGCTGAAGAAAAGATTGTCACCTCATGTATCAAATAAGTAACGCTTGCACTATTGAAGAAAATGACCAAAAATAAAAGGCCATCGGAGAACCTAGGAGACAGATAAGAAACACAACAGTAAATCAAATGAAATATGAGTTTAGTTTTAAAAAACAATATTATTTTAAACAGCTTCCAGATTTTCTGGTAAATCAATTTCCCCCCTAACCACGAAGTACTCCACATAGTTTTGCCATACTTTTGCGCAAAGGCCTCATCTGCCACAAAAACAAACTGGAGACCCACCACATTATCCGCTGGAGGTGGCAACCCCAAGGTGCCATTCTGGAGATGCCAGTAAAATTCCGTCTAAGCGATCACTCCTCCATCAGACATACAGCCAATCTTCCCTACGTCCAGATATAGGAACTCATAATTCGCCGTCACCACCGCCAACATCACAATACTACTGTACCCCTTATAATTAATGTAGTATAACCCTGAGTTGGGTGGTGGGACAATCCGGACGTGCTTCCCATCGATCACACCACCGCAATTGGAAAGTCCCACTGCTGGTGTAATTTGAGGGCCACAGTCTGCTATTCCTGTGGGTTGGAAGGAAACTGTGGAGTCAAGCAAGAAAAAAAAATGTACTTTTGCACATAACATTGCAAGCAGATTAGACACAAACACTCTTGGCCAACATAAGTATAACATTTATTGAAATTAGTATTTAAAGACAAAAGGTCCACTTATCAGATTCCTCACCCCCTCTGATGGCCCATTGTAAAAATGTTAGGGTGGGGGAGATGTTTTGAACAGGTAACCCTCTCCACTTCATTGAAAGTTGAATGCATAAATAATGTGTGTTACTTTGGCCATCCCCTACACTATTGGCAGCCCACTGGACAGGTAAGAAGTCATAATCCAAAAATATGAATACATGCTGTACAAAGTGAAGCACATTTTTACATTCTGCAATTACCTATCAAGATAATAGAAAAGCAAAACTTTAAACAGTACCATTTGAAAGTATTCAGGCAGGCACTTGCACTTCATGCTTTTGTGAATTCATCCATAAATATCACCACAAAAGAAGTAGGTATAGTGTGTATGGGTTTGGCAAAGTCAGCAGATAGAGTATTGGTATCGGTTGACTTAGCGGTTGGAGCGGGGGTTCCAAATGAGTTTGGGCCCCCCAAAAAAAGCCTCTTGCACTCTGCCTGAATTTAAGGACAACAATATCATTTGGACACATTTTAGGGGGTGTGTAGGGTAAGCACTACAATGGAGCTGACAAAATACATTGTTAAGTGACTAGGCTAGGTGTGTATGGGCCCAGGATAGCATGCTGGGGAGGTTAATGAAGGAAAATATGCATGGAGGACAAAAAAGGAGCAGTAAAAGCATACAGCATGCATAAGGACAAAGAGGACATTCACAGCATATTACAATCATGGTAATTAGGGAATGATGAAATAAATACAACACATTAGCAAACATTAAATACATAGAATTTGATGTTAAAGGATACAACTTACCTTAATATAGTCCTTCTGCAGGACCTGAATGATGGCAGAACAGGTTTCTGGAATAATGATTCCCAGAGCCTGGGGGGAGATCCCAGTCGTGAAACTTCAGGTCCTGGAGACTTCTTACCATCGCCAAGTACCGCAAGGTGGCGATGAGCCTTTGCTCAGGAGTGATGGCTTGCCACATGCAGGTGTCCTGCTTCATAATATAAGGGGTCAGCAAAGCCAAGAGACGGTGAAAGACGGGGTCCATCATCTGGAGATAATTCATGAAATCATCAGGATTATTCTCCTGGAGCTCCCAAAACAAAGGCATATGACAGAATTGGTCACGATTAAGCAACCAACTCCTCCTCCCCCTGTTCATGGACTGGACTTGGGTCAAAGCAATAACTCCAACACCAAGCCCAACGACAGCACGAACTCTCCGATGAGTACAGAATGAACTGAAAATCAGAAAGGACCTGACAAGAACAAGCTGAAAATCAGAAACTAGCGGACAAGAACGCACTGAAAATCAGAAGCGAACTATAAATAGAACACACTGAAAGACAGGAACGAACTGACAAGCACGCACTGAAGAACAGATACAAACCGGCAAGTATAAACTGAAAAGCAGAAACGAACTGCAAAGCATGAGCCTGAAAAGCGCAAATTGTCTCTCACTAAACTTCTGCTAACACGAGATAAACACGGGATTAGCAGAAGGAGCCCAAAGGAGCCTGAAACGGTACAAATATTTTCCATGGAAATTTGGCGTTTTATATTGTAAGCCTGTAATTCTTAGGAATAACTCACTTAAATCTGTCCAAACCAGAGTCTAGTAGACATCCCCGGTATGATAAAGTTTGAAACACAAAATCATAAATTATAATATAATAAATAACTAGAAATATTTATAACAAATAATAATATAATAATAATAAAAATTATTCAATAATGTAATCAAATCAAAAACACTGAAATTTGCTCAGTTGCAGAATTGTCGCTGTCATTACTTTCAGTGTTTGATGATGGATTTCCCCACAAATCACTATCACTCAATTCTGCAAGTGATTCTAATTTATTAATCGCTGTTTTCTAGCTGGTCTAAAACCTCTTTTGATGTAAAGGGACACTTTTTGGTTGCTATGAACAATCTCCAGTTTCCAGGCAGAAAGAACAGTATTTATAATATAAAACTGCATGCAGGGCACTGAACAAACCACTAGGGACAAATAGGGTGTGAAATAAAATGATACAGTAATGTAATCTGTAAGATTACAGTGTACTGTATATGTATTGTGTGTTTTACTTTTGAATTTGGCGCCATTCTCCGTTCCCGTGCGTTGAAACGCTCGCAGGGAACGGAGCTCTGCTCGGTGATGGATCGAGCAGAGGACTGCTCGCACACAGTTCGGGGAGACATCGCAGGATCCTGGGGACAAGGTAAGTTTGCTGTACCTGGATCCTGCGATGCGATCCCGAGTGTTGCTCGGGGTTACTGCTTTTGGTGCTGAAAATCCACCCCGAGCCACACTTGGGAATACCATCAGGGAGGTTAAGCCTGTGGCTGGCAAGTCATATGTAGCACTCACTTCCCAGTGTAGCAATGCACAATATGCCTTGCATAGTTGTGAATCCAGGCTCGTGTGTTCTCATTTAAATTCTCTTATGATCTTTAATATGTTACTGTGATTTAAAAAGTTTTTTTTTTTTTTATATTTTAAGTTTGGCAATTTTCATTCAATAATACCTGATGATCCTTCCATGAAGGTCCTTGTGTAGGCATTCCTAAATAAGTATCTTTCTTAAAGTGGAACTAAACCCACCTATGCTTTACAGCTTCGGAAGCTGCCATGTTAACCTCTGATTTGAAATTGCTGTGGCGCTGCACATCTGATTAGTTATGACATCAACCATTTGATGGCTTGACAATTAAGTTGAGGGCAATGACAATTATCATTCACAGCATGCCTTGAATTTACCTGTTTTTGGGAAACCATAAACTTGGTGGGGTTAGTTCTGCTTTAACCTCTTGCTGACTGTAAAACATAGATAAACTGCAAGCGGCCCCGCTGTGCCAGATCACGTACCTAGTATGTGATCCGGCACTTCCAAGTAGGGGGCGCGCGTGCGCATGCTGCAGGCGGCCCGGCTCTGCTGTAATTTTACACAGCAAATGCTGATCAGCGGGTACTGGCCAATAGATTACCGCTGGCACCTGTCGATCGTCCGGAACACAAACAGGACAGGGATCTGCATATGTAAACAAGGCAGAGCTCTGTCTTGTCAGTGGGGAAGTAATGGATTTACCTTTTCCCTGCAAAACAAGGAATGAAATTTATTACTTCCCCTAGTAAAAGCACCACACTGTGTACACATAAACACTGGCTAGGCTAACCCTTTGATCGCCCTAGATGTTTAACCCCCTTCCCAGCCAGCGTCATTAATATAGTGACTGTGCATATTATTAGCACTGATCACTGTATTAGTGTCTTTGGTTCCCAAAAAGTGTCAGTTGGTGTCCGATTGTCTGCTGCAAAATCGCACTCCCACTATAAGTCGCTGATCACTGCCATTACTAGTAAAAATGCTCAATAAAAATAAATAAATAAATAAATAAATAAAAATGTCAGTATATATGCGCAAACCAAACAAACAAATCAATATATGCTTATGGGAATTTTTTTTTTTTTTTCACCAAAAATATGTAGCAGAATACATATTGGCCTAAATGAATCAAGAAATCCTTTTTTATCAAATTTTTTATTGGATGTGTTTATTACTGAAGGTAAAAAAAATTTTTTTTTTCTCAAAATTGTCACCTTTTTTTTTCTAGCACAAAAAAAAAACACAGAGGTAGTCAAATACCACCAAAATAACGCTCTATTTGTGGTGGAAGAAAGGACATACTTTTTTTTTGGGTACAGTGTCGCAAGTGCAGTATCGCAAAAAATGGCCTGGTCATGAAGGGGGGTAAATCTTCCGGAGGTCAAGTGGTTAAAAAAATTAGTTGTTTATAATATGCAAGGGTTTACATCTACTTTGAATATTATTATTATATTCAGGTTCTGAGTCTAATATACACATATTGGCAGTCACTGTAACACATGAACAGAGGAGTGGTAGTGACCAACCAAGTACGTAGCACATTAGTGTCTAAAGGCAGTTGCTACAGATTTGTTGGCTGCACATTCATGATGCAAATCTCCCGTTCCACCACATCCCGAAGGTGCTTGGATTGAGATCTGGTGACTGTGGAGGACATTGGAGTACAGTGATCTCATTGTCATGTACAGGAAACCAGTTTGAGAGGATTTGAGCTTTGTGACATGGTGCATTATCCTGCTGAAAGTAGCCATCTGAAGATGGGTACACTGTAGTCATAAAGGGATGGACATGGTTAGCAACAATACTCAGGTAGGTCGTGACATTTAAACAATGCTCAATTGGTACTAAGGGGCCCAAAGTGTGCCAAGAAAATATTCCCCACACCATTATACCACCACCACCGCCACCACCAACAGCCTAAACTGTTGGTACAAGGCAGGATGGATCAATGCTTTCGTGTTGTTTACGCAAAAAATTCTGACCCTACCATTTGAAAGTCACAGTCTGTTGCAGACTCATCAGACCAGGCAATGTTTTTCCAATCTCCTATTGTCCAATTTTGGTGCGCCTGTATGAATAGTTTCCTATTCTTAGCTGACAGGAGTGGCACCTAGTGTCGTCTTCTGCTGCTGTAGCTCACCTGCTTCAAGGTTCGATATGTTGTGCATTCAGAGATGGTATTTTGCATACCTTGGTTATAACACACGATTATTTGAGTTACTATTGCATTGCTATCATCTCAAACCAGTCTGCCCATTCTCCTCTGACACCAACAAGGCATTTTCATCCACACAATTGCTGCTCACTTGATATTTTTATACTTTTTTCGGACCATTCTCTGTAAATCCTAGAGATGGTTGTGCGTGAAAATCACAGTATATCAGCAGTTTTTGAAATACTCAGACCAGCCCGTCTGGCACCAACAACAATGCCACATTCAAAGTCACTTAAATCCCCATTCTTCTCCATTCTGATGCTTGGTTTGAACTTCAGCAAGTTGTCTTCACCACGTCTAGATGCCCAAATGCATTGAGTTGCTGCCATGTGATTGGCTGATTAGCAATTTGTGTTAACAAGCAATTGAACAGGTGTACCTAATAAAGTGGCCGGTGAGTGTAAATTGAGTTGCAGCTGATTATGACTACACAGCTGCCTGTACATATAGAATAATACATTTATATTATGGCCTATTTTTCCTAATATACTTTTTTTTTTTTTATGCAATGTACCAACACACTGTAACTTAGTGTTTATTGTGCTGCCAATTTATTTACATTATATAGTGAGAAAATAACAGTGTATGATAGTGATTCCTCTGCATGCCTTTGTTCCTCTCTGTACATGTGTACTTGTGTGTGCGCTCATGCTGACATCGGGACTGAGATCTCAGCCAGATTCACAGACAGACAGAAATGAGCTGTCATTCCTACATGTGATTGCCAGACCCAGCCAGTTGTTGCCGGAGCTGTCATGCTGTTAAATTAGCTCTAATGAACGAGTAATTGCCTTAGATATAGTTGAGCTTTTCAAAGAAAACAAGGATTCTAATTGATTTGCAATTTGTTTGGCATGTGGCATTGTCCAGGGGCTAAGCATTGGTCTTCTGGGTTTCACACTGCATGTATTATCCTTTTATTAGTGGAATAACAGCGCTGATTACCTGCCTTCTGGGCTTAATGTACCGATTATTGTAAACTTTGTTCTTGTGGCATGTCCATGACAAGGAAGGAATAATGGGCAAGTGGGTGGCCCTATAGTTGACCAAGCTTCCTGCTGCTAAGGTCTCAGTGCCTAAAGACATGCTGATAAAGCAGATCAAGTGAATAGGTTACAATAGCAGGACTAAAGTCTTAAGTCTTGATTGAGGCAAGTTGCAGGTTCAAGAACCCTCCCACCCGGCCTCCATTGCTGCATCTTCTCTCCTGCCTGAGTTAATTCAGAGGAACTGGTGGATCTTTTTCCTGGTGGTGGTGCTTTTTTCATCTCTGCTGTATGGTTTTGCAGCAATTTTTTTGCTTAATTTCTGAAACACTGAATTTAGCTGTTGGACTTGCACTTCACAGGTGTTTTTATTTTATTTATTTTTTATGAGTTTTTTAACATTATACATATATGTATAAAGTACATTTGACAACTTTTTCATAACAATGTGTTGGGGTTATTATCAAGTATTATAACACTTAGTGCCTTCACAGGTGGTTTTAACAGTACAGTTTAATAGTTAGAAGCATGGGCGTCCGCAGAAATTTTTTCAGGGGGGGGGGCATCATTTTAGGGTCACCCATGCACCGCCCCTTTTCGAAAATGTCATTATCACATTAGCATGGTCAGAGACTGCAGACATAGTACAGTCCCTAGGATAAGTAATGGATAATGGCCAACAGGCCCTCTTACCAGACCCAGGGAAAATACAGCAGTGACCCCTCCAGCTGGATGATCGCTCACTCTGGGTTCCCAGGCGGGCAACTCTGGTCAGTAGTGTGGCATGTCTGTACCCTGGTAGTGGCTCAGTCTTTCTCTCTCTGGTGGTGCTGAGCAGCGTGGCTCTCTCTGGTGGCACTGGGCAGTGTGGCTCTCTCTTTGGTGGTACTGGGCAGCGTGGCTCTCTCACTGGCTTCTACCCAACACACTCCTCGTACTTTGTCCCCTAGCATTCTCCCCTCAGCTTTTTTCCAGGCTGCAGTCTCTCAATCTCTCTCTTGATCGAGCTGTAGCCTCCTCCCTGTGGAAAATGGGGCCGCCAATCTTTAGGACTACATGTCCCATGATGCTCTCCTCTCATAGTCTCCTTTCATTGGCCCTCAGTTGTGGCCAATAGGGAAGGACCTAAGTGGGCTGAAAGCTGGGCAGGGAACCTGGTGAGAGCCACCGTCTCTTCTCCCTGACAGGAGAAAGGGAGGTTAAGCAGATGCCACTGGCGGGTGGCACCTGGGTGCGGGCATGAGATAGTGAGGCAACTGTGAATTTAAGATCCGATCCCTGATTCCAGGGGGGGGGGGCACTTGACCCCCCTTGCCCCTACCTGCGGACGCCCATGGTTAGAAGCTTGATTTTTTTAACTGTTCGAGTAAACCTGAGAAATACTGTACATGGGTGCATGCTTAGCTTTAGGCCCATGACACGCTGAGGATTCTGTCCAGAGTTACCAAGGTGCAGCTGTCACTTTACGAAATGGAAGTTAATCCCTCACTTGTTGAAATGCTGCACAATCTTTGTCTCTAGCAAAGTAGCAGTGACAGCGTGACATATCGCTGGACAGGCTAGCAAGAGATTGACACCATATGAGGAATAATTTGCAATCCTGTCGGTGGCAACTTGGCGCTAATGTGACATGGCTCTTAATGACGTTTTCCTTCCTCCATCGTTTTTTTTTTCTGTGGCCAATGTTAATGTCTATAAATACTGAAGAGCCGAACATACCCGGATTCGATGTAGGAGCAGGTTCTGCAAACAAGACTAAAGTCCAAATCTAAACCTACAGGCCAAATCGAAACCTCACTGAAGTCAAGGGGAGCCGAATGTTAAAAGACAGTAATGTCCATTTTTTAGGCTAATATGCTAGGGACTGTCAAACAAATAGCATTTGGGGGGTGGGGGGGGGGGGGGGGGGGGCGTGAGACTAGGCACTGCCATTGGAAATATTTACCAAGACAAAAAAAAAAGTAAAAATTCAGTTTGGCAGGAAGCAGTGATTTTAGTAATACTAAAGGCCCATACACACGATCAGACTTTTTGACAACCAACATGCAAATTAGCTGTTTTGGACCAACATCCGACCGTGTGTACGCGCCATCGGACCAACTTTTTCCAGGTTTCATCAGACTTTTGTTGGCTGTGCGAACGGACCAACTTTCTGCCAACAAAAGTCCGATGGACCACAGTCCGACCGTGTGTACACAAAACCAACGGACTTTTGTACAAACCAATGCAGAACCAATGCAAAAGATCAGACAACAATACAGAAGTTGACCAAAGGTGGCGGTAAAGAGCAGAAAAACCAAGTGATTTGGTGAAAGTTGGCTGAAAAAAGTCCTGCCGTGTGTATGCAATACCAACTTGGGGCCAACGCCCTTTGGACAAAAATCCACAGGAAAGTTGGTCCACGGTCCGATCGTGTGTATGAGGCTTTAAAGTGATAGAGCTCTACCCAAAAGGGTGTCTGGGCTCAGCCCTTCCTTCTCTGAGCTGACCACTCAGCTGTCGGCTAATTGTCAGCTCCTATCTCTCCACAGGTACTCTAGCTGGAATCTCTGCCTTCACCTTAGTCAACATCACAGAGATGCTCGCCTGCATTCCTGTTAAAAGACTTGCTTGGCTGACATTCCTTCTGGCTCCAGACCCTCCTTGCTGTTTTACTACGCTCATCTCCGGCTCCCTGACCTTTGGCTTGTCTGACAATCCATTCCAGTTCCTGAACTCTGGCTATGTTTTGACTATGTTTGTTCTATTTATTTTTATTATTAAACAAGTGTGATTTAACTGTACTTCTGTCTCGGTCTGATTTCATGGTTTCTGACAAAGGGAAAGTTCCGCTTTAAGCACAACCTCCCCCCCATATTTTTTGGGGGGTGCCTAATTTTGACAGGTACCCACTCCCGCTTTTGTTCAAACGGCCTAGATGATCCAAACCAAAGTTCTCCTCTCCCCCTTCCTCCCTGCAGTCTTCTGTGACACGTCACAGGTCCCAGAAAATTGGCAGACGCATGCTGTCACAGCAGGGTGCTCACAGTTGTAATGTCAGCACTGGGGAGAGGAGAGAATAGATTGTTCGAGCGGCCACATCGATGGATCCTGGGACAGGTGAGTGTGTGTTTGTTAACCACTTGCCGACCGCCTCACGCAGATATACTGTGGCAGAATGGCACGTACAGGCAAACTAACGTACCTGTACATTGCCCTTTAAGAGGTGGCCTGCACGCACCCTTGGAAAGCTCTGTGTGTCGGTTCGTGGGTCCTGCAGACTCGATGTCGGCGGGGATACCCGCGATTGTCTCATGGAGAGGAAGAACGGGGAGATGCTAATGTAAACAAGAATCTCCCTGTTCTGCCTAGTGACAGTGTCACTGATCTCTGCTCTCTGTGATCGGGAGCAGAGATCAGTGAAGTGCCACATGTAGCCACGTCCCCCCCACAGTTAGAATCACTCCCAGGACACACTTAACCCCTTAACTGCCCCCTAGTGGTTAACCTCTTCATTGCCAGTGTCATTTACACAGGAATCAGTGCATTTGTATAGCACTGATTGCTGTATAAATGACAATGGTCCCAAAAATGTGTCAAAAATGTCCGATGTGTCTGCCATAATGTCGCAGTCACGATAAAAATCGCTGATCGCCACCATTACTGGTGAAAAAAATATTAATAAAAATGCCATAAAACTACCCCCTATATTGTAACCGCTATAACTTTTGCGCAAACCAATCAATACCAAAAATATGTAGACGAATACGCATCGGCTTAAACTGAGGAAAAAAAGTTTTTTTTATATATTTTTGGGGGATATTTATTATAGCAAAATGTAAAAATAATTTTTCAAAATTGTCGCTCTGTTTTTGTTTATAGCGCAAAAAATAAAAACCGCAGAGGTGCTCAAATACCAACAAAGGAAAGCTCTATTTGTGGAAAAAAAAAGGACGTCAATTTTGTTTGGGTGCCACATTGCACGACCACGCAATTGTCAGTTAAAGCGACACAGTGCCAAATCGCAAAAAGTGGTCTGGTCTTTGGCCAGCAAAATGGTCCGGGGCTTAAGTGGTTAACCGCTTGCCGACCGCCGCATGTATATTTACATTGACAGAATGGCACGACTGCACAAATGGGCGTACCTGTATGTCCCTTTGAATTTGCTGCCGTGCCATCGCATGCGCACCGCTAGCAGCGTGCTCACCTCCTGCAAGCTTTGTGAGTAGAATGTCCGCTGGGACACCCGCGATTGTCTCACGGAGAGGAAGAACAGGGAAATGCTATTGTAAACAAGCATCTCCCCGTTCTGCCTAGTGACACTGTCACTGATCACAGATCCCTGTAATCGGGAGCGGTGATCAGTGATGTGTCACATGTACCCCCACAGTTAGAATCACTCCCTAGGACACACTTAACCCCTACAGCGCCACCTAGTGTTAACCCCTTCACTGCTAGTCACATTTACACAGTAATCAATGCATTTTAATCGCACTGATTGCTGTATAAATGTGAATGGTCCCAAAAATTTCAAAATTGTCCAATGTTTCCGCCATAATGTCGCAGTCACGATAAAAATCACTGATCGCCGCCATTACTAGTAAAAAAAAATATTAATAAAAATGCCATAAAACTACATTTTGGTAAAAAAAAAAAGACGTCTAAAGTCCGCATCGGCGGAAAGGGTGGAAACGAACTGGCGTCAGGAAATGGGCAAAAAACTATCCCCTATTTTGTAGACGCTATAACTATAACTTTTGCGCAAACCAATCAATAAACGCTTATTGCAATTTTTTTTTACCTATATGTTCATATAATGTACAGGTGTGTTATAGAAGAATATCTTTGTCTCTGTAAGGAGACAAGAGATAAAACAAAAGAAATGGTGAATAAACAAAGTATAATAACTAAAACTAAAAAAAAAAATATGAGGAAAACAATTTTTTTTGGGGTTGATATTTATTATAGCAAAAAGTAAAAAATAATGCGTTTTTTTCAAAATTGTCGCTCTTTCTTTGTTTATAGCGCAAAAAAATTAAAAAACGCAGAGGTGATCAAATAACACCAAAAAAAAAGAAAGCTCTATTTGTGTGAAAAAAAGGATGCCAGTTTTGTTTGGGAGCCACATCCCACGACCGCGCAATTGTCAGTTAAAGCGACGCAGTGCCGAATCGCAAAAAACGCTTTGCCAGCCAAATGGTCCGGGGCTGAAGTGGTTAAAAGTCAGCAGCGAAACTTTCAAAAATGCAAAGTACCATTAAATAACATGCCTGGGGGTTGCCCTGACTCTGCCTGTGAAGTGGCACATCTGTGTGATGTATATAACCTCCTGTATTGAATTGTATTGTAACTGTACTGTCTGCCCTTATGTTGTAAAACGCTGAGAAAACTGTTGGCACTATATAAATCCTGTATTATAATAATAATACAACCAACTAGAGTAACACTCACATTTCCAAAGAAAAAAGTGTTTTTCAATTTCCAGCAAACCATCATCTCCCAGCCACTTTGCTCTTTTTGTAAATAAAGCAGCCGAGGATTCCCTAGATTTACACTGGCCCCTTATCCTAGATATAGATGGTAATATGGGACCCCCACACAAAAAATGAACCTCTCCCAATTCTTACCAGGACTTCCAGGTCTGGTATGGATTTTAAGGGGGAACTCCACTCAAAAAAATAAATAAAAATGAGGTTGCCCCTAAACTTTCACAGGAGATTCCTAACCACTTCAATACAGGGCACTTTCACCCCCCTTCCTGCCCAGACCAATTTTCAGCTTTCAGTGCTATCACATTTTGAATGACAATTGCGCAGTCATGCAACACTGTGCACAAACCAAATTTTTATAATTTTTTTTCCCCACAAATAGAGCTTTTTGTTAGTGGTATTTGATCACCACTGGGGTTTTTATTTTTTTGCGCTACACATAAAAAATGTGAAAAAAAAAATGTTTCTTAATTTCTGTTACAAAACTTTGTAAATAAAAAAAGTTTTCTCCTTCACCGGTGAGGCTGCACTGATAGGCACTGGTGAGGCAGTATTAATTGGCACTGATGAGGTGGTACTGATGAAGTGGCACTTATATGCAGCACTGATGGGCACTGATAGGCGGCACTGATAAGCAGCACTGATTGGCACTGATATGCAGCACTGATGGGCACTGATAGGTGGCACTGATATGCGGCACTGATGGGCACTGATGGTGGCACTGATGGGCACTCATAGGTGACACTCATGGGAACTCATTGGTGGCACTGAAAGGTGGCACTGGTGGGCACTGATGGGTGGCACTGATGGGCACTGATGGGCGGCACTGGTAGATGACACTGATAGGCAGCACTGATCAGGAGACACTGACAGGCATCACTGATGGTCACAGAGTGCCATCCCTATTGGGCACTGATTGGCACTGATTGGCATCCATGGTGGGCTCTAGTGGGCATACCTTGTGGTCTCCAGCGGGCATCCCTATTGGTCTCCAGTGGGCATCCTCGAAGGGTCTGCACTGATAATCATGGCACTGATTGGACACAGCTGATCACATGGTAAAGAGCCTACTTCATAGGCTCTTTACCAGGATCAGAGATGCGGTATGTCAGACTGACACACCACACCACCGATCGCTGCGCAACGTGCTTCCGCGGGTGCGCGCTAGCAGCTTATCTTGCTGGATTGGATATGACGCCAAGTCAGGATAATACAACCACTTTCCAGATGTCTTTCTGCTACATAGCGGGCAGGAAGTGGCTAATGAAGCATGTTGATGGCGGCAAGGGCCTCTTCCCCTGGCCCAGTAGTTGTGGGGGTCTGCAGGCACGAGGCTTATCAAAATCTGAAAGCTCCTTTTAATGATAAGAGGGGCTCCTGATACCAACCCCCATGTGAATATGTAAGCCCATTTTTTGCCTTGTACATTAGTCAAACTATTCCCTACTTTGGTGTTGGGAATGTGTAATTTAAAGTACTTCTTTACTTTGGAGCTGTGGATTTTTTTTCCAACTACAGGTTTAGCATTTTCATGATATATATTTTTGTTTGTATTATTTTTCTTTTTTTTTTCTTTTTTGAATAACAAAACAAAAACTGCATACTCCCCCACCCACAGAGCTAACCTGCCCTGAATGCCAGGTAAGCAGGCAAGTATCCTCATAGCAAGGGAGCAGCAAGTATGCAGTCCCATACTATGCTGATGTCAGCTCATTTGGTTGGGGGGTGGGGGGTGCTTTGAGAGAGGTTCTCCAAAAAGATATCTTTCTCATAGCAACAATACATTGATGCTGAATGGGACTAGGCTCTTCCTTACCCTCGATTCCTTGGAAAGGATGCTGGCATATTTCTGTATGGGAAATGGGGACTTATGCACCTTCCCTTGTGAACTAGTTTTATGGTCCCTGGGTGACTAATATTTTCTGATTTAATAATATTTACCTCTCCAGGTCCCAGTGATGTCCTGCGGTATCAAATCCAGCACTGGCAGATCAAGGAGAAACATAAACGACTCTTTCCTCTCTTCTCAAATTCTGCTTAAAGTGGTTGTAAACCCACTTTGAAAAAAAGAAAACTGACACCTGCAAGACAAAGGCATAATGAGCTAGTATGCACAGCATACTAGCCTATTATGTAATAGTCAATGAGATCGAAGCCCTCGCTGTGGTGCCTGTACACAGCACCGGCCAGCGACATCACTCCCGGGGGTTACTTCTGGGTATCGCGGCTCTGGCTCTGAGCGATGACATCACTCCCACGCATGCACTTTGGAGCCGCCGATAACGGCACACTCACTGAAGCAAACAGCATGTACGTGCCATTGCTTCAGTTTGCTTCAGTGCGCATGTGCCGATGACGTCGGCACATGCAAATACAGGGATTTCTCCTGAAGGTTTAGGAGATATCCTGCGTAGCTACAGGTAAGCCTAATTATAGGCTTACCTGTAGCAAAAAGTGGTCTGTACAGGTTTACAACCACTTTAAACACTTTTCAGATTTTCAGTATGGTTTTATGTGCCCAGGGAACTCTGGCATGGAGCTCCCTGTGTCCTCATTGCCCATATTATGAAAAATGAACTCCTCTCAAAGCACCCCTCCATTGCTGTAGGGCACATGGGCTGGTATAGCATTTTTTACAGTAGAGACAGTTTCAGCACCATGGATAACAGTAAAGCACTAAAAGCATAACTAAAGGCAAATCTTTTTCTTTCTAACAAGATCAGATGTCATAGCCACAAAAGGCATGCTGGGCCTGGGGCAGACAGGTTAAGGAATCCTCCTATGGGGCAGATCTTGGTTGATGTTGAACTTGTCAAAAGTTATCATGCTGATAACAGAGCAACAAAACATCAGAAAGACACCGGACTCAGGGCTTTGGAGAGAGATAAGAAAATACAACAGATACCATGCCTTCAAAAAGTATTCATACCTATTGACATTTTTCACATTTTGTCATGTTACAACCAAAAACTTTAATGTATTTTATTGGAATTTTATGTGATAGACCAACACAAAGTGGCACATAATTGTGAAGTGGAAGGAAACCTGTGTGTAATTTAATCTCAGTATAAATACAGCTGTTTTTCGAAGCCCTCAGAGGTTTGTTAGAGAACCTTAGTGAACAAACAGCATCCTAAAGGCCAAGGAACACACCAGACAGGTCAGGCAAAAAGTTGTGAAGAAATTTAAAGCAGGATTAGGTTATTAAAAAAATATCCCAAGCTTTAAAGATCTCATGGAGCACTGTTCAATCCATCATCTGAAAATGGAAAGAGTATGGCACAACTGCAAACCTACCAAGACATGACTGTCCAACTAAACTGACAGGCCGGGCAAGGAAAGCATTCATCATAGAAGCAGCCAAGAGGCCCATGGTAACTCTGGAGGAGCTGCAGAGATCCACAGCTCAGGTGGGGGAATCTGTCCACAGGATAACTATTAGTTGTGCACTTCACAAATCTGGCCTTTATGGAAGAGTGGCAAGAAGAAAGCCATTGTTGAAAGAAAGCCATGAGAAGTCCCATTTGCAGTTTGCGAGAAGCCATGTGGTCAGATGAGATCAAAATTTAACTTTCTGTTCTAAAAGCAAAACACTATGGGTGGCGGAAAACGAACACTGCACATCACCTTGAACACACCATCAGCAGGGACAGGGAAGCTGGTCAGAGTTGATGGGAAGATGGATAGAGCCAAATACAGGGCAATCTTAGAAGAAAACCTGTTAGAGTCTGCAAAAGACTTGAGACTGGGGCGAAGGGTCACCTTCCAGTAGGACAACAACCCCAAATATACAGCCAGAGCTACAATGGAATGGTTTAGATAAAAGCATACTCATGTGTTAGAATGGCCCAGTCAAAGTCCAAACCTACTGTAAATCCAATTGAGAACCTGTGGCAAGACTTGAAAATTGCTGTTCACAGACGCTCTCCATCCAATCTGACAGAGCTTGAGCTATTTTGCAAAGAAGAATGGGCAAACATATCACTCTCTAGATGTGCCAAAACTGGTAGAGACGTACCCAAAAATACTTGCAGCTGTAATTGCAGTGAAAGGTGGTTCTACAAAGTATTGACTCAGGGGGGGCTGAATACAAATGCACCCCACACTTTTCACATATTCATGTGTAAAAGATTTTGAAAACCATGTGCCGTGTGCCATTTTGTGTTGGTCTATCACATAAAATTCCAAAAAAATACATTTAAGTTTTTGGTTGTAACATGACAAAATGTGGAAAATTTCATGGGGTATGAATATTTTTTCAAGGCACTGTATATGTGCTTAGGTCAAATTTCATGAATCAGATTTACATCCAATTTAAAGTGTTAGTAAACCTTTGTTTTTTTTTTTGTATAAAAGTAACAAACGTGTTATTCTTACCTGCTCTGTGCAAGTGTATTGCACAGAGAAGCGCATATCCTCCTCTTTTGGGGTGCCCCACTGGTGCTCCTGGCTCCTCCCCTTCGTTGGGTGCCCCCATGGAAACCTGCTTTCTATGGGGGCACACATGCACTTTGTCAATGACACCTGCTGAAATCAACCTGTCCAATGGGGAGAGAGACAGCGGCTGGAGCCACTGCGCTCATGCACATCGCTGGATAGGATCGGGCTCAGGTAAGAAAAACAGAGGATCTGGGGGTGAGCTGCAGCACAGAAGGTGAAAAACCTTGAAGCTTTACAACCACTTCAATGAACTACCAGAGCGCTCAACAGCCCCCTTGTGGTTTATTGAGAACTACAAGCTGTCATCCACAATGGATGATGGTACTTGTAGTCTACATTCACAGGAAACTGTGAATGAACTATGCCTGGCTGTGCTGTTTTCAAATTGTGACAGCGGGTGCAGGTAGAGGATCCCTTACCCACTATTATCGGGAGGGGGGAATGGCAGATACAGGAACATGTAACATGTTCCAAAGATGAACTTATCCTTTAAAATACAAATGAAAGGAAAAACATGTGCGTATATATATAAAAAGCATTATAAATACCCTTTTCCCCCCTTTTTTTTACAAGGGATCACATACCCTTTGTTCTCATCTGTATAAGGAGCTGAGAGAGCTAGGGAAAGAAGAACCAGCAGTACACTGGTCTTTCCAGTGAATGGTTGTGAAGGGGTAGGCATGTCAGTCCAAATCTAATCATTGGAGAAGAGCAGGCTGAGTTCTCAGCACAGCCAGAAAACTGACCATGCTGAGTTCTTATGCCTAGTGTGGTCGGTTTTTAATAGGGACTGGCAAGAACACCAAATATTTCACTCAAAGAAAGCAATACAAAGAGAACAGGATAACTTTTTGGTACATGGAACAGCAGGAATATATCAGGAATATAAAATTTTGGGGTAACATGCAGAAATAAACCCACCAATTTGAGTGTTTTCAAAAAGAAAGCCTAATACTTGCAAATATATACGAAACAATGGAAAAAGTTTATTGTACATCAAGATAAAAACTGTTACAAAAATCAAAAACAACTATGGGTCCTCATGCAAGTAGATCACATAGGACTGGGTCATAAACCTGGATATACATACACTCCCGAAGTCAACCACAAAATGGAAGTCTTGAAATGCAAACTGACGCGTTTCAATGTTCAGTCTTCTTCAGGGGGTATTGCACAAAAGGGGGTGGGTTCTACAAAAGACACTATGTTACCAAACTAATATACAGTATATTAGTGTATATCGAATATATACTATTACAGTATAATAGTGTATTAGTGTATATCTGGAGTGTATGTATATCCATTTATATGACCCACTCCTATGTGATCTACTTGCATGATGACCCATAATTATTTTACATTTTTGTAACAGTTTTTATCTTGATTTACAATAAATCTTTTATATTATATATGGTTGCAATATTTTTCTTGTGCCAGAAAAGTCCCATCCATTGTTTTGTATATTTACAATTACTCTAGGGATGTGGCACCATGATAGGATAGAAGCATACAGTATCTGACACAATGGTGTTCTAAGGCTCAATACTTAACAAAATATACCAAAACCTGTGTGTGTACCATGAAAACTACATTAAAGTGGTGTTCCACCCAAAAATCAAAATGTCATCAATGTACATTAGCGTTTAGAAAAAAAAAATTTTGTACTTACCTTTTTTTCCCTGTTGCTGTGTGGTCCCTCGAAATCTGCCTCCTCCAGTGCCTGGGCTCCGGACATCACTTCCCTCGGTGCAGGAAGGAAGATCGCCTCTTTCCCCTCCCTCTGTCAATCATCTGGGACATGTGACATGTCCCAGATGATTGCGCGGCCAATCACGGCGCGCGGCGCGGCCCGCGCATGCGCAGTGGGGGCCCGGCTGTAAAGCCACAGCCGGGCCCCCACAGTTAAAATGCCGGAGCCGCCGAGCGGAGGGGGAGATGAGCGGGGATTCGATCCCCCGCATCGCTGGACCCTGGGACAGGTTAGTGTCCGATCATTAAAAGTCAGCAGCTGCAGTTTTTTTTTTTTTGTGGGAACACCTCTTTAAAGCCATATCTCTGGTGATAGCGGTCACAATTGGCAGTGTGCTTATGTTAACTCCCAAGCAAGTTTCATGCCCTCAAAGGATGCCCCTAACTGATCATATGTGCAGCACCATAGCAACTGGAGATCTAAATAGAGGCCAAGATGGTGCCACATTTGGCTGCAAATTTATAGCAGGGTTTAGTTCCGCTTTAAGACAAATATTCAAACCTAGAGTTGTTGTTAATGTATTCCCTCTGTTGCCAAGTCATCACTTGGAGCTGCAATGTCATATACTGTTGGTGACATTTACTATGTGACAGTTATGCTTTTTATTTTTGCACGTTTCTAATGGAAAAACTCAAACTTTTTTTTTATATTTATTGATATGTAGGCTGATTTTAGCACAAAGTAAACTCCTTTGTTATACTTTGCTCCAACTATGCATTTATTTAATGGATATGACATGCTCCCTTAAAACCTGTCCATAAATGAATGTTCCATTGAAATCACACAATGGAGGAAGTAATTAGAGATTTTGAAAGTGCAGGTTAAAAAAAAAAAAAAAATCAGTGTGTCTTTTTAGCATGCAGAAAAAAGTGAAGTGCCTACCCTTTTTAACATCTGATGTAGAAAATGTAATCTAAGTTTTGTTAATTAAAGTTCTATGTGGCAGCTTTTTAGAAAGTAGACATTGTTGCCCAAATCTTTGGAGAACAAAGTGTAGAAAGGTGTATGCTGCTGTTAATGTTTTTTTTCTCTTATGAAAAGACTCTGCTTTGCAGTTATAGTGCAGACACATCAGAGCCGACATGAATAGAAATGAGCGAAACAATAAAAATTCACTCTGCGACCAATTCACATGAATCGCACCCAAAACCAGATTTTCCAGTAAATGTTGCAATTTGACAAATCAAATTAAAAAATAATTTTGTTTTGGTGTTTTAAGCGTTAATCGATGGTGGTGGTTTCTAAGCCTGTAGGATTATAGGATTTACAGGGAAACACTGGGCATTTTAAACAGGGCCAATGTAATCCATAAAGTCATCAGTTTTCCATGTAGAAGGATAGGAAGAATAGTCATGACCATCCTCTCCAGACAGTGTTCACAAAGAGGATCATATCAGGTAAGAGAAGAAAGACAGGACTTCAGAACACTACAAAAATATCTGGCACCTTTCAGTCTGTATTTTCATCAATCCAGGACTCCAGTGCACAAAGAAAATAACTCACACCTTTCAGCAGTTTACAAAATGTATTATTCCAAGAAAATCCAGCAACCAGCAAACACTGCATAGTGAAAAGAACTGACAATATTCCAGAAAAATCTCCTGATGAAGCGTTTGTATAACACGCAACGTGTATCGCAATTCAAGCTGAGCTAGTTTTACGATACACTGTCTGTATTATAGTTTTTCTTGACATTATTATTATTATTATTATTTGTTGGATTTATTCAAGTTTTTCGACTGTTGTATGATCCAATCTGACTATAATGACAGTGTAACTATTACGCTCTGCGACATTTACTGTTCTATGCGAATTTCTGTATGTCTTTTGCATTTTAGTATTCTTTTATTTTTGTAAAATTTTTGTAAAATTTCTAAAAACTTTGTGTGTTATGCCTAAAAAGTCAATCATTCTCAACAAAATCCCTTTTCAAATAATTCTATATATCGGGACGTGGCACGCTTTATTCTCTGCCATATCCACAGTACGACTCTGGTGATACGTAACTATTTTTAAATATTCCAGAATAGTTGACAAATACAGTAATTCGCAAAGAGCAGCAAATCTCCAGAGCTTAGTAAATGAGGTAAAGCTTCACTTGCAAAGAATACCCAATCACATGCAAGAAAAAAAAAAAATAGCATTTTGCTTGCACAGTATTGGATGATGGAAGTCAGCAGAGCTTCTGCTCATTTACTAAGCTCTGAAGCAACTGCACTTGCAGAGGGCTTTTTTTGGCCATACTTCTCTTCCGATTCACAGGAGTGCACCTACGTTTGCTCTTCTGTGACCCAGAATCAGCTAACAGCAGGCTAAATCCCTCTATTGAAAAAATTAGATATAAAAACAAGGGGTTAGTAAGCCCAACTAGGGTAATTTCAGGTAATTAAACTTATAACAAACAGGTCACCGACTCACCATGAGGTGGGGTACCTCAACAACTAGCCATGCAATTCTGTAGACAACAGGAAGCCGCAGATCGACCACCTACCCAGTAGTTGTAAACCGCGGTATAAACGTTTAAAGTAGCTTTATTGGTATACAAAAATTTGCAAAAAATCGACCAATAGGCCATGAATCCTAGAAACAGCAGAATTAAAAAAGGATAGACAACGTTGATTGCAGACGAGACGCTTCATTTGCATGCTATTGACCTGCCTTGTGGCGCAATGCAATGCAACTGAATACTTCCTCCCGTAGTGTTAAGTTATGGTTAGTTATTTATTGTAGCCTTGTTTTTGATTGGGTGCTTTCCCTCTGAGTTGCTGCGTTACTTCCGGCTTCTCTGTGCCAGTGATAAACTGGAAGTGGCATCCTTTCAGCTCTGTGGAACGCACTGCCCGAGCAGTGTTTTTTTTATTTCTTCAGTATCCCAAAGTGAACTTGCAGCCGCTCTGTCTGTGGTGCTGTGATTGCGTGCAGGTAAGCAACAGACCTATTTCTGGCAAAACTCCAAGTTTCTCTACTACTCTGTTATGGGACTAGGTAGCTTTGCTACTGCTCTGCCGTACTTGCTGTGTACTCTGAGGAGTTGACAGGAATGTGAGGAGAGATAGCCCAATTTAATGTAGCCCTTTGTTATGCAGGGTTATCAGTGTGCAGCCCAGGCCAGCAAGACAGCATCAGCTTTAACCCATCAGGCTGAGCAGTAATTAGTGCAACATCTGTACAGATGTAGAGGAGGGGGAGTGTAACATGTACAGGAGGGGGGGGGGACTGTAAAGGGAAGGGAAGTTATATGTACAGGAGGGGGGGAGTAATATGTACAGGAGGGGGGTTATATGTACAGGGAGGGGGTAATATGTACAGGAGGGAGGTAATGTGTACAGGGAGGAGGTAATATGTACAGGGAGGGGGGTAATGTGTGCAGGAAGGGGGGTAACATGTACAGAGAGGGGGGGACATGTACAGGAGACCCATGAAGTCAGCACAGGGATAGTGGGAACCCCTCGTAATGGGCACAGCGGGTGTACAGACCCGGACTCAGCACAGAGATGGTGGGAACTCCTCATAATGGGCACAGCGGGTGTACAGACCCGGACTCAGCACAGGGATAGTGGGAACCCCTCATAATGGTCACAGCAGGTGTACAGACCCAGGAACTCAGCACAGGGATGGTGGGAACCCCTCATAATGGCCACAGCAGATGTACAGACCAGGCCGGCATTACCAACAGTTACATTTTTCAGTTTGTTTGCGCCCCCCAAAAAATTTGAGCACCAGCCCCTACTGGTTGTCACCCTAAAAAACACACAAGGGCCCAGGCAACATACACATGCATACCACCATCAAACACACACATAGCATAACCTATGCAGGTTGCAAAGCAAAGCTGCAGGCACTTATACAGGTGGAACACTGCCAGCCTGCCCTGTAGAGGTCTAGGGAAGCACATCAGGCACTGAAATTAGTCTTGAGGTGTCCGATCGATCCACCTGCAGTGGAGTGCACAGCAAGGGGTAAGCAGAGCTGCCTCACCGTGGAGGGATTGACTAGTCAATGGCTATCAGAAGGAGTGGCACAATTCACTCTAAAGTGGTGATGGACAGAGTCTGAGCCTGCGCTGTGCAACTTGCATAGGTTATGCTGTGTGTGTTTGATGGAGGTATGCATGTGTATGTTCTTTTACAATCCTACACTTCTCTTTTAAACTGACTAAATTGCCCTTAACTTAGACATAATTGTGCAGCCTCTACCTCCAACATCAATATGTTTGGATGACTTTTCCAAATTAACACGTGAATTTAAGTTTAATTGTGAATTTGTAAAACAGTTTCATGATAATAAGGAGGTCTTCTTTTGTAGGTGCATACTCTCTGATGAGATCAGAAAGGTGAAAGGAGAAATGTGGATCCTTGGGTATCATGACTACTAGCTCTGCATTTGATGAAGGGGTGTATGTAAGGCTGCTGTGAATTTACAGCTAAATTATGACTATGGGGGAGACTTGCTAAAACTGGTGCATGCGGAATCTGGTGCAGCTGTACATAGTAACCAATCAGCTTTTAGGTTTTATTGTTAAGACTCAATTGAACAAGCTGACGTTGGAAGCAGATTGGTTACTATACACAGCTGCACCAAATTCTGTGTGCATCAGTTTCAGTAACTCTCACTCTGTTAGTATCCAGGAGATCATCCAAGGGGGATTGTACTGAATGATGCTTGCCAGTTGCCACAAGAGGGCTTAGCTCATAATGAGATCTGAACAGGTGAGTTAATACCTATGGATGGTCACAGCTTTCATGCGATCCTGGGGATTATATATACAAATTATAAGGTGGAGATTGGTTCTGATTTTATTGCATTTTGTTCCTTGTTATACTATTATCTTGGATATAGCTTTATGTCTAATTATAAAAGGGGATTATTGGCTGTGGGAAATAATACAAGAGTGCTAAGGTGGGTAGTTATTCACACTGTGTTCACTATTGCCTCTATATATTTTTTCTAGTATATGGTAATGTTCTATACATAACTTTAATTATATGCCAATTATATGTGTTTATTCTGTTTACGTTATTTATGACCAGGCATGATCATTAAGTACCGACAATTAATGTGTCATTAGCTGCAGTAGTAAGGTAATGCATTTTCCTACTAAGGATGAGCTCCGGTGTGTTCGCACAGCCCACGTGTAGAGCCCGCCAGGAAGTCGGCACTGCGCTGCGCTAATCACAGGCAGTGAGACATCGGGGCAATGTCTCACTGCCTGTGATTAGCGCAGCGCAGTGCCGACTTCTTGGCGGGCTCTGCACCTGGGCTGTGCGAACACACCGGAGCTCATCCTTAATCTCTACCATATAGAGCAGTGGTTCTCAACCTCAGTCCTCAAGTACCCCCCCAAAAGGTCATGTTTTGGGAATTTCTCTTAGATAAAATAGGTGACCAAAACACCAAGCCATTGACTCTGATTTAAAGCACCCATGCAAGATAAAGAAAAACCTGCAAACATGGTCTGTTGGGGGTACTTGAGGACGGAGGTTGAGAACCATTGATATAGAGAAACCTGCCAACCACAGCAGGGTAAGGTGTGACCCTATATCCACTGATATACAAGCTGTTTCAAAGACTTTTTCACTTTAAGCAGAACTAAACCCACCAATTTAACTGTTTTCCAAAAGAAAGCTCAATATCATTATCATTAATATTATTATTACGGTATACAGGATTTATACACTCACCGACTACTTTTATAGGAACATCTTGCTAGTACTGGGTTGGACCCCCTTTTGCTCAATTGACCTTCAACCTGGTGCCATACCCCCTCGTGGCCGGGTTTATACTTTGATGGTCTTGGAGGATAGGGCCATGGAGGAGGATATTGCAGACGCACTTTCTCGAGGTTTCATCTGCAAATCCTTGTCTCATGCTGGTGCTAGTTTCTTCTTTGTGAAGAAGAGACCTTGTATTGATTATATGGGTCTCAATTGTTTCACAATTAAGAATGCCTATCCGATTCCGTTGATTACTAGGTTATTTGACCGCCTTAAGGGAACAACAGTTTTCAAAAAGCTTGATTTGAGAGGGGCATACAATCTTGTGAGGATTAAGGAGGGCGACGAGTGGAAAACTGCATTTAATACCAGAACAGGCCATTATGAGTACCTCGTAATGCCTTTGGCCTTTGTAACGCCCCAGCATTTTTCCAGGAATTTACTAACGATGTCCTCCGAGATTTGTTGCAGTTATGTGTGGCGGTTTATCTCAACGATATCCAAACATTTTCCAAGTCCCTGGAAAGCCACCACACAGATGTCTGTCATGTGCTTCAGAAACTAAGAGAGAACAATCTCTATTGTAAATTGGAGAAATGCAAATTCCATAGTGAACAGGTTAAATTCCTGGGTTATGTAATTTCCACTGCTGGTTTTTTGATGGACCCAGAGAAACTTTCAGCAGTCCTACAGTGCCCCCGACCCATGGGTTTACGTCCTCTGCAGCGTTTTCTTGGCTTTGCCAACCTATATCTGAAGTTTATTCGTAACTTCTTGTCTCTGGTCAAGCCCCTGACTGATATGACCAGAAAGGACGGTAACCCACAGAGTTGGTCTCCGGAATCCATTAAGGCTTTTGAGAGTCTCAAGGCTGCCTTTGTTTCTGCTCCTGTGTTGGCACATCCTGATCCTACTTTTATCCTTGAGGTTGTTGCTTCTAAGACTGGAGTTGGCGCCTTCTGTCTCAACGTCCTACCTCTGAGAGCGCTATGCATCCTTGTGGCTACTTTTCCAAGAAATTGTCACCTGCGTGGTGCAAATATGAGATTGGTGACAGAGAGCTTTGAGGCAATCATTTTAGCCCTGAAGGAATGGAGATATCTCCTCGAAGGTACCCCTGTGCCGGTTCTCATTCTTACTGACCATAAGAATCTCATATTCTTGTCTGAGGCTAAACACCTCTCTCCCAGAAGGGTGCGATGGGATCTTTTCTTGTCTAGTTTTAATTACATTGTCTAATTTTTACCCGGTACTAAGAATGTAAGGGCTGACGCTTTGTCACGACAATTTTCCTCCACTTCCAAGATGGAGTCGTTCCGGTTCCTGTGATACCTCCTGATCTTATTCTGCCTATGGTTCGCACCAGTCTCACTTCTCCTTTGGGCGACAAAATTCTTGCCGCTCTGGTCCATGCTTCTCCTGACAAACTTTGTGACCGATGAGATACTCCGTACTGCCGTGCTCCAGACTTACCATTCTGCCAAGGCTGCTGGCCACCCTGGGAAGAATCAACTTTTTTGGGCCATTTCCAAACAATTCTAGTGGCCTAGTCTATGTGCTGATGTAACAGCCTATAGCTGCCTGTTCCGTGTGTGCTCAGAGTAAGACTCCACGACACCTTCCAGTGGGCCTCCTACAACCCATACCCAATGGACAGAGGCCCTGGATCCACCTATCTGTGGATTTCATTGTGGAGTTACCCATCTCCCAGGGCAACACAGTTATCCTTATGGTGGTTGACCTGTTCTCAAAAATGTCCCATTGTATTCCACTTAAGAATAGGGATGAGCCGAACACCCTCCAGTTCGGTTCGCAGCAGAACATGCGAACAGGCAAAAAATTTGTTCGAACACGCGAACACCGTTAAAGTCTATGGGACACGAATATCAAAAGTGCTAATTTTAAAGGCTTATATGGAAGTTATTGTCATAAAAAGTGTTTGGGGACCTGGGTCCTGCCCCGTTTTTTCGGGGGCAGTGATTTTAGTAATGCTTAAAGTGAAACAATCAAAGGTAAATATTCCTTTAAATTTCATACCTGGGGGGTGTCTATAGTATGCCTGTAAATGGCACATGTTTCCCATGTTTAGAACAGTCCCTGCACAAAATGAAATTTCTAAAGGAAAAAAGTAATTTAAAAGTACTCGCGGCTATAATGAATTGTCGGTCCCGGCAATACAAATAAAATAAGTAATTTAAAATGGGATCCCCCCAGTCCGTTACCAGTCCCTTTGGGTCTGGTATGAATATTTAGCGGAACCCTGAACCAAAATTTAAAAAAAAAATTGCGTGGATGTCCCCCCAAATTCCATACCAGGCCGTTCAGGTCTGGTATGGATATTAAGGGAAACCCTGTGCCAATTTTTTTTTTAAATGGCGTGGGGTCCCCCTCAAAATCCATACCAGACCTGAAGGGTCTGGTATGGATTTTAAGGGGAACCCCACGCCAAAATAAAAAAAAAAGGTGTGGGGTCCCCCCAAAAATCCATACCAGACCCTTATCCGAGCACGCAACCTGGCAGGCCACAGGAAAAGAGGGGGGATGAGAGAGTGCCCCCCTCCTGAACCGTACCAGGCCACATGCCCTCAATATGGGGAGGGTGCTTTGGGGTGGCCCCCCAAAGCACCTTGTCCCCATGTTGATGGGGACAAGGGCCTTATCCCCACAACCCTTGCCCGGTGGTTGTGGGGGTCTGCGGCCAGGGGGCTTATCGGAATCTGGAAGCCCCCTTTAACAAGGGGACCCCCAAATCCCAGTCTCCCCCCTGTGTGAAATG
This sequence comes from Lithobates sylvaticus, assembly GCA_028564925.1. Classification (NCBI taxonomy): domain Eukaryota; kingdom Metazoa; phylum Chordata; class Amphibia; order Anura; family Ranidae; genus Lithobates; species Lithobates sylvaticus. Next base: position 117,497,273 of record CM053038.1, on the reverse strand, counting down.
GTAACGGCCTACCATTTCACAAAAAAAAAGTGTTAAAATGGTAAAAATGACAAGACACGGCTTGGGACAAGTCCTTTATTAAAAAAAAAAAAAAATGTCCCACGAAGTTCATTCTTCTTCTCTTGCTCTGCCGACGGACCAAAAAAAAAAAAAAATGCGACCGACCTGCCTCCATGGGAGGCTCCCGCCGTATGACACGTCTTTCGCTTTGAAAGTTCTTTTATAACTGAGGGCAGGACCACACCGTGATGCTCCCGGGTGACCCCAGTTATGTAAACGGGGGTTTAAAGATTCTGATAAGCCCCCCGCCCACATCCAAATGCATTATTATTATTGGCTAATGATTGTCATATTTATACATTTTTGTTTTTGTTTTTATTTCTATTACTTCTTATATTTTTTATTCTCATTTTTTTCCATTTTAATCAGTTTATGAATTAAAAATACTTTTTTTTTACCGTATTTATCAGCGTATAACACGCACTTTTTCCCCCTTAAAATCGGGGGAAAGTCGTGGGTGCGTGTTATACGCCGATACCCCAAAAAAAGTGCCCAAAAAATTAAAACGGCGCCGAAAAACAGCGGCCGTCGCCGAAAAAAAACGAGCGCCGCCGGAAAAGACCGATCTGTCTGTTCCGCTCTGCTCGCAGTCCCGCCTCCCTGCGCTTGCTTTCGAAACAGCAGGGAGGCGGGACTGCGAGCAGAGCCGAACAGACGGCTCGGGCTTTTCCGGCTCCACTCGCAGTCCCGCCTCCCTGCGTTCGCTCCCGAAACAGCAGGGAGGCGGGACTGAGAGCAGGAGCCGAACAGACGGCTCGGGCTTTTCCGCCGACGCTCGCTCTTTTTCGGCCGCGTGGTCTTTCTAGGCGGCAATTTTAAATGTGCAAAAGATGGAAATGACGCTGGCAAGCTGCAACTGACACTGAAAAGCTGCAGATCACACTGGGCAAGCTGCAGATCACACTGGGCAAGCTGCAGATCACACTGGGCAAAGCTGCAAATGACACTGGGCAAGCTGCAAATGACGCTGACAAGCTGCAAATGACGCTGGGCAAGCTGCAAATCACACTGGGCAAAGCTGCAAATGACGCTGGGCAAGCTGCAAATGACGCTTAAATGTAAGTGTTTTTTTTCCCTAAACTTCCCTCCTAAAACTTTTTTTCCTTAAAATGCCCTCCTAAACTTGGGGTGCGTGTTATAGGTAATTAATTTATTGATTATATATTAAAATTATAATTATAATAGACTATGGATGAGTTTTAGAAAGTCTAATATGGAGGTTTTCCTGTAAATAGAAATATATGTGTTTGTTTGTTCTCAAAATATTTTATGTAAATACTGCTAATAATACTGAAACGCGATTTTATATATTTTAAATCCAACCTATGTGTGTGATTATATGTCAGTATTACATTGTATATCCCTGTATGTTGCAGTCATTGAGGTGCTTATCTAATAGTTTTTTGAAACTATCGATGCCCCCCCCCCCCACCGCCCCCCCCCCCCCCCCCCCCCCGCTGAAACCACCGCCTGTGGAAGGTAATTCCACATCCTTGCCGCTCTTACAGTAAAAAACCCTCTACGCAGTTTAAGGTTAAACCTCTTTTCTTCTAATTTTAATGAGTGGTCACATGTCTTATTAAACTCCCTTCCGCAAAAAAGTTTTATCCCTATTGTGGGGTCAACAGTATGGTATTTGTAAATTGAAATCATATCCCCTCTGAAGTGTCTCTTCTCTAGAAAGAATAAGTTCAGTGCTCGCAACCTTTCTTCATAAATAATGTCTTTCAATCACTTCATTAGCTTTGTTGCACTTCTTTGCACTCGTTCCATTTCCAGTACATCCTTCCTGAGGACTGGTGCCCAGAACTGGACAGCATACTCCAGGTGAGACCGGACAAAAGTCTTGTAGAGTTTGATTATCGCTTTATCCCTGGAGTTAATCCTCTTTTTAATACATGCCAATATTACAGTGCCTTGCGAAAGTATTCGGCCCCCTTGAACTTTTCAACCTTTTGCCACATTTCAGGCTTCAAACATAAAGATATAAAATTTTAATTTTTTTGTGAAGAATCACCAACAAGTGGGACACAGTTGTGAAGTGGAACGAAATCTATTGGATTTTTGAAACTTTTTTAACTAATAAAAAAATGAAAAGTGGGGCGTGCAAAATTATTCGGCCCCCTTGCGTTAATACTTTGTAGAGCCACCTTTTGCTGCGATTACAGCTGCAAGTCGGTTGGGTTATGTCTCTATCAGTTTTGCACATCGAGAGACTGAAATTCTTGCCCATTCTTCCTTGCAAAACAGCTCAAGCTCAGTGAGGTTGGATGGAGAGCATTTGTGAACAGCAGTTTTCAGCTCTTTCCACAGATTCTCGATTGGATTCAGGTCTGGACTTTGACTTGGCCATTCTAACACCTGGATATGTTTATTTGTGAACCATTCCTTTGTAGATTTTGCTGTATGTTTGGAATCATTGTCTTGTTGGAAGATAAATCTCCGTCCCAGTCTCAGGTCTTTTGCAGACTCCAACAGGATTTCATCCAGAATGGTCCTGTATTTGGCTGCATCCATCTTCCCCTCAATTTTAACCATCTTCCCTGTCCCTGCTGAAGAAAAGCAGGCCCAAACCATGATGCTGCCACCATCATGTTTGACAGTGGGGATGGTGTGTTGAGGGTGATGAGCTGTGTTGCTTTTACGCCAAACATATCGTTTTTTGCATTGTGAGCAAAAAGTTTGATTTTGGTTTCATCGGACCAGAGCACCTTCTTCCACATGTTTGGTGTGTCTCCCAGGTGGCTTGTGGCAACCTTTAGACGAGACTTTTTATGGATAACTTTGAGAAATGGCTTTCTTCTTGCCACTCTTCCATAAAGGCCAGATTTGTGCAGTGTACGACTGTTTGTTGTCCTATGGACAGACTCTCCCACCTCAGCTGTAGTTCTCTGCAGTTCATCCAGAGTGATCATGGGCCATTTTTCTTGGCTGCATCTCTGATCAGTCTTCTCCTTGTCTGAGCTGAAAGTTTAGAGGGACAGCCAGGTCTTAATAGATTTGCAGTGGTCTGATACTCCTTCCATTTCAAAAATGATCGCTTGCACAGTGCTCCTTGGGATGTTTAAAGCTTGGGAAATCTTTTTGTATCCAAATCCGGCTTTAAACTTCTCCACAACAGTATTACGGACCTGCCTGGTGTGTTCCTTGGTCTTCATGATGCTCTCTGCCCTTTCAACAGAACCCTGAGACTATCACAGAGCAGGTGCATTTATACAGAGACTTGATTACACACAGGTGGATTCTATTTATCACCATCAGTCATTTAGGACAACATTGGATCATTCATTGATCCTCGCTGAACTTCTGGAGTGAGTTTGCTGCACTGAAAGTAAAGGGGCCGAATAATATTGCACGCACCACTTTTCAGTTTTTTATTTGCTAAAAAAAGTTTAAAATATCCAATAGATTTCGTTCCACTTCACAATTGTGTCCCACTTGTTGGTGATTCTTCACAAAAAAATTAAATGTTATATCTTTATGTTTGAAGCCTGAAATGTGGCAAAAGGTTGAAAAGTTCAAGGGGGCCGAATACTTTCGCAAGGCACTGTATGTTTGCTTTGTTAGCAGCAGCTTGCCATTGCTGAGCCTATCATCTGCTAGGATCCCCAGGTCCTTTTCCATCCTTGATTCCCCCAGAGGTTCACCCCCTAGTGAGTAGATTGCATTCATATTTTTGCCACCCAATTGCATTATTTTACATTTTTCTACTTTAAACCTCATTTGCCATGTAGTTGCCCACCCCATTAATTTGTTCAGATCTTCTTGCAAGGTTTATTGCCCTGCTTAGCTTAGTGTCATCCGCAAATACAGAGATTGAACTGTTTACCCCATTCTCCAGGTCGTTTATGAATAAATTAAACAGGCTTGGTCCCAGCACAGAACCCTGGGGAACCCCACTTCCCACCCCTGACCATTCCGAGTATTCTCCATTTATCACCACCCTCTGAACTCGCCCTTGTAGCCAGTTTTCAATCCATGTACTCACCCTATGATCCATGCCAACAGACATTATTTTGTACAGTAAACGTTTATAGGGAACATTGTCAAATGCTTTTGCTAAATCCAGATACACCATGTCTATGGGCCTTCCATTATCTAGTTGGCAGCTTGCCTCCTCATAGAAGGTTACTAAATTGGTTTGGCAAGAACGATTCTTCATGAATCCATGCTGATTACTGCTAATGATACAGTTTTCATTACTAAAATCTTGTATATAGGCCCTTAACATCCCCTCCAAGAGCACGCATACTATTGATGTTAGGCTAACTGGTCTGTAATTCCCAGGGATGTATTTTGGCCCTTTTTTAATCATTGGTGCTACATTGGCTTTTCTCCAATCAGCTGATACTATTCCAGTCAGTAAAAATTATGAAACAATGGTCTGGCAATTACTTGACTGAGTTCCCTAAGTACACTCGGGTGCAAGCCATCTGGCCCCAGTGATTTATTAATGTTAAGTTTCCCAAGTATATATATAATTCTCTGCTCTGTTAGCCATGAGGGTGCTTCCTGTGATGTGTCATGAGGACAAACACTGCAGTTTTGGTTACTGAAGCCCCCTGATTCCCTTGTGAAGACTGAGGAGAATAAATGCAATACCTTCACCATCTCCTCATCCTTTGTAACCAGATGTCCTTCCTCATTCTTTATGGGGCCAATATGATCTGTCCTCCCTTTTTTTACTGTTTATATACTTAAAGAATTTCTTGGGATTTTTTTGGCTCTCCTCCGCTATGTGTCTTTCGTGTTCTATCTTAGCTGCCCTAATTGCATCCTTACATATATTGTTGCATTCTTTGTAAAGTCTGAATGCTGATGATGATCCATCAGCGTGGTATTTATTGAAGACCTTCCCCTTTGCTTTTATATGCATTTTTATATTGGAGTTAAGCCATCCAGGACTTTTGTTCACTCTTTTAAATGTATTGACCAGTGGGATGCACTGGCTAATGCCCTTATTTAATATGCTCTTAAAGCAAACCCATCTCTCCTCCGTCTTCTTTGTTTCTAAGATTTTATCCCAATTTATATCTTCTAGCAAGGTTCGTAGTTTAGGAAAGTTGGCTTTTTTGAAATTCAGTGTCTTTGTGTTCCCCTTGTGTTTCCTATTTGTGTGATTTATACTGAAGCCAATTGACCTGTGATCCCTGTTTCCTAAATTGCTCTATATTTCCACATCCGTGATCAGGTCTGTATTGTCAATGAGTGAATCTTCCTCTGTTTGTGAGTGCAATAATTTCTTCTTTGATTTTAATCAATAAAAACGGTAATATACTAGGGCAGCTGTGCACTCTCCTTCTCTTTATGTGCTAACATTTTTATGAGCAAGTGGGAGGGGGAAGATATTTTCAGGGTCCCCAAAAAGAGCTAAAGATGTTTAAAAGATATATCGATGACATATTTATCTTGTGGCAGGGTACAGAGGAAACATTGAAGGAATTTCTAAATAATATGAATGTTAATAGATATGACATTACATTTTCAGGTTCCTATAATAGCAAATTGGTACATTTTCTAGATCTGGAGATTTTTGTGCAGGGGGTGAACCTCTACACATGCACACATTTTAAGGATACCAACCGGAATGGGTACATCCCAAACAAAATCCGGGCATTCCTAAGTGGCTTAATGGTATCCCGAAAGGACAGATGATGCGCATTAAAAAAAAATGTAATCTAGAACAGGACTATAATAAGCAAACAGGAATACTGATTGAAAGATTTGAAGAAAAAGGGTACAGGAGAGAGATTAGTAACAAAAAAAAGAACAAGTCAAAAATATGGAAAGAGATGAATTGTTAAAAACAAAAAATAGGGAAAAGAAAAACGATGGAATTGATTTTAGTACAGTATTTAATAGGCAATATAGACAGATGGAGAAAGCAGTAAAGAAACACTGGGCCATATTGCAAAAGGATTCTATATTGTCAAAAATACTACCACACTTTTTATATGGAAGACCACCCACCCTTAGAAACAAATGAGTGAAAAATGCACCCGACCCTCCTAAAAAAGTGGTTACTTTCTTGGATGCAGAAGGGTTTTTTAGTTGCGGTAGGTGTCTGACAGGTAGAACATATGTTTTTAACTAGCCCTGTAGGAAACGTCATTCTTGAATGTGTGCGCTGTAATATGTTCGCTATTGCTTGTTGGTCTTATGGCAGCACCATCTTGAATTTAAACGCATTGGTTAGTGCTTCCCAAATATGTTTTTGTATGTTGTAATAAACCCTGACCAGGTTTTTTTTGGGTTAGAGCACCCCTCCCCCTCTTCATTACCTCTTATTTAGTGGCCACCAGTGTATAGGAGGAATCCTTTCAGTTCTCCCACATAGAGGAGTTTGGCTCCCATGGTTGAGACGCAGGATCTTTCATTCTATTACTAGGGTAGGACCCACTAATTCAGGGTACTTTGTCGCAGTAAGTGGGCTTAGCACTATATAACCATATAGTGTGACCAAACCCCCGTATTTTTTGAATTTGTTCAGGTGTTTTTAACTAGCCCTGCAGGAAACGTCATTCTTGAATGTGTGCGCTGTAATATGTTCGCTATTGCTTGTTGGTCTTATGGCAGCACCATCTTGAATTTAAACGCATTGGTGAGTGCTTCCCAAATATGTTTTTGTATGTTGTAATAAACCCTGACCAGGTTTTTTTGGGTTAGAGCACCCTCCCCCCTCTTCATTACCTCTTATTTAGTGGCCACCAGTGTATAGGAGGAATCCTTTCAGTTCTCCCACATAGAGGAGTTTGGCTCCCATGGTTGAGACGCAGGATCTTTCATTCTATTACTAGGGTAGGACCCACTAATTCAGGGTACTTTGTCGCAGTAAGTGGGCTTAGCACTATATAACCATATAGTGTGACCAAACCCCCGTATTTTTGGAATATGTTCAGGTGTTTTTAACTAGCCCTGCAGGAAACGTCATTCTTGAATGTGTGCGCTGTAATATGTTCGCTATTGCTTGTTGGTCTTATGGCAGCACCATCTTGAATTTAAACGCATTGGTGAGTGCTTCCCAAATATGTTTTTGTATGTTGTAATAAACCCTGACCAGGTTTTTTTGGGTTAGAGCACCCCTCCCCCTCTTCATTACCTCTTATTTAGTGGCCACCAGTGTATAGGAGGAATCCTTTCAGTTCTCCCACATAGAGGAGTTTGGCTCCCATGGTTGAGACGCAGGATCTTTCATTCTATTACTAGGGTAGGACCCACTAATTCGGGGTACTTTGTCGCAGTAAGTGGGCTTAGCACTATATAACCATATAGTGTGACCAAACCCCCGTATTTTTTGAATATGTTCAGGTGTTTTTAACTAGCCCTGCAGGAAACGTCATTCTTGAATGTGTGCGCTGTAATATGTTCGCTATTGCTTATTGGTCTTATGGCAGCACCATCTTGAATTTAAACGCATTGGTGAGTGCTTCCCAAATATGTTTTTGACAGGTAAAACATGCCATGTGAACAGGAAAGGGAAAACTACACAATTTCAGTCAAATAGTATACAAAAATTGTATGAAATAAAAAAAAAAAAATTCTTTTGACAGTACACATGTCATGTATTTGTTAGAATGTAGCTGTGGTCTACAATATGTTGGGAAAACAACTAGACAACTAAAAATTAGACTAAAGCCCCATACACACGCTCGGATTATCCGAGGACCAGGTCCGTCGGATCATGTCCGTCGTACTTTGTCCGATGTTGGTTTTGCGTACACACGGTCGGACAAAGTTGTCGGAAAATCCGATCATTCTGAACGTGGTGACGTTTGTTGTCTATGACGGGACTACGTAGAGGCTAGTAGCCAATAGCTTTGATCTTGTAATGTGATCTGAGCATGCGTAGCACTTTGTCCGTCGGAATTCGCTACACACGATCGGATTTGGTGTGATCGGACTTTGTTGTCAAAAAATCTATCCAGCAGGAGATAGGACTTTGTCCGTCGGACAATCCGATGGAAACTGTCCGATGGTGCCTACACACGGTCGGAATTTCCGACAACATTGTCTGATAGGACAGAATCCATCGGAAAATCCGACCGTGTGTATGGGGCTTTAGAGAACATATTAACAATATTAAGAAGGGTTTACGACACCACAGCTTACCACTTCAAAAAACACACCATAACAGGGACCCAAGGCAGCTCAAGTTCTGTTGCATAGATATAGTAAATAAACATTGGAGGGGATCTCACATGACACGGGCCATCTCAGAATGAATCAAAATGGATTTACCAACTGGGTACTAGGACGCCTAGGGAGTTGAATGTAGAGATGGACGTTAAAGTGGAAGTAAACCCTTCCACATGACTTTGGCCTACAGGTAAGCCTAGATTAAGGCTTACCTGTAGGTCCAATAAATATCTCCTAAACCTACATGGTTTAGGAGATATTTAGCGATGAAAAGGCATCGCTGTCTACGGCGCATGCGCCGTAGACAGCGGCGCGCAGGCGCACTGAGGGCGCACTGCATATGCCGCTCTCACGGCAATATGCCGATCTCGTGCGCATGCGCGGGAGTGACGTCATCGCCGCTCCAGCGAATGATAGCGCTGGAGCGGCGAGACCCGGAAGTCACTCCGGCCCTGCATGGCGGCGAGGAAGATTGAAGATGAGGACGTCTTCGGGGGCTTCGTTTTCAGGTAAGTTTTTCATAATGAGCTAGTATGCTATGCATACTAGCTCATTATGCCTTTTCCTTGCAGGGTGTCTTTTTTTTTTTTTTTTTTACAGAGGCTTTACTTCCTCTTTAACTGTTTTATTTCTAATACTATAATAGAATAAGGTTTATGTATTTAGGGTTGACGGATAATTATTATTTTGGTTTGGGAAGGTGAAAGTCAATTCATCCATTTACACGGTATTCCTACATTCAAACAGAACATTTAGAATATATTATTATTGGTTTTACACATAAAAAAGGGGGATTAGCAGACAGCAAGAAATAACAGCCATTGTAATATCATAGTCCACCACTGGATGGCGATTATTACATTAATAGTAGATTTAGGACATCTATTTACATAATATTCTTTATATATGTTTTGGGATTTTAAATTATATATTTGTATTCATTTAGATGTACATTTTCGATCTGTGTGTATAAATATATAGGATCAATAGTTATGGTCTAGAGCCCTACGGACGACATGAGTAACGATGACACATAGGAACAACACAAAACTCACCAACATGAAATAGACCTGAAAGTGTGCCTTGGTCTACCGTATGGTACGCCAAAATAAGGGGGCATACCCTAGATAAAGAATGATAAGAAGTAGTTATGGAATAATGTGGAATGAGTATTCAGTCTGGGGTAAGAATACTTGGAAGAGGCTTTTAAAAGGGGAGGGTGGGCGGGTATCACGCACAGGAAACCGACAAAGACCGGCGGCCTTTGGGCTGCTTAAATACCCTCCGGGCTCCTCCCATAACTTCAGGCCGGTACCCGGCCTTCCAATTTATGGTCTAGAGCCCTACGGACGACATGAGTAACGATGACACATAGGAACAACACAAAACTCACCAACATGAAATAGACCTGAAAGTGTGCCTTGGTCTACCGTATGGTACGCCAAAATAAGGGGGCAAAAACCTTCAGGTAGGGGATAATTATTTATTAAAGGCAATGTCACGGAGTAAGTCGAGCAAAGGCCTGAGCCATCTCTAACTGAGGGTTAGGAATGTAGCGAGAGAAGCAGGCCGATTTCCACCGACCCAGTTTCTTGATCACGTGGTCCGGAACCCCCTGTCTTGAGGCCGTCGTGGCCGCCCCGATCCGGAATGAATGCCCGGAGTACTGGCTGGGGTCCAACTGAAGGTTGCCGAGAAGGACCCGGACATGATCCACGAACTGCGACGAGTTAAGAGGTTTTACCGGAAAGGGTAGAAGCGGACTGGCCCCTGGGCGGTCGGATAGCAGTGCCGTCAGGCGGTCCAACACGGCAACTGGGCACCAGTTGTTGTGAGTCCTGTACAGGTGAATATCTACTCCGGAACCTCGCTGCTGAGTTTTGGATGTCGCCAAGTGAAGGACGTAGTGATCCTGGTGGCGATAGAGATTACTTCTATGCAAGACCGGACCGGCTGGGTGGCTGCGAGTGAACTCGCTGGGCCGTAGAAACCCATAAAACGCCATGTGTATCGCAGCCTGCAGGACGGTGCTGAGGAGGAGACCGAAAGGGGACCTATCCAGGATGTCAGACATCCCCTTGAAGATCTCCCCCGTGATAGGCAGCCGCTTTGGGCTGACTGGCGGCTGGTGTTTCTGAACTCCACGTAGTAGAGCCCTCACCGCGTGGCAGGAGAACACCGAAGGCCTAGCGGGGTCTTGAAGTGACAAGTAGTGCTGCACTCCGGCCACGTACTGGCGTATCGTGCTGTGTGACAGTGCTAGGTGTGAATGGCAATAGGCGATGAATGCCATGACCTGCTTGAGGCTGGAAGACTCGCGAGGCCGCTGGGGCAGGAATTTGTTAAACGCCCTCCAGGCCGTCCGGTAGGCCCGACGGGTGTTGCGGGCGAGCGAGGCGTTGATGATGTTGGTAGCTGAGCGTAGATGTGGGGCTAGTCCAAGGTCAGTTGTGACCAATCCGGGATAGTGGCTGAATGATGGCAGGCTCCTGGCATCTGTTCAAAGAAAGAAATAAAGTTAAAACGGGAGAGTGCGTCCGCTGCTGAGTTAAACTTCCCTGGAATGAACGAGCACTAAACATTGAACTGATGCTGTAGGGATAGCTGGACCAGTCTGCGGAGGAAGGACATGACGGGCCTGGACTTAGACCTGCCCTTGCTGATGATCTCGGCTGTGGCTTGATTGTCTGTCGAGAAAGCCACAGTCTGTCCAGACCAAAGGTGACCCCATAGGTGAGCGGCTGCTACAATAGGGAAGAGCTCAAAGAGGGCTGACGTAGTAGTGAAGCCCGGTGTGGCTAGTGCTTGAGGAGGCCAAGGGGCGGCGAACCACAAATGGCCAAAAATGGCGGCGCATCCTGTGGATGCCACCGCGTCGGTCACCACCTGTGGTGACTGCGTGGACACGACTGGGATGAACAGGGACACACCGTTCCAATCACTAAGAAAGTGTTCCCACATGGCCAGATCTGCCCTGGCTGCAGAATCCAGCCTGATGACCTGGTCTGGGTCCTGAGTGTAGGACAGGAAGACCAGCAACCGGGACACGAAGGAGCGGCCCTGGGGGATGATCCTCACAGCAAAGTTCAGCATCCCGAGGAGAGACTGAAGTTGCTTCTGAGTACATCCCCCCCCCGGGTGAATTCTCGCAGAACCGTCCTGATACGGTCCAATTTATCTGCGGGAAGGCTGGCCTGCATGGCAAGCGTGTCAAGGTCGACGCCCAAGAACGTGATCTTGTGTGCCGGGCCGTCAACCTTGTGCTCCGCTATGGGGACGTTCAGATTGTCGAAAACCGTCCTCAACTTTCCAAGGTCCCCTGGGGGAGCCCCGGGCGGTTCTATCAGAAGGAAGTCATCCAAATAATGGATGACCTCGTGGCACTGTGCCTCATGGAGAAGGATCCACGCCAGGGTCTCCGCGAACTTGTCAAATAGCCAAGGACTACTCTTAGACACGAAGGTCAATTTGGTCGCGAAATAATATCGCTCCCTCCACTTGATGCCGTGCCAGCACCACAGGGAAGGATGAATGGGCAGCAGCTTGAAGGCGTCGGATATGTCCGCCTTCGAGAGCCAAGCACCCACCCCTGCCCTGAGAATGGCCTGGATAGCCATGTCTACCGAAGCGTACTTCAGCGAGAACTCCTCGGAGGGGATGAGCGAGTTGAGACTGGGAACGACGGAAGAATGAGGCGCTGACAGATCATACACCAGACGTTTTTTATTTGAAAACTTTCCCTGCACAAGCCCGATAGGGCTAACCCTCCAGATGCTGAAGGGAGATTGACAGAACGGGCCTATCATGAAGTCCCGATCCAACTCCGTCTGCAAAAGGACGTCAATCGCTGGCTCATCTGTTGCTGCTGAGCGTAGGTTCGGACATTCGTGGGTGGAGTGGGGCAGGGTGATGAGCCCGGTATGAAACCCATCAGTGAAGCCTCGGATGAGGTAGCTGGCGAGTGATGGAGTGGGGTGTGAGGTCAAGTAAACACCGAGCCAAAGGACATTGACCCGGCTTAGTCATGGTTTCTTCTGTTTGACCTCACACAGGATCCTGGGGTGCGCCCTCTGGCATAGGGTGCAAACGTGCAAGAGCCGGCACTGGCTGAAATTGCAGGAGCCGTAATTAAAATTGTTGCAAATGGCGGCTCCCCCAACCATCCGCACCGGACGTCCCAACTTGTCCATCTTTTGCCCATGCGCCGGGGCCTGCTGAGCCTGGCTCGTGCTGGTAGAGGCCGTGCTAGCTATCGGATGGACAGAGGCTATGTTGGCACACCAGACCGTGGTGTGGGACGCTGACTGACAGACAGCACATAGCGGGGAGCGAAGGCCTGCGAAGTGGCGGCAGAACAACTCCGTGTCCACTACGCTCCAGTCCGTTGCCAAATGAAACTGTGAGAATCTGGCTGCGGCTTTGGCCGAGAAGGACCGATGATAGTCGTAGAACGCTGAGCCACCGTATTTGTGGCCCAGGTCTACGATCAAATGGAGGTAGAGGTCCAGTTCCTCCCGTCTGCCGGGCGATTCCAGAGACGCCTGCTGGCTGCTGGGGCTTGCTGCGGCCGGTGGTGGGAAGAGGAGCCTGAATAGCTCCGCCTTCCTGGCCGCGGACGAGAAGGGTATCCCTCTGCGTCTCAGCTCGGCGGACAGCCTGGGAATTTTCCATGCCCTAAGAGACTGGACACTGCCAGCCTCGGAGGCTGACGCCGGAGATAGCGGGGTGGTGAGGTCATCGCTGCCGACTGATGACATGGCGGCTGCCAAGACCTGTTACTTGGTAGTCTGGTCACGTGTCTGCAGGCTGGGCCTATAAAAGGTGACAAGAAATGAGTTTGGAAGTGTCACCTATGATATACATACCTGCCACGAGAAAGCAGGAGCCCCCCGTGCCCCTGCGTTTTTTTTTTTTTTTTTTACCTGCTGGAACCCTGATCAAGTTGGCGCAGGTGGACCTACTGAATCCGACTGACCTGAGAGAGTGTGAGAGAAAGTACCTATTTAAGAGCCTAAAATTGCTGCCGTCCAGAGCGACGGAACCCAACGTAGATGATAACAACAGGCGATAGTGACTTGAGTCGACTGCCGAGATCGCTGTGGGATCAAATGACAGATGACAACACGAATGACTGACTTGACATGTTGCCTTAACTGAATGAACTTCCCGTGACAGGGCCCGGCCCGTTCATACCGTATGGGGGTGACTGTGGGCCGGACTCTGGAGCACGTACAGAAATGAGGCAACCATGAAACGAGGCCAACTGCCTGGGTACGCTGAGGCCGAACTGTGACATCCAGCTGCCACCGGGTCGGACTCCAAGCTCCCCCTTTTTTTTTTTTGTAGAAATGCGGCCGGCCTAGGGCATGCCGGCGCGAATTCGTACAGGCGGGTGACCAATTAACGCCGGGGCGTGGTAAGGTGACACAGAAATGATATAACATGACAAGGGCAAGAATCAAAGTTTTTTTTTTTTTTTTTTTTTTTTTGCGACTCCGCCCCTGGCGCATGTATTGAAATGAGGCCGGGCCTAGGGCACGCCGACACGAATTAGTGCGGGGAAGTGACTGCATTCATGCCGGGCGTGGTAAGGTGACAGAAATGAGATACCATGACAGGGGCAAGAACCAGGAATGTACGCAAACCAGTGATGCGATTCCGCCCTTGGCGCATGTATTGAAATGAGGCCGGGCCTAGGGCACGCCGACACGAATTAGTGCGAAGAAGTGACTGCATTCATGCCGGGCGTGGTAAGGTGACAGAAATGAGATACCATGACAGGGGCAAGAATCAGGAATGTACGCAAACCAGTGATGCGATTCCGCCCTTGGCGCATGTATTGAAATGAGGCCGGGCCTAGGGCACGCCGACACGAATTAGTGCGGGGAAGTGACTGCATTCATGCCGGGCGTGGTAAGGTGACAGAAATGAGATACCATGACAGGGGCAAGAATCAGGAATGTACGCAACCAATGATGCGATTCCGCCCTTGGCGCATGTATTGAAATGAGGCCGGCCTGGGGCACGCCGACCCGAATCAGTGCAGGGAAGTGACTGCATTCGTGCCGGATGTGGTAAGGTGACAGAAATGATATACCATGACAGGGGCAAGAATCAGGAATGTACGCAGCCAGTGATTCCGCCCTTGGCGCATGTATCGAAATGAGGCCGGGTAGTCGTGCATCTGGATCGCCCCGATCGGAGCATGCATGGATGCGACCGGACCAGGATCGAAGCGATGGCATGAACGCCCTGTTTAACTGATGTGAAATGATTTAGCATGACCGAATGGCCTGATACGTTAGCCATGTTTGAAATGATGAAATGATTGTCATGCTAACACGTGAAATGTTTCGACACGGTCGAAGTGATTCGTACAACTAGTATGCCAACAGTGCTTCGGAATGTAAATAGCGATTCGGCACGCTCGCTGGCGCCACCGATTCGGATAATGGCAGGACATGAACGATACGTGTGAGTGCGAACTGCACCCGTGCGTGAGTCATGTTGAACGATGCGGAGACTGCGTAGCACGACCGCGTAAGGGAACCCTTGAGTGCCGGATGCGGCATCGCTCGGAGTGTTTGTGGCGGGCGGCCCTGAATGTGCGTGCCGCTAGATGGCTCCCGATCGTGTACAACAAAAAAAAAAACGTGCGAGTAAGTGTTTAGGTTTCGAGACAAGCAGCGCGTGGTTCGTGAGCTACGCAGACCACAGTTTAGTGACATGATAAGCAGTGCATGAGAACGTAAAACATGGAGCCGAAGCCCTACCTGCGACAGCCGAACCAGACTCTTTGTACGAACTGCGACTCGGCGACACGAGTGCGACACGAAGGGACAACACGACTTACGAACACGGAACGCGGGACTGCAACAAGAAGAGACGGACAGACGAAAACGGAGCTCACGAACCGGCACCAACAGCGCTTGTCTCGAACGAGTCGGTCCTAGATGTCTGACGTATCAGATATCACGCACAGGAAACCGACAAAGACCGGCGGCCTTTGGGCTGCTTAAATACCCTCCGGGCTCCTCCCATAACTTCAGGCCGGTACCCGGCCTTCCAATTTGTATGCAGTTTAAAGTATCAGGGTCTACCAAGATGGAGGATGGTATAGGCAACGAAGCCAGATACACCCTGAAGAGGATGTGATGTCAGGGGGTAGGAACTAAAGAGTTGGAGATTAACAGGAATCAGGGGTAGAGGGGAGGGACTATACTATATTAATGGACATCTCACACCACCCAGTGATAGCCTTTGATAATGTCCTGTGGGAGGGACGAAACACATCAGTTGACCACGGGCAGTGACGTCAGATCCGGTCGGTGACACACAAGTGGTGGCTGATTTCTGGTTTTATGCTTGCTTTTATCTTGTACAAAGTAAGTGGAATACTGTGTTTTTTTTACTACCATTTAAATAAACCGAATTATGCTATATACTTATAATTACAGTATCTCACAAAAGTGAGTAAACCCCTCACATTTTTGTAAAAATTTTATTATATCTTTTCATGTGACAACACTGAACAAATGACACTTTGCTACAATGTAATGTAGTGAATGTACAGCTTGTATAACAGTGTAAATTTTCTGTCCACTCAAAATAACTCAACACACAGCCATTAATGTTTAAACCGTGAGTAGACCCCTAAAGCCACATATACACTATCTGACTTTTTCGGCCTGACTTTCTATGTGGACTTTTCCATGTGGACTTGCCCACACACGCCCGGACTTTTCCGGGGGATAATCCGCCGGAGTATTGGTGACATATGATGTCACAGTCCCAGCATCCTCCGGGACTATGACATCATAAGGTGGCGGGGAACCATGTGACATGAGCCGGTGACCCGCCCCTTGTCCCTATTTAACTGGCAGCGCAACACGTCTGAGCCATTAGAAGAGGAGACAGCGACGAGTCAACATCGGAAGAAGAAAGAAGAACAAGAAGCAGAAGAAGCAGAAGCAGAAGGCGACAGCGACGGTGACAGAAGCCCAGGCCACCGCTAGTAAAAGAGCTGGAAGAAGAAAGCGGAGGCCTGGCAAGAAGAACAGAAGAGCGGGACAAGACCCCGAAAGTCGGAACAAGACCCCCAGGCGACGGCGGCGACGAAGGAGAAAGCCGGGCTCCTCCGCTAGTAAAAGAGCTAGCAGAAGATATCGGAGGAGTCCGGCGAGAAGACCCCCCAAGATGGAAGAAGACCTGTGTAATAAAGTATTTAAAAAAATTGTGTTGTTTTTTATTTACACTTTTTTCCCTTAGGTGAATGGGTAGGGGTACATCGTACCCTATACTCATTCACATAGGGTGGGGGGTCGGGATCTGGGGGCCCCCTTATTAAAGGGGGCTCCCGGATTCCGATAAGCCCCCCACCCGCAGACCCCGACAACCAACGGCCAGGGTTGTCGGGAAGAGGCCCTTGTCCTCATCAACATGGGGACAAGGTGCTTTGGGGTGGGGGGGCCGCAGGGCCCCCCTTTCCCCAGGGTGCCCCCCATGTTGAGGGCACGCGGCCTGGTACGGCTCAGGAGGGGGGGGGCGCTTGCTCGTCCCCACCCCTTTCCTGACCGGCCAGGCTGCATGCTCGGATAAGGGTCTGATATGGATTTGGGGGAAACCCCCACACCGTTATTTCGGCGTAGGGATTCCCCTTTAAATCCATACCACATGACGGGGCTAGCGAGGTGTCAATGTCGCCGATCGAGGCGGCGGCATTGACTTCCTTTGCTAGTCCCAACTACCTGGAGTCACGTGCTAAATGAACGGACTTGTGTCGGCAAGTCCGTTAATTTCAAAAGTCCCGCGGACTAGCATACAGGCGGCGGGATTGTCCGGCGGACAATTTTAAGTCAAAACTTCAAACTAAGTCCGCCGGACTTTTGGGAACAAAAAAATATTGGACCAGTTTGAAACATTTAGACAACATGAGCAGCACCTGAACACCATGAGCAGACCCTATCAATGGATCCTTGCTCCCTGTTAGGCAGAGAGCATCTAAATTTACCTGATAGTCTTCCTGGTAAGCAGAAAGACCCAAAGATTAACTCTCTTCTAGCACCTACCTAGGAGGGTGCTACATAAAATTTATTTTACAATGGCAACATTGAAAATACACAAACCCTTTAAACAACATGCCTAGGGGATGCCTCAAAGCAGTGTGTGGTGTTACAAAACAGTGTCATTTTAACAGCAGTCTCAGTGACAGCGTACACTGACTATTTGGCTGCAAACATTTTTCTTTCTTAATTAGCTTGGTTTACATACAGCAGCAGCACCCAATCTGATTCATTACCGTTGGAAAAAAAAGTTGTTTTTGGTAACTTTAACAGTGACACATGCCTATTCATCAAATGGTAATAGGCCTGCTTTGATTGGCTGATGGAAATTGGCCGGTAGTTTGCTGTGGCCAGGGTTTCATTAGGACACTTGTGCCCACCTCATGACAGTATGCATATTGCTCCAGTGCAAATAGTGAGTGTGGATTACTGTGAGTCGGCATAACATTTTGTTGGAGTGAAGTCCAAGGTAACTCTGACAATACAATATTTAGGGAGGAGCTCCCCACAGCAGCTGGGTCTTCCAGAGAAGCTATGTGCTATTAGGTTTCTGCCTAACTGTCCGCACGCTAGTTCTGACAGTGGAGGCCCTCTCACCTGACTGAAGTTCACCATAGCTCTCAACTTTTGAATTTTAGAATGAAGGACACTTTAGGGAAACACTGACCTGCAGCACACATAGCAGCAAAGCTAAAATTTGATGTGGTTACATTACTCTGAATATTAAGCATAGCTTAACCACCTATAGCCAAAAGACCACTACAGCGTGGGCTGACATTGCCGGGAGGGTGTTCATAGATGTCCTCACGAGAACACATCTCCTCCTCAGCCGCGCATCAGAAAGAATCAGTGATTGTCTGTGTCCCTTGGACACAGCCAATCACAGATCGTGGTAAATGTCCAATTAAAGTGTTTTTTTACCACTTGATCAATGTGTCTCAATTGTAAACAAATTAGCTCATCAGCAGTTGACAGTTTTCCTTATCTCACACAGAGATTGAGTGTGAGGGAAGGAGAGAGGTCTGTGCCAACAGAGAGTTTACTCTGCTATTCTTCAGTGCTTTACTGTGCCTATCAGTGTCACACAGTGCCCATCAGTGCTGTTTCATCACTTCTGTCATCAGTGCATTTACAGTGCTGCTTATCAGTGCCCATCAGTGCAGCTTATCAGTGCTGCCTCATCAATGGAACCTCATTAGCGCCCATCAGTGCACATTAATGTAGCTGATTAGTGCCGCTTCATCAGTGCTGCTTATCAGTGCACATCAGGGCTGTTTATCAGTGCACATTGGTGCTATTTATCAGTGCTGCCTCATCTGTGGAGCCTCATCAGCACCCATCAGTGCCGCCTCATCAGTGGACATCAGTGTAGCTGATCAGTGCAGCCCCATCAGTGCAGTGCATTAGTGCACATCGGTGCAGCTTCATCAGCACCCATCAGTGCAACCTCATCAGTTCATATCAGTGCCCATCAGTTTATCAGTGCACATCAGCGTGGTCTCATCAGCACCAATCAGAGCAGCCTCATTGGCACCCATCGTGCAGCCTCATTAGTTCATATCAGTACCCATCAGTGCAGCCACATCAGTGCACATCAGCACACATCAGTGCGGCCTCATCAATACCCATCTGTGCAGCCTCATCAGAGCCCATCAGTGCAATCTCATCAGCGCCCATCAGTGCATCCTCATGCGTGCACATTAGTGCAGCCACATCATATACAAGTGAGGAGGCATACCAAATCTTGAGTATGGCCAATGAAAGAAGCGGGGGGGGGGGGTCGCTGTGTTGGATTCTGCTTCTGCTAGTGCTAAGCAGTAAGACACTAACAGGGTCAGAGTCAGAGAGTCAGAGGTGTTCTGGCAAGGAGCAATGGCATCCACCAGTAGCGCAGTGGCATCCATCAGAAATAGAGTACCTCTGCAAGAAAGGCCAGTTCAAAAACCCTATATGGCTTCCATCTAACTCAGGAGCAGCTAACATCCACCCTTTTACTGCCCGGCCAGGTGTCCAGGTGAGCACAGACAATTTTGCCCCCATAGATTTTTTTAAGTTAGTTTTCACAGATGACTTATTATGTTCAATTGTGGACCAGTGCAACCTATATAACCATTATAGCCAACAATTCATATTATGCCCGTCCCTATGAATGGAAAGCATTAACAGTGGAGGAGTTCAAGATACTTTTTTGGGCTCCACATTTAATATGGGACTCACAAACAAAATGAGTTACAGCTCCACCCACCCCATCCATCATATGCCAATTTACTCATCAGAGCCACAAAACAAGAAGCCAAAAAACCCAGTGCCCTCCCCGGAATGACCCAGCATATGATAAATTGTATAACATTCGGCCACTTCTGAATTTTATATCAGAAATTCACCCAAATATTAATCCAGGACAAAAATATCTTGTCCACTCCTTTCTTAACTATCAGGAGGAACTCGTCACTGCCCTTGTATACCCGAACAGCCCACCAGAAAGCACTTGCTCAGATGTAGTTAGCAGACTCCACAAATGCCATTTTCCCAATAAAGTCCCCCCCCCCCCTCAGAGAAAGAAGCCAAAAACTTAAAAAACAAATGTAAGGTGTGCTCCAGAGGGGGAGTTAGATGAGACATCACTTATTATTGTCCCCAGTGTTCTTCCCAACCAGGCCTCTGCAAAGGTGACTGTTTCTGTCGTTACCATACTTCTCTACAATATTAGTGAAGCATGGTAAACATAATTCTGAATTCCTGTCCTTTGCCTTCACACTCCTTATGCCTCTGCCTGCTCCTGAACTGACCCTAGCTTGTTATTTGACCATGCCACTGCCTGCTGCCTAAACTGATCATGCCTTTGCCTGCTCCTAAACTGACCCTGGCCTGTTAAATCGACCACGCCTCTGCCTGTCGCCTAAACTGCTCCAGAACTGACCCTGACCTGTTATTCGACCATGCTTCTGCCTGCCACCTAAACTGACCATACCTCTGCCTGCCGTGGAACTGACCCTGGCCTGTTTATTGACAATGCTGCTGCTTGTCATCTGAATTCTCAACCACGTTTCTGCCTTCCACATGAACTGACCTCGGCCTGTTAATTGACCGCATTTTTAGTAGTGGGATTCATGATAACACAGGGGTCTCACATATGTGAGGGGCTTCAGAATAGTTTTAGTGGAGAAAACACATTTTTTAGTTTTCTCCGGGTTTTGTAATTTCTCAGATTAGGGGCTGGAGATCAGAGGCTTCAAAAAGATTTGGGTGGGAAGAAGCCTCTACCCCTGTGCTCAGGTCTAGCCTGACTGAGGCCCTAAGCCTGATATTTCTGCCTGCTGCCAACTTGCTGCCATCATGCCTCTGCCTGCCGCATAAACTGACCACACCTCTGCCTGATACCTGTACTGACTATGGACCATGTTCCTACCTACTACCAGGACTAATATTTTGGCTGTGCTGACCATGTCTCTGCCTGGACAATTTCTTTGGCTGTTGCTGACCACATCTCTGACTGCTGCCTGGATCAATGCTTTGGCTGTGCTGACAATATCTCTGCCTGCTGCTTGTACTGACTATGGACAATATTCCTGCCTGCTGCCTGGACAATTCATTTTTGCTGTCGCATACCTCCCAACTTTTTGAGATGGGAACGAGGGACACCTATTAGCAAAAGTATGTATGCATAGAACACACCCATGCCAAGCCCCCTTAAAGGAGAATTATGCAAAAAACATTTTAGTTAAACCCACAAGTACTCTTTTTCCCACTAATATTCCTTTATACTGGCTTTTGACATTTACAAATGCAGCAATTTAGAAATTGGATGAAAGGTTTAGCAGTGCATTTTATATACAACTATATAGATCAGACCAAAATGAGGGACAAATGAGGAGGCAAGAGGGACAGAGGGACATTGTTCCAAATCAGGGACAGCTCCTCGAAATCAGGGACAGTTGGGAGCTATGCTGTCGCTGACCATGTCCTTGCTTGCTGCCTGGACCAATGCTCTCCTCTGTGGACAACTACACTTCTAAAACCACAAGTAATCTTTTGTTTACCCTTTGCTCAGCAGACTGTGTTTTGGGGTGTAAATCTTGGTATGTACATGCTATGTGTTAGAAATATGCAGGACCTTCAAAAATGATAGGTAGTCAAGAAACTAGGTGTGTAATTCATGTCCCTGGGACATCTGATGGTGCTCCTTGCATGTTGAGCCTCTCTATGTGGCCAGGCTGTGGAAAAGTCTCATACATGTGGTATAGCCATACTCAGGAGGAGCAGCAGAATGTATTTTGGGGTGTAATTTTTGATATGTACCGTATTTATCGGCGTATAACACGCACTTTTTCCCCCTTAAAATCGGGGGAAAGTCGTGGGTGCGTGTTATACGCCGATACCCCCAAAAAAAAGTGCCTAAAAAAATAAAACGGCGCAGAAAAACAGCGGGCGCCGCCAGAAAAAAACGAGCGCCGCCGAAAAAGACCGATCTGTCTGTTCCGCTCTGCTCACAGTCCCGCCTCCCTGCGCTCGCTTCCGAAACAGCAGGGAGGCGGGACTGAGAGCAGGAGCTGAACAGACGGCTCGGGCTTTTCCGGCTCCACTCGCAGTCCCGCCTCCCTGCGTTCGCTTCCGAAACAGCAGGGAGGCGGGACTGAGAGCAGGAGCCGAACAGACGGCTCGGGCTTTTCCGCCACCGCTCAGTCTTTTCCGGCCGCGCAGTCTTCTAGGCGGCAATTTTAAATGTGGAAAATGACGCTGGCACCTGCAACTGACACTGACAAGCTGCAGATCACACTGGGCAAGCTGCAGATCACACTGGGCAAGCTGCAGATCACACTGGGCAAGCTGCAGATCACACTGGGCAAGCTGCAAATGACGCTGACAAGCTGCAAATCACCCTGGGCAAGCTGCAAATCACCCTGGGCAAAGCTGCAAATGACGCTGGGCAAAGCTGCAAATGACGCTGGGCAAGCTGCAAATGACGCTTAAATGTGGGCAAGCTGCAAATCACCCTGGGCAAGCTGCAAATGACCCTGCAAATGACGCTTCTCTCCTAAAACTTTTTTTCCTTAAACTGCCCTCCTAAACTTGGGGTGCGTGTTATACGCCGGTGCGTGTTAAACGCCGATAAATACGGTACATGCTATGTGTTAGAAATATCTTATAACACCTCTCAAAGTGCTGCCTGGGTCCAATGGACCCACTGGGACCCATGATAGGGCCGGCCCTGTGTGTATGTATTTGAGAGAGAGAAATGCTGAAAACCCCTTGAGGGAAACTAGTTGCTTTCTGAAACTTTAAGGGCAAGAAAAACCCTTAAAAAAAGATGAAAAGGGAGTAGCTTAAAAGCTCTACTGTTCGATGCAAGTTCTCACAAGGCCTAATTAAAATAAAGTAAAAAAAAACAACATATCCCCCAAAGAAATGTAAACTCCCAAATACCACATCTTGAAACAAAAGAGCAGGGATGTCTAGAAACTCCAAAAAGATATTGCTATGGGCAGTACAGCAGCTAAAAGTGACCGAAGACCTCAAACCAACAACAAAATAACATATAAGACAAAAAAAAAAAAAATTAAAATACCATTCATCAGGGAGAGATACTTTTAATACAGTTTAAAGGGTAACAAATCCATTGAATAACAATGAACACACCACTGAAATATACTCCTGCCATAGTGACATAAAGAAAAAAAAAAAACGACTGCTTCTAAATGACAGTTCCCCTTTGCTCTGTTTGTAACCAAAGTGGTAAGGGGATCCTGGGTAATATCATTGACCAAATATGGTCATGATCATATCTCTTTAGTGACATCTTTAATGGATTTCCACCTGGTCTGTTTACATTGTTGCAGCAGCCAGGAAATGGTCATTTAGAAACTGGGGGACTTTTTTTTTTAATTTTTATTTGCTATTTAATTTTGAGGTTTCTATTATGTTGAATTACTTTTTTTGTGAACGAGTAAAAAGGAATACCATGTACCCTTACTCATTTAGGTAGGGAGAAGGGGTGGATATCTTGGGCCACCCTCCCTTATTCTAAATGGGACTTCCAGATTAGCATAAGTCCTTGTCTCCTGTAGAATCTCACATCAGCCAGGCCAGGGATGTGGGCAGTGGCGGCTGGTGGTAATTTTTTTGTGTGGGGGGGGGGGTGCACCCGCCACCCTCTTGAGTCGGTCCGGTCGGTCGGTTAGTGCACTTACCTCGACCATGAGTAGCTTTCCCAGATCTCCTCCGCGGGCATCACAAGGGGGCATCTCCTTCCCCTGCTCAGCGGCTTCTGTCTCCTCCCTCCTCCTCGGCGCCAATTACATCGCTTCTCCTTTCACCCAATCGGGAAACTCATCTCACACCCGCGCTTCCTGATTGGCGGGGAGGCGATTCAGTGTTAGAATAGCAAATATTCATTCACTATTCTAACACACCTGGGTGAGCTCCGAGCGCAATGCTCTGCGTCCGGAACCCACCCTATTTTGAAGCCTATTAGAGCCACTGGCTCTAATCAGGTGCTTAAAAAAACCCTGGCGCTGTAATTCATGTGCCCCAGGGGACATATATCAATGCAAAAAGAACTTTTAAAAACTAACGTTTTTTTCGGGAGCAGTCATTTTAATGATGCATAAAGTGAAAAAAAAAAAGTGACATTTTCCTTTAAATATGGTACCTGGGGGGTTGTCCAAAGTATGCCTGTGAAGTGGCATGTGTTTCCCGTGTTTAGAACTGTCCTTGCACAAAATGACATTTGTAAAGGAAAAAAAGAAGCCATTTAAAACCACTTGCGGCTTTAGGTTTGATCTTAAGTAGAATCTGAACAGGTACATTATGAAGTGTAGCTCCATCCCAAAAAAAATCTATTTTTAAGCTTTTTGGAGAACATAGGGAGGGGTTATCACCCTGTAACATTTGCTGTCTTTGCACATCTGTTCAGAACATGTCACCTCACTTTCCGTCCCAATGATAAATGTTTTTGGAAAAGTGGGGTTTTAATTGAAACAAGGATTGGTGATAAAGTATCAGTAGAGAGGAGATACCTTTTTCCCAAATTAAATCTAACAGGATAGAATTTCCCTTCCTAGGGGTAGATTTCCTCTCACTTCCTGTTTTCTCTTTCCATTTGCAAGTAGGAGTCGTTTGTAAGTTGGATGTTTGAAAGTAGGGGCCTGGCGTATATACTCTGCAGAAATTTGCCCTATTAGATGTTGGTGTAGCCACAAGACTGGTGGGCACAGGAATGGGCCCTGCTGTGAGTTAATAGATCAAGATTTGTAATTGCATGCACCTGTTGAACAGGGCAGAAAAATTGGGGGTGGTGGTGGTGGTGGTGGTGGTGGTGGTGGACGGTTTTGCACAAGACTGTAAGCTCTCACAGTTACTCTTGGTGGGCGCAGGAATGGGCCCTGCTGTGAGTTATTAGATCAAGATTTGTAATTGCAAGCACCTGATGAACAGGGCAGAAAATTGGGCCTTTGGCGGTGGTGGTGGACGGTGTTGCCACAAGACTGTAGGCCTCATAGTTACTCTTGGTGGGCGCAGGAATGGGCCCTGCTGTGAACTATTAGATCAAGATTTGTAATTACCCGCCCCTGTTAAACAGGGGCTGAAAAATTGTGCCTTAGGCACTGGTGCTGGTGCCACAACACTGCAACCCCTCACAGAGACTGTACTTGGAGCACAGCAGTCACACGTGTTGCGAAGCATTTTTTTAAAAAATTGTAAGTACACGCCCCTGTTAAACAGGGGCTGAAAAATTGTGCCTTAGGCACTGGTGCTGGTGCCACAACACTGCAACACGGCCCTCACAGAGACTGTACTTGGAGCACAGCAGTCACACGTGTTGCGAAGCATTTTTTTAAAAAATTGTAAGTACACGCCCTGTTAAACAGGGGCTGAAAAATTGTGCCTTAGGCACTGGTGCTGGTGCACAACACTGCAACACGGCCCTCACAGAGACTGTACTTGGAGCACAGCAGTCACACGTGTTGCGAAGCATTTTTTTTAAAAAATTGTAAGTACACGCCCCTGTTAAACAGGGGCTGAAAAATTGTGCCTTAGGCACTGGTGCTGGTGCCACAACACTGCAACACGGCCCTCACAGAGACTGTACTTGGAGCACAGCAGTCACACGTGTTGCGAAGCATTTTTTTTAAAAATTGTAAGTACACGCCCCTGTTAAACAGGGGCTGAAAAATTGTGCCTTAGGCACTGGTGCTGGTGCCACAACACTGCAACACGGCCTCACAGAGACTGTACTTGGAGCACAGCAGTCACACGTGTTGCGAAGCATTTTTTAAAAAATTGTAAGTACACGCCCCTGTTAAACAGGGGCTGAAAAATTGTGCCTTAGGCACTGGTGCTGTGGCATGGATCATTGAGGAGGAGGAAGAGGATAGTCAGTGAACATAAGAGGACAGTCACTCAGCATCAGCATAGGCAGTCTTGAAGGGATGTGACATTAAAATTATTCGGTTATATCCGCCTCAGGTGCCTGGTAGCTGGTGGTGATCCAAGACTGATTCATTTTGATGAATGTCAGTCGATCAACCGAGGCGGTGGACAGGCGCACCCTATGATCAGTCACAAATCCTCCAGCAGCACTGAATGTGCGTTCGGAAAGAACGCTGGAGGCAGGACAGGCCAGTAGCTCAATTGCATACTGTGCAAGCTCTGGCCAGTGATCCATCCTCAGGACCCAGTAAGCCAGAGGATTTTCGGTGGGAAAGGTGTCCAAGTCTGACCTTGCCCCAAGGTATTCCTGCACCATGTATATCAGACGCTGGCGATGGTTGCTGGAAACCGATCATACCTTGGGGCTGCGGACTAAAAAATTGTCTGAACGCATCGGTCAGACGTCCACCTTCCCCACCGCTCCTTCTGCCACTGACCGAAGCCTCAGCAACTCGTCGCCCAGGACCAGGAGTTTGTAGCCTCCCAGTTTCTGGGAACGCGTTGCACAGACCTTTCTGCAAGGCCTCCCTGAGATGTCTCATCCTCTGCTCCCTCTGCGACGGCAAGATAAGGTCCGCAACCTTACCCTTGTACCGCGGATCAAGGAGAGTGGCCAGCCAGTAATGGTCCCCTCTCCTTGATCCGAAGAACACGAGGATCCTTCCGCAGGCTTTGCAGGATCAGGGAGGCCATGCAGCGTAGGTTAGCTGAGGCATTCGGTCCGGAGTCTTCTGGGTCACTGAGGATGACATGATCGCCAGCCACCTCCTCCCAGCCACGTACAAGTCCACTGGCTTGTTGGGACTGTACATCATCCCTAAAAGACTGCTGCTGCTGATGCTGAGTGCCAGGCTCCACCTCCATGCTCACACAATCCTCCTCCTCCTCCTCCTCCTCCTCCTCCTCATCCTCTTCCTGTGTGATGGGTGGGACAGAAGGAACACTGTCCGGATAAAGGGGGCCTTGAGAGGCAAGGAAGTCCTCCTCTTCCTGCCTCTGTTCTGCCTCAAGTGCCCTGTCCATTATCCCACGCAGCGTATGCTCCACAGGTGGACAAGAGGGACAGTGTCACTGATGCATGCACTGTCACTGCTCACCATCCTCGTGGCCTCCTCAAATGGTGAGAGGACAGTGCATGCATCCCTGATCATGCTCCACTGACGTGGGGAAAAAAACCCAAGCTCCCCTGACCCTGTCCTGGTGCCGTAGTCGCAAAGGTACTCATTGATGGCCCTCTGCTGCGTGTGCAGTCGCTGCAGCATGGCCAACGTTGAGTTCCACCTGGTGGGCATGTCAGATATTAGGCGGTTCTTGGGCAGGTTCAGCTCCTTTTGCAGCTCAGTCAGCCGAGCACTGGCATTATAAGATCGGCGGAAATGCACACAGACTTTCCTGGCCTGCCTCAGGACATCCTGTAAGCCTGGGAACCTGCCCAAGAACCGCTGCACCACCAGGTTGAGGACGTGAGCCATGCAGGGCACATGGGTGAGCTGCCCCTGTCGCAGGGCGGAGAGGAGGTTGGTGCCATTGTCAAAAACGACCATTCCTGGCTTAAGCTGACGTGGCGTCAACCACCTCTCGGCCTGCCCCTGCAGAGCTGCCAGAACCTCTGGCCCAGTGTGGCTCCTGTCCCCCAAACACACCAGCGCAAGCACGGCATGGCATCTTTTTGCCTGCGTACTTGCGTAGCCCCTTGTACGCCTACGGAGCACCGCTGGTTCCAAGGACAGAGCACTGGAGGAAGAAGAAGAGGAGGGGTGGAGGAGAGAGGTGTGTCACAACCAGTAGCAGTAGTCGCGTTTTGGAGGCGTGGTGGCGGAACAACCTCCAACACTACTGCACCTTGTCCTGCATCCCTCCCAGCTGCCAATAGAGTGACCCAATGGGCCGTGAAAGAAAGGTACCGTCCCTGTCCATGCCTGCTGGACCATGAGTCAGCGGTAATATGCACCTTACCGCTGACCGCCCTGTCCAGCGAGGCATGGACATTGCCCTCCACATGCCGGTAGAGAGACGGAATCGCCTTCCGCGAGAAAAAGTGGCGTTTGGGAACCTGCCACTGAGGAACCGCACATTGAACAAACTCACGGAAGGGGGCCGAGTCTACCAACTGAAAAGGCAGCAGTTGAAGTGCTAGCAATTTAGCAAGGCTAGCATTCAACCGCTGGGCATGTGGATGGCTGGGAGTGTACTTCTTTCTACGGTCCAGCAGCTGGGGCAGGGAAATTTGCCTGCTGCATTCGGACGTCGGTGTACTGCAAGTACTTGGTTGTGACACACCGAATTCTACACCTTCAGTCCTCTCAGAGCAGCTTTCAGAGAGGACTGAAGGTGTAGTGGGGATGGAGATCCAGCTGAGGAGGAGCAAGGAGAGGTCCGCTTAGTTCTTTGGTGTGGGTCTTTTATGTGTGCCTGCAACGAGCTGCATGGCAGGTCGCCATATGTCTGGTCATGCTTGTCGTGCCCAAGCGGCTGATGTTTTGGCCACGCGAGATACGCTTGAGACAAATATTGCAAATAGCAGTGGTGCGATCTGCTGCACTCGTCTCAAAAAAGGCCCACACCAAAGAACTTTTCTGATAACGTGCAGAGGCAGCGCCCTGCACAGGCGGAGCTCTGCGGTGTTGTACAGTTGCTGTGCTGGCCTCTACTGGCCTCCAGGGGGCATCCTGCCTCGTTGGACATGTGACGCCGCATCCTCCTCCTCCTCGTCCTCCTCCTCATCCTCTCTCCCTTGAGGCACCCACGTGGAGTCAGTGACCTCATCATCCCCTCCCTCTTCACCACTAGAGCAAACCTGGCAGTAAGCTGCAGCTGGTGGAACTGTACTGCCAGATTCCTCAAGCTGGGTATCGTCATCCGAGCCTTCGAATCGTTGGGCATCCTCCTGGAGCATGTACCCAACACTGTGCTCAAAGAGTTCGGGGGACTCCTCAGGAGGACATGGTGGGTCTAGGGAAGGGGTGGCTGATGATGCTCTGTCAGTACCCTGAGCCTGGGTGAGAGAGGATGAGGAGGATGAGGAGGGCTTGGTCATCCATTCTACCAAGCCTTCAGCATGATGCGGCTCCACATGTCCAGCTGCCGAAAACAAAGACGCGCGTGTTCCATGGCCACGTG
Organism: Lithobates sylvaticus; assembly: GCA_028564925.1. NCBI lineage: Eukaryota > Metazoa > Chordata > Amphibia > Anura > Ranidae > Lithobates > Lithobates sylvaticus. The sequence goes on along the minus strand of CM053038.1, from coordinate 117,468,465 downwards.
CTGATGACGATGCACGACCACGTCCACGTCCACGGCCACGTCCACTAGAAACAGAGACTGTCTGCCCTGTGTTCTTGGCTCTGCACGCTCTGCCTCCCCTTGGCGGTCTTCCAGCCATTGTAGTCGGTAGTCCTGTGGGTGCTGCTGAGAAGAAAATATAGGAGCTCTGTGTGATGCCACTAACACACTAGAAGTCCTATAGGTGCTTCTGCAAAGAAAATATAGGAGCTCTGTGTGATGCCACTAACACACTAGAAGTCTGTGGGTGCTGCTGAGAAGAAAATATAGGAGCTCTGTGTGATGCCACTAACACACTAGAAGTCCTATGGGTGCTTCTGCAAAGAAAATATAGGAGCTCTGTGTGATGCCACTAACACACTAGAAGTCCTGTGGGTGCTGCTGAGAAGAATATATAGGAGCTCTGTGTGATGCCACTAACACACTAGAAGTCCTGTGGTGCTGCTGAGAAGAAAATATAGGAGCTCTGTGTGATGCACTAACACACTAGAAGTCCTATGGGTGCTTCTGCAAAGAAAATATAGGAGCTCTGTGTGATGCCACTAACACACTAGAAGTCCTGTGGGTGCTGCTGAGAAGAAAATAAGGAGCTCTGTGTGATGCCACTAACACACTAGAAGTCCTATAGGTGCTTCTGCAAAGAAAATATAGGAGCTCTGTGTGATGCCACTAACACACTAGAAGTCCTGTGGGTGCTGCTGAGAAGAAAATATAGGAGCTCTGTGTGATGCCATAACACACTAGAAGTCCTATGGGTGCTTCTGCAAAGAAAATATAGGAGCTCTGTGTGATGCCACTAACACACTAGAAGTCCTATGGGTGCTTCTGCAAAGAAAATATAGGAGCTCTGTGTGATGCCACTAACACACTAGAAGTCCTGTGGGTGCTGCTGAGAAGAATATATAGGAGCTCTGTGTGATGCCACTAACACACTAGAAGTCCTATGGGTGCTTCTGCAAAGAAAATAGAGGAGCTCTGTGTGATGCCACTAAACACACTAGAAGTCCTGTGGGTGCTTCTGCAAAGAAAATAGAGGAGCTCTGTGTGATGCCACTAACACACTAGAAGTCCTAGTGGTGCTTCTGCAAAGAATATATAGGAGCTCTGTGTGATGCCACTAACACACTAGAAGTCCTATGGGTGCTTCTGCAAAGAAAATAGAGGAGCTCTGTGTGATGCCACTAACACACTAGAAGTCCTGTGGGTGCTTCTGCAAAGAAAAATAGAGGAGCTCTGTGTGATGCCACTAACACACTAGAAGTCCTGTGGGTGCTGCTGAGAAGAATATATAGGAGCTCTGTGTGATGCCACTAACCACACTAGAAGTCCTATGGGTGCTTCTGCAAAGAAAATAGAGGAGCTCTGTGTGATGCCACTAACACACTAGAAGTCCTGTGGGTGCTGCTGAGAAGAATATATAGGAGCTCTGTGTGATGCCACTAACACACTAGAAGTCCTATGGGTGCTTCTGCAAAGAAAATAGAGGAGCTCTGTGTGATGCCACTAACACACTAGAAGTCCTGTGGGTGCTTCTGCAAAGAAAATAGAGGAGCTCTGTGTGATGCACTAACACACTAGAAGTCCTGTGGGTGCTTCTGAGAAGAAAATATAGGAGCTCTGTGTGATGCCACTAACACACTAGAAGTCCTATGGGTGCTTCTGCAAAGAAAATAAGAGGAGCTCTGTGTGATGCCACTAACACACTAGAAGTCCTGTGGGTGCTTCTGAGAAGAAAATATAGGAGCTCTGTGTGATGCCACTAACACACTAGAAGTCCTATAGGTGCTTCTGCAAAGAAAATATAGGAGCTCTGTGTGATGCCACTAACACACTAGAAGTCCTGTGGGTGCTGCTGAGAAGAAAATATAGGAGCTCTGTGTGATGCCACTAACACACTAGAAGTCCTATAGGTGCTTCTGCAAAAGAAAATATAGGAGCTCTGTGTGATGCCACTAACACACTAGAAGTCCTATAGGTGCTTCTGCAAAGAAACTATAGGAGCTCTGTGTGATGCCACTAAACACTAGAAGTCCTATGGGTGCTTCTGCAAAGAAAATATAGGAGCTCTGTGTGATGCCACTAACACACTAGAAGTCCTGTGGGTGCTGCTGAGAAGAATATATAGGAGCTCTGTGTGATGCCACTAACACACTAGAAGTCCTATGGGTGCTTCTGCAAAGAAAATAGAGGAGCTCTGTGTGATGCCACTAACACACTAGAAGTCCTGTGGGTGCTTCTGCAAAGAAAATAGAGGAGCTCTGTGTGATGCCACTAACACACTAGAAGTCCTGTGGGTGCTGCTGAGAAGAATATATAGGAGCTCTGTGTGATGCCACTAACACACTAGAAGTCCTATGGGTGCTTCTGCAAAGAAAATAGAGGAGCTCTGTGTGATGCCACTAACACACTAGAAGTCCTGTGGGTGCTGCTGAGAAGAATATATAGGAGCTCTGTGTGATGCCACTAACCACACTAGAAGTCCTATGGGTGCTTCTGCAAAGAAAATAGAGGAGCTCTGTGTGATGCCACTAACACACTAGAAGTCCTGTGGGTGCTTCTGCAAAGAAAATAGAGGAGCTCTGTGTGATGCCACTAACACACTAGAAGTCTGTGGGTGCTTCTGCAAAGAAAAATAGAGGAGCTCTGTGTGATGCCAATAACACACTAGAAGTCCTATGGGTGCTTCTGCAAAGAAAATAGAGGAGCTCTGTGTGATGCACTAACACACTAGAAGTCCTGTGCACCCTTTGGAAAGGGGAGGCAGGACCTGTGCACCCTTTAATGGAGGGGCCGCCCCTGGATGTGGGGATAGGGTTGCCACCTTATCCCTTTAAACCCAAACACATATGAATTAGGGGCCAGCACCTCCTGCTTCCCATATTGCTTTTATTTTATTTTTGTGATCACTTTTAACTTTTACCTGCAATCCATTGTATGGTACTTTTTATCTTTAAAAAAACAACCGTGGTTGACCTGTGCCATGTGGAGCTTCTTTCCTCCTTTTTCCCCCATGATTGAGCACTGATAACCATCCTCTGATTACCACCATTTTTGGATCAGTCCAGTTGTTGACTGTTTTGAAACCATCGCTTTGGAACCATCATCCAACCTCGATTGGATTGGAGTTGCAGTCCCTGTGCTACCATCCAGCCTAGTATCATCTCATCACTGGGAATCCAGTATTACAAGTCTTTTTGATGCACTGCCGTATGGTATGTGCATCCACCTGTTTCGGTAAGAGTACCCACCCTCTCATCTGAATATGTTTACCAGTACCATCCTAGTCTACCCTGACCACGCTTCAGTTCAGGATTAAAAGAGAAAGTCCTCTATTTCTTTGGACATTTTACATGTGGACATTGGCCATTTGATTAGTGTTCATCACTATTATATCACTTTGATTCTATGTTATATACATTTGTTTTTTGTTCACAGGTCACTTTGATTCTTTTCACCTTGACCCTAGTTTATTTGAGGTGCCCTTTTTGTTTTTCTTTCACTGGGTCATACTCATCCAACGCTACACTATTTGTTTGATACATATGAATTACACAGATCCTGCGGCTAATTTAATACAGATAAGGCACCAATTGAGTTTAATTACCCCCTAATCAGCCACAGAACCTGTGTAATTAATATGTGTTTGGTTTTAAAGATATGAGGTGGCAACCCTATGTGGGGATGATGCGGGGGAATGTGGGTATGAAGCCAGGGATGTGGGGATGTCAGCATCAACATGGGAACAAGATGCTTTGGTAGGGAAGAAGCATACAATACCTCACACACCAATGATAGAAGATGTGTCAAGGGGAACAGGTAAGGTGAATAAAAGGGGGTCGTGGGGTCCTTTTGCAGAGACACTGTCACTTTACTCTGTATGGACAAAATTACACTGTCTCTTTAATACAAAAGTGTAAATATTGACGTCTTACTATATGTGATACTTCCAGTTCATAGTTTGACATTAATAAATTAAGAGCCATGGAATCCACATTAGATAGCATTAGTCTCCAGTTCAGTGTCTTTGATGTGAAATGTACTTAAACCCTGCCCATGGTTGGCTTACTGCCTCTTGGTCTGTTTAAACAATTCAGGCGTCTGGAGGAGCCAAGAAGTGTTCTGGCTGGAGACAGTATCGAGTCCTCGAGTGACTCAGTACAGGAATAATATTTATCTTTGAAGCTGAATAAAAATGAGGAAGAAGGACGAATGATAAAAAAGACATTGTAAAAGTGAAAAGCTTCTCTTATTTGTACAGTGACTTCTCTAAAGGTTTTCAGCATTGTTAACACACTGGAGATGACTTGTATCATAAAGAATTAAAATGAGTCTACCTTCAGCCGGGGTACATGAAGAGTTCCTTTACAGTGTACACAGTTGAATAGTTCAATGAGCACATCACTTAGAAGGAAAACTACTGACGTGCAAAATATGTCTTTGGAACTGAGACTGCTATCTACACAAGAGGGGAGTCGCTGGGCAAAATGCAGCATTGTTTCCTTAAGAAAGAACAAGTAATGTCTATACATTTCTGCAGTAAAAAATTACCAATGTTCAGGTTAAGGTCTGTAAAATGGAAAAAGTTTTACATTTTTATAACATCTAAGCAGCAGTGATATACAGAGCATCATTGCAATAATATTACACTAATCAGATCACTGAAAGATCAATTCTGAGGGTTTGCTATGAGTTTGTCCACTTTGAATTATTAAAGTATATGTATAGCCAAAATGTTTCTTTTTACTTCTGAACAAAGCGCAATAAAGTTTAAACTTCTTTTAGGTTATTATAATTGCTGTCCGTGTCCCTGCTAGGGAAATACACCCTAATGCCCTGTACACACGACCAGTTTTGCAGTCGGAATAAACTCTGAAGGTTTTTCCGACGGAGTTCCGATCAAGCTGTCTTGCGTACACGCGGTCACACCAAAGTCCGACCGTCAAGAACGCGGTAAAGTACAACACGTATGACAGGACTAGAAAACTGAAGTTCAATAGCCAGTAGCCAATAGCTTCCGACTCGTACTTGCTTCTTAGTAGAAGCTTCGTAGTTTTTGGTGCGTCGGAACAGCATACAGACGAGCAGTTTTTACGATAGTAATTTTTTCCATCGGAAAAATATAGAACATGTTCTCTATCTAAGTCCGTCTGAATTTTCAACGGTGAAAAGTCCCATCGGACTCTTTCTGTCGGAAATTCCACTCGTGTGTACGCTGCATTAAACTAAAGCATTAAAAAATGGTAATACCTAAATTAACAAAATATTCTAAAGCAGTATTAAAGCCAAAGCAAGTATTTATTATTTTGTAGCTTACCAATTCTTGGATGTCATTTTTTTTTTTAGGCTTTCTTTCTTCTAGTTTTATCTGGTGATCCAGCCAGTAAATCCGTTTTTTTTTTTCAACAGAAAAGCTGTCTTGTAGTTACAGGGATGAGACAGACCATTTGGGTGCTTAACCACTTCAGCCCCGGACCATCTGGCTGTCCAAAGACCAGAGCGTTTTTTTCGATTCGACACTGCGTCACTTTAACTGACAATTGCGCGGTTGTGCAACGTGGCTCCCAAACAAAATTGACATCCTTTTTTCCCCACATATAGAGCTTTCTTTTTGTATTTGATCACCTTTTTTGCGCTATAAACAAAAAAAATAAAAAAATTTTAAAAAACGCATTATTTTTTACATTAGAGCGTTCTTTTGGTGGTATTTGATCACCTCTGCGGTTTTTATTTTTTGCGCTATAAACAAAAAAAGAGCATCAATTTATAAAAAATGCATTCTTTTTTACTTTTTGCTATAATAAATATCCCCCAAAAAAAATATAAAAAAAAGTTTCTTTTCCTCAGTTTAGGCCGATACGTATTCTTCTACATATTTTTGGTAAAAAAAATCGCAATAAGCGTTTATTAATTGGTTTGCGCAAAAGTTATAGCGTCTACAAAGGAGGGAATAGTTTTATGGCATTTTTATTATTATATATTTTTTTTACTAGTAATGACGGCAATCTGCAATTTTTATTGTGACTGCAAAATTATGGTGGACAGATCGGGCACTTTTGGTGCTATTTTGGGACCATTCACATTTATACAGCGATCAGTGCAATTAAAAATGCACTGATTACTGTGTAAATGTGACTGCCAGTAAAGGTTTTAACCAGTAGGGGCACTGCAGGGGTTAAGTGTGTCCTAGGGATGTGTTCTAACTGTGGGGGGGATGGGCTACGTGTGACATGACACTGATCACCGCTCCCGATCACAGGGAGCTGTATCAGTGTCCTGTCACTTGGAAGAATGGCGAAATGCTTGCTTACATCAGCATTTCCCTGTTCTTCCTCCCTGTGAGACGATCAAGGGTATCCCCGCAGACATTGAGTCCTGCGGGACCCGCAATCACACTCATGGAGTCTTAAAGGGCAACGTACAGGTACGTTAATATGCCTGTCCGTGCCATTCTGCCGACGTATATTGGTGTGAGTCGGTCGGCAAGGGATTAAAATTATCAGCTTTTATTTATTTATGTAAAACCTTCTTCCCAAAAGGAAAAAAGAATATTTGCTTGTAACTGATTACAAAGTATTAGCTGGAGTTCAGCTTCAATTTGTTACTGTATTTAAATCTGATAGGGTTTCTAATGCCGCATACACACGACCGGACTTTCCGGCAGAAAAGGTCAGACGGAATCATTCCGTCGGATATTCCGATCATGTGTGGGGTGATCGGACGGACCTAGAAATAGAACATGTTTCAAATCTTTCCGACTGAATCAATTCCTATCGGGAAAACCGCTCATCTGTATGATGGTCCGACGGACCAAATACGACGCAAGGGCAGCTATTGGCTATTGAACTTCCTTTTATAGTCCCGTCGTACGTCATCATGTTCAAAAACGAACGGACTTTAGTCCCTCTGTCCCTCATTCCTCCTCATTTGTCCCTCATTTTGGTCTGATGTATATAGATGTATATAAAATGCCCTTTTTATCTATCAAAAAGTTTTCCAGCACTAAACCTTTCACTGATTTCTAAATTGCTGCATTTGTAAATTCCAAAAGCCAATAAAGGAATAGTAGTGGTAAAAAAGCACTTGTGGGTTTAACCAATCTTGTTTTTTTGTATAATTCTCATTTGAGGGGGCGTGGCAAGGGGTGTGTCCTATGCCTGCATACTTTTGCTGATAGGTGTCCATCATTCCCATCTCAAAAAGTTGGGAGGTATGAAGCTGCAATATATTACATTTTTGCTTTTGGGTTTAAAACTGCTTTAAAAAAATTGGTGTAGACTTGCTATGATTCTGTGTATGCTCATCTACAAACAACACAAATCCATAATAGCTCAAAGGGGCATATAAGCAGTAGGAAATGAACACACCATTAACACCAGATCATACAAAAATAATACATTTATTCTGTCCAAAAAAAAAAAAAATTTATATATATATATATATGTCCAAAAAATATAAATATATATATATATCCAGCACGAGCTGCGTCTCGCTCTCTGGACTCTACATGAATTAAAGGGAATTGATACCAAGTCAAATTCGGGTACTGTGCATAACTGTAATTTCAGTTTTTTAAATCCAAGTGAATGGCTGTGTAGCGCGGGCGTGTCAGGACAAGTCTGATCATTGGAGGAGAGTACACTGAGTTCCCAGCATAGCTAGAGATTTGACCATGGTGTGCTCTCCTGCTAAGTGTGGTCAGTTTTTAATAGGAAAGCAGAGGGACTAGCTGGAACACCAGGTATTTCACAAAAAGGAAGCAATCCAAAGAGAACAGAATACGTTCTCATACAAGTACATGGTACAGCAGGCACAGATCAGGAATAGGAAGTGTTGGGGGTAACAAACGCTGCACACTGGACATCAAAACACTACTTTTAAGGGTGTTGCACATTTTTGTTTTCTGCCAGAAAAAGAAAATATCATTTGCATGTTAAGAAGAGGAGCGTTTCCGCAGAAAAAGATGCCTGATAAGTGTAAACATACCTAAATATGTCTAAATGCTAGGTGGTGGATTGGAATGAATGAATGAACGCACAAACTCTTGATGTGCCTAAACGCATTTGCAAGACGGTGCTTTAAGCACATTTTTTACACTGATTTTCTCCTGCCAGGAGAAAAGGTGCGCAGAAGAGCTGGGCAAATGCTCCGTGTGCATGAGGCCTTAAAATAAAAAGATCGAATTTTAAAATATCTTATGCTAACCCACATGCATCAATTCAGCATCGATTTTGCTTAAACCCTCAAACTTTTCAATTGTCTTTATGTTTATTTTCTTTTAATTGTAGTGCATTTTTTTCAGATTTTTTTCAGATTGAAATTTTGGTTTTGAATATTATTTTGATTGCTACAACCACATAAAAATAATTAATAAACTTCCAACCAGTCTGACTGTTTTCTCCATTGAAATTAAACTAGTTGAAAGTGGCCAAAAAAACTGCCTGCGTAGGTTTCAGTATTTCATAGATACATTTAGAATGTCAAAATCAATACTGATCTATCATCCATTGATCATATTGAAAGGTTTATGGCCATATTAAAATGCCACTGTCACTAAAAATTGATATAGCATAAATAATTGTAACATTAGCCATTTTTATTTTATATTTTATGTTAATAAACATTATCTTTTCATTTCATTTCATTCTACCAAAAAATAATAATGCTACTTCCTTATAATATGGTAACTTGGTTAACAGAATGCCCCAAAAATCTTATCTCCTGCTTCTGTGATTGGCTCACAGCTTTTCTCAGGAGTCTGCCCTTCGATACCAACCAAACTTAAAGTGATGGTAAACCTCAGACATGAAATATGAAAAAAGCATATTCCTCTATAGTGTAGCTCAATTAAGAGCACTAATGCCCCTTACACACGGTCGGATATTCCGATGGAAAAAGTCTGATCGGATTATGTTGTCGGAAAATCCGATCGTGTGTGGGCTCTAGCAGGCTTTTTTCCGACGGACAAAGTGCCACGCATGCTCATAAGAAATTTGGAGACTAAAGCTACTGCCATGTACGTAGTCCCGTCGTACGTTTTGTATGTCACCTCGTTCGGAATGATCGGATTTTCCAACAACTTTGTCCGATCGTGTGTGTGCAAATCCGTCTGAAAAAATCTGACAGATTTTGTGGTCTGAATGTCCGACCGTGTGTACGGGGCATAAGTGTCATTTCTGTCTGCTGCTTCATTCCTCTGCTATCAGCATGAGTCACTTCTGACAAGTTTTCCTGACTCCAGAAGAAAAATGGTGACAGGGGAGGGGGGTCCAGCAGATTGACAGCCTCAGCTCTGTTCCTGAGTGCTGTGCTCCTCACTAAGCTCTGCAGAGTGTAAATTCAGCTCTCCACCCCATTTTTTCTGACAGCTCAATGCAATGCAATTATTTTAGTAAATATAAACTGTTAAATACCTTTTCTGATCAGCAGTATATAGCAGTCTTGTGACTTCTATCAGTATCTGGCTGAGCATTAGTTAAAGCTTTTAAGAGGAGTTTTCATTCTATTCTGACTGTCCTATGAGGCTGCATGACCTCTGACCCTCCATCTGGACAGTGCTGATTGGCCCTGTGCTGATCACATGCACCCTCCCAAGAAAAAAAAAAACCTCTCTAACAATACACACCAAACTGAGCATGTGCAGTGTGCCCTACAAGGCTCTGTACTATCAGGAGATGGATTGGGGAGAGTGGAAGAAGGGGAGAATCAGAGAAGACAGGATCAAACAGCCTTTTTACACAATGCGAAGTATTAACCCTTAGGTTCCACAGTGAGTATAACAAGCATGCTTTATTGCATATACAGACTGATTTTACGGTTATGGGTTTAGTAACACTTTAAAGTGACTCACATACCTGACAAAAGAAGACTACATATACTTACCTTTCTTGTGGCCCGTTCTTTGAAAAAATACTGCTTTACAACTGTCTTGGCTGCCGCAAGTATTCATACACTTCCAGGTGTGCGAATATATGCTGCCAACGCCACATGCTGTGTTTTCCCACGCCAGCTCATGATGATGTGTTTTCCCACGCTAGCACCTTGAGTGTGTGGATGGGAGAATCGTGTCAGTTTTTTTTATTTTTTACCTGCTAGTTGAACAAAGAAAATGACTCATGTATGGCCTAAAGTGATTTTAAAGCTTTAATTTATTTTTATTAAAATAATAAACATGTCATACTTTCCTGTTCTGTGCAATGATTTTGCACAGAGCAGCCCCGATCCCCATCTTCTGGAGTCCCCCTGCTGGCGCTCATGGCTCCTCCTCTTCGGCGAGTGCCCCCATAGAAAGACTTGATTCCAAGCTGCTATGTCTGTGTGGCACAGCCACACCCCCCGCTCCCTCATTACAAAGTTAGATTGACAGCATTTGAGCCAATGGCTCCCACTGCTATTAATCTGCCCAGTGAGGAGGGAGGGATCCGAGAGAGCCAATGCTCTTGTGCACAAAGCTGGATCAAAATCAGGTTCAGGTAAATATAAGGGGGGACTATGGGGGATCCTATAGCAAAGAAAGTTTTTTATCCTAATGCGTAGAATGCATTAGGGTAAAAACCCTAGAATGGTTCTAGAAGAAGAAGGTTTTTTTTGGTCTGAATGCATGGTACGCATTCAGGAAAAAAAAAACGTTCTACAAGCAGCTCCCCCAACCCCCCCCCCCCTAATCCTTACCTGAGACTGATCTTGATTCAGCGATGTGCATGAGAGCCCATCAGTGCTGCCTATTAGTGCCACATATCAGTGTAGCCTCATCAGTGCCTCTTCATCAGTGCCTATCAGTGCAGCCTCATCAGCGCACATCAAAAATTACTTATTTAGAAAATGTTATAACAGAAAATAAGAAAAACGTTTTTTCCCCAAAGTTTTTGGTGACACAGAGAGGGAGCTGACAGGCAAGGAGGAGGAGGGGGGGAGAGAGGAGAGCAGAGAGGACAGCTGCGTATGACAGAGGGACGCACTCTGACCACAGTGGTCAGGGCTCAGCAGCCCTAAATTTTGTGGTCAGTACAGAGGGGATACAGGAAATGGTAGGTTCAGGGAGTTTTTTTTTTTACAGTTTAGAGGGGGGCAGATTACACAGCACAAGCACTGTGCTGTTTAATCTGCTTTAAGGGACCAGAATCTGAATGTATTTATTTTTGGGTTAACAAACACTTTTAAGGCTTTAAAACCACTTTAACCTCTTCCCGACCGGCTCCTGTACTTTTACGTCGGCAGAATGACGCGCCTGACGAGAGCTCCGTGACCGTGGTACTCCAGGGTACTCGCGATCGTGTCATGGAGCTCCAGAACGGGGAGATGCTGATGTAAACAGCATCTCCCCATTCTGCCTAGTGACAGCACACTGATCGTCTGCTCTCTGTCATCGGGAGCAGCGATCAGTGTGGTGTCACATACAGCCACATGCCCATACAGTTAGAAACACGCCCCTAGGAACACTTAACCCCTACACTGTCACCTAGGGGTTAACCCCTTCACTGCCAGTGACATTTTTACAGTAAGCAATGCAATTTTATAGCATCAATCGCTGTATTAATGCCAATGGTCCCAAAAATGTGTCAAAATTGTCCGATGAGTCTGCCAAAATGTCGCAGTCATGATAAAAATCGATGATCGCCGCCATTACTAGTAAAAAATAAAAATTATTAATAAAAATGCCATAAAACTATCCCCTATTTTGTAGACGCTATAACTTTTGCGCAAACCAATCAATAAATGCTTATTGCGATTTTTTTTTTTAGCAAAAATATGTAGAAGAATATGTATCAGCCTAAACTGAGTGAAAAAAAATGTTTTATATATTTTTGGGGGATATTTATTATAGCAAAAAGTTAAAAATAATGCGTTTTTTTTCAAAATTGTCGCTTCAAAATTATAGCACAAAAAATAAGAACCGCAGAGGTGATCAAATACCACCAAAAGAAAGCTCAAAGCTCTATTTGTGGGAAAAAAGGACGCCAATTTTGTTTGGAAGCCACGTCGCACGACCGCGCAATTGTCAGTTAAAACGACGCGGTGCCGAATCGCAAAAAACGCTCTGATCAGGAAGGGGGTAAATCCTTCCGGGGCTGAAGTGGTTAAGAACTCTCAACTGTCTGCATGGTGACAACAGCTGGAAGGTTTAAGTAATATTTTCACATGGCAGTCACTTGTTCCCAAGTATCTAAAACATACAGTACATGTGGAGTTCCACCTAAACATAGGATTTAGAAATTGTATAGAGGACTTTTTTGAATTTTTTTTTTCTGTGTGTGCCAGGAATTTTTCCAGTTGTTGAATTTTCCAACCTTCATCACAGTATCTAAAAAGAAGACTAAACAGACCCTTCTTTGTATAGTCCGTCTGGCCAAGTCACAGTTTATCAATGCTGTTTGTGTAGCCACAGAGATTAAAAGGAGTACACCAATGGGGGTTAAAAGATGAATTGTAAAAAAATACACATAATAATAACCGCCCAGGAGCAATTACTCTGATAAGAAGATACAAGGATTATGCATAGTAAACTGCAGCATGTGAGATGAGAATTGTATGTTAGGTAATTGTTAATTTTAGCAAACGCAGTGCCTAATTGCTGTGAAACACACTGACTATTAACAGGATGCCCCAGCACCTGCCTTTGGCAATAAGTACAGCATGCGAGTGGCCAGCACAGGAGCCACATGTGTAATTAGTGACCATCAGTTTAGACGTTTTTTTTCTCTACTGATTCCTTTGTGTTCTATGAATAAAGCGTAATGACATATTTTATTAGAGGGCAAATGGCTGTTTGGTAATGGGGGGTTGCTTAGAAAAATCCCAGTCCGGGAGGTTGGGAAGGAGGGGGAGAGATAGGGGGACTTTGCTTTCCCCTTCCAAATGAATTGAAACATAGTTTCCTTTTATCTGTGCCTTAAAGGGAGCATAGAAATCTAATCTAACAGGAGAATAATGATATGTACAAACATTGCATGCTGTAATTGTACAGACATTGAAGGAGGGTTACCGTGCGCTCTGTGACCAACAGATTACTGTAGATACTCTCTGCTGGGAAAGATGGTCCAGAATTGTTTTTAGCAATGAGCTCTTATTTGCCTTTATTTCATCATAGTCACTTATTCAAACATCGCATATGGCGCAATGAATTTCAGGAAAAAAAAGAATTCCCACTTTTGCAGTCAAGCTTGTGAAAGCTCTATTATATGTTTGTTGTATGTTCACGTGACAAATACAGAAATATATTTTCTTTCTTCAGAAATATATATTCTTACCTTTCAACTTGTTTGGTAGCAGACCTTAGGGCAGACATCAACCCTTTGTTAGGATACACAATTGATAGTACTGGGTTGGACCCTCTTTTGCCTTCAGAACTGCCCCTAATTCTTCGTGGCATAGATTAAATAAGGTTTTGGAAACATTCTTCAGAGATTTTGGTCCATATTGACATATTGATAGCATCACACAGTTGCTGCACATTTGTCAGCTGCACATCCATGATGCCAATCTTCCTTTCCACCACATCCCAAAGGTGCTCTATTGGATTGAGATCTGGTGACTGTGGAGGCCACTGGAGTACCGTGAACTCATTGTCATGTTCAAGAAACAGTTTGAGATGATTTGAACTTTGTGACATGGTGCATTATCCTGCTGGAAGGAGCCATCAGAAGATGGGTACACTGTAGTCATAAAGGGATGGACATGGTTAGCAACAATACTCAAGTAGGCTGTGTCATTTAAACAATGCTAAATTGGTACTAAGGGGCCCAAAGTGTGTTAAGAAAAAATCCACCAGACCATTATACCACCACCAGCCTAAACTGTTGATACAAGGCAGGATGGATCCATGCTTTCATGTTGTTTACGCCAAATTTTGAACCTACCATCTGAATGTCGCAGCTAAAATGGAGACTCATTAGACCAGGAAACATTTTTCCAATCTTCTATTGTCCAATTTTGTTGAGCCTGTGCGAATTGTAGCATTCAAAGTCACTTACATTCCCTTTCTTCCCCATTCTGATGCTTGGTTTGAACATCAGCAAGTTGTCCTCACCCTGCCTAGATGCCTAAATGGATTGAGTTGCTGACATGTGATTTGGCAATTTGTGTTACCAAGCAATTGAACAGGTGTACCTAATAAAGTGGCCCGGGGAGTGTATATATATATATATATATAGCTTTCAACTGATAATGAGATCAGCCATCACAGCAGTATTAAACGCAAAATCAAAAATGCATTATTTTGCAGCTTACCAAATCTTAGATGTGGTGGATGCATTAGGTTTCTTTTTCAAGGCTTTTTTCCCTTTATATTCCGTGGGTGTTCCAGTCAGTATGTGTTATTTTTCAACTTCCTTTAAAGTGTAAGTTAACCTTTACAGAAAAATCTGTAAGGTGAATTTTCACAGGACGCCCTCCTCATCCTCCCCAGTCACGCTGACCTGTTGCGTTAGCGATCTCCCGTTCTGAGCCCCGGTATAGCTGCTTCAGGGGTCTGGGGCTTATAAATCCCCTCGGCATTCACGCATCTTCTTCCCCGCTGACAGGACAGGCTACATGGGTTCTGATTGGTCAGCGCTGCCCATGTGATGGTGCCGACCAATTAGAACGCTCTGAAACGTCCCTCCTGACAGGGTACGTTTTGGAGATTCAGCTGTGGGGATTGCCGGCTCACAGAGTCACAGTCCGCGGCCCGGAGTCCGCGGCCCCAGAAAGAAGATGAGCGAAGATGGATGCGGCCTGCAGCGGGGACGATGCAGGCTTCATTTGCAGGTAAGTGTCACAAAATGTGCTAGTATGTGATGCATACTAGCACATTATGCCTTTACTTGCAGGGAAGAAGAAAGGAAGGAAAAGTGGCAGTTAGAGGGTTGAGACAACAATTTAACACTGGCAAGAGTGCTTACAATGGTTAGCATTTTTTATTTATATAAAACGTTTATCCCAACAGGTGAAAAAAAATTGAACTGTAATGGCTTAAACAGTGTTACCTGGAGTTCAGCTTTAACTTGTCAATGAAGTACATCGATATCTGTTAACACTACCCTCGCCCCCAGATATGCTGTCCAAAAGGTATTCCAATTCCGCTGTGAAATTGTAAATATACTTTGAAGTGCAGTTGAACTCAACTATAAAAATGGAATATATTTCAGCTTGAGAATCCTTAGATTTAGTGATCCTGCAAATAATAACCTTCCTGCCCCTGTAAGGCTACGCTTACTCCTCCACTGTATCTATGGAAGGAGTCATGGTTGTCTCACAGGCTGGACCTCTGACATGTCTTCTGTTGTCCCTCTCTATTACATGTTGTTTTACAGAAAAATGGTAACATTGTTTTAGTTTTTGATCTACGCCACAGGAAGTGATAAATACGCTGCATTTTTTGGCAAGATCAACAGGTATTTTCTGTACAAAGCAAAAGAGGTGGCCGCTCTCCAATGACGTCAGTAGTTGTAAAACTTTGTTGTTTTGGACATCACATACAGAAGGTCTGCCCAAGATCTTCTTCACTCACATTTCACCAGATAAGGGCTTAATGGGGTGAAACTCATTAGATTGAAGGGGGTGTTAAGTGGACATTTAGTATGTGATGTGTGGCACAATAAAGCTTTACAGTGGCTTACTGTATGTAATTGGACTGCAGCCAGCATTTTTGCTTGGCATCTGCTGGGAGCGGGCCTATTAGCTGACACATATCTCCATAGATGTGGTCAGACTGTGGACTTGGAACAGCATTTTTCTTCTTTTTGCTATTTTTTTTTAGAGTTGCTGTAAATGTTTTTAGCCTTAAAAAAAGAAAAAAATTAATGCGGGCACCACAAAAAGGAACTGGTAAGCTGCAATATATTAAATATTTGTACATGTGGGTTTAGCCATACTTAAACATCAACTGACTGTAGGCCATAGAGAATAAAGGATCATATAAAAAGAATTAACCCAGATGCCATATTTTTTTTAAGCAGACCCACATACACCTCCAGGCTTATGTAGTCAGACTCGGGCCCTAAGGCAAGAGGTGTCATTGTGTGTGCAGTATGATAGCATCCCTGTCTTTAGATGTGGTGGCTGAATTTTTCAGGCTTTTCCTTTATTTTAGCCTTTATACACTACCTATCCTAAGGTGACAGCCACCACACTTTAACCACTTAAGGATTGAGCCTATTTTTTTAGACTCAGTGTTTACTGATAATTTCCTGTGTTCTCTGCCCAAGCTGCATTCTTATCAGTTAAAATATTCCCAGCTATCTATGAGGACTACAGAACCCTCCCCCCCTCAATCTTATGGAGAAGATCAGAGGGGGTGTGTGTGTAGTCTCACCCTAGGGTGGCCACACTGCTTCTCCTTAACCACTTCATGCAAATCGCTGTACCCGTACATCGGTACTTTGACACTAAATACAGCTAGCTGCTGCCATAACACCGGTATTTTCGGGAACGGCATGCGTTTCTCTTTAAGATAAAAGCAAACTTCCAGTGTGAATCAGGCCTTATTATTAACCAGTTCCCGACTGTGCTATAGCCAAAATATGGCTACAGTATGGTCTTCCAGTTCTGGGAGGATATCCATAGACGTCCTCCCAGAATTCCACCTTCTGCGCGCCTCCTGCTGCGTGCATCAGGCACACTCTGTGACCATTGTGTCCTTTGGACACAGCTGGTCATGGATAAGGGTAAAGGGCTGTGACGCAAGGGCCAATCACAGCAGCCCTTTACAATGTAATCAGCTGTGTCCAATCACAGCTGATCACATGTAAATAGACTTGCCGGTTATCGGCAGTTCTTTCCTCCCACGCTGTGTCTGTGGTAGGAAAGGAGAGCCGTTAACCAGCAAGCCTGTCAGAACATCATTTACACTGATACTCAGGGCACTGATCATCAGTGCCCTGATCATCAGTGCAGCCCCATCAGTGACAATCAGTGCTGCCTATCAGTGCCCATCAGTGCCACCTGTCAGTGCCCATCAGTGCCGCCTATCAGTGCCTATCAGTGCAGCCTTATCAGGGCCCATCAGTGCAGCCTCATCAGCGCACATCAGTGAAGAAGAAAAATTACTTATTTGTAAAATTTTATAACAGAAACTAAGAAAACGTTTTTTTTTTTTTTTTTTTTCAAAATTTTCTGTCTTTTTTAATTTTTTTTAGCAAAAAATGAAAAACCCAGTGGCGATTAAATATAACCAGAAGAAATCTCTACCTGTCTCAAAAAAATGTCATATGGGTACAGTGTTGCATGACCGCCCAATTGTCATTTAAAGTGCGACAGCGCTGAAAATTGACCTGGGCAGGAAGTGGGTAAAAGTGCCCTGTATTGAAGCAATTAAGATGCTCACATTGGTCTGAGGTTCTTGTATATTAGTTATCCATTCAATGTTACTTAAAATTATTATTTATACATCCAATATTATTGGCTGTTGGGTACTTGGGTTTTAACTATGACTCTGAGGTAGGGATATTGTACTAACATGAATATGTTCTTATGTTTTTTCCAGCCCTGATAAAGGGGGTGCTTTTGGATGCCCAAAACGTATTGGCTACTCTTTGGATTGTTCCCTCGACTTTTATTGGAATAAAGTTGGATCTGGAGCTTTTAGCAATGGTGTGGCTCTTCAATTTCCATTTTTGTTAAATAAAAACTCAGCAGAGGGTCTAACCAGCAGTGATTAATA
The DNA here is from genome assembly GCA_028564925.1 of Lithobates sylvaticus. Lineage (NCBI taxonomy): Eukaryota > Metazoa > Chordata > Amphibia > Anura > Ranidae > Lithobates > Lithobates sylvaticus. The sequence continues at coordinate 117,450,812 of CM053038.1, read as the reverse complement.
GTATAAAACGACTCTATCCAAGACAAAAGGTTTTGCCTTAAAGAGTTACTCTTAAATGTCTGATAGAGACCGATCACAACCTAAACTTTTTTAACTTTTGGTAGAATATTTTTTTTTTTACTTCCTCCTCGTGTCTCTGTCCCCTTTGGGTAGATTTTCCCTCATTTCCAATGTGATCACTGGGATAAGAAGTGATAAAGATGTCTTCAACAGTGGCACAGACAGCAAAAAAAAATCACTATTTTAACCACTTCAATACCAGGCACTTAGACACCTTCCTGCCCAGACCAATTTTCAGCTTTCAGCGCTGTCGCACTTTGAATGACGATTGCGCTGTCATGCTACACTGTACCCAAACAGAATTTTTATCATTTTGTTCCCACAAATAGAGCTTTATTTTTGTGGTATTTGATCACCTCTGCGATTTTTATTTTTTGCGCAATAAATAAAAGACCGAAAATTTTGAAAAAAAAAAAGTTTTTCTTTGTTTCTGTTAATTTTTTTGTAAATAAGTAAGTTTTCTTCTTCAATGACGGGCACTGATATGGCTGCACTGATGAGCACTGATAAGGCGGCACTGCTGGGCACCGATGAGGTGGCACCAATGAGGTGGTACTGATGAGGTGGCACTGACGGCCACTGATGATGGGCACTGATAGGCGGCACTTATGGGCACTGATAGGTGGCACTGATGGGCACTGATAGGTGGCACTGGTATGCAGCACTCATGGGCACTCATAGGCGGCACTGATGGGCACTCATAGGCAGCACTAATGGACACTTATGGGTGGCACTGATGGGTACTTATGGGTGGCACGGATAGGTGGCATGGATGGGCACTGATGGGCACTGATAGGTGGGCACTGATGGGCACTGATGGGTGGCACTGCTGGACACTTATGGGTGGCACTGATGAAACTGATGGGTGGCATTGCTGGGCATCATTGGTACATGATGGTGCCAGTCAGTGCCCATTTGTGGGCACTGACTGGCACTGATTGGGCATCATTTGCACTTGTGGATGGCAAGGGGGTACATAACTGGCCATCCACATGTTGCCCACTTCCCTGGTGGTCCTAGTGGAGTCCCTGGTGGTCCAGTGTGGGCATCTGAGGGGGGGCTGCACTGATAAACAATCAGCGTAAACCCCCCCTGTCAGGAGAGCCGCCGATGGGCTTTTCCTGTTGACATCGTGATCAGCCGTGATTGGACGCGGCTGATCACATGGTAAAGAGCCTCCGCCGGAGGCTCTTTACCGAGATCAGTGTAGTGGTGTGTCAGACTGACACACCGCTCCACCAATCGCCACGATGTGCGCCCCCACAAGCGTGCGGCGGCATGTTATCCTGAAGGACTTCATATGACGTCCAGTCAGGATAACAGAACCACTTCCCGGATGTCAATATGCTATTGACCGGGCGGGAAGTGGTTAAAGCTGTTTTAGCTTTACCCTATGCATTTCTAAAATATGGAGAATACAACATACATCATAATATGACAGGAGTCTACAATTAAAACAAGAATATTGTAAATAGAGTAGGGCTGTGAAAATTAAAGATTAATTCCTCGATTAATCGATTAATTTTTTTGATTAATCAAAATTCTTTTGATTGGTACTCACCTCTCCGCCGGCTTCCGGATCTTTAGGGAGTTCCGTTGGAGATCCGGAGACGTCACGGACATCAAAGTCACCGGACTCCTCCGGTGGGGAGGAGGAGGAGTCCGGTGAAGTCGAAATTTTGATTGAACGTAACGTGCACTTAGATCTTTTCTTTCTACCCATGACCTGGCGTCCTTGATGAGATCTAAGGAGACGTGAGAGAAGTTTATGGTCCGTGTTAACCCTTTTGATACCCACTTGCATGACCACCTGTTTGCACAGGGGTCCATGCCATAAGGTGAGAGTAATTAGTTAGACCGGAGGTGGAGGGATTGTCGCGCTACTGTGGAAAAAAAATTACTTACGTCAGTGCTACAGTTTGAATATAAAACGTATTTGTGTGAACTGTGAAGTTAAGTCATGGATTGTGGAAACTAACTAGTGTCGGGTGATTTGTATATAGTGTATACCACATTTACCACTGACTAATGCAGAGTTGTAATGCAAGGAGATCAGCTAAAAGTAGTTGGATCTGTATGTGCATTATAATTAATTGAAATTAGTCGATTAATCGATTTAAAAAAAAAAAGATTAATCGAACACGAAAATTTTAATCAGTAACAGCCCTAAAATAGAGATCTGTTAAATTTGGCTTCAAGGGATTTTATGGCACACTGATAAAGTTACATGAAATTAATTTTCTTACTTTCGCGTAGTGTTGCAGTGTTTTCTAGATAGAGTTAGAAATCAAAGACTGATTTGACAAGTTTCCTGCAGTTGCTCTCTAACAGGAAGAACAACAAGAAAGGTACATATAGAAAGCTATTTCCAAACATAGAGCACAATCTGTGACTGCTCATTTCTCTTCCTCCCCAGCAGTCCGGCATCTCATGCAGTGTGGCAGTACATAGACACATTAGGGTATTCACATTCCCTGCTTGCTTCATTAAAGTGGTATTGTAGCACATTTTGTGTGTTTCCCCCAGTCCGGCTGCACGTAGAATAAGGTTCATTTTCCACAAGTTTGAATAAATTTATTCAGTTGACTGAATCCCTTGTTCGGCTCAGCAAACTCACTAGGTAGCCATAGTCCTGTAATTAGCCCATTAAATCAAAAATCTGGACTTTCGATTTCCATGCTCTAGCTAATCAGCAGAATATGCTCCTAATTTACCAGAGCACGCAACAGAATTAATAGAAATGAAACCAAGCGGAATAAGGTAAAAATTATTACTTTGTATGCTGCTTCAATAGCCAGCAATGACCTGGATAGCAAAAATCAAATTACCATGGCTATAGATTTCAAGGCAAAAAACGCATTCACTTTGGTGGAAAATCTACTGTGTAAAAGAATAGTTATTTATTACAAGGAGCCTTGCTCTTTTTCATGCCCGCGTAGGCCGTTTGGCCAATAACGACATCATCTATGCCTTTATAGAGATAAGTCTTTGTGGAAATAGTAAATACTGAAGATCAACTAAGCATAAAATACGAGTTTAATAGAAAAGTGGAATGGAGTCTCAGCGAAGGAAGTCTCATTATGTCAATGTGTGAATATGCAGTATATTGTCTGTAAAAAAAAGCATTTTACTGCATGAAAGATAGTTGTTAATGTCTGTATACAATATTCAAACAGCAGTTTTTTGCTTGATTGGGAGACACTTATTAATATTCTAGAAATATTATATATGCGCTGAATATAATTTTTTTTAGTTGAAAAATGTTTTTTTTTTTTTACATCCTCTCTGCTGTCTAGCAGATTCGTGTGTTGGAGAATTTTTGTTTTGTTCGTTGTTTGGAACTGCAGACCCATCTACCAGTGGTGGCCCGTCCATTAGGGGCGCACGGGCGCCACCCCCCCATTCATGCATCCGGCGCCCTAGCCCTTCCAATTGTGCAGGGGGTTAAGCACGTGATTAGAGCCAGAGGCTCAAAAAAGGCCCACCCAATTGTGTGACAATAGCGAATGAATATTCACTAGTATCACACTGATCCTTCTCCTGGTCAACCAAGAAGCAGGTTCTGAGACCTGTCACCCGATTGGCTGAAAGGACAGGCAATCCTTTTGGACGCCTAGTCAGAGGAGGCTGGAGACGCCTGCCGCCCGTATAAGTGCTGACCGGTCACAACGTAGATGGGGTAAGTGCCTGAATGACCGACCACGAGACCCCCCGGAGGGGCGTGGGTGACCCAACCGACCGGGGGGTGGTTGTCCTTAGATCGGTGGCTGCATTTGTTTTCTTTTTTTTTTTGTTTAAGGAGTAAGCCTCATGTACACTGGTGCTGGTAAACAGACATTTAGAGGCAGTTGGATGCTTTTTTCAGCTGCCCCTGAACTCATCCAATGTTATCTTATGTGTACACAGGTTAGTTTAATCGCTTCCCGACCGGTGCACGACGAAGTACGTCGGCAGAATGGTACGGACAGGCATAAAGGCGTTCAGGTACGTCCCTTCGAATTTGCCGCCATGCCATCATGTGCTCGCCACCGGTGGCGTGCGCACGCTGGTCGGGACCTCCGTGAGTCTGATCGCGGGTCTCGCGGACTCGATCGCCGTGGGGATACCCGCGATTGCCTCACGGGGAGATCCTGATGTAAACAGCATCTCCCCGTTCTGCCTAGCAACAAGTGACACTGATCTCTGCTCCCTGTGATTGGAGCAGAGATCAGTGATGTGCACAACACAGCCATGCCCCCCACAGTTAGCAACACGCCCCTAGGACACACTTAACCCCTACGCTGCCACCTCCAGGTTAACCCCTTCACTGCCAGTGTCATTTACACAGGAATCAGTGCATTTGTATAGCACTGATTGCTGTATAAATGACAATGGTCCCAAAAATGTGTCAAAAATGTCCGATGTGTCCGCCATAATGTCGCAGTCACAATAAAAATCGCTGATCGCCACCATTACTAGTAAAAAAAAAATATTAATAAAAATGCCATAAAACTATCCCCTATTTTGTAAACGCTATAAATTTTGCGTAAATCAATCAATAATCGCTTATTGCGATTTTTTTTTTTTACCAAAAATATGTAGAAGAATATGTATCGGCCTAAACTGAGGAAAAAAAATTTTTTATATATTTTTTGGGGATATTTATTATAGCAAAAAGTATTAAATAATGTGTTTTTTTCAAAATTGTCACTCTTTTTTTGTTTATAGTGCAAAAAATAAAAACCGCAGATGTGGTCAAATACTACCAAAAGAAAGCTCTATTTGTGGGAAAAAAGGTTTTAATTTTGTTTGGGAGCCACGTCGCACGACCGCACAATTGTCAGTTAAAGCGATGCAGTGCCGAATCGTAAAAAAGTGGTCTGGTCTTAAACCAACAAAATGGTCCGGTCTGAAAGTGGTTAATGTCATTTTTAGGCAGTTGCGTTTAGAGGCTTTTCTTTGAGGGCAAAAAAATGAGTTCAGACGCTGACGTTTCTGACGTTTCAGACGCCAAACGCATCTAAACGTGGTAGCAGTGTTTTCATTTAAAAGCGTTTTTAAAGGTGCCCTATTTTTTTTACATTACAAAACTTAAAAATTATAGCAAATGATGAAAAACCACAAAAAAAATATTTAAAAAAACTTGTAATTGCTTGCAATGCTTCTATTTATATACCCCTAATGAGCCCTTGATCCAATCCAATACACCACTAGCATTGCTGTTAGTCAAAGTAGAATTGGAATTTTACCTATATGTTGTTAGATTTGAACCAGATGACCCCACCATTGAGCTTGACCCCGACTTGATCAAACAAGGTTGCATGAAATTTAATATCTGGCTTTTTTTAATTTCCTCACATATGCTCATTATGGGATCCATAGTAAAAGCACCGAAATTGAGGTAGATACAAGTACACTGCTGCTCTCTCAGCTGCTGCTACTCACTCTGGTCTCACAGAATGGCTAAAATAGTTAAATAATACAGTTTTTTGTGCTTTGGGAGGGGGTCTTATGATGAACGCGACTAAGGGCGACATGCAAACGCGGTTAAACGGACATTTTTAAACTCCAGTTTCAAGCTGTCAAAAAAATCGTTCAGAAGAGGTTGCCTCAGCGTCCCATGTAAATTAGGCCTAACTTCACTTTTGTTGAGAAAAAAACATTCCCCTCTGGGTGATCTATGTACATCACACGGAGTTTAACAAACTTTGTTGCAAATTCCTACCTTTTTGTTATTCTGAAGAAATCCCTGTGTGTTTGTCTGTGTCCATGTCATAAGTGAATCTAATGGGAGTGGTTTCTTAATTATCAATCAGCTGCTGCACCTGCAGGGCTCTAATGAAAAGAATTGCAGGGTCTGCATCCCTGTAGACAGGATTTCCTATTGCTAAAATCTCACCAAAAATGACATTTTTGTTGTAGGGGATGCCTGAAATCTGACTTGTATCTTAGTGTAGACTTCCGGGAAAATCAGTGAGCCAATTACACAAGCAGGAAATTATGTTTCTGGGGAGAGTTCTATACACATTCTATGTATAGAACACTTCCAGGTAGCCATATTGCATTGCACTTTGCATTGCATTGGAAAGGTAATTTTTAATAACATTCAATTACAATATGACTTGTAAAACAAATTTGAAAACCATTTATCATTTTCCTTCCACTTCACTTTAATGTGTCACTTTGTGTTGGTCTATCACATAAAATTCCAATAAAATACAATTACATTTTTGATTGCAACATGACAAAATGTGAAAAAATTTCAACACATATGAATACTTTTTCAAGGCCCTGTATCTATGGAAAGAGCCATGGTTGTCATCTTAGGAAGGAATATATTCATCTTAAATGGATGGTTTAAGTTTTTCCTCACATTACATAATTTTGGTAAATTTAAAAGGGATTATGCAAAGATTGTACAATCAGTTTGTATAGTGTTTGTCCAGCTTAAAGCGGAACTTCACCCAAATGGCAAAGTTCTGCTTGTTTGCCCCCCCCCCCCCCCCCATCCTCTTTAGATCCAAATGGAAGTTCACCCCCCTTTCGCCAGCAACCTTCTGGGAAACATCACAGGTCCCAGAATACTGCGGGACCATTCACAAAGCGCAGTGCGACTTGCACATGCTCAGTGGGAAGCCTCGATGCTTCACAGCCTGTCTCCCTTAGTTAAGATGCTGGTGCTAGGGACCTGAAGCCCAGTGAATAATGGGCTTAGGTGAGGACAGCGCTGGACCCCTGAACAGGTAAGTGCCCTAATATTAAAAGTCAGCAGCTACAGTATTTCTAGCTGCTGACTTTTAATTTTTTTGGGAGGGAGACTGAATTTCCTTTTTTAAAGTGGTTGTAAACCCTTGCATATACAGTGGGGAGAACAAGTATTTGATTCACTGCCGATTTTGCAGGTTTTTTACTTACAAAACATGTAGAGGTCTGTAATATATCATAGGTACTCTTCAACTGCGAGAGACGGAATCTAAAACAAAAATCCAGAAAATCACATTGTATGATTTAAAAAAAAAATAATTTGCATTTTATTGCATGAAATAAGTATTTGATCACCTATCAACCAGTAAGAATTCCGGCTCTCACAGACCTGTTATTTTTACTTTAAGAAGCCCTCCTGTTCTCCACTCATTACCTGTATTAACTGCACCTGTTTGAACTTGTTACCTGTATAAAAGACACCTGTGCACACACTAAATCAGACTCCAACCTCTCCACAATGGCCAAGACCAGAGAGCTGTGTAAGGACATCAGGGATAAAATTGTAGACCTGCACAAGGCTGGGGTGGGCTACAGGACAATAGGCAAGCAGCTTGGTGAGAAGGCAACAACTGTTGGAGCATTTATTAGAAAATGGGAGAAGTTCAAGATGATGGTCAATCTGCCTCGGTCTGGGACTCCATGCAAGATCTCACTTCTGGGGCATCAATGATCATGATTAAGGTGAGGGATCAGCCCAGAACTACATGGCAGGACCTGGTCAATGACCTGAAGAGAGCTGGGACCATAGTCTGAAAGAAAACCATTAGTAACACACTACGGCGTCATGGATTAAAATCCTGCAGTGCACGCAAGGTCCCCCTGCTCAAGCCAGCGCATGTCCAGGCCCGTCTGAAGTTTGCCAATGACCATCTGGATGATCCGGAGGAGGAATGGGAGAAGGTCAAGTGGTCTGATGAGAAAAAATAGAGCTTTTTGGTCTAAACTCCACTCGCCATGTTTGAAGGAAGAAGAAAGATGAGTACAACCCGAAGAACACCACCACAACTGTGAAGCATGGAGGTGGAAACATCATTCTTTGGGGCTGCTTTTCTGCAAAGGGGACAGGACAACTTCACTATATTGATGGGAGGATGGATGGGGCCATGTATCACGAGATCTTGGCCAACAACCTCCTTCCCTCAATAAGAGCATTGAAGATGGGTCGTGGCTGGGTCTTCCAGCATGACAAAGAGCCGAAACACAAAGCCAGGGCAACTAAGGAGTGGCTACAAAAGAAGCATCTCAAGGTCCTGGATTGGCCTAGCCAGTCTCCAGACCTGAACCCAATAGAAAATCTTTGGAGGGAGCTGAAAGTCCGTATTGCCCAGCAACAGCCCTGAAACCTGAAGGATCTGGAGAAGGTCTGTATGAAGGAGTGGGCCAAAATCCCTGCTGCAGTGTGTGCAAACCTGGTCAAGAACTATAGGAAACGTATGATCTCTGTAATTGCAAACAAAGGTTTCTGTACCAAATATTAAGTTCTGCTTTTTTGATGTATCAAATACTTATGTCATGCAATAAAATGCAAATACATTTTTTAAAAATCATACAATGGGATTTTCTGGATTTTTGTTTTAGATTCCGTCTCTCACAGTTGAAGAGTACCTATGATAAAAATTACAGACCTCTACATGCTTTGTAAGTAGGAAAGCCTGCAAAATCGTCAGTGCATCATATACTTGTTCTCCCCACTGTACCCAGTGAAGTGACTGGCCTCAGGTGACACCCAGAGATAAAACAAATGCTCCTACATCAGTTGCACCTGTTTATCTGCAGTCTTCTCTTTTCTACATCCGTACTGATCTATAGGCTTATATGGGTAGGTAAATATCCACGCTCAGTGAAACCTTAGCATAAAAACAGCAGCTGAACACCATAACCCAGATACTGGGCACAAAAACTACAAAGGAAAAGAAACAGAGCAACACTTATGCTATAAAATAATAATAAAGTAATCACACTAATTAAGGTGAAAAAAAATGTGCAAAACGGGTGTCAATATATAAACAAAATATAGTGACATATAAATATGCAATACAAAATTGGTGAAAAAATATTTGATGAAAAAATTAATTAACACAAAAAAAATTCATATATTAAAAATAAATGTCCATAGATATAACAAAAACTAACAAATGAATGATGTGACTTGATTAATTTGTTTGTTATACTTGACCACGTGGAACCCGTCACCTCTAGTCACCACTAAGAAGATGGAGGCTTACCAGATCGCCAGTGACCCCCCCTATCAGGGGAGGTCAAACAGTGCAGTTTGAATCACAGATAACACTACAGACGTCCAGATATCAGAGGTTATCCCGATCTCCCAGGTGTCTCCTTATCATCAGACTCTGCAGCCCAGGTGGTCACTCATGGCAAACTTCCAAGGATTGTCAGTGAAAAAATTCATGCAAAATATAAAAAGTGCACTGAATCGTGTGATATAGTTTTTAGCAAAAAGATTTATTGTGGCATAATGCTCAGATGCAATAAAAGGACTCCATCGAGTCTCAAATAGACAGATAGCATATTAAAATAAAAAAACTGCTAGCAGATTAAAAAAAACTCTCAGTGTAGGTTTAAATTGCGATCGCGCATGCGCAGGGCATGTGGGCATGGATACCCAACCGCCCTGCGCATGCGCGATCGCAATTTAAACCTACACTGAGAGTTTTTTTTAGAGGCTACTGATCTAATCTGGTTATTAATCAGAACTATATTTCTATCATTTTGAGCTAGCCCCAACTAATCTGCTGTCCAGATCTATCTAGAGCAGAGGTCTCCAAACTTCAACCTTCTGGACAAATTCAATACAGCTGCAAGATTTTTTGTAAGGGTGGGGGGGATCAAGTTTATTTGGGATTTCTTTGCATTAAAAATGTTTCCTTCATTTAAATTGAATGTATCTATTTATATTTTCTCTTTCGTTCTTTAACGGACAAAGCCTCATCAAATTTTGGACCATAGGGTTATACTCCCCCCTACAGGAGTAGGACACTAGGCATTAAAAAGAAGCTGAGCACCGCCTATGGGCAATCCCCGCTGGTAGTAAACCCCCTCCCTATTGAGACCTCTGATTGCATAACATTTTAACTTTTCCTGGGATTTTCTGCCGAGATCTTCAATTAACAGCTAGTCTGGGCGACTGGCTAGATAATCTAGATCCAGTGGTCACCCCAGTCTTTCCACTGAGCATGTGCAGATCTTTAGCTCTGCGCTGGGTTGGCTGAATCAAGCCCCATCCTGGACTGGGGGGGACTGGACTGGGGGGGGAGCCAGCTAGTTAAATGTCTTGCAGGGACACTTATAACTGGGTTCCCAAGTCTGTGTCACAATGTTACCCTTGTCGACAGGCCCCCCACTTCGATGGAGAGAAGGATCTGTCTGAGGAGCCTTTCCTGCACGCTCAGGCAGGCAGACCAGCTAAGTGACTGGGATTTGCCTGACCTTGTGCTTCCCATCATGTTGAAAGCATGTCATTTTACCTCTCAGAAGCTTTCCCATCATACTTGGAAGGTGTACATTTCATGGTGTAAGGCTGCACATTTGCACCTGCGTGCGTTCTTGCTGTTTTGTCTTTCTCCTTCTGGACATGAATCAGAAATTAATATTGAGTTCCAATAAAGACCAGGTCTCTGCTCTTGTGCTTTTCCTTAGAACCCTTGGGCCATGTACTCTTTGGTTCGAGTCCTCATCAAAGGGCTTTGATTTGTGGCTCCTCCTATGCGATCTCTGTTGCCACCATGGGACTTGACTCTTTTGGTTCATCAGAAGTCTCCCTTTGAGAACATCAGGTATCTCCTTTCACTTTCTGACAAAAAATTGGAATGGAAGGCTTGAACTTTTTAGGCACGACCACATGGGGTATTTAGTATATAACATTTTTGTTTATTAAACATAGAAAATACATTTAAAACACTATATCAGCAATAGAGAAAGTCAACATAACAAGGTTTAACAGTATATCCTGTACATAGCCATAGAAAATAGCGTAAATGGCTTGGAGGTGAAATAACACTCATTCCATAGTCAGTTTGTTTTATTCCAGAGGTAGGCTATGTAGCAGATTAAGATAGTAATAATATCCTGGGCTCCTTTCGCTTTCTATCTTTCCTTTTTTAATTTGGGTTATCACTCCCACACGCCATGGGAAGGAGCTGGTGGCTTTGTTCTGTGGGGCTCCTTATTTGGTTTTACTCAGGGATGAGGTGGTTCTTCTTCCATATCCCTCCTTGCCTTCGAAGGTGGTGTCCACTTTTCACTTGAATGAGGACATTGTTCTGCCTTTCATGTGTCTGCACTGTTTCAGATCCTGAGGAGATCGCACTGCACTACCAGAGGTCAGAGTCTCGTTTTGTGATTGCAGATGGCCCCTGATAGGGCCTGATTATCTCCTCTGACACATTTTCTCATTGGATCAGGCAGACAGTTGTTCAGTTTTCACCATCACCATTAAGGCCCTACCACGGCACACTCTGCTAGGGTGATTGGTATCTCTTGGGTTTTTTCCAACATCAGGCGTCTGTGTCTGAAACTTGCAGGTGGCTACCTGGTTGTCTGTGTATATGTTTGCCATGTTTTACAATTTTGATGTTTGGCCATCCTCTGAGGCGTGTTTCGGCCGCAAGGTTTTGCTGGCCACTGTTTGTATGTTTTTGGTAATCTTCTAGGGGGTTCTTGGTCGCTGTTGCAGGTTCTTCCTTATTTCTCACCTCTGTTTTGGGACCTCTTTCCCTATGATCAAGAATATGAAGAGGCCGTCAAGGAACGAAAGAAAAAAAAAAGGATTCCTTGCAAGTTTGGGGCTGCACTTCTGCAAATGGAGTTGGAGAGTTGGTCAGGATCAATTGTGTACTCAATCCTGAGAAATACAGGCAGATTCTTATCCATCATGCCACCATCACCTTGCAAGTTTGGGGCTGCACTTCTGCAAATGGAGTTGGAGAGTTGGTCAGGATCAATTGTGTACTCAATCCTGAGAAATACAGGCAGATTCTTATCCATCATGCCATACCATCAGGAAGGCATGTGATTGGCCCCAAATTTATTCCGCAGCAGCACACGGACCCAAAACATGCAGCCAATGTCATTAAGAATTATCTTCAGTGTAAAAAAGAACAAGGAGTCCTGAAAGTGATGGTTTGGCCCCCACAGAGCCCTGATCTTAACTTCATTGAGTCTGTCTGGGATTACATGAAGAGACAGAAGGATTTGAGGCAGCCTAAAACCACAGAAGATCTTTGGTTAGTTCTCCAAGCTGTTTGGAACAGCCTACCTGCCGAGTTCCTTCAAAAACTGTGTGCAAGTGTAAGAATTGAAGATTTGATGCTGTTCTGAAGGCAAAGGTTGGTCACACCAAATATTGATTTGTATTGGATTTCTTTTCTGTTCATTTAATTTCCATTTTGTTAATTGATACCCAAGAAAAAGTCCAAGAACAAGGATTTCATCAAGGGGGATAAAAGCTTTCCATAGTGCGATAGAAGAAATACTGTAGTTGTGTGGCGAAATTGGACACTTCCAGACTGAGTGCCCCAAGGCTGGAATCAGTCCACGATTAATCACTGAAGTTCTAAAAGCCTTACAGAAGCTGCTTCCAAAGCTTCCAAAGCTGGCGGGAAACTCCAAGGGACCTCAGTGAAGGAGCTAGTTGAGAGTCCCAAGGGAAAACTGCGCTCCAAAGCTAAGAAAAAAAAACAGAAGTTGTCTACGCCCCGCCCCCCGCCTGTTAAAAGAAAAACTGAACCCCTAGGGAAGGAAAAACAGACGTGAGAAATCAATGCACACCTTTCTGATCGAGTTATTAAACTGACTCCATCACACTCAAAGAAGCTGATTAGGGCCCAGACTATAGAGTCACCAGCTAGAAATCTGCCAAAGAACTTGGTAATATCTTCTCCGATAGTCCAGATACAAGTATCTTTACTCAAGCTTTGCTGGATATGGGAGCTCAAGTGACTTTGCTGTATCGGAAAGTCTACAACAAGTACTTAAAGCACATCCCTTTGTGTAAACTCAAAGAGTTGGAGATTTTTGGGGATAGGTACCCAAAGGTGCCCATATGACAGGTATATGCCCATCAAGATAACCTTTGATACTTCCTTGGTGGGGAAACGGGAAACTTTTGACACTTTGGCCATTGTTTGTCCTCGACCTCCTGGGGCAGGCTGCAATTCTCTGCTGATAGGCACCAACACCAATCTGGTGAGGAGATTACTCACCCCATTGGCCTTGGAAGACGCTCCAGTAGGGAGGATCCATCCTCAGTTGCGGGAAGCTTTTCAGCGTGTGCTGCAGGAAAAGAAGGCCCCCGCAGAAGGAGTAGGAAGACTATGGTGGTTGGATACACAAGAAAAGGTGTTGAAGCCTGGTGAAAGAACCTACATGAATAGAGTGATATTATCATATACCCATGCATCCGGACGAACGAGAGAAGACTGATGGAGAACACAGTAGGTGACATGAACATGGTAGAAGTGCTAGTGTATCTGGATGACATCATCGTGTTTGGAAAAACATTGGAGGAGCATGAAGCTCGATTGGAGAAAATCTTCCAATGGCTACACATAGAGAGGCTGAAGTTGTCGTTAGAGAAGTGTCAATTCTATCAGACCAGGTATCTCGGACATGTAGCTTCATCCCAGGGAGTAGCCACTGACCCTCAGAAGTTGGAGGCAGTTACCTCCTGGCCTCGCCCAAGCACCGTCACTGAATTAAGGTCGTTTTTGGGTTTCTGCTCCTACTATCAAAGATTTGCAAAGAATTTTTTGCAGATTGCCAAGCCTCTGAATGAGTTGTTGCAGAAGCAGACAGAAGGGGGCCGGCAGAAAGCTCACCCTGGAGGTCCTAGGAAAGCATCAAGAACAATGGACCGGGAGGTATGAAAGGGCCTTTGAACAACTCAAGGGGAGTGTAAACAAAGGGGGATGGTGGACTAGGGATTATAGCGGTGCGATAATAATATAAGAGAGTCGGGGTTAACTCGCAGTTCAATGCTCTTAACACATATTGATTAATAAAAATAGTTTTATTACATATAGAAAATTACATAAACATAGAAAAATAAAGAAAAATTATTAGTGTACATTTAACAAAGCTCAATCATAAGAGGTCATGACCAAAAATGATTAAAATTCATTTGAAACAACATATAGTCATTAATACAGAAAACGATCCTGAATTATCATTTGGTTCAAATAATGCACATGGAGTTTGGAAACGATTCAAAATTACTGTGAGTAAGATGACCTGAGATGGATTAGGTGCGTCTTAGTAGACAGTTCCGACATGTTTCGCCATAACAATGGCTTCCTCAGGGTAGGTCTACTTTACAGGATAAATGTATCTAATAAAAGAGATTATCATGGTTAGTCTGATTTACTGGTAAATAGGGCCAGAGGTAATCCAATGTCAAAGTAGGAAAAGAGGATTTCTCATGGAGATAGCCCGAGAGGATTCCACTGATTGCGATTCCAAGGGGGATGCCCTCACCCCACCTCCCCTGATGGTGAAACAGGGGGGTCCCCCTTAGACCCATCCACAAACTTACCCAAATCGGTGTAAATATCAGATTCGGCTCAAACTGTGGAGTAGGGCGGTCTTAAAGGATGCCTATCATGCTTAGCAGAAGGCGGGTCAAGTCAGGTGTAGACAGGAGTTTTTTTCTAATTGAAAGAAAGGGGAAAATATTTGAAGGAAAATAAATTTTTGGTAAAGAATACATAGGAATTTAAGTAATATAGTGTTGTAAGTCCATGATAAATTAATTCATGGACATAGCGCCATACACTATATAAAGGACAAATGTCTCAAATATTTACTTACTTGAATAGTTTAAAGGATGCGGGTAATGAAATTGTTGGGGGAACCTTGAAGTTCTGTGAAGGATTAATTGGTAGACGGGAGGCACCTGAAAGGGTATTGAGGGAACGTAAGGTTCCAAGATTTTGCAAAGCAGTGGGTAAGGAGGAGGAAATTATATATGGATACAAACAAATATAATCCAATACCTGTATTAGAGTATAAAGAAAAGAGCCAATTCTGCCTAAGACAGGCAATTATGGGCACCCTAAAAAAAGGGGGGGGGGTGTCCTGGCGGTCAAAGGTCTACAATAAATTAGAGAAAAAAAAAAAAAGTGTATATGTTCAGAGCAATCCACATTGGATAAGGTGCAAGGTAGCATTAAAAAAGTCAGGGAATAAGTAACAAGGGGGTTTGAATAACTTACTTGAATGCAAAAGGATTCAGTACGTCAGGTGCCTCCAGAGTCCCGTATCGGACTGGGCTAGCAAGCTGGCTTTTATACCCGCCTTCCAGATCGGGGAGGCGTGGGATACGCCCCTCGGTCAGCGGACATGAGAGCCTGTGCGCAGGCGCGTCGCACGCATCACCACCAGGAGCCTACAAGGACCATAGTTCCCGGCGGTGTGCGTGTACATAGCGTGATGACATAATCGCCGGAATGCGGCGAATTACTGGCAGAGGCTAGAGATGGGCGGGCTTGATGGCGCCGCCCTCGGGTGTCCATGCTAGGCAGGGAGGCATTCCCAAAGAGACATACCCATCCTCAAATCAGCGGCCGAATCATAATAACCGAAAGATGGAATTGGGGTGTTTAGGAGGGAAAAAAAGGGGGAAGAGGAGGATGAAGCCTGAGGGGGTGTTTAAAAGGCAGTCCGATGGATCGCAAAATACAGGTGATATCTCACCCAGTAGATATCTCTAATTTAGTACGGTTAATACTAAATAATCAGAGTAAGACATGCTTTGGTCATATCTAAATAAATCTCAGAAGGCTGACAGGTAAGAAGTAAGTTGAAAAGAGACACATGGACAATTTTTTGGACACGTCAAGCCAATTTAATATTTGTCAGGTGTCTATTAGGGTTGTTCAAGATAAATGCAACAGGGGCAAGTTGGCAAACTCAGATTAGTTGTATACAATTAAAGTTAAATTCCCATACAGTATGTTTGATAGAGTTTCACAATATTTTTGATTGGTTTCCATGTGTATTAAAAGATATCATAAAGTTATTATACATTGGGAAAACATTTTAGGAAAGAATGGAATAAAGATTAAAAGACGGAGCAAGCTTTGGCGCATGTTGGTAATGACCCCAACAGGTGAGGACCAGAAGGAGGGGGCATCAGAATTAGTTACTATAGTTCGGGAATTGGGGAAGGGGAAGGTGGGACAGAGAGGGTAAAAGGGGTAGGGATGGGGGATGGGCGTCAAAGGGGGGAAAGGGGGAAAAGAAAGAAGGGAAGAAAGGAGGGGATTACAAAAAGGATTTGAAGCTGATATATTCATTCATGCCCGGGTAACTAGTGGCATCTAAGGTGTATATCCACCTGGTTTCGAGTTGGAGTAGACGGGTGTCAATATCCCCTCCGCGTACATTGAGGGGTAGATGTTCAAGGGCAGAAAATAAAATTGCAGTGGAGTCAAAATTATGTTTTTGGGCTACATGGCGATTAATTGCTGTTGAGATTTTCTTTTTGGATAAAGGTTTAATGTGATCCTGTATACGAATTGAGAATGCTCTCTTTGTTTTTCCAACATAGAAGCATCCGCAACGGCAGGTAGCTAGATAGATAACGCCTACCGTGTTACAGGTTACCCGATGTTTAGGCTTATGTAGGTTCCCGTTCGGTAATAGAGTGCTGTTAGAATTGGACAAAAAAGTACAGGGATCGCAGTGACCACAGGAAAAAGTACCTGATTGGTCCATTTTTTTGTCATCTAGGGCATAAAAGTGACTAGAGGTTAGTTTATCACTGAGAGACAGGGGTCGCCGGTAAGTAATTTCCGTATATGTTTTCACATATTGTCCTACTATGGGATCCGATGAGAGTAAGGGCCAAAATGTATTTATAGTATTCCTAATTTGGGCAGATTGATTTGAGTATTGGGTGATAAGTCGTACAGGTTGATTTAATTGAAGATTTTTGTCTCTAAAGATTAATTCCTTTCGTTCCAAACATTTAACTCTATTAAATGATTGTTTAAGTAAATTATGGCTGTAGCCTCTTAGTTTTAATCTTTGATATAGTTCGTAGGAGGATAGGTAAAAATCTTTATCATTAGTACAATTTCTTCTTATTCGTAGATATTGACTGTACGGTATACTTTTTAAAAGAGTTTTAGGATGGGAACTGGATGCATGCAATATAGTATTGCCGGCCGAGGCTTTTCTATATAGCGAGGAATATAGTTTACCCTCGTTATCGATGGTTATAGTGAGATCAAGAAAGGTGATCATTTGTTGACTATAATCCAAGGAGAATTTAAGGTTGTATGCATTAGTAGAAATTTTGTCAAAAAAACGTTGTAAATCTAAATAGGTACCAGTCCAGAAAATTAAAATATCATCGATATATCTCAGCCAAGAGAAGATATGTTGGGTGAAACACTTCATCTCTGGGTCCGAGAGAATTTCCTTTTCCCACCCCCCCAGATACAGATTGGCGTAGGAAGGGGCACACTTGGTGCCCATTGCTACGCCCTGTATCTGGAGGTAGTGGGAAGATCCGAAAGTGAAATAATTCTTAGTTAAAATAAACTTAAGTAAAGATAAAACAAAATTGTTGTACTGTTGTGCATTGGGACCAAGACATTCCAATTGTTTTGCTATAACCTCCACACCTCTTTCATGGGGTATGGCGTTATATAGACATTCAACATCTAGCGCAACAAGATATGAGTCTTTGGGTAGCTGTTTGTTTTCAAGGATGCGTAGAAGGTGAATAGTATCTTTAATGTGGGATGGAAGTGCAGAAACCAAAGGGGCGAGATGTTTATCAACGAGCTCACTTGCTTTTTCTGTAAGCCCCTCGCAGCCTGAGACAATAGGCCTGCCCGGGGGTTTTTTCATAGATTTGTGAAGTTTAGGAAGTGAATAAAAGGTCGGAGTTTTAGGTTGAGTTACATGTAAAAATTTCCAAGTGTTAGTGTCTATGGTTCCCTTTTTGGTTGCATGGAAAATTAAGTTTTGATAGTCTAAAATGTAGGATTTAATTCGGGTAGGACAAATGGGTCTGTACCAGTCGTGGTTGTCAAGGATGTCGTGGCACATATTCATGTAAGCCAGGACATCCATGACAACCACGTTTCCTCCTTTGTCGGAGGGTTTAATGACTATATCTCGATTGGATTGGAGAGATTTAAGGGCTCTTTGTTGGGCCTTTGTTAGATTTGACATACCAGATTCATCCAGGTTGAGTTTTTTTAGTTCCTTTGTGGTTTGTTCCACAAATGCCCAAATAGAGGGATTGGTGGTTAACGAGGGGAAATTTTTGGATTTGGGCTTAAAGGGAATCGGACATGGGATTGCAGAAGCCGAAGTAGTAATTTCATTTTGTGTATTGTCCAAAAGATCATCATCAGTGGGGTCTGCTTCGTCTAGAAGAGTCATTAGGTCCTCAAGGGCTTGGATTTCTGCTAAAGTAGGAATAGTATTATCTGTATTAGAGATCTGAGTAGATGTAGTTTTCGAGTGATAGATTGTTTTGTACAGTAGTTTTCTCGCAAAGAGATGGAGGTCTTTTACTAATTGGAAACAGTCAAAGTCTGTGGAGGGGCAAAAGGTAAGGCCTAATTGTAGGACCTGAATTTGAGGAAATGTAAGGAGAGAAGAAGAAAGGTTGATGACATCTAAATTAGCTGTTATAATAGGTTCTGTATTCTGTTGCAGAGTTAGGTGGGTGTTAGGGGTAGGTCTTGATTTTGGCCTAAAAAAATAGGCGCCAATTTCAATTCCTGGGAAGGTACAGGGAACATGGTAGGTAAAGAGGGTTCGCTTGCTCTTCTAATAGGAGATGCAAGTGCAGGAGTTGAGAAATTGGAGGAGTCCAAAACACACATATGTGTGGTTGAAGGGGGTACATTTGATGAAGATGGTTGATTCTTAGGGTAAGGAGTGGAAATGCTAGAAATTTTCGAGCGAATGCTAGAGGGTCTAGTTAAAGTACTAGTACTTAAAGCTCGTTTTATTAACTCTGTGGATGAGGTATGTTGATCATTCTTTCGCTTTTTGGTCATGGGGTCCTGAGAGAGTTCATGATAAGTTGTACTGGAGCTAAAGGAATTGGACGACGTACTAGGTGGGTCAGTATTGTTTTTGGGTGGTTGAAAGTTAGGTGGTTTTGTCGATGCTCTAGTGAAGGAAGGATTATCCCATTTATATGCATAGCCATTTTGATGTGCCGATTTATCTCTTACAAATTTATTTTCTTTATTACTTATGATATTTAGGGTATATTCCTCAATATGTGCCCGTAGGTTCTTATCCTTTAGGGCAAAACGGGGGGACGATATGCAAAAAATATGATTTTCATACCACTCAGAGACAGAAGTGTCAAGTTGGTCAAGTTCATAATCATACTGTTTACACAATATGGATATCATGCCAAATGAGCATGTTTGGAGATTGAATTCCCAGGAGGTTTTAAGAAGGTCATTGACTTTTTTGACATTAGGAAATATTTGGATTCGTAGTCCCCAAGGGACAATTTGATGTTCAACATATTTTTCAAAATAGGTCTTATGCCAATATATTCGTACCTTCTTTTCCAAGAGACGTTGAAGTCGCATAAAATCGCGATCAAGGTCAGCATCTGAGATATTGGTAGCATTTTGAGATTGTTGTATTTTGGTCATCAGTCCCTTCCATGCCTCCCCGGTGAGGTCAACCATCATGCGCCAAAGCGTGAGTAAGCTCTCAATAATAAATGAACAATTGTTACAAAGCTTATAAACAAATAATTAATAATTCATTATACAGTCTTTTTTTTTTTTTTTAAAACATTTTTAGAATAGGTTTGTTATTTCAATGAGCATTGGACTGTGTGTATCCCCAAAGTAGTGAAGAATCTATTAAAGGATCATCTGTCAGGGCGTGGTGTATTGAAACACCTGGGACAAAGAGTAATATACAAAAAGACAGAGAGGATCCACTAAGTAATGCAGCACCTCATCCCTTGGTATTAAAGTGTAAACAAAGGGGGATGGTGGACTAGGGATTATAGCGGTGCGATAATAATATAAGAGAGTCGGGGTTAACTCGCAGTTCAATGCTCTTAACACATATTGATTAATAAAAATAGTTTTATTACATATAGAAAATTACATAAACATAGAAAAATAAAGAAAAATTATTAGTGTACATTTAACAAAGCTCAATCATAAGAGGTCATGACCAAAAATGATTAAAATTCATTTGAAACAACATATAGTCATTAATACAGAAAACGATCCTGAATTATCATTTGGTTCAAATAATGCACATGGAGTTTGGAAACGATTCAAAATTACTGTGAGTAAGATGACCTGAGATGGATTAGGTGCGTCTTAGTAGACAGTTCCGACATGTTTCGCCATAACAATGGCTTCCTCAGGGTAGGTCTACTTTACAGGATAAATGTATCTAATAAAAGAGATTATCATGGTTAGTCTGATTTACTGGTAAATAGGGCCAGAGGTAATCCAATGTCAAAGTAGGAAAAGAGGATTTCTCATGGAGATAGCCCGAGAGGATTCCACTGATTGCGATTCCAAGGGGGATGCCCTCACCCCACCTCCCCTGATGGTGAAACAGGGGGGTCCCCCTTAGACCCATCCACAAACTTACCCAAATCGGTGTAAATATCAGATTCGGCTCAAACTGTGGAGTAGGGCGGTCTTAAAGGATGCCTATCATGCTTAGCAGAAGGCGGGTCAAGTCAGGTGTAGACAGGAGTTTTTTTCTAATTGAAAGAAAGGGGAAAATATTTGAAGGAAAAGAAATTTTTGGTAAAGAATACATAGGAATTTAAGTAATATAGTGTTGTAAGTCCATGATAAATTAATTCATGGACATAGCGCCATACACTATATAAAGGACAAATGTCTCAAATATTTACTTACTTGAATAGTTTAAAGGATGCGGGTAATGAAATTGTTGGGGGAACCTTGAAGTTCTGTGAAGGATTAATTGGTAGACGGGAGGCACCTGAAAGGGTATTGAGGGAACGTAAGGTTCCAAGATTTTGCAAAGCAGTGGGTAAGGAGGAGGAAATTATATATGGATACAAACAAATATAATCCAATACCTGTATTAGAGTATAAAGAAAAGAGCCAATTCTGCCTAAGACAGGCAATTATGGGCACCCTAAAAAAAGGGGGGGGGTGTCCTGGCGGTCAAAGGTGTACAATAAATTAGAGAAAAAAAAAAAAGTGTATATGTTCAGAGCAATCCACATTGGATAAGGTGCAAGGTAGCATTAAAAAAGTCAGGGAATAAGTAACAAGGGGGTTTGAATAACTTACTTGAATGCAAGAGGATTCAGTACGTCAGGTGCCTCCAGAGTCCCGTATCGGACTGGGCTAGCAAGCTGGCTTTTATACCCGCCTTCCAGATCGTCAGAGCTGTTTATAAGCTTTGTAACAATTGTTCATTTATTATTGAGAGCTTACTCACGCTTTGGCGCATGATGGTTGACCTCACCGGGGAGGCATGGAAGGGACTGATGACCAAAATACAACAATCACAAAATGCTACCAATATCTCAGATGCTGACCTTGATCGCGATTTTATGCGACTTCAACGTCTCTTGGAAAAGAAGGTACGAATATATTGGCATAAGACCTATTTTGAAAAATATGTTGAACATCAAATTGTCCCTTGGGGACTACGAATCCAAATATTTCCTAATGTCAAAAAAGTCAATGACCTTCTTAAAACCTCCTGGGAATTCAATCTCCAAACATGCTCATTTGGCATGATATCCATATTGTGTAAACAGTATGATTATGAACTTGACCAACTTGACACTTCTGTCTCTGAGTGGTATGAAAATCATATTTCTTGCATATCGTCCCCCCGTTTTGCCCTAAAGGATAAGAACCTACGGGCACATATTGAGGAATATACCCTAAATATCATAAGTAATAAAGAAAATAAATTTGTAAGAGATAAATCGGCACATCAAAATGGCTATGCATATAAATGGGATAATCCTTCCTTCACTAGAGCATCGACAAAACCACCTAACTTTCAACCACCCAAAAACAATACTGACCCACCTAGTACGTCGTCCAATTCCTTTAGCTCCAGTACAACTTATCATGAACTCTCTCAGGACCCCATGACCAAAAAGCGAAAGAATGATCAACATACCTCATCCACAGAGTTAATAAAACGAGCTTTAAGTACTAGTACTTTAACTAGACCCTCTAGCATTCGCTCGAAAATTTCTAGCATTTCCACTCCTTACCCTAAGAATCAACCATCTTTATCAAATGTACCCCCTTCAACCACACATATGTGTGTTTTGGACTCCTCCAATTTCTCAACTCCTGCACTTGCATCTCCTATTAGAAGAGCAAGCGAACCCTCTTTACCTACCATGTTCCCTGTACCTTCCCAGGAATTGAAATTGGCGCCTATTTTTTTAGGCCAAAATCAAGACCTACCCCTAACACCCACCTAACTCTGCAACAGAATACAGAACCTATTATAACAGCTAATTTAGATGTCATCAACCTTTCTTCTTCTCTCCTTACATTTCCTCAAATTCAGGTCCTACAATTAGGCCTTACCTTTTGCCCCTCCACAGACTTTGACTGTTTCCAATTAGTAAAAGACCTCCATCTCTTTGCGAGAAAACTACTGTACAAAACAATCTATCACTCGAAAACTACATCTACTCAGATCTCTAATACAGATAATACTATTCCTACTTTAGCAGAAATCCAAGCCCTTGAGGACCTAATGACTCTTCTAGACGAAGCAGACCCCACTGATGATGATCTTTTGGACAATACACAAAATGAAATTACTACTTCGGCTTCTGCAATCCCATGTCCGATTCCCTTTAAGCCCAAATCCAAAAATTTCCCCTCGTTAACCACCAATCCCTCTATTTGGGCATTTGTGGAACAAACCACAAAGGAACTAAAAAAACTCAACCTGGATGAATCTGGTATGTCAAATCTAACAAAGGCCCAACAAAGAGCCCTTAAATCTCTCCAATCCAATCGAGATATAGTCATTAAACCCTCCGACAAAGGAGGAAACGTGGTTGTCATGGATGTCCTGGCTTACATGAATATGTGCCACGACATCCTTGACAACCACGACTGGTACAGACCCATTTGTCCTACCCGAATTAAATCCTACATTTTAGACTATCAAAACTTAATTTTCCATGCAACCAAAAAGGGAACCATGGACACTAACACTTGGAAATTTTTACATGTAACTCAACCTAAAACTCCGACCTTTTATTCACTTCCTAAACTTCACAAATCTATGAAAAAAACCCCGGGCAGGCCTATTGTCTCAGGCTGCGAGGGGCTTACAGAAAAAGCAAGTGAGCTCGTTGATAAACATCTCGCCCCTTTGGTTTCTGCACTTCCATCCCACATTAAAGATACTATTCACCTTCTACGCATCCTTGAAAACAAACAGCTACCCAAAGACTCATATCTTGTTGCGCTAGATGTTGAATGTCTATATAACGCCATACCCCATGAAAGAGGTGTGGAGGTTATAGCAAAACAATTGGAATGTCTTGGTCCCAATGCACAACAGTACAACAATTTTGTTTTATCTTTACTTAAGTTTATTTTAACTAAGAATTATTTCACTTTCGGATCTTCCCACTACCTCCAGATACAGGGCGTAGCAATGGGCACCAAGTGTGCCCCTTCCTACGCCAATCTGTATCTGGGGGGGGTGGGAAAAGGAAATTCTCTCGGACCCAGAGATGAAGTGTTTCACCCAACATATCTTCTCTTGGCTGAGATATATCGATGATATTTTAATTTTCTGGACTGGTACCTATTTAGATTTACAACGTTTTTTTGACAAAATTTCTACTAATGCATACAACCTTAAATTCTCCTTGGATTATAGTCAACAAATGATCACCTTTCTTGATCTCACTATAACCATCGATAACGAGGGTAAACTATATTCCTCGCTATATAGAAAAGCCTCGGCCGGCAATACTATATTGCATGCATCCAGTTCCCATCCTAAAACTCTTTTAAAAAGTATACCGTACAGTCAATATCTACGAATAAGAAGAAATTGTACTAATGATAAAGATTTTTACCAATCCTCCTACGAACTATATCAAAGATTAAAACTAAGAGGCTACAGCCATAATTTACTTAAACAATCATTTAATAGAGTTAAATGTTTGGAACGAAAGGAATTAATCTTTAGAGACAAAAATCTTCAATTAAATCAACCTGTACGACTTATCACCCAATACTCAAATCAATCTGCCCAAATTAGGAATACTATAAATACATTTTGGCCCTTACTCTCATCGGATCCCATAGTAGGACAATATGTGAAAACATATCCGGAAATTACTTACCGGCGACCCCTGTCTCTCAGTGATAAACTAACCTCTAGTCACTTTTATGCCCTAGATGACAAAAAAATGGACCAATCAGGTACTTTTTCCTGTGGTCACTGCGATTCCTGTACTTTTTTGTCCAATTCTAACAGCACTCTATTACCGAACGGGAACCTACATAAGCCTAAACATCGGGTAACCTGTAACACGGTAGGCGTTATCTATCTAGCTACCTGCCGTTGCGGATGCTTCTATGTTGGAAAAACAAAGAGAGCATTCTCAATTCGTATACAGGATCACATTAAACCTTTATCCAAAAAGAAAATCTCAACAGCAATTAATCGCCATGTAGCCCAAAAACATAATTTTGACTCCACTGCAATTTTATTTTCTGCCCTTGAACATCTACCCCTCAATGTACGCGGAGGGGATATTGACACCCGTCTACTCCAACTCGAAACCAGGTGGATATACACCTTAGATGCCACTAGTTACCCGGGCATGAATGAATATATCAGCTTCAAATCCTTTTTGTAATCCCCTCCTTTCTTCCCTTCTTTCTTTTCCCCCTTTCCCCCCTTTGACGCCCATCCCCCATCCCTACCCCTTTTACCCTCTCTGTCCCACCTTCCCCTTCCCCAATTCCCGAACTATAGTAACTAATTCTGATGCCCCCTCCTTCTGGTCCTCACCTGTTGGGGTCATTACCAACATGCGCCAAAGCTTGCTCCGTCTTTTAATCTTTATTCCATTCTTTCCTAAAATGTTTTCCCAATGTATAATAACTTTATGATATCTTTTAATACACATGGAAACCAATCAAAAATATTGTGAAACTCTATCAAACATACTGTATGGGAATTTAACTTTAATTGTATACAACTAATCTGAGTTTGCCAACTTGCCCCTGTTGCATTTATCTTGAACAACCCTAATAGACACCTGACAAATATTAAATTGGCTTGACGTGTCCAAAAAATTGTCCATGTGTCTCTGTTCAACTTACTTCTTACCTGTCAGCCTTCTGAGATTTATTTAGATATGACCAAAGCATGTCTTACTCTGATTATTTAGTATTAACCGTACTAAATTAGAGATATCTACTGGGTGAGATATCACCTGTATTTTGCGATCCATCGGACTGCCTTTTAAACACCCCCTCAGGCTTCATCCTCCTCTTCCCCCTTTTTTTCCCTCCTAAACACCCCAATTCCATCTTTCGGTTATTATGATTCGGCCGCTGATTTGAGGATGGGTATGTCTCTTTGGGAATGCCTCCCTGCCTAGCATGGACACCCGAGGGCGGCGCCATCAAGCCCGCCCATCTCTAGCCTCTGCCAGTAATTCGCCGCATTCCGGCGATTATGTCATCACGCTATGTACACGCACACCGCCGGGAACTATGGTCCTTGTAGGCTCCTGGCGGTGATGCGTGCGACGCGCCTGCGCACAGGCTCTCATGTCCGCTGACCGAGGGGCGTATCCCACGCCTCCCCGATCTGGAAGGCGGGTATAAAAGCCAGCTTGCTAGCCCAGTCCGATACGGGACTCTGGAGGCACCTGACGTACTGAATCCTCTTGCATTCAAGTAAGTTATTCAAACCCCCTTGTTACTTATTCCCTGACTTTTTTAATGCTACCTTGCACCTTATCCAATGTGGATTGCTCTGAACATATACACTTTTTTTTTTTTTTCTAATTTATTGTAGACCTTTGACCGCCAGGACACCCCCCCCCCCTTTTTTTAGGGTGCCCATAATTGCCTGTCTTAGGCAGAATTGGCTCTTTTCTTTATACTCTAATACAGGTATTGGATTATATTTGTTTGTATCCATATATAATTTCCTCCTCCTTACCCACTGCTTTGCAAAATCTTGGAACCTTACGTTCCCTCAATACCCTTTCAGGTGCCTCCCGTCTACCAATTAATCCTTCACAGAACTTCAAGGTTCCCCCAACAATTTCATTACCCGCATCCTTTAAACTATTCAAGTAAGTAAATATTTGAGACATTTGTCCTTTATATAGTGTATGGCGCTATGTCCATGAATTAATTTATCATGGACTTACAACACTATATTACTTAAATTCCTATGTATTCTTTACCAAAAATTTCTTTTCCTTCAAATATTTTCCCCTTTCTTTCAATTAGAAAAAAACTCCTGTCTACACCTGACTTGACCCGCCTTCTGCTAAGCATGATAGGCATCCTTTAAGACCGCCCTACTCCACAGTTTGAGCCGAATCTGATATTTACACCGATTTGGGTAAGTTTGTGGATGGGTCTAAGGGGGACCCCCCTGTTTCACCATCAGGGGAGGTGGGGTGAGGGCATCCCCCTTGGAATCGCAATCAGTGGAATCCTCTAGGGCTATCTCCATGAGAAATCCTCTTTTCCTACTTTGACATTGGATTACCTCTGGCCCTATTTACCAGTAAATCAGACTAACCATGATAATCTCTTTTATTAGATACATTTATCCTGTAAAGTAGACCTACCCTGAGGAAGCCATTGTTATGGCGAAACATGTCGGAACTGTCTACTAAGACGCACCTAATCCATCTCAGGTCATCTTACTCACAGTAATTTTGAATCGTTTCCAAACTCCATGTGCATTATTTGAACCAAATGATAATTCAGGATCGTTTTCTGTATTAATGACTATATGTTGTTTCAAATGAATTTTAATCATTTTTGGTCATGACCTCTTATGATTGAGCTTTGTTAAATGTACACTAATAATTTTTCTTTATTTTTCTATGTTTATGTAATTTTCTATATGTAATAAAACTATTTTTATTAATCAATATGTGTTAAGAGCATTGAACTGCGAGTTAACCCCGACTCTCTTATATTATTATCGCACCGCTATAATCCCTAGTCCACCATCCCCCTTTGTTTACACTTTAATACCAAGGGATGAGGTGCTGCATTACTTAGTGGATCCTCTCTGTCTTTTTGTATATAACTCAAGGGGAGTGTTATTGAAGCGCCTGTGTTGGCCTATGCTGATCCCTCCAAACCTTATGAATTACATGTGGATGCTAGCAGAGATGGCCTAGGGGGAATGTTATATCAGGAGATGGAAAGGAAGCTTTGTCCGGTGGCTTATGTGAGCCGCAGCCTCACTCCCCCTGAGAAGAGTTATCCGGTACACAAATTAGAGTTCCTGGCCCTCAAGTGGGCTGTAGTAGACAAGCTACGGGATTACCTATATGGGGCCACGTTTGTGGTAATAACAGATAACAACCCTCTGACTTACTTGCTGTCCACTGCCAAGCTGGATGCCACTGGACATCGGTGGTTAGCCGCTTTTTCGAAGTTCCGGATCAGTTTAAAGTATTGGCCAGGGGTAGGAAACCAAGACGCTGATGCACTTTCCCGAAGCTCTCAAACTATTGATATTGGTCAGAAAAACTGTGTCCTTTTGCCCCTCGAGGGAGTACTAGCCGTATGCCAAGGCGTAGAGCACAAACATAGAGGGGCGTCAGGGGCCGAAGCCGGGGGGGTCACCCCCACTGGAGTACCAAGATACTACTGTGATTTGACACAGGTGCATAGTCAAGAACTGCCTCAGTTAACCAAAGAAGACATGAGGAGAGATCAACGTGAAGATCCATTGGGTAGCCTTCTAAAGAAATCTTTGTCGGTTCAGGATCCCCAGATGCTGTTAAATAGTTTCATTGAGGGAGCCAGTGTGGCCTATAAAGAATGGGAACGAATGAGGTTGAAAGATGAAGTCATATATCGAAGAGGCCCATCTGAAGAACCAGAGGGTGTTTGTCAACTGTTCCTCCCTGAGAAACATTGTGTCATGAAGATCTTGCCAGTATCAGGCGCTCCAGTTCCCGTGGTTCGCGATCGTGGGTGCTGTTGCGCGTGCGCACGCGCGTGGGCACCTGTGTTGGCGCCAGACGGGTTATTTAAACCTGCCTGTTGCAGACGGTCCCCGCTGTCTGTCCCCGTTGTGTGCCCTAAAACCTGATCTGAGATTGTTACCTGTGATAAGACCCGGCTTACCTGTGACCATCCTGTTATCTGCCTGCATCTGACGTTGGCCTGTTTGTTACTATTCTTCTGCCTGCCTCTCTGTACCTCTGCTGCCAGCCTGATATCTGACCCGGCCTGTTGACTATCCCTGAACTGATCCAGTCTGCTGCACTGATCCTGTCTGCTGCACTGATCCTGTCTGCTGAGCTGATCTTGTCTGCTGAGCTGATCCAGTCTGCTGCACTGATCCTGTCTGCTGAGCTGATCCAGTCTGCTGCACTGATCATGTCTGCTGAGCTGATCCAGTCTGCTGCACTGATCCTGTCTGCTGAGCTGATCCAGTCTGCTGCACTGATCCTGTCTGCTGAGCTGATCCAGTCTGCTGCACTGATCCTGTCTGCTGAGCTGATCCAGTCTGCTGCACTGATCCTGTCTGCTGAGCTAATCCAGTCTGCTGCACTGATCCTGTCTGCTGAGCTAATCTAGTTTGCTGCACTGATCCTGTCTGCTGAGCTGATCCAGTCTGCTGCACTGATCCTGTCTGCTGAGCTGATCCAGTCTGCTGCACTGATCCTGTCTGCTGAGCTGATCCAGTCTGCTGCACTGATCCTGTCTGCTGAGCTAATCCAGTCTGCTGCACTGATCCTGTCTGCTGAGCTGATCCAGTCTGCTGCACTGATCCTGTCTGCTGAGCTGATCCAGTCTGCTGCACTGATCCTGTCTGCTGAGCTGATCCAGTCTGCTGCACTGATCCTGTCTGCTGAGCTGATCCTGCCTGCTGAACTGATCCAGTCTGCTGAACCGACTCAGTCTGCTGTGCTGACCCAGTCTGCTAATCTGATCCGGTCTGTTGATCTTGCCAGGCACCCATGTCACTCCTTACTCCTGTGTCTTCTGTTACCTTACCAGGGGACCGAGAGTGGGAGCCATAAGGGAGGCCTTCCTCTGCAATTCAGGCTCAAAACCATCAGGTACGTGACACATCGATTGGTAGTGTTAGCTGCTCTTCATGATGACCATAGCCATTTAGGTCCAGATAGAATCTTCAACTGGTCAGGGATCGATTCTATTCCCTACAGTAGCACAGCGAATGATTCAACCGGATACTCCCCTACCGGCTGATGTTTGGAAGGGAAGCTCGCTTGCTGGTGGATCTGGCTTTTGGTACGTCACTAGATCATACATCTCAGGCTTCCTATCGAGGGTACATCGTCAGACTTCGAAAAAGAACTTAAAGACTGCTTATGAGAAAGCTAAAAAAGCGTCCACCACCAGGGAACAGAGAAACAAGAAAAACGTTGAACTCAAAGTAAGGGTTCAGGACCAGACTTTAAAGGTTAAAAGAAAAGTTTGGAGTTTTTCTTTAAATCATACTTACTTAGGTATATGCAGCATATGGCTGATGCTGCATCTGTCCCCCTCCGGCCCTAAGACTGAGAACAGAGCGATCAAACACTGCTGATTGCTTGGTTCTCAGAGCTCCATGAGCAGAAAACTGGTGACTGTCAGTCACCGCTGTCTGCTATGCAACCACCCCACACCATGCGGTGCTGAGCTGTGGAGAGGGCAGGTGTGGCTGGCTCAGGCTCTCAGTGGCTCGTAGAGAGGCTGAGCCAGGTGCTGGTCCAGGGTTGTGGGAGAATCCCGACCCTATTGTCATGATCTTGCCCAACCTGGACTGGCTCTGTGATGTCAGCCGACAGCAGGCTTCAGCTCTCTTTTTGCTGAAAACGGGTTACAGGTGTGCAGAATGAACAAGTTCACCTTTTTTAAAGCAAAATAATAAATGCACCTCTTTTTGCCAATAAAAAATCGTGCATTATGTTTGTACACTGCATCCTGTAGAGCAGGGGTCCCCAACCACCAGGCCGCAGCCCGGTACCGGGCAGTGGCCTCTCTCCAGCCAGGCCGTGAGTGTGGCGGGCTGGTGGCATTGGAAGGGCGACATGACACAGACAGCGGATGGATGGCATGACACAGACAGCGGTGGACCAGGGTGCAGAGAGATGACATCATCCCTCACTGCCCACCCTGAATCACCGCAGTTCCGCCCACACACTTTGCAGGCGCGGGCAGCAGAGAGATTACATCATCTCTCACTGCCCGCCCTCACTCGATCACTGGAAAGCTGGGGTGAGAATCCTCCTTCTGTGCTGTTACTGTTACTGCCTGCCACCAAATTGCCTTTATATTTAAAAAGTGACAAGCAGCATCTGGTATTTTGTGGTGGCAGGCAACAGTGGAAAGCTTCAGCTGGTGGCAGGATAGTCACAATCCGCATCCAGTGGCAAACAACGTGGCAAGTGACATTCCACATCTGGTGGCAGGCGAAGTGAAAAGTGACAATCCGCATCTGGTGGCAGGCGATATGGCAAGTGACAATCCGCATCTGGTGGCAGGTGACTTGCCAAGTGACAATCTGCATCTGAAGGCAGGTAACATGACAAGTGACAAGCTGCATCTAAAGGCAGGTGATGTCACAAGTGACAAGCTGCATCTGGTGGCGGGTGATATGGCAAGTGACAAGCTGCATCTGGTGGCAGATCATGTGACAAGTGACAAGCTGCAACTGGTGGCAGGCGACGTGGCGAGTTGCATCTAAAGGCAGGTGACCTGGCAAGTGACAAGCTGCATCTGGTGGCAGGCGATGTAGCAAGTAACAATCCGCATCTGGTGGCAGGTGACATTGCAAGTGACAAGCTGCATCTGAAGGAAGGTGACGTGACAAGTGACCAGCTGTATCTGGTGGCAGGTGATGAGACAATTGACAAACCGCATCTGGTGGCAAGTGACAATCTACAGATGACGTGACAAGCTGCATCTGAAGAGAGGGGACGTGACAAGTGACAATCTGTATCTGGTGGCAGGCGATGGTGGCAAGTGAGTTTAATTACAATGTAATAATAGAAACAATGCGCTTCAATCATCCTGACACCTTATCAACTATGGCATGGATATGCTATTAGCAGACCTCCAGCTGTTGCAAAACGACAAGTCCCATCATGCCTCTGCCTCTGAGTGTCATGCTTCTGGCTGTCAGAGTCTTGCTATGCCTCATGGGACTTATAGTCTTGCAACAGCTGGAGGTCCGCTAATTGCATATCCCTGAACTATGGTGAAGTGATGATTGAAGTGCCCACACCAGCCATTGCCCTGACAAATTGCCCACAAAAAAACGCATCAACCACCTCACCTGGCTGTCAGTAGGTGTAGTTTATCCATTGACAGGTCATTCAATGACCAGACTGTTTTCAAATTGTGACAGCAGGTGCAGGGAGGTGGGAGGTAGGTGGATAGGAGCATATTACCTGCTACACCCTAAACATGGGTGTAACATACTCCTAAAGGTGAACTTATCTTTTAATAACATTAGCTCCATAGACTTCACTGGGATTTACCTTTAAGTTTGGGTTGGCTGAATTTCAAACAAGATTTGCCAAAGCCTTTCATGTATCAAACCCAGGCAATTTCGCCCATCGCTATTTCTGTTTATTTTTTTTATTATCCAAACCTCATCTTATAAATTCAATAACTTGATAGCTTCATGGTTTTCATTATGTTGTTTAGAAATGTTGCTAACAAACTTCATAAACAGGTGTAGTTTTTAATTACAAACAGATGGACTCTATTCAACTAATGATGTGACTTCTGAAAGCAGTTGGTTACACCAGAATGTATTTAAAGGTTTCACAGCAATAGGGATAAATACTTGCGCACTCAAAACCTCTGATTTTATTTGTATGTAATTTGGAAAACCATGTAGATTTTTTTTGTTTCCTCAATGGCATTATGGACTTTTATTTTATTTTTTCAGATCAGTGACATAAAATGCAAATTAAATCCATTTTAACTACTTCAATACCAGACACTTGTATCCCTTTCCTGCCCAGGTCAGTTTTCAGCTTTCAGTGCAGTCATGCAACACTGTACCCAAATTAAATTGTAATCATTTTTTTTAGACAAATATTGCTTTTTTTTTTGATCGTATATAATTACCACTGTTTTTCTTTTTTTTTTTTTTTAAATAACTGAAAAATTACCAACATATTTTTAAAAGTGTTTGTTTTAGTTTCTGTTATAAAACTTTGCAAAAAAATTATCTTTCTTTAAAACTTATGCTGAAATTCAATCTGCTAAATTTATTTAGTAAAAATAACCCAAATCAGTGTATAATGTTTAGTCTCATTTCTTAAGGGCCTAAAATGCCAGGACAGTACAAGTACCCCACCAAATGACCCATTTTTGGAAAGTACACACCTTAAGACCCCTTTCACACTGGGGCGGTTTTCAGGCGGTACAGCGCTAAAAATAGCGCCTGTATACCGCCTGAAAAAACCGGCCCCATTCACTCCAATGTGAAAGCCGGCGGGCTTTCACACTGGAGCGGTGCGCTAGCAGGACCGCAACAAAAGTCCTGCTAGCAGCATCTTTGGAGCGGTGAAGGAGCGCTGTATTTACCGCTCCTATACCGCTCCTTCCCATTGAAATCAATGGGAAACCGCGGGGATACCGCCCGCAAACCGCTGCTGCAGCGGCGCTTTGCGGAGGTTTTTAACCCTTTTGCGGCCGCTAGCGGGGGTTAAAACCACCCCGCTGGCGGCCGCATACCGCGGGTAAAACGATGGTAAAGCAGCGCTAAATATAGCGCTGCTTTACCGTCGCCCGCCCCGCACCGCCCCAGTGTGAAAGGGGCCTAAGAGATTTAGTAAAAGGTATCATGCATTTTTGGGCAAATAAAAAAAAAAAAATGTAGGAAAATGTATTTTTTTTCTCACACATGGAATAGGCATACAGTACTTGCAATTACATCCCAAAACAAATTTTACTACTCTTCTAGAGTAAGAGGATACTACATGTGTGCGATTTTTTTTTTTCACAGTCTAGCCACATAGAGGGGCCCAAAATCCAAAAAGCAGCTTCGGGTTTTCAAGAAGCATACATTTTGCATCTGATTTCCTGACTATCTATCCCATTTTTGAAGGCACCAGGACAGTGAAAACACCAACAAAATTACCACATTTTGTAAAGTAAAAAAACAGTCACATGTATTTTCTATAAGGCATAATGAGTCTTTTGAACATGACATTTTTTTGCCACAAGTTTTTGGAAAATGTGGAAAGAAAAACTTTATTTTTTTTACACAAAGTTGTAAATTTCTAAGATATTTCTAACACACAGCTTAGTCATACTTAGAATTACACCTCAAAACACATTCTGCTGCTCCTCCCAAGTATGGCGATACCACATGTGGTATAGTGAACCTCAATTTTTTGTGGTAAATGTGACACCCCACTACTGACCTATCAACTGGGTGTACTGTGCTGCTGGTGCTAGCCACTTCACCAAGATGTACAGTACTGCTGGTGGCTGCCTGCTCCTCTTCAAATCACCTGAATCTTTGTTGGGACCTTCTTCTCCTCTGAATCAGTTACTGACCCATTGCTCTCAATGGGTTCCAATTCAGAATCTCCCCACTACTCTCATCTGTCATGCATAGAATCTGGAATGTCTTCTCGCTGGAATAAAGAAAATGCATAGGGTTCTGGTTGTCCAAGTCAACTCCACACCCGGAAAGGAGCAATTGTAAAAAATGGAAAACTAGTGGGACTTTAAAGGTGTTGAACCTCCTCTCAGTATAATTAACAGTACACGGTCAATGATTAAAATAAATCTTTATTATACAGTTCTTAAAAGCTATAAACATTAGAAACATAGTGATAACACCTCATCAAAACCCAAAGCACCGCCAAAGATAGAGATCCCTGGTTAGGTATGTAAACAGTGTAACGTCAATGGTAATTTGAGATAACTTTATATATATATATGTAAAACATATCACACAAGGAGGTAATAACTCATCCCGACATGTTTCACCTTTGTCGGCTTCTTCAAGGGCTTAGAGGGGTGCAGTAACAACGGGTTACTAAAAAGAAAAAGAAAAATATACATAAATAATATATATTCACAAAACATATTCATAATCACCAATTATCTCTCCCATATTTGCTGCTCCTTTCTTCACTTGAGGCAGCTGTTCCTGAGGCCACCAATCCACGGAGCTTGCTTTTCTGCATGGTGTTGATTTTACTTAGTTGCACACGTTGTCAATCTTTATAGCAGGTAGTATATTACACAATCTGTAAAAGCTGTATTTGTGAATGCCAGATATTCTGTAAATGAGAAGTTAGCTGCTCCTTTTTATTTTTACAGATATTTATAAAGCTTTGGATTTCCTGAAGAAGCAGGCTTTGACCTGTGAAACTCATTGAATGAATAGGACGACCCCGCTCTGATAATGTATTAAGGGGTTAGGTAACTTTATATCAAAATTAGGGATATCTGGTAAAATGGACACTGTGTAATGTCAACATGTTTATGTGAATATGCTATTTGAGAAACTTATGCAACCATTTATTGGGATTGTAAGGCCCCTTTCACACGTGCGGACCGTATGTCCGTTTTTCATCCATCCGTTTTAGGATGAAAAACAGACATACATGTACCCCTATGGGATAGCGGGTGTCAGTGGATGAGCATCCGCTGACACCCGCTATCGTCCGCCTCCGCTTTTGTCCGATTCTGCAGGCGGAGGAAAACCCTATTTTTCCATCCGTCTGCAGAGCGGATTTTCATATTAGACCCGAAGGGCCTGGTATGGATTTTAGGGGGACCCCCACGCATTTTTTTTTCTAATTTTGATTCGAGGTTCCCATTACTATTCATACCAGATCCAAAGGGCCTGGTAATGGAGTGGGGAGGGGGATCCCATGCTCTTTTTTTCAAGTATCTGTATCTATATTGCCAAGACCCAACAATTCATTACAGCCGCGATCAGTTTTAAATGAAAATTTTTCCTTTAGAAATGTCATTTTGCTGTGGTACTGTGCTAAAAATGTGCACTTTACAGGCATACTATAGAGACCCCCCAGGCACGATATTTAAAGGAATATTTCATTTTTATTGTTTCACTTTAAGCATTAAAAAGAATCACTGCTCTCGAGAAAATTGACATTTTGAAAAAAAATTTTTGCATTGACACATATCCCCTGGGTCAGGACCCAGGTCCCCAAACATTTTTTTATGACAATAACTTGCATATAAGGCTTTTTTTTTTAAATTACCACTTTTTTCTTTCAATGGTTTTTATTTCAAGTTTTCAAAACATTAACAGAATAAAACATAATATCATTTGTTGTAACAGTGTCATTATCTTATTACCGGCTTCCCGCCGTATCACTCAATGTCAAATTTGAAAGATGCAGAGCCTGTTTATCGTTTTTTTTTTTTTTTGTACCAATGAAGGTACTTAAGGAAGAAAAGAAGAGATTAGGGATAGGAAGTCAAGTTAGTGAGAGTAGGAAGAAGTAGTAAGGAGGAGGAAGACCCGTATAGTCCCATTCCCTTTCCCCGTCCCCCCCCGGATCCTCTATAGCAGTATCGCTCTGGAGCCTTCCGATATGTATTGGATCCAAGGATCCCATATCTTTTCAAATTGGGGCATTTTATCTTTGAGTGACGCTGTCATCCTTTCATTGAGCATGATCCAGGAAAGCTTATGCTTGAGCTGGTCGAATGGCACTACTGTTCTCTTCCATGCCTTCGCGATTATGATTTTGGCTGCTATAAATATATATCTTATGAAATGTTTAAGGGGCTTTGATATTTTTTTAATATCTGTTCCCAACAGTGCCTGGATCGGGGATTTAATTAGGTTCACCTGGGTGAGTGTATAAATAAAGTTGTACACCCTGATCCAATATCGTCGCACCTTGGGGCACTGCCACCATATATGGAACATTGTGCCTACCTGTCCACATTCGCGAAAGCAAAGCGGGGATGCTCCAGGTATAAAAGCTGCCAACCTTACCGGGACCATGTACCATCGCATAGTAACTTTAAAATTAGCCTCAATTAATGAGGTATTCATGATGGATTTCGTCGCTCCCTCTGCTATTTTGTGCCACTCGTCCAGCTCAATGCTCTCACCGATATCTGCCTCCCATCTTTTCATATATTCCAGCTTTCCCTTACATCTAGTCAGTGTTGTATACATCTCGGAAATATGTCCTTTGATCTTATCATATTGTATACATAGATATTCCATGGGGGTCATTGTAGTAATATCTGTATTTTTAGATATGGCGCCCAGAAAATGTGTGATCTGTCCATACCTAAACAGCTCGGAGGTCGGTAGTTGATACGTCTCTTCTAACTTTTTTCTAGTTAAAACTCCTCCTCGGTCACAAAAGTCTGCTATCCTTATTAACCCCTTGTTTGTCCACCAATCAAATGCTCGGGGGGTGAGACCTGGGGTAAAGCTTGCATTTCCCAGTAGCGGGGCTAGTGGGGTATGTTGGGATTTAAATCCGTGTGATTTACATAGCCTGTCCCAAATATTCAAAGAGACAGAGAGTGCTGGGCATAAAATTGGGGGCCTTTGTTTAGGGGGCAACCAAAGAATAGAGGAAATCAAGTGCGTCTGACATGCTTTGGCTTCTATCAGCATCCAAACTGGATGGGGTCCTGGACTATGAAATCTGGTTATGTGCGCTAATTGCGCTGCCTGATAGTATTTTAATAGATCCGGGAAACTTAGTCCCCCTCTATTCCTTGGAGCATATAGTGTGCGAATGTTCACCCTAGGTCTCTTGTTTCCCCATATAAAAGATAAGAGTTTAGTCTGTAATATTTTCAGGTCACCCCTGGTAACTGCTAATGGTAGTGTTCGAAATAAGTACAATATTCTAGGCAATACATTCATTTTGACCGAGTGTAGTCTGCCAAACCATGACGGCGGATGTAGCGACCACCTTAGCAAATCTGCCGCTATGTTTTTGAACAGCCCAGGATAGTTCTGGGAATACAACGTGTTCCATGAGGGAGTAATATTTATTCCCAGATATGGAAGGGTATGTGTTTTCCACCCAAATTTAAAAGATCTTTGCAGGGTGGAGACTGTAGTCTCGTTCAGGGAAATATTCATGGCCTGTGATTTCTCGTGATTTATCGTTAAACCAGAAATTATGGAGAACGGTTTGAGAATAGCGTATAAATTCGGGAGTGTTGTGACAGGGGAAGTAATTGCCATCAGTATGTCGTCGGCGAACAACATGCATTTATGTTCCATGCCGCCACATTCTATGCCTTTGACATCTTGGGAAGCTCGAATTTTAATCGCCAACGGTTCCATTGCCAGCACAAAAAGTAGTGGCGATAGGGGGCAACCTTGTCTTGTGCCTCTGTAGATGCCAATCGGATCCGAGTAATAACCCTTCACCATTAGAGCTGCAGTCGGGGAACTATAAAGTGCTTGCAATGTGGACAAAAAATAAGTTCTGAAACCTAGTCTATCTAGTACATATATGAGGTAGTCCCAAGACAAAGAATCGAACGCTTTACGTATGTCTAGTGAAAGTAACATCCCCTGTCTCGGGCCCCCCCCATCCCAGTCTGAGTGGACCGCCGATATAATATCTATCACCCGCCGCGTTTGATCCGTCGTTTGGCGCCCCGGCACAAATCCTGCCTGATCAGGATGAATATAGTTCGCTAAAATGAGTTCATTCTGACCGCCAGTATCTTTGTCATGATCTTTAAGTCTAAATTGATCAGCGAAATAGGACGGTAATTTTCGCAGCTACTATGGTCCTTTCCCGGTTTGGGGATAACATGTATAAATGCTTTATTTTCTTGATTCGGTATGGCTACTCCCTGTCTGATCGCATTAAAGAACGTGCAAAGATGTGGAGTCAGAATTTCATGGAATTTTCTATAGTAAAGACCCGAGAACCCGTCAGGGCCTGGTGCCTTGGATGGGTTGAGACTTTTAATCGCCTGTGTTATTTCTATTTCTGTAAATGTCTGTTCCATAAGCTCCATGTGTTCTTTTTGTATAGTTGGCAAGGGAATGTGTTCAAAGAATTCGTCCATTTTGTCTGTTCCTACCTTATCTGAATTCTTATAGAGTTTAGCGTAAAAATCTGTGAATGTCTTCACTATTCTGTCTGGATTCTGACTAAGTTGTCCGTTGTTCAGTCTTAACCTGGGCAATGCCGGTGTATAAGGGCGGGGTGTTAGTTTCCTTGCTAATAGCGTGGTAGGTTTATCTCCCATCGTGTAATATCTGTGACGGGTCCATCTTATTTTTTTTTCCGCTTGTGTAGTGAGGCTAAGGTTAAGCGCCAGTCTAGCCTCGTCTATTTTATGTCTGATGTCCACTTGGGGATTTAACCTTTGTTCCGCTAGTGCTTCCCTTAGTATTTGTTCCTGTTGTGCTACCGTGCTGTCCCTGGAACGTTTGTTCCGTGCCGCTATTTGAAGCAGTTTGCCCCTTATTGTGGCCTTATGTGCTGCCCAGTTGACTACCGGTGAGGTATCCCCTGGTAGATTTTCCTGAAAGAATAAGCGGAGTTCCTTTTCTATCTCTGTAACAGTTATTGGGTCATTAAGCATAGTGGCGTTAAGTCTCCATGGGGACGGATAGGGTTTTATCCACAGACTTGATAGGGAGAGCCTAACTGGCGAGTGGTCTGACCAAGGGGTGTTCAATATATCAACGGAGGTGACATGCGGCAACAGCGGGGTTTTTATAAATAGATGATCGATCCTTGAGTATGTGTGGTGGACATGAGAATAAATTACCACTTTTGATTATTCATGTTCGTGCCCCATAGATTTAATGGTGTTCGTGTGTTCTGACAAATTTTTTCGCCTGTTCTGCTGCGAACCGAACAGGAGGGTGTTCGGCTCATCCCTAGTAAATACCATCAACTATGTAGTGCAAGGGCCTGCTTGACTGCATACAAATTGAAAAGATTTATGTTATTTGCAAGAAATTAGTATAATGTATGGCCAGCCTTATTCTCAGCATGAGAAAAAACAAAACAAATGAATCCAATTGCTGATAAACAAAAATAAAATTTTGGCTCACCGCCTGTAAAACCTGTCCCTTGACAGGGTTTTTAAAGTCCCCGCTTGTCCCAGAGAATCAGAGACGTTGCAAAAGACTAGCAGGGTCTTAGCCAAACAACAACCTATAGTCCTCCCACAGCTGTTGCTGTTCCACACCACATGGCTGAAACTAGGGGGGCAGAGGAGACCTGTATCCTGGGCACCACATTCTGGGCGGCGCCGTTACAGTTGACACCTGTCTGGGTTTTCGCTGGGACAGTCCAGAGATTTTAAATCCCGGCATCCCAGCGAATCTGTGCTGCATCCCAGAGCCCAGTGTCGAGTTCCGGCCATGAGCTACAGTAACTGTCTGACAGGGGTGCACGCTGGGGTGGGCGCCCGGATGGCACACCTGCCCTGCATCTCTCACTGGGTATCTGAAAAGTGGGAACCGTCACGGCACCACTATCTGCACCTCTGGCAGCTGACATCTCTCCCCGTCAGCTGCCTGTAAAACATGCTGCAGAGGACTGAAGATGCCTTCTCCTCAGCTCTGACATTCTCCAGTACACAGACAGAGGGAGTAGGAGGAGCCGGGAGGATAAATACTGCCTTGCATGAGTCGCACTGTCCTAAGGTCTGCAGTGAGTTTATTGTTGATGGAGACTTGGGGAGAGGGGACAGGAAAG
Source organism: Lithobates sylvaticus (assembly GCA_028564925.1). NCBI lineage: Eukaryota > Metazoa > Chordata > Amphibia > Anura > Ranidae > Lithobates > Lithobates sylvaticus. The sequence goes on along the minus strand of CM053038.1, from coordinate 117,411,088 downwards.
TGGGCACAGTGACCAGGAAGGGGAAAATGGAGGGGGGGTAGGTAAGAATATACACTTGGAGGAGTCATTTGGGAGGGGGGACCAGGGTTAAGGGGATATGTGCTAGGGGACACTTTGGGAGGGGAGGGAAGGGGACTTGTGCTAGAAGGTGGGGAGGAAGAGGGGGGCAGATATGTGCCGGGGGGGGTGCTTTGGGAATGGAGTGGGCTTGTGCTAGAAGGTAGAGTGGGGGGGGAGATGTGTGCTGGGGGACCCTTTGGGAGGGGAGGGGACTTGGTCTAATAGAGCGGCGCCTGCATTTGAAATCCTCCCACCTTCTAGCACAAGTCCTCTCCCCTCCCAAAGCACCCCCCAGCACACATCCGCCCCCCCCCCCCTACTCTACCTTCTAACTCAAGCCCACTCCATTCCCAAAATGTCCCCCTGGCACATATTTGCCCCTCTTCCACTGCACCTTCTAGCACAAGTTCTCTCCCCTCCCAAATAGCCCCCCCAGCACATATCTGACCCTTCCACTCCAACTTCTAGCACAAGCAGGGCTAAAACTTGGGGGAGAGCATGTGTACCTCAGGTGCTGCATTGAGAGGGGTGCTGCTGCTAGTTTGTCACTTGTCTGGGTTTTGAAACATGTGTCCGGATTGCAGTCCACCTGAAACTCGGACACATTATGCAGACCGTATTGTGGGTCCCCATGCTCCAGGGGGCCTGTGTGACCTCCCTGTCACAAAAGGGCAGCATTTATGATTGGCTGTACTTTTCTCCTGCAGCTGCTGAATGACAGCTTCATCTCTCTCTCCCACCAGCATTTAGCATCTGCAGAAGGAAAATACAACCTATCGGTTCTAGTAAATGGTGCTATCCTGTCCAGGTTCCATGTATTTTTGTATTTTTGCTGGCTGCCCCCCCCCCCCCCCTTCTTTATCCTCACCACAGCACTGCCAGCTTTCCTTCTCTCCTCTCTCACCAGCTGCTGCAGGGGATGTGTTAGGATGGAGAGCAGGGTAAAGTGTCAGTAAACATGTCATTCCTTTTCTGAGTTTACACAGTGAGTGGTCGGTACTGATCGCTCACTGTGTTCAGAACTGAAGAATAGTAAATCGTATTTATATTGTAAAACGTAAATAAAGCATAACATTGTAAAAAAATTAAAACAAAAATAAAAATACTGACACCATCCACAGTGACTATTGACACAGTCCATTGCTCTGCTGACACCATCCACTGTGCTGACACTGTCCACTGCCCTACTGACACCATTCACTGCTCATCTGTCACTGTCCACTGCCCTAAAGACACTGTTCACTGCTCGTCTGTCATTGTCCACTGCCCTAAAGACACTGTTCACTGCTCGTCTGTCATTGTCCACTGCTCTACTGACACCGTCCACTGCCCTACTGACACCATCTACTGCCCTACTGACACCATCTACTGACACCATCTACTGCCCTACTGACACCATCTACTGCCCTACTGACAGCAGCATGTCACTAGTAACAAAACTTTGAAATGCCTTATATATTATTATTACCATACTTTGGCTTATTTATGTATAACATTAGAACTTCTCTCTCTGGGCAGGGGCTGGGGGTGTGTGGATGGAGAACTTCTCTCACAGGTGGGGGGTGCCAAGCTGAGTCTTTGCCCCCGGTGAAAGAATGCCTAGCTTCGGCACTGCCACACCACCTCATAGACACCTGCTTACAGTTTCCTGTTCCCTTTCAGGATTCTCCTGCATGTGGGTTAACCCTTTCAGGACCAAAGTTTCTGTACTCAGGATTCGAGGCTCTTTCCCACCCAATGTCTCTTTAAGCCTTTAAATTCTGAGCGTCAAAAGAAGACTTACAAATCCTAAGAAAACTGTAAATCAGTTTCTCCTCTGCAACTAGACCACCCAGAACCCCTCACCATGGACTCCAAAAATATATTTTACTGTCCTCTTTAAAGATACCACAACTCAAATACTGTATATAATATATACATATACTAAACATATATAATAAACATATACATATGTATATGTTTATTTTAAACAGGTGGAGTGAGCGCTAATAACCACACAATTGGGACCATCTACCAGGAGAATGATATGTGTATATATACAAATGACAACTTAAAAACATAACATATTAAAACAAACAATGGCTATTTAAAGTCCATAAGTATCTGTATCTGTAGAACAATGGCAACTTCAGAAGGCAGCCCAGTTTGAAGAAAAGAAGGACTCTTCTGGAGACACTGGAAGTTAAACAGAGGCGCCACTCTAAGTGCAATAGTTAAAAAATCCTTTAATAAAAACTGTGAATTCAGTACTCACAAATTACAAGTAGTCGGGCGTGTAGGCAATGACTGCCGGACAGGTAAAGTGAATCTGGTCCATGTAGTGGGTAGCGGTGTGTAATCGAAACGATGGTAATGTCATCCACTGCTGACAGTTCCGGTCCGTGGAACGCACGCCGACACCCAGACAGATGTCGTCACTTCCGGTGGTGGGAGCCAATAGGTGAAGCGTTTACGAAGCCATGCTCCTCCTTCAGGCCTACCTGGTATCTCCGTAAACGGTCCACTACATGGACCAGATTCACTTTACCGGAACATTCGGCAGTCATTGCCTACACGCCGACTACTAATTGTAATTTGTGAGTACCGAATTCACAGTTTTTATTAAAGGATTTTTTAACTATTGCAATTAGAGTGGAGCCTCTGTTTAACTTCCAATATGTTTATTTTACCCTAAGCATTATAAATCTAAAGTAACCAGATTACTTTTCCTTCTCTAATCAAAACAGTACATATGGCAGACTATCTGCCACCTGGAGGCCTTACAAAGCCTTCAGTAGTCCCCAGGTATCTTAGACATTCCACATGACTCCTCTCTACTGCATTAGTCAGTCACAAGCCATAATAAGCATGGAAACTATCACTATACCTCCTTTTCCTGTAGTTTTACAATTAAAATAATCATATTAAGATGAAACAGGCAATGGACAACTTGTACTTCCTCATTAGGTTTGTCAGCACACCCCAAAGAACATTTAGGTTGCATTTTGTAGGGGGAAATGTTTACAGGCTTTCCTTTGCTGAACAGATCTCTGGGGAGAGAAAAGAAGGTAGCTGAAACACCATAATGCTGGAAATCTATAATGCTCTGGTGCAGTGAGGTGCTGGCATAGCCTTCAGAAGGAAAAATTACAAAGTATACATAGCAAGCCACATTGACATTACATTACATACATATATTACATTGACACACATTGTTGACATCAAGCTAATCTCTTTTAGCATGTTTATCTAAAAAATAATCAAAAGAACTGCACTTTCCTAGTTGGCCCAGTTATTTTGTTCCTATTATATGATATGTGCCTAACATTCTACCGCCATCACCATTTTACCAATGGCCCTATCTTTATCTTTATTTTAATTTGGCTTGCTACCTATTAGGAGAGCATCAACCCCAATAGAGTCATATAACGGCTCTTCCCTGCCTGCTATACAGATAGCACATGTTACAAAGAATACTTTTAAGTTTTTATAACCAAAGAAAGCTTCCTTTTTATACCGAATGAAAAAGAAGCTAATGGGAATGTTGTCATAAATGAACAAATCATTTAAGTATTCGGATGGTTTCATGAGTTTTTCAATGCACCAAGAGCACACAAATGAAAATTGTTATTATGATTTGCGGCAGATGCAGTCCATTTGTCTGCATTATTATGGTTTATGGATTCCAAGTATTAAAAGGTGTTTTAGAGTGAGCAAATGACACATGTATAGCAATGTCATTGTTCCGTAACACACAGCATAAGAGTCTAGTTCTGGCACATTACTAGGACCATTAACATGAGGCTTTGTTCTCCATCAGTGTTACCACCAGCATGTATGAATGAGATCCATTTGCTGTCTATATGCATAAATAGCAATGCCCATATATTTAACATTGACATGCACTTAGCATTGTTTTGTTTGAGCTTTGGGGCTGCTAGTTCAGGTAAAATGCTAGTCTAATTGAATGTATCTTTGTCTGTTTCTGAAAGGACTAATGTATTCTGATACATGTACCTGTAAAAATGTGTTTTCTTTTTAGTCACCTCATGTGAAAGTGACTTTTTTCTACCACTTTTGTTAAAAATACTTATTGGTGCCTTGTATTTGTGCATTATTATGCAGTTTATATCAGGGTAGTGCCCCTTGTTATTGTATTAGGAGGGCAAACAACACACTTTCACTTTGCACTGCGTAGTACTTATTATCTACACTTTGACTAAACAAATATGAACACAGAAAAATCATAACTAATAGACTGTTCGGGTATCTGAAAAGTTTATTCAGCTACAGGTACAACATTTTTCTAATGTTCATAAATGCTCTACTACAACTGTTGCGAGAGCAGTATTTTTCATTTGGGTATATAAAATGAGTTCGAAATGATTGATGTATTATTTAGAAGACTACAACAGACAAGTGGGAGTTATTGGATAGACAATTTAAGAGTGTTCTGTAGCATCACTCAATAATCCACTGGTGTACGAAGAGCAGAAAACTGTGTCGACAGACCAAGCTTAGCTATGACTACCCATTTGAATCATGCAGAAATTATTATTTGATTGGGGGAGGGAAGAACAATCCCAATCTGGTTTCAGAGATCTCCCAGCAATTTAGAAACACTACATCACCAAAGGTTTGTTCATATTGACCATCAACCTACCTATATGTCCAAAAGTATGCAGACACCTCTCCAAATTATTGAGTTCAGATTTCCAGTAAAGGGTACTATAGAATACAAATACATTTTGAACAACTGTGCATCTTGTTGTCCAGTTTGGGAAAGGTCTTCTTCTGTTCCAGTATGACTGTTCCACTGTGTATATACCTTAGTCCATAGAGACATGGTTTGAGCAATAAAAGGTGACCTCAACACTCCAGCTTTGGTTAAACTACAAATCCCATGAAACATTGCAAGCCTCTGACAACCACAGGCATGATTTACAGAGGCAGGCGCATGATGGGAGTTGTAGTTTTACTACAACTGGAGCGCTGAGGTTGCCTACCCCTGGTGTTGAACTCTATTGAACTCTTTTGGAATGCCAATTGTGAGCCACATCTTCTCTTCCAACATCAGTACCTTACCTCACAATGGTCACAAATTCATACAAACGCATGAAAACATTTTTGGCAAGCTCTCCCAGAGTTCCAGGAAAAGCTGTTGTTTCCGCATGGGAAGAGTCAGCTGTATATTAATGCTCATGGTTTTGGAATGGGATGTCCAACAAGCCTGTATTGGTGTGATGGTCATAAAACTTTGACATAGGGGTTGATTTACTAACACTGGAAAGTTCAAAATCTGGTGCAGTTGTGCATGGTAGCCAAAGATATGGGACGACGCCCTCGAAGCAGCAGATGATGGAGAATCATGTCTCCTGGTACTGTTGGACCTCAGTGCAGCGTTTGATACTGTGGACCATAATACTCTACTCATCCGTCTCACAGAAGTAGCAGGAGTCACAGACGCAGATCTACAATGGTTCGCATCCTTCTTAGGAAATCGTTCTCAGACAGTGAAACTAGGAGCCTTCACCTCTAAAACCCGGGCAATCTCTTGTGGAGTCCCTCAAGGATCACCCTTGTCACCAGTGCTCTTCAACATATACATCCGCCCACTCCTCAACATCATCAGAAGGTCAGACCTCTGCTTCCACTCGTACGCTGACGACACGCAATTATATTTTCGTATCACCGGACAAAAAGACCATCATCAGCAATTAGAAAAATGCCTCACCCTGATAGACGACTGGATGACCACTAGCTCCCTCAAGCTTAACGAATCGAAAACAGAACTCCTTATGCTACATGCAAACCAAAACTCCCGAACCAAGTCCCCTTGGACACCACCCACCATCTTTGGACAGACCATCGCCCCTAGGACCAAGGCCAAGAGTCTCGGAGTCATTTTTGACTCAGAAATGTCAATGGATGCCCAAATAGGAGCAGTAGTCAGTGGTTCTCACCATCTGCTCCGCCTACTACGTAGACTCATCCCCTTCATTCCAAAGGAGGACAAAGCAGCGGTAGTTGGAACGATCATTAATTCACGACTGGACTACGCAAACTCCCTTTACATAGGATTACCCCAATATCAACTTGCGCGCTTACAACTTATCCAAAACACGGCAGCAAGGTTGATAGCAGGAAAAAAACCCTGGGAATCCATTTCCCCTTCCCTGAGGAGCCTACACTGGCTAAACGTAAAGAATCGGGTCATATTCAAGACCCTCTGCCTCACCCACAAATGCACCCATGGAGACGCCCCCAATACCTTCTCGAGAAAATAAAACACTACACACCGAATCGCAGTCTCCGATCGTCTAACCAAAACCTCCTCCTCATTCCCAAATCCCGCTACAAATCTAAGGGGGAACAGAGATTCGCTGTCCAAGGACCGCGGCTATGGAACGCTCTACCGAACGATATCCGCATGGAAGAAAACCACCAGGCCTTCAGGAAAAAACTCAAGACCTACCTCTTCTAAGAAGCTTGACAACAAAGCACAAATACAGCGCCTTGAGGCGATTCAGTTCGCATTGTAGCGCTATACTAATTATTCATTCATTCATTCAATCAGATTCTAGCTTTAGCTTGTTCAATAAGGATGAGCTCAGGTGTGTTCGCGACTCCACGTGCCCGTGACCACTCCTGCCAGGAAGCTGACACTCCACAGCGCTAATCACAGTTAGATCTGTGCATCCACAGATCGGGAAATGTCTCACTGCCTGTGATTAGCGCTGTGGAGTGTCAGCTTCCTGGCGGGTGCGGGCACCTGGAGTTACAAACACGCCTGATCTCATCCTTATTGTTCAATCAAGCTTTGACAAAAAACCTGGAAGCTGATTGGATTCCATACAGAGCTGCACCAGAGTTTGCACTCTCCAGTTTTAGTAAATCAAACCCATAGTCTATCTGCGAATGACAGCATGAAGTTCTGACATCTCACATATCTTCTAGATTGTTTGGGCACTAAAACCCACAAAGTATTTTCATTTCATACTTCCTATATACATCCAGGGACATCTCACTAAAAAGTAATATGGCGAAGTGCCGAAGTGCCTTGGATGGGAAGGAAGCTTCAATCCTGTATCTGGACTTTGCTAATTGCCTGTAGGCTGTGTGAGTGCACAGGTCTGCAGGATTGGTATAAGCCAGCCTTGAGGCTAGATCAGGGCAGTTGGAGTTGCAGTTGGACTTGGAGTTGCAGTTGCTGCCACTCAGACACACAGTTCAGACACACAGCCAGTGTGTGAAGTTAGAGGTGTGCTCCAGCCAAGAGAGGTTACCCACTGTGGAGACAAGGCTAGACATGTGCAATTATTTTCGGTCTGAATATAAATTCGGATAAATTTATGGTTATTCAGAGATTCGGATGTATCTGAATATCCAAATTAAATAGTAACGAATTTCATCTCGTATATTCGCTTTCTAACGAATTGCAAAATTTCAGAACGATTCGGATTGGTCAAAAAACGATCGACCGATTTGAATTCTGTATGAAGAATAGCTGATTTTTAAGGAGCGGGCTGGGAAGCCGGCCTGCTGCGTCATTAACAACTGATGACTAATTATCTGGCTTCCCGACTGAGAACTAAAATGTAAACAAAAGAATGCTGGCAATAGATTCCCCCACCCCCCAATCCAAAACAGGCCCATCAGGTATGGTGTGGATTTTAAGGCAGACCTCACGCCAAGAATTTATGCCAGACGGGAGTGGGACCTGAGCAGTAAGGTGCTGCGAGCACATGCTGAGTGGGTCTTAGAAGCCCATGATCGGGGAGACCAAAGAAAGCAGCAGTGCTGCTGACTGAAGAGCCAGGTTGCTTTATATTTTTTGTTACTTGTTTTAAAGTGAGAAACTGAAACCCCTGCCTATGCAACCCGTATTTGTTACATTGGAACCTTGTTTTTTCTGTTTAACCACTTGGCCACTGGTCACTTAAACCCCCTTCCTAACCAGACCAATTTTCAGCTTTCGGTGCTCTCACATTTTGAATGACAATTACTCAGTCATGCAACACTGAACCCATATGAAATGTTGTCCTTTATTTCAAACAAATAGAGCTTTCTTTTGGTCTTTCTTTTAATCACCGCTGTTTTTTTTATTTTTTGCGCTATAAGGCCCCTTTCACACTGGGGCGGGAGCCGCGGCGACGGTAAAGCAGCGCTATATTTAGCAATGCTTTACCGTTGTTTTAGCCGCGGTATTCGGCCGCTAGCGGTACAGTTTTAACCCCTGCTAGCAGCCGAAAAAGGGTTAAAATCCCTCGCAAAGCGCTGCTACGGTATTGCCGTGGTATTGCCGCGGTATTACCGCGGTGTCCCATTGAAATCAATGGGTAGGAGCGGTATAGGAGCGGTGAATACACCGCTCCTATACCACTCCAAAGATGCTGCTAGCAGGACTTTTTTGACCGTCCTGCTAGCGCACCGCTCCAGTGTGAAAGCCCGCCGGCTTTCACACTGGAGTGAATGGGGCCGGATTTTTTCAGGCGCTGTACAGGCGCTATTTTTAGCACTGTACCGCCTGAAAAACGCCCCAGTGTGAAAGGGGCCTAAAAGAAAAAAGACTGAATATTCTGTAAAAAAAAAAAAATGCATTATTCTTCATTTCTGTTATAAAATGTAGCAAATTAGTAATTTTTCTTCATAAATTTTGGCCAGAATTTATACTTCTACATATCTTTGTTAAAAATAACCCAAATTGGTGTATATTATTTGGTCTTTAAGAGAAAAAAATGGGTTGGTCAACTAGTTTGCACAGTATGGGGAGATTAGAAAAATGTGTGCCACATCCAGTATTAATAGAAGAAAAATAAATTTTCCCCTGGTTGGTGGACTTTGAAGGCACAACAAATCTTTCCCCAAAATAACACAATGAGTAAAGTAATAACAAAATGTATTTATAACACATTATACATAAAAGTTTATAAGTAGAGCGTTATAGCAAAATCGACATAAAGATAAAAAAATGCATCAACATTATATGAGGAATCAGACCCGACGCATTTCGGAGTTTATGAAGGGTGTCCTCCTTCTTCAAGGGTCACAGTATCGGGTATTAAACCCAGTTCTAAATGTAGAAATTACAGTTTTAATATGACAATAAACACATTTAACAGAGAAAATATATTCAAAGAGCAGGATATAACATGAAACAGACATTATATACCCAACGGAAGTGACAACAGTGTATAGCAACAATAAAAAGAACAATATAAGAGAAACTTACATAGATGGAGATACATTGGTTGGAAACACTCTACTATATTAAAAAAAAAAAGAGAGTGCACTGGATTAGATATCTTCCATGTGGAGATCCAGCGTAAGCCAGGGTTGACAGAGCCTAGGTCTGGTAGAAGGATATATCTAAAGAGTATGATGGAAGCCCCTCCCTGAGTGTGGGATGGTATCGGAGGGCCGCAAGCGGTGGAGCGGGAGCGGATCACAGGACTACTGGGGTCAGCAAAAAAGTAAAGAGTCCTCTATAGAGGAATAAAAGAAAGAGTAAAGATTATAATATGTAACTTCATATATATGTGTATATGATTGTTAATAAATAAATTACATCAGTGTCTATAAAAAGACAGTACCTGTCCTATTGAAACCACTAGTCATAGCGAGCAGAAATGGCCCTGCAAATAGATCAATATAATCTGCAAAGAAAGGGGTAAAAAATATAAAAATATAGTATACACCCTTATTGTAGTACGGGCTCAAAAGAAGTTTAATGTAGGTCAAAATATAGGACCAACAAGTAACTGCTCGAAGGTGGCTTAACAATAATTCCCCTAAAAAATATATTTTTGATGATAAACTGAATATATTATATTATTGATCGTGGATTTATATCAAAACCGCAGACCATAAAATATAAGGTAATTGATAGATGGATAATAAATAAATGCATCAAAGGTGGATAATTAACAGAAGAAACTATCAAAATCACAGATATAAACTATTGTTGTGGAACCAAGGTTATTTTCCAATACAGGAAGAAAGCCCCCAGTGGTGAAAAGGTGCCAAAACAGCAGCCAGTGTTTTACCATTTACAATTACAACAATAGTGTGTGGATTTTAGAGTGCATTGAATGTAATTTAAAAAACTCCTTACTTTTTTGCTGACCCCAGTAGTCCTGTGATCCGCTCCCGCTCCACCGCTTGCGGCCCTCCGATACCATCCCACACTCGGGGAGGGGCTTCCATGATACTCTTTTAGATATATCTTTCTACCAGACCTAGGCTCTGTCAACCCTGGCTTACGCTGGATCTCCACATGGAAGATATCTAATCCAGTGCACTCTCTTGGTTTTTTAACATAGTAGAGTGTTTCCAACCAATGTATCTCCATCTATGTAAGTTTCTTTTATATTGTTCTTTTTATTGTTGCTATACACTGTTGTCACTTCCGTTGGGTATATAATGTCTGTTTCATGTTATATCCTGCTCTTTGAATATATTTTTCTCTGTTAAATGTGTTTATTGTCATATTAAAACTGTAATTTCTACATTTAGAACTGGGTTTAATACCCGATACTGTGACCCTTGAAGAAGGAGGACACCCTTCATAAACTCCAAAACGCGTCGGGTCTGATTCCTCATATAATGTTGATGCATTTTTGCTATAACGCTCTACTTATAAACTTTTATGTATAATGTGTTATAAATAAATGTTGTTATTACTTTACTCATTGTGTTATTTTGGGGAAAGATTTGTTGTGCCTTCAAAGTCCACCAACCAGGGGAAAATGTCTTTTTCTTCTATTATTTGGTCTTTGTGAGAGTCCACAAGCTAAGGTGCCAATCTCTGAAAATTGATCATACCTGAAGTACTGACGGCCAATCGCATTTCTTGAGACCCTAACAAGCCAGGAAAGTACAAATACCCCCCAAATGACCCCTTTTGGAAAGTAGACATTCCAATACCACATGTGAGAGATGTTTCTACAAGCTGGCCACATACAGGGGCCCAACATACTGGGAGCAGCATCAGGTGTTCTAGGGGCATAAATGTCTCAATTCTAATTTGAGTACCAATTACACTTTTGTGAGGCACTGTAATGGCATGGATGAGAACTGATGTGGCATGGATGAGCATGAATGGGGATGGATGAGCCGTGGATGGGGATGGCTGAGCATGGTTGAGCTATAAATGTGGATGGCTGAGTATGGTTGAGTATGGCTGAGTATGGTTGAGTATGGCTGGGTAAGGCTGAGTATGGCTGGGTACCAATTGGTGTATGGCTGGGTATGGCTGAGTATGGCTGCATATGGCTGGGTACAGCTGAGTATGGCTGATTATGGCTGGGTATGGCTGAGTATGGCTGGGTATGGCTGAGTATGGCTGGGTACGGCTGAGTACAGCTGGGTATTGCTGAATATGGCTGGGTATGGCTGAGTATGGCTGGGTATGGCTGAGTGTTGCTGGGTATGGCTGAATATGGCTGAGTATGGCTGAGTGTGGATGGGGGTGAATGGGGGTGGATGGATGAGTATGGATGGCTAAGGATGGATGGATGAGTATTGCTGAGTATGGATGGCTGAGCATGGGTGGATGGTTGAGTATTGCTGAGTGTGGATGGCTGAGCATGAATGGATGAGTATGAAAGAGGGATGGCTGAGCATGGATGGATGGATGAGGCTGCACAGAGCAGCACCGTGGGCACTACAGATCCAGCCCACAGTGCTGCTGCAACCAATCTCTCCCTTCTCCGCTCACACTGTACTGATCGGTACAGAGAGGGGAGAGAGGAACCAGACATGGCGCCGGTTTGTTTACAAGTGACCGATCTGTAATTTGACGGATCGATCACATGGTAAACGGCCGCTGTCCTCTGGACCCGGAGGTCACAGATACTCACATGTGCGTGCCCCAGGGGGCGTGCAGGAGTACGATTCTGGGAGGACATTAATGTATGACCTCCCAGAGTTATTGAGCCACGCTGTAGCCATCATTCGATTATGGCCCGGTTGTTAATAAAATTGGGCTACTAGTTCAGACAGTCGTGAACTCAGATCAAAAAAGCATCTACCAAGACAGCTAAACGTCCCACAGATCACAATATATGTACTGTATATACTATATATATATATATATATATATATATATATATATATATATATATATATATATATATATATATATACATATATATATATAATGTAGCGATGGGCTCCTGACGAGCATGCGCTATATGTTTTGCAAATTTAATGTTCCCAAAACCACAGTTGGGTTTTGGGGTTCTGCTTGGCCATAGGTGTGGGTGTCACCTCTGGCAAGTACGAGGACGCAGTCTGGCTGGATGCATTGGGTGCCAATCCCTCTCGGAACCAACCAGTGAGTGTGGTGTTTTGCTGTGTATTCTGGGAGGGGGTACTTAAGGTGCTGAGATCGCGTGCTACGGAGTTCCGGTCCAGAAGATCTTTATGTTTGTTTGGTCCTAGTCCTCCTGACCAGCCCTCTGGGGCCCTCATGGCCTGGGGTGCGGATCCATCCAATTCCGAGTCTCGGGGCTGGCTAGCCCAAGGCACAGTAACACTGGAAGGAGGATTCTAAGGTGGTCCGGTTGGAGAGGCCCAGTAACTGAGAACGCAACCAGGGGAGGACTCTTCAGAAGAGGGCCATGCAAAAGGCTGGTTCCTCAGCAAGAGCCTGGAAGCCAAGTTGAAAGACACCAGGTGAATCCACACTCGTACGGTATTGCCGGACCGGCTGCAAGATACTGGTACCGTATGAGGGTTCTCTAAGTTCATTTATCCTTCAGTTACAACCAAGTCTGTGGCAGAGACTTTATTCTTCAGTTACAACCAAGTCTGTGGCAGAGACTTTATTCTTCAATTACAACCAAGTCTGTGGCATAGACTTTATTCTTTTAGAACACTCTATCGGCTGCTAGGCCTAGTGAGAGGAGCTTTATCCGATAGTCGTGAGAATCCAGTTGTGAGTGGCTATTCTCTGGATTTACAAGTTGAGGGACTTTCAGCTTTGCGCAGTTCCAAGGGTACCTGAACTTTTCTCCTAAACCCTCTATCCCTATGTAGGGACTGTGTTTTGTTTATCCCTTTTTGCAAAAAAAAATAAAAACAAAGCGGATCCAGTGTTAGTTTCTACAGTTCTTTGGGCAATCTACCTCAGGAAACCCCTAGACGCATACGAGGTCAAGAAGGTAACGGTAAGCCCAAATCAAACCAGCAGCTCCTTCGGGGGTCAGTGCTATATATATATATATATATATATATATATATATATATATATATATATATATATATATATACACACACATTATAAATACCTTTATTTTTTTCTCTGTTTTCAGCTGCAGAAGGGGCTTAGAGAGCTGGGAAAACAACAGTACACTCATATTTCCAGTAATTATCTGTGGGGGGGGGGGCATCAGAAACCAGACCATGCTGGGATGAATATGCTCTGATGCCTAGAGTGGTCAGTTTGAAATAGGAAAGCAGTGAGACTGTCTGGAAGGAAAGTTTTGCACTTTGTTTCTGGGGAATTTTGGCTTGCAGAAGGAATTTGTGCTGGGGGGGGGGGGGGGGGAGTTGGGTCAGTGTGCAGATTAATGGGGGGGGGGGGGGTATTTATGCTAAAAGGGGATGTATGAGAGCATATTCATTGCAGAGGGAAATTTTGCATTATCCTGACCCCTTTAGTCTGTGGGTTTTACACCCCCTCACACTCTTTGTGTTATGTACTCCTGCCCTTGCCTTATTTGTGCTTCACATTCTGACCCCTGAATTCTATGTGTTACACACCCCCTCATCCCTACTCTACATACACTATATACCACATTACATACTGTATCCAAAGTGTTCATTGATTCAACAGTTGCTAGTTGCTAAGCAGTCTCTAAATATTTTAATGAAGTTCTTCTCTTCTTTACAGTAGGCTCAGATTAAGTATTAGCCCTCTTTATTTTCAATGTGCACAAAAGCATATGTAATGGAAGCATCTCATTTGTTTTTAGATTATTCTGCTGAGGTTTATACATGTCTGTGAGGCTCCCACTTGTGGCACAACATTTTTACCATATTTTATGGTTCAAGGACTGTGGCATACAGTAAGTGCTTTTTTTTTTTCTTCACTTTGTCCCTTTTTGACCAGCCCACTGTTAACAAATTTGGTCACACCCACTGTTTGCTGCAGTGTGCTACATGCACCTCATTATTTCTTTTTTGGGGTGTCCAAAAATGCACGAGGGCTTTTACACTCCTAGCAATGTACTATATGTACTATATCCCCCTAGACCAGCAATTGCAAACCTTGGAACCCCAGATGTTTTGGAACTACATTTCCCATGATGCTCATGCACTCTGCAGTGTAGTTGAGTATCATGGGAAATGTAGTTCCAAAACATTTTGGGTGCCAAGGTTCGCCATCCCTGCCCTAGACTGAACAAGCATTAGATCCTTACTATATGGTGGGGTGGGGAAGGGGGGCACTCCAATGTGCCTTTTATAAGCTGTTAGTTCAGTTAGTTCTGAAATGTGATACTTTGAAGTACCTGTATTATTTTTTATTATTGGTGCCTGAAAGTACCTGTGTGGTGTTCAAACTGATATCTGTGCCTACGTGGATGCATCTTGGCACTATGGTCCAGTATATGGAAGCTTGAATTCTGCCCAAGTCAACATTTAGTTCAATGCTTCCTGGGGTGACAGGTAATTATCCTGACAACACATGCCATTACTTTATTTCCATTGTCTATTGTTCCTAAATAATGAAAGGGGCAATGGAGAGGAGGAGACCGAGTTGTAGGTAACACTGAAGGAGCACTGTGATAGATAGGCAGAGAACCAGCATAGAATCTCGGAGGCCAAGGGAATGTAGTTTTTTGAGAAGGAGCGGGTGGTCAACAGTATCAAATATTATGCTCATAACTGACAACCTTAAATAAGCAAACAATGTGATGCAAAACATACTACTAATTCTCTTACACAAAGAATTTTCTGGCAATTGTAACACTATTGCAACCTTTTTTACGTATCAGTACAGTGTCGTATTAGTTGTACCTCAGACTAAGGACACATTAGCAGCAATTTAAATTTTGGCAGCAAAAGTTAGATTTTAGTTTTAGTCCCATTTTAGTCTTCTGAAAGTGTTTTAGTTTTAGTTGTATTTAGTCGACTTAATCTCCAGTACATTTTAGTCGACAAAAAAATGTCCTACATTTTTGATAGAAGTGTAATAAAAAAATGAAAAATCTTTGCATGATTAGATGCCACCACGCAGTTCACATTTACATTAACTTGTCTGCTTTAAGAAAATACATAATGTTTGGGGGGGGGGGGGGGGTGTAATCTTCAGAACTAAATAGATTTTTTAAGCATGGGTGCAAAAACAGCTCTGGCAGCAAAAAGGTTAATCTGCACAGATCAGGCTGTGTAGTGCTCTCCCGTAGTTGACAAGGAGCAGGTCTCCTTCAAGGGGCATCTATATATCAGTATGAAGTGTGAGTGTGTGGTAGTGTGTGAGAGGGCTAACAACACAGTCAATGCCCCGCCACCCCAATAGAACATCCCCCTTTAGGCTGCAGATAACAGCCATTGGTAGTCTAACCTTCCGTGGACAGCCTCTTATCTACAAATATCGGGCTCCATCCAGAGGAAGCAGGAGCTCAGTTGAAACCGGAAGTTCTGAGGGTAAACGTCCCTGCCTCACATTTTTGTTTAGTTTTCGTTCATTAACGAAAACAGAATTGATTTTCGTCATAGTTTTTGTCAGTGGATGAAAATGTGGTGTACTTCTCATTTCGTTTTTGTCACTGACGAAAATTATGACGAAAAAATTTTCGTTGACGAAATTAACACTGATTAGTAGCTTGCCTGTGTGTTGACAGTAACCTATTTCTCAATAAACAATTGTAGGGATCTGCTGCCCTCTACTGTCAGCTGCTAGTATCACACTGTAATGTATAATTATATATGTAGCACCCAGATTCTTAGACAGGGTTGCTAGTAAATGTATTTGCCAAGTGATAGGTGCCTTAGCCAATTGATAGGAGGTCAATTGATTTCACCCTAATTCAGTAATTGCTGCACTTCTCTCTTCTGTCACTAGATGGCCGGGTATCTGGTGACATTAGATAAGACAAGGGCATTGCAAGGACAGATTAGGATGGAATGGGGTGTCTCAGCCAATGGGCAGGGATTTTCTTGGGTCCCTTGGCCTGCTGGCAGAGCCTATTTGTTTGGGTGGAGTTAGGTGATTCTGGGGGGGGGGGGGGTCTGTGGGGGGGGGGGGGGGGGGGGGGGGGGGGGGGGGGGGTCTGTGCCACCTGTCTGGGTGTACGTGTGTTGTGTTGCCATGGACTGCTAGGCCAGAGACCTGAGGCCTGTCCCAGGGACATCTGGCTGCTAGGCTGTCTGAGGGCCTATCCAGAAGCAAGAAAAAAGCGTAGGGTTGGGACTGTGGCTTGCAGTCCAACCAGAAGTAACGGTTCTGCCCCTGGAGAACCTGTTGTGGTTGGAGGTAGAGGGGAAGCTGTTGTCACTAAGGGACCATCCACCTTATTACCAATGGGGACCACTGTGAGTAGCTGAAACATGTACCAGAGCACCAACCGGGGATGGTGAAGAATTAGGAAACTTCAGTAGATGTCAAAACAGGGACCCAGCCACTTGAGGTGATGTTTGCAGAGCATTATTGTGTGCCAAGCCAGGGACCAAGCAGGCCAGTGGGGTGACGCTTGAAGAGTATCAGTGAATGCCAAGCTAGGGACCCAACATTGACACAGGGGTGACGCCTAAGGAAGATACTGAGTAAGAAGATTGGAGGAGCTCAGTGGATCCAGTGACAGTGGATCAGCAAGTCTAAGTGATAGACTGGGAGCTCAGTTGAGTGAAGATCTACAATAGGACATTGTAGAAGAAGAGAAGGAGTTCATTACAACCTTTGTTAGAAACTGTTTCAAGATTGTTGCCATAAGAGACAGCGATCCTACTCATGCAGATGTGGTGTCGAGCTGGATGCCTTTCCCTGCATGGCGGTCTGCTTATAGAAGTCTTGGAGTCTGCCAATGAACATTGCATCTACTTAAGGATGTCCTGGCCCCAACCCTCTCTCCCACAGTTCTGTTTAAGAAACAATAAATCTCTTTGCATTCAAGAAGTGTCTGGCGCCCATCAATCTACTTTGCATTACACCCACCATGCCTTGTAACCCACTTTACACAGAAGGATGTCAGCTGTGACTAAACCTGGAGGTCACCATCAGGCCTCAAGGGCTACATATAAGTCACATTCTGACTCTCAGGTTTTTGGGAAAAGATACTGGAAGGAGGAAGTGGAGAGAGAGAAGGTTTCAGCCACATGTCCTGTCCATGCTACTAATACCAGATCAGAAGAGATGATTATTGCAAGATAACTAGGGCTGCTTTCCAGGCTGGTTGGGTAACAACTGGAGGGTCTCTCCATCACAGCAGATCTTGTCTTCAGGTCTCGGACACAAAGATGGATGCTGCATCATCCTCAGGCGCCCCTGCAACACTTTGCTGCAACATTCATCTAGACGTTTCTCTATAAATAACTATATTTTACCTGGGTATATGGGCACATTTCCACCAGGATTCCTATTGGGCCCTTTGCTGATAATATTTGTTTGTACATTGCATGTATGTACTATTAATAATATATCCTATGTTAACCTTGTATTATTTATATACTGGTGTGCATCTATATTCTTAGGGTTAATGTAATATGCTGGTTGCAGTCATTCTTCTGCTTTAAATTACTTTGATTCGATTACTGGTCAATTTACCAGGAAAGGAATCCCCTCCTTATTCGAGGAACTGCCAACTTCATTATCAAACCCACTTTTCCACTTAGCAAAGGTTCTGGTTCTCTTATTTACCTACAGGTTTGGTGCACTATCCTGTTTGGGGAGGGACATTTCTCATAACTCCCCCAAAAGAGAGCGACACAATATTTACATGTATTATGGTAAATGAAGCAAGTTTAGACAACATGAACATGATATAGTGAGCACCAAATGGGTGCTCACTATAATAATCTTTTTTAACGTAAAAAACATAAAGAAATGTAAGAAATAAACTTAAAACCTCTGGGCTGCTATGAAATTTACCCATGCAGTAGGTGCCTCTGACCAGTAACACATGGGTTTAATTGTTGTTTTGTCTACGTGATGTTAAATAAGGTGAAAGACTTAAAGTGGAACTTTAGGCCACAATTAAAAATGAGGGAACAGGCAGGAATTTTAATGCAGAAGAAACATGCTTTGTCTCTTCTGTATTAAAGTTACTTACGTGCATGTCCGCCCTTGACCAGTGAGCCGTGCACGTGCAGCTCACTATACAAATTTGGCAATGCAAAATCTGACTGAAATCTTGTGCATGCATGGGAGGGCCCGGCCAATGGAAGCAGCTGGAGATTGAGACCCGAAGCCGGCCGCCCAAAAATGTCAGTGGCAGCAAGCTTGGGTGACGCCACATAGATGAAGCGGAGGTGAGTACAGTTTCGCTTTAAGCTGGTCATAGAAGATCTTTTTTCTTTTGATCAAAAAAAAAATGAACGGAGTCCCCCTTCCACACATTCAAGGTGGATGGGGAAATCCTCCCCACTGCGCTATTCTGACAGTGGGATTTCTCAGTGATTGCCTGCATGTGCTGATCATGCAGAAATTTTCTAATATTTCCAATTGAAATGAGTTGATTACTAGGCTGACTCTTCTTGAAGGCAATAGCCATAAATGGATCAAAATTCAGCTGGTCCCTGCTTAACCAGCTGAATTTTGATCCATCTATCACAGCACCCTGCCTTAGTACTACCTTAGTACTGCCTTCAATAGCCATAAAACAAAAAGTGGGTTCGCTTGTCAAAGGCATTATGGTAATTGCCAGTAGGCAAGGACAGGAAAATTCTCTTTCCTTCAAAGAAGCAGATCCATGATTAAAATATAGTGTCGGTGGACCTGTTCTGATCTTAGGCTGTTACCTCTTTTCTAGTGACAAAGGGAGCCCTTGCCAAATGGTACATTTTTTGGTGTGTGGAGTGCCTGGTAAAAAAAGTTCATCTGCAAGGAGCTGCTAGTCTTCATCAAGCCTGACACACAGATCCCATAGTGTATTCTGTTGTGATTTTACCAACATCAACTGCCCAAGTCCAGAAGCAAGGGGAGGCTTGTTTCCTCTGAAACGTATTGCTGTGTTTGATTCTCTTAACCAATACATCTTTGAAGCAGCTTCCAGAGCACACTGTGAGTAGCTCAAAGAGTACTGTGACATTAGAAGAGGCAGTTTTATGACTGGAGAGGAACCTGTACAACTGGGGAAGAAGAATGAAAGGTTGGAATTTACCATTAACAACTATAATGTTCCTAGCAGTTAAAGGAAACCTGCGCTTAGAGAAATATGTAGACTACCACTACTGACTTCTTGTAAAAATGCTAATTTCCCCTTTGCCATGGTGATCTACGAGCTTTGTTACTTTTCAAAATACTGATGCAGAACAAGTATGCAAATTAGGACCCACTTTCCCCCATGTTTGTTCAATGGCTAAGAAAGTATTAAGGCCAGAGACAGCCACGCATTTATTATTTTGTAGGAGTTCAGTAAAGGCAGCCCACATCCTGTTTTTCATAATGAGGTAATCATTTTGATCGTGTCTTAATGATGATAACAATCCAGACCAGTTAACAACTATAACATTCAATTAAACTAATACACACAATAAGGTTAATACCCTTATTTAATTAATAACTATATTCTCTGTTAATCAGATCTAATAAATCCATTTGAATGACTAATCAATGGAATTTCTTGATTGCCTTTACTAGTTTGATTTGTAAATCCCTGTTTGATACACATATGAATCGTCAAATACATGTATACACATCCGGCATGTATCAGTCTTTATGATGAATCGACCATTAATTTTTCTTGACAATGAAGATAAATTATTTTTGAAAAAATTATCATTTAATATGTCTCATTCTTTAAAAATAATATTATTAGCTCATATTACAATTACCACCTCCCTACTGCCATATTGTAAAAAAACATGGGGAGGTAGACGTGTATTTCTGGAGTGCCAATTCTAAACTTTAGAAAACACACACAGGCGATCAGTGCTTTCAAGAATAACTGTGATGTACTGTATATTAACTTCTTCATCTCCCTTATGCTGCACATTAATCCCTTCAACACCATCCTCACCTGTATTTGATCTTTACACTAACCCCTTCACCCCCTCCTAACTCTGTGCATTACCTGTACATTAATGATGTGCTTTATTAGGCGCACCATTACCAAGCTCTATGATTTAACCATCCCAATACCAACATTTTTCCTAAAAAGAAAAATGGCATAAAATTAGATCATTTTTAAAAAGGGGTCATTTTGGGAATGTTCATATTGTCATACTGGGAGTGTTCTTTCTTCCTCTTTTTTGGTTGGTCATGGCCATGGCTTGTCCCAGGCCTATGCTAAGAAAGAAGGGCTAGTTATCAAGCCCTGCAAAACCTTTTACCACTACATAAACCGTAAGTGCTACGAATCTGACTTCAATGCTAGAATATCAGCTCAATACTTATATTTAAGTTGCAAAACTCAAAAAGGGTGTCCAATATCCTAATTTTCCTAGTGCAAAATTTGCTACCAAAATCGGAACTTGGAATGTATCTACCCTGTATCAGGGTGAAAAACTTGCACAAGCCTTACACAAATTCAAGAATTATAAGCTTAACATCTTGGGCATCAGTGGAATGAGATGATCTGGGGTGGTAGGATCAGCAGTGATGGAAAGATGATTTTACACCTGGGGATTAAAGATGAGCCGAACACCCCCTAGTTTGGTTCGCACCAGAACTTGCAAACAGGCAAAAAATTTGGACAGTGCTCATTTTAAAGGCTTATATGCAAGTTATTGTCATAAAAAGTGTTTGGGGACCCGGGTCCTGCCCCAGGGGACATGTATCAATGCAACAAAAAGTTTTAAAAACTGCAGTTTTTTGGGAGCAGTGATTTTAATAATGCTTAAAGTGAAACAATAAAAATGAAATATTCCTTTAAATATTGTGCCTGGGGGGTCTCTATAGTATGCCTGTAAATTGGCACAGTTTTCCCGTGTTTAGAACAAAAAGTCAGTTAAAACTGATCACAGCTTTAATGAATTGTCTCGGCAATATAGATAAAACTCATGGAAAAAAACTACATGGGTCCCCCCAGTCCATTACCAAGCCCTTTGGGTCTGGTATGAATAATAAGGGGAACCCCAAACCAAAAATGTAAAAAAAAGTTGCGTGGGGGTCTCCGCAAAATCCATACCAGGCCCTTCAGGTTGGGTATTGATATTTAGGTGAACCCTGTGCCAAATAAAAAAAAAATGGCGTAAGGGGACCCCCCCAAAATCCATACCAGACCCGGTTTTTAAGGGGAACCCTGCGCCAATTTTTTTTTTAAATGGCGTAGGGGTCTCCCCAAAATCCATACCAGATCCTTATCCGAGCATTCAACCTGGCAGGCCGCAGGAAAAGAGGGGGGAGGAGTGAGCACCTCCCATCCTGAACCACACCAGGCCACATGCCTTCAACATGGGGAGGGTGCTTTGGAGTAGCCCCCCAAAGCATCTTGTCCCCATGTTGATGGGGACAAGGGCCTCATCCTCACAATCCTTGCCCGGTGGTTGTGGGGGTCTTATCAGAATCTGGAAGCCCCCTTTAACAAGGGGACCCCCAGATCCTGGCCTCCCCCTATGTGAATTGGTAACGGTTACATTGTACCCGTACCATTTCACAAAAAAGTGTCAAAAATAGTAAAAATGACAGGCGACACTTTGGGACAAATCCTTTATTAAAAATGTAAAAATAAAAATGTCCCGCGATGTAGATCCCTCTCACGCTGCCCGACGGACCAAAAAAAGAAGAAAAAAAAGTTGCAACAGCTCCGCCTCCATGGGAGGCTCCCGCCGAGTGACGCTTCTTCTCGGTGACAGCTGTTATATACCTGAGGGCAGGGCCACCCGATGATGTAAATGGGTGACCCCGCCCCCCTCTGATGCCACGTGTCATCGGAGGAAGGCGGATCTCGGCTTTGGGGATGAGGTCCTTGTCCCCATCAACATGGGGACAAGATGCTTTGAGGGGGACCCCCCATATGGCCTGGCACAGTTCCTGAGGAGGGCACTCTCTCGTCCCCCCTCTTTTCCTGCAGCCTGCCAGGTTGTGTGCTTGCATAAGGGTCTGGTATTGATTTTGGGGGACCCCTACGCCATTTTATTTTAATTTGGCACCTGAAGGGCCTGGTATGGATTTTGGGGGGACCCCCACGCAATTTTTTTTTTTAATATTTAATATTCCTGGCCTTCCTAAAGACCGCTCAGGGATGATTTGGGATCTTGATGACCAAAACTGGATCACATTGGAGAGTGCTTCGATGCTTGTATAGGGCCCTACAGATCGAACGAAAGCTGGTACTGGACATGGAGGAAAAAGTTGGGTCTTTAAAAGTCACAATATCATCCATAGTGTGGTTGGTGGATGCTCCTGGAGGGTCCAGATCTTTAGAACAATACTTCTCAAAGGCCATGTCATGGACTCTCACTGTATCCTTTCTAGGAAAATTTATCAACGAGGACTTGACTTTGGAGACAACAACCCTCAAGCCTAGTGTAATTCTTAGAGAGTCGGCCGAATTGGTTAAACGGTATATTCTGTTTCCAGGCCGGATGGTGGCAACTGCTCCTATGAACTTGGGAGTTACTGGGCGTGGGTTAAAAATGCATGCATGAACAAATTTTGCCAGAACTGTCATGAAACAAATTAACATCCAAAAAAGTCAGCGCTTCTTTATTAATAACAGACGTGAATGTATTACCATGGAGATTGGACTTGCAATAAGTAAGAAATTCATGAATATTAGTTCCTGGGCCCTGCCAGATCATGATTACATTACTGATATATCGCCAATAAAAGATGATATGTTCCGCAAATGGATTACTTGCCCATATGAATAGAACTTCCCCATGTAAATGTTGGCATAGCTAGAGATGAAATTTGGCCCATAGCTGTGCCAACTTTCTGCAAATAGAAATCATCCAAAACACAGAAATAATTATGACACTCACAGCTTCCACTACAGGCAAGGAAATATTGACGGGCCTGCAAGCCTACATGGTGTGGTATTAAGGTGTATAGAGAAGAAAAATCCAGGGAGATCCAGATGTAATCTGTTTCCCAGGTCTAATGTTTCAAGATCCAAAGAGTATCACCTATATCTTTAATGTAAGCCAGCAGACTAGTGGGACTAGTGGCGACAGACTGCAAAAAACAGTCAACATAATAAGACAGCCCAGTAGTGACACTGTCCATTGAAGCCACGATGGGATGGCCTGGCAGTGATACAAGGCTTTTATGCACTTTTTGAAGTGATAAAAGTATGGGGTACTATAGTACTCCCGACAAAGAAAAGCCTGTTCCCCTTTGGTAAGTATCCCTTCCCTTGCTGCATAACTCACAAATTCAAACAATTCTTGTTTGAACCCAGGTAACGGGTCACTAGGTAGCTTAACATAGGTATTTTTGTCCAAGAGTAGCCTCTGAGATTCATTCAAATAATCTTCATGATTTTGGACCACCGTACTCCCACCTTTGTCAGTCTGCCTTGACTTTTTTGAAGGGCTAAAAAAAAGGTTGTTGTTCGTGTGGAAACAAGTTGTGATGGGTCTCCTCAGACATACTGCGCATACAGTAGATGCATCAGACCCCTGTTGACCACCTGGAAAAAGTCTCAATGTAGGGGCTCTTTGCCTGGTGGGGGTAGAAAATGGAAGGAAGTTAAACAATTTTATTCTCAAAGCACACAGGCCAGGGGTTGTGGGGCTCTGTGGGCGGGGGACTTATCTGGATCTGGAAGCCCCCTTTTCAATAAAGGAATTGTCAAAAACTGTTTATTGTGGTTTTTACTTTAACACTTTTTTTGGTGAATGGGTGGGGGTACAAATCTGGGGGGGTTGTGGGGACGAGGCCCTTGTCCCCATCAACATGGGGATAAGGTGCTTTGGGGGGGACCATATTGAGGGTACACAGCCTGGTATGATTCAGGAGGGGGGGGGCGCTCGCTTGTCCCCCCCCCTATCCTGGCCTGCCAGGCTGCTTTCACGGATAAGGGTCTGGTATGGATTTTAGGGGGAACCACACGCCAATTTTTTTGGGCGTGGACTTCCCCTTAAAATCAAGGGCCTGGTATGGATTTTGGGAGGGAGCCCACGCTGTTTTTATTTAAAATGTTGTTGTGGAGTTCCCCTTAAAATCTATACCGGACCCAAATGGCCTGGTATGGACTCGAACATCGGGACCATCCCTAATTAGCAGCAGTAAATTTTGTTTAGGTTATGGGATACCTGCTCTATAGTCCCATAGATTTGGTCTTTTGTAGCCACTTACTGTATATCAGTGATTGTATTCACATCTAGCCACGCACTATATTTATTGGGCGTTTTCCCAGGCTATTCAATATTTATGACAACTAGACACGTGCACAACAAAAAAATTTGTTTATTTTCATTTCGTTTTTTTCATTTCCATTGATTCGTAACGATTCGTAAATTCGTAAGTCGTCGGTGTTCGTATTCGTAACGATTCGTACATTCGTAAGTCGTCGGTGTTCGTATTCGTAACAATTCGTATTTTCGTAAAAGTTATTTTTTTTTTTCGTTGATTCGTATTTCCGTTAGTTCAATTTTCGTTTATTTGAAATTCGGACTCATTCGTATTTATTCGTACATTCGTAATCGGAGCATAATTCATAATGTTATGTAATGTGTATGCTTTTATTACATTTTAAGAGACACGAAAAATTAGGAATCGAAAAAAAAAGTTACGAATGTACGAATTTTTTTCGTTCAATCCATTCGAAGCACGTTAAGCAACGCCATTGTAAGAGACACGGAAAATTACGAATCGAAATAAAAAAGTTACACATTTTTTCGTTCAATCCATTCGAAGCACGTTAAGCAGCACCATTGTAAGGGACACGGAAAATTACCAATTTAACAAAAAAAAAAGTTACGAATGTACGAATTTTTTCGTTCATTTTGATTTTCATTGTTCCTGTTTTCGTTTTTCGGATTTTCTTCTTTCGTACATTCGTTGTTTCTAATTAGTTTTTTTCAGATTTTCGTTGTTTTCGGATTCGAACGATTCATTAAAATTTTTAGCGAATCGTTCGTTCATTCGTACGAAAACGAATGAACGAAAAAAAAAACGAACAAAAAAATAAACGAATTGCACATGTCTAATGACAACACCAGTTTGAGTCCTGTGTGTTTATACCTTTTTTGGCATTAGGCATTTTGTACATTTGGCAAGGTAGCAAGCATGTTTCCGTGTTTATCACAAATCTGGTTTACATGTTCTCTCACTATGACCGTGAAGGTTCACCTATATGCTACTATTGTTATTCCCACTGCCTTGTAAGTCAGAGAAACTTGGAAAATCACTAAAAAAACACTCAAAAACTGAACTAATTTCTCCAAAGATGCCTATGGAAAATGCTGAGCATTACATACAGAGACTGTATTAGAAATGAGGGAACGCAGTGGTATGCAGATGCTAGATGATAGATGATATTGTCACCGATCCTAAACTATGTCTTGCATCAATCTGACCACCGTTAACTGCAAAAAAAAAAATGTTCTGGAGGTCATAGAAGAAAATGGAAACAAGGAAGACCTTCGACAACCTGGTGGTCTACCTTAAAAATAGTCCTGAAAGAATTTGAAGTCCTATGTGATGATGCTGGATTGGCTGTACTTACTGCCCAATGCTCCAAATTACGACAAAAACTGTTTTATTTATTTTCTGACCTTTCTTTCAACATATACTAAAAAATAAAAGTCAGTGGTTATTAAATACCACAAATAGAAAGTTCTATCTGTCTCAAAAGAAGAATATAACATTATTTTGGGTACAGTTTGCATGATCACGTAATATTGGCTAAAGGGTATATATAGGGTAGCACTCAAGCTAGTACTCAAGTGGTAAATTATAATTTTTAATAAAACGCATAGCTAGTGGTAGTTAGTCACAATTTATTGGACTTGTTTTGTAATGTTAAAGATGTTTTGCAGCTTACCCATGCCACTTTTTCAGTTCTAATAGCTATAAGGAACATGCTACAGCATATATATCTATACCAGTTGTGACACAATCCAATTGCCATTTGAATATCTCAAGATGTGTGGTATGAAAGTTGGGGAATCAACCTGATCTACATAATCCCATCCTTGGAGTCTACCAGATTGGATGTTATAGGAGCATGTTATCCAAAGCTGGCCCAAGACATTGTGCTGCCTGGGTCCAAGAATTAAATATTGCCCCCCCCACCCCCCAAAAAGAGAGAAGGGGGCTGAGAGACAGAGGAGGGGGACTGAGAGACAGAGTGGGCTGAGAGAGAGGAGGGTGGGCTGAAAGAAAGAGGGGGGTTGAGAGAGAGGAGGGGCTGAAAGAAAGAGGGGGGTTGAGAGAGAGGAGGGGCTGAGAGAGGAGGGGGCTGAGAGGGCTGAGAGAGAGGAGGGGGCTGAGAGGGCTGAGAGAGAGCAGGGGGCTGAGAGGGCTGAGAGAGAGCAGGGGGCTGAGAGGGCTGAGAGAGAGCAGGGGGCTGAGAGGGCTGAGAGAGGAGGGGGCTGAGAGGGCTGAGAGCGAGGAGGGGGCTGAGAGCGAGGAGGGCGCTGAGAGCGAGGAGGGGGCTGACAGAGTGAGAGAGAGGAGGGGGCTGACAGAGTGAGAGAGAGGAGGGGGGGCTGACAGAGAGAGAGAGAGAGAGAGGAGGGGGCTGACAGAGAGAGAGGAGGGGGCTGACAGAGTGAGAGAGAGGAGGGGGCTGACAGAGTGAGAGAGAGAGAGAGAGAGGAGGGGCCTGACAGAGAGAGAGAGAGAGAGAGAGAAGGGGGCTGAGAGAGAGAGAGAGAGAGAGAGAGAGAAGGGGGCAGAGAGAGAGAGAGAAGGGGCTGAGAGAGAGAGAGAGAGAGAAGGGGCTGAGAGAGAGAGAGAGAGAAGGGGGCTGAGAGAGAGAGAGAAGGGGATCTGAGAGACAGAGGAGGGGATCTGAGAGACAGAGAGAGGGCTGGGAGGCAGAGGGGAGCTGAGAGAGGAGAGGGCTGAGAGAGGGAAGTGGGTTTAGAGACAGAGGGGGGCTGAGAGACAGAGGGGCCTGAGAGAGAGGGGTGGAGTGTGAGAAAGAGGGGGTGAGCAGGACCAGATTAAGAGCATCATGGGCCTGGTGCTGAGGATTTTGGTGGGCCTTTTTATGGAAACAAAATGAAAATGCAAACAATTTTTCGCTAAAACAAATTAAATATTCTCTCACCAGTAATACCAGCCATGCAGCCTTTGAGCAGCAGCAACACCACCAATACCACCTGATATGCAGTCTCTCACCAGCAGCAACACAGAGACCACACTTCCAAACTGCCATTCAGGGACAAACCCCTTCCCCAAAAAAGATGAGGATGGGGGGTGTAGTCTCGGGGTTGATGGGGAAATCGGCGGTACTTCTCCCAAAAAAGTAATTGAGTTAGTAACTCAGTTACTACATTGGAAAAGTAATTAGTTACTCAGCAAAGTAACTGACTTTTTTTTTTAATATTCTTAGGGGCGGGTCTAGTATTACTGTAAGCAAGGGGCGCGTTCCCCCCTGCACGTCTATTTCCCCTCTGTACCCCCCTGCACGTCTGTTCCCCCCCCCCAACACACATATCTGTTTCCCCTCTGTACCCCACTACACATCTGTCCCCCCCCCCCACACACACACACAAATATCTGTTCCCCCTCTGTACCCCACTACACGTCTGCCCCCCCACACACATATCTGTTCCCCCTCTGTACATCTGTCCCCCCCAAACTCACGGATCGTTGCTCGGATCAGAGTCACGGATCAGATCATATTTCGGATCAGCAAATAATAATTGAATTTGCAAAAACCTTTGAAAATTCCACCACCATAAAGCCCCCACTGTAATATCCACAATCTCCCCCACTGTAATATCCACGTAATCTCCCCAACTGTAATATTGGCTGAGTATAGCTGGGTACGGCTGAGCATGGCTGGGTATCACCGAGTATGGCAGAATATGGCAGAGTATGGGCAGGGTGTTGCAGAGTATGGGCAGGGTGTCGCAGAGTATGGGCAGGGTATTAAGGGGTATTGCAGAGTATTGGCTGGGTATTGTCGGGGTATTGCAGTGTATTGCAGAGTATTGGCAGGGTATTGCAGAGTATTGGCAGGGTATTGCAGAGTATTGGCAGGGTATTGTCTGTAAATTGCAGAGTATTGGCAAGGTATTGGCTGGGTATTGCAGAGTAGTGGCAGGGTATGGAGGGATGGCTGCTGCCATCCGATCTCTCCCTTCCACTGTACAGATCTGTACACAGAGGGGAGACCGGCGTCATCTTGACGCCGGTTTGTTTACAAATGATCGCTCCGTCATTTGACGGAGCAATCACATTGTAAATGGCCGACGGGTGCACCAAGATGGCCGCCGCTCCGGAGCTAGGCCGAAGCCACGGCCTTTCCTAAGGCCGAGGCCGCGGACGGCTTCGCGGATCGCGGCGGGTAATTGCGGTAGCGCCCCCCCAGTAATGGGAACGGCGTTACCGCGAGGGGAAGAGTAATCAGTTAGATTACTCGTTACCCTCTAAAGTAACGGCGTTACGCAACGCCGTTTACTTTAGCGGCGTTAGTTCCATCACTGATTACTACATTGTAATATATAGTAAAATAGTTCAACTCACCATCATGCACAATCAGTGGAAATCTGAGCTTGTCATTTCCCACCAGATGCTTGCCATTGCTTGCCACCAGATGCAGCTTGTCGCTTGCCACCCATAGCCTGCCACGAGATGTAGCGTATCACTTTCAACAGTTGCCTGCTGCTAGATGCAGCATGTCATTTGCCACCAGAAGCCTTCCAGATACAGTGCGTTACTTGCCACCAGCAGCCTGTCACCAGATACAGTGTGCCACTTGCAACCAGCAGCCTTCCACCAGATACAGTGTGCCACTTGCCAACCACAGCCTGTCACCAGATACAGTGTGCCACTTGCCAACCACAGCCTGTCACCAGATACAGTGTGCCACTTGCCAACCACAGCCTGTCACCAGATACAGTGTGTCACTTTCCACCAGCAGCATGCCACCAGATACAGTGTGCCAATTGCCACCAGCAGCCTGCCACCAGATACAGTGTGCCACTTGCAACCAGATACAGTGTGCCACTTGCTACCAGCAGCCTGCTACTAGATACAGTGTGCCACTTGCCACTAGCAGCCTGCCACCAGATACAGTGTACCAATTTTGGTGCGCTTTCAGAAAAAACACGCAACCTAATATAAATCAATAGGACTGCGGGTAAAATGCAGGAAAACTGCAGATACACCAGTAATGGGCCAAAAAATAGCAAACCAGTGTGAACCAGTGTTAATTTTGTCAGCAAATTTCGATGTAGTTTTAGTACACATGGTCGGAAATTCCGACGTGAAAAGTCCGATCGGATTATGTTGTTGGAAAATCCGATCGCGTTGAGAGCAGGACCTAACATTTTCCGACAACAAAATCCGAGCGGGATTTTTCCGATCGTGTGTATAGAATTCCGACGCACAAAGTGCCACGCATGCTCAGAATAAATTTGGGGATGAAAGCTATTGGCTACTGGCCTCTACGTAGTCCCGTCGTACGTGTTATACATCACCTCGTTCGGAACGATCAGATTTTCCGACAACTTTGTGCGACCATATTTTGTGGTCGGAATGTCTGACTGTGTGTACAGGGCATTAGTCTTAGGACTAAAATGGCATTTTAGTTTTAGTCCCATTTTAGTCTTCTGCAATTCTTTTAGTCGTATTTAATCGACTAAATCTCCAGTATATTTTAGTCGACTAAAACTCGACTAAAAAATCATTTTAGTCATCTAAAATGTAATGGGTATAATTCAATTGTAATGCATTAGTTAACAATTCTCTACAATTTGCAAACTCATTATATACTGCTGGAGTGAAAACTCTAATATGTTATTTATTATTACATTGAGGTATGAACATGCACTACAGACCAGTGTTTATTTTGAAGTCAAATTTCAATTTAGTTTTAGTCTTATACACACGGTCGGAAATTCAGACGGAAAAAGTCTGATTGGATTATGTTGTTGGAAAATCCGATCTTGTGTGGGCTCTGACTTTTTCCCCTCTGAATTTCTGATGGAAAAAGTTTGAGAGCTGGATCTAAAATTTTCCGACAACAAAATCCGATCTGACTTTTTCCGATCGTGTGTAGACAATTCCGACGGACAAAGTGCCACGCCTGCTTAGAATAAATTACGAGATGAAAGCTATTGGCTACTGGCCTCTTTATAGTCCCGTCGTACGCGTTTTATGTCACTGCGTTCTCAGCGATCGGATTTTCCAACAACTTTGTGCGACCGTGTATATGCAAGACAACTTTGGGCCAAAATCCGTTGGAAAAAATCCAACGGATTTTGTTGTCGGAATGTCCGAACGTGTGTATGGGGCATATGTCCTTTGACTAAAATGGCATTTTAGTTTTAGTCCCATTTTAGTCTTTTGACTAAAATGCCATTTTAGTTTTAGTCGTATTTTAGTCATTTCAGTTGTTTTAGTTTTAGTGGTATTTTAGTCGACTAAAATAATATTAATTTAGTCGACTAAAATGTTTTAGTAGCTTTAGTCGACAAAATTAACACTGGTGTGAACCCACCTACAAGCACAAGGAACCAAATGTAAACATATTGGCTGCAGTTATAACAGCCATTGCTGAAGGAAAAAGTAAAAAAAAAAGGAGGGGGAGAGAAGGGAGATAAGAGTTCACACTTTGATGGTCGGAAACTTATCACTCAGATATCGTGTTCAGTTCACCGTGCATCTGCCGGATGCTCTGTTCACAATTTCCCCGCCCACACGTCTCCTTCACTGCACGGACTTCACACAGAGAGAGGAGAGAGAGGGAGGGGGAAGGCAGAGCCATTTGTGTAGGGGGGGGACTGTGCACTGTGACACTAATAACCACATTGAGCCCACACAGGTACAGCCAGTCACCCCTACATTTACACACTTCTCCTTTCCCATAGACGTTTATGGACAGGAGAAATCGGGCTTGTAATGCTGGCTGGGCGGGCCGATTTTAAGGCAGCGGCCTGGAGCTGCAGCTCCAATAGCCCCTATGTTAATCCGGCCCTGGGGGTGAGGGGGCGGGGATTGAGAGAGAGAGGAAAGGGCTGAGAAAGACCACATAGCCCTGTCCCTATCTGCAGTCCCTCCTCTGCCCCCCCCCCGCCATGCAGGCAGGTATGTGTAGGATGCCGGGTACCTGATGGCAGCCTCCACCTCCCACCTGTCCTCTTCCTCCAGTCCCCCAGTCAGCCTGTCCTCTGTCCTGAGCCGCACTTTCGATCTTGGAGCAGAGAGGAGGTGGAAGAATTCAGGTTCAGGGAGCGCAGGGGAGGCTGTGCCTGCTTCTGTATGCCTCTTTGGTGGTCAGGGAGGGGGTGAAGCTCTTCTCCCTCCCGGGCTCTCACAGGTCTAAGTGCCCTCCCACTGGCCACCTTCCACGAATCCCCGCGGCCTCTCCGCTGTTTGCTGCCATGCTCCCGCTGACATAGAACTCTGCATGAAAACAAGTGTCTCAAGGGGCAGTGTGTTAGGCACTCTGTCGCTCCTCTCAAAATGCCACCTGGGCCCTGATGTTACCCCATTATTCTTTCTCTACTCCTCTCTCCTAACGCACAGAAATATACTGCTTTAAACATGCACTAACGCACAGAAATATACTGCGTTAAACCTGCACTAACACACAGA
This sequence comes from Lithobates sylvaticus, assembly GCA_028564925.1. NCBI lineage: Eukaryota > Metazoa > Chordata > Amphibia > Anura > Ranidae > Lithobates > Lithobates sylvaticus. The sequence goes on along the minus strand of CM053038.1, from coordinate 117,379,218 downwards.
AATATACTGCTTTAAATGTGCACTAACGCACAGATATGTACTGCATTAAACGGCATGTAACGCACTGAATTATACTACGTTAAATGTGCAGTAACACGCTGAAATGTACTGTGTTAAACAGCACGTAACACACTGAAATATGCTGCGTCAACCGTGCACGAACGCACTGAAATATACTGCATTAAGCGGCATATAACCCACTGAAATAACGCACAGAAATATACAGCATTAAATGTGCACAATGTCTTTAGCTACAGGCATCATTCAGATATCCCCGCTCAAAGTCCGTAACACACTGAAATATAGTGCGTTAAAAGTGCATTAACACACAGAAATGTACTGTGTTAAACACATTAAATTATACTATTATGTCAAATGTGCAGTAACGCAATGAAATATACTGTGTTAAATGGCACGTAACACATTAAAATATATTGCGTTAATTGTGCACTAACGCACAGAAATATACTGCTTTATATGTGCACTAACGCACTGAAATATACTGCATTAAACGTGCACTAAGACACTGAAATATACTGCTTTAAACGTGCATTAATGCACAGAAATGTACTGTGTTAACCACTTCAGCCCCGGAAGATTTTACCCGCTTCCTGACCAGAGCACTTTTTACAATTTGGAACTACGTTGCTTTAACTGACAAATTGCGCGGTCATGCAATGATATACCCAAACAAAATTTGCGTTCCTTTTTTCCCACAAATGGAGCTTTCTTTTGGTGGTATTTGATCACCTCTGCGGTTTTTATTTTTTGCGCTATAAACTTTTTATAATATTTGTTAGATTCCACGCTTAGGTGTAGGCTGGGCTGCTGCCTCCCCCAAGGGGCTCCAACCGGAGTACCAATAGAAAAAAATCATATGAATATAGGAGTGGATGGCGCTGCCCGTCACCTGAAGAGTGCTCCTCCGCAATGAGTCAATAAGTAGTGAGTGCTAAATAGTGTGGTTAATCTCAAAATAAAATAAATATCATGACTGGTGTTCTCACCCCATGTTTAAGGCCGGGTTTACACTGGTACGACACAACAGCCATCCTACTTTGGATCCGACTTTGCCCTGCGTCTTGAAGCCGACGTACGTCCCACTTTCAATGAACAGGGATCCCACTTGGATCCCCGCCAATACCAGGTACTGTGTTTGGTATGAATCTTGAGGGAGAACTCCACGCCAAATTTTAAATAAAAAAACGGCATGGGTCCCCCCAAAATCCATGCCAGACCCAAGGGCCTGGTATGCTCTTGGAGGGGGAACCCATGCCGTTTTTTTAATTAAATTTGTCGTGGAGTTCCCCCTCAAGAATATCAGTGCACAAGTCGCATGCCAATGTCAGATCATGCAAGACGGCGATACGATTTTGATCTGACTTCAGTGATAGTCAATGGGCTGAAGGAGGATCAAAGTCGGACCAAAGTAGTACAGGGAGCATTTTCAAAGTCGGACCGACTTGTGTCGGACCAGTTAAGATGACTCCCATAGGGAAACATTGATTTTCACACGTCAGGCGACATGAGCTCCCAATGTTGGAGCGTTTGTCGTACCAGTGTGAACCCGGCCAAAATTCTACAAATAAAGCCCTAATAGTGGTGCTAATTGCAAACTGGTGTATCAGCCTGCAATGTGAAAGTGAATGTGCTTAGTGTAATAATGTGAGTGTTCTCACCCAATCAGCAATTATAACCAAATTTCATCCTAAACAATTCATCTCAACAGCTATATCATAAACGTGCAGCATTGGTTAATTGTATCCAAATCATTAATGAACAAAAATAAGTGCATTAACACATTCTATTAAAAAAAAAATTTCGGTGAAAAAATATTGATAAAAAATGATTATAAGTTCAGTCTTTTAGTAGTGCAAAAAATGACAAGGTTTCAAGTGACTTGTGCTTGTCCAAAAGTGACTCGTGCCTATGTAGCAATTTAGGTGACTTCTGTGCTCCCCTTCAGTTCCCCACTCACCAGATCCCTGCACCCCTGCAGGGGTAAATCGCATGCAGTGAGTGTAGTAGCAGTCATCAGGGACATAACCTCCTCCTTAGCTCAGCACATAACGGGGGATCCAGATCCTTGAGCCTCTCCGGGGGTAAGACGTTCCCAATAGATTAGATTGTAGTAGTTACCTCCTCCGTCGTAAACCACAGGTTACCCTCATGGACAAAAGAGATGGGTACTCGTAGTGTAAATCCGGATGATTTTATAAAAACTTAAAGTTTAAAAACACCACTTGACACATTCAAGTGTGTAAGCTAGCATAACAGGAGCTTCGAACCGGCGTGTGTTCGACTGACCAGTGCTCTGCAACCAGAAATGACGTGCAAACCAAGCTCTGCCTTGCGCGTTTCATCATAGGACGTCGTCTGAGGCATGACCTATTGGAGGAGCACTCTTCAGGTGACGGACAACGCCACCCACCCTTATATTCATATAATTTTTTTACTTTTTGCTATAATAAAAATCCCCCAATTTTTTTTAAAAAAACGAATTTCTTCAGTTTAGGACAATATGTATTCTTCTACATATTTTTGGTAAAAAAAAAAAAAAAAAAAAATAAATCGCAATAAGCGTATATTTATTGGTTTGCGCAAAGTATATATCTTCTACAAACTATGGGAAAGGTTTATGGCATTTTTATTATTTATTTTACTAGTAATGTCGGTGATCTGCGATTTTTAGAGGATCAGACACTTTTGACACATTTTTGGGCACGGATTACTGTATAAATGTCATTGGCAGGGAAGGGGTTAACACTAGGGGGCGATCAAGGGGTTAATTGTGTGTTCCCTCAGTGTGTGGGGATGGGACTAACTAGGCAAGATGACAGATCGCTGTTCCTACTTTGTAGGAACACACGATCTGTCTCCTCTGACAGCACAGGGATTTGTGTGTTTAGTCCCGTGCACGCAATCGCGTGTGGCCAACGCCAATCGCACCCGCTGACCATGCACATGGCTCCCATGGGATTTCGCCCAGGAGAGGCATTCTGCCGCAGTATATCGTATATATAGTCGGGAACAGGTTAAACGTCACATAACGCACTGAATTATACTACATTAAATGTGTAGTAACGCACTGAAATATACTGCGTTATATGGCATGTAACACTTTGAAACATACTGCATTAAACCTTCACTAATGCACTTAAATATACTGCGTTAAACATGCAGTAACGCACTGAAATATACTGCGTGAACTGTGCACTGAAATTCACTGCATTAAATCGGCATGTAACCCACTGAAATAACGCACAGAAATATACTGTGTTAAATGTGCACTAACACAGAAATATACTGTGTTAAATGTGCACTAAAACACAGAAATATACTGCATTAAACGTGCACTAATGCACAGAAATGTACTGCTTTAAACGTGCAATAATGCACAGAAATTACTGCATTAAACGTGCGCTAATGCACATAAATATAACTACTTTAACCACTTGCCACCCAGGCCAAATCTGACATTTCTCTCCTACATGTAAAAATCATAATTTAGAAAATTACATAAACCCCCAAACATTATATATTTTTTTTTAGCAAAGACCCTAGAGAATACAATGGCGGTTGTTGCTTTTTATCTTGCACGGTATTTGCGCAGCTATTTTTCAAACGTGTTTTTTGGGGGAAAAGAAACAGTTTTGTGCTTTAAAAAAAAAAAAAACATTAAAGTTAGCCCAATGTTTTTGCATATTGTGAAAGATGAAGTTACGCCAAGTAGATAGATACCTAACATGTCACTCTTCAAAATTGCACACGCTTGTGGAATGGCGCCAAAGTTCGGTACTTAAAAATCCCTATAAGCGACACTTTTTTTTACTGATTACATGTTTTTAGTTACAGAGGAACAAAATTATCGCTCCAACGTTCCAGTCGATACCTCACATGGATGGTTTGAACACCGTTTTCATATGTGGGCGGGACTTACGTATGCGCTCGCTTCTGCGTGCGAGCATACGATGACAGGGGCGCTTTAAAAAAAAAAATAATGTATTGTTAATTATACTTTCTTTTTTTTATTTTGACACGGCTTCCCAGCCGAGGCGGTGCCTTTTTTTTAATGCAGAGGCCGAGCGTGACGTCATAACATCGTGCCCGGCCTCCGACGATCATAGAGAAATTTCTATGATCAACATCCGGAGCCGGCGGAACCTGTGTCCGACTCGTATCGGTGAGTCGGTAGAAGCACCGGAGGGCGGCGGGAGGGGGGTCATCCCTCTCACCTCCCGTAAGAATGATCAAGCGGCAGAACAGCCGCTATGATCATTCTTATGGTGTAGGGAATCTCCGGCTGAAAACGGCAATATCTGAATGATGTCTTTAGCTACAGGCATCATTCAGATATCCCCGCTCAAAGTCCGTAACACACTGAAATAAATATAGTGCTTTAAAAGTGCATTAACACACAGAAATGTACTGTGTTAAACACATTAAATTATACTATTATGTCAAATGTGCAGTAACGCAATGAAATATACTGTGTTAAATGGCACGTAACACATTAAAATATATTGCGTTAATTGTGCACTAATGCACTGACATATACTGCTTTAAACGTGCACAAACTCACTGAAATATACTAAGTGTACATTTAATGCAGTACATTTTTGTGTGTTACTGCACATTTAACTAACACACAGATATATACTGCATTAAATGTGCACTAACACACAGAAATATACTGCTCTAAATGTGCACTAACGCACAAAAATATACTGCGTTAAACCCACACTAACACACAGAAACGCGCACTAACGCACAGAAATATACTGTATTAAACGTGTACTAACGCACTCAAATATTATGCGTTAAATGTGCACTAATGCACAGAAATATACTGCTTTGAATGTGCACTAATGCACAGAGATATACTGTGTTAAATGTACATTAATGTACTGTGTTAAACGGCAGGTAACGCACTGAATTATACTACGATAAATGTGCAGTAACGCACTGAAATATACTGTGTTAAACAGCGTGTTACACATTGAAATATACTGCGATAAACGTGCACTAACGCACTGAAATATACTGCATTTAATGTGCAGTAATACACAAAAATATACTGCTTTAATCGTGCACTAACGCACTGAAACATACTGCATTAAATGTGCACTAATGCACAGAAATATACTGCTTTAAACGTGCACTAACGCACAGAAATACAGTATCTCACAAAAGTGAGTACACCCCTCACATTTTTGTAAATATTTTATTATATCTTTTCATGTGACAACACTGAAGAAATTACACTTTGCTACAATGTAAAGTAGTGAATGTACAGCTTGTATAACAGTGTAAATGTGCTGTCCCCTCAAAATAACCCAACACACAGCCATTAATGTCTAAACCGCTGGCAACAAAAGTGAGTACACCACCAAGTGAAAATTTCCAAATTGGGCCCAATTAGCCATTTTCCATCCCTGGTGTCATGTGTGAATGGGAGAGCAGGTGTGTTAAATTTGGTGGTATCACTCTTGCCGCGTACACACGAAGGGACTATACCGCGGGATTTTCCGCTGGACCGAAGTCGAGCGGATAATCCCCTCGTGTGTGGGCGCCGGCGGACTTTTTTTGGCCAAAGTACGGCGGACTAAAGTTTTAAGTTTTGTTTTAAAATTATCCGCTGGACTTGGCAGTCCAGCGGACAATCCGGCCGTGTGTAGTATGGTCCGGCGGACCAAAAAGGACGCATGCTCAGTAGCAAGTATTTTTCTAGTATTTTTCGTTTTCTAGTCCCGTCGTACGTGCAGTACGTCATCGCGTGAACCGTCTGACTTTTTGCGTGATCGTGTGTGGTCAAGTCCGTTCGCTTTTTAGTCCAGCGGACCCAGCTGGAAAGTCCAGCGGATTGTCCGCTGGACTTAGGTCCGCCGGGAAAAGTCCCTTCGTGTGTACGCGGCATCTCTCATACTGGTCACTGGAAGTCTCTGAGGATCTGAAAAAAAGAATTGTTGCTCTACATAAAGATGGCCTTGACTAAAAGAAGATTGCCAAGACCCTGAGACTGAGCTGCAGCATGGTGGCCAAGACCATACAGCGGTTTAACAGGACAGGTTCCACTCAGAACAGGCCTTGCCATTACCGACGAAAGAAGTTGAGTGAACGTGCTCAGCATCATATCCAGAGGTTGTCTTTAGGAAATAGATGTATGAGTGCTGCCAGCATTGCTGCAGAGGTTGAAGGGGTGGGCGGGTCAGCCTGTCAGTGCTCAGACCATACGCTGCACACTGCATCAAATTGGTCTGCGTGGCTGTTGTCCCAGAAGGAAGCCACTTCTAAAAATGATGCACAAGAAAGCCCGCAAACAGTTTGCTGAAGACAAGCAGAATAAGGACATGGATTACTGGAACCATGTCCAGTGGTCTGATGAGACGAAGATAAACTTATTTGGTTCAGATGGTGTCAAGCGTGTGCAGTGGTAACCAGGTGAGGAGTACAAAGGCCTACAGTCAAGCATGGTGGTTGGAGTGTTATGGTCTGGGGAGCTACAGTTCATTGAGGGAACCATAAATGCCAACATGTACTGTGATATACTGAAGCAGAGCATGATCCCCTCTCGTCAGAGAGGGCAGTATTCCAACATGATAAAGACCCCAAACACACCTCCAAGATGACCACTGCTGTAAGGGCTTACCTAGGTTGGAGTCCATGGCGCAGAGATTAGGGATGGGCCCGGTGCTCGATGCGAACCCATGTTCGCATCGAGCACCGGGCGTTCGCTCGCTCGGCGAGCCCAGAACTATTTTGGCCGCTCGCATCACATTCGTGTGATGCGAGTGGTCCCGCAATGCATTGCGGCCGGCGCGGCCGGCGCAGTGCATTGCTGGCTGATGATTAACAAGCATGCACTGTGACCCCGCATGCTTGGCCAATCACAGCGCCGGATACTCGGAGAGCCATAATTGGCTACAGGCAGGACGCCTGTAGCCAATTACAGCTCAGGGGCTTTAGTACACGCTCCACCATTTAAATGCCGGCGCCGGTCACATGAGTTCCGGCTTTAGGAGAGATCAGGCTGATTCTGTGTCTTTGCTAGATTCATTCATATAGAAAGATTTGCTCTACTTTGCTAAACCATTGGCTATTTATTTGCTAAACCATTGCTACCTGTCATTGATCGTCCATTGCTGCTGGTTAGTGTGTTTTTAGCTGCTGCTGGGGATTAGTCTGGTGCGTGTTTTACTGTTAGTACAGTAATTCAGTAGTACCAACCGCAGTGCTGTTAGCACAGCATTGCACCCCAAAAGCACCCATAGGACTTCTAGTGTGTTAGTGGCAGCAAACAGAGCTCCTATATTTTCTTCCCAGAAGCACCCATAGGACTTGTACTGTGTTAGTGGCATCACACAGAGTTCCTATATTTTCTTCCCAGAAGATTCCATAGGACTTGTACTGTGTTAGTGGCACCCATAGGACTTGTACTGTGTTAGTGGCATCACACAGAGTTCCTATATTTTCTTCCCAGAAGCACCCATAGGACTTGTACTGTGTTAGTGGCATCACACAGAGTTCCTATATTTTCTTCCCAGAAGCACCCATAGGACTTGTACTGTGTTAGTGGCATCACACAGAGTTCCTATATTTTCTTCCCAGAAGCACCCATAGGACTTGTACTGTGTTAGTGGCATCACACAGAGTTCCTATATTTTCTTCCCAGAAGCACCCATAGGACTTCTAGTGTGTTAGTGGCATCACACAGAGTTCCTATATTTTCTTCCCAGAAGCACCCATAGGACTTGTACTGTGTTAGTGGCATCACACAGAGTTCCTATATTTTCTTCCCAGAAGCACCCATAGGACTTCTAGTGTGTTAGTGGCATCACACAGAGCTCCCATATTTTCTTCCCAGAAGCACCCATAGGACTTGTACTGTGTTAGTGGCATCACACAGAGCTCCCATATTTTCTTCCCAGAAGCACCCATAGGACTTCTAGTGTGTTAGTGGCATCACACAGAGCTCCCATATTTTCTTCCCAGAAGCACCCATAGGACTTCTACTGTGTTAGTGGCATCACACAGAGTTCCTATATTTTCTTCCCAGAAGCACCCATAGGACTTCTAGTGTGTTAGTGGCATCACACAGAGCTCCCATATTTTCTTCCCAGAAGCACCCATAGGACTTCTAGTGTGTTAGTGGCATCACACAGAGTTCCTATATTTTCTTCCCAGAAGCACCCATAGGACTTGTACTGTGTTAGTGGCATCACACAGAGTTCCTATATGTTCTTCCCAGAAGCACCCATAGGACTTCTAGTGTGTTAGTGGCATCACACAGAGCTCCCGTATTTTCTTCCCAGAAGCACCCATAGGACTTGTACTGTGTTAGTGGCATCACACAGAGTTCCTATATTTTCTTCCCAGAAGCACCCATAGGACTTCTAGTGTGTTAGTGGCATCACACAGAGCTCCCATATTTTCTTCCCAGAAGCACCCATAGAACTTCTAGTGTGTTAGGGGCATCACACAGAGCTCCCATATTTTCTTCCCAGAAGCACCCATAGGACTTCTACTGTGTTAGTGGCATCACACTGAGTTCCTATATTTTCTTCCCAGAAGCACCCATAGGACTTCTACTGTGTTAGTGGCATCACACAGAGTTCCTATATTTTCTTCCCAGAAGCACCCATAGGACTTCTACTGTGTTAGTGGCATCACACAGAGTTCCTATATTTTCTTCCCAGAAGCACCCATAGGACTTCTAGTGTGTTAGTGGCATCACACAGAGCTCCTATATTTTCTTTGCAGAAGCACCCATAGGACTTCTAGTGTGTTAGTGGCATCACACAGAGCTCCTATATTTTCTTCCCAGAAGCACCCATAGGACTTCAATTGTGTGTTAGTGGCATCACACAGAGCTCCTATATTTTCTTCCCAGAAGCACCCATAGGACTTCTAGTGTGTTAGGGGCATCACACAGAGCTCCCATATTTTCTTCCCAGAAGCACCCATAGGACTTCTAGTGTGTTAGTAGCATCACACAGAGCTCCTATATTTTCTTCCCAGAAGCACCCATAGGACTTCAATTGTGTGTTAGTGGCATCACACAGAGCTCCTATATTTTCTTCCCAGAAGCACCCATAGGACTTCTAGTGTGTTAGTGGCATCACACAGAGCTCCCATATTTTCTTCCCAGAAGCACCCATAGGACTTCTAGTGTGTTAGTGGCATCACACAGAGCTCCTATATTTTCTTCCCAGAAGCACCCATAGGACTTCAATTGTGTGTTAGTGGCATCACACAGAGCTCCTATATTTTCTTCTCAGCAGCACCCACAGGACTTCTAGTGTGTTAGTGGCATCACACAGAGCTCCTATATTTTCTTTGCAGAAGCACCCATAGGACTTCTAGTGTGTTAGTGGCATCACACAGAGCTCCTATATTTTCTTCTCAGCAGCACCCACAGGACTTCTAGTGTGTTAGTGGTATCACACAGAGCTCCTATATTTTCTTCTCAGCAGCACCCACAGGACTTCTAGTGTGTTAGTGGCATCACACAGAGCTCCTATATTTTCTTTGCAGAAGCACCCATAGGACTTCTAGTGTGTTAGTGGCATCACACAGAGCTCCTATATTTTCTTCCCAGCAGCACCCACAGGACTTCTAGTGTGTTAGTGGCATCACACAGAGCTCCTATATTTCCTTTGCAGAAGCACCCATAGGACTTCTAGTGTGTTAGTGGCATCACACAGAGCTCCTATATTTTCTTCTCAGCAGCACCCACAGGACTTCTAGTGTGTTAGTGGCATCACACAGAGCTCCTATATTTTCTTCCCAGAAGCACCCATAGGACTTCTAGTGTGTTAGTGGCATCACACAGAGCTCCTATATTTTCTTCCCAGAAGCACCCATAGGACTTCAATTGTGTGTTAGTGGCATCACACAGAGCTCCTATATTTTCTTTGCAGAAGCACCCATAGGACTTCTAGTGTGTTAGTGGCATCACACAGAGCTCCTATATTTTCTTCTCAGCAGCACCCATAGGACTTCTAGTGTGTTAGTGGCATCACACAGAGCTCCTATATTTTCTTTGCAGAAGCACCCATAGGACTTCTAGTGTGTTAGTGGCATCACACAGAGCTCCTATATTTTCTTCTCAGCAGCACCCACAGGACTTCTAGTGTGTTAGTGGCATCACACAGAGCTCCTATATTTTCTTTGCAGAAGCACCCATAGGACTTCTAGTGTGTTAGTGGCATCACACAGAGCTCCTATATTTTCTTCTCAGCAGCACCCCACAGGACTTCTAGTGTGTTAGTGGCATCACACAGAGCTCCTATATTTTCTTTGCAGAAGCACCCATAGGACTTCTAGTGTGTTAGTGGCATCACACAGAGCTCCTATATTTTCTTCTCAGCAGCACCCACAGGACTTCTAGTGTGTTAGTGGCATCACACAGAGCTCCTATATTTTCTTCCCAGAAGCACCCATAGGACTTCTAGTGTGTTAGTGGCATCACACAGAGCTCCTATATTTTCTTCCCAGAAGCACCCATAGGACTTCAATTGTGTGTTAGTGGCATCACACAGAGCTCCTATATTTTCTTCCCAGAAGCACCCATAGGACTTCTAGTGTGTTAGTGGCATCACACAGAGCTCCTATATTTTCTTCTCAGCAGCACCCACAGGACTTCTAGTGTGTTAGTGGCATCACACAGAGCTCCTATATTTTCTTCTCAGCAGCACCCACAGGACTTCTAGTGTGTTAGTGGCATCACACAGAGCTCCTATATTTTCTTCTCAGCAGCACCCACAGGACTTCTAGTGTGTTAGTGGAATCACACAGAGCTCCTATATTTTCTTTGCAGAAGCACCCATAGGACTTCTAGTGTGTTAGTGGCATCACACAGAGCTCCTATATTTTCTTCTCAGTGTGTTAGTGGCATCACACAGAGCTCCTATATTTTCTTCTCAGAAGCAGCACCCACAGGACTTCTAGTGTGTGTTAGTGGCATCACACAGAGCTCCTCTATTTTCTTTGCAGAAGCACCCATAGGACTTCTAGTGTGTTAGTGGCATGACACAGAGCTCCTATATTTTTCTTCTCAGCAGCACCCACAGGACTTCTAGTGTGTTAGTGGCATCACACAGAGCTCCTATATTTTCTTTGCAGAAGCACCCATAGGACTTCTAGTGTGTTAGTGGCATCACACAGAGCTCCTATATTTTCTTCTCAGCAGCACCCACAGGACTTCTAGTGTGTTAGTGGCATCACACAGAGCTCCTATATTTTCTTCTCAGCAGCACCCACAGGACTTCTAGTGTGTTAGTGGCATCACACAGAGCTCCTATATTTTCTTTGCAGAAGCACCCATAGGACTTCTAGTGTGTTAGTGGCATCACACAGAGCTCCTATATTTTCTTCTCAGCAGCACCCACAGGACTTCTAGTGTGTTAGTGGCATCACACAGAGCTCCTATATTTTCTTTGCAGAAGCACCCATAGGACTTCTAGTGTGTTAGTGGCATCACACAGAGCTCCTTTATTTTCTTCTCAGCAGCACCCACAGGACTTCTAGTGTGTTTGTGGCATCACACAGAGCTCCTATATTTTCTTCTCAGCAGCACCCACAGGACTTCTAGTGTGTTAGTGGCATCACACAGAGCTCCTATATTTTCTTTGCAGAAGCACCCATAGGACTTCTAGTGTGTTAGTGGCATCACACAGAGCTCCTATATTTTCTTCTCAGCAGCACCCACAGGACTTCTAGTGTGTTAGTGGCATCACACAGAGCTCCTATATTTTCTTTGCAGAAGCACCCATAGGACTTCTAGTGTGTTAGTGGCATCACACAGAGCTCCTATATTTTCTTCTCAGCAGCACCCACAGGACTTCTAGTGTGTTAGTGGCATCACACAGAGCGCCTATATTTTCTTCTCAGCAGCACCCACAGGACTACTGACTACAATGGCTGGAAGACCGCCAAGGGGAGGCAGAGCGTGCAGAGGCAAGAACACAGGGCAGGCAGGCTCTGTTTCTAGTGGACGTGGCCGTGGTCGTGCATCGTCATCAGCACGTGTCCATGGGACATGCGCGTCTTTGTTTTCGGCAGCTGGACATGTGGAGCCGCATCATGCTGAAGGCTTGGTAGAATGGATGACCAAGCCCTCCTCATCCTCCTCATCCTCTCTCACCCAGGCTCAGGGTACTGGCAGAGCAGCTGCCAACGCGTACTCAATGGCATCATCAGCCACCCCTTCCCTAGACCCACCATGTCCTCCTGAGGAGTCCCCCGAACTCTTTGAGCACAGTGTTGGGTACATGCTCCAGGATGATGCCCAACGATTCGAAGGCTCGGATGATGATACCCAGCTTGAGGAAGTCAGTAGTGTGCGCGCAGAGAGAGGGGATGCTGAAGGACAGCAATCTGGCAGTACTGTTCCACCAGCTGCAGCTTACTGCCAGGTTTGCTCTAGTGGTGAAGAGGGAGGGGATGATGAGGTCACTGACTCCACGTGGGTGCCTGAAGGGAGAGAGGATGAGGAGGAGGACGACGAGGAGGAGGAGGATGCGGCGTCACATGTCCATCGAGGCAGGATGCCCCCTGGAGGCCAGCTAGAGGCCAGCACAGCAACTGTACAACACCGCAGAGCTCCGCCTGTGCAGGGCGCTGCCTCTGCACGTTATCAGAAAAGTTCTTTGGTGTGGGCCTTTTTTGAGACGAGTGCATCAGATCGCACCACTGCTATTTGCAATATTTGTCTCAAGCGTATCTCGCGTGGCCAAAACATCAGCCGCTTGGGCACCACAAGCATGAGCAGACATATGTCGACCTGCCATGCAGCTCGTTGGCAAGCACACATAAAAGACCCACACCAAAGAACTAAGCGGACCTCTCCTTGCTCCTCATCAGCTGTGATCTCCATCCCCACTACATCTTCAGTCCTCTCTGAAAGCTGCTCTGAGAGGACTGAAGGTGTAGAATTAGGTGTGTCACAACCAAGTACTTGCAGTACACCGACGTCCGATTGTAGCAGGCAAATTTCCCTGCCCCAGCTGCTGGACCGTCGAAAGAAGTACACTCCCAGCCATCCACATGCCCAGCGGTTGAATGCTAGCTTGGCTAAATTGCTAGCACTTCAACTGCTGCCTTTTCAGTTGGTAGACTCGGCCCCCTTCCGTGAGTTTGTTCAATGTGCGGTTCCTCAGTGGAAGGTTCCCAAACGCCACTTTTTCTCACGGAAGGCGATTCCGTCTCTCTACCGGCATGTGGAAGGCAATGTCCATGCCTCGCTGGACAGGGCGGTCAGCGGTAAGGTGCATATTACCGCTGACTCATGGTCCAGCAGGCATGGACAGGGACGTTACCTTTCTTTCACGGCCCATTGGGTCACTCTATTGGCAGCTGGGAGGGATGCAGGACAAGGTGCAGTAGTGTTGGAGGTTGTTCCGCCACCACGCCTCCAAAATGCTACTACTGCTACTGGTTGTGACACACCTCTCTCCTCCACCCCCTCCTCTTCTTCTTCCTCCAGTGCTCTGTCCTCGGAACCAGCGGTGCTCCGTAGGCGTACAAGGGGCTACGCAAGTACGCAGGCAAAAAGATGCCATGCCGTGCTTGCGCTGGTGTGTTTGGGGGACAGGAGCCACACTGGGCCAGAGGTTCTGGCAGCTCTGCAGGGGCAGGCCGAGAGGTGGTTGACGCCACGCCAGCTTAAGCCAGGAATGGTCGTTTCTGACAATGGCACCAACCTCCTCTCCGCCCTGCGACAGGGGCAGCTCACCCATGTGCCCTGTATGGCTCACGTCCTCAACCTGGTGGTGCAGCGGTTCTTGGGCAGGTTCCCAGGCTTACAGGATGTCCTGAGGCAGGCCAGGAAAGTCTGTGTGCATTTCCGCCGATCTTATAATGCCAGTGCTCGGCTGACTGAGCTGCAAAAGGAGCTGAACCTGCCCAAGAACTGCCTAATATGTGACATGCCCACCAGGTGGAACTCAACGTTGGCCATGCTGCAGCGACTGCACACGCAGCAGAGGGCCATCAATGAGTACCTTTGCGACTACGGCACCAGGACAGGGTCAGGGGAGCTTGGTTTTTTTTCACCACGTCAGTGGAGCATGATCAGGGATGCATGCACTGTCCTCTCACCATTTGAGGAGGCCACGAGGATGGTGAGCAGTGACAGTGCATGCATCAGTGACACTGTACCTCTTGTCCACCTGTTGGAGCATACGCTGCGTGGGATAATGGACAGGGCACTTGAGGCAGAACAGAGGCAGGAAGAGGAGGACTTCCTTGCCTCTCAAGGCCTCCTTTATCCGGACAGTGTTCCTTCTGTCCCACCCATCACACAGGAAGAGGATGAGGAGGAGGAGGAGGAGGAGGAGGAGGAGGATTGTGTGAGCATGGAGGTGGAGCCTGGCACTCAGCATCAGCAGCAGCAGTCTTTTAGGGATGATGTACAGTCCCAACAAACCAGTGGACTTGTACGTGGCTGGGAGGAGGTGGCTGGCGATCATGTCATCCTCAGTGACCCAGAAGACTCCGGACCGAATGCCTCAGCTAACCTACGCTGCATGGCCTCCCTGATCCTGAAAAGCCTGCGGAAGGATCCTCGTGTTCTTCGGATCAAGGAGAGGGACCATTACTGGCTGGCCACTCTCCTTGATCCACGGTACAAGGGTAAGGTTGCGGACCTTATCTTGCCGTCGCAGAGGGAGCAGAGGATGAGACATCTCAGTAGCAGAAGGAGCGGTGGGGAAGGTGGACGTCTGACCGATGCGCTCAGACAATTTTTTAGTCCGCAGCCCCAAGGTATGATCGGTTCCAGCAACCATCGCCAGCGTCTGATATACATGGTGCAGGAATACCTTGGGGCAAGGTCAGACTTGGACACCTTTCCCACCGAAAATCCTCTGGCTTACTGGGTCCTGAGGATGGATCACTGGCCAGAGCTTGCACAGTATGCAATTGAGCTACTGGCCTGTCCTGCCTCCAGCGTTCTTTCCGAACGCACATTCAGTGCTGCTGGAGGATTTGTCACCGATCATAGGGTGCGCCTGTCCACCGACTCGGTTGATCGACTGACCTTCATCAAAATGAATCAGTCTTGGATCACCACCAGCTACCAGGCACCTGAAGCGGATATAACGGAATAATTTATAATGTCACATCCCTTCAAGACTGCCTATGCTGATGCTGAGTGACTGTCCTCTTATGTTCACTGACTATCCTCTTCCTCCTCCTCAATGATCCATGCCACCACACCAGTGCCTAAGGCACAATTTTTCAGCCCCTGTATAACAGGGGCATGTACGTACTTAAAAATTTTTTTAAAAAATGCTTCGCAACACGTGTGACTGCTGTGCTCCAAGTACAGTATCTGTGAGGGGTTGCAGTGTTGTGGCACCAGCACCAATGCCTAAGGCACAATTTTTCAGCCCCTGTTTAACAGGGGCGTGTAATTACAATTTTTTTAAAAAATGCTTCGCAACAGGTGTGACTGCTGTGCTCCAAGTACAGTATCTGTGAGGGGTTGCAGTGTTGTGGCACCAGTGCCTAAGGCACAATTTTTCAGCCCCTGTTGGGGCGTGTAATTACAATTTTTAGGCAATGCTTTGCAACAGGTCTCATTGCTGTGCTAAGAGTACAGTATCTGTGAGGGGTTGCAGTGTTGTGGCACCAGCACCAATGCCTAGGGCACAATTTTTCAGCCCCTGTTTAACAGGGGCGTGTAATTACAAATCTTGATCTAATAGTTCTGCGCCCACCAAGAGTAACTATGAGGGCCTACAGTCTCGTGGCAACACCGTCCACCACCACCGCCAAAGGCCCAATTTTTCTGCCCTGTTCAACAGGTGCATGCAATTACAAATCTTGATCTAATAACTCACAGCAGGGCCCATTCCTGCGCCCACCAAGAGTAACTGTGAGGGCTTACAGTCTTGTGGCAACACCGTCCACCACCCACCAAAGGCCCAATTTTTCTGCCCTGTTCAACAGGTGCATGCAATTACAAATCTTGATCTAATAACTCACAGCAGGGCCCATTTGTGCGCCCACCAAGAGTAACTGTGAGGGCTTACAGTCTTGTGGCAACACCGTCCACCACCACCACCACCACCACCACCACCAAAGGCCCAATTTTTCTGCCCGGTTCAACAGGTGCATGCAAGTACAAATCTTGATCTATTAACTCACAGCAGGGCCCATTCCTGTGCCCACCAGTCTTGTGGCTACACCAACATCTAATAGGGAAAATTTCTGCAGAGTATATACGGCAGGCCCCTACTTTCAAACATCCAACTTACAAACGACTCCTACTTGCAAACGGAAAGAGAAAACAGGAAGTGAGAGGAAATCTACCCCTAGGAAGGGAAATTCTATCCTGTTAGATTTAATTTGGGAAAAAGGTATCTCCTCTCTACTGATGCTTTATCACCAATCCTTGTTTCAATTCAAACCCCACTTTTCCAAAAACATTTGTCATTGGGACGGAAAGTGAGGTGACATGTTCTGAACAGATGTGCAAAGACAGCAAATGTTACAGGGGTGATAACCCCTCCCTATGTTCTCCAAAAAGCTTAAAAATAGATTTTTTTGGGATGGAGCTACACTTCATAATGTACCTGTTCAGATTCTACTTAAGAACAAACCTACAGTCCGTGTCTTGTTTGCACCACCTATATACTGCTGTTCAGAGTATATAGGGTTGTAGGTATAGGGTTTTATTTTGGGTGCGGGGTCCCCCTTAATATCCATACAAGACCCAATGGGGCTGGGGTGGGGGGGGGGGGGGGGGTGATGGGGTAGCCATGCCATTTTTCTCAAGGATTTTCAGCCATATGGCGGCCAGGACAAGACATGACATTAAAGCCGCAAGTGGTTTTAAATGGCTTCTTTTTTTCCTTTACAAATGTAATTTTGTGCAAGGACAGTTCTAAACACGGGAAACACATGCCACTTCACAGGCATACTTTAGACACCCCCCAGGTACCATATTTAAAGGAAAATTTCACTTTTTTTTTTTCACTTTATGCATCATTAAAATGACTGCTCCCGAAAAAACGTTAGTTTTTAAAAGTTCTTTTTGCATTGATATATGTCCCCTGGGGCAGGACCCGGGTCCCCAAACCTGTTTTATGACATTAACATGCATATTGGCCGTTGTAATTAGCACTTTTGATTTCGAACGTTCGCGTCCATTATAACGTATAGGGTTCGAAAATTTGCGCGAACTTTTGGTCGGTTCGGAGGTTCTGGTGCGAACCGAACCCGGGGGTGTTCGGCTCATCCCTAGCAGAGATGTACGCTCACCCTTGCAAATAAACACAGTCCAAGGTAACAAAGAGATAAGCTACCTGGGCTGTGAATCTGTGCACGGGGGCTTGACAGGAATAGCCAAGGGATAGTCAAGGTAAAGCTGCAGTCAGGGATTCAGGGGTCAGTCTTGGAACACTGGATTTCTGCAACAGAAGCAAGGAGCACAAGAACACTTGGCACACATGACAAAATGAACTGCCAAAGCCCTCAGAGTGAGACAGGGTTTTATACCCAGCTAATTAGGTAACCTGCCTCAGCTGATCCAGGAGTGAGAGGTACAGAGAATTACCCACAGTACTTTATGCTAAAACTAGACATGGCTGGAAAGCAGGCTGAATAGAACTGAGATGTGGCTCAGAGGTAAAGAAACAGGAGCAACAACTGACAGTCATGAGTAGGGTTGAGCGAACCCGAACTGTAAAGTTCGGGTCCGTACCGGACTTTTGGGTGTCCGGGACCCGGACCCTAACTATTGGCTGTAAGTTCGGGTTCGGGTCCGGTGTTCGGCGCTGTATTGGCGCCTTTTTAACAGCTTTAGGGCAGCCAATGGATGATCGTTTCACTAGTGTGCCCTTAGAAGCCATCACAGCCATGCCTACTAATGGCATGGCTGTGATTGGCCAGTGCAGCATGTGACCCAGTCTCTATAAATAGTACACACACAGCACACAGCGTCATTCTGTTATAGACAGACACTGTAAAGCCCCTTACACACGGTCGGATTTTCCGATGGATTCTGTCCTATCGGACAATGTTGTCTGAAATTCCGACCACGTGTAGGCACCATCGGACAGTTTCCATCGGATTGTCCGACGGACAAAGTTCTATCTCCTGCTGGATAGATTTTCCGACAACAAAGTCCGATCACACCAATTCCGATCGTGTGTAGCGAATTCCGACGGACAAAGTGCCACGCATGCTCAGATCATATTACAAGACCAAAGCTATTGGCTACTAGCAGTGTTTTTTTCCCCAATAGCATTTTCTCCGTTTTCATAAACGCTTTACATACTGTCCATGTATTCTGATATTGGAAAAAAATTGCAAAAAAATTTAATTTTGCTGTGTTTTTTTTTCCCAATAGCATTTTCTGCGTTTTCATAAACGCTTTAGACACTATCCGTTTATTCTGATATTGTAAAAACATTGCAAAAAAATTAATTTTGCTGTGTTTTTTTTTTTCTTCCCAATAGCATTTTCTGCGTTTTCATAAACGCTTTAGACACTATCCGTGTATTCTGATATTGGAAAAACATTGCAAAAAAATTAAATTTTGCAGTGTTTTTTTTCTTCCCAATAGCATTTTCTGCGTTTTCATAAACGCTTTAGACACTGTACGTGTATTCTGCTATTGACAAAAACACCCATTTAGGGCGAGATCATAAATTTTGAATATATGAGATCATCAAAAAGGGGACGTGGTGCTGCTGGTGGCGCTCCTGTTGCAGGGAGAGGACGTGGTCGATCTGTGCCAGCTACACGCACTAGTGAAACACCTTCCTCAGGTGCGAGTAGGCGACAGAGCCTGTAGCGGTATTTTGGCGTGCCTAATGAGGCTGTATGAATGTTGAGGCCAGGACAAGTACAGGCGATAGTAGATTGGGTTGCTGACAGTGCCTCCGGTTCCTTCACATTGTCTCCCACCCAGTCTCCTGATGAAAGTTAATAATTTTTTCCAGAAAGTGCGTATTCTGGGGTGTTCCCACCATATGTGCGGCATCGTGCCGTTGAGTTTCTGAGGTTCTTAATGACTTCCTGTACCTCTTCTGCTGAGAAGGGGGCCTCCAGCATTTTTTTTTTTTTTTTATGTTATTTTAAGTTATTTCCCTATCCACATTTGTTTGCAGATCACTTGCCATGCTCTTAACAACATTTTGTTGCCATTTGCAGCCCTCTAGCCCTTTCCATTACCTTTTTACAGCCATTTTAGTGTTCAAAAGTCCGGGTCCCCATTGACTTCAATGGGGTTCGGAGTTCGGGGTCAAGTTCTGGTCAAGTTCGGTCCCGAACCCGGACTTTTTTCCGAAGCTCGGCCGAACCCGCCGAACCCGAACATCCAGGTGTCCGCTCAACTCTAGTCATGAGTTCAATACCACCCAGAGCCACTTGGGGCGTGACCACGCCTGGCTGTCTAAAAGGCACGGTAGGGAACGTGACAGTTCCCTCCCCTTAGGAATGCCCTCAGAGCATGGAACAGAAAACTTCCTTATCTCCTTTGGGCTCTCTTTGTTTTAGAAGTTCCAGCTGGGGAGACTTTCGTCGCTCGCAAGGCTCTTTCAAAAAATGTCAGGTCCTGCTTACGGACTATGGTGCCATTCGAGGCATACGTACAGTCAGTAGGTAGCGGGGACACCGGCACAGGAACTTCAAGCGGGGACACAGGAACTTCCAGCGGGGACACAGGAACTTCAAGCGGGGACACAGGAACTTCAAGCATGGACACAGGAACTTCAAGCATGGACACAGGAACTTCAAGCATGGACACAGGAACAGGAACTTCAAGCGGGGACACAGGAACATCAGACCAGGCAGCAGGTACTGGAACATCAGACCAGGTAGCAGGCACTGGGATGTCAGACTGGGGCACAGGAACTTCAAGCTGGATAGCAGGCAGAGAGTCAGGGGTAGCAGGAAGGATCCTAGTAGTACACACTTGCTGAAACTTTGGCCGAAGTGGACGGGTTGGGCAGAGAGAGATAAGGTGCCCTCTTACTCCACAATAGAAACAGAGTCCACAGCCTCTCCTCCGCTCTCTCTCTCCCTTAGACAGCTTGGACCGGATGGACCCGATCTCCATGGGTTCCACATCATCCAGGGTAGGAGTGGTTAAAACCTCAGGAGCGTCTAAGCTTTGAGGGCTTACAGCTTCATAACTTGGCACAGACTGGGATGGCTTGGAGTCGTATCTGTACAGGGTATTCCTGTCCCTGGGTACCCGTAGACCACGTGAACAAGGAGCAGACTTGGGAACACTGGTTTTCTTAGAAACTGTAATATAAGAGTCCAGAGCAAACATGAAAGCTTCCCAGCTGTCCAAGACTGTACTCTTCTCCTGTAATAGCTGAATAGCCCATGTCTTGATTAGCCCAGTGAGAAGATTGATGGATGCGCGAACCTTTATAAAGTCAGAGGCATAGGTCCTAGGCTTAAGAGCAAACAACAGCTCGCAATCCATCCTAAAGTTAAAGAATGATGCACGATTCCCATCAAACTTCTCAGGCATCACAACAAACGGTTCCGGACATGTAGGTTCCAGGGTTGGGCGTACTGTGCCTTTAAACAAGCGGACTTCTTGCTGCAACTCAGCAATGGTCTGGCCCAGGCTGGAGACTTGCATAACAAGGGAGGTGAGCATCCTGTACATCTCTGCGGACTCCTTGTCGGGCATTTCATTATGTAAGGGCTTACCTAGGTTGGAGTCTATGGCGCAGAGATGTACGCTCACCCTTGCAAATAAACACAGTCCAAGGTAACAAAGAGATAAGCTACCTGGGCTGTGAATCTGTGCACGGGGGCTTGACAGGAATAGCCAAGGGATAGTCAAGGTAAAGCCACAGTCAGGGATTCCAGAAGTCAGGATAACGATAAACAAAGCCAGGGTCTGAAGCCGGGGTCAGTCTTGGAACACTGGATCTCTGCAACAGAAGACAGGAGCACAAGAACACTTGGCACACATGACAAAATGAACTGCCAAAGCCCTCAGAGTGAGACAGGGTTTTATACACAGCTAATTAGGTAACCTGCCTCAGCTGATCCAGGAGTGAGAGGTACAGAGAATTGCCCACAGTACTTTATGCTAAAACTAGACATGGCTGGAAAGCAGGCTGAATAGAACTGAGATGTGGCTCAGAGGTAAAGAAACTGAAGCAACAACTGACATTCATGAGTTCAATACCACCCAGAGCCACTTGGGGCGTGACCACACCTGGCTGTCTAAAAGGCAT
Organism: Lithobates sylvaticus; assembly: GCA_028564925.1. NCBI lineage: Eukaryota > Metazoa > Chordata > Amphibia > Anura > Ranidae > Lithobates > Lithobates sylvaticus. The sequence goes on along the minus strand of CM053038.1, from coordinate 117,358,000 downwards.
GGAAGGGACCGTGACAACTGCCTTGCTAAAGAAGCTGAGGGTAAAGGTGATGGCCTGGCCAAGCATGTCTCCAAACCTAAACCCTATTGAGCATCTGTGGGGCATCCTCAAACGGAAGGTGGAGGAGCTCAAGGTGACATCCACCAGCTCCATGATGTCATCATGGAGTTGTGGAGGAGAACTCCATTGGCAACCTTTGAAGCTCTGGTGTACTCCATGCCCAAGAGGGTTAAGGCAGTGCTTGAAAAAAATGGTGGCCACACAAAATACACAAACACTTTGTGTCCAATTTGGAGATTTTCACTTAGGGGTGTACTCACTTTTGTTGCCAGTTTAATGGCTGTGTGTTGAGTTATTTTGAGGGGACAGCAAATTTGCACTGTTATACAAGCTGTACACTCACTACTTTACATTGTAGCAAAGTGTCATTTCTTTAGTGTTCTCACATGAAAAGATATAATAAAATATTTACAAAATGTGAGGGGTGTACTCATGTGAGATACTGTATACTGTGTAAAACGTTCACCAACGCACAGAAATATACTGCTTTAAACATGCACTAACGCACAGAAATATACTGCGTTAAATGGCACATAACATACAGAAATATACTGCGTTAAACAGCACTCACCGAACTGAAATATACTGCGTTAAATGGTAGGTAATGCACTGAAATATACTGAATTAAACATCCACTAACTCACAGAAATATACTGTGTTAAACGTTCACTAACGCACAGAGATATACTGTGTTAAACGTGCACTAACTATACTGCAGTAAACCTGCCCTGACTAAATAAACTGACTCTAATGTAAAAATGAATGGTCAACACATTCTCACTGATTGAAATATCACTAGATTTGCACTAAAGTGACACTAAAGTAACACTAAACTGATATTCTACACTGACAATAGAATCAGAATAGAACACTATAGCACACTAAGGCTTCTTTTCACATTGGGGCGGGTGTTAGTGGTAATCGTCTTTTTAGCAGCTAAAGGGTTAAGGGTTAAAAATGCCCACAAACCGCTGCTTTGCAGACACTTCAGCAGCACTGCCCATTGATTTCTAGACATGTGCACACTGAAATATTTTGTTTCGGAATTTCTTTTTCGTCCGAAAAATACATTTATTTAGTTACTCCCGAAATTCGTTTTTATTTATTTTGTCTTGTTAAAAAATGCATTCGTCCGAAAATCCAAAATAATTAAGGTTGAATCTGTCATTGAAGGCTTATGGTGTCTGTCGAATGTTCTAATAAGATTTGACGGAGCAGCTAAACTGTACGACGCTGCAATCGTACATTTCCGGACGAATGTTCCACCTACAAGCTATAGTAGAATTTTAATGTTGTATGACACTAGTAATAATTATATTTATTAATTATTATTACTAGTTAACCAACATTAGAATTCTTCTATAGCCTATAGGCAGAGCATTTGACCATAAATGTCCGCTCACGCCGACTGCTTCGTCGAATCTTCATGTCGAATCTTTTCTCTCTATGTAGAATAATCTTGGACTAATAGAGTTAGTTTAGGCACATTCAACTTTTTTGCTATTGTCTCTATAATGTTGAATATTTTCTCTCTATGTCGAATCTTTTCTCTCTATGTCAAATCTTTTCTCTCTATGTAGAATAATCTTGGACTAATAGAGCTAAGGTTAGACACATTCGACCACAGGTTCGATGGACACAGATCGCTATTCAGCGTCATGTCGAATCTCCTATCTATATCGAACTGTTGTCACAACGAAAATGAAAATAAAGCATTTGTTTATGTTGGATCTTTCGGTTTTTCGGATTCTGCACGTCCGTTATCGTTTGTTAAAACGATAATGAAAATACCCGAAATTCAGACGAAAATGCATTCGGACGAAAACGAATGCACATGTCTATTGATTTCAATGGCAGGGGCATTTTAGGTGCAGTGTATTCACCGTTCCCGCAACGCCCCAAAGATGCTGCTTTTTCCAGTCCTTCAAGCTCACTGCTCCAGTGTGAAAGCACTATACATGGGTTATTTAACTTTGTGTAAAATGATGTAAACAATAATTATTACATTTAACCCTATTTTATGGTCCAGAAAGCGAGTGATTGAAAATTGTCAGGGTGTATTGTAACATATGTGTCTGTAATTATACTGGAGGAAAAATGTATTGATCAGGTGTCCTGTAAATAGCCTGCTAAATAAATATTGATTCAGTAGGACACGGTGTGCCTTTTTCCAGGTCTTTCCCATGCATTTCACATCGGAATCAAGAGTTCTGATTTACACAGAGTATATTTAATTGGATCAGGGGGTTACGTCACTCCTCATACTCCTTCTTTGTGTTTCCCATTGGCTTAACATTTTAAATAAAATGAGAATCAGATGATTCTCAAGCTAATAAAGGCTACACTTCCTTACATAATGATGCAGAAAAAGTGTTATGGAATCTTTCTGCAAATATTAATATAATATTAAAGTAAAACAAAAATGACTGTGACTTAACAGTGATAGCTGCACTCACCATACAGATGTGTGAAAAAGTGTTTGCCCCCTTCCTCATTTCCTGTTCCTTTGCATGTTTGTCACACTTAAGTGTTTCGGAACATCAAACCAATTTAAACAATAGTCAAGGACAACACAAGTAAACACAAAATGCAATTTGTAAATGAAGGTGTTTATTATTAAAGGTGAAAAAAAATCCAAACCATCATGGCCCTGTGTGAAAAAGTGATTGCCCCCTAAACCTAATAACTGGTTGGGCCACCCTTAGCAGCAACAACTGCAACCAAGCGTTTGCGATAACGTGCAATGAGGCTTTTACAGCGTCCTGGAGGAATTTTGGCCCACTCATCTTTGCAGAATTGTCCTAATTCAGTTACATTAGAGGGTTTTCGAGCATGAACAGCCTTTTTAAGGTCATACCACAACATCTCAATAGGATTCAGGTTAGGACTTTGGCTAGGCCACTCCAAAGTCTTCATTTTGTTTTTCTTCAGCCATTCGGTGGTGGACTTGCTGGTGTGTTTAGGATCATTGTCCTGCTGCAGAACCCAAGTTCGTTTCAGCTTGAGTACACGAACAGATGGTCGGACATTCTCCTTCAGGATCTCTTGGTAGACAGCAGAATTCATAGTTCCTTTTATCACGGCAAGTCTTCCAGGTCCTGAAGCAGCAAAACAGCCCCAGACCATCACACTACCACCACCATATTTTACTGTTGGTATAATGTTCTTTTTTTGAAATGCAGTGTTCCTTCTACGCCAGATATACTTGGACACTTTTGTCTCATCGGTCCACAGAATGTTGTCCCAAAAGTCTTGGGGATCATCAAGATGTGTTGTGGAGAAATCGAGACGAGCTTTGATGTTCTTTTTGCTCAGCAGTGGTTTTCTCCTTGGAACTCTGCCATGCAGGCCATTTTTGCCCAGTCTTTTCCTGATGGTGGAGGCATGAACGCTGACCTTAACTGAGGCAAGTGAGGCCTGCAGTTCCTTGGACGTTGTTGTGGGGTCTTTTGTGACCTCTTGCATGAGTCGTCGCTGCTCTCTTGGGGTAATTTTGGGCGGCCGGCCACTCCTGGGAAGGTTCGCCACTGTTCCATGTCTTCGCCATTTGTGGATAATGGCTCTCACTGTGGTTCGCTGGATTCCCAAAGCTTTGGAAATGGCTTTATAACCCTTTCCAGACTGATAGATCTCAATTACTTTCTTTCTCAATTGTTCCTGAATTTCTTTGGGTCTCGGCATGATGTGTAGCTTTTAAGGATCTTCTGGTGGACCTTACTGTGTCAAGCAGCTCCTATTTAAGTGATGCCTTGATTGTGAACAGGTGTGGCAATAATCAGGCCTGGGTGTGGCTAGAGAAATTGAACTCATGTGTGGACAACCATAGTTATAGTATGTTTTAACAAGGGGGGCAATCACTTTTTCACACAGGGCCATGATGGTTTGGATTTTTTTTCACCTTTAATAATAAACACCTTCATTTACAAATTGCATTTTGTGTTTACTTGTGTTGTCCTTGACTATTGTTTAAATTGGTTTGATGTTCCGAAACACTTAAGTGTGACAAACATGCAAAGGAACAGGAAATGAGGAAGGGGGCAAACACTTTTTCACACCACTGTATATCCACATAAATATAATTACCAATATAAATAAAAGATTGTGTTGCGCAAATAAAGTTAAGTGCTACTGCTTAAATATTTCACAACAAAGAATAATCAAATAATGATACACTTATAAATTCATGTGCACTGCTTAAAATAAGAAATAATGAGTAATAGTGCTGCTATTTTGATCACAAAATATACACCAGGTGAAAAAAAAAAATATGAAAATACACATATATATATAACATTCACAGTAGCGCTCAAAAAAATGTATTATCATCTATAAATGTGTCCAAATAAGTGTAAACATAAATAAATGTCCATGAATAAAATGAAAAAAAAATTGAAAATATCTTGCAATTCCACAAAAAACATAAATGACAGTCCTCTTGAAAAGTGCAAAAAAAACTGATATAATAACACTAATGCCTCCGCCACAGTGATAAGTGGGAGTTCAGCTCCCTTAGCAAACAGGCTCACCAGATGCTGTTGCCATTCACTCTTGTGTTTGGCAAAATACAATCAGGAATTAAATTGAAGAGCCGCTGATAGACGCCACACTCCATTCAAATGCCTGACTTTAAACTCCACATGTAGGAATAAAAGACATACTGGGAAGCACTGTGCTGCGATCTCACCGCTCCTTCACTCGCTAGGCATCAGATCACCTTCCCAGCCTCAGCATACAGTTGCCGTGCAGCCACGCCCCAACGCGTTTTGTCACTTCCGACTTCGTCACAGGGGGTGGCAAAATGGCATGGCAACCAAGTTAAAATATCCTCCTCCTTCCTAATTGGAAATTGCTTTCAGCTCAAAACAACACGTACTATATAAGTTTAACTTAGTGGGTGAAGACCCAGGCATGGCAAATTATTCAATCCAACACTTAATTAAGGTCAGTTAATGGACAAATGCTATCAATATTAAACAAATGAATTCAAAGTAGGAGGAGGGATACTAATGATTTTACAACTCAATGAATTTATATCAACATACTAATAGAATATAATACATTTTATTTTCAAATAAAATAAATGAATTGGTCAAATCACTGAACCAGCAAAAGACCACTCAACAATAAAACATATGCACCTTTCACACCTTTCATTCTTCCATATGAACCCACCCAAATATTTTTCAATAATCACTAATGAAACAATTTAAATCAAGGTTTAACCCATCAGGGTTCATCGTCTGGAATAAATGAATTCATTTAATTTCCCTCTTAAAGAGGTCCCTAACTCTATTAGATCCCCTCCATGATGGAAAAACTCTTTCTACAACCCCAAAAAGGGTGGAGGGAACTTTAGCATAATACAGTCTATAATGTTCTGAAACGCTATGATACCTGAATACCTTTAAGAAGTTTGCCACATGTTCCCCAATTCTTACTTTAAGGGTTTGTTTGGTACATCTTACATACATCAGTTCGCAAGGGCAGACCAATGCATAAACGACATGGGTAGTGTTGCAGGTTATGAGGTCAGTGATATCATAATCTTGACCTGTATGGTTGGAATGGAAAGATGAACATCTTTAACATTTTGCCTTGCATGATGACATGCCTTACATTTACTGCAGGCAATAAAGCCCTTTCGACCAGGCCAAAACATTGGTCTGGTGGAATGGTCCAGGATCTTGTGTACTACACTGTCACTAAACTAGGAGCCCTCCTGTAAATGAATGACGGTTTCTTAGGCAATGCTGGTTTAAGTGACTGGTCCATCCTCAGGATATGCCACGTGTGTTTTATAACCCTAATCCAACAGATGTTTTAATTGATCTTCATATGCTAGAGTAGGATTCTTTCTAAGTTTATTATAAGTGATTTCATCAGACAGCATATCTGTCATTTGTTAATGATAGAATTCCTTATCAAAAATCACAACACCTCCTCCCTTATCTGCCGGCCTAATGATAATCTCCTTACGAGTTTCAAGGGATTATATACCTTCCCTAATGTGCCTCTGATTAACACATCTATTGGGTGTGATTTGCTCAAAAATCCCATAATACCCAATTCTTGAATACTTCCACATAATGGTTACTCGGCATGGGGAGATTGAAAGTGGATTTGTTCCTTAACCCACTTATCCCAACATTGTTAATGTCAATCATACTAATAGAATTCAGAGGGTTATTGTTAAAATATTTTTTAAGATTAATCTTCCTAATAAATGTATGCGTATCAATATATGTATTGAACTTATTGATAGCTCTCCAAGGAGCACATTTAAGACCTAGGTTCAATATATGCATTTCTTTTGGATCTAGGGTGATTTACTGAGATTGAAAATTCCTTGACTCTTCAGTCCCTTCTGCACTTTTTTGCTTTGAAGCTTTCGGCCTGCTCTACAGCCTCTCCTTGTCTTGCAATTTCTCCTCCTCTCCCTTTTTCTCCTTGGTGCACATAATTTAAGTGTCTGTTCCTTCCTCTCCCTCTTCCTAAAAAATAAGGATTGGTGATGTTATTATCATCATTCTGATCTTTATAATCAGAAAGGGGTTGGAAAAAATTAGAAGTTGGTATTAGTTCAATGTTATTATAACCTTTACCATTTAAAATGTCCATGTATTGGCCCTAAAATCAGCTAAATCCCTAAAGAAAGGTTTTAACTTTATTTTTCTGTGTATCCGTATTAATTTTATCTAATTTTCTTTTTAATGTGTCATTAAACTCAATAGTTTGTGTTTTTTCTTTGATTTGTTCTATTTTAGACTAAGGATCCTTAATTTTTAACTCTAAAAGTTCCATTTCCTTTTTTTTTCTTTTTTTCTTTTATTTTAAAATTAAATGTATTCTATTCTATTAGTATGTTGATATAAATTCATTGAGTTGTAAAGGCATTAATATCGCTCCTCCTACCTTGAATTAATTTGTTTAATATTGATAGCATTTGTCCATTAATTGACCGGTAATGAATTGAATAAATCGCCATTACTGGGTCTTCACCCACTAAGTTAAACTTATATCTAGCAATTACAGGGTTAATTGTATGTATGGATGAAGCTGCGGTAGATCTGTGGGGTGTTTTCACTCCAGTAGTTGGCCACGCTGACAGATCTTAATGAGTGTCTATGCAATACTCTTTGATCAGTTGTGCAATAGTGCAGCTTGACTATTAAGAGAGAACTAAGAGGTTTATGGAACAGACAACATTGTACGTGATTACATGCACTTGATGTTATGTTGAGCTGAAAGCAATTTTCATTGGCCAATTAGGAAGGAGGAGGATATTTTAGCTTGGTTGCCTTGCCGTGTCACCACCCTTTGTGACGAAGTCGGAAGTGACTAAACGCACCGGGGCATAGCTACAGACATGTAGACATGTGCAGGATGAAAAAAATAGTTTTGTTTCGTTTCGATTCGCTATTTAACTAAATTTGTTTAGTTAAATTTGTTGCATTCGTTACATTCGTTTTCGTGATTTGTTTAGTTTCGTATTCGAATTTAAAAAAATTCACCCGCATTCGAAAAAAATTCGGCCTATTTCATTCTATTTCTATATAACCATTTTCCGAAATTCGAATTTCGTATAGAATGAATTTGCATTCAAATAGAAAATATTAGAATAGAAAATAATAGAAAAGAATAGCATAGAAAAACAATAGACCAGCATAGAAAAAAAATATAATATATATATATATATATATATATATATAAAACCATCTTCCGAAATTCGAATTTCGTATAAAATGAATTTGAATTAGAATAGAAAAGATTAGAATAGAGTAGAAAAGAATAGACTAGAAAAACAATAGAACAGAATAGAAAAAAATAATATATATATATATATATATATATATATATATATATATATATATATAAAAACATCTTCTGAAATTCGAATTTCATATAGACTGAAATCAAATCTGAATAGAAAAGATTAGAATAGAATAGAAAAGAATAGCATAGAAGAACAGAATAGAGTAAAGTATAATATATATATATATATATATATAATATTCTGTTCTATTGTTTTTCTATTCTATTCTAATCTTTTCTATTCGAATTTGAATTTAGTCTATATGAAATTTGTTTTATATATATATACTGTATATATATATATATATTCTATCTCTATCTATATATATAATATTTATATATATAACCATCTTCCGAAATTAGAATTCGTATAGAATGATTTCATATTAGAATAGAATATAAACTAATAGAACAAATTAGACTAGAAAAACAAGAGAACTACATAGAATAAAATATAATATAATTTATAAAATTTTCCATTGTTTTGATATTTGTTATTTTCCAATCTATTCTCAAATTCAAATTTATACTATTTGAAATTAGAATTTCAGAAGACGGTCATATTTTATTGTATTTTATTACATTCTATTCAATTCTATTCTATTCTTTACTATTCTTTTATTTCTATTCTATTGTTTTTTATTTTATATTCTATTTTATTGCATTCTTTTAAGAAATCGATTTATATTTGTCTAATTCGATTCAAATTTGTTTTCGAATTCGATTCGAATAGATTTAGATTCTAATAGATTTCAACTTTGTTTTCAAATTCGATTTGAATTTCGCCCGCGGTTTTTCGATTCAAAACATTTTGGATTAGTTAAAATTTGTTAGTATTGTAATTCGGTAATTCGATTGCATCCGAATGTCCGAATAATGAAAAATTTGTCAGAATTTTCGATTCGGAACGAAACGAAATGCACATGTCTAATGCTGAGGCTGGGAAGGTGATCTGATGCCTAGCAAGTGAAGGAGCGGTGAGATCGCAGCACAGTGCCTCCTGGCATGTCTTGTATAATGTAACATGAAGCCTTGTCTTACTTGTGTCTGATGTACGTACAGTATATCTTTTAATAAATGTACTACCTTAAGTGATTTTACACTATCAGATGCTTTGTCTCTACTTTTATTCCTAAAGTCAGGCATTTGAACTTAGTAGGGCGTATATCTTCAATTTAATTCCTGAGTGTATTTTGCCAAAGTGTGTTTACATATACATTGTACATTCACATCAGTCCCTACCCTCAAGGAGCTTACAACCTAAGGTCCCTAACACACATTCATACATATACTAGGGCCAATTTAGACAGGATTAACCTACCAGCATGTTTTTGCTGCTAGGTGAAATTGCTAACCACTACACTACTAGAGTTGAAGCAGTTATAGCTGCAAAGTGTGAGCCATTCAATATTGAACCCTACTGACTAACACTGGGATGCCATTAAAGTTCATGTGCGTGTAAAGGCAGGCATCACAATACTTTTGGCAATATAGTGTATATATATATATATATACAGTATTCCACAAAAGTCAGCACATTTGTGAAAATTTCCAAATTGGGGCCAATTAGCCATTTTCCCACCCCGGTATCATGTGACTCGTTAATGTTACAAGGTCTCAGGTGTGAATAGGGAGCAGGTGTGTTAAATTTGGTGTTATCATTCTCACTCTCTCATACTGGTCACTGGAAGTTCAACATGGCACCTCATGGCAAATAAATCTACTGAGGATCTGAAATAAAGAATTGTTGCTCTACATAAAGATGGCCTAGGCTATAAGAAGATTGCCAAGACCCTCAAACTGAGGTGAAGCATGGTGGTCATAGACCATACAGTGGTTTAATAGGACAGGTTCCACTCAGAACAGGCCTCGCCATGGTCGACCAAAGAAGTTAAGTGCACATGCTCAGCATCATATCCAGAGGTTGTCTTTGGGAAATAGACGTATGAGTGCTGCCAGCATTGCTGCAGAGGTTGAAGGGGTGGGGGGGTCAGCCTGTCAGTGCTCAGACCATACACCGCACACTGCATCAAATTGGTCTGCATGGCTGTCGTCCCAGAAGGAAGCCTCTTTTAAAGATGATGCACAAGAAAGCCCAGTTTGCCCAGTTTGCTAAAGACAAGCAGACTAAGGACATGGATTACTGGAACTATGTCCTGTGGTCTGATGAGTCCAAGATAAACTTATTTGGTTCAGATGGTGTTAAGCATGTGTGGCGGTGGCAACCAGGTGAGGTGTACAAAGACAAGTGTGTCTTGCTTACAGTCAAGCATGGTAGTGGGAGTGTCATGGTCTGGGGCTGCATGAGTGCTGCCAGCACTGGGGAACTACAGTTCATTGAGGGAACCATGAATGCCAACATGTACTGTGACATACTGAAGAGGCATGATCCCCTCCCTTCGGAGACTGGGCCGCAGGGCAGTATTCCAACATGATAACGACCCCAAACACACCTCCAAGATGACCAATGCCTTGCTAAAGAAGCTGAGGGTAAAGGTGATGGACTGGCCAAGCATATCTCCAGACCTAAGCCCTATTGCCCATCTGTGGGCCATCCTTTAAAGGAAGGTGGAGGAGCGCAAGGACTAACATCCACCAGCTCTGTGATGTCATCATAGGAGTGGAAGAGAACTCCAGTGGCAACCTGTGAAGCTCTGGTGATTTATATTCCCAAGAGGGTTAAGGCAGTCCAGGGAAATAATGGTGGCCACACAAAATATTGACATTTTGGGCCCAATTTGGAAATTTTCACTTAGGGGTGTACTCACTTTTGTTGCCAGTGGTTTAGACATTAATGGCTCCACCCAAAGCAAATTGCATCGGGTGCAGCTACAGAGGTGATGTCATCACACCTGCCGGAGTGCTGATCATGCTTCTCTGTATTGCATGCAAATTTTTGCCTGATTTTTGTAAGTAGTTCTGATTATATTAAATGCTGGAATTTTAAACTACTACACTATGAGTGCTTGCCTTGCCTTTATTCCTTCCTGAGTACCGTATATCTGTGGATCATCCTGGTTATCTGGAGAATGGTTTGGATTATGCCATCCATACCAGTGGGATATCTCCCAAAAGTGCAGCCAGACCTCCATCTTAGAAGTGTTACCTGCTGGTAAGCAGCTTGTGAGTGGGTTGTGCACCTTGGTGTGGAGTGCTGCTCTTTCACGTTGGATCACTGGAACATGGGTGTTATATATATATATATATATATATATACACTGTATATATTATGATGGACTTTTTGCACTGAGCACTTTTCTTCATGAGGAGTTTTCTTTGGATTTTCATACTGTTAATCATTTTACTTTGCTTTAGCATTAGCATTATAAGTGTTTCATTATTTGTATAATCTTTGGTATGAAATATTTAAACACTAGCACTTTATTTAATAGCGCAATACAATTTTTAATTTATATTGGCAATAATATTAAAGTAGACATGACCTCAAAAAGGTGAAGATTTGCTTTCCTAAAATGTTAATTGTGCCTAAGCAGCACCCTGAAAAATGTACCTTTTGTCTTGAATTTAAATTCTAGAAAACATGATTCCTGGTATTTGAGGGTGCCTAGGACTTCCAGGCTCTACAGAAACAAATTACTACTAAGCAAGGTACCAGAGGAAGAGACAAAATCTTGCCCTAGATGGCTCCAGTATAGGCCCAGGATTTCTTCATTACACTGCTTTGAACAGTCGGGGGGGGGGGGGGCAAAAAAGAAGACACTGAGAAGACCAGAAGACCCTAAAAGATCCAGAAAGAACCAGAAGACACCAAAGAAAAGGACCAAGCAGAAGAAGAACCAGAAGAAGACAAACTGGAGGATGAAAGCTTCGAATTGAAAACAGGGTCATATTGAAGCAGAAAACGTGGGGTGTAAAATGAAGGTTTGACTCCAGAAACGCAAAGGCTTTCTTGTACAATCTTCTGCTTGATTGTACATTGGACTATACTTGTTTCTAAACTCATGGTGGATCAATGGTGTGGTGCTTAAATCTCAGATCTGCTTTTTTGCATCACAAATCAAGATGATTGTGGGAATCCTTTGTTATGTAAAAGCTGCCTGCCCTAGGTCCAGACACCTTGCACACATATCACTTCAATTAATAACATGCGTATCAAAGGATACCAGCACAATAGAGAAAAGATATCATGCTTGCATTTTTTGGGGATAGCTTCCTCAGTTCATATTACTCAATGGATCAGATGATTTTAGAGCCAAAAGGATTTTATCAGTTTGAAGAGTCAACAACATTTTTTGCATGGGCTGTGCTCCTGAATATTTCCCGCTTCATGCTGTGAAGAGGCTTATCTAATTATTAAATTAGACTTTTAATGGTTACATTTTCATTTCATACGGAAAACAAGATCTACTCCAAAAAGATATGAATGCGTTTGTGAAAATGATAATTAGATATAATAACAAAAATGACTCATCCATCGTAATAAATTGAGCCCACAGTAGATCTAGTTTCAAAAGTAATATTCTGTATATTTTTATGTAAATCTGTGGATTTCATTAAATAATACCTGCTGATCCTGCCATGAAGTTTCCTGTTCAGACACCTCCATTTATAGGGTAACAATATGTCTCTGTTTCCCAACAGTGGTTCGGCATTGCCACCTTGTTAAACAGTCTTCTGGTGGAGACTACAGGTGTCTTGGCTTAACGCACATTATGCAGTGCACAAGATAGGAAGAGGCTACAGGAAATTATCAGCAAAGATATGCAAGAAAAAAGAATGAAAAAAAGAAGAATTGTATGTAAAAAATGACACTTGTTTTTGGTACACAGTGCTCTGGTAAATTAAATGTTACTCAGTTAAGTTTTACATCTACTTTACACTTACTACTTATTTACATATACTGTGAATGCTGTAAAGTGCTACTTTATTCTTAAGAAAAAACTTGTTTCCTAAGTTATCATTTTTCTGTACGGATAATAAGTAATAAATTATGTACAACTTTTCTTTCTCTGAAAACATGTTTTTTCTGTATCCAAGGAATCAACAGGTACCATTGTAACTGGATTAACTTACAATAGACAGAATCAGTCAAAAGACAGGGACCACGCTGCTGCAGTTAAGAAGAAGCTGGAGCCCATGCCCCTGTTATGAATGCCTTGTTGCCATAATCGCCATTTCAAATCAAGGTAATTTGCAGGTCCCTGAAGAAAGTCTGATTTAGTAATAAAAAAAATCCCTCGCCCCTGATGTCTTTATTCCGGCAACTGCCATCTAATTGTGACTGCGCCCATTATAGGGAATAATTTTCGCTTAGTTAAAAAAGATAACACACAGGGAAGGGAGGGGGGAATCGAGAACATTTTTCTGGTTTTGTTCAGTCCTCATTCACTCTCCATTCAATGGTTTGCATTTCACAGATGCAATTATTATGCTGGGAGGTCAAGTATTACCGAGCATCTTGTATTACGGTGTGCATGCTAAGTAATTCACTCTGCAAATTGACCCTTCAGTGTGCTGCATAATGCTGTAAAAACCCAACTAAAATGCAGGACAATTAGCAATACTTTTACTCTGCGGCAACAATGGCAGCAGCCGTGCAAGGTGATTGCATTTACAGTGGTGCTTTTCATTTTTAAATGGGTCCTTCCTTGCTTCTCCTGAATACGACACAGCATTTATAAACAGCAGCCATTGCTACCTTTCCAAAGCTTAATTATGAAGGAATTCAGCGGCAAAACTATGAAGCAGCAATTAGGATGATATTCTATAATATAAAAAAAGGGAGCTATTGCATCGGTTTCAAGGCCTTTTTGGTAAGAAAGGTTGGTTCTCTATTTTAACTCATGTATCTGTCACAAGGGTTATCATACCTCTACAGAGTCGACAGAAAAATCCATTATGAAGAAGACAGAAATGGAGATAACTGTAGCATACCTATAAGGGTTAGCTTTGATACATATATGGGTATAGCTCTTACCTGAATCTGGAAACCCTGGAAATCCTGTGACACAGTGAAAGAAAAAAATGTACAGCTTTATTCAGTGATGGCTGCATGCTCAAAATAAGAAAAATGGTTAGCTTTAAGATGTGCCACTCTGAAGAATGTAAAATAAGAAAAATGGTTAGCTTTAAGATGTGCCACTCTGAAGAATGTCTATTCTAAGCCAGCTTGGTTTATACAATGGACCCTACTATAAGCCAATCATCTGTATTTATTATTAGGGATGAGCCGAACACCCCCCGGTTCGTTTTGCAGCAGAGAATGTGAACAGGCAAAAAATGTGTTGTTCGAACACTGTTAAAGTCTATGGGACACAAATTTTAAAGGCTTATATGCAAGTTATTGCCATAAAAAGTGTTTGGGGATTTGGGTCCTGCCCCAGGGGACATGTATCAATGCAAAAAAAGTTTTAAAAAACTGCAGTTTTTTCAATGGTAGTGATTTTGATACTAAAAAGTTAAACATAATAATTAAAAGTGAAAAAATTAAGATAAAATATTCCTTTAAATATCGTGCCTGGGGGCTGTCCTTAGTATGCCTGTAAAGTAGCACATCTTTCCCATGTTTATAACAGTGCCACAGCAAAATTACATTTCTAAAGGAAAAAATGTCATTCAAAGCTGCTCGCGGCTGTAATGTATTGTCGGATCCCGGCAATATAGATCCAGGTCTGGTATGGATATTAAGGGGATTCCTGCACCCAAATTTAAAAAAAATATGGCGTGTCGGTCCCCCCAAGCCCCCAGGCACTATATACTCTGAACAGCAGTATATATACTATACGGCCTGCCCTATATACTGTGCAGAAAATTGGGCCTTGGGTGTTGGTGGTACCAGAACACTGTTACTTTTGTTGGGCAATGAAACGGGCCCTGCTGTGAAATATTATATCAAGAATTGTAATTACATGCCCCTGTTAAACAGGGGCAGAAAAATTGGGTCTTGGGCAGTGGTGGTGGTGCCACAACACTGTACGCCCTCACAGATACTCTTGTTGGGCGAAGGAATGGGCCCTGCTGTGAAATATTAGATTAAAAATTGTAATTACATGCCCCTGTTAAACAGGGGCAGAAAAATTGGGCCTTGGGTGGTGGTGGTGATGCCCTAGACCAAAAATATTGTTGGAAGCTAGCATCATTAAGATTAAGGAGGAATAGCATAGTCAGCATAGGCAGTCTTCAAGGGATCCCACATCCATAGCAAATTCAAGCAGTTACATCAGCATCAAGTGCTTGATAGCTGCTGATCCAAGACTGATTCATTTTTATGAATGCAAGAAAAAGAGGGTTTGGGACTTTAAATGAGGTAGATCTAGCATGGCTAAAAGATGAGTCAATGTAACAAGACATGTTTTATTCATTAAAAAACATGACATGGCAATATGAGTACATACATAGTAAATAAGCATAACAATCACATATTATTGACCAGATATTCATAAAACAATCATAGCAACTTGGAGATGACATATTGAGGTATCGGACAATTGTCCATAGTAAAGAATCGCTTGAAAAGCAGCATGGTGCGGTAGCTTGGGAGTGGATGAAAAAAAAAACATCTAAAAAGAAAATTGGTGCATCAAAATTGGCCCGACGCACGTTTCGTGCTTTCCTACCACATCATCAGGGGCTAGTGCACCAATGTCTTTTAAAAAAAGCAAAAATAAACAATATGGTCCAAAGTTACAACCAAACACAAGGGAGACTTTATATGTAAAGGAGGGGAGAAATTAACTTATCCCACTAAGTACTTAGATGTCAATTAAGTCTAGACCATGTGAACATAAATTAAATGTTCATCCTGGGAGCTGAGGAAGTAGCCCGCAGGAAAGCCGGACGCACACAATGATCCCCAAAGAAATGGAAACAAGTGGTCAAAAAGAAAACCATTTGGGCTCCAATGCTGTAAAAGTAAAAAACACGGCGTCCTCTCTGGGCATCCTGTTGTTGGCGTAAGTGGGTTTTCAATCGTGGCCAGCACATGGGGAGATGTGTCCAACTGTCATGAGCAGCTTTGGTCATTTCGGCAGGATGGCCTTCCCTCTTTTTTTGCTGTGCCAGCGTGACACTGGGAGGAGCCCAAATGGTCATGCTGAGCACATAAGGATCCCCATTTCACTTTGCTAGCTCTCTTGGTAGCACCTTCAGCAGCATACTGATCTGTGGATCATGGTTCTCTGTCACAGCTTTAGGTAATCATCTGGCTGGGCTTTCTGCTTATGCTCTTCAGTATTTGATTGAAGACAGCAATAGCTGTCCTTCATCATTTTTCCTATATCCTCTGTACTCTTCCTTTCCCCCTGAGCAGGTATGCCCCTTTTTTTTTTCACTATTTCAACACTTCATTTGTACCCAATCCAATTTATCTTGGTGTTGGGCTCCATTTACTGTTCAATACTTTTCAATGATATAGCATTAGATCACAACACTCTACTCACCCGCCTCAAAGAAGTAGCAGGAGTCACAGATTCAGACTTACTATGGTTCACTTCCTTCTTAGGAAATCGGTCACAGACAGTGAAACTTGGAGCCTTCACCTCTGAATCTCGTGCAGTCTGCTATGAAGTCCCTCAAGGATCACCTTTATCACCCGTGCTCTTCAACATTTACATCCGTCCACTCCTTAAAATCATCAGCAAATCAGACCTATGCTTCCACTCATACGCAGATGATACTCAACTCTACCTTCGGATCCCCGGACAAAAAGACCAATATCAGGAATTAGAAAAATGCCTCACATCAATAGACGACTGGATGTCCACAAGCTCCCTCAAACTTAATGGAACCAAAACAGAACTCCTTCTCCTAAATGCAAACCGGAAAACTAAATCTACAACACCATGGACAGACCATCCCCCTAAGCATAAAAGCCAAAAGTCTCGGAGTCACCTTCGATTCAGAAATGTCAATGGATGCACAAATAGGACACTACACTACACTCCCAATCACAACCTCCGATCTAACAACCAAAACCTCCTCCTTGTCCCCAAGTCCCGGTACAAATCAAGGGGAGAACGAAGATTTGCAGTCCAAGGACCACGGCTATGGAACGCTCTACCTACGAACATCCACTTAGAAAAAGACTATCGGGCCTTCTGGAAAAAACTCAAGACCCACCTCTTCTAAGAAGGAATTAACGCAGGTTGGATCAAGCGCCTCAAATCGATTCAGTTCGCAGTTGCAGCGCTATACAAAATCATTCATTCATTCATTCAATGGTTCCCAGACATCTCAGGATCAATTTCCACAGCTTGGCCCCGCTTGGGTGGGTCCGCCAAAGACCCGCTCCACACAGTCTGACACCAGCGCCCTTCACTCATCACAGGCGGCATGTCTGCCAGCACTCAGACTGCAGAGGAACCCAAAATCCTGGTTGCGATTGCCAAATGTAAGGAGTCTCTGATGGCCAAAATAGATCATGTGGCGACGGACGTTAGTCTCATTCGACAGGATCTTGACAAATTCCACGCCCGGGTGTCAGAGGTGGAAGACCGGGTCTCTGTGATGGAGGATATGGTGAGGTTAGACTCCAGAGACCTCCGAGCCCTGCCGCTACAGGTACGGGCCTTACAGGAACGGGCCATAGACACTGAGAATCACCTTAGGCAAAACAATATCCGTATACTGGGCCTACCGGAACGGGCTGAAGGCACTAGGCCCACTGAATTCACTGAGCAGCTACTGATCAATCTGTTTGGCCTCACTAACACGCCGCCAATGTTTGTGGTGGAGCGGGTCCATAGGGTTCCGCCACTCCCACCTAGACCAGGGTCCCCACCGTGCCCTTTCTTGATGTGCTTGCTCAATTACAGAGACCGGGATCGTATCCTGGCAGCGGCCCGTGTCGAGTCTGACATACAATGTGAGAATACCAAGCTACTATTTTTCCCGGATTATTCCTAAGAAATACAGCTGCAACGCAAATCTTTTACAGAAGTGCGCAAGAGGCTCTGGGAAAAGGGCATCTGCTTCAGTCTCCTCTACCCCAGCAGGATGAGAATCATAGATGGTGACCGAACACGCTTCTTTGATAACCCTGAGGCTGCTCCAGCTTGCCTGGATACTCATTGAGACCCCTTCTGACATCTCACCACCCTAAAGAGCCTCCATAATGCTCCTAGACACCAGCTAAGTACTTCATCTCCTTCTACGCGCCCCACCTCTGTTGCTGAGCACAAAATCCTTCTAACTACTGCACCCGATTCTCTTTAATGGTGATGACATTTTCCTAGTGGTACTGGAAATATTCCCCTTTAGTTTTTTAAGATCCTCCTGGTTTGTTCTTCTGTTGTTGTAGCTTCATTGCTCCCTTCACAGAATTTTTTTTCCCCTCTACTACTGCATCAGGATCTAGTTCCTGCAGGACAGCAGCTCCCTCTCCCGTCCCTGGATCCCTGGTTTCTTTACATGTTTGATTGACCAGAGGATCCCCTCAGGTTCTTAGGAGATAACACCAAACTATTGCCTGTTACTGTTTAAGTTTTGGGTATAGGCCCTGTCTGGTTACTCCCAAGTTTTAAGGGATGACATCAGTCAAGGGCAGGTGTCATGTTGGGTAAAGTATATAGTATGTATTTATGTTTTTCCGTTTGTTTTGTATTTATATGGTTGTGCTAATACACGGTTCTGGCTTTCTGAATCTTTACTGCTCCTGAGGTGTACTCTCAGGCCACTTACATTCCCTCCTACCCACATTGATTCTACCACACATGATGGCTACGCGTGATGTGCCTATCTTCAACGTACTGTCTTGGAATGTCCGTGAGCTCAACTCCAATTCTAAACGCGCAATGCTCTTTAAATATCTTAAATTACACTCCCCACATATGGTATTGCTACAAGAAACGCACCTCATGGGCAGCAAACTCCTCTCACTCAAAAAAACATGGATCCAGAAAACATTCCATGCTACTTATTCCATGTTCGCCAGCGGAGTATCCATACTAATAAGCAAGTCGCTCCCTTCTGTGGTGGAACAAGTTCATATTGACCCCCAGGGCAAATATGTGATCCTGGTGTTTACTTTGTGGGGCATATGTTATGTGATTGTAAATGTGTACATTCCCCCACCCTTCTCGTCGGCCCTACTATACGCCATTCTGAAGAGAAACACCCTGTATTGTCCACCTAGATAGATCCACACCTTCTAAACATTTTTCCGCGGATCTACTTGCCTGGGCTCAGGCAATGGGAGTTACTGAGGTATGGAGATGGAAGTATCCTGCAGCCAGACCTTACTCTTGTTTTTCTACAACATACAAAATGTTTTCTCGTTTTGGCCTTTGCCAATCCTAATATGCTGTCAGATGTTCTGGATGCATAGTATTTACCTAGTGGACTCTCGGATCATTGCCCCCTACTCCTTACTCTTCGCTCCCCCTCTTCCCGAACCTCTGCCCTTTGGTGCCTGGGGACCACTGGCTTTCCCAACCAAATATGACAGATACCATCCCCCCACGCCTTGCAGAATATTGAGACCTCAACGAGGGGTCATTCTCTCCAGAAATCACCAGGGATGCCTTCAAGGCGTTTACCCGAGGTCAGTATATTTCCTCTATTGCTGGGATCCGTAGAGAACAAACTGCTGTCACAACTGCCCGCCAGGATGCTGTGAGGACCCATACATAAACTTACGCTGCTGCCCCCACTGACACCCATTTCGACTCTCTTAGTGCCACGAAGCGCAAGCTCCATCTACACCTCGCGGAGGTCACCCGACTAGATCTCTGCCACAACAAAGTTTTTTTTTCGAGCAGGAAGACCGAAATTGTCACCTCCTGACTATGTTGGCGTGACATTACCAGCCCTTGACTGCGATACCCAGCATTGTGGCCCCTTCGGGGGAGTCGGTCTCGTCTCGGCCTGCTATATTAGATGCCTTCCGGCAATACTATTGCTCTCTTTACACCTCCGCTTTGCCTTTGGATTTTCAGCCTCAGGACCTTGCAACCTGGCTGGATCCACTGGCACTCGGCTGGCTTTCAGATGAGGAGAGGGAGGCCTTGGTGGGACCGATAACCCCAGAGGAGGTTCTGGCTGCGATTGATTCCTTCCCTGCTGGAAGATCTCCTGGCCCAGAAGGCCTCCCCATGGAATTCTATAGGACCCATGGGGAGTTGCTTGCTCCTAAATTAGCCCAATTATACTCTGGGTGTCTGGCCTCTATGAGCTATGCCCATGTTGTACTAATCCATAAATCTCCAAAAGAACCTACCTCCTGTGCCTTATACAGACCAATTGCCCTCCTCAATAATGGATTATAAAATCCTCACTAAGTTGCTTACCATGAGACTGCAGCCCGTATTACCAACCGTCATAAAAACTGACCAGACCGGCTTTATGGCCCATAAAACGACTGACATCAATCTAAGGCGACTGTGTACTAACATACACATGCAACACCTTAATGAGGACTCTAGGACAGTGGCCTCCCTAGACATTGAAAAGGCCTTCGATAGAGTGGAATGGCCCTTTCTTTGGGAGATCCTCCACAGACTGGGGTTCCCCCTGAACCCTGTAAATGGTTACAAATATTATACAAAAGCCCCACATTAGCTATTAAAATGGGGGGGGGGGGGGTTTGTCGCGGTCTTTCCCACTAACTAGAGGAACTCAGCAGGACTGCCTCTCTCTCCAGTCTTGTTCGCCATCGCGATAGAACCTGTAGCGGAGGCCCTGCGTACCTCCCCACACATAAAGGGGTTGCGGGTAGGGTGGCTGGAGTAGAGGGTAGCCATGTATGTGGATGAACTTCTTTTGTTTTTTAATGATGCTGACTCTTTTCTTAATGGGGCCCTCCAGGTCCTTAACTCCTTTTCAACTGTCACAGGCCTTAAAGTCAACTGGGCTAAGTCCTTACTGTTTCCTATAGATCCAGCAGCCCGCACCACTGCTTCCCCAGATGTTCCCTTGCAATGGGTTGAAATTTTCCGGTACCTTGGTATGGTTGTCCAGGCAAGCTACGGACTACATATACCAGAATTTATCCCCAGTGATTCAGGAGGTCCGGCTAAAGCTCAAGGCATGGGAGTCACTGCCCCTCTCACTTTTAGGGTGTATGAAATTTTTTCCCAAATTTACATACTTATTCCATCATTCCCCACAATGGATCCCCAAGTCCTTTTTTACCCGCCTAAATCGTCTCTTCTCCTCTTTTTTATGGGGACCACAGGCCCCTCAATACAGATGGTCCACACTTCTAAATCCAGCCTCCCAAGGGGGCCTGGCGTGCCCTGATTGTATAAATACTTCCTGGCCACTCAGTTGGTCACCGCTGCTTGGTGGCTCAACCCTGACACTACTAATTCCTCTACCATATTTGGGGCGGCAGTGATGAAGTCCTTGGAAGCACTAAAATTTTTACTATTTCGTGGTCCTAGGGCCCCATATCAACTGACACCCTCCATGCACACCACCATACCTGAGTGGGGAAAAGGACTCAAGATTGAAAGCTACCCCAGACAAGCGGTCTCCCTCTATGCCGCCTTGTGGATAAATCCCAACCTGACTCACATCTACAAGCTACCAGAACCTGGACCAAATTTAATATCAAAATGATTACCCAGATAGTCACTAACCAATCCCTGGCCCCCCTCTTCAAATTAATTTCTGATTTTAATGTCCCACAGTCTTATCTGTTTCATTATCTACAGTTCTCCCATGCCTTCAGCAGCCAATTCTCTCACTCTACTCCTCAGGTGGTCTAGTCCGCATTGGAGGACCTCCCCAGATCAGGTTGTGCAAAAAAAGCCTACTTCGCAATTATATTCTCATCTGGTAATAACCTCTCTGCCTTTACTAGACAAAATCATAGAAAGATGGTTACATGACATCCCAGACCTTGACAATAATGACTGGGATGACATATGGGAGTTTCCCTTTAGATCCCTTGTCTCCCTGAGGGATCACTTACAGTGGTGTGAAAAAGTGTTTGCCCCCTTCCTCATTTCCTGTTCCTTTGCATGTTTGTCACACTTAAGTGTTTCGGAACATCAAACCAATTTAAACAATAGTCAAGGACAACACAAGTAAACACAAAATGCAATTTGTAAATGAAGGTGTTTATTATTAAAGGTGAAAAAAAATCCAAACCATCATGGCCCTGTGTGAAAAAGTGATTGCCCCCTAAACCTAATAACTGGTTGGGCCACCCTTAGCAGCAACAACTGCAACCAAGCGTTTGCGATAACGTGCAATGAGGCTTTTACAGCGTCCTGGAGGAATTTTGGCCCACTCATCTTTGCAGAATTGTCCTAATTCAGTTACATTAGAGGGTTTTCGAGCATGAACGGCCTTTTTAAGGTAATACCACAACATCTCAATAGGATTCAGGTCAGGACTTTGGCTAGGCCACTCCAAAGTCTTCATTTTGTTTTTCTTCAGCCATTCGGTGGTGGACTTGCTGGTGTGTTTAGGATCATTGTCCTGCTGCAGAACCCAAGTTCGTTTCAGCTTGAGTACACGAACAGATGGTCGGACATTCTCCTTCAGGATCTCTTGGTAGACAGCAGAATTCATAGTTCCTTTTATCACGGCAAGTCTTCCAGGTCCTGAAGCAGCAAAACAGCCCCAGACCATCACACTACCACCACCATATTTTACTGTTGGTATAATGTTCTTTTTCTGAAATGCAGTGTTCCTTCTACGCCAGATATACTTGGACACACACCTTCCAAAGAGTTCCACTTTTGTCTCATCGGTCCACAGAATGTTGTCCCAAAAGTCTTGGGGATCATCAAGATGTGTTGTGGAGAAATTGAGACGAGCTTTGATGTTCTTTTTGCTCAGCAGTGGTTTTCTCCTTGGAACTCTGCCATGCAGGCCATTTTTGCCCAGTCTTTTCCTGATGGTGGAGGCATGAACGCTGACCTTAACTGAGGCAAGTGAGGCCTGCAGTTCCTTGGACGTTGTTGTGGGGTCTTTTGTGACCTCTTGGATGAGTCGTCGCTGCGCTCTTGGGGTAATTTTGGGCGGCCGGCCACTCCTGGGAAGGTTCACCACTGTTCCATGTCTTCGCCATTTGTGGATAATGGCTCTCACTGTGGTTCGCTGGATTCCCAAAGCTTTGGAAATGGCTTTATAACCCTTTCCAGACTGATAGATCTCAATTACTTTCTTTCTCAATTGTTCCTGAATTTCTTTGGGTCTCGGCATGATGTGTAGCTTTTAAGGATCTTCTGGTGGACCTTACTGTGTCAAGCAGCTCCTATTTAAGTGATGCCTTGATTGTGAACAGGTGTGGCAATAATCAGGCCTGGGTGTGGCTAGAGAAATTGAACTCAGGTGTGGACAACCACAGTTATAGTATGTTTTAACAAGGGGGGCAATCACTTTTTCACACAGGGCCATGATGGTTTGGATTTTTTTTCACCTTTAATAATAAACACCTTCATTTACAAATTGCATTTTGTGTTTACTTGTGTTGTCCTTGACTATTGTTTAAATTGGTTTGATGTTCCGAAACACTTAAGTGTGACAAACATGCAAAGGAACAGGAAATGAGGAAGGGGGCAAACACTTTTTCACACCACTGTAATTCAGTTCAAGAAAGTTCATTGTGCGTACTGCACTCCACATAGACTACATAAAATGAGGTCAGACTCTCCCCCTGGGTGCTGGCGCTGTTGGGGGGGGGGGGGGCTCCTGGGGACTTCACTCATATTTTTTGGACCTGTCTGGTTATTGTCGGGTACTGGGAAGAGTTATTGACAGTCATTAACCAGATTACAGCCATACCAATACCACTCTCTATGTCAACATGTATGCTGGGCTTAATAGAACAATTAATTCCCACAGTTGCAGGATGCACTTTAGTTGGTCTGCTTCTTTTCTATGCCCGAAAGGCCATTGCTCTTTATTGGTGGAAACCTACCCCCTACCATACCTTATGGAGCCAGAAAGTTACTACTATTTTGATGACCTGAGAAATTTGTTTGAATGCACATGAATATTTTTACTGTAATATGAGTCCTTTGCAAGGGTCTCTTCATGCACCATTCACAACCACTATGTTGTTTTGTATCTGTGTTTATAAATCTAATAAACAGATTTGCCAAAAAAACAAAACAACAAGCAGTCTGCAGAACTGTAGGAATAGGAGGAGGACCCCAGCAACCAGCCACTAGAGTAAGAGCGTGGGAATTTGCCACTGGGAAGACATACTTCTTCCCCCCCCCCAGGATTCTATGTCCCAGCCCCTGCTGAGCCTGCTCATCTCCAGCCAGCCTGGCCCTAGTACGGAAGTGCACCACCATCACTAATCTGGTAGGGCTCTTGTTGTCTCCCATGCTGAGTGTGGCAGAGGAGAACCGGAGCCTGAGGCCCAGCCAGTGGTGAGACCCAGACAACGAAGCGGGAGCAGGCGGTTGCACCGACCACAATCACCCGCCAAAGGCAGCTCTGTCCACTGATGCACCCCCATGTGACCCAGTCGGCCAATCACAGGGGGCACCCATCACTGAGCCCGGATAGCTGGGAGAAGCTCAGGCAGTGCTAGCAGAACGCATCATGGAGAGCAGCGGAGGCGGAGCGCAGTCAGTGGCACACTCGGGAGAACGGTGAGTCAGGACTTTTCTCAGACCCTTTAGATGTTGTGCCCAGGCAGGGCCGTCTTAATGAGCAGGTACACCTGGGCACTTTCCAGAGGCTCCAGCTGCATGGGGGCCCCTGCACTTTACCTGTCCCCTTGCAGCTTAGTTTGTAAACATGTACTGCTTTGTCAAGCCGATCGGGTCAGCAGGAGCATCAGCGGTGCAGGGGAGGCTGCCTGTAACACTCTCCTCTCATTTAATCATGTTAGGCTGTTCCTTGGAGATCTTCAATATCTCTCCAGGCAGCCGGAGTTCGTGGGCAGAGCCAGGGGTGTGGCTGCCTCCTCCACTCCTCCTACAGACTCAATTACTTCAGCTAAGAGGAGAGAGCACAGCAGCCCGGCAGTGTTTGCATCCAGCAATGCTGTAAGTGACTGAGCACATGTCACTGCATACTGCACTAACCTTCCAATATTTCACCCTATACTACACAGACCTACCACTATACCTCCCTATACTATCCAGACCTACCACTATACCTCCCTATACTACCCAGAGCTATCAAAATACCTCCTTATACTACCCAGACCTACCATTGTACCTCCCTATACTACCCAGACGTACCACTGTACCTCCCTATACTACCCAGACCTACCACTGTACCTCCCTATACTATCCAGACCTACCACTGTACCTCCCTATACTACCCAGACCTACCACTGTACCTCCCTATACTATCCAGACCTACCACTGTACCTCCCTATACTATCCAGACCTACCACTGTACCTCCCTATACTATCCAGACCTACCACTATACCTCCCTATACTATCCAGACCTACCACTGTACCTCCCTATACTATCCAGACCTACCACTGTACCTCCCTATACTATCCAGACCTACCACTGTACCTCCCTATACTATCCAGACCTACCACTATACCTCCCTATACTATCCAGACCTACCACTATACCCCCCTATACTATACAGACCTACCACTATACCTCCTTATACTATCCAGACCTACCACTATACCTCCCTATACTATCCAGACCTATCACTGCACTGCCCTATACTATCCAAACCTATCACTGTACTGCCCTATACTATCCAAACATACCACTGTACTGCCCTATACTATCCAAACCTTCCACTGTACTGCCCTATACTATCCAAACCTACCTCTGTATTGCCCTATACCAGGGGTCTCCTCATCAGTGTCCCCATTAACATTGTCCCCAGTAGAGTCTCCCCATCATCGGTGTCCCCAGTATCAGTCTCCCCAGTAGAGTTTCCAAATCCTCAGTGTCCCCATCAACAGTATCCCCAGCAGTCTCCCCATCATCAGTGTCCTCAGCATCAGTCCACCATCAGTGTCCCCATCAGTCTCTCCACCATCAGTGTCCCCAGCAGTCTCTCCACCATCAGTGTCCCCAGCAGTCTCCCCACAATCAGTGTCCCCAGCAGTCTCCCCACAATCAGTGTCCCCAGCAGTCTCCCCACAATCAGTGTCCCCAGCAGTCTCCTCCTCAATCAGTGTCCCCAGCAGTCTCCTCCTCAATCAGTGTCCCCAGCAGTCTCCTCCTCAATCAGTGTCCCCAGCAGTCTCCTCCTCAATCAGTGTCCCCAGCAGTCTCCTCCTCATCAGTGTCCCCAGCAGTCTCCTCCTCATCAGTGTCCCCAGCAGTCTCCTCCTCATCAGTGTCCCCAGCAGTCTCCTCCTCATCAGTGTCCCCAGCAGTCTCCTCCTCATCAGCGTCCCCAGCAGTCTCCTCCTCATCAGCGTCCCCAGCAGTCTCCTCCACTATCAGCGTCCCCAGCAGTCTCCTCCACTATCAGCGTCCCCAGCAGTCTCCTCCACTATCAGCGTCCCCAGCAGTCTCCTCCACTATCAGCGTCCCCAGCAGTCTCCTCCACTATCAGCGTCCCCAGCAGTCTCCTCCATTATCAGCGTCCCCAGCAGTCTCCTCCACTATCAGCGTCCCCAGCAGTCTCCTCCACTATCAGCGTCCCCAGCAGTCTCCTCCACTATCAGCGTCCCCAGCAGTCTCCTCCACTATCAGCGTCCCCAGCAGTCTCCTCCACTATCAGCGTCCCCAGCAGTCTCTCCACTATCAGCGTCCCCAGCAGTCTCCCCATCATCAAGTACATTTGCCATTTGTCTCTTGCCTTGAGCAGCTCTCCTGCACCTCCCGACTCCCGCCCAGCTGCTACACACGTGGAAGGATCTCTCATACAAACATCGGGCGGGACGCCGGGAGGTGCCGTGCTGAAGACGTCATTGGTTGCTATGACAGGCAGTCCCAGCAGCCAATCCTCAGGCAGCATGGGAGGGTGTGGGGGAGCGGCTTTGTTTGCGGGACCTGTCAATCATACTTCCGATCTGCTGCTTTTAATGGCAGCAGAACGGCAATGCTATTAGACTGAGTGAGCCGCGGGCCAGGGAAAAGGCACAAGCGGGCCGGATGTGGCCCGCGGGCCGGTGTTTGGAGACCCCTGCCCTATACTATCCAAACCTTCCAATGTACTGCCCTATACTATCCAAACCTACCACTGTACTGCCCTATACTATCCAATACTACCAATGTACTGCCCTATACTTTCCAAACCTACCACTGTACTGCCCTATACTATCCAAACCCACCACTGTACTGCCCTATATTATCCAAACATACCACTGTACTGCCCTATACTATCCAAACCTACCTCTGTACTGCCCTATACTATCCAAACCTACCTCTGTACTGCCCTTTATTATACAAACCTACCACTGTACTGCCTTATACTATCCAAACCTACCACTTTACTGCCCTATACTATCCAGACCTACCTCTGTACTGCCCAATGCTATCCAAACCTACCACTGTACTGCCCTATACTATCCAAACCTACCACTGTACTGCCCTATACTATCCAAACCTACCTCTGTACTGCCCTATACTATCCAAACCTACCTCTGTACTGCCCTATACTATCCAAACCTACCTCTGTACTGCCCTATACTATCCAAATCTTTCACTATACCGCCCTATACTACCCAAACCTCCCACTATACCGCCCCATACTTCTCTAACCTGCCACTATACAACCCTATACTACCCAAACCTGATACTATACATTACTACACCCTATTCTGTACCCTCCTGACCTCCCCTCTACTGTGTCCTCCTACCCCCCCCCCTGTACTGTACCTTCCTGCCCCCCCATACTGTGTACAGTCATACATAAATACAGGCCGCTAAATGGCTGGGAGAGGCATTTATGACAGGGGGCAATGTGTACCTGGAGGGGGATAGTTTCAAAAAGGAGTGGGAGAAGTGTGTACAAGGAAAAAGAGTTAGTGTGTATAGGGGGGTGAATTTAATTTGGGATAATTCCCTGGTTTTCTGTATTTGTTGTTTCTAATCAGACCAAAAAGCCACGCCCAAAATATAGCATTATTTGTCCACACCGACACCTTGCCACCGAACGCATAGTGTACCGCAGGTCACCTTCTCCCTGGTAGGGGCCCTAGTGCATTACTTTGCCCAGGGGCCCATGATGTTATTTAGATGACCCTGTGCCCGGGGCAACTGTCCCGGCTGCCCCCCCCCCCCCACGCTACACAACTGGGGACAAGGTAAGCTAAAATAACAGGAACTGCATATAAACTATATTGCAATAAACAGGTTTACCTACTAATATAGTAGGTGACCACTACACATATAGTAGCACAGACCTAGCTATCTGGCACTGTCCATGTGAGATAATAACAATAGGACAGAGATACTCTTTGCAGTTATGCAGCTCCTGCATGTAGACATGTGGTGTCTCTCTCTTTCTCTTTCTCTTTCTCTCTCTCTATCTTTCTATCCCCTCTCTCTCTTTTCATTAACAGTTCATTTTGAAAATGAATGTATTTTCCCAAGGAAATTACAGTACATTACAGGCATACCCCACTTTTAAGTACACAATGGGGTTTATTAACTAAAGCTGGAAAGTGCAAAATCAGGCTCACTTCTGCATACAAACCAATGAGTTTCCAGGTTTTATTACCAAAGCTTAATTGAACAAGCTGAGGTTAGAAGCTCATTGGTTTCTATGCAGAAGTGAGCCTGATTTTGCACTTTCCAGTTTTAGTAAATAAACCCCATTGTGTAATTAAAAGTGGGGTATGCCTGTATTCATTTGCTCGTTCGTTTATCAAATTTGTTTGTTTGGGAAAAAATTTCCATCCTATTAATCCCATTAAGTTTTCTTGTCACGATAGGTTGAAAATAAATGTCGCTTTGACCCCACTAACAATTTGAAAATCAAACAAACGTTCTTAAAACCAAAAATTTCAAAAGACGTTTTATTAGTGTGTGACCAGCTTAAGTAGTGAATCCTTTTGACTATGTCAAGCAGTAGCAGCTTCTATCCAGCTCTCCCTGGATACTCAGAAAGAACTCTCAGGAAAGAAGATTTGGTTTAGGATGTTCATTCCAGACATCTTCTTGTACAATTCTCTTTGGACAGACCCTTCAGCAGGGCAACCAAAATCCATAGAACTTTAACACTGGGCCAGAGGAGAAAAAAACACTCTGGATGGTTGTTCCAAACTTATATTACCTTCCCTCACCTCCACCACTGTACAAACCCTAAGTGATTGGCTGGAGCACTCTCTAGCTAGGGGCTAGTGAACATAGTTGTTAGTGTAGTAAAACTTGGCCTGGCTAAGAGCCAGGCCTGGGCTAAATCTCAGTCAGGGCTGAGTGACTCAGGGAGGCTGTATGATTCAGCAAGCAGCACCACTGGTAACTCCCCCTGCTCTCTGGAACATTGGAGAAGCTTCCAGAAGTAGAGGGTGGAGTCTAGAAGGAGCTGCCTGGAGTATTGATGAGCCAATGCTAGGCACTATGGGCTGACAGGAGGCAGCACCTCCTAAATGCGCATGAGTCATGCCAGCAGGGGAGTTGGATGGAAGATGGAGATGGAGTGCTGAAGAGTCTCTCCCTCTTGTCGGGCCCATGACCTTGGGCCTGGGGCTTGGGTGCTGGAGGGACCCTCTACCACACGGAGGAATCCTTCCTACAGGCATGGGAGCAAGGAGAGGACAGCAGGTCAGCACATCTATGAGATCTCCAGAGAAGTCAGCCAGGTGGGCTGGTGAGTGAGCAGTCTGGGAGGACTGTGGAGAGAGAGAGAGCATCAGTCTGGGAGGACTGTATAGAAGTTAGCCAGGAGGGCTAGTGAAAGGGGCAGCTGCAGCTAGGCGGACTGGCAGTGCCTGAAGAGGTGGTGCTGGGATCAGTTGCCACAGGGATATAAGCTGGACACTGGACTTTGCTACACATACAAGGGGCCCGGGGTCATTACCCGTAAAGGGCTATTGCTAAAAATCCGACTGAGTGCTTTGTGTCATATTAATCTTCAGTGTGCCAGTGGAGTTCTGCAAGCAAGTTCGTGCTGGAGGAAGTGTATATAGACTGTAGGAGTGTATAGTATATAGACAGTAGATAGGAAAGTTGTCCCTGAAGTTGTTTGAAGTCAAGTGTGCATCCCATAATATTCATACTCCCCATCCAAATTCTAATCCCTCAATAAAATAACAAAACAAAGTACTGGTTTTCTGACTCTGGGACACTGAAAATTTGGTGTGCCTGACTGTGCAGGGTGGGGCATCCCATTCTACATGCGGCTCCCAAGGGGGTAAGCTACATATTTTTAAATCACTTAAACTGGAAACACATCAATGGCAGCACTGCAGGCAGGAGCAGTCAATATACTGAGCTTAGGAAAAACCTGCAGAGTACAGAAAAAGTAAAGAAATAGGCAGGATATAACATAGATGCTAAAGCAAACAGAAAAACTAACTAGCCACACTCCAGCTAAAGGTAAGGTTTCAAATTCCACATAATTCTTATAGGCATCCTATAGTTAGTATATCTAAACCTATGGGCTGAAGGAGGATCCCCATGATCATTTCACAAGCTGAAGTGTAGGCCTTTCCCATTCCACCCCCAAATACAACCTCTCCCCAGTACCCCCCACCCCTTTATAAATACCTTCTTACTGTGGATCTTTGGTCCAGTTGTGTGATGTCATGGGCTGTCCTCCTCCTGATTATCCTCTAAAGGCGAGCTTGGGCTTATTTTTTTATTTTATTTTTTGCTAGATGTCAGCTTTAATACAGTTACAGCTTGATTAACAAAGTAAAAACAGTCAAATAAGCAGGTAAATAGCCCATAGTGTTTCTGCAATTTATTTCTATAACTTACACCAACTTCCAGTTTGTTTCTACCAAAAATTAACTTGCACAGTTGTAATCATGGCTGTCCGACAACCTTTTTAACAGTCATAATAGCCCCCTCTTCCTTTTCCCCTAGGTTCCTAAGCTTCGTTACCTACTCAATAATACTAAAATGTTTTCTTTCTTGACATCACAAATGATGTGAATGAAAGGAATATTTAAGTCAATATATTTTTTAATCAATGTTCATCACTAATAACCGCTGCGTTAAGCATGTCACAGTTAGTGTATTGCCCTCCAAGCTGCAGTGAGCAGAGCATGACAGAATGCGTTTTAGGAGTATAAGTGCACATCCCTCCCAGTGTTTTGGGAATGAGAGGCAGGCAAGCTGTTTATGCGGCTCTGTGGCAAACTGCAGGGAATGAACTCAGGCTGTGATAATGGCACTTATGTGTCGTTTCAGCAAGTTCCCTGCCTGTGAACGCATTGTGATGCATTATCCCAGAAGTTTCTACAGCTCAGAATGGAGCAAGCAATCACAAGACCATTTCGTTCTCCACTATATATCTAGGAGTTTTTGTCTCAGGTGATTGGTGATGCAAAAACTATTTGCTTATGTCAGAATGTTAAGTTTGGAAGGCTGAGACTTGTAGGTTTATGTACAGTATATATTTTATATATTGCCAATTAAAAAACAACTCAGGGGGAACGAATGCCACAACCTCCTGGCACTCATGTTTTTAGAAAATCCCACTTAGAATATGACGTAGGGTTGCCACCTGTCCGGGATTCACCCGGACAGTACGGGTTTTGAAACATGTGCCCGGGTCTCTGACCACCTGAGACCCGGACACATTATTAGTTTCAGACCCGCCAGTGGCTCCCTGTACATCAGTGTGACCGTGTCTCCTAGATTTCGGGTCCGCAGTGGCGCAGCGCTGCTTGATTTCTGCTCCTGCTCAGCTGTCAGTGGGGGACGGGAGTCGGGACACAGAGGCGTTGTTTGTTTCTCATCTACACAGAGGCAGAGGCGGAGCCTCCACAGTGCTCTCCTCGAATCCTCTGGCTGCCTGCAGAAGGGCCAAGGAGGTGGGCGGAGCCTCCCCATTCCCTGCTGCTCTGGAATGTGTGCAGAGATCGCGCTGGGACTGCAGCCAAGCTTGTAAGGTAAGTTTTTGCCATGTCAGGATTTCAAAGTACTCTCCCCTCTCCCCCCTCCCCCCACCATACACTATGCATACATACATCCCCCTCCCCCCACTATACATGCATACACCCCCCTCCCCCCCTCCCCCACCATACATACACCCCCCTCCCCCACCATACACACATACAACCCCCTCCCCCCACCATACACTATACATGCATACACCCCCCTCCCCCACTATACATACACCCCTCCCCCACCATACACACATAGACCCCCCTCCCCCCACCATACACACATAGACCCCCCTCCCCCCACCATACACACATACACCCCCCACCATACACACATACAACCCCCTCCCCCCACCATACACTATACATGCATACACCCCCCTCCCCCCACCATACATACACCCCCCTCCTCCACTATACATACATACACCCCCTCCCCCACCATACACACATACAACCCCCTCCCCCCACCATACACTATACATGCATACACCCCCCTCCCCCCACCATACATACACCCCCCTCCTCCACTATACATACATACACCCCCTCCCCCACCATACACACATACACCCCCCCCCCCACCATACACACATACACCCCCCCCCCCCCACCATACATCCATACACCCCCCTCCCGATACACCATCCAACCACCGTCCACTGCCCTACTGACACCGTCCACTGCTCCACCGATCTACTGACACCGTCCACTGCTCCACCGATCTACTGACACCGTCCACTGCTCCACCGATCTACTGACACCGTCCACTGCTCCACCGATCTACTGACACCGTCCACTGCCCTACTGACACCGTCCACTGCCCTACTGACACCGTCCTTTGCTCTACTGACACCGTCCACTGCTCAACCGATCTACTGACACCGTCCACTACCTGACTGACACAGTCCACTGCTCTACTGACACCATCCACTGCTCTACTGACACCATCCACTGCTCTACTGACACCGTCCACTACCTGACTGACACAGTCCACTGCTCTACTGACACCATCCACTGCTCTACTGACACCATCCACTGCTCTACTGACACCGTCCACTGCCCGACTGACACCGTCCTTTGCTCTACTGACACCGTCCTCTGTCCTACTGACACCGTCCTCTGTCCTACTGACACCGTCCACTGCTCTACTGACACCATCCACTGCTCTACTGACACATCCACTGCTCCACCGATCTACTGACACCGTCCACTACCTGACTGACACCGTCCACTGCTCTACTGACACCGTCCACTGCCCGACTGACACCGTCCTTTGCTCTACTGACACCGTCCTCTGTCCTACTGACACCGTCCACTGCTCTACTGACACCGTCCACTGCTCTACTGACACATCCACTGCTCCACCGATCTACTGACACCGTCCACTACCTGACTGACACGGTCCACTGCTCTACTGACACCATCCACTGCTCTACTGACACCATCCACTGCTCTACTGACACCTTCCACTGTTCTGCTGACGCCATCTACTCCTCTGCTGACACCGTCCACTGCTCTGCTGACACCATCCACTGCTCTGCTGACACCATCCACTACCTGACTGACACCATCCACTGCTCTGCTGACACCATCCACTGCTCTGCTGACACCATCCACTGCTCTGCTGACACCATCCACTGCTCTGCTGACACCATCCACTACCTGACTGACACCATCCACTGCTCTACTGACACCATCCACTGCCCTGCTGACGACACCGTCCACTGCTCTACTGACACCGTCCACTGCTCCACCGATCTACTGACACCGTCCACTACCTGACTGACACGTCCACTGCTCTACTGACACCGTCCACTACCTGACTGACACCGTCCACTACCTGACTGACACCATCCACTGCTCTACTGACACCGTCCACTGCTCTACTGACACCGTCCACTTTTCTGCTGACGCCATCTACTCCTCTGCTGACACCATCCACTGCTCTACTGACACCGTCCACTGCTCTACTGACACCGTCCACTGCTCTACTGACACCGTCCACTGCTCTACTGACACCGTCCTTTGCTCTACTGACACCGTCCTCTGTCCTACTGACACCGTCCACTGCTCTACTGACACCGTCCACTGCTCTACTGACACCGTCCACTGCTCTACTGACACATCCACTGCTCCACCGATCTACTGACACCGTCCACTACCTGACTGACACGGTCCACTGCTCTACTGACACCGTCCACTGCTCTACTGACACCATCCACTGCTCTACTGACACATCCACTGCTCCACCGATCTACTGACACCGTCCACTACCTGACTGACACCGTCCACTGCTCTACTGACACCGTCCACTGCCCGACTGACACCGTCCTTTGCTCTACTGACACCGTCCTCTGTCCTACTGACACCGTCCACTGCTCTACTGACACCGTCCACTGCTCTACTGACACATCCACTGCTCCACCGATCTACTGACACCGTCCACTACCTGACTGACACGGTCCACTGCTCTACTGACACCATCCACTGCTCTACTGACACCATCCACTGCTCTACTGACACCTTCTACTGTTCTGCTGACGCCATCTACTCCTCTGCTGACACCGTCCACTGCTCTGCTGACACCATCCACTGCTCTGCTGACACCATCCACTACCTGACTGACACCATCCACTGCTCTGCTGACACCATCCACTGCTCTGCTGACACCATCCACTGCTCTGCTGACACCATCCACTACCTGACTGACACCATCCACTGCTCTACTGACACCATCCACTGCCCTGCTGACGACACCGTCCACTGCTCTACTGACACCGTCCACTGCTCCACCGATCTACTGACACCGTCCACTACCTGACTGACACGTCCACTGCTCTACTGACACCGTCCACTACCTGACTGACACCGTCCACTACCTGACTGACACCATCCACTGCTCTACTGACACCGTCCACTGCTCTACTGACACCGTCCACTTTTCTGCTGACGCCATCTACTCCTCTGCTGACACCATCCACTGCTCTACTGACACCGTCCACTGCTCTACTGACACCGTCCACTGCTCTACTGACACCGTCCACTGCTCTACTGACACCGTCCTTTGCTCTACTGACACCGTCCTCTGTCCTACTGACACCGTCCACTGCTCTACTGACACCGTCCACTGCTCTACTGACACCGTCCACTGCTCTACTGACACCGTCCACTGCTCTACTGACACCGTCCACTGCTCTACTGACACATCCACTGCTCCACCGATCTACTGACACCGTCCACTACCTGACTGACACGGTCCACTGCTCTACTGACACCATCCACTGCTCTACTGACACCATCCACTGCTCTACTGACACCTTCCACTGTTCTGCTGACGCCATCTACTCCTCTGCTGACACCATCCACTGCTCTGCTGACACCGTCCACTGCTCTGCTGACACCGTCCACTGCTCTGCTGACACCGTCCACTGCTCTGCTGACACCATCCACTGCTCTGCTGACACCATCCACTGCTCTGCTGACACCATCCACTACCTGACTGACACCATCCACTGCTCTACTGACACCATCCACTGCTCTACTGACACCATCCACTGCCCTGCTGACGACACCGTCCACTGCTCTACTGACACCGTCCACTGCTCTACTGACACCGTCCACTGCTCCACCGATCTACTGACACCGTCCACTACCTGACTGACACGTCCACTGCTCTACTGACACCGTCCACTACCTGACTGACACCGTCCACTACCTGACTGACACATCCACTGCTCTACTGACACCGTCCACTGCTCTACTGACACCGTCCACTTTTCTGCTGACACCATCCACTGCTCTACTGACACCGTCCACTGCTCTACTGACACCGTCCACTGCTCTACTGACACCGTCCACTGCTCTACTGACACCGTCCACTGCTCTACTGACACCGTCCACTGCTCTACTGACACCATCCACTGCTCTACTGACACCATCCACTGCTCTACTGACACTGTCCACTACCTGACTGACACCATCCACTGCTCAACTGACACCATCTACTCCTCTGCTGACACCGCCCACTGCCCTACTGACACTGCTCTACTGTCTGACAGTGTCCAGTTTTAAGGTAGACTATATTCATATTTTAACTGATATTTCTTCTATTAATCGAATCATATTTTATGGGTACATTAATGCTTTTGTTTTATTTCACCATGCCCCTTTAAGTCACTGCATTTAACACTGTTAATGCAATTTAGCCACAGCCACTGTTCACCGTAGCACACCTCATTACTACTCTCTTTGGGTCACCCAAGGTATTTTACAATCCTATAGCGTGTACTACAAAAAAAATTGCTGTGCGCCGCAAAAGTGTTCGGGTTTGGCTTGAAGAAAAGGTGGCAACCCTAAATATGAGCCCCATTTTACAGTACATGTGTGTATATATATATATATATATATATATATATATATATATATATATATATATATATATATATATATACATATAGGTATATATATATGTGTATATATATATATATATATATATATATATATATATATATATATATATATAGTATATATTATGTGTGCAAATGTTTTAGGCAGGTGTGAAGGAATGCTGTAGAAAAAGTAGTAAAATTGCTTTTAAAAATATATGTTTTAATTGTTGATAGTTTATTTCTATAAATTTTTCAAATTTACAAAATACTAAGTGAATATGTTTGTAAGAATACAGAAAATGTATACAAATAACACTTGTATTACATATATTTGTACAGTAGATAGATAGATAGATAGATAGATAGATAGATAGATAGATAGATAATTACATAGTTTGCTAAGGTTGAATAAAGACAATAGTCCATCCAGTTCAACCTGTATTGGTGTGTGTGATAGATAGTACTGCAAACATTTTAGGCAGGTGTGAAAAAATTCTGTAAATTAAAAATGCTTTCAGAAATGGAAGTGTTAATACTTTATTTGTCTCACTTAATAAAATGGAAATTAAATGAAAAGAAGAGTAATCCAATACAAATCAATATTTGGTGTGACTACCCTTTGGCTTCAAACCAGCATCAATTCTTCTAGGTGTACCGTATTTATCGGCGTATAACACGCACTTTTTCCCCCTTAAAATCAGGGGAAAGTCGTGGGTGCGTGTTATACGCCGATCCCCAAAAAAAACAAAAAATCAAACGGCGCCGAAAAATGGCGACCGCCGTCAAAAAAAAAACGAGTGCCGCCGGAAACAAACGAGTGCCGCCGAAAAAAAAACGAGCGCCGCCGAAAAAAAAACGAGCGCCGCCGAAAAAGGCCGATCTGACTGTTCGGCGCCGCTAGCAGTCAAGCCTCCCTGCTCTCGCTTCCGAAACAGCAGGGAGGCGGGACTGCGAGTGGAGCCGAACAGACGGCTCGTGCTTTTCCGGAGGCGCTCGGTCTTTAATGGCGGCGCCCGCTCGTTCTTCTCCGGCGGGAAATTTAAACATGCCACAGACGCTGACAAGCTGCAAGACACACTGGGCAAGGCTGCAATACACACTGGGCAAGGCTGCAATACACACTGGGCAAGGCTGCAAATCACACTGGGCAAGGCTGCAATACACACTGGGCAAGGTTGCAATACACACTGGGCAAGGCTGCAAATCACACTGGGCAAGGCTGCAAATCACACTGGGCAAGGCTGCAATACACACTGGGCAAGGCTGCAAATCGCACTGGGCAAGGCTGCAAATCGCACTGGGCAAGGCTGCAAATCGCACTGGGCAAGGCTGCAAATCACACTGGGCAAGGCTGCAAATCACGCTGGGCAAGGCTGCAAATCACGCTGGGCAAGGCTGCAAATCACGCTGGGCAAGGCTGCAAATCACGCTGGGCAAGGCTGCAAATGGCGCTGGGCAAGCTGCAAATGACGCTGGGCAAGCTGCAAATGACGCTTAAATGTAAGTTTTTTTTTTCCCTAAACTTCCCTCCTAAAACTTTTTTTCCTTAAAATGCCCTCCTAAACTTGGGGTGCGTGTTATACGCCGGTGCGTGTTATACGCCGATAAATATGGTACTTGCACAATGTTCTTGAAGGAATACACCAGGTAGGTTGTTCCAAACATCTTGGAGAACTAAGCACAGATCTTCTGTAGATGCAGGGTGCAGTATGGCATGATTGATAAGTATATGCCTGTATATCTCACCATGGACACCATTGATAAGGCAATGTTGAGGACTGTAGACACTATGGTCAGCCAAGGAAACTCATTGCAGCAGATGAAAGAGACATCATGCTTACTTCCCTTTGACATCAGAATATGTCCAGCAGTGCAGTGCTGAAAGGCAAAACTAGTGGGATCCAGGTACAGAAGTCTGGCCAGAAGTGGTCTCATGGAGGAATTGCAGCCAGAAACCCATACCTCTGATGTGGAAACAAGGCTAAACGACTTACCAATGTATGAAAACATAGGGCCTTGGCTGCAGAAAAATGGCAACATGCAGAGGCGTATCTATAACCTTTAGGGCCCCAGTGCAAGAAACCATGAAGGGCCCCTTACCTGTAGTATAATGGGGGTATTGTGAAAGGATAAGGGGCAGTATGACAGGGTATTTTGACAGGAGGGGGACAATGTGACCAAAGAAGGGTATCTGGAAAGAGGGGGGAGTGTGATAAGAGCGGACACTGTGAAAGAAGGGGGGCAGTGTGATAAGAAGGGGCAGTACGATGGAGGCAGTGTGACAGGATGGGGCAGTATGACCGGGGGCAGTGTGATGGGGGGGGGGGCAGTATGACAGGAGGATATTGTGACAAGAGGGGGGCAGTGTGACAGGAAAAGGATACCTGGGAAGTATGACAAGGGGGGGGAGTGTAATGAGGGAGCACTGTGAAAGGAGGGGGGCTGTGTAACAAGAGGGGGGTAGTGTGACAGGAGGGGGTAAATATGACAGAAGGGGGCAGTGTGACGATGGGGCAGAATGATGGAGGGGCAGTGTTACAGGGGGGGCAGTATGACAGGAGGGTATTGTGCCAAGGGGGCAGTGTGACAGGGGACAGTGAGACAGGTGGAGGCAGTATGACAGGTGGAGGGCAGTGTGATAGGGAAATATTATGACGTGGGCAGTGTGATAAAACAGGGGCTATGTGGCAGGTGGTGGGCAGTGTGACAGGTGATAGGTGGGGGGCCAGTGTGACAGGTGGGGGGGCCAGTGTCACAGGTGGGGGGCCAGTGTGACAGGAGACAGGTGGGGGGCTAGTGTCACAGGTGGGGGGCCAGTGTCGGGCTTACCTTACATGAGAAGCCCAAATGCAAGAAGCAGCATGCTTCCTTGTGATGTCCGTGGGATGTCCCTCCAGCCAGCACAGTTCACTTCTTGAGTGTCCATGTATACAATGGAGAAGGGCGGGGCAAGACTCAGAGTGTACAAATAGAGGGACAAACTTGTGCACTGAACTGGTGCCTGCTTGGGTCAGAGGCCCCTCCCCTCTCCATTATATACACTGATATACTGGTGGAATACCAGGGCCCAGTCGCAAGTGTGACTGTTGCGACCCTGGTAATTCCACCACTGGCAAAATCTG
The DNA here is from genome assembly GCA_028564925.1 of Lithobates sylvaticus. NCBI lineage: Eukaryota > Metazoa > Chordata > Amphibia > Anura > Ranidae > Lithobates > Lithobates sylvaticus. The sequence continues at coordinate 117,318,753 of CM053038.1, read as the reverse complement.
CTTGCTGTAAAGGAGCATAGTGGAGAATCCTTGTAAGTTTGAGGCTGCATTGGGAGTTGGAGCCGTGTGATTGGCCACAAATGTATTCTGCAGCAAAACAACAACCCCACACATACAGCCAATGTCATTAACCACGCGCCCTGTCCCGCCGAGCTCGCGCGCAGAAGCTAACGCATACATGAGTAGCGTCCGCATATGAAAACAGTGCTCAAACCACACATGTGAGATATTCCCGCGATCGGTAGAGCGAGAGCAATAATTGTAGCTATAGACCTCCTCTGTAACACAAAACATGCAACCGTTACAATTTTTTAAATGTCGCCTATGGAGATTTTTAAGGGTAAAAGTTTGTCGCCCTTCCACGAGCCGGCGCAATTTTGAAGCGTGAAAGTTCTCATGGCAGCACCTCCCTGTGCACACGGCAAATTACATGGCACTTACTTTTTTATATCCTATACAGGTAATTACATGGTTTTGTTTTTCCTGTTTATACATGTGCTTACTTTTGTTTTTGCCATCTATACCTGTCTCATGGTCTTCTTTTCTTCCCTTTTTTCTTTTTCTCTTTCTTTTTCTCCCCCCTTTTTTCCTTTTTCTTTTTTTTTTCTCTCTCTTTTTCTTCTTTTTTCCCTTTTTCTCTCTTCTCTTCCTTTTCTTTTTCCTTTTTCTTTTAACCTTCTTTCTTTCTTTTTCCCCTTCTCCCTTTTTCTTTTTCATCTCTGATCTTTTTTCTCTCTTCACACACTTCTTCTTTTCACATTCACTCGTCCACCTGCACTTTGGCATTGGGCTCTAGCTACTTCACACAATATAGAGTATTTATAGTACACCCAATATATATATATTTTTACACATGAAGCCCACTCATACCACTACCTGGATTTCTGCCTTTCGTTTTCCTTGGGGATGATGTTTTGTGCACCCGGTCCTTCTCCTGCGGGCTCCTTCCACAGCTCCTGGTACAGACAATTGGGACAGCCTCTGATTCCTCGTTACCCATTTTCCAGACTTATCATGATGTGAGTAACTCTCTCCCGTTTCTCTTGTGCACATCCTCCCCGTTGAGGGGTATAATATTTGATCATACTGGTCTACTCATGTTTTGTTGTCTTTTATAGAGTTGCATGCATCTGCCCCTAAAGAGTGGTATTAGCCACGAAAAGCGTTGGACTTTTAGGATGCATTCTCATGCCTACTGATAGGAAACTACTCAGTATCTTCAACCAAAGGATTATACTGTGTTTTTTGCCATTTATTACACTGCATAGTGCTATTCAGATGACTTGTACATACTGTATATGAATTTGCAATAATTCATTTTATCCATATTAAATCTCTTGTCAATTTTATAGGCCATCCTTTGCTATGTGTATGTAATGTATTCATGAGGTCAACACCATGTATGTGTGTGTATACATACCTTTTCTACTATATGCATCATTGTTATGTATTGTCAGACTCAATATGCCAATTAAATATATTTTCGAATTATCTCACCCCCACAAATCAATAGCCTCATTTAAAGTCCCACCTTCCTTTTTCTCATACCAAAATCCATACCAGACCCTTCAGGTCTGGCATGGATTTTAAGGGGAAACCTGCGCCAAAATTTGAAAAAAAATTGCGAAGGGGCCCCCTCCAAAATCCATACCAGACCATAATCCAAGCACGCAACTTGGCAAGCCGCAGGAAAAAGGGGGAGGGATGATAAAGCGCCCCCCTCCTGAACTGTACCAGGCCACATGCCCTCAATATGGAGAGGGTGCTTTGGAGTAGCCCCCCAAAGCACCTTGTCCCCATGTTGATGGGGACAAGGACTTGAGGACTTAGGTTGAGAACCACTGCATTAGGCCACTGTATTCTGTAAGTTTTCACACTACATGACTATTGGCTGTAGGCTCCATTGGGAGTCCATGTGACAGCCTGACAGTGCAAGAACACAGTTGGGAAAAAGGAACAGAGCATTGTCACTTTGTATTACCACATATTATTTTAATGCAAGTTACAGATTTACAAAACTTCAAAAATACTTTTTTTAAATTACATTTACATATTAAAGCTTTTTTTAGATTTCAGTGATTGGGTTTACATATACCTCTAGCAGAAAAAGTATTACTACTTTTCTGTTTATGCTGTCAAACAGAAGTAAATCAATCACAAAAGAATTACAAATTATATATAAAATGGGTAACTATGTTTCAAAAAATATGTAGAACTACATGGGACTTTAATTGTGCCTCTAAGAAGTATAAACAAATAGGATACAATTTATGAAAAACTGGACAGTTTTTTTAATTATAAAAACAATTGAGAATACAGTACATAAATTTAGAATTCAGGGTGTGCAGATCCCCAATAATGAGCAAAAGGCCACACTTTTGCTCATTATTGGGGATCTGCACACCCTGAATTCAAAATTTATCATACAAACTGTTCCCTACTGCGCATGTGCAAGTCACGCTGCACTTTCTGACTGGTCCCTGCTGTCTTCTGGGACCTGTGTGTCTCCCAGAAGACAGCGGGGGGGGGGGACAGAGGAGGGGCCGGACATGGCATAGATCGCCACATATTCTGCAACGATCTTTCGCCAGAAGTGGGAGCAAAATACCTGTATTGGACAGGTATCTGTTCCCCACTGAAAGGTGCCAAATGTGACACCAGAGGGAGGGAGTAAACAGAAGTTCCATTTTTGGGTGGAACTGCATTTTAACCTCCCTGGCGGTAATCCCGAGTCTGGCTCGGGGTGAGAACTTCAGTACCAAAAGCGGTAACCCCAAGCCACACTCGGGCTCGCATTGCAGGATACAGGGTGAAGTTACTTACCTTATCCCCTGGATCCTGCGATGTCTCCCCGCTGTGTGAGCGAGCCGTCTGCTCGCTCGATTCACACAGTGCCCGAGTGCCGCTGATCTCCGTTCCCTGCGGCGTTACGACGCACAGGAGCGGAGATCGGCTCCAAATTCAAAAAAGTTAAAAAACACAATACACATACAGTACTGTAATCTTACAGATTACAGTACTGTATACAAAAAAATACACAACCCATTTGTCTCTAGTGGTCTGCCCAGTGCCCTGCATGTCATTTTATATAATAAATATTTTTTTTTCTGCCTGGAAACTGGAGATTGTCCATAGCAACCAAAAAGTGTCCCTTTATGTCAAAAGTGGTTTTAGACCAGCTAGAAAACAGCGATAATAAATTAGAATCACAATTTATCATCAAACACTAAATTTATTGACAGCGACTATTCTGCAACTGAACAAATTTCAGTGTTTTTGATTTGATTACATTATTGAATAATTTTTATATATATTTTTATTATATTATAATTTATGATTTTGTGTTTCAAACTTTATCATACCCGGGATGTCTCCTAGACTCTGGTTCGGACAGATTTAAGTGAGTTATTCATAAGAATTGCATGCCTACAATATAGAAACGCCAAACTTCCATGCAAAATAATTGTACCGCTTTCAGCACAAAATTCCAGACAGAATCATACCGCCAGGGAGGTTAAATTGAACCCATCATTAAGTATATTTTTCATACTAAATAGTGTGAATGTGTACAGGTATTTTTTTCCTTTTAGAGACTACACCCCCCCCCCCCCACACACACACACACACACACACACACACACACACACACAAGGCCCTTATCTGTTTTGTTTGTTCAGACATCCCCCCGGGGGTCAACATCTTACTTGCCAAACTGAGATGCTGGCAGGTGTATTCAAGTAAAATCTGATGTGTGTGCAGTTTTTGGCTGTGTTCACAAATGTCTGACATAGATCACCCTCTGCTGCAGCTTTTCACCTTGCTAAAAAGTTACAATGTCACAGCCAGATCATGCGGGATGGAGGGGAAGGAGACTGAGGAACTATTCCCTCCTGCCTGCAGCATACTGATTACATTTGAGTCTAAGCAAAACACTGACTGGAGCCCTAGGATTGCTTTTTATTAATCAAAGGTAGAATAATTTTCTAATGAAGATTTATAGAGTTAGTAAACTGTCCACTTTAATTACAAATTCTAATTTTTTTTATCCCACAAAATGTAAAGCCTCATTGTCCAAAATGAATTCAATATGAATACATGCACTTTAGGATGCAAAGGGATTTAATTGCACAGGTTGTTTTATAAATGCCTTACAATGTTTATGGATCGTCATCCACACTTTATTGATAATGTATTTGAATTTGCAGTTTTACATACATTTTACATATATTAGTTTATTTACAGATTGTTTTTTACATAACACAACCAATATCCAATTTTAGCTATTTAAAGTGTGCTATTTTCACAGTGTGATTTTACAGCATACATTTAAACAATCATTCATACTTGCTAATGCTAATTAAGAAATGAAAACCACACAGAAGTCTGTTTTTGATTAAACTGAACACAACAGGCAAGCACCTTGACACAATTTGTCAAACATCACTTCAGCTGCATACTGTGAGTTATGTAGAAGAAATCATTTAAATCCTTGTGATGCTTGCAATTACTGTTTCCTTCATTATTCTTAATGCACAAACAAAGTTAAGTTAATCCTCTCCATTAGTCTGTGATTTAGCTATGATCCTGTAAAGGCAATAAGCCACTGAAACAGGAAGTGACATCACAGAATTACATTTTAAATTGCTGTGTTAATAATGTAAAGAGTTAAGTATAAATATAAAAATAAAAATAAAAAATACTTGTAGTATCTAAATAAATTGAACATATTATTCTGTATAAAAATAAAATTAGGAGCAACATGAGTTAATTGCACTAAATTGTTAATTTCACTGGTCGTTAGGAGTTAAAAGGATTCACATTTTTATGAGAACCATGTTGTATTGTTGCCCTCTTCTTCAGACCTCTCAATGAAGTCCCACTTTAATGAGACCTTCATGACCTGGCCATGGATGAATAAGAAATGTGTCAGTTCAGCTTAGACTGGCCAAATTATGATCCATCGATGGCTGTTTCCACTTGACAGAAGTTGATCTAATGATCGACTTCTTCGAACAGGAATGTTAGAAAGCTTTTCTCGATCAATGACCGCAGCCACTGATCAGTGTATTCTGACAGTGGGAGAGTCTCGCTGTCACAATACAATGGCACTGCAGGGAAGTTCCTCCATCCACCTCAATTGTATGGATGGTGGAATCCATTCTTTTTTTTTTTTAAGTTCGGCCCACTGGCTGACCAATAAAGAATAATGTATGGGCAGCTTTAGTGTAATCTGCACCTTCATCAGTCCTCTAAGGCAGTGGTTCTCAACCTCAGTGAGACCAGGGCCTGATAAGTTCTTCCAAAATCTTCCTTACAGTAAAGGAAAAAAGTTCATACTCATACAATAAAAATATGAGAATGCAAAAGAATCTCCACCTCTTGTAAAGTCAACCTCCCCCGATCTCTGGTCCTATACAGCAGAGAATAAAATGTGTAGGTGACATTTTGGGGTTGATTTACTAGACAAATAGATTGAGCACTTTGCAAGTGCAGTTGCTTAGCCACTTGAAGACCAAGCCTTTTCTGGCACTTTTTGTTTACAAGTTTACTTATAACCCCCATACATTATATATATATTTTTAGCAGAGACCCTAGGGAATAAAATTGCGATTGTTGCAATTTCTTATGTCAAGCAGTATTTGCGCAACGGTTTTTCAAACGCAATTTTTTGGGGAAAAACACCATATACCCTATTTTTTGTATAATATGAAGGATGATGTTACGCCAACTAAATAGATACCTAACATGTGAAACATGTCACTTAAAAATCTCCATAGGCGACGCTTTAAACGCCTTTACAGGTTACCTGTTTAGAGTTACAAATTAGGTCTAGCACTAGAGTTATTGCTCTCGTTCTGACATTCATGGCAATATCTCACATGTGTGGTGCAAACACCATTTACATACATTTTTTTCTTACTTATTTAAATATTATTTTTTTATACTGTCCATTTAATTTTTTTCTATCACTTTTATTACTATTACAAGGAATCTAAACATCCCTTGTAATAGGATAAGGATGACAGGTCCTCTTTATGGAGAGATCTGGGGTCAAAAAGACCCCAAATCTCTCCTTTACATTTAAAAGCAAAAGATTAAACAAAAAAAATATGTTTTTTTGATCTTTTGCTTTAAAAAAAAAATTGTTTACTTCCACCTTGAACCGGAAGTGACGTCATGGTGTCGCTCTGGTCCTCCAAGGCCATAGAGACAATCAAAGATAATCACATTTTTTATCCCTTCTGTGACCAGCTGGCCACACCCTCGGATCGTTTCTCAGGCGAGTCAGTGGAAATGGTAAGCCCGAGAAACACTGGCAAGCAAGGTCCCTCCCCCTGCCACTTCTGAAAGTGTTCCACTGGTTCAAGAGCCACTCAGAATGCTTTCAAAGAGAAAGGTAGCCACCGGCTGAAAAAAATAATACTGGGGTTATGTCTGATAACTTCAGCCATAATCCTGGTAAACCACTTGCAAACTGCAACGGTTATAAACGTATTGCGGTCGGCAAGTGGTTAATGAATGTTGTGAAGCTTCACATTGTATAGAATACCCAATCCGGTGCAAGGAAAATGAAAAAAAATGCCCTTTTTGTCTGCACATGATGGATGGATGATGGAAATTAGCAGAGCTTCTCCTCATTCACTAAGCTCTGTGGTAAATTATAGCAACTGCACTTGCAAAGTGTACAGTCTATTTGCCTTTAGTAAATCAACCTTCTTTTTGTTTTGCTAAAGATCAGAGCGACGCATATCTAAAATAGTGTCTGACATAAAAAAAAAATCTTCCCAGCTCCAGCATTACAGATTTAGTAAACATCTATTTAAGCTCATACAAACCTTAACCTTAATTGTTAAGATATGTAATATTATTTTTTTTATTATTATTATTATTACTATGCAGGATCTATATAGTGCCAACAGTTTGTGCAGCACTTTACAATTTAAAGGGAGACAGTGCAGTTACAATAAAAGCATAAAATACAAAAGGGTTAGGAGGGCCCTGCTCATAAGAGCTTACAATCTAATAGAGTGGGGCAAGTGGTACAAAAGGTAGTAACTGTGATGGATGAGCTGATGGAAGAGTTAAAAGTTTGCATTTTAGTTTAGAACAGGATAGGCTTCCCTGAAGAGATACGTTTTCAGGGATCACATAAAGGTGGCCAAAGTAGGAGATAGCTAGACAGATTGAGGCAGAGAGTTCCAGAGGATGGAAGATGCTCTGGAGAAGTCCTGGAGATGAGCGGGAGGAGGAGACAAGAAAGCTAGAGAGGATGAGGTTTTGGGAGCAGCTGAGAGGACAGTTCGGGTGATATTTGGAGATAAGATTAGTGATGTAGCTCAGGGCAGAGTTGTGAATGGCTTTGTACATGGGTAATGAGGGTCTGATTTACAAGAGTTGGTCATGAGTGGGTGAAAAGAGCTACTGTACCCCTTGTAAGCCTTTTAAAAAATTAAAAAAAAAACTTTAGTTCACCTTTACCATTAACGCAAATGATTGAAAATATGGCTGGAGATCAATTAACCCATTATTTGTTTAAGTTATCGTACAACATCTCTTTGTTATTGAATGTTAAGAAAGATGAAGATATGGGATTTTATGGGTACCTCATAAGAGTGCTAGTTAAGTTAGATACTCTGATACACAGATTGAAATATTTAAACATATTTTATTAACAAAATAGAAAAATAGAATAAAAAATTAACAAACATGCACATATCCACAGTCTAAGGTATATACACCTACTCCTATGATAGACATAGATAATGCAGTATTCATTTGTGTGTGATCACATATTCAACAAGCTTCTACATGTTTCGCCTATAAAGGCTTCATCAGGAAAGTTGACATGACACAGTAGTTTCATTCACATATTGAACCTCTCAAACTTGGTCCAAGGCCAAATCTCCTCAGGAAAGTCTCATGGGGTACTAGCCCGACAATAAAAAAGAAAAAGAGACAACCCTCAAAAAACAATTCCCACTGAGATGATGGGTAAATCGTAGGGAGGAATATATGGAGCTCAGTGATTTACAGGGACCCTCATGGCCTCATGGATGATAAATGCCACATGAACATCTCCTTGTAATTGAAATACTGGCTGAGAGGTTCAATATGTGAATGAAACTACTTTTGAAGTTTTAACCCCTTGTGATCATGTCAACTTTCCTGATGAAGCCTTTATAGGCAAAACATGTAAAAGCTTGTTGAATATATGATCACACACAAATGAATACTGCATTATCTATGTCTATCATAGGAGTAGGTGTATATACCTTGAACTGTGGATATGTGCATGTTTTTTCATTTTTTATTCTATCTTTCTATTTTGTTAATAAAATATGTTTAAATATTTCAATCTGTGTATCAGAGTATCTAACTTAACTAGCACTCTTATGAGGTACCCATAAATACCCATATCTTCATTTTTCTTAACATTAACGCAAATGCATTTTGTATAGTGAATTTGTGACAGAAATCTCTTGAAAACTCTGAATTTTGCTCATCCCTGTTGACCATGCATTAATAGTTTGGTGTTGATGTACTAAAGGGACAGAGAATGTTAACTATGTAAAATATATGATCACTTAGCTTAGTTAACAAGGTGTTCACTTCAATGATCCAATCATGTGCAACCAAGAATCCTGTTTTCTTAAAGGGGACAGTACAAAAGAAATGTCCACCAAATATAGTTGACAAAAGTTGTAAAGTATACTTACCTTATTCCATTTTCTGTACTGCAGGGGGTGACAACACCATCCTTCCAACAAGATCTTTACAGAATGTTAAGTATTTGAAATCTTGTGACACCCCAACACTGTGGAAGAAGCAAAATTTCACAAGATTTTGAGTACTTAGCATCTCCCTGGGATCTTGCCAGAAGAATGGTAAGGTCACTGCTGCCGGAGTGTCGTGGACAGAAGACGGGGTAAGTATATTACTTTGTATTTAAGTTTTTCCCTAAAGGTGATTTTTTTTGATGCTGCAATTTATAATGGGGAGAGGACCCTATTTTATTTTGCCAACCTAGTTTTTACTGCAAGCTCTGCCTTATATTCTCCTGCACATTATAGGTCTTCAAGTAAACACAGCTGAGCTTTATTTACTTGGCTAAGTGAACTGTCACCTTGTCAGGTGAACAATCTCTTCTTCTTTAGTAAATGAACCCCACTGAATCACTGACCGTCATAAAATACGCAGATAAGGAACTCTGATTTTTTTTCTAAAGCCTGACACACACAGGTTGAATATCAAATAGCATCAAATCGTATCAAATAGCATCGGCTGGTTTAACAGAAACCGGCCTACATTCGACCCAAGTGTACACCAGCCTGTCCGACAGAAGCTTCTGTTGAACGGGCATGCTGGAAAACCAGCATCCGATCAGCGCTGGCAGCCAATGACTGTGAGCACTGGCCAGTGTGTTCTGGCGGGGGGGCAGTCCCCCTGTCAGAACACAATAGCTCTGCGGGGAGATGGCTGTACTAACATTGGATAGTTAGTACAGCCCACTGGGTTGAACAAAAAAAACTGATAGTGTGTGCCTAGCATAACGTTCCTGATCTGCCCGCTTGTTCTAGGTCAGTGAATTAAAAGTATGAAGACCGGAATCATAATACCAGCCAAGCAACCTGCATTCATAGATAGAGGTCATCACAGACAGAGAATTGGATTATGTAGTTCCACTCATGAACTTTAAAGTTGGTCATAGATGGTTCTTTTTTTCATTTAGCCAGCAGACTGAACCAAAAGAAAAACCAAAGGGATTCCTCCATCAACACAATTGAAGTGGATAGAGGAATCCTCCCTGCTGAGACATTGTAACCTGACAGCAGGGATGCTTTACTGTCAGAAAGTCTGACTGTACTGAATGTCAGAATGTACTAATCAGCAGCAGCCCAAAATTCTCTAATAAGCCAGTTCGACAGAAGTCAAAAGTTAGATCGACTTCTGTCGAGCAGGGGTGGCCACACATGTATAGAAATTCGACCTATCCCTGCTGAATTTTGATCAGTCTATGGACAGATTTGTCATATTGTATTACATAGTAGATAAACTTCATTGCTTAGTCATTGCCCATTATTAAAAAAAAAATATCATGCTTGTTTTGCAACAAATGTAATTTTAGAAAGAAACAGTCATTAGAAAAAAGAAAAGGAGGGACTAATTAGTGCTTTATTTGTATCATAGCAACTGGGAAAACGAACGTATATGCTAAGAAGTGCAGATTAAAATGACTCTTACTATACAACAAAACAGTTGCTTTTTATTCAGGGGAAGCCTAATCAAAGACAAAGGGAAACTTAATTGTAGACCATTCAGCTTTGATGATCTGTAAAATAAATAAAAACAAACAATTAGTTAAATAAACTGAGAGTAAAAGCATTACATGCAAGTAAAAATCCTTAACTGAGACCTTTTAACCTTGATACATTAAAAGGGTCCATCAAAAAGACCCCCTGTGCCCCACTTAGTGATGTCTATCACCACCTACACACTGGTAGGAGAATGACTAACATAGCTCATCCACATTAATAACCAATCTTCTCCCTTCTGTCCCTTTCTGCCGATCCCTCCACTGGCTTCCACTATCCCATCGTAAAAATCTCAATACAACATACAAAGCCATCCACAATTTTGCCCCCAGCTACCTCACTAACCTCATCCTGAAGTATCACCTAAATCATCCCCTCCACTCCTCCCAAGACCTCCTGCTATCTAGCGCCCTAATCACTTCATCCCATGTTCGTCTCCAGGACTTCTCCAGAGCCTTCCATTCTCTGGAACTCCCAATCAAAATCTCTATGGTTATTGCCTATTCTGTCCCCCTTTAGGTGATCCCTGAATACACATCTATTCCAGGACTAAAGATTTAATGTCGACCTTCACCATCAGCTCATCCTCCTAAGCCAATATCGTTTGTACCACTTCCACATTTAGATTGAAAGGGAAGCCCAGCAGCTGGGAACAGCATGGAGAATGAACGTGGAGGATATGCAGACTGCATGTGCCTTCTTCCTCCTTGGGGTGAGTGAGCTCACATCCATCCATTCACCCCCTCCCTTATCTCTCCTGCCTCTGAATTAGTACAATAATGTAAGGGGACCCAGATTTAAGGGGTGCTCCGCAGACTCTGATGTAAAGGGGGCTTTGGTGAGCAGAGAGTCCACAGCATCCCCCTTACATCAGAGCACCCCTTAAATTAGGGTTCCCAGAACTTTACTTCCATCAGAGTGCCCCTTTACATTAGAGTCCACCGTGCTCCCCCTTACAGTGAAATTCTGCAGACTGTGATGTAAAGGGGGGTTCTGCAGACTCTGATGTAAGGGAAGCTCTGCAGACTCTGATGTAAAGGGGGAGCTCTGTGGACTCTGATGTAAGTGGGACTGTGATGTTAGGGGGGCTCTGTAGACTGTGATGTAAAGGGGGACTCTGCCGACTCTGATGGAAGGGGGGTTCTGCGAATTTGATGGAAGAGGGGGCTCTGCAGACTAAGATGAAAGGGGGGGCTCTGTGGACTGTGATGTAAGGGGGCTCTGCAGACTCTGATGTAAGGGGGGGCTCTTTGGACTCTGATGTAAGGAGGCCTCTGCAGACACTAATGTAAGGGGGGCTCTGCAGACTCTGATGGAAGGGGGGCTCTGCAGACAGATGGAAGGGGGCCTTTGCAGACTGTGATGTAAGGAGGGCTCTTCAGACTCTGATGTAAGGGGGGCTCTGCAGACTGTGATTTAAGGAGGGCTCTGTGGACTCTGATGTAAGGCGCACTGTGATGTAGGGAGGGCTCAGCAGACTCTGATGTAAGGGGGACTGTGGTGTAAGGGGGGCTCTACAGACTCTGCTGTAAGGGGGACTCTACAGACTCTGCTGTAAGTGGGACTCTACTGACTCTGCTGTAAAGACTGTGATATAAGGAGTGCTCTCTGGACTCTCATGTAGAGGGGACTCTTGGAACCCTGATTAAAGGGGAATGCTGGGAACTATGATGTATGTTGGGGCTCTGGTTACTAGAGAGACCCCCTTATATCAGAGTTCCCCTTTACACCAGAGTCTGCAGTTTTCCCTCTTATATCAGAGTTCCATCCTTACATCAGAGTTCTCAGTGTTCCTCCTCAAATCAGAGTCCCCAAAGTTCTCCCTTACAGCAGAGTTTGAGGAGTCCCCCCTTATGCCCCGTAAACACGGTCGGAAAATCCGATGGAAAATGTCCAATCGGACCATGTTGTCGGAAAATCCGCCCATGTGTGGGCTCCATCAGACTTTTTCTGTTGGAATTTCCGACGGAAAAAAATTGAGATCCTGCTCTCAAATTTTCCGACAACAAAATCCGATCTGACTTTTTTACAATTGTGTGTAGAGAATTCCGACGGACAAAGTGCTACGCATGCTCAGATCAAATTATGAGACCAAAGCTACATTCAGAATGATCGGATTTTCCGACAACTTTGTCCGACCGTGTGTATGCAACACCAGTGTCGGACAAAATCCGTCGGAAAAAGTCCAATCGATTTTGTGGTCGGAATTTCCGACCGTGTGTACGGGGGCTTACAGTGTGAGTTCAGATGTAAATGGGAACTCTGCAAGTTCAGATGTAAAGGGGAGCTCTAAAAGTTCAGATGTAAAAGGGAACTCTGCAAGTTCAGATGTAAAGGGGAACATGTGCAAGTTCAGATGTAAAAGGGAATTCTGTGGATTCAGATGTAAAGGGGAATTCTGTGGATTCAGATGTAAAGGGGAACTCAACTCTGTGGATTCAGATGTAAAGGGGAACTCTGTTGTCTCTAATGTAAGGGGGAACACCTGTCATTAAAACCATATACTTAGAAATATTATTTAATGACAAAATATTTGTATGGTGTATGTCACAAAAAAATTTGCTGTGGTGCTGCTAAAGTGTTCGGGTTTGGCTTAAAGAAAAGGTGGCAACCCTATCCAAAGCAACAGGAAGGGGGCCTGCTGCAGAACATGTGTAAGGGTCCCACTGTGGGACTATAATAAAGGGCCTTGTGATGGAAGTATAGAGCCCCGGAATTAGTGGGAAGGGCCCCGGGCTCAGAGGTCAGGGGGGCCCTTCATGGTTTCTTGCACCGGGGCCCTGAAGGTTCTAGTTTAAGGGGGTGCTCTGATTTAAGGAGGAATGCTGTTGACTCAGGTGTAAAGGAGAACTCTGATGTAAGGGGATCTCTGTTTACCAAAGCCCCCTTTACATCAGTCTGCGGAGCACCCCTCAAATCTGAGGCCCCCTTATATTAATTTACTAATTCAGAGGCAGGAGAGATAAGGGAGTGGGTGAATGGCTTTTAAGCTCACTCACCCCAAAAAGGAAGGAGGCTTGTACAGTCTGCATATCCTCCACGTTCATTCTCCATGCTGTTCCCCGCTACTGGGCTTCCCCAACCACTCATCCCTGGCTTCCCCGCCCACACTACAATCTGATTGGAGTGTGGGTGGGACTGCAAGCACACACAGGAGGACAGGGGTGGGAGGAGGAGTAGATCTAGCTCTCTCTTGCCTCTCCTGTCTGTGCAAGGAGAGGGGGTGAACGGGCGGTCAGTGCTGGCTCTGTTTGGGAAGTGTAATTGAAAATGTAACAGACACTCTCCGCATACAACTGCAGCCAGTAACCCCGCCGTGGATCCACAGACCAGGCTTTTGGGTCCCCCACAGTGGCGGAACGCCAGGGCCTTGGTCGCATTTGTGACTGCTGCGACTCTGGTAGTTCCGCCAGGTTTTTTTTGTCAAGGCTTAAAGTGTTTGTTAACCCCCAAAAAAACAGATCCTGAATCGTCTTTTTCCCTCTGTACCATAATTACAAGTGTCCCTGTGCCTCTGTTATGTAAAAAATCTTCTGATCTGTACCTATATGAGCTCCAATCCCATCACTCATCTGACTGTCGGCTCTCTCTCCTCTCTTCCTCTCTTCCCCTCCTCCCCGGCTGACCTCAGCAGGAGGGCTCGGCCCTGCCCACTGCAGCTGTGAGCCCGAGAGTGAAGCGAGCCAAGCTCCCAGAGCGGAGTTTATATAGGTACCGATCGGAAGATTTTTTACATAATACAGGCACAGGAACACTTATTTTTATAATAAGACAATTTAGTTGCAGTGGGTTAACAACCACTTTAATTGAACTATCTGAAGTTAGAATCTGATTGACTACCATGCACAGTTGCACCAGATTTTACACTCTCCAGTTTTAGTAAATCAACACCACAGTGTTCAATTCTAGTGGACAAATGATTCTGGAGACCTGAAAGCACAGTGCAGACAGGATTGATGGTGGTCAATATTGCGGGAGATTTGCTAAAACTGGAATACACATAATCTGGTACAGCTGTGCATAGTAACCAATCAGCTTCCAACTTCAGCTTTTTCAATTAAGCTTTGACAATTAAAAAAAAGGAGCTGATTGGTTACTTTGCACAGCTGCACCAGATTTATTGTGCTCCAGTTTTAGTAACCCCCCATCCCCTCCCCCCAATTCCAAAACCCCCTTGCATTCCATGGGAAAATTCAGTTTAGGAGTGAAAGTTACGAGAAAGTAAAAAGCTTTGCAGAACATTTTAACTATAAATTATGCTATGTGCATGAGAACATGTAACAAATATAAAGTAGGTATCATGGCAATTTGGCTGCCAAAGTGAATATATTAACCCCATGACCAATCTAAATTTTCTTTTTTTTAAAGGTTTCTATTTGGGGTGCTGTTTTAATAAAGACTTTGCTCTGTTTGTTATTATTGGCTGACAAATGTGCAAAAGATAACAAATTGTACATTTTAGAAAACTACAGTATTAAATTCTTACAATTACAGTATTAAACAGATGCATTAAATCAGGACAACTACATCAAAGCAATCCCTCTCTCTGGCATCTCTAGTCCCTCTACTCTGCAAAATGCCAAATACTTACTTGCTTATACCATATTTTAGTGAGCATAGAGTGCCAAGAGAGAGAGCTACAGACTCAGGTCTGATCAGACCTACACTATAAAACGGAAATGGAGAGAGATGACTGTGCTTTTATCCAAACAGTTTTTAAGGCTTTCATTTGGAACCATGTTGTAATGTAAAGCATTGTTCTCTTTGCTATGGGCTGACAAATTAGCAAAGATTTAAAAAGTGTACATTTTTGAAAATTACAGTATTCTAATCTGACAATTAAGGTAATAAACAGCTGAAGACCTATTTTGAGAATCAAACCTTGAGCCTGCACGTGGTCACTATGTTATAACAGACTTAGTGATGATGACATTATTGGGATCCCATGTATACATTTATATAAATTATAGCATGTATTAATATAATAATATTATATATATTATAGAATGATAACTACCTACCTGCATTATAAATATGAAATGGAGTCCAGCATTATAATGTAAACACCCTGCAGTTGCTTAATTTCAAAATTATCCTCAGGAAAGAGAACTGCTCAGGGCTGGATTTGCCATTTGACACAGCAGGCCTGAATAATTTTAATTTTTTTTTCCGTTATTATTAATAGTCATTGCATTTTCACTATTTACACATTGTAAAAATGTATCTATTCCAGGATAGGGAAAAATTAAAACCCCTGCCAGGTTTTTTTTTGCCATCTGTGTCCCATTAGGGGGATTTCCCTTCACTTCCTTTCCAACACAATGGAAAATGAGAGGTAATCTCTCCAAAGTGGGGGAAACACCTTCTTAGACAATTGGCACTGCGGCAGTTGTGCCCATTGGAAGATTTCCCCTCTATTCCTGTCTTAGTGACAACTCAAAAGCTTGGATTTTCACATCATTTTTATGCCCGTTGACAAATAGAGAGACTGAATCTCCTTACACGGACAGCAATGAAAAAAACTGATAGGGACTCTAACCCTCCATCACTCTAGCCAATATTAGTAAAAAGTTTTTGCTGGACATACACTTTAACCCTTTAATTATTGCAACAAAAAAAAGCATGTTGAAAATTGAAGAATTACATTGATAATAATGCAAAAATTATTGTTAAAATCTCATGCCAAATGTCAATCCACCACATCATGTACAGCAATATTCCAGAACCCAACCTTTTGCCTCCAAAACCACCGATCCGTTTAAATGGTAAAATTTCACTTTCCAAATTCCTAAAGCAATTAGGCATGTCTTGTAAATCTGCTCTACTAATAAAGGTTGGATTGTCACTGCCAGCTCTGGAGCTTTCCCCGCACACGCACTTGCTAGCACTGCATGACTGCTCTTGGGCCTTCTAAATAATTTACAAATGATACAATGTACAAGTGGTTCATGCAGATTTTGAAATGCTCCAGTTCTGTAATTAAAATGAAAGTATAATAAATATAGTACTATTTACTGAGCTTATTAAGAGTTTATCCTGATTTTGCTATTCTGATCAACACAGCGTACACTATTCATTCAGTGTTAATTAACTTTGAGCACCATAGAGAAGGGACTACATCAAAATAAATGGGAGCTGATGATGAGAAACACATTAAATAAAATCTGTTTTAGGTTATCATTTTTTGCCACGTTAAGATTAATAGGAAAGTGCTGTTTTGATTGCTGTTTTATAATAAAAAGCAGAGTTGTGTTATAATTGTTCTGTGATTGTACACAACCAGAGTCTTTAAAGTAGGTGTAAACCTAATCACTAATATTGCATATACATTAATATGTTAATGTAATTAAAAAATGTACAATCTTTTTAATTCTGCAGAATTTATTAAAACAATACCTGGTGATCCTGCCATGAAGGTACTTCATGTTACCTCCTGTTATGGGCTGACTACACTTTGTTCTGCTCTCTCAATTTCTCTCCTGTGTTGTCACCCTGTCACATGCACTTCTGGTACAGGGTATAAGCCGCCATACCTTCACACATTGTACAGTCATGTTCCTCTGTTAAACAATCAGAATGCTGGTGGGGGGGCAATGACATGTATCTACCCCATGTAAATATAAAGGAATAAACATACACTGTTTATGATACACCGCAGGGTGTTTCTCAAAAACAAAACACTAAAGTGAACCAAAAAAGTGTATGTAAACACACAGAAAAAATGCACATGGGCGTGTCATGGTCCCTTCCAAAGAGGAAGAACCCCTCCATGGCACCCCAGGGTGCATGACTCCTGACAGTGGCAAGGCACACTCAGGTCCACCTAGTTGAATGGCCTGGTGGAACCCTCTGCTCATGAATAGCTGAAGCCGACCAACAAGTACTGGGTGGGGGGTTCTCTCTTGGACAGGGGAGGCAGGTACCTAATAGTCACACAACCTCCCCCTACACTGAAGACCCATATCCTTCATCCATAGGTAAAAAGAAAGCTCTTGCAATAAAAATAAAAATAGGTGCCAGTAAGAATACAAATGGCCTAGCCCATGAGTTGAGGTGCAGAAAAAGGCATATCAGGTCATATACAATCACTGCAGATAATTATAAATTAATTATAATATATTGAACTATTCATTTTCCTTCAAGAATTATATTTTAACCCTCTAATTGTTAATTTGAGTAGTCACTGGATCCACTTCTGTGAGTAACCTGCTTTTTCTCCCATCCTGTTATCGCTAAATATCCATCCTTAACCACTTTAGTACCACGCTATGGCCAAAAGCGTGGTACTAAAGTTCTGTAAGGGCATCAATAAATGTCCTCCCAGAACCCTGCCCCTTGCGCACCCGCTGCGGGGGGCATGGAGCGCACCCTTCGATAGGTGTGTCCTTCATACACAGCTGCTCTTTACCATGTGATCAGCTGTTCCTCAATAGCCACAAAAGATAGTCCACTTTGTGTGCAATGAATGCCTATGAAAACCAAGGTCTTATCTTGTAAAATTAGCAGTGACATAACTGCTGTGCTGCACATTACATGTACTGAGAGCCAAGCCGTGGAGGGACCCATCAGCTCTACACACTACAGGCTGCCTGCAAAAAACTTCAGGAGGAGGCGGAGACAAGACCAGTCACCTTGTACTAAGATAGAGAGCAGCATTGACCAGTCTTTATTACAGCAAGTTCCTGCACAGAGGGAAAGTTTACAAACTGGACTACTTAACAGATCTGGAAAAAATACACCAATCACACCAAGATTCAAGTAAAAATACACATGCCTCTTGTATTTAGGCAATATTCGCAAATCCTGGTGTTCAGCTGTAAATATAAATATGATACCCAGCACAGCAGACACGTGTACCAAGAAGTGGACCCTCTGAACAGAAGCCTTTAAAAAAGCTTACAGAATCTGAAGATTTATATAGAGTTCAGAGATAAATTGAGCATACATGTTCACTGACTGCTTCTATTCTGGCATCAGGACATGGAGGTGAAATTGCTATGTCCCCCCCTCCCATTATTCTTTTGAATATTACTTCAGCCAATAAAAGCAAGGGAACCCAGAGAGTATTTTCTATGAACCTGTATAAATAATCTAGGTAGACATGTGTGGTTCATTTTATTCTGAATCATAATTCAAACAAAATTTTAGTGATTTGGAGATTCAGGTGTATCCAAATTTCCGAATTACAGTAGTAAGGAATTGTCCGAAATAATGAATTATCCGGATTCAAATTGTATTCAAATCATATTCAAAACGAATTTGAAAACAGTATTGGAATGTAAGCATATTGCTGACTATTGCTGATTTCCTTTAAAGACTGTGTGTATTAGAATATATATATATATATATATATACGTGCAAGGGTGCTATAATACAAACTTTAATCATACACTGTAAAACAGGTGGAAATAATGTGCAAAATGCATATGTGCTGAAACAAAATAAAATACAAAATTCATATGCTGTGGAACAAAATAAAGTGCAAAATTCATATGCTGCAAAGCAAATAAGAATAAAGAGCCAAGTGCTAGAATTCAATCAATACAAATAGTGACAGTAAATAAAAGTCCTTTTTAAATGAAGTTCATAAAATCTTCTAGATCAATGGATTAGTACTTCAACAAGGTATGTTGTTATAAACCATCACCAACTTGTTGCTTGTTCACCTGATAGTGCTCAATTATATGTACGCTCACCAGATGGCTGTGACCCCTTTAACTAAAAAGAGGGTCAAAAAAAGCCGGGGATAATATGTCTCCTTTAAGATCATCTTGTACCTTTTGGGGGGTTCTAAAACACTCTCCTCCTTTCCACCATGGC
Source organism: Lithobates sylvaticus (assembly GCA_028564925.1). Classification (NCBI taxonomy): domain Eukaryota; kingdom Metazoa; phylum Chordata; class Amphibia; order Anura; family Ranidae; genus Lithobates; species Lithobates sylvaticus. The sequence goes on along the minus strand of CM053038.1, from coordinate 117,299,620 downwards.
ACTGCATAATATAAGAAAGGGAACTAATATAGTGTAATAACGTTTATTACTGCTTACATTATAGAGTGCCCTTGCCCGGCACTAGGAATACCCGCATATACTTTTGGGGAGACGCGGCCGCTCTGCTCACGCTCTAGAGCCGGCGTGCATTTCACTAGCTGATCAGTAGAAACTGGAAGCCAGGGACCCAGAAGTTGCGTGACCGGAATAATGCGCCTCAACGTACATTTCGTCATCATCAGGAAGCGTATTAGAATATAGCCGTCTTCCGAAATTCTAATTTCAAAAAGAAAAAAATAAACTGAAACAGAACAGAATAGAAATTAGGAGAATAGAAAATTAAAGAGTAGAATAGAAAAAGAATAAAAATAGAATAGAAAGAATATAGCCATCTTCCGAAATTGGAATTTCAAATAAAATAGAACCAGCTATTCTTCACAATGTATTTGGATCGATGCGATATTTGCAATTCAAATTCGATTTGAATACTTTGAATGCATTGGAAAAATTTGAATCCAGTCGAAAACGAATAAACAAAGATAATTTTGTTACGAATGTTACAAAACTAAATTAGTAACTTAAAGGAGTTGTAAAGTCTCAAGGTTTTGCACCTTAATGTATTCTATACATTAACCACTTCCCGACCAACCGCTGCAGTTATACAGCGGGGGTGCCGATGTTGCGATGACCGCCGGCCACGAGCGATCGTGACCAGAAGACACAGAACAGGGACGAGTGTGTGTAAACACACACTTCCCTGTTCTGTTCTGACAGGAGTGACAGATCGTGTGTTCCTATTAGCTAGGAACCACGATCCGTCACTTCCTGTAGTCAGTCCCCTCCCCCTTCATTTGGAATCACCTCCCAGGGAATACAGTTAACTCCTTGATCGCCCCTAGTGTTAACCTCTTCACTGCCAGTGACATTTTTACAGTAATCAATGCAATTTTATAGCATTGATCGCTGTATTAATGCCAATGGTCCCAAAAGTGCGTCAAAATTGTCCGATGTGTCCGCCATTATGTCGCAGTCACGATACAAATCGCAGTTTGCCGCCATTACTAGTAAAAAAAATAATAATAATATTAAAAATGCTATAAATCTATTCCCTATTTGTAGACGCTAAAACTTTTGCGCAAACCAATCAATATACGCTTATTGTGATTTTTTTTACCCAAAATATGTAGAGAAATACATATCGGCCTAAACTGAGGAAAAAATACTTTTTTTTATATATTTTTGGGGGATATTTATTATAGCAAAAAGTAAAAAATAATGTGTTTTTTTCAAAATTGTCGCTCTTTTTTTTGTTTATAGCGCAAAAAACACAGAGGCAATCAAATACCGCCAAAAGAAAGCTCTATTTGTGGGGAAAAAAGGACATCAATTTTGTTTGGGTACAACATTGCACAACTGTGCAATTGTCAGTTAAAGCAACGCATTGCTGAATCGCAAAAAGTGTTCTGGTCAGGAAGGGGGTACATCCTTCCCCTGCTGAAGTGGTTAAGGTGAAAAACCTTCTGTGGTGCAGCTGCCCCCCAGAGTACCCCTTTTCCTTATCTGAACCTGCTCCAGCAATGAGAACTAGACCAACAGCTCCAGCCGCTGTCTTGGGTCCTCATTGGATAGATTGATAGCAGCGGGAGCCTGTCAATCAAATCCAGTGACACAGGAGCCAGAGCAGGGCTGAGTCCTGCTGTCTGTGTCAATGGACACAGCAGCAGGACTCTGGAGCGTGCCCGCAAGAGTGCCCCCATGGAATGCAGCTCTCCATGGGAGCACTCGATGAAGAGCAGGGGCCAGGAGCACCGCCGGGGAACCTCAGAAGTGGAGAATCGGTGACACTCTGGGCAAAACCTTTACACAGAGCTGGGTAAGTATAACATGTTTGTTATTTAAGAAAAGAAAAAAAAATGATCCTTTACCATCACTTTAACAAATCAACCCGGAAAGAAGCAAAACTAATTTTTTCGTTCTGCACATGTCTAGATCTGTCTTTTCTTACAATGGAAACATATCAGAAACCAAAGAAATAGGGACTGTTCACTTAGCAAAACTAAGCACAGTGATTGTTTACTTAGTGAATAAGTTGAAGCTTTGTTTACTTCAATCATCCAATCATGTGCAAGCAAAAATCATGTTTTTTATTTCCCTTGCACATGATTGGTTATTGAGAATGAACACAACTTCTCCTTTTTGTGAAGTGTGAATTACTTTGTTAATTGAACAGTCTTTGCTCCTTTAGTAAATCAATTCCACTGTTTTTGAACCTGCTCTATTATTCCCAGTGTTCCTCCCCAAAGACCTTGTGGCACTGAGAAGGAGATTGTCTAAAGCTGGGTAGAATTTCATTAGACATTCGTTGTAAGAACGTTAAAAGAACATTCGTTCATTTTTCTAATCACTAGTGGAGTTAACAATAAAAGAGCAGCATGGAATTTTTTTCTTGAATGGATGAATTTCTAACAGTCTATTTTTTGTTTGGTAAAATCCTTAAATTCCAAAATCAAATGGTAAGAGCAATCAAAATCTTTTTTAGCGACATTCAAAAATTCTAAGAAATTTCAGATGAATTTTCCTAAGAATTTTAGTACAAATTTTCATTCCGAATTCTACTAGTGTTTGCCCAGCTTGTATTTGTTTATGATCTGGACACAGAAAAGACTTGTTTACACTACCGGTGCCCTCTGAAGAGCAATCTATGGTAAAAAGAGGGAGTTTTGGGACTTTAAATGAGGTGCGGGGAAGCACCTCCATCCCTATATTTGGTACAATCAAGGGGGAGTTTGGGACTTTAGATGAAACGGTTGAGAATGCGGGGGTAGTAGTAAAGTAATTTTATTGATCACAGATATATAGCACAGTAAAAGAGTTAATTCATATATAAACATGTAGTAATCACAAAGAATAAACATGATGCAAGAGTATAAACGAATGAACACATATTTCAAGATGGATACATAAAAATAAATAAGACAGTAATGTGGTCTCCAAGTCCCACAAGCGGCATGCCGGTACTTATGTTCGTAATCATAATAATGGTCACATTATAAAGTATAATCATATTAAATGGAAGATTGATAAATTTATCAGGACATGATGGGTATCACTGTAGCATCGATTGTAGCTCGACGCGTTTCGTGGATGCATTTCCACTCATCAGGAGCTGATGCGACAGAATCCTGTGAAATGTATAAATATAGATATAATGAGCCACACTCATATAATGAGTGATAAAAAAGGTTAAAAGAAAACTTTCCAAACGCACTTACCAAGCCTGGCGGTGAGTGCGGCATGCAGTGAACGGCATGCAGCGGGTCAGAGGTATCGACTCCACCGCCGGAGCTGAGGCGGCGTGACCTATAGTGGCAGCATAGGGTGATGTTATAGCGCACCTGGAGGTGGGGGTGGTCTGCATGTGACAGCAGTGCTGGTGTCTGAGTGCAAAAAACGGAGATTCTGAAAATAAAATATATATGTATATAGATAAACCTGGAATAACCCATAAAGTATATATGTATTTGAAGTAATGGTAACTTATATCTATATATATATGTTTTTGAGGTAATAATAACTTAAGGGGTACTGCATATGTATATATATATATATATACATATACACATATAAATGGTATATTGGTCTATAGTATATAATGTATATATTGAAGGTAATAATGAATTTTAACCAGTTAACAACCGGCCCATAGCCGAAAAACGGCTACAGGGCGGTTGCTTAACTCTGGGAGGCCGTTAATTAACGGCCTCACAGAATTCTGCTCTTGCGCGCCCCCTGGTGCGCGCACTTGAGAGCATCCATGATCGCCGGGTCCAGAGGACCCGGCGGATCATGGATCACGGTAAACGGCCGCTCATCGCGGCCGTTTACCACGTGATCGCTCCGTCAAATGACGGAGTGATCACATGTAAGCAAACCGGCGTCATTTGATGACGCCGGTTCCTCTCTCCTCCTCTCTCTGTACCGATCGGTACAGTATGAGAGGAGAGGGGGAGGGATCGGTGGCAGCAGTGCTGTGGGCGGGATCTGTAGTGCCCACAGCCTGCTCTGCCACCACCGATCCATCCATCCATGCTCAGCCATCCCTCCATACCCTGCAATACCCAGCAATAGACTGCAGTGTATTGCTGGGTATTGCAGGGTATGGAGGGATGGCTGAGCATGGATGGATGGATTCTCTGCCATCCCCCCAATACTGTGCCATACCCCCTATACTGTGCCATACCCCCTATACTGTGCCATACCCCCTATACTGTGCCATACCCCCCAATACTGTGCCATACCCCCCATACTCTGCCATACCCCGCAATACTCTGCCATACCCCGCAATACTCTGCCATACCCTGCGATGCCCTGCCATACCCTGCGATGCCCTGCCATACCCTGCGATGCTCTGCCATACCCTGCGATGCTCTGCCATACCCTGCGATGCTCTGCCATACCCTGCGATACCCTGCGATACTCTGCCATACCCTGCGATACTCTGCCATACCCTGCGATGCTCTGCCATACCCTGCGATTCTCTGCCATACCCTACGATGCTCTGCCATACCCTGCGATACCCTGCAATACCCTGCGATACCCTGCAATACCCTGCGATACTCTGCGATGCTCTGCCATACCCTGCCATACCCTGCGATACCCTGCGATACCCGGCGATACTCTACCATACCCTGCGATACTCTGCAATACCCGGCGATACTCTGCAATACTCTACCATACCCTGCGATACTCTGCAATACCCGGCGATACTCTGCAATACCCTGCGATACTCTGCCATACCCTGCAATACCCAACAATACCCTGCGATACTCGCTACGACCAAAGCCAGGATCGTTTTTTATTTTTATTTCAGGCTTTCCAGCCTAGAGATGAGATGTGGGGTCTTATTGACCCCATATCTCACTGTAAAGAGGACCTGTCATGCCATATTCCTATTACAAGGGATGTTTACATTCCTTGTAATAGGAATAAAAGTGATCAAAAAATTTTTGAAAAAAAAGGTCAAACTAAAGGGTCAAACTAAAATAAATAAAGTAAAATGAACAATAAAATATATATATATTTTTTTAAAGCGTCCCTGTCCCCGTGTGCTCGCACGCAGAATCGAACGCATACGTAAGTCCCGCCCACATATGAAAACGGTGTTCAAACCACACATGTGAGGTATCGCTGCGAACGTTAGAGCAAGAACAATAATTTTGGTCCTAGACCTCCTCTGTAACTCAAAACATGTAACCAGTAAAAAAAATTAAAGCCTATGGGGATTTTTAAGTAGCGAAGTTTGGCGCCATTTCACGAGTGTGTGCAATTTTGAAGCGTGACATGTTGGGTATCTATTTACTCGGCGTAACTTCATCTTTCACATTATGCAAAAACATTGGGCTAAATTTACAGTTTTGTTTTTTGTAAAGCACAAAACATTTTTTTTCCAAATAAAACACGTTCGAAAAATTGCTGCGCAAGTACCGTGCTAGATAAAAAGTTGCAACGACCGCCATTGTATTCTCTAGGGTCTTTGCTAAAAAAACATATATAATATTTTGGGGTTCTATGTAATTTTCTAGCAAATAAATGATGATTTTTACATGTAGGAGAGAAATGTCAGAATTGTCCTGGGTGCTCCAGAACACCTGATGGCACTCCCTGCATGTTGGGCCTCTGTATGTGGCCACACTGTGTAAAAGTCTCACACATGTGGTATCGCCGTACTCAGGAGTAATAGCAGAATGTGTTTTGGGGTGTAATTTGTGGTATGCATATGCTGTGTGTGAGAAATAACCTGCTAATATGACAATTTTGTGAAAAAAAAAAAAAATTTAAAAAAATCTTGATATTGCAAAGAATTGTGGGAAAAAATGACAACTTCAAAAAACTCACCATGCCTCTTTCTAAATACCTTGGAATGTCTTCTTTCCAAAAAGGGGTCATTTGGGGGGTATTTGTACTTTTCTGGCATGTTAGGGTCTCAAGAAATGAGATAGGCCGTCAGTACTTCAGGTGTGATCAATTTTCAGATATTGGCACCATAGCTTGTGGACTCTATAACTTTCACAAAGACCAAATAATATACCCCAATTTGTACTTATTTTTACCAAAGATGTGTAGCAGTATAAATTTTGGCCAAAATTTATCAAGAAAAATTACAAATTTGCTAAATTTTATAACAAAAACGAAGAAAAATTCATTTTTTTTTACTGAATTTTCAGTCATTTTTCTTTTATAGCGCAAAAAATAAAAAACCCAGAGGTGATTAAATACCACCAAAAGAAAGCTCTATTTGTGTGAAAAAAAGGACAAAAGTTTCATATGGGTACAGTGTTGTATGAATGAGTAATTGTCATTCAAAGTGTGAGAGCACCAAAAGCTGAAAATTGGTCTGGTTATTAAGGGTGTTTAAGTGCCCAGTGGTCAAGTGGTTAAAGGTAGTATGTACACCTTAGAACTAATGTGTCTAGATATAAAGTATTAATAGGAGGTGTGAGTAGGAGAATATACAGAGTGTGTGTGTGATAGAATAAATTATGTGGGAACGGAGATGGTAGTGACTGAAGTATGTGTAAGTGTGAAACTAAAAAATGAAAATAAAAAATGAATAAAATATAAAGTGTTGTGAAAGAAAGCATACTCAGTGCAATTAAATAAATCTGCAGACCAGAACAACCCCAGATCGAGGAACACTAACCCGAATTGCTGCATGCCCTGCAACACCCAGCAGAGCAACAGCTGGTGTGTAGGGATCTCAGGAAGGACCAGGCCGAATGAAAAGCCCGCTCCAACCTGGAGATATGTAGTGTGACGCCGCCAACGCCACGTGCGTGTGCCCGTGAGGGGGAGGGGCTCCGCACCCGAGCAGACAAGCCGCTCAGTGATTGGCGCCCAACATCCCTCTCAATGGAAACATGTAGGGGGTATTCCCAGCGTCAGTGCAATGACGCTAAACCAACGTCATGCGCACAGCGCAGGGACCGTGGCGCCGACACGCAAGGGGCCGTCCACCCGACCCCCCTATTGGGGAGGAGGGGAGGAAACCCACAATGCGTGTCGCAGCTCCCGCAGTGAAGAAATGAACCCCCAAATGCCACAGACCGCCCAACCACCGCAGGACGTCAAACACCGCCAGACTGGCAGGCATGCAGGAAGAAATGGACATGGATGGTCAAATAGGGCCATAGAAATTAACCAGGAATATCGCGTATAGTATGTCATTGATTACAGCTGAAAGAGCGTACACCATATTGCAAAGTATAATCTTAATATTAACTAACTCAGGTGTACACATCCCAGAACGGGATATGCATACACCTGGGGGTCAACCTCACGCGTGGATGACAGGGGAGCACTGCCAATCCAATTTCCCAACCGTTTCCATCCCGATAATCGGTAAAAAGAGGGAGTTTTGGGACTTTAAATGAGGTGCGGGGAAGCACCTCCATCCCTATATTTGGTACAATCAAGGGGGAGTTTGGGACTTTAGATGAAACGGTTGAGAATGCGGGGGTAGTAGTAAAGTAATTTTATTGATCACAGATATATAGCACAGTAAAAGAGTTAATTCATATATAAACATGTAGTAATCACAAAGAATAAACATGATGCAAGAGTATAAACGAATGAACACATATTTCAAGATGGATACATAAAAATAAATAAGACAGTAATGTGGTCTCCAAGTCCCACAAGCGGCATGCCGGTACTTATGTTCGTAATCATAATAATGGTCACATTATAAAGTATAATCATATTAAATGGAAGATTGATAAATTTATCAGGACATGATGGGTATCACTGTAGCATCGATTGTAGCTCGACGCGTTTCGTGGATGCATTTCCACTCATCAGGAGCTGATGCGACAGAATCCTGTGAAATGTATAAATATAGATATAATGAGCCACACTCATATAATGAGTGATAAAAAAGGTTAAAAGAAAACTTTCCAAACGCACTTACCAAGCCTGGCGGTGAGTGCGGCATACCCATCATGTCCTGATAAATTTATCAATCTTCCATTTAATATGATTATACTTTATAATGTAGGATCCAAAATTGTAGCGCTAATGTATAAGCTAAGTGTAAATGTTCCAACACTCTAAAAACAATATATCTAATGAGGTAGTAACTCCTAGTGCTGGTGTTGATTCCAGTAAAACAGAATTACAAAAAAATATATAGTCCATATAGTGATAACATCAAAGTGTAGATCTTGTTGGTCCACTCAATGAAGACAGATTGTAATCTATACTTGACTGATGTAGAAATAAGGCGTGGGTACGCTTACCAGAATCGGTGGATGTGACTACCGTACGGCATACACATCAGACAAGCTTTAAGGATAGTGGGTCTTGCATCCCATGGGAAGTCACCTCGGACAGGAACTCCAACGATCTCTGGAGCTGTATGCTGGATCCGTCAGCGGGATGGATGGGCCCGGCTCGCGATAATCCAGTATTCCCAAAAAGGATGGTGAAGACCGGGGAAGGGAATAAAAAATGGAGACCACTCCAATGGTGCAGGTCAAAAAGTAACAATTTATTCACATATGCATGTGAACATGAAAAATAAAAATCTCGAGACAAAATATAAAATTCTGGCAATATGAGGGGCATAGGATAGCTGGCCCGACGCGTTTCGACTAAAAGTCTTCCACAGGGGCATATCTCTAACCCCTCCATATTGCCTCAAACTATTTATAAACATGCAACTAAGAATGGAGCCGCCCACTTGATCTAAACAGGAAGTGAGCGCTACAGACCCTACTAAATGCAAATAGGGGGAATAAGTTCCAATTTATCTGAACATAGTAATTGCATCTTCATGTTTATAGACATATTACATATGGAACAGGCATATTAGTATATATCCTGATTGTGAGATGGGTATTGTGAGGGATCGGAGGTCATGAATGCTGTTTCATGAATCAATGTTGTAATATAAACCCCCATTAATGGACCGATCCAGGCCATAAAAGTAATGGCCAATCCCAGTCGGGGACTACAAATCCCGCCAAAAAGGAGGTATCCAATCATATTCTCACATCCACAGGATATCCGGACAGAGAATGGCGCCTAAATGGATGTCCAATCATGTTGTCCACCGACAGGACATCCAGGTGGACGCTCTAAGCGTGGTGGCGTCATTACGTACGTGGCGACGTCACTACGTCGCCACGTCGCAACGTCACCCTCAATGCGCGGTGACGTCATCACGTCGCAACGACGCAACGTACGGCAGCACGCGAAAGGTGTGCGGCGGCACAGAGGCATTGTGCGCATTGTGCGGTTGTCATTTATAATATACACAATTTTTACAATATATTTTTTATATTATTATTATCCTACTTGTGTCACTACCATATGATGCATTTATTAATTAGTCACTTGCGCGTCCTTGGGGACGTTTTTTGTGCGCGGTCAGCTATGTATGCGTGCACTGGGGTGCCATCTGACACAGTGGTGCCTGGTGGCTATTGCACCGTGTACGTGTATGGGCTGTCTGGGTGGGAGGCCATCACGTGTACTTTTGCACTCATCCATAGGTGCTTCTGTTGTTTGTGTTCCTTCCTGTGGTTACCCTTATTCGGGTTCCGTATCCTGGGGCTGCGCTCACTTCCGGTAACTCGGGCCGGAAGCGGCCGGGCCCGGATGTTTATGCGCACAATGCCTCTGTGCCGCGGCACACCTTTCGCGTGCTGCCGTACGTTGCGTCGTTGCGACGTGATGACGTCACCGCGCATTGAGGGTGACGTTGCGACGTGGCGACGTAGTGACGTCGCCACGTACGTAATGACGCCACCACGCTTAGAGCGTCCACCTGGATGTCCTGTCGGTGGACAACATGATTGGACATCCATTTAGGCGCCATTCTCTGTCCGGATATCCTGTGGATGTGAGAATATGATTGGATACCTCCTTTTTGGCGGGATTTGTAGTCCCCGACTGGGATTGGCCATTACTTTTATGGCCTGGATCGGTCCATTAATGGGGGTTTATATTACAACATTGATTCATGAAACAGCATTCATGACCTCCGATCCCTCACAATACCCATCTCACAATCAGGATATATACTAATATGCCTGTTCCATATGTAATATGTCTATAAACATGAAGATGCAATTACTATGTTCAGATAAATTGGAACTTATTCCCCCTATTTGCATTTAGTAGGGTCTGTAGCGCTCACTTCCTGTTTAGATCAAGTGGGCGGCTCCATTCTTAGTTGCATGTTTATAAATAGTTTGAGGCAATATGGAGGGGTTAGAGATATGCCCCTGTGGAAGACTTTTAGTCGAAACGCGTCGGGCCAGCTATCCTATGCCCCTCATATTGCCAGAATTTTATATTTTGTCTCGAGATTTTTATTTTTCATGTTCACATGCATATGTGAATAAATTGTTACTTTTTGACCTGCACCATTGGAGTGGTCTCCATTTTTTATTCCCTTCCCCGGTCTTCACCATCCTTTTTGGGAATACTGGATTATCGCGAGCCGGGCCCATCCATCCCGCTGACGGATCCAGCATACAGCTCCAGAGATCGTTGGAGTTCCTGTCCGAGGTGACTTCCCATGGGATGCAAGACCCACTATCCTTAAAGCTTGTCTGATGTGTATGCCGTACGGTAGTCACATCCACCGATTCTGGTAAGCGTACCCACGCCTTATTTCTACATCAGTCAAGTATAGATTACAATCTGTCTTCATTGAGTGGACCAACAAGATCTACACTTTGATGTTATCACTATATGGACTATATATTTTTTTGTAATTCTGTTTTACTGGAATCAACACCAGCACTAGGAGTTACTACCTCATTAGATATATTGTTTTTAGAGTGTTGGAACATTTACACTTAGCTTATACATTAGCGCTACAATTTTGGATCCTACGTATTTTGACTTTGTTTGTTTTGTTTGTTGGCAGCTTTTGTATAACCCAATTGAATAGCGCGGTGTTTTCCCAATTTTATATACTTTATAATGTGACCATTATTATGATTACGAACATAAGTACCGGCATGCCGCTTGTGGGACTTGGAGACCACATTACTGTCTTATTTATTTTTATGTATCCATCTTGAAATATGTGTTCATTCGTTTATACTCTTGCATCATGTTTATTCTTTGTGATTACTACATGTTTATATATGAATTAACTCTTTTACTGTGCTATATATCTGTGATCAATAAAATTACTTTACTACTACCCCCGCATTCTCAACCGTTTCATCTAAAGTCCCAAACTCCCCCTTGATTGTAATCTATGGTCAAATGAACTTCAGAACGCATTTGATAGGTGGTGAGCCTGTTTTAGCCCCTAAAAAGCTGCACTACAGCGCAGCAACTATGCGTATTCCACACAGTCCCAGGACAGTTGTGGGGCAGCCCCATTCAGGTGAATGGTCACCGTTTAGCAGGACACCTCCGTTCACTGCCTTTGCAGCTTAAGGGGGAGCAGTTGGGTGCAGTAAAAACATGGCTCAGCCATGAGGTTTTTTTTACAGCCATAAATCTTTCTTTGATTTCCACAATGTTTAACCTTTGCCAGGTTGAAGAGCTTAGCATTTTCACAGCCTGCTTGTCCACTGGGACAATGGTTAGGGTAATATTAAAATGGTTGTTTTTTTAATTCTTTATTTAAAGTAAACATACTGAGCATGCAGCAGTGCATATGATGAATAGCACTACGATTTAGGTATTGCAAGGTCTTTTTTATCAGCACAAATAGGCTAAAAAGATGATCAAGGATAACCATACATTGTAAAAACAAAAGGAACACATTTATCAAATTTATCACAGTTATCATTGACGACAATAGATGAGGTTACAAAACAAAGTGTGCAGAGAAAATTCCCCTTATTGTTCTTTCCTCTTAAAGGGAACCCAAGGTCTATGTGAAAGAAACAAATAAAGCATTGTTATTATCATAACTTACACAGGGATGTTTTACTTACATGCTAAAAGACTGAGCTCATATACATGTAATTAATCACATTGGACCAAAGCCTGATTTAGAAAGATCAGAGGCTCGCAAATATACATAGTAACACTGTGCTACTATATAACTATGTGGTGTACCTTAATACCTTAAATAAGTGCTGCACACCTTAACAAATGCTATTCAAATGAAAAAAAAAAAATAACACGTGAAAAATAAACAGTTTAACCGCTTCAGCCCCGGAAGGATTTACCCCCTTCCTGACCAGAGCACTTTTTGGGATACAGCACTGTGTCGTTTTAACTGACAATTGCGCGGTCGTGCGACATTGCACCCAAACAAAATTGAATTTTTCCCCACAAATAGATCTTTCTTTTGGTGGTATTTGATGACCTCTGCGGTTTAAATTTTTTGCGCTATAAACAAAAAAAGCGAAAATTTTGAAAAAAAAGCAAAATTTTTAACTTTTCGTTATAATAAATATCCCCAAAAATATATAAAAAAAAATGATTTCTCAGTTTAGACCGATATGTATTCTTCTACATATTTTTGGTAAAAAATATTTGCAATAAGGGTATATTGATTGGTTTGCGCAAAAGTTATAGCGTCTACAAAATAGGGGATATTTAGTAAAGTGGAGGGGGTTTTTTTGGTTAGGGACTTTAAGGAAGCCATGGCCTGGTGAGGTCACGTATTTCCATCCCTGGGGAATTTAAATGAAATCATGGCCTGGTAAAGTCATGAATTTCCATCCCTATTTGAGTCAAGCGGAGGGTTTATTTACAAGGAAGGTGGGACTTTGCATGAAGCACGTGGCAGCTAAAAAGGTAAATGGGTGAACCTAAAGGAATTTTATTTAATGCTAAAATATAAACATGCATACAGGCAGTCCCCGAGTTACAAACAGGTTAGGGACTGCCTGTTTGTTCTTAAGTCGGATTTGTTCGTAATTCGGACGCGCATGCACAGAACGGCATTTTTCGCAGTTTTTCAATGTTTTCCGCTGTTTTCCACTGTTTTCCGATGTTTTCCAATGTTTTCCGATGTGCCCGCCGGCGCCACCTGCCGTTCGTAAGTAGGAGTTGTTCGCAAGTCGGAGGTTCGTAACTCGGGGACTCCCTGTATTTCGATATCAAGGGTACATGGTAATATACATATAATACATAGATGGGTAGCATAGTATAAACAAGCATGTAGTACTAATATCAATGGTATGTAATAGGCATAATGATAAAAAAAAAATTGGCAACAATATCTCATGGTATGACCACAAAAATTCCCTAGTTCACCGCAAGGGAGGATTTGTATAAAACAATAATTCAAGAATATTGCCTGCAGGACCTATGGCCTCGCTGGATCTGTAGGGAGTGAGTGCTGCATAGTAACTTGAAAAGATCTGGGTAAGATTGGTAAAGACACAGCATCGAGTAGCTCTACGTGTTTCGTGGCTTTAATGACACTCGTCAGGAGCAAGCATGTGTGGTATCTGTAAATAGATTATTATGAGGATGGGAGAAGAAAAATAGAGTATGGAAAGACAAGGTTAGAGTATAAAAACCTCCATAACCAGGGCTTACTTACTGAAGCTTGGTGTATTGATGGTGTGGTAGTGGGGCACCACAAGCAATCCAAGGGCACCTCCAACTGGGAGCTGAGGCAGACAGCCCCGTGGGGACAGTGGGGGAGATAACCAGGGCAGGCATGGAACATGAGGCAATACTGTGGAGGAAGTAAAATAAGGGATAGATTTATGGCATTTTTATTATAAATTTTTTTTTATTAGTAATGGCAACGATCTGCAAATTTTATCGTGACTGTGACATTATGGCAGACACATCGGTCACTTTTCACACCATTTTGGGACCATTGTTATTCATATAGCGATTAGTGATATAAAAATGCACTGATTGCTGTGTAACTGACACTGGCAGGGAAGGGGTTAAACACCAGGGGCGATCAAGGGGTTAAGTGTGTCCTAGGGAGGTGTTCTAACTGTGGGGGGATGGGCTACCACTGACATGACAGCGATCACTGCTCCCGATGACAGGGAGCAGTGGATCTCTGTCATGTCACTAGGCAGAACGAGGAAATGCCTAGTGACATGAAAATCATCGAGTCCGTGGGACGCTAGCCATGGTCCACAGAGATCTTCCAAAGAATCAGAGGGATCTCATTGGTAAAAGGTATCAGTCAGGAGAAGAGTAAAAAATAATTTCCAAGGCATTAGATATACTATGGAACGCAGTAAAGACAGTCATCATCAAGTGGAGAATATATGGCACCACAGTAACATTACCAAGAACTGGTTGTTCCTCCAAAATGTATGAAAAAAATAGAAGAAAACTGGTCAGGGAGGGTGCCAAGAGGCATACAGCAACATTAAAGGAGCTGCAGGAATATCTGGCAAGTACTGCCTGAGTGGTACATATGACAAAAATCTCCCATATTCTTCATATGTCTGGGCTATGGGGTAGGGTGGCAAGACAGAAGCATTTTCTTACGAAGAAAAACATCCAAGCCTGGCTAAATTTTGCAAAAACACATCTGAAGTCTCCCAAAAGCATGTGGGAAAATGTGTTATGGTCTGATGAAACCAAGGTTTAACTTTTTGGCCATAATTCCAATAGATATGTTTGGCGCAAAAACAACACTACACATCACCAAAAGAACACTATACCCACAGTGAAGCATAGTGGTGGCAGCATCATGCTTTGGGGCTGTTTTTCTTTAGCAGGAACAGGGGCATTAGTCAAGGTAGAGGGCATTATGAACAGTTCCAAATACCAGTCAATATTGGCACAAAACCTTCAGGCTTCTGCTAGAATGCTGAATTGAAAATCTGCGGGGTGATCTGAGGAGGGCTGTGCAAAGGAGATGTCCTCGCAATCTGACAGATTTGGAGTGGTTTTCAAAGAAGAGTGGGCAAATATTGCCACGTCAAGATGTGCCATGCTGATAGACTTATACCTAAAAAGACTGAGTGCTGTAATAAAATCAAAAGGTGCTTCAATAAAGTATTAGTTTAAGGGTGTGCACACTTATGCAACCATATTATTTAATTTTTTTATTTTTACTTCCCTCCACCTAAAAGATTTCAGTTTGTTGTATAGTTTATAGGTCACAATAAAGGTGGAAAAAGTTCTGAAATCATTTATCTTTGTCTCATTTTTTTACAACACAGAAACCTGACATTTTTATAGGGGTGTGTAGACTTTTTATATCCACTGTACATGCCGCAGTGCCCATGTCAAGGGACCATTGTATATACTGCGGTCCTAATTTTAAAATTTACAGAGCCTCCATAGTAGGTGCACATACATCAATGGATAGTTTAAGGGCAGGTGTGCTTGGAGGAAGCCCACACCTCCTTAAAGGCACAGGGACGCACCTGGTGCCCAACACTAGCACAATGGCAGCAAAGGCATCCAGTGCAACCCTGCACCCAGTTCGATCAACTGAACAAAAAAAATGGCAGCCACCCCAACCTATAACTAGCCTTTTCAGCAAGGTGCACATAGAAGGGCAACACACATTGCAAACAAACAAAAGGTTTCCCAGCACACTTACCAGCATGCCTGCAAAACAACCAAATTTGTCCTGTCTAAAAGTTTGCGTTAAAAACAGAGGATTTTGTTTGCACACATTTGCAAATACATGCATAAGCCGCAGTGCCCATGTCAAGGGACTTTTGTGTATACTGCAGTCCTAGCTCTTAAATTTACAGAGCCTCGAAAGTAGGAGCACATATGTCAATGGATATAGTTTCATAGTTAGTAAGGTTGAATAAAGACCTCAGTCCATCCAGTTCAACCTGATTGAGTGTCTACAATTGTCCCTATCCCTGTACATTGCACACTTACATTGGTCCCTACCCTCAAGAAGCCCACAATCCAAGGTCCCCATTCATATACTAGGGACAATTTTTGGACAGAAGCCAATTAACCTACCTGCATGTCTTTGGATTGTGGGAGGAAACTGGAGTACCCAGAGGAAACCCACACAGGCACAGGGAGAACATGCAAACTCCAGGCAGGTAGTGTCATGGTTGGGATTTGAACCAGTGACCCGTCTTACTGCTAGGTGAAAGCGCTAACCACTACACCACTGTGACGCCCCAGTAGGCAGAAAATCACATTGTGAATTCAATGCGCACTGCGCTTATGATGCCAAAAATAAGTGCTGATACTTAAAATAATCATAAATCAACCATCAGGTAAAACAATTAATAAATGCAAAAACATACATATAACCTTTTTTTTATTGCATTTTAGTGTAAATATGAGATATGAGGTCTTTTTGACCCCAGATCTCATATTTAAGAGGTCCTGTCATGCTGTTTTTCTATTACAAGGGATGTTTACATTCCTTGTAATAGAAATAAAAATTACCAATTTTTTTTTTTTAAAAAGACAGTGTCAAAATAAAAAATAAAAAGTAAAATAAATAAGTTTTAAATTTAAAGCGCCCCGTCCCGACGAGCTTGAGTGCAGAAGCGAATGCATACGTGAGTAGCGCCCGTATATGAAAACTGTGTTCAAACCACACATGTGAGGTATTGCCGCGATCGTTAGAGTGAGAGCAATAATTCTAGCCTGTTCTAGCCTGTGCACAGTCTTTTTACACTGCCATGAGCCCAGTGCCAGAGAAAATATAACTTTTATCTGCAAGCTTAGTGCACCAGCACTGAATATGTTACTGTGAGATACACCCTGTACATACTGTGGTGTATTCTGCTCCTCCAAAAACACCCATTTAGGGCAAAAAAAAAATTTTGCAGTGTTTTCGGCATATCTGGAGGTGTGAGATGCACAATTTATATATTTTTCTTCTATTGTGCTATTCAAATAAAACATTTTTAGGGCAAAAACTTTTTTTTGAATAGCATTTTCTGCATTTCTGTAGGTGTGAGATACACCGTTTACATACTCTGGGTGTATTCTAATATTGCAAAAACACCCATTTAGTGCAAAAAAATATTTTTTGCAGTGTTTTCTGCATGTCTGGAGGTGTGAGATACACAATTTGTATATTTTTCTTCTATTGTGCTATTCAAATAAAACATTTTTAGGGCAAAAACTTTTTTTTTGAATAGCATTTTCTGCATTTCTGTAGGTGTGAGATACACTGTTTACATACTCTGGGTGTATTCTGCTATTGCAAAAACACCCATTTAGTGCAAAAAAAAATTGTGTGAGATACACAATTTATATATATGTAATATGTAAAGCGCTCCATAAATTGACAGTGATATATATATATAATAAATGTTAATAAAACATTGGTTTGTACCTCTATGTACAATCTCCAAAAATCCACCAGTATGTATGATTTAGTTCTCAAGGTGCAGGCCCACCACTTACCTCACTCATTGCATCAAAATGACCAGCTGTTTACATCTAAGTTAAAAGCACCTCAATATTACTTCTCCATGGAATCAAACTTGCATTCCTCTTTGATTTTTAACTCCATTTAGATGTATAGCCCACAGACAAATCAGCATGTTCTTGTAGGAGTACGGTATATAAGGCTGGCCATACGTGAGCTATTTCTTTTTTTTAGTTCAACCAGTGGGCTATTGTATTCTGATAGCAGGAAGACTTCGCCATTGTCAGAATACATTTATAGCCGATGACGCTGATCAAGAGAAAATGTTCTAACAAGCTGTTTGTACACAAGTTAACTGATAGATTAACTTGTGTACAACCAACCTTCCCATACACGGAAAAAACTTCAGACAATCCCTGCTGAACCTATTTGACTTTTGATTCATGTATGGCCAGGTTTAATGTACAATTTACGTGAAAGAGAAAGGAGGCTTCTCATACTGCAATAGGGTTATTATAAATTTCAAAGCAAAAAACAGCAAAGAACATTCACAGGACATAGGTGTATCCAACATTATCAGATAATCACATGTGTATACAGAGCTTCGTCATGCTAGTACCAGATCACAGCCACAATCTTGATCTCCAATGTCTTCCTTACTGTCAGAAATGTACCTATGTTTCTCCAAGCCCCTTCTAATAAAATAAAAGATATGTTGCCAACACATCTGTCTTTATTGATGTCTGTTCAGCATGTCATACAGAATAGGTGTAATGTTTTAGGAACCACTATGGGTCGCTTCATCAGGCAAAAGTGCCTAATGAACTAATGAAGGCACCCCTGGTGGTTCCAAAAAGTTGTATCTATGCTGTACAACATGCTGAACAAATGTCAATAAATATGGTTCTTTTCAACAAAGATTATGCTGTGCTGGCAACAAATCTTTTATTTTATTACCCGGGGACCATCCACCAGTTGCTCCATCACCCTGAAATTGGTTTGACTGTTGTGCGATGGAGATATCTTTATGGCCCAAGCCTCTTCTGATGCCTTTTTTACCTTTATCAGATGCCTGGAATATAGAGTGATACACATTGGCGGGTTGCACATAGAGCCCAGAATAATGTTTTATTTTGCACATTTTGTTTACACATTGTTATAATGTGTGCTGCCTATTATTATTTGTTTTCTGTCAAGATTAGAGGTCGCTGGTAACAAGTACTAACAAGTTCTCACTGACAATATACTTACTTGAACTTAAATCTGGTATACAAGAGCTTTAGTACAGGTGAAGTGATCATCATTTACAGAGTCCCTGTTGCCAGCTTACAAAAGTACAGAAAAAGGAGAAAAGTCAAGTATTGTAAATTCTTTCATGCTTAATTTAAATTTTCACAAATGATTTTCATACACTTTCAATGTGCCTTTGAATTTGCTAGAAAATTTGACTACTCCGGGAAGAGTCAATTCCCAAGCACAGCCTCATCCTTCCTTAATGTCATAAAAAATCGCAATAAGAATACATATCGGCCTAAACTGAGGAAAAAAATTGTGTTTTTATATATTTTTGGGGGGTATTTATTATAGCAAAAAGTAAAAAATATTGCGTTTTTTTCAAAATTGTCGCTCTTTTTTTGTTTATATCGCAAAAAATTAAAACCGCAGAGGTGATGAAATACCACCAAAAGAAAGCTCTATTTGTGGGGAAAAAAGGACGTCAATTTTGTTTGGGTGTAAAGTCACAATGACCGCGCAATCGTCAGTTAAACCGACGCAGTGCCGAATCGCAAAAAGTGCTCTGGTCAGGAAGGGGGTAAAACCTTCCGGGGCTGAAGCGGTTAAAGTGACTTGATTAACTTAAAGAAAAAAAACAAAAAAGCTGCAGAATGATACATGGTACATGCCAGTGTCCCAAGAGGAAGTCACCTATTTTGTTAAAGTATATACTGTATATAAACAGGGCCCTCTGAATCTTCCTGTATTGAATTGTATTGTAACTTTACTGTCTGCCCTCATGTTGTTGGCGCTATAATTCTGTATAATAATAATAATAATTATTATTAACCCTAGAAATTTACATATCTTACTTGTTCCCTATTGGTCCATTAAAGCATTTTATTTAATTTGTTCTATAAATTAAAAAGGCACTGATCTTGCAATAAATCTTGTGAGCTGATAACTTCCGGTACCTTCTGTCAGTATGGACTAAACCCAAACACAAAAATGTAACTTATAGCAGCTTAGTAGTACCTAAATGTAGTGGCTGCATTTATTTTCTTTTTCCTCAGGATTTTTTTTTGTTTATTTTTATCTGATCCTGCAAATTATACCTTTCTTGTTCCTGGGTGACTACGTTCATTCCTCCGCTGTATCTATAGTGGCAGCCATGGTAGCCACCTAGGCTGAACATTAAACATCTTTTCCTCTCTTCATCTCTATTACATGGATATAAGGTAGTGCCTCAATCTAAAAGATAAATAAGAATAGGGGCGGGTACCATCATCCTTGAACTTGGAATGATGAAAAGTGGGTGTGTCAGGGGCTACCCCAAAAATTGCCCCACTACAACAAAAATTGTTGGTACCCAAGGATTTAGACGGAGATTAGAGGATCACGTTTGGACCTACATCTTTTCTCCCCATATACTTGTGCGGTTTACCTGTTCCTTGCTTGTATAACCTGTAACAGTATGCGATAACCATTTAGTAAAACCTTGCTTTGAGAATAACTTGGTTTGAGAGCGTTTTGCAAGACAAGCAAAATGTTTCAATAAATTATGACTTGATAAACAAGCGATGTCTTGATATACAAGTAGCGTCACGTCACAACTGTCAGTATAAAAGAGCACCTCCAAGTGTAGCAATATGGTTACCTTTAATGAAGGTACAACATTTAGCAACTCACATGGTTGACAATTAAAAGAGGCACATCTAAGTATGCAGGCATATGGGGGTAAAGCTGTCCACATAGACCGCCCTCCGGAGGATGGTCTATATTATTTATTTAATGTAACCATATTTCTACACTTAGAGGCGCCTCTCTTCTCTTTTATACTCTATAGCTCCTGCTGGATTTTGCTTCTAATCCCCTTGTGGAGGCTTCCATTTGTGGATGGACATGTTATGGTGACACAACCAATCACATTGCTATAATCTTTTAATATGGACTATAAACTGAAAGACCTATTAATAAATGGTTGTGAAATGAATCATCTGAGTTTCCATTATTTCTTATGGGGAAATTCGAATTTGATATGCAAGTGCTTTGGATTACAAGCATGTTTCCGGAACAAATTATGCTCGCAATCCATGGTTTTACTGTATATATTATTGTAGCTAATGTTTTTTATTTTTGTCCTTTTTCAATAATCTAATGCATGTAGATGGAAGGATTAGTAGTCTACAAAGAAAGATCATCTTTTATGCTTCCGGTCAGCTCACAGGAAGTGACAAGGATGCTTAGTTTCTGGTAAGATCTACAGGTATTTTCTGTACTTGCTGAAAGTGTTCTTAGGCTACATGTACACTAGCCAACCCTGGCTGTGGCCATGGGAAAACGCAAAACGTTTTGCTTTTTCTCGCAGTTGGTGGTCAAAACATTCCTATTCTGAATGGGATTCTTCCACATTCGGGAAAGGGAGGTTTAACCTCACCTAATCGCGGCAACTCCTAAACTTAGTAAATGAGGTAAAGCTGCAAAGAATACCCAATCATATGCTAGGAAAATACAAACAACATTTTTGCTTGCACATGATTGGATGAAGGAAGTCAGCAGAGCTTCTGCTCATTTACTAAGCTCTGAAGCCATGACTCTTGCAGCGTTTAACTGCACCTTTCAAAGTGCACAGTCTGTTTGCCTTTAGTAATTCAACCCCATAGGCTTTTTGAGTTGAGTTTAGGAGCTTTGGCAAAAAAAATGGCAAAAGCTCCTAAATTCAAGTTTAGGAGCTGCCAGTGTACATGAAGCCCTAGTCTGAAAAAACAAAAACGAATGCAGCCACCACATCAAAGAACTGGTAACCTACAATATTTTACATTTGTGTTCTTGGGTTTAGTTATCCTTAATACATCTGTTGGTTTAATGGTTCCTTTTCCAGTTTTTCTCTAGCAAAATAATAATTTCCAAGACATTTTCTATGAAAAGAAAAAGCTGTGCTCTATATGATATACTGATGCTGTATCCATAACAAACATTCATCCTCACTTAAGTGCCTAAATTAAATGCCTCGGTAGCTGAAGCATTGACGGCAGTTATGAGACAAGAATGAGATGTCTGTGCGTGTGAATTGACTGCTTCATAAAAGATTTGTTGTTTGTTTTTGCATAATAATGCTGTGTACAGGACTCCATTACTATTCAATAAATGTATTCATTAAGCAAATTGGGCTCCAATCTGCAAACTCCAGCTCTGTGATTTTAGGATTGGATTGCTAACTGTAAATTAGTCACTTTTTTAATTGGCTGAGAATTCCACAAAGACTATAATCTTCAAATTATGACTGTAATTGTGAATTAATATTTATGGAAAGTTTATGCTAGTTAAAGAAAAAAAAAATCAAGGCAGCTTCCATGAAAGCGGGGGTATTTACATGTGCTGCTTCAGCGAAATTGCTTTGCTCAGAGTGTTAGAAATTGTCCTTTTGAAAGCACTGATAGAAATTGTGTAGCTAGCATTTGTTTCTCATCTTGTCGGTGACCCCACTATGGCAACTGAGCTGCCTGAGCAGAAAACCTGTTTGTGATCTAGCAACTGGATTAAAGGAAGTCAAATTAGCATTAATAGCATCTTTTTGTATCCTAGTACCCACTCCCTCCTTCGTTCCTTCCCATTCCCCTCTTTAAGGCTCATTCTTCATTCCCTCTCCTATAAGAGCCTCTCAGTCTGTCTCTTTTATTCCAAAGCTATCCTGTTTTATTGATCAGATATCTTTTTATCGCTTGTCTTTTAACTCTGTTTACCTATATACCTTTAATTATCTTTTCCGTAGTTCTTTCTTTTTATTCTCAATATCCATAAGTTGACTATATATGAATTATCTTTTTTATTAAAACAAACCATATATATAGATATAGTACATGAATATTGATATCTGCAGACCCACTTCAGGATCCAAAATGATTGGGCTGCTTAGGAAATGTAATCTTATTTCCTATTTCCTTCTGCTCTGATGAATAACTAAATACAGATCAGTCAATAGCATATAAATCTAGGGTTGATTTACTAAAACCGGAGAGTGCAAGATCTGTGTAGCTGTGCATGGTATCCAATCAGCTTCTAACTTCAGCTTGTTAAATTAAGATTTGACAATATAACCTGGAAGCTGATTGGGTTTTATGAAGAGCTGCTCCAGATTTTGCACGCTCCAGTTTTAGTAAATTAACCTCACCGTGTCATATGCAATGCAGATCAATGCAGAAATTACTCAATATGCAGTGTGGTTCCAATAATGGTAATGGATGTGTGTGTCAGGAGGACCATCCAAGCATGTGATCTTTTAAACTGAAATAATCAAGCCATTAAGACTATGGCCAAGGTTTATACTTATCTTGTTATATGGTCAATTCTATTTAAAGGGTCAGTCCATCCAAAACGAATATTCTGGTTTTAGTAGATGTTATAGAGTTGCCCTATGTTGCAGTTTCTTATATCCCTCAGTGACTCTATAGGTCAGATATACACATTGAGTTTCTGGTCTGCACACCTGTTTGCTATTTTGAAGGGTTCCCATTCTCCATTTTTGGTTTTTAAATATTATGCAGAATTCAAGAGAAAAATTACAGAACACTCTTAGATTAATAGAAACAACTAAAGCAGCCCAGGTAGGCAGGAAAAAAGTTGGGAATTATAGCAGGAAAATCTCACTGTTGGAGTACCCAACACAAGAAGCTTGCCTTAAGCCCTATACACACGATCAAAATATTGTATACGATAGTGATTACGATAATCTGATTGTTAGTACACAGCTGTCATCTGAAGTTTTCCGAAGGGACAAACACGAAAAATGTTCTTGTACGATACCAGATCATACGATCATTTTCATTTAATCAGTACAGTTTTGTCTGAAAATACAATACAAATACACTACAACACATTACATCAATTTTTATTCTGTCGTACAAGAATTTTCGTACTTTAGCAACCTATTCGTTTTCGATATGGAGATTAGCATCCAAAAAAAAAATGGACGATCATTCCTGTGTACTAGGCTTTAGTCCACCAGGCACCAACTGGGAAGACTACTGAGAAAAAGAAACACTCATCTAGGTTGGTCAACTACACTGCTGTGATTGCACATAGAGGTGCTGTCCCAGCTTGCATATTATATATAGATGCAAATGAAGAAATGGTGGCCGCACTACTGAAAAAACATATTTTTTAGAAAAAAATCAAAAACTAATGCTAACAAGTTTTGCACTAACCTCTTATTGATAGCAGCCTAAATTACCATGGTCATACACACACATATATATAAATATATATATATAGAGAGAGAGAGAGAAAGAGAGAGAGAGAGAGAGAGAGAATTATTTCATCACCAGGTGAAATCAACAGAACAATAAGGGCACAGGGAAAGGAAGAACCCACCTACAAAACCCCCACAGGCCTATATTAAAAGACAACATAAACTTAGAAAATAATAAAAAAAAGATTAAAAAAAAACTATATATCAATACACAAGAATGAGAGGGAAAAAAGAAAGGAATAAAATTAAACCAATACACATAACTATAACCACTTAAGGACCAAGCTTATTTTTGAGATTTGTTTGTTTATAAGTTAAAACCTGTTTTTTTTTTGCTAGAAAATTACTTAGGACCCCCTAACATTATACATTTTGGCAAAATGGCGGTCATTGCAATACTTTGTGTCACACCGTATTTGCGCAGCGGTCTTACAAGCGCACTTTTTTTGGAAAAAATATACTTTTTTGAATAAAAAAATAAGACAACAGTGAAATTAGCCCAATTTTTTTATATTGTGAAAGATAATGTTACGCAGAGTAAATTGATACCCAACATGTCACGCTTCAAAATTGCGCCTGCTCGTGGAATGGCGACAAACTTTTACCTTTAAAAATCTCCATAGGCGACGTTTAAAAAATTCTACAGGTTGCATTTTTTGAGTTACAGAGGAGGTCTAGGGCTAGAATAATTGCTATTACTCTACAGATCATGGTGATACCTCACATGTATGATTTGAACACCATTTTCATATGCGGGCGCTACTCACGTATGCGTTCGCTTCTGCAAGCAAGCTCAGCGGGATGCGGCGCCTTTAAATAAAAAATAAATAGTTTTATTATTTATTTTACCTTTTATTTTTTATTTTTACACTGTTCTTTTTTTAAAAAAGCATGACAGGATCTCTTAAATATGAGATCTGGGGTCAAAAAGACCTCAGATCTCATATTTACACTAAAAAATTTGTTAAAAATGGCCCTTTAAGAGCAATGCTATTGAGACGGGTGGGGGCCATCTTCCCCTCACTCGTCTCCATACCCAGCAAGGAAGAGCATCCGATCTCCTTCCCCGCTGCCGATGGCTCCGGTAAGCGGGGCACTCTCCCACCGCCAATAAAAGTGATCTTGCGGCGATTATATAATAATAATCCAATTACAATAATATGGAAACAGCAACGATACTTAAGGGTTGATGTACTAAAACTGGAGAGTGCAAAATCTGGTGCAGTTGTGCATAGTAGCCAATCAGCTTCTAACTTTAGCTTGTTTAATTAAACCTGCAAGCTGATTGGTTTCTGTGCAGAGCTGCACCAGATTTTGCACTCTCCAGCTTTAGTAAATCAACCTCTTACTGTCACTACATTTAAAATTGCCCTTGAAATGCAACCAGCTCATCATTCTTCCACAATCACTGGAAAAACAACTTGGGAACAGATAACTACCCAAAGAAGGAAATCGTCGGGACACATACCTTGATACCTTTAGATATTATTTTTTTTGTTATACAGTACTGGATAATATCCAGATAATATCTAAGTATTATAGACTTAACCTTATTGAGCTTCAAGCTGTAAGCAGTGGAAAACACAGTACAGTCTCATTATGTTTCCCCTTACTCCTATCTACCAACATTTCATCTCTATTTTTTGTTCTAGCAATATGCAAAACCCTCATCATAGTAGGAGCAGGATAACCCTACTGTTGGAACCGTTTCCACATCAACTCAGCCAACATTATTGAATCGATTATCATTGCTGTAAATATGGCAAAGCCCTAAAAACTGGCCAGTCGGTTTCCCTTTTATAGTATGAGAAGAATATGCCAAATCCACTCACAACGCAGTATTGACAGCAAAGGGTTTCCTATAGAGTCCAGAGACAACTTGTCCATCTACACCAGACAAAGTTACATCCATAAAGGAAATGGGAACAGCCTCCATCTGACCAGCAAACATTAAATTTAACTCACTATCATTCAAATAGGCCAGGCATGTCCAAAGTCATGGACATGCCTGGCCAGCGGCCCGCCTGGCAATTTGGACATGTATATCTTTGTGGCCCGCAATGAATCCTCGAGCGCCAGGGGCCACAAAAGATATATATGCTGGCTGTCTTGGAAGGGACAGGGAGGGGACAGGACGAGTGCCGTACACACAGGAGTATTTCCTGTTTGTACAAGGCGGCCTCTGTAATAGGAAGTCCCATCTCCTGCGCTGCCATTGGATGACTGTACTGTCCATCATAGGAGGCGGGACTTTGTATTAAAGAGGCAGCGTCGTAAACAGGAAATACTCATCCCGCCCCATCCCTATCCCCTCCGAGGCTGCAGATGGGCATAGCTAAGGCTGCGCTGATGGCAATAGTGAGTCTGTATTCATGGCAATAGGGATGCTGCAATGGTGGTGCTGCATTCATGGCAATGGGGTGCTACAATGGTGGTGCTGCATTCATGGCAATGGGGGTGCTGCATTGGTGGTGCTACATTCATGGCAATGGGGGTGCTGCAATTGTGGTGCTGCATTCATGGCAATGAGGGATTTGCAGTGGTGGTGCTGCATTCATGGCAATGGAGGTGTTGCATTCATGACAATGGGGGTGCTGCATTCATGGCAAGGGGGTGCTGCAATGGTGGTGCTGCATTCATGGCAATAGGGGTGCTGCATTCATGGCAATGGTAAGGCTGCATTCATGGCAATGGTAAGGCTGCATTCAATCTAACGGTGGGGCTGCATTCATGGCAATGGTGGTGCTGCATTCATGGCAATGGGGGTGCTACAATGGTGGTGCTGAATTCATGGCAATGGGGGTACTGCAATGGTGGTGCTGCATTCATGGCATTGGGGGTACTGCAATGGGGGTGCTGCATTCGTGGCAATGGGGGTGCTGCAATGGTGGTGCTACATTCATGGCAATGGGGGTGCTGCATTCATGGCAATGGTAAGGCTGAATTCATGGCAATGGTAAGACTGCATTCAATGCAACAGTGGGGCTGTATTCATGGCAATGGTGGTGCTGCCTTCATGGCAATGGGAGGTTCTGCATTCATGGAAATGGCGGTGCTGCATTCATGACAATGGGGGTGCTGCAATGGTGGTGCTGCTTTCATGGCAATGGGGTGCTGCAAAGGGGGTTCTTCATGCATGGCAATGGGGATGCTGAATTCATAGAAATGGTGGTGCTGCATTCATGACAATGGGGGTGCTGCATTCATGACAATGGGGGTGCTGCATTCATGGCAATGGGACTGCTACAATGGTGGTGCTGCTTTCATGGCAATGGGGGTGCTGCAATGGTGGTTCTGCATTCATGGCAGCGGTGGGGCTGCATTCATGGCAGTGGTGGAGCTGCATTCATGGCAGTGGTGGGGCTGCATTCATGGCAATGGTGGGGCTGCAGATGAGCACTGACCCTTATTTTGCTTCACAGTCCTTTATTTAAAATTTACGTTTGTTTCCTGAAATTTCCCTCTTAAAGTGAAGGTGCGTGTTATACGCCAATAAATACAGTATATCCAAATAATACGCCCGAGCTCATCTCTTCAGCACACACAGCCACAAAGGCAAGAGAATTCTTGTTGGGCAGTGTATTAGTACTCAGACGAACACACTTAGACCGAATTTTAATGGTTCAAAGAATGTCAGTCAAAATCGTCGCCCACACGCATGTTCACTTCATCAAATCTGGCCCTCTTTGAAAAAAGTTTGGACACCCCTGAAATAGGCCAACTTGTTCTCCAAACTCCTAATATCTCTGCATATAACAGCAACCTGTTCATTGGGGTTAAAATATCATTAACAACAAAACCTGAAGCAGACACTTTTGAAGCAAGACATGTGAGATCTTGTTCAACCAGCCTCAGGTACTGATCCGTTTCTTTTCTCCTAGTACTAATATAGAAGTCAGTTTTTAATTTAAATTGTATACTAACTTTGCATATAATAGGCTCATCTGACTTACGATCAAACTCAAAAGTTAGCTCTGACAGCAACTTACATCCAAAATAATGTTTCATAAAGTGTAATGCTCTGAGCATATGTATTCACATCTAGGATTGTATCAAACAAACTAAAGTGTCTATTAGGACAAAAATGTAAACCCCTGGAATGAAGGCATTTCTCATTACTGGATAAATGTCTCTGGGACAAGCTTAATACATTGTCCAGTATTTCTGTGGCTGGCCCCTGATGAGCAGGGGTGGATGCAGGGCGGGGAAATAAGTTGCGGGCGGATCGGTGGGTGAGCGGGTGGGCCAGTTGGCAGGTGAGCGGGTTGACTGGCCAATCAGCGGGCCGGTGGGCGGGGAGCAGAGAAATTACATCATCTCTCACTGCCCGGCGCCCGTCCTGTATCCCATGCAGCTCCGCCCTCACTGTGCAGGCAGCCGCAGGCAGCAGAGAGATTACATCATCTCTCTGCTACCTGACTTCACTCTGAGACACAGGAAGTGACAATCCCTACCTTAGCAGGAAAGTGACAATTGTAGCAGGCAAGTGACAATCTGCAACGTGTGGCAAGTGACGTGACAAGTGACAATCCGCAATGTGTGGCAGGTGATGTGGCAAGTGAAAATCCACAATGTGTGGCAGGGGGCGTGGCAAGTGACAATCCGCAACAGGTGGCAGGTGACGTGGCAAGTGGCAATCTGCAACTTGTGGCAAGTGACGTGGCAAGTGACAATCTGCATCTGGTGACAAGCGACATAGCAAGTGACAATCCGCAACTTCTGGCAGGTGATGTGGCAAGTGATAATCTGCATCTGGTGGCAGGCAACAGTGACAAGTGACACACTCAGGGATCCCATTGATTCTGCATTATGGTGAGTTGAACTATTTCATTTTATATAACAATGTAATAATAGAAATAATGTGCTTCAATCATCCTGACACCATAACAACCATGGTGCCAGGATGATTGAAGCGACAACACCAGCTATTTCCCTCGATAAAAAAAAAACATATTTTCTGACAGTGTCCCTCCAGAGACTAGACTCTGGATCTTCCCTTGCCCATGAGGAAATAATATTGCTTCCATTTGTGCTTTTTTCCTCCCTGTCTTGTTTTCTTGACATTACTACTCTCTTTTAATTCTTTTTTTTTTGTTTTGTGTGTCTCTAAGTTTTCTTTTTTTTTCAATTAGTTTTTATTGAAAAACTTTCAAATTACAGTATTTATCAACAGTAAAAAGCAAAGACAGTAAAAGAGTATACATTCGGTTGGATGTGTTGGAGATATAATCTCAAGGCACAGGAATTTATTCATACAACATTGAGTAGATTGAACCTCTCCATCCCAAATAGTCCGCCTTTTTGTTTTAACCATAACGTAAATGACCGCTAGATCAAAAGTGACTGTGTGGGGAGGTTGTTTCTATTTCACTATTAAATGCAATATGGTGATGAATATATACAGAGAAGAACATATAAAGAAAAAAACATAGTGTAGGGTGGGAGTAGGGGGGAGGGTAACACGTTTTGGTCTGTCCTTCTTATGAGCAAGGGGGTGGGATTGGATGAAGGTGATATGTACCGCCATTAAAAAGGGGCTTCGCCTATTAACTTTAAACCAGTTTATCCATATCTGCCATTTTTATCATGTGTCTCTAAGTTTTACTAGCATACACAGTTTCACATGGATGGAATATGACTTAGCACTAAAGAATCAGAAACTTTCAATAGCAACCAAAGATCACTCTAGTTGGCTGCTCAGTAGGCTTGTGCACAACAGAAAATTTGGTTTTGTTCCGGTTCGTTGTCATTCGTAAAATACATAATTTCGTTCTGTTATATTCGTTATGTTACGTTAATTTGTTTTCGGATAATTTATTATTTCTGTAGAGTGTCGATATTCATTATACTTAATCTCGAATCATGTCTAATTCATTTGTTATATCCGCTATAATTTCTTTCATATTAGTTGAAATTCAATATTTATGTATGTATATTGATTCGTGATAATGATTCGTAGTTTGGAAAGTCGTTTGTTTATAGAATCTATTAACACACACAATGACAATATCTCTTCTCCTCTGCTCAAATACAATACAACACCCTTCTCACTTAGTTCTCAGGAATGCACTTTGCCAGTAATCCAACCTCCAGCACAAAATTATTCGGCTGATTGGACTGTAAGATTTACTTTGAGTTGACCTTTTGTTTCATTAGATCATTAACAAATTACCGAATCATGTCGAATTCATTCGTTATTCACTATAATTTCTTTCGTATTAGTTGAAATTCGTTATTTTTTTATTCAGACATTCGGATGCAAGATGCAAAATTCGGCCGAATTTTGATTTGTTACGAAACAAATTGCACATGTCTACTGCTCAACATCAGCTAATAACTGTGCATTTCTACAGGTCAGCTAATCCTAGTTATGCACCGCTGTGTAGGGCATTCCTTAAAGGGATCCTGTCATTAGACCATTAATTTCAACAAAATCTTCCCATAGGATTATATGTGCATTTAACATATTTTATGCATGATATACAATACTTTACCTGTCTCATTATATGGACACAGACATTGCCTACCTTATGTTCGTAATAAAAAGAGGCTGCATGAAGCATGATGAAATGTTGTGTCATGATGGTTCAAAAAGACTCATCCAAAATATTCTCCTGGCTCTTGGCATACTAAACCAACCTGAAACTTAGGGTGAGCTCAAGACTTAAAGGATGTGGCTACTTGAACCTTTTTTCTGCTTTTATATAGAATTTGGAATGATTAGAACCCCTTGCAAGTTTTTGCTGTGTCTTGTTGGGTTATTTACCTTCACTTCCTATCCTGGAGACACAACAGCAAGTGAGAGGAAATCGCTACAAAGTGAGTGATGGATTCTCCCCAACAGAAACACAGGGAACCTGAATACCTGACAGGGGCTCTAATAGCTGTTAACCTTATCCAAAATTTTTAAAAATGGCTAAACAACCAACCAGTTTAGAAGGGCTGAGTTGCTTAAGCTTAAGCCAGTCATAGACAGTTCGAATCTCGGCGGGTTTAGCAGGGGCCGTCTGAGATTTGAACTATGTACGGTCAGGCTGATTGTACCCTAGTTAATAGATCAATCGCCTTGGGTACAACCAGCCTGTCAGACTTTTCCCTGTGTTGTCTGACTGTGTTGATGGGGGAATCAAGCGATTTTCTTTCCTGTAACCCATGGTTTTCCTTCTGTTAAAACATTTTGTTTTCCCACTGATGTGGGACCTATCTACTACTCTCATTTACATTTTCTTAGCAGACTAGGCAATAACAACAAAATCCAGTCAATGAGGTAAACTATTGCTCAAAGAGCATCAGTATGACTAAATCACAATAATAACCTTCATCTGCTGGAAGAACTGCAAGGATATCTGTTGCAGCTCTCCATTTTTTTATTTGGCAAGTCATGTTAAGTGGAAACTAATAGGAATTTTTCCAAAGTGAATTATATATTTAGAATTTACCACCTTCTCAACAACTAATGTTCCACACCAAGTCAATGCCAATTAACCTGAATATATGAGATTTGTAAAACAGCTCCTTTCATATGCATTTCTTCTAAGCTACCTATGGGCTTTAGAGGGTAGCAGGCATAATCTGATTGTCTTCATGGCTGGCTGCGAGTGGAGCAGTGCAAATTGTCTATAAACCTTATATGTTCATGTCAATGGGGAAAAGATGATCAGGAAATGGAGAGGAATAAGCCAAAACCAGCCTAGGATTAATAGATCAATAAAATAAAACTGAAGCGTGCTAAAGTAGGAACCAGACATATTGAGTAATGATCAACCTAAGTGGATGGGAACCTATACTATGATCACATAAGGCATGTGATAGACATGCCCCTCAGCAGGTACCATAGTCTATGTCTTGCCTGCCACCCCAGATCACAACTGAATGTCAAAAGCAAGTACTGACTTTCTGAAGTTTGGTATTTGCTTAGTACAAAGTACGCCACTCACATAACAACCTTGAGTACAACATTGTGGAAGGCAGAGTGGAATATACACATATATATCAAAAGGCATGGATTTTTCTCATGAAGACTGGAATGTGTGGTAAGGGTAGAACTAGACATCTCATGGGAGCCCCTATGAAGCACCTTTTACTTTGCTTCATGAGGCCATAGTACAGATAACTTGATGAAGGATTTATTTTAAGGTACTCTAGACCAGAGAACTTACATCTGCTGCCAACAGATGATGAAGGTTAGAGGAAATGCATTTTTTTCCTGTATCCCAACAGGGGGTTTTGACCCGCATTCAGAATCCTAACATTTTTACCCCCTTTTCCCTGTTTCCATGCTTGCAATATCTATACCTACTATTGCTCCACCCCCATCTCCTTTACAGCTCCATCCCCAATCCTTATTTAAGCACCAGATCAACCAGATCAACCTAAAATCTTTATTAATTCTTATATTTTAACTAGATGTGCCCTTGTGGTGTAAAAATACAAGCTCTGTAAAGTTTGCTGCTTGTGTTTGGCTTTTAAACTATTTCCCCTTTCTGTATTTTTTCATGCTATGTTATCTTCATGCCTTTATGTGTGTACGGTCACTATTGAAAAATAGATGTCCTCCCAGTTCAGCCTTACAAATCCAAGTTGATCACGAACAAGGTAAAAATTAATAAAGCTGCGTCCATTTTGCCTTACGAGAATCCTTCCCCTGCAGTAGGCAATTTAAATATGCAGACATTCACGAATAAGAAAATATATTTTTTTCTCGGCTTGTCAGTTTTCAGATTAAAGTTTTATAAATAAATTCAAACTGTGCATATTCATGTGAAATAATTTCCATGCATAGAGCTGTGTTCAAAAGTCTGCTTGTAGACAGAAAGGTCATCATCTGCAAAGGTTTGGAAAAAAAAAATATATATGTATATATATATATATATATATATATATATATATATAGTGTACTGTATCCTATATCCCATGTGTCTCAGGTATATAAACATGTTTTTAAAGTTTGTAAAAATAGAAAGGGTTAGTGGAAATGAGATGATTTCCAACACTGATGACTCAACAGCTCAAAATGATAAAGTAGAGTAATCCACCACCCTGCTTCACCATACTGAGATGCTTCTTGGCTCTCAATGATAATTTGACTGAATCTTTGGATTTGGATGTGTATTTCTGTCAAATGTTTCTTTGTTTACCTGTCATGAGAGGTATTGTTAACCTTTCCTTCTAAAAATGCCTATTTTAGTACACGTCATGTTATGCTGGCTGGATGCTTTTAGCTAATGATCTGGAAAAGGTATGCAGTTAAGACCTTTACCTTTGCTCTTGCTTTACTGATCTGCATTCTTGTTCCAAGTCTTTGAAATATTGAAGCCAAAGGGTCAGCATAACAGCCTGGTAACTAGCATTTACAGAAGAAACCCAGCAATGACAATCCCTATTTTCTACCATAACAGCTTTTTTTAATTACAGCTCCAAAAATGTTGCATTCTGAGAAGGATGAAGCCGTCTGAAATTTCTAATTTCTTCATATTGCTATCCTATGTCTCTGTGTAGTTTTGCAATAAAAAAATATATATATATTCTCTGCAAGAAATTCAACTTCATCCCATCCAACCAGAAGGGGCACACTTTATTCTTTTTAGTCAACGGTAAAGCATGACTGTAGTCAAACAAAAGTTGCTGAAGTGCCACTGTTAGCCATAGCAAGTACTTGCAGGTGCACCCTCGAGGACATGAAACCCAGGTCATCTGGTTTGCAGATTTTAATAAGCTGCCATTGTTAAGATCCTGTCCCTGCCCCCTCCAACCTCCTGTATCACTGTATTAGTCCATTACTGCGATGAACAACCTCCCTGGCCAAGATCCAGATACATAAGGAAGGGATGGAAGGTTGGGGGCTAGCCACTGTACTAAGGGAACATCCTAAAATATATAGAGCTAAGCAGATTTTAGGGTTCATTGGGCACTCAAAAGGGGGGCTGATTTGTACCTGAAGGCTACTGCTCTGGCACCCTACTGGTGGCCTGGCTATTTGTATCTGAATACAGGTACACTTCAAAGTACACAGCTTGCTACTAAATTATTAGGGTTCTTTTCACGTTAGCTCCTGCATGCCTCTTTTAAATTGAGTAAATCAAATTAAGTTTGCCTTTCCCCATAACCAAAATCCTTCACCATTTATATTAATTTAGTTGCTTTTTTTGCACTCTTTACTGTTCCAAGGCATACTTGTAATGAATTTGTGCCAAGAACTGAATTTTATATTCAAGATGCTGTCATACTAATGTTCTGTACAATGAGAAAATTATTCCACTCTGTCCTTCATACAAGAAACCTATTTACTACATTTCGAAGTTTCAGCCTGACACTATGCTGTTATGGAGGCTATTATCTCAAAAACATCCATATACTTATCTATCCCCTGAATCCATAATCTTGTGTTGCTGCTTAACTTTGCCCCCAAAATGTGTCAACTTTATACCCTGAAGATATTTCATGCCAAAGCTGACATGTTATTCAACCAGTAAATATAAGGCTGGATTGGTGGTGCTGGATCCCAAAATAGGGTTGACTCCAGCAAGGTAAGCTGAGGACCTTGCTACAAATTTTTATTACCAATAGGTATTTTCATCCATTCTTCTTAAGTTCAACCTTCGCTTTCACCTACTATTTGAGCCCTGAAGAAGGGGACATGTTCTGGCCCCCAAAACTTGTGGGATAAATTTGTGAAATTAACAGAACTGCCTTTAAATTGACTCCTATCTTTGGGCTTGCCATTCAATCCTTGTTTCTCCATGTTGTCCAACCAATCAGGTTATTTATTTCAAGTGAAAGAAATATAAATCCTCTTTATTTATTTATTTATTTGGGGTGACATCTTTATTTCTGCTCCCCTTTACTTTATTTTTTTTTTAAATCAGCTTTTGCAATGCAGATATTTTTCATTGATAAAATAATATATGTTCTGAGACCCATCTCCATCATTCCCTTTTCCATCTTCTTTCTTGAGTCTCTTCATCCCTGGTCATTTCCTGTGTTCCATTCACATTGCTTTCGCTCTTAATCATCATGACCCCTTTATTAATACACACACTCAAACTTTATCGCCTCCAGAAGCTTATGTCGCCATCAAATAAAATGTCAAATTTTCCTACATTTTTTTCAGCTTACTGCTTTTGGCGCAGATCAGAAAAATTACCTGATGATATGTAATAAATGGTGCAAAGCACAGCAAGCCCCTCGCTTTACCAACAGCATACAGCACAGCAGTGGGGTTTGCAGTGTGCCTTATGTAGCCTACAGTGTAATCATTCCTTATTAAATGCAATGCAGAGTTATATAGTGTCTTTATATAGAAATGCATAAAATGAGGGATATCCTGTGGCTTCTCAGTGGGTCATATATGATAACCATTACATATTTTTTTGCTATAGTACTATTTTACTACAAAAAAAAAAAAAGATTGCCCCTATATTATCTATCTGTATGTCATGGGGCTAAGAATCGCAGTCCCCATATAAGACCTGTTTTTTTAGCTAAGAAAGTCATGGGCTGCATGAGCGATTGCTTGATTAAAAGCTCACAAATGTTTAAAAGCCCCCAAAAATCATATCTTGAACAATATTTACACATTAGTCATTAGAATTGTTCATTATTCTTATTTGTATAGTAATACACCCTGTATGTTTTATTCTAGTCTTCAATAAACATTTATTAAGAAAAAAAAATAAGTAATACTATTGGTAACATTAGAAATTACTATTAATACTTGTAGCAATAGTAGTAATTGCAGATAGTTGTTTTTTTTTATTTATTTTTTTGTTTTGTTTTATAGTTTTATGCTTTCTTGCCCTGGTCCCCAAACTCTTGAGTTTATTTGTTGTGGTCTTTTCTCTTATAAAAAGAAAAACACAGCAATACTGATAATTACAAGGTATTTATTTGTTAGGCCTCAATCATACTGCCATAACACAGCCATCAAATTTTTACTGATCATTAGGCAAGGATCAAAAGCTCCTACGTAAATGGTTAGTAAATAGATCCATTTGATTAATGTGCAAAAATTGTCCTGTTCTTTTTGTAATGGTATATGTATATACATATGTCCTCAGTTGTAGCTATTTGGATTTTGTGTCACTGATCTAAATGCAGTGCCTCTTTATACACCTGTGTGGTAGTCTCCATAGAAAACAATGCAGCTGTGTTCAAATCTGTAAATACAAAATGTTTGTAATTGCCTTTTTTTATGTCCATGTGAAAAAGGCTGTAACGCTAGTAGTACTTGCCACCATTTTTTAATAATTATAGAAGTACAGATTAAACTGGCCCACCTGAACACAATGTTGTATTTATTTGCTGGTGTCTACTCTACCCTTTAAAAAAAAATAATACATAGTGATAATGGAAGAACTACTAGTAGCATTTGCTACTCATTTTACTTTTTTTTTTTTATATGCCTCCACCCTGAGCCCCAATACACAGAGTTTTACTTAACATGTTGGGGTCTGACTTACACAGACCAGTACTAATAATTATTTCAAACTATTCTAGTTGTTATAGTAATACTAGTAGTAATTAGTGTTTGTATGTTTTTCTATTTAATCTTGGGGCACAGTATTAAATGTGTATGCTTCATAAACCTCAGACTCCAGTACACATTGTCTCTACTTGCTGGAATATATCCTACTAGCAAAGTAAACACAGCAATAGTAAAAGGGATTTCACATTAATGAATTAATAGTAGTAATGATGATATATGTATTTATATATATAGATAGATAGATAGATAGATAGATAGATAGATAGATAGATAGATAGATAGATAGATAGATAGATAGATATATTATAGATAGATTAGATAGATAGATAGATAGATAGATAGATAGATAGATAGATAGATAGATAGATAGATAGATAGATACAGGCATGCCCAACTTTTAAGTACACAATGGGGTTTATTTACTAAAGCTGGAAAGTGCAAAATCAGGCTCACTTCTGCATAGAAACCATTGAGATTCCAGGTTTTATTACCAAAGTGTAATTGAACAAGCCGAGGTTAGAAGCCCATTGGTTTCTATGTAGAAGTGAGCCTGATTTTGCACTTTCCAGCTTTAGTAAATAAATCCCATTATGTACTTAAAAGTGGGGTATGCCTGTATCTATATATCTATATCTATATATAAATATAGATATATATACATATATACATATACACATATATATACATATATATATATATATATATAGATAGATAGATAGATAGATAGATAGATAGATAGATAGATAGATAGATAGATAGATATTTTAATAGTAATATTAGTAGTAATTGTTACCAATTGTTTTGTTTTTTATTTCTATTGATCATTACAGTTGTATCCCTGTACCCACAATCTTGCCTTTATGAGTCTATCCTTGTAGCTGAAGTTCCAATAATCTCTTTCATTCCCTCCTGCTGCAGAAAGGCATTGCACAGATCTGGCTGCAAGCAAATCTAAACAGACTTGACACGAGAGCTTCTCTGAATAGATCCTTAACCACATCACTCCACAGCAGATTGGAAAATAGAGAATAAGTTCAAAATCCCCCCTGAAGGATCGGAAACACGAATACATATGATGTGCTTAATGTATATCTAAGAAATCATTAGCCTGCTGTAGGGTGATAGCAGATGGGAATACAGAACTCCAGCTAAGAAGTGCCAGTCCCTGACAATCTTAGATCATCATCTTTGTCTCCTTCAGAAAATGAGAACTAAACTAGACTGCAGTGCGACCTTGCGTTTTTTCAGTTGCGACTTTTTTTTCTTCTTATTATTTTATTTTATTCAAACGTTAGCATACATACATTTATTAAAATGGTTCATTCAGTGCAGCCCTCTAAGTTGTTGGAGCACAAATACTCAAATGAAATAACTTCACCTTAAGAGATCATAAAAGGACAATCAAAGCCTGATTTTTAATGAATTAAAATAGTCTGGAGCTTGAACTTTCATTGGGGAGTTCCCCAGTTCTCCCAGACAAAGAGTTCTGAGAGCAATTAAGTCATATTCTTCCTGTGGTTGAGAATAAAATCGTTATTAGTACACTAAAAAATGCCAATAAGGATAGTTGGAGGAGTGAGCTGCAGTATTTCAATATTGAGTCCCTGGCTGCATATTCCAAGACCTGTGTGCACCCCCCCCCCCCCCCCTACTTCAAGTCTCCAGCTCGAGAGGCTCCTCTCTTTTTACACTGCAGCCCCTGCATGATTGGAAATGGAACTGTTTTCTGATGGAAATAAGGCATCCGACTGATTATGTGTATTGAATCCGAATCACTCACCAGATCCTCTTCTTAGAAATGAATTGAAAAGGGATGATGGTTGTAGACCTCTGCAGGCAGGTCCTTCTAATATCCGAGGTCGATGTATTTTGCAACTTTTTTTTTTTCGTTCCCATTTGAAATGGTTCAGCTATATAATTACATCGCTATTGTACAGGGAGGTGCCATAGAGAGAAAGAGCCCACATTCTGCAGAGCGCTCTGCAAGGCTGCAGCAAATTAAAAAAACAACAAAAAATCTTTCTAAAGGATCAAAAATCAGCTAATTGT